>OY992536.1:257497292-259897292 GCA_963921195.1 Pegoplata infirma | reverse complement strand
TTAAAGGGTTTTGAAACGGATAACGGTATTGAAAAGGTATCGATTGCCAACATTGATATAAACACAAAGAAAAATTAGATTAGAAAATCAAAAAGTTACAAAAAAAGTGAAAAAAAAAAATCGGAATTTTTCAGCTTAAAATATTGTTTATATTTGGACACTGAAAAGGTCCCAGCAAAACTTTGGTAATGGGTAGTGATTATATAACACATTACCAGGTAATGTATATACCTTATTTGTAGCATTATTTTAGGATGTCTTACCAAACATTTGTTCCACAACGTATTATTTTAAAGTAAAAAATAATGCATTACTAATAATTTGCTACGTAATGCATGATTGTTGGAAAAATGTATTTCATATTTATTATTTCTAAACATTATATCATGGATGATTTATATTTGGTTACATTATGTATTATTTGAATGTTTGAAATAATCAGTGATTAAAAACTGAAAATCATAACACAGTATTAATTTTCACTTCCAGTCAAGTTGTCAATAATTTAAAAAAAAAATACTACAGTCCACCAGTCCAGTTTACATTTCTAACAAAACAGTTCAGTCACTTTTTTATTGCTGAACTTTTTTGTGTTGTGCTGATGGTGGTTGATTTGAAAAAATACAAATACTGCCAAACCAGCAACAGTAAAAAATAAAAGAAGCACACAAACAGCACAAACGCTGTTTTGAGAAATGCACTGCGAGTTACAATTCAAAAAGTGATGAGGTACTGACAAGACAAGAAATATAAACGAAAATAAACAGAATCATTGTAACGAAAGAACTTCTTGTACATATACATACATAGCGAAAAAATAAATGAGGAATAAATAAAAAAATTGATGTTTCATTTAAAAAAAAAAAATTATTATGATTATTCAATTCTTGTTCATTCAATTATTTTATTTCAATAAAACAAACAATATTTTTTATATTAAATAAATGAATTAATGCATTAGTCATCGTTAGAAAAGCAAAATTTAACTTATATAGTAGATTTTTTTCGGATTAATCTTATTTAGGTAAAAAAATTATTTTAACATGACAAAACAAATTTGGAATATTTTTTTCCATAATAAACGTAATTAGTAATTATAATCAAAAAAAAAAAAAAATAATAAACAATTTTTAAAAATTAAAAAAGATATAAATAAATCACAATTAATCCAACTAAATTTTAGGATGAAGGGGGTTTGAAAACCCTATTTTTTTTGTGTAAAGAACGTGTCCATACATGCACAATTTTTCGTCATATTGAAAAAAATACCAAAAGTTTAGGACATTTTTGTTAATAAGTCGAAAAGAAAAATATTAACTTTTTTGGCACGTTGTTAGCACCACGGTATTTTGAATACCTTTAATTTGATACTAAATATGCCTATATTAATTTTGATTAAATAGGCGTAAATCGTCTATTAAAATCACGAAAAACACAAAATCTTAAGCCTAAAATATAGACCATGTCTGGCAATGTTTGCAAAAATAAGTACTTAGATCAGAATTGATGAAGGAGAGGAAGAAGAAAAATGATTACTAAAAATAAGTTTGTTTACAAAAATTACAATAACAAACTCTTCTGTTAGAAAAAAACAACAGCAACAACTACACTCGAATTGAAAAAATCAGATTTAGTTGATACTTGCTTAACAGCCTACTTGGCGTATCGGTCTAGAGTGATTGTACGTTACAAGCAGTTAATAGCAAAGTATTACAGATGATGATGAGTTCAATCCTTGTCGGCTGCGATCTGTAAATAATTTTCACATATAGAGTTTTATTGACTATTAACTAAATAAATTGACATTAAAAGTTTTTCTGAAGATTATTATAACTGGATAATATGAAACTAGTAAGAAACAAACCAGGATGTCTAAATTTTTAGAAAAATTAAAATTTTTCTTTCACACTTTACTCAATTCAAAACCATACTTAAGCAAGTGATTAAATACTTTTGCTCAATTTGTCAAATGTAAATTAAAGTTCAAAAGTATCAATAAAAATTTATAAAATATCAATTAAATTTCAAAAAAAGATTAAATGAAATGCGAAAAAGAAAAACAAAAATTAAAATTTTCAAATATTGAATTATCTTTTTTCAAATTTCAATTGTTGTTTTTCGAATTTTGGTAGAACTTTTTTGATCTACAATTGATCTTTTCGTTTGGTAATTTTTATACCCTCTAACCACAGTATGGGGGTATACCTACTTTGTCATTCCGTTGGTAACGCATCGAAATATTGAAATTGCCTACAAATTTTTAATTATCATTGTAATGAAAACCATGATTCTTATAAAAAATTGGTAGTAAAAAAAATTGAACAAGTAAGAAAATTAATCATCGATATTTTAAATATAACTATATTTAACAAATAAAAATATAAAATTATTATCGTTTTTAAATAATAATAATTCGATTTTTTTTAGAAACTTTTAATGAAACTTTAAACCGTAAAAATAACTTTCAAGTCTAACGCTTTTCTATTAAAAAAAAAAAATCGGAAACCATTGAAAAAAAAAATTTGAACTTCATAATGTAAAAAAAATTTAGTATCTGATACCTAGAAAATTTTCCAAATTTTCAAAAATGGTTCTTTAAAACGTAAAAAAAAAATGTTAGAAAATTTAAAAAAAAAAAAGTCGTCACTTAAATCTTTGAAAGCATTTAATAACATATTTACTTCAAAAAATAAAAAATTCGTGTCTGACCCTTAGACAATCTTCCAAAAAAGTTTTCGAAACTTAGAATTTTTTTAGAGCTCTTTCAATAAAACTTATAACATTAAAACAAACTTTTAAAAATTTTCTTCAAAACCTAAAAAAAATATGTGTCTTAGAAAATAAAAAAAAAAAATTGTGTCAGACACTTAGAAAATTATTAAAAAAAAAATAAATCGGAAGTTAGAATTTTTTTAAGCTTTAATAAAATTTTTAACTTTAAACCATAAAAAAAATGTTTAAATTACTTGCAAAAAAAATCGGAGCTTGAAAAAAAAACAATTCTGTTAAAATTTTTTACTCAAAAACGTAAAAAAAATTAGTGTCGGAACTTGAAACATTTTTATTTTTTAAATGCATTTTTAATTAAATTTAGAAAATATTAAATTAATTAAATTTAGAAAATTTAAAGCTTTATCTTTACTTTTGAAACATTCTTCTTAATAATATAATAAAACTTGTCATTACTTGTACAAAGAAATATCTACTTATATTTACTGTTCATTTAACTTCCAGCAGCTGAAAGAAAACAAATTTCATGCTAACGAGTCGAATTCAATTTTTATTTTCCCTACTGCCAGTCCAGTAACAAACAGAACTTGTGCAGCGCAGTAACCAGACAATTCAGTCGTGTGTGCTGTTTTTTGTTTTTTTAAACTGAAGCTGAACTGTGTGCTGGCAAGTTTGTCAATTTCAAAAAAAAAACTTTTACTGTACTGCTGCTGAAGAAAATTGACAATTTTTAACAGCTCAGTTCTTGACTGCTGTTTTGTTTCGATAATGTTTATGCTGACAAAACAGTACAATTTATGTGTTTTTGCTGAAAATCTAGGCAGTATTTTCAACACTGGAAATAATGCATTACAATAACATAAAAAATAATTATTTTATAAAAAATGCATAAGTTTAAACTAGAGATGGGCTCACGACAGGAAATTTCTAACGACACACACTCACTAGCATATTATATCTACTTACACTCACTTACAATCACGTGAGTAAATTTAATACAAAATTACTTTTTCACTACTCGTAACACCTTATATATTACGTTCTGGTATGCTATATTATATACCTTACTCGTAACCTATAAAATATCATATATTTTACACCTTACTGGTATTCTTTGTTATAAATTTATGACTTATTTTATACCTTACTGGTATTCTATGTGATAATGTGGATGCATTACTTTGAGTCTCATCGCCTGTTAAAATCATCAATGCTGCAATGTATAAAATAAGAGATCATATACCTTATTTTATACCTTATTTGGTAATCTAAGTTTTGCTGGGGTGTTTTTATGATAAAAAAATTTTTGGTCTTAACAAATTTTTTTTTTTTGCAAAAATAAAAAACACTTTTCCAATAATGTCCAAATATTAACTAAACGGGGTGGAAAAAGTTGCCTTTTAGGGTCAATATTAAAACACAAAAATATTTGACCTGTAGGGCAATATATTTAGGTTAATTTTTTGAGTTGAATGTCGAAAAGTTTTGAAAAAAGTGAAAAACAAATTTTCTTTAACTTTTTTTTTGGAACTTTCCGATATAATAACCGCATTTTAAAAGGTTTTTTTCTAGATTAGGAAGGTAAATGTATTTTGTATTCATAAATCATGATGATCATCATTCCAAATTTTAAAGAAATCGGACCGGTTCTACATGTAATCCCTATACAAACCACCCTCCTAATATTCTCATAAATCTCTCAAATTTCATAAAAATCGGAAATGTTTTATTAAATTTTTTTTTGTAGGTGGTTAACGTGTACTTTGGTATCCTACTTAATTCAGATTATAATTGGACCATTTTTGGACTCACTCCCCACATACAAAGTCCGCGTGTTTTTTACTAGCTTTTCTTCAAATCCATTGTTTAAGCTAATCGTTCGTTATTGAGTAGCTTAAATCCCATAGAACTATAGATTTTATTCAATTAACAATAAAATCCCCTTAATAAAATGTAAACACAATTTTATTTTACTACTTGTACAAATATGTAAATATTTATTATTTGAAATTATTTACGTTCAATTCTTTCGATTATAAATTTTATTATGATAGATTAAATATATTTTAATAAAAAAAACCGTACCTTTAATATAATTGCGGGGTGTATTTTAATATTTATCGCTTGTAAAAAAAGGGTTAGAAAATGCAATTCCATTATTTATTGTGTGTCTTTCTTAAGAAAAAATGCATTGATTTTTTTTTTCTTCTTCATCTTTTCATACCATTATCATTGTCTTGAAGTGTGCTCGAGTAATATTGAGTATTTAAGAAAACAAAAAAAAAAAAAGCAACAAAAAAAGCTGCGTATAATTAAATTTCAAGCCAAATATTTGTTAATATGAAATAATACGAAATATGATTTTTCTTTGGCCTCTTTTAGTAGTATAAAGTGTAAAGGGGATTAATATTTGAATTTTTATAAAAGAAGAAAAAAAAATTGTATAGAATACTTGTGTGTTTAATAATTATTATAAATTTATACTGGCTAAGACATTTTGTTGTTATTTAAATATAAGAGACTTATTAACTAAACTCATTATTAAATATTTTGTTAAATTGTATTGTGTTGCACATTCATATTTAATTATTCATACTTTGTCGTAATTTATTGGGATCTTGATAATGTGATGATATAACCGAAGGATGTTGTGGTGGAGGGAAACAACGTACATGTTCAACATTTGAACCCTCCACATCACTACCCTTAAGATATTTATTTAAAATAGCAAATATTTGTGAATTCAACACCTGAAAACGTCTTATACGATCAACCATACGTTTTAATTTCTAAAAATTGAAGAAAATTTTATATTTATTAAAAAAAAACATTTTTTGTAAATTAAAAAAAAAAACTTACAATTCCTTTAACATCTTCATCTTTACCATCAACACGTTGTACTCTTAAAATATGATAACAAAAATCTAATGCTTCAAAACGTCTTTGTTGTCCCAACAAAACAATCATAGCACATCCAGCCCAATTTAAGCCTTCTCCAAACAATTCTTCTATAGTATATTCAGTTCCTCTAACCGGTATACAATAGACAAATTGTAAAGCTGACCATAAACGATGAAATTCTGAACATTCATCTACATGTATAATACCATTAGCTGGTGCTGGTCCTGTCCAGACAGGATCATCTAAATAACTTTTAATACGATTTAGTATAACCTCAAAAATACTAAGACCACAGCAAAGACGTTCACGTGTCAATAAGTCACCTTCACGGGCAATCATAGCTTGCTGTTAATATATTAAATAATATATTAAAAAAGATTATTAACACATTTTGAAATTAGAAAGGAATTGCATGGCTTAAAATAAATTACCTTGGCTGTACCCAATTTTTCAACATTCGACACAATTTGTAAATTAGCGAATTGAGCCTCTAAGCGTTTTTGTTTGGCTTCAGGTTTTTCATTTTCTATAAAACAAAGGGATAAGAAATATATAGGGAAAGTTGCTCAGAACCTGATCTCTTCTATTAGAAAAGTTTGCTAAGAATCTGAGCTCTTTTCTATGGGAAAAGTTGGTCAGAAACTGAGCTCTATTCTATAAGAAAAGTTACTCAGAATCTAAGCTCGTTTCTATAGGAAAAGTTGCTCAGAATCTGAGCTCTTTTTTATAGGAAAATTTGCTCAGAATCTGAGCTCTTTTCTATAGGAAAAGTTGCTCAGAATCTGAGCTCTTTTCTATAGGAAAAGTTGCTCAGAATCTGAGCTCTTTTCTATAGGAAAAGTTGCTCAGAATCTGAGCTCTTTTCTATAGGAAAAGTTGCTCAGAATCTGAGCTCTTTTCTATAGGAAAAGTTGCTCAGAATCTGAGCTCTTTTCTATAGGAAAAGTTGCTCAGAATCTGAGCTCTTTTCTATAGGAAAAGTTGCTCAGAATCTGAGCTCTTTTCTATAGGAAAAGTTGCTCAGAATCTGAGCTCTTTTCTATAGGAAAAGTTGCTCAGAATCTGAGCTCTTTTCTATAGGAAAAGTTGCTCAGAATCTGAGCTCTTTTCTATAGGAAAAGTTGCTCAGAATCTGAGCTCTTTTCTATAGGAAAAGTTGCTCAGAATCTGAGCTCTTTTCTATAGAAAAAGTTGCTCAGAATCTGAGCTCTTTTCTATAGGAAAAGTTGCTCAGAATCTGAGCTCTTTTCTATAGGAAAAGTTGCTCAGAATCTGAGCTCTTTTCTATAGGAAAAGTTGCTCAGAATCTGAGCTCTTTTCTATAGGAAAAGTTGCTCAGAATCTGAGATCTTTTCTATAGGAAAAGTTGCTCAGAATCTGAGCTCTTTTCTATAGGAAAAGTTGCTCAGAATCTGAGCTCTTTTTTATAGGAAAAGTTACTCATAATCTGAGCTCTTTTCTATAGGAAAAGTTGTTGAGAATCTGAGCTCTTTTCTATAGGAAAAGTTGCTCAGAATCTGAGCACTTTTCTGTAGGAAAAGTTGTTCAGAATCTGAGATATTTTTAAAGGAGCTATTTTCTATAGGAAAAGTCGCTAGAATCTTAGGTCTTTTCTATTGGAAAAGTTGCTCAAAATCTGAGTTTTATTTTTACAGGAAAAGTTGCTCAGAATCTCAGGTAATTGCTACAGAAAAAGTTGCTCAGAATCAGAGCTTTTTTTAAAGGAAAAGTTGCTCAGAATCTAAGCTCTTTTCTATAGGAAAAGTTGCTCAGAATCTGAACTCTTTTCTATTTGCTTCAAAAATAAAAATACATATTTTTATCAACTTACCCTTACAAAATGGTCTTGGAAATATATTTTGAAATAATGCAGCATGCAATAAATCACAAACTTCCTCCTGTGATAAAGCCTGCTCAATCAATAAACAGAAAATAATGCAATTACCGAATTCCCGGAAAGACTGGAATAGTTCTGTTTTGGTATCCGGATATTGAACAATATCAGTTAAATGAGCCTGATAATAACTCAAAACGCCAGGTGAACCATATTCACATCTTGGCAATTTACAAGATTTTGGCATAGCACTCATTAATGTCTTAGTAAATTGTAAAAGAGAACCTTGTATTAAAGGTTTAACAATATCTTTTAATATAATATCCATGACGACAGCAATTCCTTGATAGCCTAATAAACGACACATTGCATGAAAATGGGGTGCTCCGACAAAGCCAGTATATTGCCCATATTGTGTAGAATAGGCAGCATTTAATTGTTTCGAACCCCAAAGATAATAGTGTGACATTTGTGGAGGTTTTTCACGTTGCATAGGTTGGGAAGAAGCTAAATTAACCTTACTACGAACGAATCTGGGGAGGGCAAAAAGGAATCAAATTGCTAAATTTGTTTATATGTTAACATTTCATATTAAAACTCACCTATTAGTAGCCGCATTATAACAATAATTAACCAAGAAATCATAATTCAATTCTACAAAAACATGTAGTGTTACTCGACCATAAGGAGCCAAGACATTATGATTTGCTTCCTTAACCATTGATTCAAAATTATCCAAAGCCAAATATTTGGTTAATAGTTTATGACAAATACGATTGCATTCCAAAAGACCTTCTAATTCCTAAAATTTATAATAAAATTTATTATGTTATTGTTTCAATGTCATTAAATTTAAACTTACCACTATGCCTGTAATATCGTTGCTTTCAAAACGACTTATAGCCAACTCAATACTCTTGTGCATATTTGCATTTATACGCTGTGTTATCAATTTATTCAAATCAATAGAACGTCCTAAAAAAATGAAAAAATACTTTTTAATTTACTTTTATCTTTCAATGTTTTAAATAATACTTACCCAACAATTGAACATGTCTTTGCTTGAGCAAAGTTTCGTAGCGATTATTACGTGGATAAGATTGAAAATTAAAACCCAAAACTTCACATTCTAAACGGAAACGTTTATCTAAGAAAATGCTAAAAAAACAGAAAATTTATTTTTAAATTTAAATGATTTTATTACGAACAATTTTTTATTCCGAAAATTTCTATACAAAAAATGGTTTAGAATGTGAGAAATTTTATGTATTTTCTGATTTTTTTCTATATGAAAAATGTCTCAGAATATGAGAATTTTTCTATATAAAAAAAGTGTCTCAGAATCTGAGAATTTTTCTATATTAAAAATGTCTCAGAATCTGAAAATTTTTCTATGTGAAAAATGTTTTAGATTCTGAGAATTTTTCTATATGAAAAATGTCACAGAATCTGAGAATTTTTCTATATGAAAAATGTCTCGGAATCTGAGAATTTTTCTATATGAAAAAAAGTCTCAGAATCTGAGAATTTTTCTATATGAAAAAAGTCTCAGAATCTGAGAATTTTTTTCTATAAGAAAAATGTCTCAGAATCAGAATTTTTCTATATGAAAAATGTCTCAGAATCTGAGAATTTCTCTATAGAAAAAATGTCCCAAAATCTGAGAATTTTTCTATATGAAAAATGTCTCAGAATCTGAGACTATTCTACATGAAAAATGTTCCAGAATCTGAGAATTTTTCTATATGAAAAATGTCCCAGAATCTGAGAATTTTTCTATATGAAAAATGTCTCATAATCTGAGAATTTGTCTATATGAAAAATGTCTTAAAATCTGAAAATTTTTCGATATGAAAATTAAATGTATTCGTCCAAGTCGATTTTAACGTTTTTAATCATTTTTCTTTAACATGTGTATTTTATCTCTTACCTTCCAGCCAATTGTTTATAATGTGAAAATATTTGTTCACTTAATTTATAAACAAATTGATCAAAACATAAATTAACCTCAGCC
Organism: Pegoplata infirma; assembly: GCA_963921195.1. Classification (NCBI taxonomy): domain Eukaryota; kingdom Metazoa; phylum Arthropoda; class Insecta; order Diptera; family Anthomyiidae; genus Pegoplata; species Pegoplata infirma. The sequence continues at coordinate 259,887,813 of OY992536.1, read as the reverse complement.
TCTACTTCATCGTATAAGAATTGTTTACGGAAAACTGTCAAAGCATAATGTGCTGAATCGTTATATAAATCCAAAGGATATAAAACAAACCTGAAAAAAAACACACACACATTAAAATCAAGTTAAACATATTTTATAAAAAAAACGCCTACTCCATCATTGATGGTTCCTTGGTCGTTAATATATGATCAGTTAATATCCAAGGCATAGACATTTCTATGGGAAATTGTATACGTTTTTCCATTGTTATCAAATCCTTGCATTCTTCATTATGTTGATGTCTAACCAAACACTTGTTAACCTTACGACCCATAGTCATTTCCAAATAAAATTCACGATACCATAACTGTGATAGATCACAACACTTTTGCAATGTTTCACTGAAATTCAATAGATAACTCCAATAGAATGAAGTCTTATGAAAAGTATCAATTTGCATAAGACAATGGCCATCAATATCTTTACGTAGAGTACGTTTACCACCCGACTTATCCGCAATCAATGATTCCAACATAGTGCGTACCATATAGAGTTGAGTGGACGAGGGTCCAACATTAAGACGTGGTACATTTATACGAAAACCACCATCTGGATCTTTTTTACCCTTAATGATAGGATCATCAACAGGTTCATAACCTTTTTGCCAATCGGCTGCTGTCTCACGAACGGACATTATGATACTGCGTATAAGATCTTTTTTATTTTTAACAGCTTTGCGCAATGGTTCACGTAGAGATAGCTGTACAAAATCTTGTAATTCCGAATAGATATTACGACGTATAGCTTCACAGAGTACGGTTTCAATGCGTGCCATAAGCACTTGTAACCCCTTAATCATTGCAATAACTTCAATCAATGCAAACTTCTCTTCTGACGTATAATTATAACGTGTTGCTCTCTCATACTCCTCAGCCTCTACAGGGCATTCTTTATTTTGATGGTGATCAGTTGGATGTAAAAGTTTCCACGAATATAATTCCGTAACAACACTAGTCCATTCGGATAGCAATTGCAAACCGCGCAACGCTAAATCTGAAGTGCCCCTGTTTTCAGCATCTGAAGGATTTTCCTTAACCGTGGTGGTTACTTCATTCGTATAGCGTGCCAATTCAGAAATATACTTTACATGATCTTCGCGAATTTGTGGTAAATGTACCATTAAATCAGCCTGAGGGCTGACAGCATTAGAACTTGACAATGGCCATTTACTGGCATCATAATGTTTGCTTCGCTTAATGTAATTAAAGGGAGCAATTTGCATGTCCCCGAATAGTGGTACTACTTCAAGATTTTTAAATATGCGATCAATACGATCTAAGCGTATTTTCTTTTTTTGATCCAATTTGTTGATGTTACAAGCATCACTGTCCATAAGAAAGAGACCAAAGCCCATAACCTTAACCAACATGTGTTTTTCTTCGGGAGTCAAATACATTTTCGTCTCAAACATATGAACACAAATATTAACTACTTCTGAAAGCAGATCTTCATAGCCCACTATTTTCTCCAAAGTATCTTTGACCGTATCACGTATTTTATTTTGTGTAGCCAAGAACATGGAAAGATTTTGCGATTCTTGCAAAGTATGAGAATCCGACATGACTTTGAGAAATTGAGCAGCACGACGATAGGTACTGTAATCATTTTTAACGCTAGACTTCATATTTTTCAACTCATCCAAAACGGCAAACATGTTAATAAATCTTCCCAATGTCAAAAGATAAGCTTCGGAAACAAAATCTTTTCGTTTCTCAGTATGACAGAGACGTTTAACTTCCACGGAGAAAGCCTCTATAGCTTTTCTTTGGAAATACATAAAATTTAAAAGTTTATTGACCTCCGGAGCCAAAACTTCAACAGTTTTTTCATAAATCTCTACCCGATTAGGCTGTTCATTTGACTTTGGTTGTGGTATAGCACGGGAGCAACAACGCCAGGTATATAACATAACGGCATGTTTCTGGCCTTCGTCTAGCAAGACATTCTGCAAAAACGAAATTAAATATTTATTATGTACATTCATATAATATTTTACTAGAACAAACTTACCAAATTTGCATGAGTTGTAGCTTCTTCAATATATTTTGCTATACCTGTTACAAAACCATTGCGATCTTCAAAGTTTGTATCAAAGTTAGCCTTATAAATCACGGAACATGGTTGAGCCTCAATACAAGGCTGTTCGTCGGGCAAAGATAACTCGTCCAATACCTCCACATTGGACAAAGCATCGGCTAAAGTTATTTTTTCTGTCATTTTTTTTTTTAAATATATTTATCTAAGAGATTATCCAAAAATTCCTTTTTCCATTTAAGTAATACAGCGGAAACTGTAATTGAGGGTGCTCCGCTAATCGAGACCTGCAATCAAAAAATAATTGTGTTTTTTCATATGGGTGGGTCTTATTTGTAACACCAATTTTTTATTTTCTTTTTAATGTTGTTAATTTAAGATTTTTCGTTAAACTTTTTATTTTAATCACATTAACACTTATTAAATTCCAGTTTTATTTGAAATTTATTTAATTTAACTCACTTTTTATTTATTAAAAATGCAATTTTATTTTCTATAAATCTATTTTGATGAGTAAACAACGACAGCAAATTACAAATTATATTTTTTCAATTCTTTTTACACACACATACACCCGCATAGAAATGTCAAAAAATTGTTTTGGATGAGAGAATATGAGAATTTTAAATGATGCCACCCTGATTCGATTTTCTGCATCATTTTATATAAAGAATTCTGCATATTTTCAAAGAAATTTATTAATACCCTGGGGGGTAATTATGTAACTTGATAGTCGTCAATCCAATCGTTCCCATCGTTATTCCATTACGGTATTGTGTCATTTTATAGTAAAAGAATAATGAGCTAACGATGACGATTGACGATTATCAAGTTACATATTTAGCCCCCTGTTCTCACATACAGCTAAAAACAGTTTTTAGCATCAATATTTTTAGCACTTTTTTATTCTATTACGGTATATTTACAGTGGGCTAATTATGTAACTTGGTAATCGTCAATCGTCATCATTATTCTATTACCATAAAATGACACTACATGGTAATGGAATAACGATGGAATCGATACGATTGACGACTATCAAGTTATACCCTATTCACACTTACAGTTTTAAACCGTTTTTAGCAATTATTTTTAGCATTTTCTGTCAATATACTGTAATAGAATAAAGAAAGTGCTAAAAATATTGCTGCTAAAAACGATTAAAAACTGTACGTGTGAATAGGGTATTATACCCTATTCACACTTACAGTTTTAAAACGTTTTTAGCAATTATTTTTAGCATTTTCTGTCAATATACTGTAATAGAATAAAGAAAGTGCTAAAAATATTGCTGCTAAAAACGATTTAAAACTGTACGTGTGAATAGGGTATTACATAATTACCTTACAGATAATGTTGTGTGAACAGGTTATTATACCCTATTCACACGTACAGTTTTAAATCGTTTTTAGCAGCAATATTTTTAGCACTTTCTTTATTCTATTACAGTATATTGACAGAAAATGCTAAAAATAATTGCTAAAAACGGTTTAAAACTGTAATATGGAGTTCACACTAGCGACCTTAAACAAGTTGTTCAACAAAACACCAGTAGCAGAATAAAAAAGTAATGGACACAGAACAAAGACTTTTTTAAATATCTCACTCTTGAACACTTCAAAACAGCACGTGTGAACGCCGTATAATACACTATTCACACGTACAGTTTTAAATCGTTTTTAGCAGCAATATTTTTAGCACTTTCTTTATTCTATTACAGTATATTGACAGAAAATGGAAAAAATAATTGCTAAAAACGGTTTAAAACTGTAATACCCTATTCACACTTACAGTTTTAAACCGTTTTTAGCAATTATTTTTAGCATTTTCAATATACTGTAATAGAATAAAGAAAGTGCTAAAAATATTGCTGCTAAAAACGATTTAAAACTGCACGTGTGAATAGGGTATAAGTGTGAATAGGGTATATGTGAATGGGGCAGGGCTGTCAGATATGGCGATTTCTCGCCAAACGTGGCGATTTTGAAATGTGTTTGGCGACGAGTTTTTCGATTTGGCGACGTGGCGATTTTTTGGCGATTTACAAAATGATTGGCGATTTCTTTGGCGATTTTGTCAAATTATTTCCTGAATATTTTCAAAGGTTTAGTAGAGCCATTATTTAAAATTATCAAATTTTATTTACTTTTGCTGCGCTTAGACAGTTAAAACTAGTGCCCCCCATTTCCCGGTTCTCGGTATTCCCGGGAATACCGGTATTCCCGGTTCTGGAACCGGTTTCCCGGTTCTAGATATATTCCCGGGAATACCGGTATTCCCGGTTCTGATTCTGGTACCGGTTCTCAAAAACCAAAAAAATACTATACCATAAAATATTTAAATCACACAATTTAATCAGTATTTCAGTAATATTTAGTTGTGTTTGTAAAATTATTTAAAAATCAAGTAACTATAAGCAAAGAAAAAATTTTAATTGTACCAAATATTAAAAAATATACATACCGGTAGTCCCGGGAATACCGGTATTCCCGGGAATACCGGGAATGAATTAAGAACCGGGAAACCGGTACCATTTCCCGGTAATACCGAGAACCGGGAATACCGGTACTCCCGGTACTACGGTACTGACCGTAGGCACTAGTTAAAACTTTTTTTTAACATTTTCGACAGGCCTTCTACAAGTCTGCTCGTCTAAGTGGCTCTTTATGAATTAAAACAAAACAAAACACATTAGGGAAATTTTTCCAGTGGCCAGGAGAGTCAAAAACTATAATACGCGAATAACAAAAAAAATAATTACTTTTTTTCTCCTATTTTACACTGTTGTTGAGTAAAAATAGCGATAAGAAAATTAAGAAATATTCAAGACCGATGATCATGGATCGATTGGGGTTTTTGCATTTATGCAGAAAACAAGCATAAATAAATTTTGAGTGAAATTTTATTGCCTAGACAGATTTAAGAAGTAATTAGCAACATTTTTAAATGGAGTAATTTATAAATGACCGATTGAAGTAAAAAAAATACAAAAAGTAAAAAAAAATACTTTTGGCGATTTTTATGTATTTTTTTAGGATTTTGGCGATTTTTGAGTATTGTTATTTTCTAGCCACTATAAAGAAAACTAAATATATTTTTTTTAAATAAAAATAATTATTTTTTTTAACAAAAACTGAACAAATTTGAGTTTTGGCGATTTCTGGCGATTTTTGACATCCGATTTGGCGATGAGCGTAAAAAAAATCTGACAACCCTGGAATGGGGTATTAAAGTAATGAGCACAGTACATGAGTAGTAGGTTCACAGAGGTGCATTTGATGTGTGTAAGTATTAGTGACAGCACACGGTGTAACTTTTGACGTTTCATACAAAACGTAAACAAACAACATAAATACATACACAAAAGCTCTCACGTACAGGCACACTTACACTAGGCAGCGATGATAATTCTGTACTAAAAACCATACCACCATATTGGAAAGTACGCAATTAGCATCAGTGTTTGCATACTAGTCTGTACTGTGGTAATGAGTTACTTTAAAATACTGAGTACCCAGAAAATTAGTGCTGAGTAGTCGGTACTCAAACACTCAATACTTTTACAACACTAACCCAGACGTCCGAAAAGCAGAAGTGCAAAAGTTTAAAAATTCCCAAAGAAAAAGCATAATTATAAAAAATATCTGATATCAATTAACAAAATATGGCAAAAAATAAAAGCACAGTTTATCTGGGCTATGATGATGAAGAAATCACTGAAAAACATCATTCCCTATTGAATAGTACCCTAAATAAAGTTGGAGGAACTGCGGTAAGTTACATTTTTGGGTTTGTGTGTGCATGTTGTGCGAGTGGGTTTAATTGATTTTTCCAACATGTGATTAAACAATTTAATATTATTTAATGCCTATTTATCGATTAGGATTGGCCAAATGGTGAAATTAAAATACCATCATGTCCTTTGTGTGGTACAGCACGTCCTCTAATTGTGCAATTGTATGCACCATTGGAAATGTCACAATTTCATCGCACTTTGTATGTGTTTGCTTGTTTGAATCCCGCATGTTCACAAAATTCCAAAAGTTGGTTGTGTGTAAGAACACAAAACTTGGAGACACCAGATCACTGTGATATCATGAAATTAGTGGCTTCTCCGAAGACGACTTCTTCGGGAAGCAGTGGTAAACAAAAGAAAAAGAAGGAACAAAAACAACAACCTGGTAAAATATCATGGTGTACTGGTACCGATGATTGGGGTGAAGAAGCTGTTGCTTGGACACAACAATCTGTTGAACAGATGGATACAGAAGCCGATGAGCCGCAAGAATCAAATGAAGAAAATGGTAATGTAATTAATCCTATAAATGTCAATTTACCTTCATCCCTTAATCAATTGGATTCCGATGAGGAAGAAGATGATACACCTTTAGCTAATGAAGAAGATGATGAAGATGAAAGTAATTCTATGGATAATGATCTGCTTATGAGCTTCAATCAAATGGATGTTAGATCTGATCAAAATTCAGCCGAAGATCCTAATGCTAACTGTGCTGGAGGCTTAGCTGCGGCGGCTGCTTCATTGGAAAAAGAGGGCAATTATGCTTGTAGTGGAGCATCAGCTACAATATGTGCTGAAATTGAAGGTCCGGAAAATGATGTAGTTTTAGTGGAGACACCACAAAAGCCTGAACGTGATTTAATAGCCTTATTAAAGCACACTCCTACACCAGCCGCCTTAGGACCGTTAGCTAAATTATCCGATATTACTATTAAACCCTACTTCATAGCTGTCGATGTTGAGGTTAATTCAGCAACAAAAGAATATGAACATTATGGTGGTTCCTTATCATCCGAACATATTCGTGAGTTGTATCAGGAATATAAGAAACTAGATGAATCTGCACATTCTCCAAATAGTGGAGTAGCTGCTGGTGGTAGTGGAGGAGGAGCAGGCGCTCCTGACGATCAGGAGGGTTATGAAAAGGCTTTGCCGGCACATGGCGATCTAATGTTTCATCATTTTTTAAGTACTATTCAACAAAATCCGGGACAAGTATTAAGGTAATGAACAATTTTTTTGGTTAATGGTTAATTACGAATCAATTTCGATTTTTAAGAAAAAAATTACCGATATATTATTTCGTTATCGATAACTAATTATCGATTTTTTTATCTTTAGTTTAGTGTAGAATAACAGCAACACATATATTAATAGTTACCGATGGTGATTTAATATATACAATTTTGCTTTAAAAGAGTTATTTTTGTTGAAAAACAGATTTCGGACCTTCATAATAGTATTTCTTATATAACTTGTGAAATATATAAAATATTATGTCTGGTTAGATGTTTGATGGACCAACGATGATTCTCTAAAGTCTGCTGAAGATTCCTTAGTGGGGATGAAACTGATCAGTACAGATATACTATGAGATGAGTAACTTTTTTAAAGCAATAAATTAAAAATACCCTATTATGACAATATCATAAATAGAAATGTTTTTTAATCAAATTACGTCGCGTAAGGCGTAACGCTCAATAATTTTTCGTTTCTAATATTTAAATGTGAGGTACCTAAATCAAACGTACGTAAAAATTTCAATTTTGATGTGTTTTTGTTTTTTTTTACGCCTTGCCCGATGCAATTTGATTATGGTTCGAACTTTAAATAATAATTTTCTATTAAAAAAAAATACGTTAAAATCACTAAAAGTGTACCGTTTTTAAAAACATTGCTTAACATTTTATTATCCTTATAGTTTACAATCTCAAATCTAAATATAAATATATTAATTAATTTCTTTTAGATATTCTCGCGATACTTTACCTCTACTCATATCACCCCTTCAAGAATCTATACCCAAATGCCCCAATTGTAATGGCGATACAATATGCGAAATACAGATCTTATCAACACTAATACCCAAATTAAAAATGCAGCAAACTAATGAAAGTGCACCACTAGAATATGGCAATGTTCTTATATTTACCTGCTTAAAAAGCTGTTGGGACACACCAGATAAAATGCGCTATGAAAAAGTTATAGTGCAAGCTGAAAAATAAAAATTTTAATCGAAAATACAACGTAAATATTGAAACGAACCAAAAAACATACACATGAATGTGTAGAAGTAATAAAAAAAAAAAAAACAAAAGGGAGGTACCTTAAGAAAAAAAAAATGATTTAAACTAATTAACTATTAAAGATATTTTAAAATTATTATTCAACAAAATACTCAACACTCTTTTTCAAAACACTCATGGATTGATATAGAAATAATGTTAGTATCTGTCGTAACGGTTTTATTTATAACAATTGAAAAACTCTGTCCCCCAAAATTAAACGGCTTCATTTAAAACCTAAAAAACATTAATTTAACATAACATTAACTTAATTATAAGAAATGGATTTTAAAATACTAATTTATAGTTGATTATAAGAGAATTTTTAACTGAAAATTAAACTATAATAGCCTAGCTTGGTCAATTTTTCCAGTCCACTTTTTAAAATGAGTATGAGAAAGCACTTACGTATTTAAGCATTTATTTATTATTTTAACAAAAACACCTTCTCTCACTCACTAAACATACATAAATAGTTTTAAGCCTTTTTCCTCTTTATCTTCTTCGTGTTTTAAGTGAACATATTGTGATTTCAAATTTATAATTTTAACGAAAATAAAATTATGCTTTAAAGTAGTTTTAAAACAAACAACAAAACAAAGTGAATGAAATAAATTTTAGTGTAAAGTTCTAGATCGAAAAAAAAGAAAAGTGTTTTATTTTTGGCAGATGGAGCGAAATACATACATGGAGAAAAATTTCATTCAATTTAAAAGCTGTTTAGAAATAGACATTCTAAAAATTTGGAATGAAAAAATCATTCTATTCTTTCCGTTTGAAACGAACGAAAGTCTTTTAAACGCGTTAAGCGTATTATTCAACACGCGAATTCAAGGTAAACGTTTACCGTAAAACCCATCTGCAGTTCTCGGTTTTGCTAATACCTGAACCCCTTTACCAATTTCGTTAAAATGCATAACACCAGGAAAAACTCCAGTCAGAAATCGCCAACAATTTGCTACACAAACATTACTACGCTTCGCAAAAATATCGAATAATTTGTTACGGGACCTTTAATGGCGCTATTGTGACTGTACCCGACTGGCTAAGGAGCAGTAATATTAGCAGGGTGTGATCCCATCCCATCACAATAACCCAAAGGACCGTGCCAATTAAAGTAAACAAAAACACAAAACAAGCTACACAAAACTATGCATCACAAGTGGGAGGAAGATATTGGCCTCAGTCGCCCAGCCCAACCATGGTCAAAAGTATGTCCACTCGATTTCCAATGACCCCATAAATCCGCTACCACCTTACCACTTACTTCAAGTTACTCCACCCCACAAATAAATTCTTTACTCAGCCATATTTCTTTATAAAATTTCAAGACATATTTTTATTTATCAAAATCCTAAAACTAACACTTAAATACATAAACAAAATAATATTGAAACTTATACTAACATTACTTAACACAAAAAAATAAAAAAATAAGGAATATTCTAATTTAATAAATAACGTATTTTATTTTTTCCAAAACACGATTAATAGAAAGATCGTTAAGATCAATTATTCGAACCCTGATTTCCAGGAAATTTCTTTTAAGAAAAATTATTGAAACGGCCACCTAACGGCCAAAAATTGTTCTTTAATTGTTATATTGTTCTTCTATTCTTTTCAACTTTGCAACTTGTCTTTTCAATTATATAAAAAAAACAAGAGTCATAAAAAAAATAACTAAAAAAAAATTTAAATATAAATAATATGATAAAAAAAATAAATATAAATCAATCAATCAATCGAAATAATAAATTGTCTTTATCCAGGTAAGTACAATAAAGTCAATTTACACAAAAAAACAGTCTGTGAAAGGAACACAAAAAAAAACAAGTTTAATAGACGCGTTGATATGCGTCAATATGCGTTGACGTGTTAGACGCTGCGATACCTACAATAACTAATATGGCAATACTTTTTCTGAATTATTCACAACACCTTTTAAAGTTTTTATTTCCGGTTACCGGATCTGCGTTACGATTTCGTTATAATATTTGTATTCTTATTGGATCTGAAGGAGCTCCCTAAAATCTTCTTTCAAATAGCATTATTTTGACAATAAGTCTTCTTTTAAAATCTTGCCTAGCTAAGGTGAATAAAACTTTTCAAATTTAGAAATTGTTTGGTATACGCTTAAGTCAGTTTTTTTCAACGCACAAAAAAAAACTGTTTTCTCACACAACAAGAAAAAAAATATAAAGTTAAAAAAAAATAAAAAAAGGAAAGATTTAACTTAAATCTAATACTACTTAACATATATATCATAAACTTCACTAAAGAGAAGACACATAAATTAAGAAATAATTTTTTTTTTCTTTTTTATAGAATGATGTTTTCTTTTCTTTACTCAAAATGGAGTTTTCCTTCTAGATCTTTAGCTTGGCTTGGCATTTAAAAAAAATGGCTTCGGATTCACATAAAAAAACTTTTGAGGTTACCTTGATTTTTGGCTAATGTTGATTTAATGGTTTACCGGATAAAATCCAGGAGAACTTCTAGAGGGATGCTTACCGGAAGCTTCTGGTCTTCACAAAATATTTCTGGCCCTGCTCCAGATGAAAGCCAGTCCCAAAACTAATTTTTAAATAATCACTGATTAACTCACAGATATCTCGATTTTATAAAGGCAACACTTACGTTCTCCAATATTTTTTTTTCACTTTTCTTACAGGGAATTTTCCACAAAATTGAATCCTGACCTCCTGACCAAAGCTAACCTAAATGACACTTTTTATTTAGCACTGGAATTTAATTTTGCAATCAGCATTTAATTCACCTGATGTCTGTTCACTATTGTTAGGCTTAACACAGCAATTTTCCTTAAATTTCTTAAATACACTGTATTGGTTTTTGTCAATATTTTATTGAATTTAAAAGTTTCACTGTTTTTTCACTTTTTAAAGATATAAGATTTCCTTATGCGCTTCTGCGACTTAATGGAACAGATTTACTTTTAATAATGAACTCAGCTGAAAATGGCTATGATTCGCTTGGGTATAAGTTTCTGTTTTCGAGCCATCTTTATTTTAAATTTCCCAAATCTTTCTTACTTCACCCCTTCCTATTGAAAACTTGTTTCCATTTTGGAGAACGCATAGCTTTCCCACTCGGACAATTTCCTCATTATCATGTTCTACCTATCCTTTTCTGATTTTTATTGATTTCTATTAAATATCTGTCCCTTTCCAAAATTTGCTCCACATTCTGTTAAAGGATGAACCGTATTATCTTCCTAGACATAAACCTACTAATTATGTTCCAAATTTAAACTAACGAACATAACATAAAACATAAAAATAAAATTCATTCATAAACGTTTTTACAAAAACAAAAACGTTTGACTACACGGTTTTACCTTGGCAACCCTTTTTACTACCATTTAATCAGCTGTGTTGTTCATTCAGCCACTAACAAATCAAAACAAACCAAGTAAGTATGAGGAAGCACATTTATAATTATTTAAATTTTTTCTTTATTTTCAGGTTTTTCATTATTAATTTACATTCCTTTTTTACCACTTTTTAATTCCTTTTCATTTTCCTTTATTTCTTTTCAGATTCCACTGGATTTTAGGGCATGTGTACTGGAGTTTCCTTGAACTTCAGTGCACATGTCATAGGAATTGTTCGGCTGCATTGTCAGGATGATGGATTCCATTGAATACATCATCCTATCAATGCAGTCGAACCTAAAAGAGTTGGTGGGACAACTGCGGTAAAACTCTGCCGCAAAAGCAACGTTGTCCCACACCGGCTGTGTAAACCACTGAGGGTTAGCCACCCTCATAAATCAAGAGGTGGTTTCACATTTAACAAAAATATTTATGGGCAGGAATTGGGGTGGAGTTAGCCCAACTCCGAACGCAATGGTACCCCTTCCTTAAAATTAAAATAAAATGAAAGTGGCACGGCTGGCCATCATCATGTGGCAACATGGCCAGCCATTGAAGATTTTTGTGCCCGACACTGCGCTGCCCCTAAGACCCTCCCACGAAAAAATTTTTTTAAGGGGGTCATTGGCGTATGAGGGGCCCCAGGGCTCTATCTCAGATGGGCCTCCGCAACAAAACTCCGGGGATGGCTAGAAATCGACGACATGAACGGTGTGCGGGCTATTGACGATAAACGTGGGGAACTCCCACACCCTGAGGTCTCGTAAGCCGGGCAAAACATCAACAAAAACTATATATAAAAAAAAACAAAGGAAGGTAAGTGTATATGGATCCGGTGCTCTCCCTTTCCAAAAAAAAAACTTGCAAAACCTTATATAACGAATTCACTAAGATTTTCAGGTATATAAGCTATTGCATTCTCCATGTTGGGCAGAGCCTAAATATAATGAATTCGCTAAATTAATTTTTCCTAAACAAAAAAAAATATCTTTTCAGGTACTGATGATTTTTTTGGTCGAAATTCGGAAAATGGATTAAATTTTTAGGGAAGTAAATTACACATCTCTTTCCTAAATTATTTTACTTTGTGAAAAACTACTATTTTCAGGTCCCTCAACGTTTAAAGTAAAAAGGTTTAAGGTTTTACAAAAGTATATTGCACGGCAAAAAAAAAGTTGGTACAATCACGAATATTATAATCAAGAGGGTGTATAATTACAGACAACAAATGCTAATATCACAGGTAACAGTTTAAATATATATTGTGATATTTTATACATACTAGGACGAACACGACTTATGAACTAAAAATAAATCGCATTTCTTAGATCCTATTATTGCACTTAGCTATTCATATCACAGATTCTCTCAATATTCGTTATATTTTTATATCTTTTGCGTGATATATACCAATTGATTTTCCCTGCAAAGACTCGAGCTCATACATGTTGTTCCCAACCGGTCTTAATATTCTACATTTTATGAATTTCTTACAAAATTTTGAGTTTATATTAATTTTAAAGTCACTTAGAACGTTATTTTTCCTATAAACTTCTTGACCGGGTCGGAATTTCACATGCCGAGCTCTTTTGTTATACCTTTCGGCGCTCTTTTCGAATGCCTCGTGCATATTCTTCTTGATTTTCTCCCTAATGAGTTCAAGCTTCTCGTTCTGTCCTAATTTATTTATCTCGTGATCGGTCAAAGACATTAGTTTCCTAGCCAGCTTATAATCACATCCGCTAGTAAACATATGGAAACCGAATAGGGCAAAAAATGGTGTTACACCTGTCGCGGAATGAACAGAGGTCCTGAGCGCACACTCAATTTCAGACAAATACATGTCCCAATCCCGATGATCCTCCTCTAAATAGGCTCTTATCGCAGCTAGTACCGACTGGTTCACCCTCTCAGACGCATTCGATTGTGGAGAGTAAACTGCGGTTCTCAGATGCCGAATTTTATATCCCTCAATCATATTTTGAAATCCTTTTGCCACAAATTGAGCCCCGTTATCGCTGTGGATCACTTCTGGGACGCCAAATTTGTGAAATATTTCATTAACTAAAAACTGAACTACATTATTTGTTGTGGCTTCTCTCATTGCTTTTAAAAACGTAAATTTTGTGAAGTGATCCACAACGATAAATATGTAGCAGTTACCACTTTTTGATCTGGGATATTTTCCCAAAAAGTCTATGTATAACTTTTGAAATGGTCTCTCAGTAACTACCTCTTGACCAATTTCTGGCATTAGATTTCGATTTGCCGGTTTACTCTCTTTACAAATTTGGCATGAACCTACATATTCCTTAACCTGTTTTGTCATCCTGGGCCAATAAAAGTAACGCTTAACTCTTTCTAACGTTTTTGCTACGCCGCCATGTGCGGCTGTATTGGCAACGTGAGCTTTTTCGATAATAATTTGAGTTATATTGGGTGGAATCCAGAGTTTCCAAACATACTGCTCTCCAAGGTCTTGGTCGAATTCTGTTTTCTTGAAAACTAACCCGTCTTCGATTCTAATGTCCGGAAGCCTGTCTGCGTTTTCACGGACATTCTTAATAAGCTCTAGATACTCATCGCTTTCAAATTCTACCGTCTCAAAGTCCAAAAGATCTTGCTTTCCGATTTCCTCTACAGTTGTTTCTTGTGGCAGCCGTGATAACATATCGGCTACTACATTGTCCGAACCTTTTCTGTGAACAATGTCAAAATCAAAAGCCTGCAGCTGTAGGGACCATCTGGCTAATCTGCCACTCAAATCCTTGAGGGTCATCAACCACTTTAGGCTGGCATGGTCGGTTACTACTGTAAATGGCATCATTTCTACATAAGGACGGAATTTTTTTACGGCCATTACTGCCGCCAAACATTCTTTCTCTGTTACCGTGTAATTTCTTTGGCAAGAATTTAATTTTTGCGAATAAAACGCAATGGGGTTCTCTTCATTTTGGTCATTAATTTGGTACAAAACGGCCCCGATACCGTAATCAGAGGCATCGCATTGGATCCAGAATCGTTTCGAAAAATCGGCATGACGCAAGACTGGTGCGGTAGTGAGAGCCTTTTTCAACTTTTCAAACGCATCTACAGCCTCGGCTGTCATTACAAATTTCTTTGCTTTCTTTAAGGTGTCTGTCAGTGGGGCAGATATGGTTGCAAAATCTTTAATGAACCGTCTGTACCAGCCGGCAGTTCCAAGGAAGCTTCTTACTTCGCGCGTAGTTTTTGGTAGTTTTATATTCCTAATGGCCTGAACTTTTTCAGGGTCAGTCTTTAAAGTACCACCCCCTATTATAAAACCCAAATATTTTAATTCTTGAAAGCAAAATTGTGATTTTTTAAGTCCGATAGTAAGTTTCGCTTCTCTAAGACATTTAGCAACTTCTCCTAATAATCTTAAATGTTCTTCAAATGAACTTGAAATTACTAGCAAGTCGTCTAAATAAATAAAAACGTTGTCCTTCAATCTTTGTGGTACTATTTTGTCCATAAGTCTACAAAGTCGTTGCGCGGCATTACATAGCCCGAATGGCATTACTCGGAATTGATATAAAGGCCGTCCCGCTACTGTAAAGGCCGTATATGGTTTGCTCTCATCATCCAATTCAATTTGCCAGAAGGCGTATTTTAAATCAACACTGCTTATATAATAAGTCTCATCTATTCTACTTAATATTCCGTCAATGTTTTGTAGTGGATAGGCATCTTTTATGGTGACTTTATTAAGCTTCCTCGCGTCTAAACAAAAACGGTTTTTTCCTGGTTTACGAACAACTGTCGTTCTATTACTCCAAGGACTTTCGCTTTCCTCGATAACATTTAGCATTAGCATTAAATCAATTTCCCTGTAAGTGATCTCCTGGACTGCTGGCGAGATTGGATAGTACCTATCTTTTACTGGCACAGCGCCCTCTATCAATTTGATGGAATGTTTTTCAATTGGTGTACACCCTAATCCTTTTTCCTCGAAAGTATCGAACTCTCTGATTACTTTGTCTAACTTAGCTTGTTGTGATTCCGTCAGAGTATGTGGTTTAAGTCTATAATCCTTTTTATTAATATTGAAATCCTGTTGAATTTTATCTAACTGTAATTCTTCTATCCCTACAATTTCAGGAGCTAAGCTGAAAATTCTCCAAAAATCAATACCAAGGTATAGAACTTGTTCCAAATCAGGACAAAGATACAGTAACATTTCGTGTTCCTGATCTTTGTACTTCATGGATAATTTTACTTTGCCTAGTATTCTGTGTTGCTGACCACCGGCAGTTTTCACGTTAGTCAACATTGGGATAATACTCTGATCTAAACTGCTAACCAACTCTCTACAGCCTTTTCCTAATACACTAACGGATGCACCAGTGTCTAACAGACCACTGATTTGTTTACCCTTAATAAAGACATCCGCAAATATACGAGGGTCTACGGTTTTGATGGTAGTTCTATGGATTGAATCCAACAGACAGCGTCTTATTCGACGACGCTCAGAAAATTTGTCACGTATTTTGCGGATTCTATTTGATATAGGTCGAAGCTTAATTTCATCACCAAAAATACGATTCCTAATTTCCTGGTAATGTTTTTGTCTCATTTCTAATGGCATATAATGTCTAAGTTTTGGTAAGTATTTGGTTTTGTTTGTTTTATCAAATGTATCGACTAAATTTCGGTTTTTCTCCTTTAAGGTTTCACTGGTTACTTTTTTGCCGACACAGGGTTCTCGTAAAGACGTTGGTCCCCTGTCATACCCGCGTCCTTCTTCCAGTTTTTCTGAACACACACAGAACATTTGGGTAAGATTTCGTTTTGCTTTCCGCACCCGTAGCAAAATATAGTACGGTCTTCAGTACAAAGCTTATAAATGTGTCCTACTTTTCTACAATTCCAACACAGCAGTTGATTTTTTTGTTGGCGTTGATTATATCGAAGCTCCGCAACATCTTCAAAAGCATCGGGTTGATGTTCATCCTCGGAAAATGAATCTAAACGTTCTCTATACATTTCACTTACTTTCCTAATTGGTCTCATTTGTGCTTGTCTATTTCTCATGTCCTTTTTCAGTTGTTTACTCTCAACATCCACACACTCCAATCTGAGCGCTTCTACTGTATTAACCAGTCTCTGTTCTACTCTTCTACCTATACTCTCTTTAACATTTCTCTTCAGAATTTTTATCATATCGTCCTCATAGATCTTTTTGCTTAATCTGGAACGTAATTGGCTCATTATATGGAAATATGTATCTATGGACTCATTCGGTTCCTGTATTCTTTCAGACAGTTCTACCACAGCTTCAAAATAGGACCTAGATTGGTTGTAACGGGTTTCTAACGCGAGTTTAAGGCTGGGCCAATCAGTGTCACGATTAGTCTGAATATATGACCAATACCATTCGTTTGCGTTCCCTTTGACTAATAAGTGAAAGTCCTTAAGTACGTCAGTCCACGAAATGTCATGTCGGGCCTGCAAATACTCCAAACGGAATGTGAATTCTGAAACAGTTGGACCTTTCGGACCTCCGTTGAACTCTATGCCTAATTTGTCAAGCCTTCCCTTCCAATGTTCCCAATTTCGATACCCATTAGGATTCGAATATATATCATTATTAGACAGGCAATGTGGTGTATTATGGTTCACTTGTGCATAATTTTGTCCGAATATCGGTCCTAATTGTACGTTTGGACTCGTATTTATAAATCTGTTGGGAAAGCTGTATTGATAATTCGTATTGGAATAATTACCAGGGTTAACGTGGTTGTTCTGTCCTAATTGGTTCCCATTGGGCATGTTCTGACCCATATTTCTTGCGAAATTCATGTTGCCATTATTGTTTGGTATATATTGAGGAAAATTGTTATTCAAACTATTGGGCATGTTGGTATTCATATTGTTAGGGTTTTGTTGTAAATAAGATAAGCTGTAGTTTGTATTGCTTGGAGGATTTTTCCCGAATACATTTCCTACTGGTACGTTGTGACTATTACTCCTACAGTTATCATGGGAATTGTTTCTCGAATTGATGTTGTTATTTATTTGATTCTGTAATGGATTTAAAATGTTGTTGTTCTGTTGATTTGGTAATTGATTTGAAAAAATGTTATTTTGGGACGGATTTGAAAAAGCGTTATTTTGTGATTGATTTGAAAAAATATTATTCTGTGGATTATTATTGGGAATGTGATTCGAAAGATTTGATACTGGTATATTATGGTTAGGGTTTCTTGAAGTGCTCGGTGCATTACTGATATTATGATTTTGGACATTGCTTGCATTATTTGCTATTGCCGACGCTTCTGTTTGGTTATTCAGTGAATTTATTCTAGTAAGGCCCTGGATTGCTTGTGCTAGATTTCCTAAAGTCTTCTTAACGTCAGCCATTTCACTTTGGACCATCTGCTTGACTTTGTCCTCAAGTGTTCTCTGGACGATTAGCGCCTCATCGCTGACTAAATCCCTAACATCAGGATCTAACTGGTTATTTGTTGCACTATTGTTTGGGTTTTCACTTCTAGCCCCTTGTAACTCTAAATTTACTTGTTGGTTGTGTTGCTGGTTAGAAGATGATGTGGACGCATTATTCGGAGCGGTAATTATCGTTCCTGACATGTCCATAATTTGAGGTGCACTGTTTGGATTATTTTCATTGACCATTTTGAAATTTCGAGGACTAAAAACTTTTCTCTGTTTACTACAGGACGGTAATTGGGATCTATTTAAATCAAATTCTGGTAATCTACCTCTTTTTCTGTTGCTATTTTGAAACAATTGTTCAGGTTGTCCGTTTTGAAAAGATCTATTAGTGTCAAACTCAAATTGTCTCTTGTTATCTCTATTTTTAGATTGTGACCTGGTATACATGCCTCACCAATCTAAACTCAAAATCTTTTAAATTCGGATTTGGGACTCAATTTGTAAATTTTTACCACAAAAGTATTTATGAATATAAAACAAACATATAAATATAGAACCAAGCCAAATTAATTAAAAATAAATATATAAAAAAAATTTTAGTATAAAATAAGCATACGTAAAAATAAATAAAAAAAATGTTGAAACGAATAAAAAAAGATAATCATACAAATAAATATCAGATAAAAATTATACGTTAAAAAAAATATAGATATTATGTTAAAAATGATAAAAATAAATAAAAGAAATACCTAACTTTATAATATAATAAAAAAATATTCTTTGTGTTTGTTTTTATTTTTTTTTATGAATTCAAAATTGAATAAAAACTAATTTTCACTTTAATTTAAAAATTTTATTTTTTTTTTCAAGGAAGATTATTTTCTTTTCAAAACAAAATACTTTAAAATTTCTTATTAACGTTTCTTATTTTAGGGGTGGTTAACAAAAGTGGTGGCGTGTGCGGTTTTTCGTGATTTTACAGACTCTCATTTAAGAGCAACTTCTGATGCATTCAAACACTTACTAAAAAAAAAGAAAAACAATATCATGTTACAGTCTAGTTACGGTCTGTTGGTTCATCTACTTCCGTCAGTGATTTTACCAAAGGCCAGTACATAATCGTCTCACGATACTCCAGACCTCTAAGCCCTAGTCTTGAGCGGCTATCGGTCAGACTATCTACTGCTACATAACATAGACTTGAAGCTGAATTTACTCTACAAAAAAAAATTATTGCAAATTAGAGGCAATTTCTACTAATAGGGTCTAAGGATATAGAACTCCTATGAAGTCAGGGCCTCTATGTATCTGACGTTTTCTCTTTAAACGTATCCAAAATTCATCGCTACACTTCTTCATACATCGGTCTTCTGGCTATAAACCAGAACGGTTACAAAGACTCTTAACTATGTTTTCCGGATTCATTTAAAAAGTTCGATGGTCTATTTCAAAAAAAATCTAATGGTTTATGGTACTGTGCCTAGATGAAATGCACAAATTAAAATTTTATTCTTTCGTTTGGGCGCCATATTGTTACGGGACCTTTAATGGCGCTATTGTGACTGTACCCGACTGGCTAAGGAGCAGTAATATTAGCAGGGTGTGATCCCATCCCATCACAATAACCCAAAGGACCGTGCCAATTAAAGTAAACAAAAACACAAAACAAGCTACACAAAACTATGCATCACAAGTGGGAGGAAGATATTGGCCTCAGTCGCCCAGCCCAACCATGGTCAAAAGTATGTCCACTCGATTTCCAATGACCCCATAAATCCGCTACCACCTTACCACTTACTTCAAGTTACTCCACCCCACAAATAAATTCTTTACTCAGCCATATTTCTTTATAAAATTTCAAGACATATTTTTATTTATCAAAATCCTAAAACTAACACTTAAATACATAAACAAAATAATATTGAAACTTATACTAACATTACTTAACACAAAAAAATAAAAAAATAAGGAATATTCTAATTTAATAAATAACGTATTTTATTTTTTCCAAAACACGATTAATAGAAAGATCGTTAAGATCAATTATTCGAACCCTGATTTCCAGGAAATTTCTTTTAAGAAAAATTATTGAAACGGCCACCTAACGGCCAAAAATTGTTCTTTAATTGTTATATTGTTCTTCTATTCTTTTCAACTTTGCAACTTGTCTTTTCAATTATATAAAAAAAACAAGAGTCATAAAAAAAATAACTAAAAAAAAATTTAAATATAAATAATATGATAAAAAAAATAAATATAAATCAATCAATCAATCGAAATAATAAATTGTCTTTATCCAGGTAAGTACAATAAAGTCAATTTACACAAAAAAACAGTCTGTGAAAGGAACACAAAAAAAAACAAGTTTAATAGACGCGTTGATATGCGTCAATATGCGTTGACGTGTTAGACGCTGCGATACCTACAATAACTAATATGGCAATACTTTTTCTGAATTATTCACAACACCTTTTAAAGTTTTTATTTCCGGTTACCGGATCTGCGTTACGATTTCGTTATAATATTTGTATTCTTATTGGATCTGAAGGAGCTCCCTAAAATCTTCTTTCAAATAGCATTATTTTGACAATAAGTCTTCTTTTAAAATCTTGCCTAGCTAAGGTGAATAAAACTTTTCAAATTTAGAAATTGTTTGGTATACGCTTAAGTCAGTTTTTTTCAACGCACAAAAAAAAACTGTTTTCTCACACAACAAGAAAAAAAATATAAAGTTAAAAAAAAATAAAAAAAGGAAAGATTTAACTTAAATCTAATACTACTTAACATATATATCATAAACTTCACTAAAGAGAAGACACATAAATTAAGAAATAATTTTTTTTTTCTTTTTTATAGAATGATGTTTTCTTTTCTTTACTCAAAATGGAGTTTTCCTTCTAGATCTTTAGCTTGGCTTGGCATTTAAAAAAAATGGCTTCGGATTCACATAAAAAAACTTTTGAGGTTACCTTGATTTTTGGCTAATGTTGATTTAATGGTTTACCGGATAAAATCCAGGAGAACTTCTAGAGGGATGCTTACCGGAAGCTTCTGGTCTTCACAAAATATTTCTGGCCCTGCTCCAGATGAAAGCCAGTCCCAAAACTAATTTTTAAATAATCACTGATTAACTCACAGATATCTCGATTTTATAAAGGCAACACTTACGTTCTCCAATATTTTTTTTTCACTTTTCTTACAGGGAATTTTCCACAAAATTGAATCCTGACCTCCTGACCAAAGCTAACCTAAATGACACTTTTTATTTAGCACTGGAATTTAATTTTGCAATCAGCATTTAATTCACCTGATGTCTGTTCACTATTGTTAGGCTTAACACAGCAATTTTCCTTAAATTTCTTAAATACACTGTATTGGTTTTTGTCAATATTTTATTGAATTTAAAAGTTTCACTGTTTTTTCACTTTTTAAAGATATAAGATTTCCTTATGCGCTTCTGCGACTTAATGGAACAGATTTACTTTTAATAATGAACTCAGCTGAAAATGGCTATGATTCGCTTGGGTATAAGTTTCTGTTTTCGAGCCATCTTTATTTTAAATTTCCCAAATCTTTCTTACTTCACCCCTTCCTATTGAAAACTTGTTTCCATTTTGGAGAACGCATAGCTTTCCCACTCGGACAATTTCCTCATTATCATGTTCTACCTATCCTTTTCTGATTTTTATTGATTTCTATTAAATATCTGTCCCTTTCCAAAATTTGCTCCACATTCTGTTAAAGGATGAACCGTATTATCTTCCTAGACATAAACCTACTAATTATGTTCCAAATTTAAACTAACGAACATAACATAAAACATAAAAATAAAATTCATTCATAAACGTTTTTACAAAAACAAAAACGTTTGACTACACGGTTTTACCTTGGCAACCCTTTTTACTACCATTTAATCAGCTGTGTTGTTCATTCAGCCACTAACAAATCAAAACAAACCAAGTAAGTATGAGGAAGCACATTTATAATTATTTAAATTTTTTCTTTATTTTCAGGTTTTTCATTATTAATTTACATTCCTTTTTTACCACTTTTTAATTCCTTTTCATTTTCCTTTATTTCTTTTCAGATTCCACTGGATTTTAGGGCATGTGTACTGGAGTTTCCTTGAACTTCAGTGCACATGTCATAGGAATTGTTCGGCTGCATTGTCAGGATGATGGATTCCATTGAATACATCATCCTATCAATGCAGTCGAACCTAAAAGAGTTGGTGGGACAACTGCGGTAAAACTCTGCCGCAAAAGCAACGTTGTCCCACACCGGCTGTGTAAACCACTGAGGGTTAGCCACCCTCATAAATCAAGAGGTGGTTTCACATTTAACAAAAATATTTATGGGCAGGAATTGGGGTGGAGTTAGCCCAACTCCGAACGCAATGGTACCCCTTCCTTAAAATTAAAATAAAATGAAAGTGGCACGGCTGGCCATCATCATGTGGCAACATGGCCAGCCATTGAAGATTTTTGTGCCCGACACTGCGCTGCCCCTAAGACCCTCCCACGAAAAAATTTTTTTAAGGGGGTCATTGGCGTATGAGGGGCCCCAGGGCTCTATCTCAGATGGGCCTCCGCAACAAATTTTAAAGCGAATGTACTGGTTAAGCAATGGGTATACAAAAAATGTTACGCTTTGTTTAGGCATTAAAAACTGTTCAACAAGTGTACTAGTAACAAGTGTACTAGTAAAGCACTGTGTATACAAAAAAGTACAACGCTTTGTCGAGATTTCTCATTACATACTTTTCAAAACTTCAAATTTGTCAAAAAAAATTTAACAAGATTGTCAAAAAATTTTTTCAAAAAGCATTTTTAATGACCTTTTTTAATCCAAAGCGCAAAAAATTACAAAATTCTTTTTTGTCCGGGACTTAACTTTTTCAACAATTTTTCGAAAATTAGAAAACTTAAATTTTTTCCTAAAATTATTTTTAATGAAATTTTTTTACCCCAAAACTAAAAAAAAAGTCCGTGACCTAAAATTTTTTCGAGACTTAGAATATTTTTAATTTTTTTAATTCCAAAATGCCAAAAAAGTACCAACGAATTTTTGTGTTCGGGACTTCAATTTTCGGTTTGACAACGTTGCCTAAAACCGTGGGCGCACGCTCAACTGGCGTTATCATTTAGTTATTGTGTTTTGCCAACGTTTGTTGTCCCACTTTCGACACTTTGCCAATGTAGGCCCACTGTATTTTTCTGCCAAGCATACATGTGACTATTTAAATAAATGAACTAATTAATTGACAACTTCATTGGCATTGGTCCTCTTCACGCGTGTGGACCCTAATAGGTCCAAATTTAAAATTTAAAAAATTACCACTCCCAAAAATTTAAAAATACTTTGTTAAAACTCCCGACACGAAAGAAAAGTCCAACATTTTTTGTGCCTTTCGCCCAGTGGTTCCAGTCCTCTAGTACCATACAGGTTCGCCATATATTTAAAATGTTGGTCAGTTAAACTTTATCTTTTCAAATTGTTTGGATCAAAGTTAGAACTCATTGGGGTCCATACATGTGAAGAGGACCGGAGAACTATGGAACTAAACCAAAAATGCCCTTCATTTTGCTTTATCTGGCTTAGTTTTCGAGATATCGCTATTTTAAAAAAACTAATATTTGGCCTCTGTTCTGTCTTTCACAACTTTTCAATTCACATGAAAATTTCTGAATCACATGAAATCAAGTTTAGTGTTTAATTGATAATTTTTTCATTCGAAATTGAAATCAAAATTGTAAGGAAAAAAGTGCATTCGTTTTACTTTCATAAAATTTTATTTATGTGAAACAAAACGAAAAAGAAATTCGAATGTGAAATCTAGAACTCCAAAAAAATTCGGAAATTTTAATTTTCACATTTTTTATGTGAATTACTTTTTTTGGAACAGCGACCTTTATTGTAAACAAATGCATTTTACATCAATTGTAAATAGTTTTCATTTCTTTGGCAATAAATGCTAATGCTTTTTTTTGGCATTGACATTAGTTCCAACTAATGCCAATGAAAATGCAATGCCAATTAAAAATTCCCATGTATGATACCAAGTTAGATTGGTTCAGCGAAATCAGTGCAGGGGTTTAAAAGTTATTAGCAAAACCGTGAAATTAATATTTGATTTTTCGCAAATTCTTTTTACTGTCTTTTTTAGCATGTTTTTCAACACGCGAATACGCGGTAACGCCCATCCACAATTCTCGGTTTTGCTAATAACAACTGAAACCTTAGACCGATTTCGTTGAAAACCGATTTCGCTAAAAATGTATACGCACCTGACCAGGAAAATTTAATATATATACCAAGCTACACTACTAATAAACCGGGTTTTGTCTCCATTTTTCTGCAAAGCAATAACGGCTAGGCATATTGAAAATTTTATTTCGCCTTTCTACAGAAAAATTAATTGTTATGACAGACTTCTCAGGCTTCCAGGTTTCAAAAATGTTAAGTTTATGGTACGTACAGCTCCCGCTTACTGGAATAAATATTCATTTATTTTTTTGAACTTTAATAATTATAATTAATTTTAAAATAATTATGTTGCTATTAAGAGTAATATTTATTAATTTAAAAGTTTTATAATGGTAAGTAAAATGGAACAAAATCTACTTTCTAATAAATAATTTAATTTTTAAGAGAACTTTTTAAACGTAAACTTTCCATTGTTATGTATATCCTCCCTTTAAGCTAATGGTGCATCTGTATCCAAGTGATAACTGCGTACGGGAGAAAACCATAATGGCGGATATTTGGAAGGTGTTAAATCAAATTCCGAAGTTGTTTCTTTTTTATTACGTGTTTGTACAATCGAATAATGTAACCACACCAATTGTGTAAATTTCCTCTTTGAAGTACTTAATATACGAAATTCAATACAATATTTTGTATTATTAAACGCTGTATCATCATAGACATTGCTACCGCGTCTTTGTCTACTATAGCCTCCTGATGTTGCAGTTGGTGTTATAAATTTAGTTTGTTGCTTACTGACGACAATACTTAAAGTTGTACCAAACAAACGATAATGACCCTTTAATATATCCGGTCTCAATTGATGTAGCTGCTTTAGTTTTGTAACACCTTGTGTTGGTTCATCGGCACTGGTCATCATTAAGACGGTACCATCGGGTAGAAAACGTAAATAACGATAGTATTCAACCAATTGTACGGGTCGATAGTATTGATCTTGAAAACTATTTTCACCCATACGCAAGTAAGTGGTTTTGCTAATGTAACAACCATTGAAGAGGACACGTTCACGATCGATAAACATTTGTCGCCAACTAGAATAACGAGGTATAATCGAAGAATTGCCATCGCGTTGAGAAGGTTTCTCGTCATCGTTGTCTGTATGGGTAAGTGAACCAACATTATGACCCCAAACTCTAAAAAGAGAAAATAATAAAAGCAGTGTTAGACAATTACATATTTATGTTATTGACAATTTATTAAATCATTTTCCATGGTTTAATGAAATGATAAACAATTCAAATAGTTAAATTCGACTTGGCAGAATTCATAAATACCCTCCAAAATGCCCAAAATATTTGAAATCCTTTTAGGGATTCTACTTATTTTTTAACGGAAAAAAATTGTATAAAAACTTTCTGTATAAAATTTTTATTTCAATTAAAAAAAAAATTTTAGTACTTTTTATAAAAAAAAAAAAATTTTGAGAAAGATTTTTTTTATAGTGACAAAAGTACTGAAATATTTGAAATAGGGTTCTATAGTCGAAAAGTCGATGAAAAAAAGTATGAAAAAGTCGTAAAGTCGAAAACAAATTTTTTTATTGTTGAAAATTTGAAGAGTTGACTTTTGCTTTCAACTTTTTTTTTACTTTTTTCGACTTTATCGACTTGATTTTGATACCCTACACCACTATGTGGTACAGGGTATATTGAGTTTGTGCTGATGTTTGTAACTACCCGAAATATTGGTCCTAGACATACCTTCAAGTATACCGATCGGCTCAGAATTACTTTTTGAGTCGTTTTAGCGATGTCCGTCCATCCGTCCGTCAGTCTGTCCATCATCTATCGGTTTAAGCACGATACAGGTCGCAATTTTCAATCAATTGACTTGAAATTTGAAACTTAAGCATCTTTTGGCCCAAGGACGAAGCCTATTGAAATTGGAGAACATCGGTCCAAGTTAAGACCTAGCCCCCATACAAACGCCCCATTTGGATTCGGCTTAATGGCTCAAATGACCGCATTATAATAGATATCGCTTTGAAATTTAGCTGGTAATCAAAATTATTATGCATGAATTATCATTCCAAATTTCAAAGGAATCGGATCAGTCCTTCTGATAGTCCCGTTACAAGCCACCCTCCCGATATTTACATAATTCCCTCAAAATTCATTAAATTGAAAATATTTGATTAAAATTTTATTTTGAGGTGTTAAACGTGTACTTTAGTTACCTAATCAAATCGGAATATAATTGGACCATTTTTGGACTAAGTCTCCCTGATAAAAATTTCGACCGATATTCAGTTAAATCGGTATATGTATTGACAAAAAAAAAAAAACAATTCCACTAAAATGTTATCTGTGTGAGTTTCTACACTAAATAAAGATCTAACAAAAGACAAATCCAATCGGTTTGGACTTGGGAACCATTTTCCGGAAAACAGTGGTGTAGGGTATCATATGGTCGGGCTTAACCGACCCAGATGAAAATAATTTCTTCTGAAAAAATTCTCAATTGACAGCGAAGTTTGATAAAAACTAAAGCTATTGGCATTTCCTTGTTACCATGTACTTTGTCTCTAAATCAAAAATGCCAATGCCAAATTCACGAGTAAGAAAGTGCAATATTTACCAATATTTATGATTATTGTAAAAACCTCAGTGATAGGATTCTATAAATCAAAAGTCGACTAATGCTTTCGATTTTTTCAACCTTTTCCTTACAACAAGTCAAAAACAAACTTTATTTACAAAAAAATCGAAAATGTCGAAGAAAATCAAAAAAGTCGACTTTTTAAAAAAGTCGAAAGGTCAAAAAGACGACTTTTTAAAGTTTGAAAAAGTCGAAAAATTTACTTTTTCGAATCTGAAAAATGTTGAAAAGTCGACTTTTTAAAAACTGAAAATGTCACTCTTATCATAATGCTTTCGATTTTTTTAACCTTTTCCACTTTTTCGATTTCTTCGACTTTTTTTAACCTTCATTACTTTGGTACCCAACATTGTTAAATACAACCAAAAAATTGCTTGTCAAAAACAAACTTTATTTACAAAAAAATCGAAAATGTCGAAGAAAGTCAAAAAAATCGACTTTTTAAAAAAATCGAAAGGTCGAAAAAAATTTGAAAAAGTCGAAAAATCGACATTTTTGAATCTGAAAAAAGTTGAAAAGTCGACTTTTTAGAAACTGAAAAAGTCGACTTTTTGTTGCGACTATAGAACCCTAATTTGAAATTGTATAAAATTTTGATTTCAATTAAAAACTTAACTTCCGAACGGAATTAAGTCTGTGACATACCCCATAGTTTATGGGTCAATCCTTATGAAGTTTTTTTAACTTACTTAATACATGCCGATCTCCATAACTCCTCATCTCTAGCCACCAAATACAAGCCCTTACAAACTGCAGCGCATTGTTCCAAAGACCGCATATCCAACTGAGAAGATACTACCCAACGTAATATGTAAATCAACAACTCCGGTGGTAATTCAGAGATATGCATTTCAGTAGAAATTACACCCGGATCACGACTACTCTGTATTAGTTTACCCTGATGGTTATGCGATAAATCCAATTGAAATCGTTCATATAAATCTTCAGGTAAATCATCTTCAACCAAATCATGATGCTGCTTATCGTCGCTAGCCTCTTGTCGTGCCGCAGTATTTATAACCCCTTTGAGCGGATGTTGTGCAATATTTTTAAGTTTTTGATGTTCATAATATTTAAATTCAATATCAGGTTCAATTTGTACGGCCTTACGATAGAATGGTATAGCATCATAAACTTTGCCACTTTGTTCCAATTCAACGGCCTTGTGGAATAGATTTTTAGCTAAAGCCTGTTGTTCAGCCTGTTCATCATTGACTAGAGGTGTAAGAATATCCTCAGCTTCTTGTTGTTCATCAATGGTATTGGCACCTTTAGATTGTTGCTGTTGTTGATTAACTGAAGTGGAAGTGACATTTTCTTTCAACTCTTTTTGCCAATTTGCACGAAAATCTTCCAATGCCGAACGAAAGTCATTCGGCATAGTTTGAAAAGGTGCTAAAGAAGATTCCAAAGAATCATCTTCAATGCCGCCGCCACCACTATCGCCACCATCTACTCCTGACATTGCCGATTCTTTTTTATTAATCCTTTTACTTTATAAATTTGTACCGTTATTATCTCTCTCTTGGGCAGCAACTTTAGTATATTTCCAATTTGCCGCCTAGTTCACGGTCGGTATATCGTATGATGAAAGGTGGTGCGTATTGTTGGAATACTGATGATAACACCAAAATCTTTGTGGAGAGTGTCTCCTTTAAATTGTATTCGTCAAAATATGTTAAAATTGTTAAAGGGTATTTCTTAAAACAACTTGTGGCCATCATAGGCGAAAGCACCAACAAACTTTAAAAACTGTACAGATATTGTTTGAATTAAAGTTCAATTAAATGTTTTGTTTATGTTGTTTTTTATGTTTTGTTTTCCTGCTGGCCAAAAATTCTGCAGTACAGAGTTCAAATACCACTCAAGTTCTTATTTCAATTTATTTTCAAAATTTTACAGCATTATTTTGGGTAAGTTGAAATTGTTTTGCAAAAATTTTCTGTATATTATTTTACACCGGTGCCCAATATCCTTTATAGTTTTCCATGACCTTGTTTATGTATTTTTATCCGAAACTGCGTATATTTATTTAGTAAATTACGTAGAAAACAAGAGAAAATTAACAACTGTTTTCATTACATCAACGATTGATTTGCCCTCTCCCACGTTTTTATGATCAGCTGTTACTGGCAGTGCTGCCAGTATATGCTATTTTTGCTAAATTTAGCAAATAAAAACTAAAAAAATTAATACCCTGTTGGGTACCCGCTGTCTACACCTGGGGGAAATACTGAGATATTTGTATCAAGAAACGTCAAAATCAATCGCAAAGAAATTTTTCTCAGGTGTGGACTAAATATTAGTCTCAGTATTTGATTTGTTGTTATGAGATATCTCATAACAACTATCTGATGAGATTGGATGAGATCAAGTGTCAAATTCACTTATATTTGTATGTTTACAATTGTTTTTTGGAACAAATGGCGTCGAAAAAAGGAAAAATAAAATAAATCATTAAAAAATAAGTGTATAAACAAATGTATGTACTTCAATAATAGATTGAACATATATTTATGATGAATAACATATATAGTTATTCCACGGCTGATTGTAAATTATGAAATTTCACAAGAGCATTTGCAGCTCGTTTTCCACACCAATAGATATTGAGATAAATGCTGAAATTTCCCTACTGTTTCTCTGCCGACGTTATCTCTGCTTTCATGAAAAAATTCTCCCACGTGTAGATGGTGCGGTAAATATGTAACTTGATAATCGTCAATCGTATCGTTTCCATCGTTATTCCATTACCAATAGTGTCATTTTATGGTAATAGAATACTGAGCTAACGATGACGATTGACGATTATCAAGTTACATAATTAGCCCCCTGTCACAGACTAATACAGACTCGACATAAGTGACAGGTGTCAAAAAAGTTTTCCTTAACCATATGGTTAATTTCTCGCAAATTATTCTACGAATTAGGTTAGAAAGAGAAAGCTAATACAACTCGCCTTAAGAAAAATGGATGCCAGATCAATTTTTATTGTTTCACTCACTCCTAAGTCGTAGAAAGTGTTGCCATGCTAGCTTCAAACTAGCTAAAAACCGCTCGGTTGTCTCCTAAAATCGCTTAGTTTTCCCCATTTTTTGCTTTTAAACTCTACTGTCGAGTATATAGTCTGTGCCCCTGTTCTCACTTATACCCTATTCACACAAACAGTTTTAATACCCTATTCACACGTACAGTTTTAAATCGTTTTTAGCAGCAATATTTTTAGCACGCTCTTTATGCTTTTACTGTATATTGACAGAAAATGCTAAAAATAATTGCTAAAAACGATTTAAAACTGTAAGTGTAAATAGGGTATAATATAGCATTCACACTAGCGACCTTAAACGAGTTGTTTAACAAAACACCAGTAGCAGAATAAAAACGTAATGGACACAGAACAAAGACTTTTTTAAACATCTCACTCTTGAACACTTCAAAACAGCAAGTGTGAACGCCGTATAAATCGTTTTTAGCAATTATTTTTAGCATTTTCTGTCAATATACTGTAATAGCATAAAGAAAGTGCTAAAAATATTGCTGCTAAAAACGGTTTAAAACTGTAAGTGTGAATAGGGTATTATACCCTATTCACACGTACAGCTTTAAATCGTTTTTAGCAGCAATATTTTTAGCACTTTCTTTATTCCATTACAGTATATTGACAGAAATCCAAAAATAATTGCTAAAAACGTTTTAAAACTGTACGTATGAATAGGGTATTACAACTAAAAAGTGGGGGTAGTTATGTAATATCCTATTCTCACTTACAGTTTAAAACCGTTTTTAGCAATTATTTTTAGCATTTTCTGTCAATATACTGTAATAGAATAAAGAAAGTGCTAAAAATTTTGCTGCTAAAAACGATTTAAAACTGTACGTGTGAATAGGGTATAACTTGATAGTCGTCAATCATATCGTTTCCATCGGTCTTCCATTACCATATAGTGTCATTTTTTGGTACTAGAATAATGAGCTAACGATGACGATTGACGATTGTCAAGTTATACCCTATTCACACTTACAGTTTTAAACCGTTTTTAGCAATTATTTTTAGCATTTTCTGTCAATATACTGCAATAGAATAAAGAAAGTGCTAAAAATATTGCTGCTAAAAACGATTTAAAACTGTACGTGTGAATAGGGTATTACATAATTAGCCTCCTGTTTTTAAAAACAATGGCACGTACCATAGAAAAATAAAAAGTCTATTTTAACAAAAGTTTTATTTGAAATTTCAAATTTTCTATACATTATTCGATTGTAAAAACAAAAACAATTTGTAAGGAAATAATACCCTATTCACACGTACAGTTTTAAGTCGTTTTTAGCAACAATATTTTTAGCACTTTATTTATTCTATTACAGTATAT
Source organism: Pegoplata infirma (assembly GCA_963921195.1). Taxonomy (NCBI): domain Eukaryota; kingdom Metazoa; phylum Arthropoda; class Insecta; order Diptera; family Anthomyiidae; genus Pegoplata; species Pegoplata infirma. The sequence continues at coordinate 259,856,613 of OY992536.1, read as the reverse complement.
TGACAGAAAATGCTAAAAATAATTGCTAAAAACGGTTTAAAACTCTAATACCCTATTCACACTTACAGTTTTAAATCGTTTTTAGCACTTATTTTTAGCATTTTCTGTCAATATACTGTAATAGCATAAAGAAAGTGCTAAAAATATTGCTGCTAAAAACGGTTTAAGACTGTAAGTGTGAATAGGGTATAAGTGTGAATAGGGTATAGGGTATTATACCCTATTCACACGTACAGTTTTAAATCGTTTTTAGCAGCAATATTTTTAGCACTTTCTTTATTCTATTACAGTATATTGACAGAAAATGCTAAAAATAATTGATAAAAACGGTTTAATACCCTATTCACACGTACAGTTTTAAATCGTTTTTAGCAGCAATATTTTTAGCACTTTATGCTATTACAGTATATTGACAGAAAATGCTAAAAATAATTGCTAAAAACGATTTAAAACTGTAATACCCTATTCACACTTACAATTTTAAACCGTTTTTAGCAGCAATTTTTTTAGCACTTTCTTTATGCTATTACAGTATATTGACAGAAAATGCTAAAAATAATTGCTAAAAACGGTTTAAAACTGTAAGTGTGAATAGGGTATAATACCCTATTCACACGTACAGTTTTAAATCGTTTTTAGCAGCAATATTTTTAGCACTTTCTTTATTCTATTACAGTATATTGACAGAAAATGCTAAAAATAATTGCTAAAAACGATTTAAAACTGTAAGTGTGAATAGGGTATAAGCGTGAATAGGGTATAAAACTGCAATGTGAATAGGGTATTACATACACTCCTGTAAAAGAATACTTTTATTCTGGCAATGCTTTTAATCTCATTTTTTTTTTTTAATTTTAAATACAGCACTGTTTGTACTAAAAAAAACTGCCGTTAACATAGTTCTAATAGTACTAAAAAATAAATTGTAAATAAGAGGAGGCATATGAATGAAAAATTTGCTAAAAAGTTAAATAAAAAAGAAAAAAAAAATAATTTCAGTTCCAAAAGTTGCCCAAAATGCCTGTTAGCTTAAATAATAGTGAATCAGGAATTGAAGTAGAGTCTACTGCTGTTAATCGAAAGTCTAAAAAATTAACAACATCTACAATGGTTGATGATGCCTTAATAGCATTACATTCAGCAAAAGGTAAGTGTAATTTTAATAAAAAGAGATTAATTTTTTACATGGGGCTTGACTTTAGTTTTTTGCTGTTCTGCCTGGATTAGTGGGCTTTTACTTAAAATACTTTTTTTGCTGATTATTCAACTTTTAAATACTTTTTTGTATCGTTCATATCGTCCACTTCATACATGGGAATTTTTAATTGGCATTAAATTTTACTAGTTCCAACCCAGAGCTTCGAAGGGCTAAAGTCTAGTTGGCAGACATTGCTCTGATCCAAACAAAAAAAATACTACAGAGAGATCTTTTAATGTTGAGTCAAAAAAAAAAAAAAAAATTGTCGGCGCCCCATGGTTCCCGAGTTATGAGCCTCCAAAGTTCGGAACTATAATTGGATATATCTTCTGAAATAATGGTCCGATCTGGTCGAGATTGGTTTCATTCGAAAGCTTATTCAAATACCTTTCAAATGACATTTACAAAAATTGGATCCATTAACCCATTGGGGTGCAACACAAAATTTTAGATTTTTTAAGTGGCCATTTTGCAGTAAAATAATTTTATTTCAAAATTATGCATTATTAACCTATATATTTATGCAACCAAGATTAAAGCTTAGAGCTTAAGCTTTAATTTGACATTAAGGTCGATATATTAACCCTTATAGAACCGTAGATATCAAATGTTGAATATTGATAAAAAAATTTTTTTTTTTATTTTTACTTCATTTTTTCGCATTTAATAATCTTATACTATATATTTACAAGTAGAAATCGGAAAGATTTCTTAAAAAAATAATGCCATATTTTCAAAATCCCAAAAAGGCGAAAATCAGCCATATCTGGAAAGAAAAAAATCGCGCGATTTTTTTTTTTTTTTTCTTTCCAGATATGGCTGATTTTCGCCGCGCTCGCAAGCTCGCGCGATTTTTTTCCAAATAATGGCATTATTTTTTCTAAACATTATTTCCTATAATGTTTTAGAAACAGTTTTAATACTATATTAGAGGATCTATTAAAATTATATCTTCTTCAATATGATCTTCATTTTCTTGGCTTGTTGAAGATGATAGGGAAGAGTCTAATAAATTCTCATCACCAGAATCTAGTTCCAATGGATCTTCTTCGGCTGATTCTCGAATAGTATGACATTCGGTGCACGGATTCATGGGATCATATAATTGGCCAGCAAATTTCCAGAATTCGCTTAATATACTTGTAAAAAACGGCAATAAGTGAAACAAATTATCATAGTTGCCGAATTTCCTACAAATTTCAGCTTAAAGCTAAGTACTCTGTTTCTTGCAGTGAAAATTTGACTTAAACTTTAAACGCCTCAAATCGCAATAAAATATTTAAAAATCAACAACTTTTGACAATTATAAGAAAGAAACGATCATAACAAAACTGAAATGTCACTTTTTCACGACAATTTAAATTGTCTTGTATAATAAAAATGCGTGAAAACTTTTTTTACAATTTCCCTATAATTCCTCGCGTTGCCAAAATTTATTTTTTTTATATGGAGTTTGACAGAGTACTTAGCTTAATGAGATAAGCTTTTCATAAAATGTGAACGCTTAGAAATGAAAACAAGCTGTTTTTTAAGCAACATGAGCGATTTTTAAAAATGGAACTTTTTTCAACACTTAAATCAAAATAATATTCAAAAAAATAAATAAATTATCAATGTTCAACATTTGATATCTCCGGTTCTATAAGGGTTAATGGGTCGAACAAAATGTCAAATTAAAGCTTAATATCTGAGCTTTAATCCTGATTCCATAAATATATAGGTTAATAAGGCATAATTTTGAAATAAAATTATTTTACTGCAAAAAGTCCAGTTTAAAAATCTAAAATATGCTGTTGCTCCCCAATGGGTTAATGCATCCAATTTTTTTAAATGTCATATTAAAGGTATTTCAATAAGCTTTCGAATGAAACCAATTTCGACCAGATCGGACCATTATTTCATAAGATATTTCCAATTATAGCTCCAATCTTTGGAGGCCCATAACTCGGAAACCATGGGCCTCCGACAAATGTTTTTTTTTTTTTGGACTCACCTATTTCATCCCTATTTCTGAAAAAAAAAAAAAAAAAGGAGCAATGTCTGCCAACTAGACTTGTTCCTTCGATTTTATAAATTATGAATGAAAAAAATTAATTCATTCGATTTAGAAAACTCGATTGCATTAAATTTTTTTAATAGATAGAGCAAAACGCCGCCAAATTTTGGTTCATAGTATAGGAGACCCTCCTAACATGTGATGGCCCTAATAGGCCGCAATTTTGAATCAAAAAAAAAATTGGTATTCCCGAAAATTTTAAAAATGCACAAATCAAACAATATTTAACTGCCAACACGACAAAAAGTCCAAAGGCATTTTTATAGCTCTTGGCTCGTAAAATACGACCGTCAAATACCCGAAAGCCCTCCGAGTAATGTTTTTTAGTTATCCAGTTGTTTTGTTTAGTTATCCAGTTGTTTAATTCACGTATCTCGAAAACAAAGCAAAATAGTACAAAAAAGATAGAAATTTTGGATCAAAATTAGACTTAGATTTTGATCCAACAATTTTTATTGTTTTTTTTTCAAGATACAGAAATTTAGGGGCCTAATAGGGTCTTGAGAACTTTCAAAATTGCGTAAATAAAAAACGGTAACTCGGATAGCTTTCAGGTACATATTTGGCATTCGTATTATACGATTCAAAAGCTACAAAAATAATTTTGTTTTTTTTTTGTCGACGGCAGTATTTTGCGAGATACGCGCATTTAAAACTTTTCGGGACTGCCAATTTCTTAGATTCAAAATTAGGACCCATTGGGGTCAACAAGTGTTAAGAGCGTCGGAGTTGGACAACAAATTTGCTCTATCTTGGTTAGTTTTTTCAAGTTTTTTATGCCATGAATGAATAAGCCATTCGATTTTTCAAATTGAATGAAAAGAAAATCGATTGCATTCGCTTTTTAAAAGTCGAATGAAAAAAATCGAATGTATTCAAGTTTTGAAAGTCGAATGAAAAATAAATTGAATGAAATCGATATTTATAAATCGAATGAGTCTAAAGTGAATTTATTCAATTCTCTATGATTTTAGAATATATATATATATAAGTTCCCGTTGATCCTATAAGGAGCATAGGGCCTCAACAAAAGTTCTCCATTGGGATTTATCTGATGCCATGTACTTAATTTCACCCCAGGTTTTACCGGCTTTCGCAACTTCCTTCTCTATCTGTCTTCTCCATGTATGTGCAGGACGACCCTTTCTACGGCTTCCTTGAGGGTTCCATTCGATTGCGTTACGTGCAATATCATCATGTGTTTTTCGAAGGGTGTGTCCAGTCCAATTCCATTTTCGCCTTCGTATTTCACGATCGACTGGGGTTTGCGACGTGATTGCCCACACCCTTGAGTTGGAGATGGTATTCGGCCAGAAAATTTTGAGAATTCTTCGCAAACATCTATTAACAAAGATTTGTATTGAACCAATGTCGCGGGGGGCCGCATTCCAGGTTTCACACCCATACAGCATGATGGACTTTACGTTAGAATTAAAAAGTTAATCTTCACATGGCGGGATAGTGTTGTAGACTTCCAAGGCTTGCTTAGCAGTTTTAATTCTATTTGCTATATCCGCGCTAGACCCTCTAGATTTTGTCAGGATACTACCTAAGTAGCAGAAAGAGTCCACATCTTCAATAACTCTGTCCTGCACTCTAAATTCATCTGATACATCTGAGTTTATGCGTAATACCTTGGTTTTGGACACATTGACCCTTAGACCTGCTGCTGCTGTTGAGTTGGCGATTGCTTCAAGCTTGTTCTTCATATCTGTGAAACTATGAGATAACAGACAGATGTCATCGGCATAATCAAGGTCCTCTAGTCGTGATTGTAGGCCCCACATTATTCCACGTCCTTCTCTTGTGGCTCGCCTCATGGCTAAATCTAAAACGATATTAAAAAGCATTGGGGACATCACGCATCCTTGTCTTACACCTTTATTAGCAGATATCTTCCTACTTAAGCTGTTTTCATGCAAGATTCGACAACTAGATTCCTCATATAGCACTTTAATAAGAGATATCAGCTTTCTGGGAACTTGTTTACATTCGAGGGAGGACCAAATAACTTCATGTGGCAGTGTATCAAACGCCTTCTCAAAATCTATAAATATGAGGTACAATGGAGACCGCCATTCCACAGACTGCTCCACAATTACTCGAAGGCTGTTAACATGGTCTACGCAGGATTTATGCGGACGAGATCCAGCTTGTTCTGGCCGCAGTTCGGGCGTTAGTTTGCTTGAAAGCATTTTAGTAATGATTTGAGCTATAACTTTATATACTTTATATAACTTATATACTTTATATGATTTTAGAATGCAATCACTAAATTTTATTGAAATTAAGGACTGAAATCCTTCGAAGCTCTGGTTCTAACTAACGCAAAAAATAACAGCATTTATTGCCAATTAAGTTTTTTTTGGCATTATTTGTTCTAATGTTAATTAAACTGGCTCATTTGTTTACAATAAATATATACTACTATTTTTTTTAAACTTAAAATGGCTATATCTCACAAATAAACCAAATAGATCAAAATAGAGGGCACTTTTACTTTTGCCTGTCCTCTTCACACATGTGATATAAACCCTAACTTTGAATCCAAAAAATTTCGCATTCCGGAAAATTTCAAAATGTTCATATTCCTTGAAATATTGTCGATAAAACCAAAAGTCCAAAAGCATTTTTGTAGCTCTTGATTTCTATAACTCCTCCAAATAATCGAAAGCCCGCAGAGTTATAAATAGAAGTCACGTCAGAAATTTTAGTCTTGCAAAATTGCGCAATGTCAAAATTGCAACTTTTTTTGCTTGTTTCTTTGTGAATAAAAGCAATTGTATTTATATTAAAATAAACTGCAAATCTTTTCTTGCAACTACGCATCATATAAAAGGTAATAGAAAAATAAAAATTTTATTAAAAATTAAAAAAAAAAAAAAATGTTGCAATATTGCACTGTTGCAAGGGTCAAAAAATTCTGAAGTGAATACCCTGATAGTTTTTTAATTATTCAGTTTTTAAAATTCTCAAAACCCTACCCGGCCTCTAAATTGCAGTACCTGGTGAACTAAGCAAGCTAACGCTAAACTGACCAACATTTTGAATCTTAGGAAACTTTAGGGACCAAGGGGACTGAACCTAATGGCTTAACATGCTTACTTGTTGTTGCTTCGAGAAGCATGGTATTGCATTTGAGCCACATCGGTTCAGCGGTTGAAAAGTTATAAACGAAAAGTTAAGGACACATCGAAAATTTTTTCAAAATTTATTTCTTCTACCATTTTTTTTAACAAAATTTTTTCACAAAAAATGTTTTCAGCAATTTTTTTAAAATAAAATTTTTGCAATTATCTATTTACATTGTGGAGGGTATTCATATATTCGGCAAGGCCTAATTTAACTTTTTTAGGATCCCTTAATATCCCAGCAAAAAAAGAGCTTACCATTCACTACAAAATTCACCACAACTTATGAACCAGATGTACTTCTTCTTCAGCTGAAACACTGATGAATTTTATATGGGCGTGACACACAATATCACTAGTGTTTAGTATGTACATATATATTAACATCTTTATCACAACTTCTGAAGTAGTGATCGGGATGTTAATATAACTTGACCTTTTGGAAGTGCTTTTTTCATCACTTCTTTAGAAGTATATATTTCCTGGCATTTTGGATGTGATTATGTAATTTTTATATGGTGATTTAGAAGTGATTTTTTCATCACTTCTTGATAAGTACATATTTCATGACTTTTTGGGATTGATTTTAAGAGTTTTTTTTAGTATTTACACTAATAATTAAAACCAAAACGATATGTTTAACAATGTATAATATTTACTATGTAATATTTAGACTTGAAATTGTTAAGATTAAATCGATGTTTTTAATAATTTAGTTTAGCTAATAGGAATTATTAATTAAATGTGGATGTATATATTTTTCTAATAGTTTTTCATGCGCTTAATCCGAATCTGGCCTTAGAAGTGATTTATCCTATTTTGAGATATTTAGATTTTCGATTGACAGTACTGCATAAACTCAGATATTCGCAATGTTCGGGACCTTATAAAACCGAGAATTATTTTATGATGTATAATTAGTTCAGCACATCTAAAAATACTTCACTTATTCTTCAAATTACTTTTGCAATCCTTAAGATATCTTTTTTCATTACGGAGATATCGACCGATAAAATTATTGCAATTTCGGCCCTAAAAAATAAAAGAAAACAAATTTGAAAACCAACCAATTTGTCTTGTTGATATATAATAGTACCGAATTCGAAACTCTATTAGAGGTGCATCTAAGCCCGGCATCAATTTGGGTATCAATTTTAGGGTAAATTTTCAGGGTGCCATACAAAAAATCTTTATTTGGGCTAACATTATAGAGCTTCGCCATATCGGATAAAGATTTATTTTAAATAAAATTAATAAAATTCTTAAAAGTACATAGAGTTCTTAGTTTTATATTCAATTAAAATTTTTATTATTCGGTTAACCGAATAATTCAAATTTATCCGATTATTAACCGATTAAATCTCAACCCCGCACTCAGAAAATTATGTAAGTTACTACATGTTAGTTATTTGTATATTTTACAGTAGTTAGTTGTTTTCAACTACAAAGTCAGTTGTTTTTGTATGAAAAATATCAAACAACTATTTCTGTTAGTTATTTTAAATCGTTTTTTTGAACTAATAAAAAAGTACTGTGATGTAGTAACAGTTATTTAAAGTAGTTAATTTTATTTATTTTATCTCTGAAAAGTTTTAAAGTTTTTTTTCCAAAAAAAAAAAAAAAATTTTGTTATTTTTATTTTTCACAACTTTTTTTTAAAAAAAAAACTTGGAAAAAATTTGGTCTTCAATTTTTTTTTTCTGAAAAATGTTTTGAAAAAAAAAATTATATATTGATTTTTTTATTTTACTACATTTTAGTTGTTTTGACTACAAATGTAAGTAGTTTTTACTACATAAGTCAGTTGTTTTTTTTGTCAGTTAAAATAACTAACATTGTTAGTTGATTTAACTGAAAAAGTAGTTGACCCCAAAACAACTTACAAAGTAGTTATTTTAACTGACATTTTCAGTTGATATTACTAACATAATTTTTTAAGTGCGATTAATTATTTGCCCGATTAGCCGATTAAACCAAAACCTCGATTAATTGAATACCCTAATGTTTAGAAGAGTTTTTTTACCTTTCAACAGCGATACCAACTTAGTCATTTTGTGGCTATAATTATGCCCTTTTTTTAAAGGCTACCACCTTTTTTTGGTTATCTTTTTTAGCCCTTTAAGCACTTTTTAAGTCATTTGATTTTTACCATAATCTGGAAACTTTTTATTGTTTTTTTTGTACATAATTTACAAAACAACTCCAAAAATTATAAAAAAAAATGTTTTTATACATGTACAGTGACTCAAAGTAATAATGGAACAGCATATATTTGTTAGCAGTTCATTTAAGGAAAAGTTATCAATACCAAACCTGTTTATTATCAATCGACTATTTTTGAAAAAAGTGCTATGTAGGAAATTTTCCAAGCATTAATTTAAGCTTGATAGCGTTCAGATTGAGCAAATATTAAATAAGATACGAGGGTCGCACTGGAAAATTAAATTATTTGTAGATGTTTTTTTGAATTTTTTTTTTAAATATTTCTAAGTCGGTTGTTTTCAAGTTCAAACATTAGAAATTTAAAAAACTTATCTAATAATTTTTATTTAGTTATCAGCTAGTTTTTCCAACAACCCAAACAAAAAATGAAATTTTTTAAGTACTGTGGAAGAAATCCGCATTTTTTGACCTCCAACTCGTTTGACCACCAATTTTTTGTTAACAAAGAAAAATTTTAATTATTCTTTTATCTCATTACTATACACTTAGATGTACTCAAATTAGTAAACAATAAAATATTTTCTTTGTTAACAACAAATTGGTGGTTGAAAGAGTTGGAGGTCAAAAAATGCCGATTTCTTCTATTGTATTTAAAAAATTTCATTTTTTGTTTGGATTGTTAGAAAAACAAGCTGATGACTAAATAAAAATTATAAGATAATTTTTTAAATTTTTAATGTTTAAACTTGGAAAAAATCGACTTAGAAATATTTTTAAAAAAATTTCAAAAATGTATCTACAAATAATTTAATTTTCCATTGCGACCCTCGTATCTCATTTAATATTTGCTCAATCTGGACGCTATCAAGCTTAAATTCAAGCTTGGAAAATTTCCTATATAGCACTTTTTTCAAAAATAGTCGATTGATAATAATCAGGGGTAGTATTGATAACTTTGCATTTAAAGAACTGCTAACAAATATATGCTGTTCCATTATTACTTTGAGTCACTGTAGTTAAAAAAAAACATCCAATAAATAAAATGAAGAGATAAAAAAAAGTAATTCTCTCATTTTAAATCAGATATCGTATATTTTTAGAAGAGTTTTTATACCTTTAAACGGCAATACCAACTTAGATCTTTTTTGGTTATATTTAACCCTTGTCTTTTTTAAGGGCTAACAGTTTTTTTGTTATCTTTTTAGCACTTCTTGAGTCATTTGGTAATTTTAACAAAAATCTGGAAACTGTATTTTTTTATAACATAATTTACATAACAAATTCGCTTTTGCGGCATATCAAGTTAATTCATTTATAAAATTTAACTTTTTATTAAATCAGAGAAAATTATAAAAAAAAATTTTCAACAAAACAAATCCAATACTTTACATAAGTGCCACAAATTTGTACTTTTCAATTGCATTTGTAAACACATATGAAAATGGTACTTATAAATCATTGAGGAAAGAACTGGTGAAAGTTGTTATTATTGGCATTTTTTTAGCAGTTTTGGAAGTGCTTATAAAAGTACTTCTTATGGAATATGAAGATCGGCACATATAGCTACTATGTATGTAGTGAATAACTTATTCTTTTTGCACCACTTCGATTTTTTTTTGCTGGGATAGTATAGCTTTAGTAACTTTCGATTAAAAAATGTTAATAATTTTCTTTTTAACAGGTTTAACTTTAAAATCATTATATAAATATGTATTAGAAAATTACGAAATGGAATCTGTCTCCAAAAGTCGAATTATTTTGATTAAAAAACATATACTTCAGTTAAGAGAGTCGGGCGACATTGTAAATAAAACGGGTAAAGGCTTTACCGGACATCTGAAATTGGCAGATAAAAAAGCTTATATGAAAAAGCTAAAAGAAAATGCTAAACAGCAAACGATTATGAAAGCAACTAAAAAATCAACATCAAAAGTTGAAAAACCTTCAAACGTAACCGTAAGAAAACAACAACCACCATCTAAAGCAAATAAAACATCCGCAACAATAGGAAATAAACCCAAAAACAGTCAGACGAAAAAAATAAAAGCTATTGCTCAACTACCTCAACCAGTAGTGCCCAGACAAACTACACCAGTAAGAATTAACAGCAGAAATCCTCCTAATACATCAATGTTTGATACGCCAATCATACAGGCAACATCACAAATTCATGCTTCGACTCCATTCATACATACTCAAAATGTACCACATGCTCCTGTTGTTGGAAAGACAAAACGTAAAAGAGCACTATTAAATAAAGATATTGGAAATGTAACTGATACGCCACGAAGCTCTTTAGGTAAAAAACGTAGAATTTAGAAATATGCTAACAAAATTTAAATATTTATTTTTTTTTTTAAATTACTTCTTAAAAATTGAAGTAATAATTGTTTTTTTGTTAATAATTTTAATATTTAATAGGTATCCAAAAATCCTTTTTTTTTTGTTATTCAGATATTACTAATACTGATTTTAGGCTATTATCTGATCTGTTTATATCTTTTCATATATGATCGCATCTAATTGCATATAATTGTCTAAAATGGCCTTAATTGAGGTGAAATTATCGGATTTATGATAGATTTTCGTTTTTAGTTTTTAACGATTTCGTTAAAAATATAAAGTAAATAGAAAAGTCAAAACAATTTAAAATTGTTTTGAAAAGTTTTAGACGAATTAGCGTCGAACCTGAATCAAATAACGTCGCGTAAGGCGTAACGTCCAATAATAATTCGTTTCAAATATTTAAATCTGGGCTTAGGAGGCGTGTAGATTTTGCTGAAATGCAATACTAACTAGAACAGGGGAACGACAAACATTAAATATTTATGAAATTTAAACGAAATGCACCACCCAAAAATATAGTAGTACTTTTTTTGTATATTTTTGTATGGGCTATTGATTAAAAATTTTTTTTTGATAATTTTTAGAACCCGTTTTGAAATTTTTAATTTTGTAAAGAATTCAATTTATTGTATTTTTTACTATTTTCGTGCTTCAACATTAGCCTGTCCCGAAAATGTTCTCTTTTTGGAATTTCGCTTGTTAATAGCAAACAAATATGCGTATTACAGAGCTGATAATGGGAATGTTGAATCAACATAGCGTATGAGTATCATAATGATAATGGGAATGTTGAGTCAACATAGCGTATGAGTAATAGTTTTGCAAATGTTTGTTACTCATGCGCTATGTTAAAACATGAAAATACAAGCAAATTAAACATTACATATTTAAAAATTTAATATTTAATATTTTTGAAAAAAAAAAAAATCGAAAAACGCGCATCAGTTTATTTTTTGGAGGGATAGAAAAACATCTAAACATACAAAAAAAAGTGTCCGAATTTTTAATAAATTGACTTCTTTACAAAATTACAAATTTTAGAACAGATTCTAAAAATTGTAACTCTTATATTTAAAAATACATCAAAATAATCAAAAATTAAATTAAAAAACGATCGATTTGATATTGATCTATTTTCATCACACGGATGTATATCTAAGATTTGGTCAACATTGGCACAAATTTAACATTTTATTATATCTGATGAGATTAAATTATATACAATCAGATGCAATCATATATTATCAGATTAAAAAGATCAGATAAAACGCAATCGATTTTTGAACGTATTGTATCAAAACTTACAAAAATATTAAAAAATTACTTGTACCTTAAAAACTATTCGTGAAACATCTAATAGTCTACAACCCTCTTCAACATGTTAGAATTTTGTATATTTTTTGTTACTAATTTAAATAGTATTAAGTTTTTTTTTATTGTTTTTTAATATTATGAAATAACTTTTTTTTTTGTTTTTGTTGATATTTGTAATATTTTCTGTAAATTGTAAAATATTTATTTAAATATCTTAAATAATTTTCTTTAGAGACTCAATTATCATGAAAAAACCTTAGCCATAATTAAAAAAAAAAATTATCTTTGTTAAAAAAATCTATTAAGATTGAATAATGTTATTCAAATGTTTAAGTTAACTTTAAATCTCATATCTTGTAGTCTCAAACATTAAAGGATCTGTTTTGATTTTCAACTAAAAAAAAGTAATTTTTAGAATGGATTCACAATAATTGAATTGCTTCTTCTCCCTGTCATAGTACACCTTGTGACAATTTTACATAGTTTTTTACCTGAACAAGACCACATTAACGTGAAAGTAGAGGTCGAATATAGTAATCTCAGTTTTTCATTTCATGATCATCTCTTAATTTAAAAGGAATTTAAAGTTTTGAGGATATAAAAATGTCTAAAATTATTTTAAAAATTTCTACCCATTAGTTTGTTTAATATCAAATGAAAGACGCTTAATTTCTAAAAATGAAAACACTTTTTTTAATTTTTTAAGTGTGAAAATTTAATCTTTTCATATCCTTGAGAATATCCAATATATTTTTTTGAAACTTTATGTTTACTTTACCACATACTTCAATACTTGCAATAACTTTATTAATTAAGTTTTAATCAACAAAAAATCATATAACTAGGCGAATATTAAAAAAAAAACAGTCGAATTAAGGATATAAAAGGATAACATTTTTAAAGGACATAATTTACAATTTTTCGTCATAAGAAATGTGTTCATTTCTAGGAATTGTCTTTCATTTGATAATGGTTATTGACATAAACTGATGGGTAGAAATATTTAAAAAAATTTAGATATTTTTGTTTCATTAAAACTTTAAAGTCCTTTTAAATGGAGAAAAGATCACGAAACGAAAAACTGCGACCGCAGTTTTACTATATTCGACCTCTACTGTCACGTGTTTGTGGTCTTGTTCAGGTCCAAAAAGTACTGTGGGTGGTGCGTCATAATAGTTCTATTGTAGTGTATACTACATTTCTCTTCGGTATTTGGAGTTACATTATTGTGAATCTTCTCTAATTGCTAATGAAAACTAAAACAAGATTTCCTCTTATATACCTTATTAATTTATTATGTTCCATTAATACACAGCAATGGTCAAATCTTTTGTCACAATACTACTTTTTTTTCTTCGTTAACTGAATTAAAATTTTTAATTTTGTATAAAAATTATCGTAAATATGTTACATAAATATTTTTCGTGAATAACTGTAAATATGTAAATAAATTGCTATTCATTTAAAATAAATAGTAGTATTAATTAAAAAATATATATATTTTTTATTTTTAATCAATTTAACTATTGGTTTTTATTAGTGCCTGCGGTCAGTACCGTAGTACCGGGAATACCGGTATTCCCGTTCTCGGTATTACAGGGAAATGGTACCGGTTTCACGGTTCTTGAATTATTCCCGGTATTTCCGGGAATACCTGTATTCTCGGTTCCGGTTCTGACGGTATTACCGGTATTCCCGGGACAACCGGTACGTATATTTTGTAAAATTTTGTACAATTAAAATTTTTTCTTCCCTATTACAAAAAAATACAAAACATGTAAAAAACACCATTTCCATTTTTTTATGAATTTAAGAAAAAAATAGTTACATGATTTTTATAATAATTTTGCAAATACAACTAAATATTTCTGAAATACTAATAAAATAGTGTAATTTAAATAATTTATGGTATAGTATTTTTTTTTGTTTTTTGAGAACCGGTACCAGGATCAGAACCGGGAATACCGGTATTCCCGGGAATATATCTAGAACCGGGAATACCGAGAACCGGGAAATGGGGGGCACTAGTTTTTATAAATAGATTTTTAAGTTTCCTTGTAGGAAAAAAGAACGCTAATTGATAGGTCACGTGACGTGATACATGGACCCAAACCTATCACATCCTGAAACATTTCATTTAAAACTACTTATCACTTTTGTGAGGAATTGTTTCAACTCCGTATACATTACTTGTGACATGTCACTGGACCTGTCTCTTGGGAGACTTAGGACCCCATAAAGTGTAGCGATGAAGTTTGACACAAAAATGTCTTATGGTCATAGGCAAGTCAAGTTCGGAGATGGGGAAATTAGTTCCCGCTTGAGGAACTAAACCAACCCCATTTTATACATGTTTTATTATACTTTTGTTGAGCAAATTAAACATCTTAATGTCGGAAGAGGTTCTGAGATCTGCACTTGGATCCCGGCGATTTGAAAATGTGTTTTTTCTTGCCGCCCTATTTTGTAGAGGTGGATATTAAATAATGATTAAATTGTATTACTTACGTGAAAGAAACATAAACGAATTTGTAAACATAAACCGCGAGGGGGAAGTGTGGACATTCTGCCAACCCTCCCCCTCCCACCACAAAAAGTCCCTATTTTTTTTTCAAAGATTCGGTACTCACGTGAGAAAAAAAAGTCGTGATTACAATTTTTTTTCGTGATTGAAACTGATGTGCCGTGATTGCCCATGATTGCTCACCCTGTGTGCGAAACAGTTGGAATTGAAACGAACACCATCAATTTTCATAGTTTCTTTCACACATATTTGTTTGTGTTTAATTATGTCCATTAACTTAACAATATCGTGAACAATATTTTTTTGACGTTATTTCATTCCGGCCATTCCACAAACACAACAACAACCATATCAGCTGGTTTTGTTTACATTTTTTATTTGTGCTTGTGTTATTTATTTTTTTTTTGTATACATACATTTTCTTAACAAGACCATCTATCCAATTAAAAAAAGTTAAATATTTAAAAATTTTTCACAAAAAAGGTTTTTCTTGTAATGCTCCAAAATTTAATGGAGATGAAAGACCATGCTAAGAACTAATTTCGAATTTATTCAAAAGGTCCAAAATAATCGGAGGGTCAATAATTGACCCATCAATATTTTCCATGTTTTAGATTTTTTGATAAAAAAGTTCAATTTTTAAAAATTTTTCACAAAAAAGGTTTTCCTTGAAATGCTCCAAAATTTTATGGAGATCAAAGACCATACTTAGAACTAATTTCGAATTTATCCAAAATGTCCAAAATAATCGGAGGGTCAATAATTGACCCATCAATATTTTCCATGTTTTAGATTTTTTGATAAAAAAGTTAAATTTTTAAAAATTTTTCACAAAAAAGGTTTTCCTTGAAATGCTCCAAAATTTTATGGAGATCAAAGACCATACTTAGAACTAATTTCGAATTTATCCAAAATGTCCAAAATAATCGGAGGGTCAATAATTGACCCATCAATATTTTCCATGTTTTTCATTTTTTGGTAAAAAAGTAAAATTTTTAAAAATTTTTCACAAAAAAGGTTTTCCTTGAAATGCTCCAACATTTAATGGAGATCAAAGACCATGCTAAGAACTAATTTCGAATTTATTCAAAAGGTCCAAAATAATCGGAGGGTCAATAATTGACCCATCAATATTTTCCATGTTTTAGATTTTTTGATAAAAAAGTTCAATTTTTAAAAATTTTTCACAAAAAAGGTTTTCCTTGAAATGCTCCAAAATTTTATGGAGATCAAAGACCATACTGAGAACTAATTTCGAATTTATCCAAAATGTCCAAAATAATCGGAGGGTCAAAAATTGGCCCATCAATATTTTCCATGTTTTTGATTTTTTGGTAAAAAAGTTCAATTTTTAAAAATTTTTCCCAAAAAAGGTTTTCCTTGAAATGCTCCAAACTTTTATGGAGATCAAAGACCATACTGAGAACTAATTTCGAATTTATCCAATATGTCCAAAATAATCGGAGGGTCAAAAATTGACCCATCAATATTTTCCATGTTTTTGATTTTATGGTAAAAAAGTTCAATTTTTAAAAATTTTTCCCAAAAAAGGTTTTCCTTGAAATGCTCCAAACTTTTATGGAGATCAAAGACCATACTGAGAACTAATTTCGAATTTATCCAAAATGTCCAAAATAATCGGAGGGTCAAAAATTGACCCATCAATATTTTCCAAGTTTTTGATTTTTTGGTAAAAAAGTTCAATTTTTAAAAATTTTTCCCAAAAAAGGTTTTCCTTGAAATGCTCCAAACTTTTATGGAGATCAAAGACCATACTGAGAACTAATTTCGAATTTATCCAAAATGTCCAAAATAATCGGAGGGTCAAAAATTGACCCATCAATATTTTCCATGTTTTTGATTTTTTGGTAAAAAAGTTCAATTTTTAAAAATTTTTCCCAAAAAAGGTTTTCCTTGAAATGCTCCAAACTTTTATGGAGATCAAAGACCATACTGAGAACTAATTTCGAATTTATCCAAAATGTCCAAAATAATCGGAGGGTCAAAAATTGACCCATCAATATTTTCCAAGTTTTTGATTTTTTGGTAAAAAAAGTTCAATTTTTAAAAATTTTTCCCAAAAAAGGTTTTCCTTGAAATGCTCCAAACTTTTATGGAGATCAAAGACCATACTGAGAACTAATTTCGAATTTATCCAAAATGTCCAAAATAATCGGAGGGTCAAAAATTGACCCATCAATATTTTCCATGTTTTTGATTTTTTGGTAAAAAAGTTCAATTTTTAAAAATTTTTCCCAAAAAAGGTTTTCCTTGAAATGCTCCAAACTTTTATGGAGATCAAAGACCATACTGAGAACTAATTTCGAATTTATCCAAAATGTCCAAAATAATCGGAGGGTCAAAAATTGACCCATCAATATTTTCCATGTTTTTGATTTTTTGGTAAAAAAGTTCAATTTTTAAAAATTTTTCCCAAAAAAGGTTTTCCTTGAAATGCTCCAAACTTTTATGGAGATTAAAGACCATACTGAGAACTAATTTCGAATTTATCCAAAATGTACAAAACAATCGGAGGGTCAAAAATTGACCCATCAATATTTTCCATGTTTTTGATTTTTTGGTAAAAAAGTTCAATTTTTAAAAATTTTTCCCAAAAAAGGTTTTCCTTGAAATGCTCCAAACTTTTATGGAGATCAAAGACCATACTGAGAACTAATTTCGAATTTATCCAAAATGTCCAAAATAATCGGAGGGTCAAAAATTGACCCATCAATATTTTCCATGTTTTTGATTTTTTGGTAAAAAAGTTCAATTTTTAAAAATTTTTCCCAAAAAAGGTTTTCCTTGAAATGCTCCAAACTTTTAAGGAGATCAGAGACCATACTGAGAACTAATTTCGAATTTATCCAAAATGTCCAAAATAATCGGAGGGTCAAAAATTGACCCATCAATATTTTCCATGTTTTTGATTTTTTGGTAAAAAAGTTCAATTTTTAAAAATTTTTCCCAAAAAAGGTTTTCCTTGAAATGCTCCAAACTTTTATGGAGATCAAAGACCATACTGAGAACTAATTTCGAATTTATCCAAAATGTCCAAAATAATCGGAGGGTCAAAAATTGACCCATCAATATTTTCCATGTTTTTGATTTTTAGGTAAAAAAGTTCAATTTTTAAAAATTCTTCCCAAAAAAGGGTTTCCTTGAAATGCTCCAAAATTTTATGGAGATTAAAGACCATACTGAGAACTAATTTCGAATTTATCCAAAATGTCCAAAATAATCGGAGGGTCAAAAATTGGCCCATCAATATTTTCCATGTTTTTGATTTTTTGGTAAAAAAGTTCAATTTTTAAAAATTTTTCCCAAAAAAGGTTTTCCTTGAAATGCTCCAAACTTTTATGGAGATCAAAGACCATACTGAGAACTAATTTCGAATTTATCCAAAATGTCCAAAATAATCGGAGGGTCAAAAATTGACCCATCAATATTTTCCAAGTTTTTGATTTTTTGGTAAAAAAGTTCAATTTTTAAAAATTTTTCCCAAAAAAGGTTTTCCTTGAAATGCTCCAAACTTTTATGGAGATCAAAGACCATACTGAGAACTAATTTCGAATTTATCCAAAATGTCCAAAATAATCGGAGGGTCAAAAATTGACCCATCAATATTTTCCATGTTTTTGATTTTTTGGTAAAAAAGTTCAATTTTTAAAAATTTTTCCCAAAAAAGGTTTTCCTTGAAATGCTCCAAACTTTTAAGGAGATCAAAGACCATACTGAGAACTAATTTCGAATTTATCCAAAATGTCCAAAATAATCGGAGGGTCAAAAATTGACCCATCAATATTTTCCATGCTTTTGATTTTTTGGTAAAAAAGTTCAATTTTTAAAAATTTTTCCCAAAAAAGGTTTTCCTTGAAATGCTCCAAACTTTTATGGAAATCAAAGACCATACTGAGAACTAATTTCGAATTTATCCAAAATGTCCAAAATAATCGGAGGGTCAAAAATTGACCCATCAATATTTTCCATGTTTTTGATTTTTTGGTAAAAAAGTTCAATTTTTAAAAATTTTTCCCAAAAAAGGTTTTCCTTGAAATGCTCCAAACTTTTATGGAGATCAAAGACCATACTGAGAACTAATTTCGAATTTATCCAAAATGTCCAAAATAATCGGAGGGTCAAAAATTGACCCATCAATATTTTCCATGTTTTTGATTTTTTGGTAAAAAAGTTCAATTTTTAAAAATTTTTCCCAAAAAAGGTTTTTCTTGAAATGCTCCAAACTTTTATGGAGATCAAAGACCATACTGAGAACTAATTTCGAATTTATCCAAAATGTCCAAAATAATCGGAGGGTCAAAAATTGACCCATCAATATTTTCCATGTTTTTGATTTTATGGTAAAAAAGTTCAATTTTTAAAAATTTTTCCCAAAAAAGGTTTTCCTTGAAATGCTCCAAACTTTTATGGAGATCAAAGACCATACTGAGAACTAATTTCGAATTTATCCAAAATGTCCAAAATAATCGGAGGGTCAAAAATTGACCCATCAATATTTTCCATGTTTTAGATTTTTTGATGAAAAAGTTCAATTTTTAAAAATTTTTCACAAAAAAGGTTTTCCTTGAAATGCTCCAACATTTAATGGAGATCAAAGACCATACTTAGAACTAATTTCGAATTTATCCAAAATGTCCAAAATAATCGGAGGGTCAATAATTGACCCATCAATATTTTCCATGTTTTAGATTTTTTGATGAAAAAGTTCAATTTTTAAAAATTTTTCACAAAAAAGGTTTTCCTTGAAATGCTCCAAACTTTTATGGAAATCAAAGACCATACTGAGAACTAATTTCGAATTTATCCAAAATGTCCAAAATAATCGGAGGGTCAAAAATTGACCCATCAATATTTTCCATGTTTTTGATATTTTGGTAAAAAAGTTCAATTTTTAAAAATTTTTCCCAAAAAAGGTTTTCCTTGAAATGCTCCAAACTTTTATGGAGATCAAAGACCATACTGAGAACTAATTTCGAATTTATCCAAAATGTCCAAAATAATCGGAGGGTCAAAAATTGACCCATCAATATTTTCCATGTTTTTGATTTTTTGGTAAAAAAGTTCAATTTTTAAAAATTTTTCCCAAAAAAGGTTTTCCTTGAAATGCTCCAAACTTTTATGGAGATCAAAGACCATACTGAGAACTAATTTCGAATTTATCCAAAATGTCCAAAATAATCGGAGGGTCAAAAATTGGCCCATCAATATTTTCCATGTTTTTGATTTTTTGGTAAAAAAGTTCAATTTTTAAAAATTTTTCCCAAAAAAGGTTTTCCTTGAAATGCTCCAAACTTTTATGGAGATCAAAGACCATACTGAGAACTAATTTCGAATTTATCCAAAATGTCCAAAATAATCGGAGGGTCAAAAATTGACCCATCAATATTTTCCATGTTTTTGATTTTATGGTAAAAAAGTTCAATTTTTAAAAATTTTTCCCAAAAAAGGTTTTCCTTGAAATGCTCCAAACTTTTATGGAGATCAAAGACCATACTGAGAACTAATTTCGAATTTATCCAAAATGTCCAAAATAATCGGAGGGTCAAAAATTGACCCATCAATATTTTCCATGTTTTTGATTTTTTGGTAAAAAAGTTCAATTTTTAAAAATTTTTCCCAAAAAAGGTTTTCCTTGAAATGCTCCAAACTTTTATGGAGATCAAAGACCATACTGAGAACTAATTTCGAATTTATCCAAAATGTCCAAAATAATCGGAGGGTCAAAAATTGACCCATCAATATTTTCCATGTTTTTGATTTTTTGGTAAAAAAGTTCAATTTTTAAAAATTTTTCCCAAAAAAGGTTTTCCTTGAAATGCTCCAAACTTTTATGGAGATTAAAGACCATACTGAGAACTAATTTCGAATTTATCCAAAATGTACAAAACAATCGGAGGGTCAAAAATTGACCCATCAATATTTTCCATGTTTTTGATTTTTTGGTAAAAAAGTTCAATTTTTAAAAATTTTTCCCAAAAAAGGTTTTCCTTGAAATGCTCCAAACTTTTATGGAGATCAAAGACCATACTGAGAACTAATTTCGAATTTATCCAAAATGTCCAAAATAATCGGAGGGTCAAAAATTGACCCATCAATATTTTCCATGTTTTTGATTTTTTGGTAAAAAAGTTCAATTTTTAAAAATTTTTCCCAAAAAAGGTTTTCCTTGAAATGCTCCAAACTTTTAAGGAGATCAGAGACCATACTGAGAACTAATTTCGAATTTATCCAAAATGTCCAAAATAATCGGAGGGTCAAAAATTGACCCATCAATATTTTCCATGTTTTTGATTTTTTGGTAAAAAAGTTCAATTTTTAAAAATTTTTCACAAAAAAGGTTTTCCTTGAAATGCTCCAAACTTTTATGGAGATCAAAGACCATACTGAGAACTAATTTCGAATTTATCCAAAATGTCCAAAATAATCGGAGGGTCAAAAATTGACCCATCAATATTTTCCATGTTTTTGATTTTTTGGTAAAAAAGTTCAATTTTTAAAAATTTTTCCCAAAAAAGGTTTTCCTTGAAATGCTCCAAACTTTTATGGAGATCAAAGACCATACTGAGAACTAATTTCGAATTTATCCAAAATGTCCAAAATAATCGGAGGGTCAAAAATTGACCCATCAATATTTTCCATGTTTTTGATTTTTTGGTAAAAAAGTTTAATTTTTAAAAACTTTTCCCAAAAAAGGTTTTCCTTGAAATGCTCCAAACTTTTATGGAGATCAAAGACCATACTGAGAACTAATTTCGAATTTATCCAAAATGTCCAAAATAATCGGAGGGTCAATAATTGACCCATCAATATTTTCCATGTTTTTCATTTTTTGGTAAAAAAGTAAAATTTTTAAAAATTTTTCACAAAAAAGGTTTTCCTTGAAATGCTCTAACATTTAATGGAGATCAAAGACCATACTGAGAACTAATTTCGAATTTATCCAAAATGTCCAAAATAATCGGAGGGTCAATAATTGACCCATCAATATTTTCCATGTTTTTGATTTTTTGGTAAAAAAGTTAAATTTTTAAAAATTTTTCACAAAAAAGGTTTTTCTTGTAATGCTCCAAAATTTAATGGAGATGAAAGACCATGCTAAGAACTAATTTCGAATTTATTCAAAAGGTCCAAAATAATCGGAGGGTCAATAATTGACCCATCAATATTTTCCATGTTTTAGATTTTTTGATAAAAAAGTTCAATTTTTAAAAATTTTTCACAAAAAAGGTTTTCTTTGAAATGCTCCAAAATTTTATGGAGATCAAAGACCATACTTAGAACTAATTTCGAATTTATCCAAAATGTTCAAAATAATCGGAGGGTCAATAATTGACCCATCAATATTTTCCATGTTTTAGATTTTTTGATAAAAAAGTTAAATTTTTAAAAATTTTTCACAAAAAAGGTTTTCCTTGAAATGCTCCAAAATTTTATGGAGATCAAAGACCATACTTAGAACTAATTTCGAATTTATTCAAAATGTCCAAAATAATCGGAGGGTCAATAATTGACCCATCAATATTTTCCATGTTTTTCATTTTTTGGTAAAAAAGTAAAATTTTTAAAAATTTTTCACAAAAAAGGTTTTCCTTGAAATGCTCCAACATTTAATGGAGATCAAAGACCATGCTAAGAACTAATTTCGAATTTATTCAAAAGGTCCAAAATAATCGGAGGGTCAATAATTGACCCATCAATTTTTTCCATGTTTTAGATTTTTTGATAAAAAAGTTCAATTTTTAAAATTTTTTCCCAAAAAAGGTTTTCCTTGAAATGCTCCAAACTTTTATGGAGATCAAAGACCATACTGAGAACTAATTTCGAATTTATCCAAAATGTCCAAAATAATCGGAGGGTCAAAAATTGACCCATCAATATTTTCCATGTTTTTGATTTTTTGGTAAAAAAGTTCAATTTTAAAAATTTTTCCCAAAAAAGGTTTTCCTTGAAATGCTCCAAACTTTTAAGGAAATCAAAGACCATACTGAGAACTAATTTCGAATTTATCCAAAATGTCCAAAATAATCGGAGGGTCAAAAATTGACCCATCAATATTTTCCATGTTTTTGATTTTTTGGTAAAAAAGTTCAATTTTTAAAAATTTTTCCCAAAAAAGGTTTTCCTTGAAATGCTCCAAACTTTTATGGAAATCAAAGACCATACTGAGAACTAATTTCGAATTTATCCAAAATGTCCAAAATAATCGGAGGGTCAAAAATTGACCCATCAATATTTTCCATGTTTTTGATATTTTGGTAAAAAAGTTCAATTTTAAAAATTTTTCCCAAAAAAAGGTTTTCCTTGAAATGCTCCAAACTTTTATGGAGATCAAAGACCATACTGAGAACTAATTTCGAATTTATCCAAAATGTCCAAAATAATCGGAGGGTCAAAAATTGACCCATCAATATTTTCCATGTTTTTGATTTTTTGGTAAAAAAGTTCAATTTTTAAAAATTTTTCCCAAAAAAGGTTTTCCTTGAAATGCTCCAAACTTTTATGGAGATCAAAGACCATACTGAGAACTAATTTCGAATTTATCCAAAATGTCCAAAATAATCGGAGGGTCAAAAATTGGCCCATCAATATTTTCCATGTTTTTGATTTTTTGGTAAAAAAGTTCAATTTTAAAAATTTTTCCCAAAAAGGTTTTCCTTGAAATGCTCCAAACTTTTATGGAGATCAAAGACCATACTGAGAACTAATTTCGAATTTATCCAAAATGTCCAAAATAATCGGAGGGTCAAAAATTGACACCCATCAATATTTTCCATGTTTTTGATTTTATGGTAAAAAAGTTAAATTTTTTAAAATTTTTCCCAAAAAAGGTTTTCCTTGAAATGCTCCAAACTTTTATGGAGATCAAAGACCATACTGAGAACTAATTTCGAATTTATCCAAAATGTCCAAAATAATCGGAGGGTCAAAAATTGACCCATCAATATTTTCCATGTTTTTGATTTTTAGGTAAAAAAGTTCAATTTTTAAAAATTCTTCCCAAAAAGGGTTTCCTTGAAATGCTCCAAAATTTATGGAGATTAAAGACCATACTGAGAACTAATTTCGAATTTATCCAAAATGTCCAAAATAATCGGAGGGTAAAAAAATTGGCCCATCAAAAAATCAAAAACATGGAAAATATTGATGGGTCAATTATTGACCCCTCCGATTATTTTGGACATTTTGGATAAATTCGAAATTAGTTCTCAGTATGGTCTTTGATCTCCATTAAATGTTGGAGCATTTCAAGGAAAACCTTTTTTGTGAAAAATTTTTAAAAATTGAACTTTTTCATCAAAAAATCTAAAACATGGAAAATATTGATGGGTCAATTATTGACCCTCCGATTATTTTGGACATTTTGGATAAATTCGAAATTAGTTCTAAGTGTGGTCTTTGATCTCCATTAAATGTTGGAGCATTTCAAGGAAAACCTTTTTTGTGAAAAATTTTTAAAAATTGAACTTTTTCATCAAAAAATCTAAAACATGGAAAATATTGATGGGTCAATTTTTGACCCTCCGATTATTTTGGAGATTTTGGATAAATTCGAAATTAGTTCTCAGTATGGTCTTTGATCTCCATAAAAGTTTGGAGCATTTCAAGGAAAACCTTTTTTGGGAAAAATTTTTAAAAATTGAACTTTTTTACCATAAAATCAAAAACATGGAAAATATTGATGGGTCAATTTTTGACCCTCCGATTATTTTGGACATTTTGGATAAATTCGAAATTAGTTCTCAGTATGGTCTTTGATCTCCATAAAAGTTTGGAGCATTTCAAGGAAAACCTTTTTTGGGAAAAATTTTTAAAAATTGAACTTTTTTACCAAAAAATCAAAAACATGGAAAATATTGATGGGTCAATTTTTGACCCTCCGATTATTTTGGACATTTTGGATAAATTCGAAATTAGTTCTCAGTATGGTCTTTGATCTCCATAAAAGTTTGGAGCATTTCAAGGAAAACCTTTTTTGGGAAAAATTTTTAAAAATTGAACTTTTTTACCAAAAAATCAAAAACATGGAAAATATTGATGGGTCAATTTTTGACCCTCCGATTATTTTGGACATTTTGGATAAATTCGAAATTAGTTCTCAGTATGGTCTTTGATTTCCATAAAAGTTTGGAGCATTTCAAGGAAAACCTTTTTTGGGAAAAATTTTTAAAAATTGAACTTTTTTACCAAAAAATCAAAAACATGGAAAATATTGATGGGTCAATTTTTGACCCTCCGATTATTTTGGACATTTTGGATAAATTCGAAATTAGTTCTCAGTATGGTCTTTGATCTCCTTAAAAGTTTGGAGCATTTCAAGGAAAACCTTTTTTGGGAAAAATTTTTAAAAATTGAACTTTTTTACCAAAAAATCAAAAACATGGAAAATATTGATGGGTCAATTTTTGACCCTCCGATTATTTTGGACATTTTGGATAAATTCGAAATTAGTTCTCAGTATGGTCTTTGATCTCCATAAAAGTTTGGAGCATTTCAAGGAAAACCTTTTTTGGGAAAAATTTTTAAAAATTGAACTTTTTTACCAAAAAATCAAAAACTTGGAAAATATTGATGGGTCAATTTTTGACCCTCCGATTATTTTGGACATTTTGGATAAATTCGAAATTAGTTCTCAGTATGGTCTTTGATCTCCATAAAAGTTTGGAGCATTTCAAGGAAAACCTTTTTTGGGAAAAATTTTTAAAAATTGAACTTTTTTACCAAAAAATCAAAAACATGGAAAATATTGATGGGCCAATTTTTGACCCTCCGATTATTTTGGACATTTTGGATAAATTCGAAATTAGTTCTCAGTATGGTCTTTAATCTCCATAAAATTTTGGAGCATTTCAAGGAAACCCTTTTTTGGGAAGAATTTTTAAAAATTGAACTTTTTTACCTAAAAATCAAAAACATGGAAAATATTGATGGGTCAATTTTTGACCCTCCGATTATTTTGGACATTTTGGATAAATTCGAAATTAGTTCTCAGTATGGTCTTTGATCTCCATAAAAGTTTGGAGCATTTCAAGGAAAACCTTTTTTGGGAAAAATTTTTAAAAATTGAACTTTTTTACCAAAAAATCAAAAACATGGAAAATATTGATGGGTCAATTTTTGACCCTCCGATTATTTTGGACATTTTGGATTAATTCGAAATTAGTTCTCAGTATGGTCTTTGATCTCCATAAAAGTTTGGAGCATTTCAAGGAAAACCTTTTTTGGGAAAAATTTTTAAAAATTGAACTTTTTTACCAAAAAATCAAAAACTTGGAAAATATTGATGGGTCAATTTTTGACCCTCCGATTATTTTGGACATTTTGGATAAATTCGAAATTAGTTCTCAGTATGGTCTTTGATCTCCATAAAAGTTTGGAGCATTTTAAGGAAAACCTTTTTTGGGAAAAATTTTTAAAAATTGAACTTTTTTACCAAAAAATCAAAAACATGGAAAATATTGATGGGTCAATTTTTGACCCTCCGATTATTTTGGACATTTTGGATAAATTCGAAATTAGTTCTCAGTATGGTCTTTAATCTCCATAAAATTTTGGAGCATTTCAAGGAAACCCTTTTTTGGGAAGAATTTTTAAAAATTGAACTTTTTTACCTAAAAATCAAAAACATGGAAAATATTGATGGGTCAATTTTTGACCCTCCGATTATTTTGGACTTTTTGGATAAATTCGAAATTAGTTCTCAGTATGGTCTTTGATCTCCATAAAATGTTGGAGCATTTCAAGGAAAACCTTTTTTGTGAAAATTTTTTAAAAATTGAACTTTTTTACCAAAAAATCAAAAACATGGAAAATATTGATGGGTCAATTTTTGACCCTCCGATTATTTTGGACATTTTGGATAAATTCGAAATTAGTTCTCAGTATGGTCTTTGATCTCCTTAAAAGTTTGGAGCATTTCAAGGAAAACCTTTTTTGGGAAAAATTTTTAAAAATTGAACTTTTTTACCAAAAAATCAAAAACATGGAAAATATTGATGGGTCAATTTTTGACCCTCCGATTATTTTGGACATTTTGGATAAATTCGAAATTAGTTCTCAGTATGGTCTTTGATCTCCATAAAAGTTTGGAGCATTTCAAGGAAAACCTTTTTTGGGAAAAATTTTTAAAAATTGAACTTTTTTACTAAAAAATCAAAAACATGGAAAATATTGATGGGTCAATTTTTGACCCTCCGATTATTTTGGACATTTTGGATAAATTCGAAATTAGTTCTCAGTATGGTCTTTGATCTCCATAAAAGTTTGGAGCATTTCAAGGAAAACCTTTTTTGGGAAAAATTTTTAAAAATTGAACTTTTTTACCAAAAAATCAAAAACATGGAAAATATTGATGGGTCAATTTTTGACCCTCCGATTATTTTGGACATTTTGGATAAATTCGAAATTAGTTCTCAGTATGGTCTTTGATTTCCATAAAAGTTTGGAGCATTTCAAGGAAAACCTTTTTTGGGAAAAATTTTTAAAAATTGAACTTTTTTACCAAAAAATCAAAAACATGGAAAATATTGATGGGTCAATTTTTGACCCTCCGATTATTTTGGACATTTTGGATAAATTCGAAATTAGTTCTCAGTATGGTCTTTGATCTCCTTAAAAGTTTGGAGCATTTCAAGGAAAACCTTTTTTGGGAAAAATTTTTAAAAATTGAACTTTTTTACCAAAAAATCAAAAACATGGAAAATATTGATGGGTCAATTTTTGACCCTCCGATTATTTTGGACATTTTGGATAAATTCGAAATTAGTTCTCAGTATGGTCTTTGATCTCCATAAAAGTTTGGAGCATTTCAAGGAAAACCTTTTTTGGGAAAAATTTTTAAAAATTGAACTTTTTTACCAAAAAATCAAAAACTTGGAAAATATTGATGGGTCAATTTTTGACCCTCCGATTATTTTGGACATTTTGGATAAATTCGAAATTAGTTCTCAGTATGGTCTTTGATCTCCATAAAAGTTTGGAGCATTTCAAGGAAAACCTTTTTTGGGAAAAATTTTTAAAAATTGAACTTTTTTACCAAAAAATCAAAAACATGGAAAATATTGATGGGCCAATTTTTGACCCTCCGATTATTTTGGACATTTTGGATAAATTCGAAATTAGTTCTCAGTATGGTCTTTAATCTCCATAAAATTTTGGAGCATTTCAAGGAAACCCTTTTTTGGGAAGAATTTTTAAAAATTGAACTTTTTTACCTAAAAATCAAAAACATGGAAAATATTGATGGGTCAATTTTTGACCCTCCGATTATTTTGGACATTTTGGATAAATTCGAAATTAGTTCTCAGTATGGTCTTTGATCTCCATAAAAGTTTGGAGCATTTCAAGGAAAACCTTTTTTGGGAAAAATTTTTAAAAATTGAACTTTTTTACCAAAAAATCAAAAACATGGAAAATATTGATGGGTCAATTTTTGACCCTCCGATTATTTTGGACATTTTGGATTAATTCGAAATTAGTTCTCAGTATGGTCTTTGATCTCCATAAAAGTTTGGAGCATTTCAAGGAAAACCTTTTTTGGGAAAAATTTTTAAAAATTGAACTTTTTTACCAAAAAATCAAAAACTTGGAAAATATTGATGGGTCAATTTTTGACCCTCCGATTATTTTGGACATTTTGGATAAATTCGAAATTAGTTCTCAGTATGGTCTTTGATCTCCATAAAAGTTTGGAGCATTTTAAGGAAAACCTTTTTTGGGAAAAATTTTTAAAAATTGAACTTTTTTACCAAAAAATCAAAAACATGGAAAATATTGATGGGTCAATTTTTGACCCTCCGATTATTTTGGACATTTTGGATAAATTCGAAATTAGTTCTCAGTATGGTCTTTAATCTCCATAAAATTTTGGAGCATTTCAAGGAAACCCTTTTTTGGGAAGAATTTTTAAAAATTGAACTTTTTTACCTAAAAATCAAAAACATGGAAAATATTGATGGGTCAATTTTTGACCCTCCGATTATTTTGGACTTTTTGGATAAATTCGAAATTAGTTCTCAGTATGGTCTTTGATCTCCATAAAATGTTGGAGCATTTCAAGGAAAACCTTTTTTGTGAAAATTTTTTAAAAATTTAACTTTTTTACCAAAAAATCTAAAACACTGATAATATTGATGGGTTTTGTGTTTACCCTCCGATTATTTTGGATCTTTTGGATAAATTCGAATCTAGTTCTGAGTATGGTCTTTTAAAATTTGGATCATTACAGAAAAAACATTTTTTGTAACATTTTTTTTAAATCTATCTCATTTTATTTTCAAAATTAAAGTAATTTAAATTTTTGCAAAATGATAAAAAGAAAAATCAGCTGTTATTGTTTACATTTACTGAAAAATATGTAAATAAAAATCAGCTGACATTGTTTACTTAATCTTTGTAAATAAAAAACAGATGTTTTTGTTTACATTTATTGAAAAATGTGTAAATAAAAATCAGCTGTTATTGTCAGCTGTTATTGTTTAGTAAATGTTTGTAAATAAAAAGCAGATGTTTTTGTAGGAACGTAATGGAATCGTGATTTATTGTTGAAAAAAATATTGTTCACGATATTGTTAACTTCTTATACGCTGTTTAATTTTTGTACATTTACGGTAGTTTTGTTGCTTCTTTTTAACATTTCATTGCAATTTTTTATTTGCAAAAAAAAAACGCATTTCTAATAAAAAGTTAAACAAATTCTCAAAAAGTATTTAACTATGAGTGATATTAAAGAAATAACCATTGTAGTGAAATGGAGCGCAAAAGAATATCCCATTACCGATTTAACTGACCAAGATACAGTGGCTGTCCTGCGTCATGAAATCTTTAAAAAAACACAAGTGCGTCCGGAACGGCAAAAGTTGCTGAACTTAAAATATAAAGGTATGTGAATTATTAAAAAAACACTGTAGTTTACTGGCATAATTTAACAATTTCCACCGTCATATATTTGGCCTCAATTATTGTGAAATTCTTGTTTATGTATTTTGAGCGACTTGCCAGGCCATTTCTGTTGCCGGTATTGACAAATAAATGTTTTGTTTTAATACACATAAGATTTTGGGTCATTTCCAAATTCTTTTCCATTGGAAAAATAGCTCATAATCTTAGTTCTTTTCCATAGGGAAAATTGCTCAAAATCTGAGTTCTTTTCCATAGGAATAGATGCTCAGAATCTAAGTACACCTGAGCTCCTATTCAAACGAGCTCAGATTCTGAGAAACTTTTTCTAGAGGAAAGAGCTCAGATTCTGAGAAACTTTTTCTATAGAAAAGAGCTAAGATTCTGAGCAACTTTTCCTATAGAAAAGAGCTCAGATTCTGAGCAACTTTTCCTATAGAAAAGAGCTCAGATTCTGAGCAACTTTTCCTATAGAAAAGAGCTCAGATTCTGAGCAACTTTTCCTATAGAAAAGAGCTCAGATTCTGAGCAACTTTTCCTATAGAAAAGAGCTCAGATTCTGAGCAACTTTTCCTATAGGAAAGAGCTCAGATTCTGAGCAACTTTTCCTATAGAAAAGAGCTCAGATTCTGAGCAACTTTTCCTATAGAAAAGAGCTCAGATTCTGAGCAACTTTTCCTATAGAAAAGAGCTCAGATTCTGAGCAACTTTTCCTATAGAAAAGAGCTCAGATTCTGAGCAACTTTTCCTATAGAAAAGAGCTCAGATTCCGAGCAACTTTTCCTTTAGAAAAGAGCTGAGATTCTGAGCAACTTTTCCTATAGAAAAGAGCTCAGATTCTGAGCAACTTTTCCTATAGAAAAGAGCTCAGATTCTGAGCAACTTTTCCTATAGAAAAGAGCTCAGATTCTGAGCAACTTTTCCTATAGAAAAGAGCTCAGATTCTGAGCAACTTTTCCTATAGTAAGGAGCTCAGATTTTGAGAATTTTTTTTAAGAAAAGAGCTCAGTCTCTGAGCAACTTTTTCTATAGAAAAGAGCTCAGATTCTGAGCAACTTTTCCTATAGAAAAGAAAGCTCTTTTCAATAAGAAAATTTGGCCAGCATCAGAGATCATTTTTGTAGGAATAGTTGCTCAGAATCTGAGCTCCTGCTAAAGGTTTTTTAGCTAAATTTTACAATCTTTTATATTATAAAAAAAAGTTTATATAAGTAAACGCTTTTTTGCCAGTATAATTTTACATTTAATATTTAACAAAATAAAGTTCAAGTAATAGTTTTTTTCTAGGAAAACTAGCTGAGGACAGTTTGAAATTGGGTAATTTAGAATTAAAGCCCAATTTTAAGCTAATGATGGTGGGTTCTACAGAAGCTGACATAGAAGACGCTTGCCAGAAGCCTGAAGATTTATGTGAAATAATAGATGATTTAGATGAAAATGAAACTGAGGAGGAAAATTTGGAAAATTCTGCCATTTACTTAGCCAAAATCCAAAAACGTATTAAAGAATATAAAATCACAGAACTGAATCCGCCAAGGCCAGAAAAGCATTTATTAGTTTTGGATATAGACTATACACTATT
Organism: Pegoplata infirma; assembly: GCA_963921195.1. NCBI lineage: Eukaryota > Metazoa > Arthropoda > Insecta > Diptera > Anthomyiidae > Pegoplata > Pegoplata infirma. The sequence goes on along the minus strand of OY992536.1, from coordinate 259,825,383 downwards.
TGATCATCGTTCTTCGGCTGAATCTGGAGCTGAACTTATGCGTCCCTTTTTACATGAATTCCTAACAAGTGCCTATGAACACTATGACATTGTTATATGGTCAGCCACTGGCATGCGTTGGATTGAGGAAAAAATGCGTCTTCTGGGTGTTAGTAACCATCCCAACTATAAAATTTTGTTTTACCTAGACTCCAATGCTATGATCTCCGTACACACTCCTGATAGAGGTGTTATCGATGTGAAACCTCTGGGTGTTATTTGGGGTTTATATTCTCAGTATTCTTCAGCTAATACTATAATGTTTGATGATATACGCCGTAATTTCCTTATGAACCCAAGATCTGGTCTTCGAATTAGACCCTTCCGTCAAGCGCATTTAAATCGTAGTACCGATAAAGAATTACTTAAACTTTCCAAGTATTTGAAAGATATTGCTATCAATTGCAAAGATTTTACTAAGTTAAATCATCGTAAATGGGAACATTATGATCCGCGTAAATAAATTTAATACGTTGTAGTGCGTGAGTGTTTGAATGTGATTGGATTTCAAATCGTTACTGTGTAATTCTCATTTTGTTTTCATAATTTAATTCTATAAAAAGACTTCCGTAATTTATTCTAGCAAGTTTTGTTTAAATATAAGTGCTCTTAAAACAATGCCACAATTTTCCACACAAATTAAACATTTTTTTTTAAATCATCATCCTGTTTTTGGCTCCTGCTTATATCAACTTTATTAATTAATAAGGTAAGTTGATCAACAATTTTTATTGTAAAAATAAATAAAAAGAAAAACTATTAACATAAATGAACAAAATTTAAAGAAGTCTACGGGAAGATATTACCCTGCAACCGATTCTACTTTATATTCCAGAATCAGTGTTTTTGTTTGAAATTGTCCCGAAAGCAATCGTTTTTTAGAGCAAGTACAGGAATCTGTTTCGAAAATTTTTTCTGGGCATATAGACATTTGCTTTAATTTAAGGGGCATTAAACATAATTTCTAAAGAAACCCTTTTATTTTTATACCCTCCAACTACAGTATGTGTGTTTACTCACTTTGTCATTCCGTGTGTAACGCATCGAAATATCGGTCGGGGACCCGATAAAGTATATATCGTCACCTAAAATGCAAAACGCCCTAACTAACATTTTATTAATTTTACAGGAGAAGCAAAAAACATGTTTAAAGAAAAAGTATAAAAGTGTTAATCACAAAATCTTCATATATTATTAAAAAAACACGGACAAATTGATTTCTGGTAAAAAAAAGTAATTATTTTTATTATTTAAAGAGTTATGTCAGTTACGCCCTTTTGTCTCGTATATTTCTGAAACAAAAAAAGCCCTAACTGCATCAAATATCAATTGACATACATTAGAGTGTCCCTTATTTTGGAAATGTTGAGACGGTACCCCCTCATTTTTTTCCTTTTGACTTAAAAATAACTGAAAAAAAATTGTACGCCCCTACGACCACGCCTACCCTACGCGACGGGGCCTTAAAGAGCGGGGCCGCAAAAATAATTTTCCCATACAAACCAAAAATTTATTTTTGTATTTTTAATTTTTTTGTTATTAATTATTATATTTCTTGGTTAGCTTATTCACGACAAAAAATTTGATTTTGGTGGGATTAGGCTTTCAGCTCTAAAAAATTTTTCAAAAAAAAAAATTTTTCAGCCGCAGGGGTCCTACGGTAAAAAATTTTTAAAAAATATTTTTTTTAGTTTTGACAAGCAACGGTTTTAGCTGCTATGTTGCTTTAAATGATGTATATTCATAAAAAAATATTTTTTGTATCTGTGACATCTTTATGGTGTTCTAAAAAAGGGTAAAAAATGCATTGTTATTTTTTTTCGATACACGATAAAGATGTCACAGATATGAATAATATTTTTTTTTTAATATATATCATTAAAAACAACATAACAACTAAAACAGTTGCTTGTCAAAACTAAAAAAAAATATTTTTTAAAAATTTTTTACCCTAGGACAACAACGGCTCTAAATTTTTTTTTGTGAAAAGTTTTTTAGAGCTGAAAGCCTTATCCCACCAAAAAAAAAAAAAAAAGAATCAAAAAAAATTTTTTTGGTTTGTATGGAAAAATGATTTTTAAGGCCCCGCTCTTTAAGGCCCCGTCGCGTAGGGAAGGCGTGGTCCTAGGGGCGTAAAATTTTTCCTGAGTTATTTTTAAGTCAAATGGAAAAAAATGAGCGGGTACCGTCTCAACATTTTCAACATTTCCAAAATAAGGGACACTCTAACATACATACAGTAGAACTGTAAAATTAATGTTTTGTTATTATTTTTTGGTTTTATTTATTTAAAGTTTATTTTTATTTAAATTATTATTAATATCACATTAGTTAATTAATTTTATTGATATTTTATGGAAAAAAAAAAACAAATAATATATTTGATTAATTCAAGATAAAAATAGTTAATTTTGGGATATAGAATTATAAATGAGAATATTTATTAAAAATAGAAACTAATTTTCGAAGGGGATGTTGTCATAAAAATCATGACAATCTGCTGGCAGCAATGGTTTTAAATCTTGGAGATGCTGCCATTTTGTCGGTCAACATGTCTTAAAAACGTCCTGGACTAGTAACATTTGTAATACAGGTCAAATGGCACAATATTCAATTGAACTTTAGTTTTTTTCCCCCAAAATGTTGGTCAAAGCAAAAAAATAATCAATAATGGTTGAAAAAACGCATTTTCTTGAAAATCGCTAAAATTAAATCGCTACATGTGCTAAATGGAAAGAGCGAAAAATACCCAAAATTGAACATTGATTCTCCAAGATGTATTTAATAAAATTGAGCAATAAAACTTGGAGATTTTTAAGTTTATGGGAATAAAATTTTTAAAACCATGAAATTGTGTCTTTGGGCATGATCTTAAAAAAAAGAACATTTTTTTTGACCTTACGTAGTAAAGGGTTACCTATGTTCGAAAAATCTATACATTTTTAATTAAATACTTAGGGTCAATTGTTAAACAAAACCGGCTTCATAATGATTTATTTAATTTTTTTTTACAAATTTTTTTTTTTAAAGTATATTTTGCTCCAGGGCCCGAACTTCAAGAGCCCGGTTCGACCTTAAGAACATTTTCGAAAATTTTAAAAATATTTTAGTATAACTTTTTCATGAATCTTAATAAACTGAGGGGGCGTCCCGTGCAGAAATCCAACTTTTTGTTTTTAAGAACCACCCTATTGTACACACAAGCTGTTAGTTACGGCTTTTTGCGTTTTACTTATAATTGATCATGCAGTTAGGGCGTTTTTAATTTTGTAAATAAAATTGTGATTTTTGATCCAATGAGGCTAAATTTTTTTTTGGACATGTATTTTGATGCAATACATCCGAATCAATAAAAAACACGATTTTGGATTTTGTGTTAGTTAGGGCCTTTTGCATTTTAGGTGACGATATATTATTGATCTGTAATAGATTCTAAGACATTATAGCGATGCCCGTCTGTCCGTCCGTCCGTCTGTCCGTCTGTAGTTAACACGATGCAGTCCAAAATAAAAGAGCTAGGCTCTTGACATTTGGCACGAACATTATTATGTTCCTAGGCAGGTTAAGTTCGTAAATGAGCAAAATCGGAACAGGGGGAAAAAAGTTCCCCCTTAAAGAACTAAACCAACCTCTGAAAAATACAAATTTTGTACATGTTTTTTTGTTTAACAAATGTCACATTTTTGTGCTACAAGAAAATCAAAGTCCTGCATTTGGACCCAGAGAATTCAAAAATGTCGTTTTTTTTGGTCCGCCCCCCCCCTTTTATGGGCGTGGAATAATTTGTTTTTAATAATGATAAACTTGTAATTCTTTAGTGCAAAAAGCATAAGAATGAATTTTTAAACACATATTCGAGAGGAAATTTGCCCCCCCCCCCCATTTACCACTACCAACCCCCGCTCACCAAAAAAAAAGAAAACGCCCCTGCATTTTTTTTTGCATGTTGGTATAAAAGATTTGGCACAGCCGAATTTAACACTCTTACTTGTTTTTTATAATAATTTATATGAGCCAAGTCTAAATACATTAATTTAAACTGTTTAGCTTAAATAAAAACATTCTCTTCAAAAGTGTTTATAAAATTTTTATTAATTTATTGTTTTATTTTAATAACAAAAACATACTATACTATTATCACCTTCCTACATTACAATGTATAACCACCCTGATCAGCCCAGTGAACACGTCTACCTTCCAAGTATTCCAAACTTTCGTGAATTTTTCTTCTTTCATCATCCAACATAGCCAAACGTTTATATTTTTGTATAACATAGCAACAGCTAAACATGAGTGTAATTTGAAATATAAGCCAAAAAATTAGCAAAGCTATTAGAAGACTTTGATTCAAACATAAACTATCCAAATGGAGTTGATCATCTGTTATAGAAAAAGTTAAAATTAATTTTAGATTACAAATGATTAATTAAACTGGCCAACATTTTTCTAATTTAAGATGCGTATGGGATTTGACCACTCGTTTTGAATTAATCTTCAGATGCTGATTACGAATTTGATTTCCAAATTTTTTTCCATCACGTCTGGTTTTTAGGTTTTGGATGCGTCTGGAACCACACCACTTGTATTTAAAAATCGTCAAAAACTCTTTTTGTGAACATTGACTTAATTTTTTTCAAAAGCCTTACGTGATGGCAAAAATTGGAAACAAGATTCGAACTCGGGATCAAAAGTTTATTTAAAAATGATTCTTCAGATCCCAGAAGCATTTTTGACGTCGGCCAGTATAACATATTTACTAAAATCTTACCTATGCCAGCTATTAAAAGTATTCCCCTTTCTCCATATATAAAACTATTTCTATTAGTATTATCTGGACCTCTAACATTCAAATTAAAGTTTAATGGTATGGTAGCATCTGGTTTAGGTTCGACTGGTATTGTCAAATTATTTTGATCATCTGGCAAATTAACTACATCCATGACAGTTGATATATAAACAGGATTTTGTACCTTAAATTGCTGTAGCTGTTGATCGGGTGAAATTTGTCTTCTTTTTCTAGAGTTGGTCGTTTCAGACATAATCGGATACCAATTTGCATTGCTAGCGGAACTTAAACAATTATCCTCGGAACAACGATTATTGCAAAAATGTATTTTCACATCAAAATTGACCATTGATGTACCAGCAAATTTAAATGCATGAAATCTTGCTCTTAGCACATTGCGAGTACGACTACGTAATCTTTCCAAACCCGGAAAAACACTAGCATCTGTCGGACATCCTCGAGAATCTAAAAGATGTACATAATTTTGATTATCTAATGTTTTGGCTATAAGAGAAGTAGCTCTAAAATCTGGCAGCGGTGGTAGTTCAAGAGTGGCAAATTCTCTTTGCTGCTGCTGGCTGTACTCAGCAATTATTTGTAGTTCTAAACTTTGACCAATTTGGACATCATTGGTTTGATGATCATGAGCCAAATCGATGATTTGTAAAGTAATTTTTGGCATGGGATGAAAGTCGCTGGCATTGAAATGTAAAGAACCTTCATTGGGAAGAAAACTAAGAAAACGAAATATTAATAAAAGGAATTTATAATTTTGATACAGAGTCTTGTTGTAACCTCCACTATTGTTCTAAACTCTATAAAGTTTATAAATTCGTTATCATTCGTCCGTCCGTTTGTAGGAATTTATTTTCTGACCAATTGTAGGAACATGCAACAAGTAAGACTTTTCCTCTCAAAAGTAGCAGGTGGTTTATATAAAAGGTCAAAATGTGTGAGAAATGTTGGATTGGATCTCTTTATGCCCTCCACTTATGGGTGGGGAGTATATATATAAAAGTTATTTAATCCGTTTGTAACTCATCGAAATATCGGTCTAAGTACGACCCTATCTAGCGATGTCCGTCTGTTGAAATGGTGATTATGGCTTAAGTAAATTGCAATAATCTTTTTTACATTGTGGAGGGTATCAACATATTCAGCAATTACTTGATTGAATTACAATTTATCTTTTTCGAATTACCAGGGCCGCTTAAAGGTATGGCAGGGCCCTGGTGACTCAAGAATTTATGGCCCCGAGCAAATTGGTTTTAATGAGACGTTTTCTATCTCAGAATCTGAGACCTTACCTATTCGAAAAATCTCTCAGAGTCTGAAACTTTTGCTATACACTCAAAAAAATACGTTAGTAGATTTACTATTTTTTTTTGCTAATGCTAGTTAGCTAACTTTTAGCAAATTTTTAGTTAAGATTAGCATGTTAGCAAAAAATTCTTGTAAACTTCATTTAACACATTAGCAATTTTAAACAAACTTTGAACTAATTTCTTTTGCTAAATTTGAAATTGAGTTGACTACATTTTTACAAGATTTTTTGCTAATATTAGCAAAAATAAATGGTAAATTTTTTTTTATTTTCAGAAAACTTTAAATGGCGCTATCTCGGAAACTAAGCCAGATAGAGCAAAATGGAGGCCATTTTTGGTTCTCGAGCTCACCATAGTATCGCCAGTTCACTTCACATGTGTGGACCCTAATGGGTCCTAACTTTGGATCCAAAAAAGTTAGCATTCCCGAAAGTTTTAAAATGCTCATATCTCGATAAATATTGCCGACACGACAAAAAGTCCAAAAGCATTTTTGTAGCTCTCAATACGTAGAACAATACCCCAAAATAACCAAAAGCTCTCCGAGTAATATTTTTGAAGTTATCGAGTTTTTTAATTCTCAAAACCCCAGTGGTCCCCTAAAATCACGTATCTCAAAAACTAAGAAAGATAGAGCGAAACGGACAAAAATTTTTGATCAAAAACTTTGACGATTTTTAAGGAACCCAACTAGGTCTAGGCCCATCGGGGTCTGGACCTATCGGGTCCGAACCCAATGGGGTCCCCAAAGTATGAACTAAGTCGACATAAAAAAAAAATCAGTTAACTAATTTTTGGCAAAACATTTTTGCTAACTTTAGCAAAAAAATTGTGGGTTCAAAATCAGCAAATTTTCTTGTAGGTTTACAAGCTTTTTTTGCTAACATTACAGTTTTTTTTTTTGAGTGTATGACAAATGTCCCATAATCTGAAATTTTTCCGTACGAAAAATTCTCAGAATCTGCTACAATTTCTTTACGAAAAATGTTTTAAAATCAGAAAATGTTTTTGTGCGAAAAATGTCTTAAGTATTTGAAATTTTTTTATACGAAAAACGTCTCAGATCTCAAAATTTCTCAATACAAAAAATGTCTCAGAATCTGAGACTTTATCTACACGAAAAATGTCTCAGAATCTAATACTTTTTCTATACGAAAAATGTCTAAGAATCTGAGAAATGTCTCAACATCTGAGACTTACCCTATACGAAAAATGTCTCACACTTAGAAAATTATTGCAGTTACTACATGCCTGTCATTTGAGTAGTAAGTATTAGTTGTTGTTTTCAACTACAACTTCAGTTGTTTTTGTATGACAAATCTCAAACAACTATTTTTTGTAGTCGTTTTAAAAAATAAATACAAAAAAATACTACATTGTAGTAACAGTTGTTTTATGTATTTGTTTTTATTCTTAAAAACTTATAATTTTCTAGAAATTTTTAGAAACACGGATGTGTTGGACGAGTTGGAAGTGTCAGATTCAGCAGGAATTATTTTATAACTGTAATTTGAAGTAGTTTTTACCGTTTTCTGTAGTTGTTAATCAATAGTTAAAAACAACAATTGTTGGTTGATTTAACCGTAAAATGTAGTAGTTTTAACTGTCTTTTGTAGTGGAATCTATCGTCATAGTTTTTTGAGTGCAGAATCTGAGACTTTTTCTATACGAAACATAGAATCTAAAACTTTTTCTATCTGATACTTTTTCGATACGAAAAATGTCTCGGAATCTAAGACTATATTCGAAAATGTATCAGAGTCTGAGACTTTTTCTATACGGATGATGCCTTAGAATCTGAAACTTTTTCTATACGAAAAATGTCTCAGAATCTGAGACTTTTTCTATACGAAAAATGTCTCGGAATCTGAGACTTTTTCTATACGAAAAATGTCTCAGAATCTGAGACTTTTTATTTTGGCATAACTTCTATGAACTTTAGACTTTTGAAATCTCAGAATCTGAAACTTTTTCTGTACGAAAAATATTTCATAATCTGAAACTTTTTATGAAGGAAAAATTTCTATGAATTAAGAATTTTGATATAGGACAAATTTCTCCTTTTTCTATAGATTCTGAGATTTCAAAAGTCTAAAGTTCATAAAAGTTTTGCCAAGAATCTGAAACTTTTTCTATACGAAAAATATTTCACAATCTGAAAGTTTTCTATAGAAGTTTTGCCAAGAATCTAAAACTTTTTCTGGAACGAAAAATATTTTACAATCTGAAACTTTTTATGTAGGACAAATTTCTATGAATTGATACTTTTGAAATAGGACAAATTTCTCCTTTAGAAAAAGTCCCAGATGTATACGAAAAAAATGATAGATTCTGAGTATTTTTCTGTAAGAAAGTTTGAAATTTTTTAAAAACAAATTAAGAAAAAATGTTGCTTCAAATTCGTATAAGCGAATTTATTGGCATTTCGGAGCCCCTTATGACGGGGCCCTAGGCACGTGCCCAGTGTGCCCTAATGGTTAATTTCTCCTTTATCTATAGATTCTTAAATCTCAAAAGTCTAAAGTTCATAAAAGTTTTGGCAAGAATCTGAAACTTTTTCTATACGAAAAATATTTCACAATCTGAAACTTTGTATGTAGAAAAAATTTCTATGAATTGAGACTTTTGATATGGGACAAATTTCTCTTGCTCCACTTTCGTATAAGCAAATTTATTGGCATTTCGGGGCCCTAGGTACATGCCCAGTGTGCCCTAACGGTTAATACGGTACTGCGAATTTAATTAGAATCTTTGAATTTGAATCGGAATTTTTGAATTTAAAATTAAATTTTCGAACTTCAAATGCAGTTTTCGAATGTATTTTAATTTATTTTTTAATTTTTAATTTTTTTTTTTTTCCAAGAAAACATAATTTTGTCTTTAAAATTGTGGCGGGTATTTTAAAATTCGACACAGCCGAACCAAAATTGTTTGCTCTTACCTTTGTGAAAACTCCAATGAAGATTCTAAAGCTATAGCATTTGGCATGCTATCATCTGTATCGTTTGCATTAATATTAAGATTATTTCCAACTTGTAAATTCAAATCGGCACCTTTTTCATCCATACGGGACTCTTTGAATGTTGCATTACTCATTATACAACCAACTTTGATTAAACGATCACCCTGTGTCTGAACATTTGGATTATTTTGTATAACTACCAAAGCAGATATAAAAATTCTACAAGAAATTTAATTTAATAACAACTTAATTCACGACAGTTTTCTATAAAAAATTACCTTCGATACTCTTTGGTTACTTCATATGCTCTCAATACTCCACATTTATTCTCTTTGGCTTCGCTACCGATTTTTAGCTTAAGTATTGTGCTTTTGGTGCCATTACCTTGGACCATACAATCTTTGGAATGCATGCTAACATACATTTTACCTTGATACCAATCTTTGGGTGCATAACGTATAGACATCTCTTCATGGGTGCAGATAACTTGTACTATATGATGAGAACGAATTTATAACTGTTAACATATTAAAAGCTTAATTTAAAATCCTCTCATTTATAATTCCTCTTTTTTAACATTGATTTCAGAGTAAATTATTCTCATTTTTGTTAATTCTATATCTCACACAACTCATATTTTTCTTAATATAAAACAACTTTAGAATATGCGAAATATTCAGAGAAAGGGTTTTGAATATAAGCCCAGATATAAAACCGTTAAACACTCACAAGGGAAGTATCTCAACCCTTATGAACCGATTTGCATGAAACGTAAAATATATATAAAAGAGACAATTCTAAGGTTGGGGTGTCTCGGCTTATCGGCCATATCGGGGATTAAGGGGTTCAAAACATGGGTCAAAAAATGCTGAAAAAATAGTTTTTTGGATATTTAAGCCATTTCTTTCTAAGAAACTATATGATGTTTACATATGAGAAGAAAGGTTTTTTTAATGCCTATCCAATGGTAACATAACCTTGTAAAAGTTTGGGTTCGTTAAATAATTTTTTCATGAAAATGTGTAAATTTTGGGGGTATTTATATGAAGAAATAGACCTACGATGTCCATATGAATACGAAATAATCTCTATTAAATTCAAGTCGACACGTATTTTTTCTCTAGAGGATATTCATATTAGTTCGGGAGTTATCGAAATTTTCCCGGAGGTCCACATTGTTTCATAAGGGGATAACAAAATTTTGAAACACTGATATGGCCGATAAGCCGAGACACCCCAACCTTAAAATCGTCTCTTTTATATATATTTCAAGTTTCAGGCAAATCGGTTCATAAGGGTTGAGATACTTCCCTTGTCAGTGCTAAATATTCGTTTTTCGACTATTAATATGGCGGCTACATTCTTCTAAAAAAATCGTTATACCTTGTCACACACAAACTATACTCTTACCATCTAAACATTTGACTCTTCTCATATAAACTGAGTTTTCTCTCAGCTTTAAACTTCTCGGACCCATTGATATAATATCTTCTGAATGCAACAAACATTCAGACTTATTTAAATCATCTTCGTAATAAAACGATACTCCTTGACAATAGAATTTGGTCTCATGAGAACACTGCGATTGACACTGTTAAAGAGAATGTTTTACAAAATTTTGAAATGTTTCTTGTGTTAACTTTGAAATTTTACCTGTTTTTGATTTAATCCAGTTATTTTAGTTTCGGCATATAAAAATGTACTATTCGCATATAATTCATACGAACAATGATCATTCTCCACCGGTCTCTCGTAGCATTGATTTTCTATGTACTCTTCATCATAGGGTGCTGCACGAAATGCATCTGGTTGTATCATTTTATCTTTATCACTTAGTATACAACGTCCCAATGTCGTTTGATGTTGTTTTGAGGGTGAACTTTTATCCTGAATGTATCTGAATTAAAAAAAATAATGGGTTTAGAAGTGTCTCAGATTCTGAGACACTTTTCCTATAGAAAAGGTCTCAGATTCTGAGATAAATTTCCTTTAGAAAAAGTCTCAGATTCTGAGACATTTTTGCTATAGAAAAAGTCTCAGAGAAAGTCTCAAAAAAATATCTCTGAATCTGAGACTTTTTCTATACGAAAAAGTCTCGGATTCTGAGACTTTTTCTTTAGAAAAAATGTCTCATAATCTGAGACTTTTTATATAGGAAAAATGTCTCAGAATCTGAGACTTTTTCCATAGAAAAAATGTCTAGAATATGAGACTTTTTCTATAGGAAAAATATCTAAGAATCTGAGACTTTTTCTATAAGAAATATATGTATGTTAGAATCTGAGACTATTTCTATAAGAAAAATATCTTAGAATCTGAAACGTTTTCTATAGAAAAAATATTTCAGAATCTTAGACTTTTTCTTTAAGAAAAATATGTGTGCTAGAATCTGAGACTATTTCTATAAGAAAAATTCTGAGACATTTTTCTTATAGAAAAGGTCTCAGATTCTGAGAAATTTTTCTTAAAGAAAAAGTCTCAGATTCTGAGACATTTTTCTTATAGAAAAAGTCTCAGATTCTCGGGAATTTTCTTATAGAAAAAGTCTCAGATTCTCGGGAATTTTCTTATAGAAAAAGTCTCAGATTCTCGGGAATTTTCTTATAGAAAAAGTCTCAGATTCTGAGACATTTTTCTTATAGAAAAAGTCTCAGATTCTGAGACATTTTTCTTTTAAAAAAAGTCTCAGATTCTGAGACATTTTTCTTATAAAAAAGTCTCAGATTCTGAGACATTTTTCTTATAAAAAAGTCTCAGATTCTGAGACATTTTTCTTATAAAAAAAGTTTCAGATTCTGAGACATTTTTCTTATAAAAAAGTCTCAGATTCTGAGACATTTTTCTTATAAAAAAAGTCTCAGATTCTGAGACATTTTTCTTATAAAAAAAGTCTCAGATTCTGAGACATTTTTCTTATAAAAAAAGTCTCAGATTCTGAGACATTTTTCTTATAAAAAAAGTCTCAGATTCTGAGACATTTTTCTTATAAAAAAAGTCTCAGATTCTGAGACATTTTTCTTATAAAAAAAGTCTCAGATTCTGAGACATTTTTCTTATAAAAAAAGTCTCAGATTCTGAGACATTTTTCTTATAGAAAAAGTCCCAGATTCTGAGACATTTTTCTTATAGAAAAAGTCTCAGATTCTGAGACATTTTTCTTATAGAAAAAGTCTCAGATTCTGAGACATTTTTCTTATAGAAAAAGTCTCAGATTCTGAGACATTTTTCTTATAGAAAAAGTCCCAGATTCTGAGACATTTTTCTTATAGAAAAAGTCTCAGATTCTGAGACATTTTTCTTATAAAAAAAGTCTCAGATTCTGAGACATTTTTATTATAAAAAAAGTCTCAGATTCTGAGACATTTTTCTTATAAAAAAAGTCTCAGATTCTGAGACATTTTTCTTATAAAAAAAGTCTCAGATTCTGAGACATTTTTCTTATAAAAAAAGTCTCAGATTCTGAGACATTTTTCTTATAGAAACAGTCTCAGATTCTGAGACATTTTTTTTTATAGAAAAAGTCTCAGATTCTGAGACATTTTTTTTTATAGAAAAAGTCTCAGATTCTGAGACATTTTTTTTATAGAAAAAGTCTCAGATTCTGAGACTTTTTTTTATAGAAAAAGTCTCAGATTCTGAGACATTTTTCTTATAGAAAAATTCTCAGTTTCTGAGATATTTTTCCTATAGAAAAAAACTCACATTCTGAGGCATTTTTCTTATAGAAAAAGTCTCAGATTCTGAGACATTTTTCTTATAGGAAAAGTCTTAGATACTGAAACCATTTTCCAATTGAAAAATTCTTAGACTCTGAGGCAAATCACTGATAAATCAAACCGTTTAAAATTTTATGAGAACATCATTTAATTTATTTTTTTTCCTAAACTTTAAATTATTCAAATATTATTGACACGTTTCAGTAACCGTTATTTATGAAAAATAATTGCAATCAATCATCTTTTTTTTAAATATTTAAATAATTGAAGCGCAAATATTTTAAATTATACAATTTCCAACATATGACTTCATTGCATTTTGCTAAAAAATTTTCCAGAAATAAATAATAATACGATAGAAAATGAACAGAATGATATCATAAAACCAAAAGAAATTTGTTAAATGAATAAAATAAAAAAAAAAAAAAAATTTAAACAATTTAGCTGAAAAAGCAGTTAATTATAATGCAATCAAAAATTTAAATTTTTTTATTCGTTTAAACAAAAAATTCAAACGAAACTCATCGTTAGAAAAAAAAATTCCAATAATTGTTAATAATAGTAGATACATATTTGAATAGAATTTTGTTATTGTGTTTGTTGTTTGTTCTTCCCAACTTACCTCTCATGATTGTTACGATATGAAGGCGCAAACGAGGCAGATAAACATTGGAATTCATGTTCGAATAAACATTTCTCAGCACATTCACGTCGCGTGACCAATGTTGCTATTGTTTTCTTTCCCTGGAAAACTAAACTATTTCCGGGTATCTTTGTCAAGGTCCATAAACGTTTTTTACACGTTTCGGGTACTAAGAAATTTAAGAATGTTTATATTAAGAAGATCTTTGTCGCCCTATGTAATTAACTTACCTTTTAAACAGGTCTTTTCATAGAATATAGCTTCCCCATCAGCTACCAGTGGCAGTTCATTACCCACAGCCATATAATTTTCAATTCTTTCGAAATATGAATAGCCATGGCATTCATTGGTATCCAAGAGATGTACATAAGCTATGCAGGCATCATCATCATTACAGATACGCCAACACATTGAACTGGGCGTAGATTCAAATTTTTGTGTTACATTTTGCATCTGCTGTTGCTGTTGTTGGTCTATGATAGAATAACCATCACGTGCTTTTCGATTTCGATCTTTATAATTATTAGCTGGTGCATAAATTAAATTACGTTCCGTTAAATATTCTAATGGTGGACGAAAACCAACGATTTTTTGTAAATGCATTTGGTACAGTGGACATTTAAGTAATAGACCATCTAAAATTTAAAATAAACAAGAAATTATATTTCAAAAATTGAAAAAATAAAAAAAAATTATAAAAATAAAAACAAGGCCGCAAATGTGAGAATTTTTCTTAGAATCTGATAAATTTTCGTTACGAGAAATGTCTGAGAATTTCTCAGAATCTGATAAATTTTCGTTACGAAAAATTTTTGAGAATCTGAATATTTTTCTGTATAAAAACTGTCTCAGAATCTGATAACTTTTCTATACGAAAATGTCTTAGAATCTGAGAATTTTTTGTACGAAAAATGTCTGACAATCTGACAATTTTTCTATACGAAAAATGTCTTAGAATCTCAGAATTTTTCTATACGAAAAATGTCTCAGAATCTTAGAATTTTTCTATACGAAAAATGTCTTAGAATGTGAGAATTTTTGTGTACAAAAAAGAAGAAGAATAGAAAAAATACCTCAGGATCTGAAAATTTTTCTACAGGCTAAATATTTCAGAATCTAAGAAGTTTTCTATAAAAAAAATATCTTAGAATCTGAGAATTTTTCTATAGGAAAAATATCTAAGAATCTGAGAATTTTTCTTTATGGAAAAATATCTCTGAGAATTTTTCTATGTGGAAAAATATCTCAGAGAATTTTTCTATACGGAATCAGAATCTATGATTTTTTTGCTGGAAAAACATCTCTGAATCTGAGAATTTTTCAATACGAAAAAATATCTCAGAATCTGAGATTTTTTTTTAAAGGAAAAATATCTCAGAATCTAAGAATTTTTATACAAAAAATGGGTTAGAATTGGAGAATTTTTCTATACGGAAAAATATCTCAGAGTCTGAGAATTTTCCTATAGGAAAAATATTTGAGAATTTGAGAATTTTACTGTGGGGAATCTCAGAATCTGAGAATTTTTCTATAAAAAAAAATATTTCAGAATCTAAGAATTTTGCTTTAGGAAAAATATCGCAGAATCTGAGAATTTTTCTATATAGAAAATAAGAATCTGAGAATTTTCTTTACGGAAAAATATCTCAGAATCTGAGAAATTTTCTAAACGAAAAATATATCCCCAACAAACATCAATTCCAGCCTTTGAAAAAAAATCAAACTGGCACTTAATATCAAGGGTGTTTTTCAAATTGTTTTCAGTGACAAAAATTTTAACATTTAAACTAAATTTGAAACATGTTGGAAATATTTGTTTTTTCCTATACTATTAATTCTTTTCAAAAAAAATATAAACATCAAATTGATTTTCCATGTTTCTCAAACCTAATATCGAACATTGATTATGGGTGGAAATAATTTTGTTTTCAAATGTTGTTCAATTCCGAATTTCAAATTGTCAGAAAACTTAAAATTTTGTTTTAAAATTAAGAAGAAAAATCTAGAAATTTTATGTATTTTTATGCATATGTGCATATTAATTGAATGCTATAAGTATAAAAACTTGCATAAACATGAGTTTATGAAAAAAAAGTTATACATTTAATAACGTCTTTTCTTTAAAGATTTCGAATTTTAAAGAGCAGACGACTGAAGAAGAAGAACTGGAAGGAGACGACCTCAAAAATGGCATTCGATGTAATTTTTTTAATAACAATTTTTAGTGCAAATAAATAGCAAATATTATTAAAATTCGTATTTACAGTTTTTTTTAATAAAAAATAGTATTGAGGTTCATTTGAAAAATAATGTTAAATTAACATTATAAATAAGGCTGAGAATTCTTTGAAAACTACACTAAAATTCAATTAGATAGTAAGCATATTTTCAAGCTAAAAATATTTGTGTACATTGGAGAACCATTATACATTCAAAAAATCTCAAACTATATATCAAATCTAACTAAACTTGAAAATTTTACTTGAGAACTAACATGCCGTTTTCTTTGAGAATGCTATTGTTTTCACGTTGAGAACTATGTTATTTTCAATTGGTTTTCAAGGCTAAGGTTTAAATTTTGAACTTGCTATCAATATAATATTCAATGTATTTCAAAGGTAAATGTTTGTTGGGTCTGAATCTGAGAATTTTTCAATACGAAAAAAATTTTCTAAAGGAAAAATATCTCAGAACCTGAAAATTTTTCTATACGGAAAAATATCTTAGAATCTGAGAATTTTTCTATACGAAAAGATATATCTCAGAATCTACGAATTTTCCTATTGAAACAATTTCTCAGAATCTAAGAATTATTTATACGGAAAATTTTTTTTTTAATATGGGAATTTTTTTATACGGAAAAATGTCTCAGAATCTGAGAATTTTTCTATAGAAAAAATATCTCAAAATCTAGAACTCACATTTTTTCTAGGAAAAATATGTCAAAAAATGAGAATTTGTCTACCCGAGAAAAATGTTTAGATATATTCCTATACATCAGATCTTATAGATTTGAAAGATCAGTACTGATCAGAGTAAGATCAATACTGATCAGAGTAAGATCAATACTGATTCGAGATTTTAAAGATCAGTACTGATCCGAAAAATGGATCGCTAAGATTAGATCAGTTTTATTCGGACGGATACAATGCTATCTGAAAAACGGGTTTATATAATAAGATAAACCCATTGTTCGGATAGAAATGTATCCGTCCAATTAAAACGGATCTAATTTTAGCGATCCATTTTTCGGATCAGTACTGATCCTTCACATTTTTACTTGGGTATAGAAATGTCTCAGAAACTGAAAACTTTTCTGTAGAAAATCTCTCGAGTCTGAGAATTTTTTATAGAAAAATATTTCAGAACCTAAGAAGTTTTCTTTAAAAAAAATATCTCAAAATCTGAGAATTTTTCTATAGGAAAAATATCTCAGAATCTGAAAATTTTTCTATAGAAAAAATATCTCAGAATCTGAAAAATTTTCTATAGGAAAAATATCACTGAATCTGACAATTTTTCTATAAGAAAAATATCTCAGAATCTGATAATTATTTTATAGAAAAATATGTCAGGATCTGATAATATTTCTGTAGGAAAAATATCTCAGAATCTGATAGTTTTTCTATAGGAAAAATTTTTCCCAATCTGATTATTTTTCTATATTAAAAATATCTCAGAATCTGAGAATTTCTCTAAAGAAATACATTTTATAGTCTGAGCTTTTTTTTATAGGAACAATCTCAGAAGATGAGAATTTTTCTATAAATAAAATTGCTTAGAGAAGGAGAAGTTTGCTATAGGAAAAATGTCTCAGAGTATGAGAAGTTTTCTATAGGAAAAATGTCTCAGAGTATGAGAAGTTTTCTAAAGAAAAAAATATCTCAGAATCTGAGATATATTTCTGTTGGAGAAATATCTCAAAATCTAAGATTTTTTCGTTAGGAAAAATATCTCAGAATCTGAAATTTTTTTTTAGCAAAAATATTTTGTAATCTGAGATTTATTTTATAAGAAAAATATCTGAGAAGATGAGAATTTTTCTATTGGAAAAATGTCTCAGAATCTGAGAATTTTTTTATAGCAAAATATTTCAGAATCTGAGATTTTTTCTATACGAAAAATGTTTTGGAATTTTTCGATATGAATTTTAGAATTTAAGAATTTTTCTATACGAAAAACATATCAGAATCTGAGAATTTTTCTATACGGATTTTTCTATACGGAAAAATATATCAGAATCTAAGAATTTTTCTATATGAAAAATAATCTCCGAATCTGAGATTTTTTTAAAGGAAAAATATCTCCGAATCTGAGAATTTTTCTATAGAAAAAAAATTTGAGAATCTAATAATTTTTCTTTAGGAAAATATTTCAGAATCTGAGAATTTTGCTTTAGGAAAAATATCTCGTAATCTGAGAATTTTTCTATACGGAAAATATCTCCGAATCATAGAATTTTTCTTTACGGAAAAATATCTCAGAATCTGAGAATTTTTCTTTACGGAAAAATATCGCAGAGTCTGAGAACTTTTTTATACGGAATAAGAATTTTGCTTTAGGAAAAATATCTCCGAATCAGAGAATTTTCAATACCCGTGTAAAAAAGATTAGATATAATCTGATCTAATAAGATATGACCATATCTCATTAGATATGATGTTAGATATAATTATATATAACAAGATATGATATATCTGTCACTATATATAACGATATCTTGTATTATATATTGCAACTTTATAGGCTTCATTCTATTATATCTGATATATATAACGAGATCTATCCAGACCTGTTCCAAGATCTTAATTTAGTAAAACTTTTACGAACACTTTTTTGTAAACGGTTGTAGTGAAGATCCCTTATATAATTGAAACCGTTTATTACTTTTAATTTTGCAATTATACAAATTGCTTTTTTTTTGTAAATTTTCATTTCATTATTTGTTTTCGTTTTCAATCAAAAGTTTTGGCCTCTGTTCTGTCTTTCACAACTTTTCAGTTCACATGAAAGTTTCCGAATCACATGAAATCAAGTTTAGTGTTTTGTTCATCACGTTTTCATTCGAAGTTGAAATCAAATAATTAAAATTTAAAAAATTATAAGGAAAAAAGTGCATTTGTTTTACCTTTTACAAATTTTATTTATATCATAGCTGTATGCTATGATTGAAATAACGAAATGAATAAATAACAATATTTTTTCAAAAATAATCAAATAACAGATTATTTAAATATTTGAAAATGAATAATATTTATTTTGATTTTATTTGAATAACGAAAAATCGAATAATTTTTTCTGATTTTTTTTATTCAAACAAACAAAATATAATTTTTCAAAATAATCAACAAAAATTTGTGATTTTTTTTGGTTATTCACAAAAATTCAAATAAATAACGTATTATTCAAACAACAAAAAATAAATATTCTTGAAAATTTTGTGTTTGAAAAAAAATCTATTTCATTTATTTTGTACAGAGAAACACAAAATTATTCTTACAACACAGTTTTGTTTTGATGTCAGGTTCTTATAAATTGTAATTTAATAAAGTCCATTGAAATTTAGAAAAGTTAAGTTGTAATTTAGGAAATTCCAAGTGCAGATATAAAAACTTTTATTTTTTTAACAAAAGTATAAAAATCTGAAAAAAGGCGATTTTTAGAGGTTGGTTTAAAAGGACTATACTCACTTTGTCATTCCGTGTGTAATGAATCGAAATATCCATCTAACAGACTATACAATATATGTTATTGATTAGAGATAGATTGTAACACATTCTACAGATGTCCGTCCGTTTGTTTGTGGAAGACATAATGCAGTCCCAACTAAAAGAGCTAGACTGCGGAAATTTGTCAGAAATATGTCTTATGGTCTGAGGCTGGTTATGTACGAAAATGGGCCAAATCGGATCATATTTCAACATCTGAACAAATGCAAAATTAAATAAAATATTTCTATGTCAGAAGAAGTTCTTGCGAAATGGAATGATATCTGATAATTATTATATACAATTTTTTTTTCTTAATTCACTTACATATAAAAAAACAAAGTTTTGGGTGACGATATCTTTAATCTAAAGACCCTTGCGAAATTTTAAAACCCGGTTTTCGAATAGTTCGAAAATCAGCGTTTTTTTAAATTGATAAAAAACCGAATGAACCAGTTTTTCGGTTTTTGCAAAATAAGGCAAAAAATATTTATTACGGCCAATATAAAGCAGAGATTTGTCGGTGTTTCGAAAAAATTGGTACTTTATATCACCATTTCCAATATTACTTCAGAAAATACAATTTGTATTTAAGAAATTTGCAATTATATTTCAGAAATTTTTAAATACGTTTTAGAAATGTTCAATTTTATTTATATGTATTTCAAAAATTTTCATTTATGTTTCGGAAATTCATTTACGTTTCAAAAATTACCAATTGTATTTTATAGGTTTTCATTTCTACAAATTGTAATGCAAATGAAAATTTCTGATATAAAAATGAAAATTTCTTAAAAGCGTTTAGAGAATTTGGAATATCAATGAAAAATTTTGAAAACAAAAGGAATTTTTGAAAAGCATAGAAATTTTTGAAATACAAAAGAAAAATTTAAAAAACCAATGGAAATTTTGAAATACAAACCGAAATTTTTTAAATACAATTGAAATTTTATAAAAAGCATTTAAAAAATGTTCAAACTTCAATGGAATATTTTTTACTGCAAACATTTTTTATTAAAAAAAAAAAATAACTAGCAAACATTAAAAAATTACTTAAAATAAAATTTTGATAGTCGACAAAAATGTTTATTAAAAATTTTTGCTTATTTTTTTTATATGTAAAGATTTGCCACATCCAGAAATGATTTGCACTCAAATTTATGGATTCAGCCAAGGCGAAATTATTTTTTTTTTACTTGGTATTCATTCATTTGGGATTTTTTAACACCTTTACACT
Organism: Pegoplata infirma; assembly: GCA_963921195.1. NCBI lineage: Eukaryota > Metazoa > Arthropoda > Insecta > Diptera > Anthomyiidae > Pegoplata > Pegoplata infirma. Next base: position 259,804,967 of record OY992536.1, on the reverse strand, counting down.
AAAAAAATCGAGTTTAACTGCTTTTAAAGGTTGATTTATAAAAACCGGGGTTCGACAGTAAACCAACCGGTCTAACCGGTTTTCAAATAGTTAAGATTTTAAAAGTTCGGAAGTTGCAAGCCACATAAAACCGGTTTAAACCGGTTTCGAAAAACCGGTCTAATCACCCTAGTAAATATACATCCTTTCAGGACTGTCTATTGTTTTAAAAAAATATCGAAAAGTTTATGCAAGTAGTGTATTTTCAATAGCAAAACGTTTTAACAGTATTTTTTAAACATTAAAAATCAATTTGCGAAAAAATTAAAAAAATATTCTAATTAATAGCCTTGTTTTTTGCATTAAATCAATATTGGAAAAACTTTATTTTACTTTAAAAAGGTTCAAATCTGGCCAAACAATTTTTTTTTAATTTTTTTCTGAATCTACATCCTATTATCAATAATAAAATAAAAACATAATTAAGCTAAGGTAAAAAGTATAAAAGTATAAGCTAAGGTAAAAAGTATAAAAACTAAATTTAGTTAAATCCTAGGATTAAATTGGATTTATTTATACCATTTTAAATTATGGACACCGCTTAGTTTCCTACCTGTTTATATGTATTTACTAATTGTATGTAGATTTAGAAAAAAAAATATAAATAAAAATTCTGGACTTGATTTGACACATTTTTACAATAAATAAAGTAAATCCCAATCTTAATCCGGTCTGAAAAAAAACAAGCCTAATGTTTTAGTAAAGAAAACCTTTAATAACAAGCTAACAATAAAACAATAGTGGTTTGTAAGAATAATTGTGTGTTTTACTGTATAATAAAATGCAAAATAAATAAAAACAAAATTATTTTTCAAACACAAAATTTTCAAGAATATTTCTTTTTTTTGTTTAAATAATACGTTATTCATTTGAATTTTTGTGAATAACCAAAAAAAATCACAAATTTTTGTTGATTATTTTGAAAAAATCTATTTTGTTTGTTTGAATAAGCAATCAGAAAAAATTATTTGATTTTTTTGGAAAGAAATATTATTTCATTTTTATGAATTTGAATAAAATAAAATTTTATTTTATTCAAACCAAAATAAATAAAATAACAAAACATTTTATTTTTTGATAGCCAACTAAAATATCAAAGTATTTTATTTATTTCCAAAAAATCCAAATAAAAAAAATCAATAATACAGCTATGATTTATATGAAACAAAACGAAAACGAAATTCGGATGTGAAATCTAGAACACCAAAAAAATTCGGAAATTTTAATTTTCACATTTTTTATGTGAATTACTTTTTTTGGAACAGCGGCCTTTGACTCAAAAAAAATCTATTCTTTTTATTTTGTTTGAAACTTGAAATATCTTTCAAAACAAAAAAAATTTTGGTTTATTTAATTGTGCTTCCTTTTAAAATTCGGCAATAAACATCAATACGTATAACTGAGGAAATGGAGCTGTTTACTCGATAGGTATTGCATTGGCAATATTTAAGGGAAGTTGTGAATATTTTTGTAAAATTTGGCTTTTGCTCATATGTATGTATAATTTATTTTTGTTTTAAAGAGTATGCTGCCAAGAGAAAAGAAGAAAAACGCAAGGCTTTGAACCTTTTCGTTCCCAAACCAATTTCCACCATTTAACACATTAGTCTTCAGTGATCGAAGCGACTGTTGTTACGAATTTCCTATCATAAACATCAAGATCAATCAAAATTTGGTTAAGTTAGTGATTCCTTTAAAAAAATATCCGTATTTTTACTGTGTCACGAACTTTACAATTCAGATGTAAGAGATGAGAACATTTGGTGTAGTTATCCACAATTCACACGAAGCTATTTTCCTTTCCGTAAGTCTGAGTGGTAAGAGAGGTTTGAGGAAAAAAAATTTCAATCTAAAGTATGCTGGAGATTAACATTTATTTTTGAAATTGCTAAACAGAATTGACGTGCGTAAACATATACAGCAAGTAAAAAGATAATCATAAAAATTACGGCAAGAAAAATTGCTTCCTGTAAATTGGGTCTTATAACGCGATAGTGTTTTTTTTTTTTTGTTTCTTTTAAAGTTGTGTTATTAATTTTATAAATAATCAATAAAAATAAAAGTATAAAACAAAAAAAATATTGAACAAATTTTTTGTAATTATGTATTTCACATGTTATAAATTTTCAGGACCCAAAAAACACACGCAAAAACACACTTATTTGTCAAGTTTATATGTAAAATACAACTCGCCAAGTGTTTTTTCGTTAGTCAACCAAGTTTTTGTTTAAAAAGTTGGACAAATTAAGTAAAGGCTAATAAAGGCATAATTACTTGAGCGAATACGGTTCGGAGACGTGTCAGCTGATACGTTAGCTTGTATTAAAATACATAGAAATAGGTACTTAAACGAATACGTGACGGTGCTGTAGCGGCAGAACCTAAAAAATTTTGATTTTCCGTACGTTTTACGTGTCAGCTGATTTTATTTTTTATTTTGTGTTGAAATTTTTTCATTTGTGTGGCAGAATTGAAAAAAAAAAATATAAATAAACGAATAAAAAATGTTTTTCTGTAAATATAAATTAAAAAAAAATCACAAATAACCACTTTTTAAAATAAAATTTGTAAATTAATATGACACGTTGAAACGGAATCAGTAATTGCTAAAAGTATACAACAGCCCGTCACGCTACAGCACCGCTACAGTAGCGCTCAAGTGCCCAGGCCTTAAGTGTGTTTTTTGCCTGTAGATTGTAATCTTATTACCCTAGTAAAAATATTATGCTAATTTTACTGAATAGATATAATTTGATCCGTAAAATGGTTGTATCAAATAATATCTAATTGTATTACTTTAGATCAAAAAATATAAAAATTGATACAATTTGATCCTGAATTTGGTCAAATCTATTTAGATCAAATTGATCTTATAATATCAATTTTTATATAATTTGATGAGCAAAACCAAAATACGAATCTAATCATATATGGAGCAATATCTAACCATATAAAGTGGATCAACCGTATCAAAGTGATAGATACAATTTTATATAAATTTATACGGAAGCATATTAACTAATATAAGATTTTATCAAATTATATATGATTAGACCAGAAAATTTTTACTCGGGTATCTAAAATTTGATATAATTTCAGATCTTTTGATATCAGTTTGGATACAATTAGATACAATTAGATCCGAGATTTGTCCCCATTTCTCGGATCTACCATATCTAATTAGATCATTAATCAGATATGGAATTAGATCATTTATCAGATATGGAATCAGATAAATTTATATCTGATACCATATCAATTTTTTTTTCACGGGTAGAAAAAATATCTCAGAATCTGAGAATTTTTTTATCTCAGAATCTGAAAATTTTTCTATACGGAAAAATATTTTAAAATCTGAGAATTATTCTATACGGAAAAATATCTTAGAATCTGAGAATTTTTCTATACGGAAAAATATCTTAGAATCTGAGAATTTTTCTATACGGAAAAATATATTAGAATCTAAGAATTTTTTTAAAGGAAAAATATCTCCGAGTTTGAGAATTTTTATATAGAAAAAATATTTAAGAATCTAAGAATTTTTCTTTAGGCAAAATATATCAGAATCAGAGAATTTTTCTTTTCGGAAAAATATCTCAGAATCTGAGAATCGTTAATGTGACAAAATCTGGGAATTTTTCTATAGCAAAAAATTCTCCAAATCTTATGTCCTGTTTATAAATTTTTGTATCCTTCAGCAATCAAATTTTTCACATCACTGTTTTCTTTAACTCAAGTACGAGTATTATTTGACCTTTTTACATGTAACGTCACGTCAAAACATACAATATCAAATGGTTTAAACTTTTTAACACAACCTTCAACCTTTATCCACATGTCAATTGTTTCAAAAAGTTATATTTTATTGATTGCATGATCGGAAATCCCTGTTAATAACAATATAATGAAAATGAACTGAAAATTAGCATGTTGTGATAAAACTTTTCATATTTAGAAAACAATCATAAAAATCAAATATGTACTGCAGTTAAAAACTTTGTTAATAATTAGTAAAACTAAAATGCATGCATATAATGTTTGAAAATTTAAAAAAATTTATATTTCCAAAGATGTATTCAACGATAATGTTATGACGTTTTTTTAACTACATATAAAATTAATGACTTGAAAAATTCATACACACACAGGTAGAGATATAAATGGGTGCATTTGTTTGTTAAGGAAATTCTCTAAAAAAAAATTGAAAAGGAAATCGTTTGTTAAGGAAAATTAGTAGACTCAAAAGAAAAACTCTGTCAAAAAATCTGTAAAACGACTTTCAATTTGATTTAGCAAACTTTTAGCAGATTTTTCTGCTAAAATTGATATATTTACTAAAATCTTTGTCATTCAGTTTTACAAAATAAGACACATTTTACTGCGTTGTTACTGATTCTGTTTGCTAAATTTCAAAATATTTTTAAACTTATTTTTAGCAAATTATTTTCTAATTATACAGAAATAGTTTGCTGTCATTCTTTTTTTAAGAACACTATATTTTTTTTTTAAGTTTTTTTTTTGCAATAAAAACGAATTTTTTTTCATGAAAACAAATTTTCTAAAAACAAAAATATTCTAAAAAATGTTGTAACTAGTGTTTATAAACCGGTTAACCGGTTAACCGAAAAACCGGTTTTTTCCTAAAGTTTCGGTTTTTTTGCAAACCGGTTAACCGGAATTAAAGATTTCCGGTGCACCGAAAACCGGTTTTTTTCTGTCGGTTAACCGGTTTTTTAAATACATTCAAAACGGAATATTTTCGCAAATATTAAGGGTTTACACTTATTTTTTTATGACATTTTCAAAATTTCGTTGAAAACACATTAAAAATCCGCGAGAAAGAACGTCTAAAATATTTTTTGTCTTCAAGAAATAATTTTCTAAAAATGAATTTTTTTCCGAAACTGATAAAAATTTGAAATACTCAGCGTTTTTTTTGAATATTTCATGAAAAAGTTAATAAGTGACTGTTAACCAGATACTAAAATCCCTGTTAATGGCGAAAATGTCAATAAAAGAAAATAAAAATAAATTCGGAACTGCAATTTACTTATAACGAATAAATAAATTTTTCTAAATAAAACCAATACAAATTAAATTGAATTTCTAGTGAATATGGTCAATTAAAGTACATTATTTAAATATCGCTTTTTTATAGCGAAACAAATATGTTAACTTAAGCTATATTCGCTTTATTATTTTAAAAAAATCAGATCTTTTCAAGTATTTTTTGGTTTTTTCAGTTAAAAAAAAAAAAACGGTTAACCGGTTTTTTTATTCCGGTTTAACCGAGAAAACCGGTTAACCGAAAAAGCTGATTTTCGGTTAACCGAGAAACCGGTTTTCCAAAATGTCGGTTTTTTATAAACACTAGTTGTAACAGATTTCTCTGCTGTTTTAACAGATTTCTCTGTTGTTTTAACAGATTTCTCTGCTGTTTAAACAGATTTCTCTGCTGATTTCACCCAAACCTGTAAATACTTAAGTATTTATTTACTTATATTATTTTTTTTCAAGTATTTTTGTATTTATACTTGAACATTTCAAGTACAAGTATATTTTTACTTACTTGAATATATTTTCAAGTAAGTATAAAAATACTTGTACTTGAAATGTTCAAGTACAAATATTTTGTATTTACTTGACGAAAAGTTCAAGTAAGTAAGTATATTTTTACTTGCAACAATATTTGTTCAAATAAAATACTTAAACACAAATTTGTTTAAGTAAAATGCTACAAAATGTTTATAAATTAATTTTTTAAACAAAAATGTTTCCAAATAAAATAGTTTAGCAACAATTTTAGAAACAAAACTTTTGTGGCAGTAAAAATTGCAAAAAATCATGTTTTTCGAAAATTTTGGCATGAAGTTGGGGTTGGTATGTTCTATAGAACAATTTCTATAGAAAAGTGTTTGGGGCAAAATTTAACGAAGATCGGTCTTGCATATTACATTCCTTTAGATGGCACCATGGAAGCGGTATTTATAAAAATTGTATGCGACCGCCTTAAAGAGATAGAAGGTAGTTTTGATTTGAGGGAATCTTGGGGTTGAAGAAATATTGGGGTCAGTCATACATTTGATTCCTCTGGGGGCATCCTTGAGACAGTTAAAGCAATGGGAGGAAATTTGATGAAAATTTAATATTTAATAAAAGACCCCTTAGGGGAGTTGAGATAGGGAGTAGATTTGGTATGAACAAATGCTGGGATGTAAAATTAATAAGCGTAGTCCTTACATGGCTCCCGTCTAGGAGCGACTCCGTGACAATTTTTGGGCTTTTTTGTCGTTTTTTATCCTTTCACCTTTGCTCCTATGAAATTCCATTTGCATAATGTATGCAGCAGTTGCAGGCCTTTTCAAATCGCGGTCATACAATATAAAAATATCAAAACGAAAAACAAACAGAAACCAAAGTTATAGAAAAAAATCAATTTAAATTATTTTTTTTTGACAATCTCATAAATTTATTTCCAAAAATTGTTGCTCAAGTTTTTTATTTGAACAAAATGTTTATCAAGTATTTTTACTTGATGAAATTTGTTTCAAATAAAAAATACTTGAAAATACTTGAACTTGAAAATTTCAAGTACAAGTATATCTTTACTTACTTGAAAAATTATTCAAGTAAGTAAAAAATATTTATACTTGAAAATTTCAAGTATAAGTTTTTGTATACTTACTTGAAAATACTTAAATTCAAGTTTTTTACAGGTTTGATTTCACCTAAAAAATCATTACAGATTTTCAGCAAACCGTGTCTGCTAATGGGTGTATTTTCAGCAGATTTTTCTGCGCGTTTGTTTCCAAATCAGATAACTTTTGATTTGTTTTTGTGAAAAAGCTGTATGTCGTCTTGAAGACTGCACTCATTTAAAGCACTGCACTCACACATATACACATTTAAATTCATATAAATAGTAATGAATACTTACTGCAGCTTAACCATTTTATTTGTTGTATTATTAATAAATATATTATTATTGAATAAACATTTGTTGTGTTTTTAGAATTTGAAAACCACTTAACAATATTGTGTTGAAGGGTCATTGTGCAAGTACAGGGTTTTTTTTGTATGATTTTCTTTGTTTATTTGTAATTTTAGTTTTAAATTATTTTATTTTATGTTTTTTAATTTTTTTAGAAAATTAATAATTAATTTAAAAAAATTAATGACACTTAAAAATTTTATTTATTCATATTTCTAACTTTTAATTGAAATTATTACGGGTGTATGATACTCGCTTTTTTTCGAGTAACTACACCATTTACTTATGGAATTCGTAAAAGATCAGTTGTTTCTTAAAGATTCTACTTGTAATTTTAAGATTCCATTTATAATTCGAAGATTTTACTTTTAATTCGATTAATTCTAGTTGTAATTCGAAGATTCCATTTGTTATTAGAAGATTCCAATTGTAATTCGTAAAATATCAATTGTAATTCGAAAAATATCAATTGTAATTCGTAAAAGATCAATTGAAATTCGTAAATGATCAATTTTAATTCGATAATTCCAATTGTAATTCGAAAAAGATCAATTGTAATTCGAAAAAGATCAATTGTAATTCGTAAAAGATCAATTGAAATTCGTAAATGATCAATTGTAATTCGATAATTCCAATTGTAATTCGAAAAAGATCAATTGTAATTCGAAAAAGATCAATTGTAATTCAAAAAAGATTAATTGTAATTCGTAAAAGATCAATTGTAATTCGTACAAGATCAATTGTAATTTAAAGATTCCATTTGTAATTCGTAAAAGATCAACTGTAATTCTTAAAAGATCAATTGTAATTCGAAAATGATCAATTGCAATTAAAAAAAATTCAATTGTTATTCGAAAAAGATCAATTGCAATTCGAAAAAGATCAATTGTAATTCGTAAAAGATCAATTGTAATTTGTAATAGACCAATTATAATTCGATGGTTCCAATTGTAATTCGAAAAAGATCAATGGAAATTCAGTTGATATTTACAATTAATCTTCTACGAATTGCAATTGATCATTTACGAATTACAATTGAAATTTTTCGAATTACAATTGATCTTTTACGAAGTACAATTGGAATCGTCGAATTAAAAATGGAATCGTCGAATTAAAAATGGAATCTTCGAATAACTATTTATCTTTTACGAATCAAAATTGATCTTTTTCGAATTAGAATTGATCTTTTAGGAATTAAAATTTATATTTTGCGAATAACAATTGATCTTTTACGAATTACAATTGATATTTAACGAATTACAATTGATCTTTTTCGAATTACAATCGATATTTTACGAATTACAATTGATCTCTTACGATTTACAATTGGAGTCTTCGAATTACAAATGAAATCTTCGAATTTCAAATAGAATCTTTGAATTACAGGTAGAATCTTCGAATTGCAAATAAAATCTTCAAATTACAAATAGGCAAAATCGCCAAAGGGTTTTTAAAAGTCAGTTCGGATGTCTTTTTTTTGGCCCACCAAAGTTTTTAATTTTTTATCAAAGGCGTTTGGAAAACGTCAAAAAAAACTATAATAAAATTGCCATTTTATGGGGTTATTTTAGTCCTTTTATAAAATCTTAAGACAAAAGTATAATAAAGCGTCCATTTAAAGGGTTAAAATGTTCTACAAATATTTTTCTCATAAAATTTCACTAGGGGTTGTCAAAGGTTGAAAGTTTGTGCGACATGAGCAAATTGCCTAAAAATGGACATTAAAAAAATTCAATGTTTGTTAAGGCCCAGGCACTTGAGCGCTACTGTAGCGGTGCTGTAGCGTGACGGGCTGTTGCATCGTTTTAAAGTTCGGCAGCTCACCACCATCACGTATTCGTTTAAGTACCTATTTCCATTTATTTCAATACAAGCTAACGTATCAGCTGACACGTCTCCGAACCGTATTCGCTCAAGTAATTATGCCTTTACTGCCATTTTTTTTTACCAAAGCAGAGATAAAAAACTACTTAAAACATTGTAAATATACTTCTGTGCTAAAAATTATGTTCTGATGAGTTTTATGAAATTTTATTATGAGTTTTATGAAATTTTATTATGATTCTTTTCTTTGACCAAATTAACCCTCAAGTTCCCGTTTTAAAGGTTAATTCTTGTCCATTTTTAAAAGAAATACGTAAAAGTCTAATTAAAAATGCAGTTAGGGGTTAAAATGTTCTACAAATATTTTGTGTATCAAATTTTTCTAGGGGTCGTCAAAGCAAGAAAATGCATGTAGACCATGTAAAATGTTTAAAAAAGTAAAGTTGTAAAATTAGCACACATAATTTTTTTGATATTTTACAAAATTTTGAATACTTTAAAACTTAACATCTTTAAGCATTTTCTATATCGAGGGCCTATATTCAAAACCCCCTATCTAAAAAACACAATTTTTCAGAAGAGCCAAAAAACTGTTTATTTCGCGTATTGTTAGAGTAATTAAAATTCGATATTCTACAATATTGTTTAAATCAACTATCGAATCTCACAAAAAATTCGATTTTAAAATTTTGCACTATTGGGGATTTTATGCTAGATAGAGGGTTTTGTTCCTCAAAAATATTTAAAGTACATGAATGAAAATGATCAGATAGAGGGTTTTGCATTTTAATGAAAATGAATTATTATGATTTCATTCCGACATCGGTAAATTTTTAACGTGATTTTTTAATGCTAACGGCTTAAAAAAAATTCCGAAATAGCGGTTTTGGTCTACAGGTGCTGATTTTTAAGACAAAAAATATTTTTTTACTAAATTAATCTCAAAAGTTGACTAACTGTTGAGTATGTTATGTAATAGTAAAAAATTAATATAGCTATTTTTTCCACAGATGCTTTTTTTCATAATCTACACAAGACATCAAAGTTTTGAGCCATATTTTTCAAAAAAGTCAAACAAGAATTAATTGTATAAGATAGAAAAAAACCAAAAACTGCAAATAAAATACACTCAGAGAAGAGATATTATTGTTGCAACCATAATTTAAGAGCGTCATATTATGATTGAAAATTGTATCATAATATGGTTGTTGCAATCATATTGTAGTCCTAAATAATAATTTTTCGAATATTTAGGATCATAACATGATTGCTGCAAAAATGTTTTGGTTGCTACAAACAAGTTATGATAAAATTTTCAATCATAATATGACGCTCTTAAATTATGGTTGCAATAATCATATCTCTGAATATTTTTTCTTCTACTGAATATTTTGCCATCAAAAAGTAATTTTCGTGAAAATGGAAGATAAAGGGTTTTGAATATAGGCCCTCAATATGCTGGACGAACTTCCTGACTTTGATGACCTCCTTCATTTTTTTACTTTAAGGTTGCATTTAAAAAATGACAAAAATGGTCCCTTAAAAAGAGAGTGAGGGTTAAACTGGTCAAAAAAATTTAATCAAATTTTATAAAACACTTCTTACCCCTCTATTCTAAAAAAAATGTCATCATCTGGAACTAAGAAAATTGCGTTTTTGGTTTTTAAATTTTTCAAAAACTGGGCTTAGGCGTGGTCAAATATTGGAAAAATGGTAAAATTTGTACCATTTTGTTTAAATATTTATCAAATTAAAACGGAATGCACCACAATCTCAAAAATTTACATTCTTGTATAGTTTTGAACGAGCTATCGAGATATTTTTTTTTTTTTTTTAAATTTTCAGAACCTGTTCTGAAATTTTAAATTTTTTTTTAAATTTTTTTTTAAACGTTTAGATTTTTGTCTATCCATACAAACAAATTGGAATTTAAAAAGTTTAGATGTTTGTCTATCCACACAAAAAAAAAAATCAGACATGTGTTTTTCTTTTTTTTTTGAGAAAATCGAATTCGAATTTCATAACAATTTTGTAATTTGCTTTTATTTTCTTGTTTTAACATGGCGAATGAGTATTAAAATTTGCACAAATATTACTCATACGCTATGTTAAAGCATGAAAATACAAGCAAATTACTAAATTGTTATGAAATTCGAATTCGATTTTCTCAAAAAAAAAAGAAAAACACATGTCTGATTTTTTTTTGTGTGGATAGTCAAACATCTAAACTTTCAGAATTAAAAAAAAAATTTTTTTGATAAATTGACTTTTTTAAAATATGAAAAATTTCAGAACAAGAATATAAATTTTTGAGATTGTGGTGCATTCCGTCTTAATTTGATAAATATTTAAACAGGGCAACTCGGCACCAATTTTACCATTTTCCAATATTTGATTTCTTCCATGTTTTCTTAGTTCCATATAGGGCTATCCATAGAACCTATTCAGAAATGTACGGTACACATGTTTTTTTTTTCGCTGGACATTTGGTGTGGAATGCCTCAAATAAAATTTGGAAAAGACTTTAATGCAATAAATTGTTTCTTAATGATTCTTTATATTTTTCCATTTATAAGCATTTTGCGCATGTCGCACAAACTTTCAACCTTTGACAACCCGTAGTGAAATTTTATGAGTAAAATATTTATAGAACATTTTAACCCTTTAAATGGACCTTTTATTAGACTTATGTTTTGAAAAAGGACTAAAAGTACCCTTTAAAATGGCATATTTTGAAGCTCAGATGTGTTTTTATTATAGTTTTTTGACGTTTTTCAAACTCTTTTAATACAACACTGTGGAACAAATTCAGTTTAGCAAAAGTTAGGTCGATTCTGAGAGTGAGGTGTGAAAATAGAGGCTAAATTAGAAGACCCGTATCGCGGCGTTTGTTTATGTTAGTTCGATTTTTTTTTAATCGACCTTCGAACTTTGCAGTCAAATGCCGATTTTCAGCATATTGTTTATATGATTTTTTGGCTATAACTCGTCGACTAATTGATATCACTGTAAGTACGTAAGATTGACACACCAAAACGCCGAGACACTTAAATTTAATTTTGGGTTGTAGAACACAGTAGCGTTCTCCGTTTTGACAGATCAGATCAATATTAAGAGATATTTAAGTTTTAGGTTTTCGATTTTTTATTGTTTTTTAAGAAAATTCCTCCAAATTAAAGTAAAGTTTCGACTAAGAAATACTAAATAAAGTAATTAAATTAAAAGAGTTTTTTGATGGATAGTTCTAGGAAAATTTAATTAAAACTCGTTGAAAATCGCAAAACTTTAAAACGAAATATCTCTTGATTTTGACCAGACCTGGCAAAACGGAGAATGCCACTGGATTTTCCGACCTAAAATTAAGTTTACGTGTCTCGGCGTTTTCGTGAGTCATTTCAAAAGTTAAAATTATACTTACAGTGTATTTTTCCAAATTATTGCTAGAGACCTGTCCAACAATTTGGCTTTTACAAATTGAAAAAATATCAATTAGTCGACGAGTTATAGCCAAAAAACCATATAAACAATATGCTGAAAATCGGCATTTGACTGCAAAGTTCAAAGGTCAATTAAAAAAAAAAATTGGAACTAACATAAACAAACACCGCGATATGGGTCTTCTAATTTAGCCTCTATTTCTACCCTAACTCTCAGAATCGACCTAACTTTTGCTAACCTGCAATATAAAAAACTTCAGTGGGTCATAAAAAATAAATCTGAACTGACTTTGCATAACCATTTGGTGATTTTGTCAATTTTATGGTTTACTTTCATATGGCGCTGAAGCCATTGAGGATCATTTTTCTTGCTGCACAGTGTTATAAAGATACAGAAATAAAGGTAACAGTTCATAGAGTTCGAAAGTTGTTTGAAAAAATCGAATGTGTCTTTCAAATTTTTTTTTGCAGAAAAAAAGGCCACCAATAGCAGTATTTTTAAACGGAAAATTATTTTTTTTTTAAAAAGCGTTTTGTCTGTCCTAAACATAAATTAAAAAAGGGTTAATTTTTTAATAAAACTAATTTGCAAAAAAAATGGGATCAGTTGGATAGGTGTTCCCATTTTAGTGGGTTTGCATTGCGGTTTAAAAAACCTTAAAAAAACTTAAAAAAAAACTTTTCGGCGTAATCCTGGTAACTGTCGTCAAAAGATAAAACCACAATTTTATTTTTATTAAATTGAAATTGAAAAATGGGTTTAATATCACTTAATTTTTCACATTTTTAAGAGATTTTTTTATTTTTTTTTATAATAATTTTTAATAGTATTGATTTTTAATTGATTTTTTTTTATAATATTATTTCTGATTTATAATTAATTTTTTTGTTTAAATTTTTTTCAATATTTTTTTTTTTTATTTTTTTTTATTTTTTTTTTTAAATTATTAAAACTTTGTTGGTTATTAAGTAATTTTTTTAAAGCGTTTTATAAATATGGTTTAAATTTTTTAACTTCCCGCCATTTTTTTTTTGTTAATTAAGATTTTATTAATTTTCTACCGATTTATCAAACGTTTGTTGCCAAAGTTAAACTTCAACTAATTGATGATTTTCTGCCCTAATCCAACTACAAATTTTGCGTTATTGTCGTTGTTTTCAATTTTCTGTTTTCAGTTTTATTTTGCATTTGTATGAGAATTTCAAAAATGATCTTTCAGCGATTATTTTGATGATACTACACTCCACTACTCTGTATATTGTAAACGATACAAAAATGTTTGTATTTTGTTTTTTTTTTATTTACATCTGTATATTGTTGAGACAGTCTGAAAACTAAAAAATTAACAATCTGTAAAAATACTCTCCATAAATGTAATAATAATAAAAAAAAATAACTCTAAATGACTGAATGTCTCCAAGCCCTAACGTTAATAAAATTACCTGCACTTGAGGTTGTTAATTCATGCGCTTCTAAATAAATGACGCGATATATATGCTCACGTGCGCTTGACTTGTTGTTTTAAAACGATAATAACACTGTACAACAATTTTAAACTTTTTCCATAATTACGGAGTTCCGACAATTGATTCTGGTAGAGGAGACCAAAAAAATATACACGTGTGTCGGCGTTTTGCAAGATCACATAGGAATTTTATTTTATAGGCGATTAAAGTTTCCCAGCTTTGGCCTGTTCTTGCAACATATCGGTATATAAAATTATGTTTTCTTTACATCTGAGGTGTAGGGTATATTTGCCATAATATTTTGTAGAAAACATTATGGCAAATATTTTTGTGGAACTTACCGTTATGAGCTCATAACGGTATTTTTTGGCTTTATTCTAACAAATCGTTAAAAACACACCGAAAAAGGTGGAGGGCGGGAATGAAATGTTCTGCAAAGAACTTTTTTTTGGTGTTTGTGTTAATTTGGGGGCTTTGGTGTGCTCTGACATATGGAGTATAACTATATGGGCAACATTTTTGTAGAACATTTTATCCCCGACCTTCCCCTCTTTCGGGGGGATTTTTACGATTTGTTAAAATAGAGCCAAAAGGTACCGTTATGAGGGGGAGTTAGAGGGTTAATATGTTCCACAAAAATATTTGCCATAAAATTTTCTACAAAGTTGCTGAACATAGCCTACACCTCAGATGTAAAGAAAACATACACCCAGAAAAGTTTTACAGTAACTATTTACGGTTATTCAAAAAGTTTTTGGTTAAAGTTGTTTTAAACGTTTTATCGTTTGTTTTTCAAGGAACCTAAAATATTGAACGATTTAAACAGTTGTTAAAAAAATGAACTACAAACTTAACGGAAAAATATTTTTATGAGTTAAATTATTTCTGACTGATTATACCGTATAATTTTACAGAAGTACGGATTTTGTAGTTTGTTATTCAAAAAAAAATATTTTTATTCCCCAAAATAAAAAATTGTAAACAGTTAAAATAACGGAAATATCATTTGTTTTTACGGAATGTCTAGTCATTTAATAACGTTTAAAAATAACTGAAAAAGTATGTTGTTTTAAATGAAAAATAAGTAGTCCGTTTTTTAAAAGGAAAAACGATTGTTTTAAACGTTTTTTCAGTTGAATTTACTTACAAAATATTTTGAGTGTAGTTTTATATACCGATATGCTGCAAGAACAGGATAAAGCTGGGAAACTTTAACCGTCTCTAAAATAAAATTCCGATGTGATTTTTCAAAACGCCGACACACGTATATTTTTGGTCTCCTCTACCAGAATCAATCGTCGGAACCACGTATTTTTTTTGTTGTACAGTGTAATAATAAAAAAATAAAAACTAAAATACAAACGTTGGCTTGTTAGTTTGAATAGACGTTTTCGCTGTAACCACAACAGCATTAGATAATTGTGGGAATTTAGAAATATAAAAACTATGTAACTGCGGCTGCAACAGCACCCGCTACCTTACTCTTTATACACATACCATTGTCACTAACAAGTTAACACTCAAACCCCATCATCATCATCAACATAATAATAATCATCATCATCAACATAATGATCATCAACATCTATTTACATGAATTTGCTGATCACTTTTTTTTGTATTCTGTAAAAAAAGGGTGTAACTTCCACATTATTTAAAAAAAAATTTAATCATACATATCATCAGTATGTAACTCTAATATCTTTATTTAAATATCTTGTTTAAACATTTTTTGTCTCTTCTATATAATAAATTATTTGTTTAGATGACAGATTTTCAAAGAATACATTCATTGTTGATTTTTAAATTTAGATTTTGAGGAATTTTTCTTATAAAAAATTCGTAGATTCTTAGATATTATACATACTTTAGCAACATTTTTTTCTGAGATATTTTTCGTATAGAAAAATTTTTAGATTCTGAAACACTTTTCTTGAAGAAAAATTCACAGATTCTGAAATATTTTTCGTCTGTTAAAATTTACTCAAAATTTATCAATTTGTTTTTTTAAGGGTCGAACCAGAATCAAATTGCGTCGTGGAAGACGTAAAAAAACTAAAAAACAAACACATCAAATTTTAAATTTTTACGTCCGTTTGATTTAGGTATCTAACATTTAAATATTAAAAACGAAAAACTATTGGGCATTACGCCTTACGCGACGTAAAAGTTTAAAAAACTTTCACATTTTCTTATTTACAAAAAAAAAAAAAAAAATTAAACTTAAACCATTAAAAATTTTTCAAATTTTAGATTTTTTTCTTCTTATAAAAAGATGATTTCAAACTTTTATATACATATTCAAAAAACTATTAACTAAACGAGAATTCTGAAGACTAGGAGAATAAAAAAAAATTTAAAAAAACTATTTAAAAAAACTATTAAATTTTTAACTTAAATTTTAATAAAATCTTTTGAGTACATTTTTAATTGCGTCAATTAAAAAATAATTCATTTTTTTTTTAAATTTAAACAAGTGATTACTCAAAATTTGTTCTCCAATATTTTTTCGGTGTTAAAAATTTTTTGTATAAAAAATTCTCCAATTCTGAAACTTTTTTCGTATAGAAAAATTTTCTGATATTAGTGCTATGGAAAAATTCTCAGATTATAGAAAAATTATCAGATTCTGAGATATTTTTTTCTATAAAATTTATAGATTTTTTTTCTTCTAATAAAATAGATTTTTTTAAAGATTTTTATACCCTCCAACTACAGTATGGGGGTATACTCACTTTGTCATTCCGTGTGTAACGCATCGAAATATCGGTCTAGGACCCAACAAAGTATATATATGTCCGATGTCCGCCTGTCCGTCCGTCCGTCTGTCCATCTGTCCGTCAGTCCGTCAGTCCGTCTGTGGAAGACACGATACAGTCTAAAATAAAAGGGATAGACTCCTGAAATTTGGCACATATATGTCTTATGTTCATAGGCTGGTTAAGTTCGGAGATGGGAAAAATCGGACCAGGGGGGAAAAAGTTCCCCCTTGACGAAGTAAACCAACCCATGAAAAAAGGTAACTTTTTATGGGTTTTTTTGTATTTTTGTTAAACAAATGAAACATTTTTATGCTTGAAAAAGTACAAAGTCTTGGACTTGGACCCAGGGGGTTTGAAAATGATTTTTTTTCGGTCCAACCCCTTTTTGTGGGCGTGGACATTAGCAAATAATTTATATAATGATGAAATTGCAGATCTCTTGTACAAAAACCATAGTAATTAAATTTGTAAACATTTTTGACCAAAGAGTAGGTGTCCCAAGAACCCCCGACAAGCCCCCCCCCCCCCACAAAAAACGCCCCTGCACTTTTTTATATATATGTTTTTTAACGTTGGAGGGTATACAAGATTCGGCACAGCCGAATTTAACACTCTCACTTGTTTTTTCTTCTAATAAAATTCTCAGATTTTGTGATATTTTTATTATTTAAAAGTTCCCAGATTCTTAGATATTTTTTTTTTGTAGAAAAATTCTCAAAAATTTTCATTTGCGTATAGAAAATTTTAAAATTCTGAGATATGTTCCCAATAAAAAAATAAAAACGAGAAAAATTTTCATATTCTAAAATATTTCTTTTAAAAAAATTCTCAAATTCAGAAAAATACTCAGATTCTGAGATATTTTTCATAAAGAAAATTTTAAGATTCTTAGATACTTTTGCAATAGTGAAATTTTCAGATTCTGAGATATTTTTTTTAAACAAAAATTTTTAGACTTTGAAAAAAATCTCCTATTCTGAAAAAAAAATCCTTCAGAAAAGTTTTCAGATTGTGAGCCATTTTTCATAAAAAAATGGCTCGCAAGTTTGAGTTTTCTGTGAATTTATGACAAGCAGGCGCGGATCCAGGGGGGGGGAGAATGGGATTTCTCCCCCCCAAAATGATTTAAAAAAAAAAAAAAAAAGAAAAAAAAAAAAAGAAAGAAAGAAAGAAAGAAAAGAAAGGAAAAAAGAAAGGGAAAGGAACAAACATAGAAAGAATATGGCCAGGATGTAAAAAAATCCTTAGGAGAGGTATATGTTTGCTGATGATTTATAGCACACATAGCCTCACGCAATAAAATATTTTACCAAGCGCTTGGGAGGAATCACATTAAACAAATTTTTTGCGTATATTATGCGAGAACTAATAATATTTTACAAAGCGCTTGCATAATTATACCTAACTTTGCAAGAAATTTCCCATGAGCTTGCATAGTTTTACTAACTTTAAGATAAAACAAGCAAACGCTTGGTAAAATGTTATAAGTTTTTTCATAATATACGAAAAAATATTGTTTAACGTGAGTCCTCCCAAGCGCTTGGCAAAATATTTTTTTGCGTGCTCTATAAAATGTTTCAGAATTAAAGAAATTGCGTATGACAATGACAATCAAGTCGTGGGAATTTTCTAACCGAATAACTATCCTTATCATTTTCTAAGGAAATAGTATTGTCTGAAATATTTTTTATAGACAAATGGCTCAGAATTCCTGAGTTCCCTGAAACATTCTGATACTTATTTGTCTCTGAATTTAAGATTTTTTTTTATTTAAAAAGTATATCAAATTTTAGGAAAAAACTCTTTTCTATAGAAAAAATCCCTCAGAAACTGGAAATTTTCCTTAGAAAAAACGTTTCAGAATCTAACAAGAATTTGTTTGCAAAAAAATTTCTCAGAAGTAGATAACATTTCTACAGGACAGACGTTTCAGAATCTGAGTTCTTCTATGGGGAAATATATTTTTTTTATGGTAAATTGTTTAAGAATAGGAGAATTTCTCTTTCTGAAAAATCTTTTTGTATAGGAAAAGTTTATCAAAATCCTTGATTTTTTATCGGGAAAATGTTTTAGAGCTTTTTTATAGAAAACTATATCAGAACCTGAGATTTTTTAGTACGAAATATCTCTAAGAATCAGATTTTTTTTCCGTTGAAAGATTCTAAGAATTTTTCTATAGGAAATGTGTATCTAAATATTTAAATTTTTCGTTTAAAAAAATTTTCAGAATCTTAGAAAACATTAGAAGACACTTTAACCGTAGGTAATTTTTTTTATTGAAAAATGCTATAAACTTTCTTATTCTTATTTTAAGAAAAGTGTTTTTTCATAAAATTCTTTGGAAACTGATCATTTTCTTTTACAATATATGTTTCAGAATCTCAGAATAACTTGAAAATATAAAAATTATTAATTATCAGAACTTGGAAAATTTTTTATAGAAAGAAATGTCTCAGAATCTCAGATTATTTCTATAGAAAAAAGTTTAAAAACCTGAGACAGTTTCTAAAAGAAAATATTGAATCTGTGAGTTTTTCTACAGAAAATACGATCTGAGAATTAAAAAAAAAAAAATTACATCAAAGGGTTTAAAATCCTAACATTTTTCTAAAGAAAAATATCTCAGAAATGGATTATGTTTTAATATGAAAAACATTTTAGAATATAAAAGTTTTTCTGAAGTAAAAATGTCTTAACATCTGAGAAATTTTTTGAAGGAAATATTTTTAAGAGTGTGATACTTCATTAAATTTTTTTTCGTAATATTGGACTTTTAGTGTAATTTTTTAAATAAGAATTTTTATATAAGCTAACTTTAATGACTGTAAAGTAATAATATTAATATTTTCCCATACAAACCTACCACAAAGTTCAAAAATACCCAATTCTCGAGAGCATTTCTTAAAATTTGGAAATACAGTCTAATATTTTTGAATTTTTTTTGTTTGTTTAAAAAATATTGATGTTATTACTGTTCATTAAACAGTGTTCAAGCATAAAAATTGGCCTATGACAGTCACAGTCAGTCGTAATTGTGACTATAATCTGTCTTATTTATGAAGAAAATCGGTCAGTTAGGGTTACCTTGTGAAAAAAATTTTTGAGTAAAAAAAGTTTCACCAAATCCAAAAGCTGGATCCTTTATTGTTAAGTTTTTAGGTATTTTTCTGCACACATTTGGAAAAAACTTTTTTTTTGTTTTTGTCTTAGTTATACAGTATTGTAAATATTAACAAAAATTCACAAAACACCCCCCCCCCCCCCCCCCAACTACCAACCACACTTTATTGCTTCACGAAATATTTTTGTTAAAAAAAAAAATCTCCCCCCCCAAATGAAATTCCCCCCCCCCCCAACTACCAACCACACTTTATTGCTTCACGAAATATTTTTGTTAAAAAAAAAAATCTCCCCCCCCAAATGAAATTCCTGGATCCGCGCCTGATGACAAGTTACCTGAAACTGAGGAAAACAATGGTTAAAATTAAATCATTACTTTTTATATTGTGAGGTAAATTAGGTCATAAAACTGAATTTTTGAACTAAATTTTAAGTGAACATACACTCAAAAAAAAAAACTGTAATGTTAGCAAAAAAAGCTTGTAAACATACAAGAAAATTTGCTGACACCCACAATTTTTTTTGGTAAAATTAGCAAAAATGTTTTGCCAAAAATTAGTTAACTGAATTTTTTTTTATTTCAACTTAATTCATGCACATTTGAGGACCCCATTGGGTTCGGATCCGATAGGCCCAGACCCCGATGGGCCTAGACCTAGTTGGGTTCCTTAAAAATCGTCTTAGTTTTTGATCCAAAATTGGTGTCCGTTTCGCTCTACCTTGCTTCGTTTTTGAGATACGTGATTTTAGGGGACCACCGGGGTTTTGAGAATTACAAAACTCGATAACTTCAAACTACTCGGAGAGCTTTTGATTATTTTGCGGCACTTTTTGTTGTGTCGGCAATATTTACCGAGATATGAGCATTTTAAAATTTTCGGGAATGCTAACTTTTTTGGATCCAAAGTTAGGGACCATTAGGGTCCACATATGTGAAGAAGACTGGCGATACTAGAGCCCGAGAGCCCGAGAACCAAAAATGGCCTCCATTTTGCTCTATCTGGCTTAGTTTCCGAGATAGCGCCATTTTAAGTTTTCTGAAAATAAAAAAAAAATTACCATTTATTTTTGCTAATATTAGCAAAAAAGCTTGTAAAAATTTTGTCAACTCAATTTTAAATTTAGCAAAAAAAATTAGTTCAAATTTTGTTTAAAATTGCTAATGCACTAAATGAAGTTTACAAGATATTTTTGCTAACATGCTAATCTCAACTAAAAATTTGCTAAAAGCTAGCTAACCAGCATTAGCAAAAAAATTAGTAAATCTACTAATGTATTATTTTGAGTGTAGTTTTAAGAAATATGTTTTATTTTTTTTTATTTTATTAAGAATTAACATATAATTACAAATCATATACTAATTTTACCTAACCGAGAACTGGTAACAATGACCTTCGTCTCGTTGTAGCGAAACAGACCAAGGCCTCTGGTGGGAATCGAACCCACGACCCCCAGACTCATAGGCCAGCACGCTACCAACTAGCCTACTGGGGCGCCTATAAATATGTTTTAAAAATAAAGATTTTTTCATAGATTAGAGGAAAATTTTGTTTGGCGGAAACACATTTTATCAGTGCATTAAATGGATTGATTTTTGTTTGGGACGAGACTCAAAGTATTGGGTGGGTTTTACGTGATGCATGAAAAATACAAAAAGTAATGCATATGGTTAGCGGTATGAAAATAGTGCATACATTTTTGAATTTTTTTGGCTATTGACATGGTAATGCATCACATAATCGTTACCATTTTTTAGGTTTTGCTGGGATAGGTTAGGTTATGAGGTTGAAAAAATTATGAAAATGAATCTTCCACTCTCTTCGTCCCCACACCATCTGCACAATCATCTCTGCTAGGATAGACAAATTCAGAGATATTTAATTTTTTTTTTCAGATTTTGAGATTCATGCCATAAAATTTTTCTATTACAAAAAATCTTATATTCTGTAAACAAAAATTTTAATTTATGAATTAACTCCTCTAAATCTCTGCTTAATTGAACATTTGTTGTTTTATTTTTTTGTAAATATGTTTGTAGTACGTGCCTTTATTTCCTACCTGTACTTGAGTTATTTCACTTAATTAATGAATATTAACATTAGATATTTCGGAAATATTTAATCAGTTGTCTCTTTGTCTGGAATTTAAATTGTATTAGAGACGACAACTTTTTTTTTTGTCAGCATTTTGTAATCATATAATTGTTTAATTAAAGATGCATGCTTTTAAATGTTGATTTTACTTGAAACATTCACCAACATCACCACATAAATATTTTACATTCATAAAATTGTTTTATTTCATTCATTAATTTAAATTAAGTTTTAATTTATTTTTTTATTTTTTTTAAATTTTTTTTTAAATTTTTTTTTTTTAATTTTTTTTATTAAGTTCAGTTATTTCTTAATAAGGTGAGTACTAGGGATGCCAAACGAGAAATATCGAGTCCGGGAATTTTTAAGATTTTTTTCATATTTGATTAGAGTATTATTTTTGTTCGACGCCCAAAAGTTCTACTCATAAAATTTTCATAATGATTTTTTTTAATTGCTTTTAAAAGGTTACTTATCTCATAGTACATCTGTACAAACCTGTTTCACCTTAACTTACAGATCATCAGAAGAAAAATTGTTAAAAAACATGTCTCTTTAAAGATTTAATTGTGACATCCAAAAAAATATTCAAATGTCAATTTAAACTTAAACCTATAAATTTGGAGCAAAAATACATTTTTTAGAGAAAATTTAAACGACAAACCAACAATTTTCGGCATTCTGGAAACTCAAATTTCCCGGCCTTTGTAAAACTTACTCTTGTTTGGCATCCCTTTTTAGTACATAATTAAATAAAGAATTAATTGTGACATCCAAAAAAATATTCAAATGTCAATTTAAATTTAAACAAATAAATAGTTTGGAGCAAAAGTACATTTTTCAGAGGAAATTTAAACGACAAACCCAAAATTTTCGGGATTCTGGAAACTCAAATTTCCCGGCCTTTGTAAAACTTACTCTTGTTTGGCATCCCTAGTTAGTATATAATTAAATTTTCGTATGCAAATGTTTCATTATACATAGTTATTTCAAGATGACATTATTATACTCGTATTGTGTGAACTTTTATCAAAGTTTGAAAATATTTTATTAAAAAAGTTTTGCTTTTTTATTATTTTTAATGTTTTTAATTAAACATTAAATTGTCATATTTATAAGTAATTTGAAAAACAAAAATATTAAAAAAAAATTAAAATGCATTGCAATGTCATGGGAAATATTTAATTATGATAGGAGACACAACAAAGACATTAAAAATTTTTGAAATAAAACTTTAAGGAAATTTTTCTTTAAGAAAAATGACTCAAATTATGAGAATTTTTCTTTAAAAAAAATGTCTCAAATTATGAGAATTTTTCTATATAAAAAATGTCTCAGAATCTGAGAATTTTTCTGTAGAAAAATGTCTTTGAATCTGAAATTTTTTATAGAACATAATAATCTGAGACTTTTTCTATAAGAAAAATGTCTCAGAATCTGAGACTTTTTCTATAAGAAAAATGTCTCAGAATCTGAGACTTTTTCTATAAGAAAAATGTCTCAGAATCTGAGACTTTTTCTATAAGAAAAATGTCTCAGAATCTGAGACTTTTTCTATAAGAAAAATGTCTCAGAATCTGCGACTTTTTCTATAAGAAAAATGTCTCAGAATCTGCGACTTTTTCTATAAGAAAAATGTCTCAGAATCTGCGACTTTTTCTATAAGAAAAATGTCTCAGAATCTGCGACTTTTTCTATAAGAAAAATGTCTCAGAATCTGCGACTTTTTCTATAAGAAAAATGTCTCAGAATCTGAGACTTTTTCTATAAGAAAAATGTCTCAGAATCTGAGACTTTTTCTATAAGAAAAATGTCTCAGAATCTGAGACTTTTTCTATAAGAAAAATGTCGCAGAATCTAAAAATTTTTCTATAGGAAAAATGTTTCAGAATCTCAGATTTTTTGATTGGAAAAATGTCTCAGAATCTAAGAAATTTTTTATAGAGAATTTTTCTATACGAAAAATGTCTCAAAATCCGAGAATTTTTCTATACGAAAAATGTTTAAGAATCTGAGAATTTTTCTATAGAAAAATTCTCAGATTCTTAGAATTTTTTGATTGGAAAAATGTCTCAGAATCTAAGAAATTTTTTATAGAGAATTTTTCTATACGAAAAATGTCTCAAAATCCGAGAATTTTTCTATACGAAAAATGTCTAAGAATCTGAGAATTTTTCTATAGAAAAATTCTCAGATTCTTAGAATTTTTTGATTGGAAAAATGTCTCAGAATCTGAGAAATTTTTTATAGAGAATTTTTCTATACGAAAAATGTCTAAGAATCTGAGAATTTTTCTATAGAAAAAATGTCTCAGAATCTGAGAATATTTTCTATAAAAAAAATGTCTCAGAATCTGAAAATTTTTCCATAGAAAAAATGTCTCAGAATCTGGAAATTTTTCTATTAGAAAAATGTCTCAGATTTTGAGAATTTTGCTATAAGAAAAATGTCGCTGAATCTAAAAATTTTTCTATAGGAAAAATGTTTCAGAATCTGAGAATTTTTCTACAAAAAAAATGTCTGAAAACCTAAGAATTTTTAAACCGTCATCCTCTAAAAGTTAAAAATATAGGTATTATTCATAATATCAATTAACAATTTAACATATCAATTTTTTTTTCGTTGCATGGTAATAAAATGTTTTACAATCATATTTAGGTCATTGAAAAGGTCAAGTTTAGTGGATTTTTTTTTTTATTTTTGATATTTTATTTCTAAACATTAAATTAAAATTTTCTGCTTAAATGCTACTGCAACAACATACTTCATAAGTAGAGATTTAGTTTTAGTTTTTTTTTTTTTGGAAAAACTTATATTTTATGCACTCAGGCCTAAAATTACCAAGAAAATATTGAATCGAATATACGAGTAATGCCAAAAATAAAAGCATTCAAGCAACAATGCATGACAGTTTTTTCTTTATCGGGGGCATACAAAATAAAAATGACGCAATAATTGCGAAAATATTATAATTAACACATTTCAGCTGAATAAAAAAAACAGCAACAAATAAATTTTCAGCTAAAAACTAAAAAAATTAAAACATGCAACAAAAATAATGAAGGGCTTAAAATATAATAAATTTACTAAGGGCATGATACTTTGTAGTAGTATAGAACTAAATCTACAAGATTAAATAGAAACAAACTATGGGTGAGTAGTTCAGAAAAATATTGGAAGTTTAAAGCATTTTACATATGACGCTCGAAGCTTTAACCTTTGACAACCCCTAGTGAAATTCAATAAAGAAAATATTTGTTCAACGTTTTAACACTTTTAATGCAAGGAAGAAGTAATAAAATGACCTCTTAAAATTACAGTGAGAGGGTTAATATATTCTAGAAAAAAAAACTGCCATACAATATTAAACCGAATTTGACTTTATTACTTGTTTAATATTTTTTTAAATTTATTGCCCCATAGTGCCTTTTTGAAAGAAAGAAGTTGAATAAATGTAAATAGGCTGGTTATATTTTTGGTATATTGATATTAAGGCTTCCCTTATTTTATACCCTCCATCTACAGTATGGAGTCAAACTCATTTTAAAATACCATGTGTAATGCATAGAAATATAATCCAATCAATTTAACTGTTCTAAGAGTGACCCTAGAGCAGTCAAATGTATATGGGGCATTTTATGTCAAATCGGACACTTTAAAATTTTTTTTTTTTGATTTTCCCAATTTGTTAACAGTTTTTAGTACCCTTCGAAAACTCTTTTGTGGTAAATTTTCAGATTTTTTTGATGACCCGTTCAAAAGATATCGAATTTTTAAAAATCGGTAGTTTGTTCCTTTACTCAAACTTCTTTTACTCATAACTTCTTCAACAATGGTCCAAATTTCAATTTTTTTTTAAAAATTTTTGTTTTTTTACGTACTTTTTAAAAAAAAGTTCCAAAAAATTCTTAGAAGCGCTCTAGTATGCGATTTTTAAGTTTAAAAATTTAAATCTCATTTTTGAAAATGTTTGTACTCTTCGATTTTTTTAAAAGTTTTTTGTGTAAAACTCCTACCGATTCTACAAATTTTTTGCCCAGGAGGATCGTGGGATAACGATTCTTACTATTTTTTTAAATTTTTTGAAAAAAATTTATTGTAATTTTCCAATCTTAAAATCATTTTTACTGCTCCAATGGTGCGTCATAGAGGGGTCATTTATAAGTCTGACCACCATTAATTTTTACGTCTTAACATTTCTTTGGAACAAACTAATACCCTATCTCCAATTTCTAAGGGGGCTCCCACACAAAACGACATTTTTTAAAATTTGCTCCAACCGCTCTAACTGCCCTAATAGTGCCCTTAGAGCAACAAAATGTATGACCGACCCACAATATTTTTTTAGTCCAAACATTTTCTTTGAACACAGCTACCCTCTATCTTTAACTGTTAAAGCGGTCCCCATACATTTTTTTTATTTTTTGTAAATTTGTTTTATTTAATCAGCTTCTACTGGTCCAATGGTGCGTCCGAAAGGGGTCATTAGTGAGACCGACCCCCATTTATTTTTACCCTAAAACATTTTTTTTAAACATACCTATGCCCTATCTCCACTCCCTAAGTAGACTCCCATACAAATAATAGTTGGAGCAAATTTTATAAAAATGTAATTTTGAATTAGGGAGTGGAGATAGGGAGTGGAGATAGGGCTGTGGTCTAATGACCCCTCTCGGACGCACCACTGGACCGGTAGAAGCTGATTAAATAAAACAAATTTACAAAAAATAAAAAAAATTGTATGGGGACCGCCTTAACAATTAGAGATAGAGGGTAGGTGTGTTCAGAGAAAATGTTTGGAATAAAAAAATATTGTGGGTCGTTTATACATTATGTTGCTCTAAGGGCACTATTAGGACAGTTAGAGCGGTTGGAGCAAATTTTAAAAAATGTCGTTTTGTGTGGGAGCCCCCTTAGAAATTGGAGATAGGGTATTAGTTTGTTCCAAAGAAATGTTAAGACGTAAAAATTAATAGGGGTCGGTCTTATAAATGACCCCTCTATGACGCACCATTGGAAAAATGATGATTTTAAGATTGGAAAATTACAATAAAATTTTTTCAAAAAATTTTAAAAAATAGTAATAATCGTTATCCCACGATCCCCCTGGGCAAAAAAATTGTAGAATCGATAGAAGTTTTACACAAAAAAATTTAAAAAAAATCGAAGAGTACAAACATTTTCAAAAATGAGATTTAAATTTTAAAACTTAAAAATCGCATACTAGAGCGCTTTTAAGAATTTTTTGGAATTTTTTTTTAAATAGCACGTAAAAAAACAAAAATTTTGAAAAAAAATTAAAATTTGGACCATTATTGAAGAAGTTATGAGTAAAAGAAGTTTGAGTAAAGGAACAAACTACCAATTTTTAAAAGTTCGATATCTTTTGAACGGGTTCTCAAAAAAATCTGAAAATTTACCAAGAAAGAGTTTTCGAAGGGTACTAAAAACTGTAAACAAATTGGGAAAATCTAAAAAAAAAAAATTTTCAAAGTGTCCGATTTGACATGGAATGCCAAATGAATTGTTATATTGACCCCCCATATTTGTGAATACAATTAATTTTTTCACTGAAAGTGCTACTATACGGAAATTTTGTAATATCAACAAACGTTTGTAAATTTTGATTGCTGCAAAAAAGATGTTTTTTTTTTCAACTAAGAAATGCAACAAACACAATTTGTTGATCTGACAAAAGTAAAAAAATCTAAATTTTTTTTCAACAAAGAAATTCAACAAACACAATTTGTTGATCTGTCAAATGGATTTTTTTTTCAACAAAGAAATTTAACCAGCACTATTTATTGACATGATAAGAGAATTTTGAAATAAAATTACTTGACTGACAAGGAAGGTCTTTTAGAGGGCATCCACCGTTTGTCCTGAAACTTGCATAAGGGAATGAGGGGAGAAAAAGAAGAGTTACCTGTTTTTTTACCTGCCCAATCTCAAATTTAAAAAAGGGTTGCCACCTTATGAAAAAATTAGGTCTTTCGGGAAAATCCGAATAAAATCCGAACTAGCAGGAATTTCGCCAAACGCAAAAATACGGGTCAGCTTAATTTTAATAGAGATAATTATACTCTATATAATTTTGGCGGTCGTACGTATATACCTCCCCATCATGCGCAGGTACAAGGGGGGGGGGGGGGCAAGGAGAAATTCCCCCCCAGACACAAATTTCAACAAAAAAAAAAAAAAGAAGAAAAAAAAAAAAAAGAAAAGAAGAAGGAAATCTTTAAAAAAATTTTCCAAAGAAAAAAAAATTATAAAATCCAAAAATTTTTAATGGAAAAAAATTTTAATTTTTTGAAGGAAAAATAGGAAAAATCTGAACATTTTTAAAGGAAAAATGTGACTAAATTTGGTACAAAAAAATGATTTAGATTTTTTCTATAGGAAAATGTTTTAGAATCTGAGTCTTTTTTTATAGGAAAAATTTCTCAGAATCTGAGACTTTTTTTATAGGAAAACTGTCTCAAAATGTAAGACTTTTTCTGTAGGAAAAATGGCTCAAAATCTGAGACTTTTTTTATAGGAAAAGTGTCTCTGAATTTGAGACTTTTTCTATAGGAAAAACTTTTCAGAATCTGAAACTTTTTCTATAAAAAAATGTCTCAGAATCTGAGACTTTTTCAATAAGAAAAATGACTCAGAATCTGAGACCTTTCCTATAAGAAAAATGTCACAGAATCTGAGACTTTTCCTATAAGCAAAATGTCTCAGAACTTGAGACTTTTCCTATAAGCAAGAATCTGAGACTTTTTCTTAGAATCTAAGACTTTTTCTATAGAAAATACGGCTCAGAATCTAAGACTTTTTCTATAGGAAAAACGACTCAGAGTCTTAGACCTTTTCTATAATAAAAATTCTTAGATTCCGAGAATTTTTCTAAAATTGTCTCAGCATCCGAAACTTTTTTATGTGAATTATCTCAGAATCTGAGCCTTTTTCTATGGAAAATTGAAAAAAAATTCTCAAAATCTGTGACTTTTTTTATAGAAAAAAGTCCTAGAATTTGAAACTAATTAAGAAGCAAAGGGTCGCAGCATTTGAAACTTTCGGCTGCAGTTTTTCAGAAACAACTGCTAAATTATTTGATTTTATAGCTTTCCCATCACTTTTTTTGAAAAAGCATCCTTTTTGTTGGTTGTCCGACAACGGTGAATTGATGATTTTTTTTAATTCGAAGTTAAAAAAAATCCCCCCCCCCCCAAACTCAAAAGCTGTACCCGCCACTGCTCCCCATATAAACTTCCCCAAAGTTTTTACATTTTTAAAGATTAGGACTTAACGAAACTGAATTTGAACACGACATATACAGCATTGGATAGGCCTTCAAAAAACCTTTCGATCTGTATAAAATGTTCATATAGTTCCTTTTGAAGAAATGTGAAAAATCCTTAAAAAACGAAAAAAAAACAGTTTTTCCCTCTCCCCTTTGATCCGCTAAATGTGAGATTGGTCAGCTAAAACTAAACTGATAACTCTTATTTTCCTCCCCTCTTTCCCATATACTAGTTTCAGGAGAATCGGTGGACCTCCGTGAAAGACCTTCCTTGTGAGTAAGTTTTGTATTATGGACTAAATGTTTGATTGATATCATGTTTGGTTGATTTACAATTGAAGTTAGTTGATTTAAATTTGATGATTTTATTTTCTGTGCAGCTACCCTATAATTTCAACCCTTAAAGCGGTCACCATGCAGTTTTTTTTATTTTTTATAAATTGTTTTTTATAAAATTTAATTTTTACGAACTTTGGTGGATCTTTTGGAATTTTATTTTAAAATTTTTTATTTTTCAATTTTCACGCCTTGTAATTTTTGGTCTCAATTGTGTTTTCAAATTTCCAATTTTGACAAAACACAAAAAAAAAAAAAATGCCACCCTAATGTATATTTGAGTAAATATGTAGTGGTAAAATGCAATCAGTGTTGTTGAATGTGTAGATGAAATGGAAATAGTACTAATAATAATTGTATACATTATGCATATATGGGTACATATGAGGCATTCCACACTAAATGTCCTGCTACAGAAAAATATGTGTCCCATGAATTTGTGAATGGGTTGTATTGATATATGGAACTTAGAAAATTGGAAAAAGTGGCTAAAAATTGGAAAAGTGGCAATAAAAAATGGTAAAATTTTTGTTGAGTTGCCTTGATTTAATATTTATCAAATTAAAAGGGAATGCACCATAATCTCAAAAATTTTCATTCTTGTATATTTTTATAATTCAGAATCCGTTCTGAAATTTTAAATTGTGTAAAGTCAATTTATCAAAAGTCCGGCCACTTTTTTATACCTTCCAATCTAGTGATAGAGGGTATATATAAGTTTTTCATTCCGTTTGTAACACCTCGAAATATTGGTCTAGAACCCCATATATAGTAGTGTCTGTCCATCTGTCTGTTGAAAACACACTAACTTTTGAAAGACTTTACTGAGGCTGCTGAAGTTTGGCATATATGTTGGAGATTTACCTGGTGAGGTTGGCATTGCAATTCAGCGAAATCGGTCCAGTATTCATAAGTTATAAGCAAAATAATTAATTTCGGCAAGAGTTTTTCGCGAATTTACGAGATAAAAAACACGCTAGGTATCAAAAGAAAAATCGGAGGCTTCTGAACCTTAACATATATATTTGTTGTTCTTTTTACCTAATTGGTATTGAATTTCAGCAAAATTAATTGAATTGATTTATATATTTTATTGATCAGTGATCGATTCTAAGACATTCTAGCGATGTCCGTCCGTCTATCCGTCTGTAGAAGACACGATACAGTCCAAAATAAAAGAGCTAGACTTCCGAAGTTTGGAACGAATATGTCTTATATTCCTAGGCAGGTTAAGTTCGGAAATGGGCAAAATCGGACCAGGGGGAAAAAAGTTCCCCCTTGGAGAACTAAACCAACCTAAGAAAAACCGCATTTTTTTGTACTTTTTCTAAGCAAATGCAACATTATTATATCAAAAGAAGTTAAAAATAGCAGGGGGAAGGTGCCCCTAACGTTTTCCACCACCCCCCCCCCCCCAAAAAAAAATACGCCCCTGGATTTTGTTTATATTGTTTTTTTTTACATTTTGGAGGGTATAAAAGATTCGGCACAGCCGAATGTAACACTCTCACTTGTTTTTTTTTTCACTTTAGAAAATTTACTATCACTTAAAAAGGGCATTTAAAAAGTCGATTTTAGCTTTTCTACTTGTTTTAAGTTTTTTTTAATAATTTTTTTTTTTAAATTTTCAGACCCCGGTTCCCATTTTTGAAAAAAGTCAATTTATCAAAAATCCGGGCACTTTTTATACCCTCCACTTAGTGATAGATGGTATATATAAGTTTGTCATTTCGTTTGTAACTCATCGAAATATCGGTCTAGGACCCCATAAAGTAATATATTATTGATCAGTGATCGATTTTAAGACATTCTAGCGATGTCCGTCTGTCCGTCTGTCTGTGGAAATGGTGATCACGACCAAAATATTACACGGAGATGAAACTTAACATGTTTATTGGAAGTTCTCCTGAGCAGTTTGGTATTGCATTTGAGCGATATCGGTTCAGCGGTTCAAAAGTTATGATCGAAAATGTGAGGACACCTCAAAAATGTTGGTACATTCAACATAACCTAAAAATACAAAATGCTTTAATTCGGCTGCTGGTTGACATATGTGAACATAATTAAATACCGAAAGGTATTAAACAAGTACGAACACATTTTTTGACAAAAAAAAATTTTTTTCGTGGAAATTTTTTTTCAAATTTTTATTTTTTAAAGTTTTTTGCAATAATCTTTTTGATATTGTGGAGGGTATCAATACATTCGGCACGGCCGAATTTAACTTTTTTACTTGTTTTTTCTTTTTTCTATCCACACAAAAAATTTTGACCTGCGTTTTTAATTTTTTTCGAGAAAATCGAATTTGAATATTTAAATTCATAAGAATTTGGAAATTGGTTTGTATTTTCTTGTTTCAAATGTAATTTTCTCGAAAAAAATTTAAAACGCGGGTCTGAATTTTTTGTGTGGGTAAAAAAAAAGAAAAAAAGTGGCCGGATTTTTGATAAATTTACTTTTTTTTGTGTGGATGAAGTGGCCGGTTTTTGGATAAATAGAGTTATTTAAAAAATGGGAAATTTCATAACGAGTTCTGAAAATTTTCCAAAAAAAAAAATTTTGAATCAATAGCCCATAAAAAATATATAAAAATGTAAATTTTTGGGATTGTGGTCCATTCCGTTATAATTTGATAAATATATAATCAAGGCAACTTCACACAAATTTGAAAATTTTAGTTCCATAAAGGGCTAGCAATACTCCTAATAAGAATTTCATGGGTCACATCTTTTTTTCGTTGGACATTTTGTGTGGAATACCTTATATATGTGTATGTATTTGTATATCAAACTACACAAAGTTACTTATGAAAAAATGCAAAAATGTAAAAAAAAGTAACACATCAACCCAACGTCAACCCATAGACCTACAAAAGTTGCTGAATATAAACATATAAATATACTCACTAGTATTTGTAACAAATAACAAAAGTTTATGCTGATGATGATGAATTTACCTTGAACTATAAACAGTAAACTCAACTCAACTGAACTGAAAAAATAAAAATATAGTAGTACAAAAGTAATGACAGCGAAAAATATAATACGGAGAAAAATACCTACTTTTCAAAAATATGCTAAAAACCCAAGTGGTTGATGTTGTTGCTATTGCTGCTGTTTGCTGCTGTTGTTGGTAGTGAGTGTAGTAACAACATTTCATAGTGTTCATGTCAGATGTCATATACACCACCACCACCACACGCAAAGTGTACGATATGAGAAAATAAATATATAGAACGTTTTTCCACTTTTAAGTGGAACCAAAATGCTAATGAAAATGAAAACAAAAGTGAAAAATAGTTTTTAACAGAAAATGACAGCAGCAACAACAACACATCTAGAAAACAACAATATATGTATGCATACGGGTACAACAATAATACGGGTATTATAGAATTTTCAAACCTCATCTCATTGTACTAACTAAACATGGCTAATTATAAATAATAATAAAAACAAAAATCTTAATCATTTGTTTTAAAATCATAAAATGCCCTACATTTGGTATAAATATATGCAGACTAGCTCGCCCGCCGGAACTTCGTTACCGGTTATGTTAAATACCGGATAATAGAATGATTAGGATTACCCTACCGATTTCAAAAAATGACTCATATGTAGTCTTTGTTTTATTAAATTGTGGAGTTTAAGTCTTTCATAAAATAATATTTCATTGAATAACTTAAACAATAAAATTTGAAAAATTTCGGTGGTACATTGTCATGTACGTCCCGGTGAAAAAGGTTTTGACAATTTTCGAAAACTTATATCGGGATTTTGGATCTTGAGTGAATAAATATTTCAGTGAAAAAATAAATATTTCAGTATAAAAAGTATAAAAAATACTTTTCTACACCTCTAGAAACGGAATCTTTTAAAAATACTTTAGCATAACATATTGTTTTTTTTTCACCGAAGGACCCCACATTCCAAAATTCAAGCTTCTAAGACAATTATTATAGGAACAAAAAAAAAAAATAGTACCAAAATTACACTTTATTACCCCCGTTAGAAACGGAATTTTCAAAAAGTACTTTTTCCAGTATGTTTTTTTTTCACCGAAGGATCCTACATTACAAATTGCAATTATCTAGGAATATTATTTCAGCAAATATTAAAAGTACAAAAAGTATACTTTTTAATCCCGTTATGAAACGGAATTTCCAAAAAGTACTTTTCTCAAAATGTTGGTTTTCACCGAAGAATTTTACATCCCAAATTTTAAGTTTCTAGAACCATTACGTCAGAAAATATCAAAATTACCTGAAGTACACTTTTTTAGCAGGGTATTTTTAGTAGGGTATACTTAGAAGCGGAATTTCCAAAAAGTATTTTTTCCAGAATGTTTTTTTACCGAATGATCTTACTTTACAAATTTCAAGATTCTAGGGCCATTACTACCGGAAATTAGAACGTACCTAAAGTTTAAATTTTTACCCGTCCCACCCACTAAGAATAGGAAATTCCAAAAATTACTTTTTCCAGAATTTGTTTTCACTTAAGGATCCTACATTCCAAATATCAAGTTTCTATGATCATTATTTCAGGATATATAAAAAGTACAATAAGTACTATTTTTACCCCTTAAGAAGGAATTTTCAAAAAGTACATTTCCTAGAATGTTTTTTTTTTTGCAAAAGGTAATTTTTATAAAAGGTACTTTTTATAAAAGGTACTTTTAATAAAAGGTACTTTTTATAAAAGATACTTTTTATAAAAGGTAATTTTTATAAAAGGTACTTTTTATAAAAGATACTTTTTATAAAAGGTACTTTTTATAAAAGGTACTTTTTATAAAAGGTACTTTTTATAAAAGGTACTTTTTATAAAAGGTACTTTTTATAAAAGGTACTTTTTATAAAAGGTTCCCCCTAAGAAACGCATTTTCCGAAAAGTACTTTTTCCAGAATGTTTTTTTCACCGAAGGATCCTACATTCCAAATTTCAAGTTTCGATGACCATAATTTTAAGAAATAAAAGAAGTACCAAAAGTCTTTTTACCTCTTTTATCCCCCTTAGAATCAAAATTTTCAAAAAGTTGTGATTTTTAGCAAAGGATCCTACATTCCAAATTTCAAGTTTCTATGACCATTTTTTCAGTAAATAAAAAAAAAGTACCATAAATACACTTTTTTACCCATTTTACCCCCGTAGAATCAACATGGGCCAAAAACCCAACCTTAGTGAATCTTTTTCTCGGGAGGTGAACCTACATTACAAATTTCATGTTTCTAGGACTATTATTTAAGGAAATGTAAAAGTTACAAAAGTCCAGTTTTTTACCCTTTTTACCCCCTTAGAATCAACATCGGCAAAAATCCAGCCTTGGGGATCTATATTCCGTGAGGTGAACATTAGCGCGTCCCGAATTCAAATTTTTTAGCTTGCCCCCACAAACGATGGGGATTTAGGACCCATTTACGAAAAAATTAACAAAAAAATGTTTGGACAAAAAACCAGTTGGCTACCAGCAGCTAAAGATTGCAATCTTAATGCATTTTGAAAAAACTTTTTTTTTTTGTTGTCCAAAAATTTGACGCCAAAAGTTGCGCAATATAGAGTACATTTGAGGAAAAATATTAATAAAATTTCCATGGAGTAATTTTGGTGCAGCGTTGCATCTCAAAGATCAAAAGGTGTACTTAATTTTTACTTTTTCTTTCTTTTAAGCTAAATTAGTCTCAAAATCTGCTTTGACACAGTTTTAACGAATGTGCTCTTTTTTGTGCAGGTTTTGAGACCAATTTAGCTTAAAAGAAAAAATAAAAAAAAATTAAGTCACATTTTTCATCTTTAAGATGCAACGCTGCACCAAAATTACTCCATGGAAATTTTATTAATATTTTTCCAGGAATGTACTCTATATTGCGCAACTTTTGGCATACATTTTTGTTAAAACAAAAAATTTTTTTTTTTTTCAAAATGCACTGAGATTGCAATCTTTAGCTGCTGGTAGCCAACTGGTTTTTTGTCCAAAACTTTTTTTGTTATTTTTCCCATAAAAGGGTCCTAAATCCCCATCTTTTGAGGGGGCAAGCATTTTCAAATTCGAAAAAAGCCGAATTCGGGACGCGCTAGTGAACATACAGTCCAAATTTCAATTCTCAAAGACCATTTTTTAAGGAAATATAAAAAGGTACCAAAAGTACACTCTTTTACCCATTTTACCCCCTTAGAATCAACACTGGCAAAAACCCAGCCCTAGTGAACCTATTTCCCGGGAGGTGAATCTACATTCTAAATTTCAACTTTCTAGGACCATTACTTAAGGATTTATTAAAAGTACCAAAAGTACAGTTTTTTTACCCTTTTTACCCCCTTAGAATCAACACTGGCAAAAATCCAGCCTTACTGGATCTATATTCCAGGATGTGAACATACAGTCCAAATTTGAAGTCTCTATGACCATTATTTCAGGAGATATAAAAAGTACCAAAAGTACAGTTTTTCACCCTTTTTACCCCCTTAGAATCAACACTGGCAAAAATCCAGCCTTAGTGGATCTATGTTCCGGGAGGTGAACATACAGTCCAAATTTCAAGTCTCTATGACCATTATTTCGGGAGATATAAAAAGTACCAAATGTACAGTTTTTTACCCTTTTTACCCCCTTAGAATCAACACTGGCAAAAATCCAGCCTTAGTGGATCTATATTCCGGGAGGTGAACCTACAGTCCAAATTTCAAGTCTCTAGCTTCAGCGGTTTGGGCTGGGCGATGATGAATCAGTCAGTCAGTCAGTCAGTCACTCACTCACTACTCTTTTATATATATAGATGATGGTACATAATCTGAATGAATTTTCATTTTAAGGGAAAGAGTGGGAGACAACTTCCCTCTTGGGAAAAATATTTACTAATTAATTTATTAGGCTTTTTGCACTAATGTTATACAATTTTATCATTATTTCATTTTTTTTGCATCCACGCCCGCTGAAAAAATACGTTTTTTAATCCTCCGAGTCCAAGTGCAGGACTTTGAACTTTCTAGCATAAAAATGTTTCATTTGTTTAGCAAAAATACAAAAAAAAAACACGCAAAAAAAACTGTGCTTCAGTTCTTTAAGGGGGAACTTTTTTTCCCCTTGGTCCGATTTTGGCCATTCACGAACTTAACTAAACTTCGATAGACAGACTAACGGACATTCGGAACGTCTTAGAATCAATCATAGCTAAAAAATATATATGAGCAAATCCATGGGAAATTTAACTGACGGATCACCGATTTTGTTTATTTTTGGTTATTTGATAAAGCTTCGTAAATGATTTAAATCAATATTTTTCTTTTTTTTTGGATCAA
Organism: Pegoplata infirma; assembly: GCA_963921195.1. NCBI lineage: Eukaryota > Metazoa > Arthropoda > Insecta > Diptera > Anthomyiidae > Pegoplata > Pegoplata infirma. The sequence continues at coordinate 259,768,312 of OY992536.1, read as the reverse complement.
TACTTTGGAAGATATGGGCATTTAAAAAACCCGCTTTTTGACAATATTGACTTTTAGACAGTTTTTTGACATTTTTTGCTCGGAAACCGTAAGTCGTAAGAAAAAACTTATAAAAACATTATAAAGACTTAAAATTTAGAAACATTTTTTTTTTTTAAATTTGAAAATGTTGAAAACCATATTTTAATGTAATTTTTTCCTTGGAAGGATGAATTTCCAAAATCAAAATTTTGTATTGAAATTTCGAATGTCCTTTTAACACTGTAAAATTTTCAGAGAGGTGTTTTTTCGTATTGTTGAGCAATTAATTTTTAAAGTTTGTTAGATCGCCATACATTTGATTTTTTTCAAAATTTTGGCAAAAAATCAAAAATTTAGCTTATCACCAACTTTAAAAATTTATTGCTCGACAACACAAAAAAACACCTGTCTGAAATTTTAACAGTATTAAAAAGACATTCTAAACTTTAATAAAAAATTTTGGTTTTGGGAATCCGTGGTGTCCTTGATAGGATAAAAGGACGTTCCAATATTGTTTAAAAAAATTTTTGTTGAAATTTTTTTGATTTTTTTTTGTTTCTAAATTAAAAGTCTCCATAATTTTATCAACAATATTGTCACAGAAAGTTTTTTCGTACAACTAACAGTTTCCGAGTAAAAAAGCACAAAAAAACTGTCTACACCATTTACAGATGTAATTCGTAAATGATCAATTGTAATTCGAAGATTCCATTTGTAATTCGAAGATTCCATTTGTAATTCGAAAATTCTACTTGTAGTTCGAAGATTCTATTTGTAATTCGAAGATTCAATTTGTAATTCGAAGATTCTATTTGTAATTCGAAGATTCCATTTGTAATTCGAAGATTCCAATTGTAATTCGTAAAAATATCAATAGAAATTCAGTTTATATTTTTCGAATTACAATTGGAATCTTTGAATTACAAATGGAATCTTCGAATTACAAATAGAATCTTCGAATTACAAGTATAATCTACGAATTACAAATGGAATCTTCGAATTACAAATGGAATATTCGAATTTCAAATGGAATCTTCAAATTACAAGTATAATCTTCGAATTACAATTGATCTTTTACGAATTACATGTGTAAATGGTGTAGAGCCAACTATTTGATTTTTTGCCAAAATTTTGAAAAAAATCAAATATTTGGCTCTCTAACAAAAAAAAATTTATTGCTCAACAATACAAAAAAACACCTCTCTGAAATTTTAACAGCGTTAAAAGGGCATTCTAAACTTTAAAACAAAATTTTGTTTTTGGAAATCCATGGTGTCCTTCCTAGAAAAAACGGATATTCAAATATTGTTTTCAAAATTTTTTGTTGAAATTTTTGAAAAAAAAAAAATTAAAAAAGAAAAATTAAATTTTCATAATTTTATCTACAATATTGTTTTTATACACTTACAATAATAACTCTGTAGAATACTCTGAAAAATAACTGTAATATCAATTCAACAGATATTTGACAGAGTTTACTGTCAAAATACACCCAGGCAGAAAAATACAAACGGGCCAGTACAGCTAAAGTACTTTGCACGGTAGTACAAGTACTGCCAGCTTTCTTATATAAGTACTGCGTAAGTACGAGATATATAACACCGTTGCAATATAGTGCCGTAGGTTCTCAAAGCTCTGGCAAAGTACCTTAAAACCAAAAATATATTGCTGTGGCAGCGCTTCAAAAACAAAAATTGGGGTGGTTTCCCAGCATTTAAAAAAAAATCTAGAGAGTTTTAGAAGAATTTGTGGTGGAATCCAATGTTTTCTTTAGAGAAGGTATTAATCTATGAACTTGAAATATATTTTTTTTTGAAGTTATACCATTGAATGGGAAACCTTTTCAATTTAATGTGTTGGCTTTTTGCTGCGATATGCCAGTCCTAGCTTACATTAAATGTTGCAAAAGTTATGTTGGTTTCTTTTCGTGTGAAATATGTACAGTAGCGATTCTCGAATAATTATTTTTTAAAGCTTTCGGTTAACAAATGCCACAATTAATTTTAAAGGGAAATATTATTAATAAAATTACCGATTTTTTAACTACCCAATATTGTCTTCAAAAGAAATCGGATTGTAAAATGTTTAAAATTAAGATAAAAATATTGTTATGATGAAACAATTGCTATTGCACTGTTACACAAATAATTGTAATAAAAGAATTTCATAAATAGTAAAAATATAAACAAAAATATTCTAACAAAAATTGTACAAAAGTAATGCCAAAGCACTTTTAAGGTTGTAATTTGAAACGTTGGCAAAGCGCTTCAGTTTACAAAAAATAAGTGTTTTGGCAGTACTTTATTTTTTGTACCGCTGGCAATTTCTGCGTGGGCAGATTTAAAGAAAATACTTTGTATTATGTTGTGACAAAAAAGCAAAGTTTCATTTGTTATATTACTTTTAACTTTGAAATCTTTATTTTACAGATAATTAACAAAGTTTTCTGCTAAAATACAAAATTAAGCGAAATACTCTGTATTTTTTGTAACCAAAAAACTAAGTTTTATCTGTATTTTTACTTATTTCTACACTCATAAAAATATGTTAGTATTCCTTACAAAAAAGTCTGTTACCATTACTAATAAAGTTTTCAATTTGTGCCCGATAACTTTTTCAGTTACCATTACAAACTTTGGTTTTCAAAAATTAGTAATCTTTAAAATACTAAAAAAATTAGTATTACTAAATTTTTCTGTACAATTTCTGTAAAATAAATTTTAAAACCCGGTTGTAAAAATTAATAAAAATACCAGCTCGCTGGCGCCTTGCTTTTGAATTTTGCATATCATAATGTATGTGTAAAAAAAATTAAAATCCAAAGCCTTTGTTGTACGTATATTCTTCTCCTTGTTATGCTATTTCTTAAAGTTACAAATATAAATTAAACATTAATTTTTTAAATGCCAAATAGGTGAGTAAAAAATAGAAAAAAATAATATTTAATTATAATTTCTTTTTTTCTAGAAAAAAATACGAAATTTACAAACTAATTTTGTAAAATTTACAAAAAAAATATCAAAATTTTGTAGGATAATTTTTAAAAAATTAACTGAAAAAATTATTAAAAAATCAGTAAAAAATCAATAGTTTGTAACGCGAGTTTACAAAAAAGAACTACTAAAAAATAATTTTTAGTAAGAATTAGTAAAAAACCTGTAAAGTTGGGTTACAAACCATTTTACAAACTTTTTTACTGACGTATTTTTTTGAGTGTATGTAATCTTAATTTCATAGTTAAAAAAAAGAGTTTTCTGTAAAAGCACCAAAATTTTATCTGTATTGTTTTTGAGAAAATGTTAAAAAAGTACCAAAAGAAATCTTTTCAAAAAAATCTTATAAAAATTTTACAAAATAGAGTGTATTTTACTAAACTCTGTAAATTTACAGAGTTTGTTTCTGTAAAATTTTGGTTGCATCAAATACATTTTAAAAATATATATAAATTTACAGAGTTTTTCTTTGCTAAATGATGTTTTATTTAACCAACAATATTTTACTAGAAACTTTGTAAATTAACAGTTTTTTTTGTCAAAATCATTTTACAGAGTTTTATAGTAAAATTACCAAGAAATGTTGTTAGCTGGAAAAGTATGGTGTACTCTATTAAATTAGCAGAGTTTTTCTGCAATTTAACAGAGTTATTGTTTTGAGTGTACTCATAGATTTTTTTGGTGTAGTGTTTTCAGTCCGAATTTCAGTGTAGTTTCAAATGTCTTATTTTCGTTTATTTAAATCACAAAATACACTGTGGAACAAATTCAGGTTAGCAAAAGTTAGGTCGATTCTGAGAGTGAGGGTTGAAAATCGAGGCTTAATTAGAAGACCTGTATCGCGGTGTTTGTTTATGTTAGTTCGAGTTTTTTTTTTAATCGACCTTCGAACTTTGCAGTCAAATGTCGATTTTCAGCATATTGTTTATATGTTTTTTTTTGGCTGTAACTCGTCGACTAATTGATATTTTTTCAATCTGTAAAAGCCAAATTATTTCAAAATGTTGGAAGCAAAATGTTGGAAAAATTATTTTTTTTCATGCTTTTTGAAAATACATATTTTGCTTCATAAGCACCACAAAAATTTTCTTAATCAATTTTTAAAAAAATTTTAATTGTTGGACAGGTCTCTAGAAATAATTTGGCTTTTACAGATTGAAAAATATCAATTAGTCGACGAGTTATAGCCAAAAACCCATATAAACAGTATGCTAAAAATCGGCATTTGACTGCAAAGTTCGAAGGTCGATTAAAAAAAAATCGAACTAACATAAACAAACGCCGCGATACGGGTCTTCTAATTTAGCCTCTATTTTCACCCCTCACTCTCAGAATAGACCTAAATTTTGCTAAACTGAATTTGTTCTACAGTGATATTTGAGTTTGTATACATAAGTTTCTCCAGAATTTCTAAATCAATTGTTTGTTACAAAGTTCAGGATGAACTTATTACACCCTTGCACAGTGTAATAGTTTTGACTGAAATTAAAATCTTCATCATTATTATTCGTATGACACTCAAAGTCACTAGCACCATCATCATCAAAATGCGTATGGGTTAAGTATCAAAACAATGACAAACTTGAAAAAAAAAATTAACAATAATTAAAATATTGTCGTCATACATAACAACAAATTAAATTTGTTTATACAACAACAATCAGTAGTTAGCATAATTCAATGCACAGTGGGCTAAATAATGTGGATTTTAAATATTCAGCTACGACCTAAAATTATTATTAAAATTTATACCCGTATGATGTTGTCTTTTTTAAAAACTTTTTCTTGTCTTTTTTTGTAATAGTTTTATACAAAAATTTTGAAAATTGAAAATTTGTTTAATGAAATTTTCAGATCTCAAATCAAGAAAAATATAAAAAAACAAAACAAAATTTTAAATTAATTATAATTATTAGCAACATAATTTTTTTTTTGCACATTATCGTTTTTAAGAAAAAAATTAAAAAAAAAAAATCACTTGACAAATTTTAACTAAATATTACTGCAAAATTAGCAAAAACAACTGAGCATTTTTTGGGAACTCCAACTTAAAGAATCAGACTTTTTTTTTTTTTTAAAATTTAGAAATATTTTGACAAATTCAGAAAAGTTAAACAAATCCAAAAAGCTTAGAAAAATTAAAAAAAAAAAAACAGTTTAATAAAAAAGAAATTAGGAATTAAGTAAATAAAAAAAAATAGTTTTTTAACTGAAAGAAGACATTACACACCACTGTTCTACAGTAAACACATAATATTCAATAAACATACTACACATTTTTTTCTCGTTTTATTAAATGCAGTCATGCGTTGCATGCAACATTTTGTTACAATTATTATTGTTATGCAAATATTAACACAAGTGTATGCTTGTAGTATTAGAGCGGCATTTTTTTAAACTTTTATCTGGGCAAATTTTTAATTTTTCTTTGCCAAAAACTTATGTGGTACAAATTGTAGGCTAATCGGACTTAATTAACCCGTGGCGCCAGGCGATCAAAGTTGTAAAATTTTTGAAAATTAAAAAAAAAAAAATAAAAAAAAAAAAAAAAAAAATTTGAATCAAAATTTTTTAGTAAAAATTTTCCAAAAATCCAAAACTTTGATCGAAGGACGCAATGAGTTAAATGATCGGATTTTGCTCAAATTAAGTTCGAAAGCTCGACTCAAGCCCTATGAAAGGGTCTAAGGAAAGAAATTTTGAATTAAAAAAAAAAGTAAGATTATTTAGGTGAAATCAGACATTTCTAGAAAGTTTTTGTTTTTAGAAAATTTGGTTTCATGAAAACTTTAATAGTTTTTCATACCCTCCAACCACAGAAATATCGGTCGATCAGTGATCGATTCTAAGACATTCTAGCGATGTCTGTCTGTCCGTCCGTCCGTCTGTAGAGGACACGATACAGTCCAAAATAAAAAAGCTAGACTTCCTATTATGGTAATAGGCTGGTTAAGTAAGGAAATGGGCAAAATCCGACCAAGGGGGAAAAAGTTCCCCCTTAGAGAACTAAACCAACCTCAAAAAAATTATTTTTTTTTGCATGGTTTTTTGTACTTTTGTTATGCAAATCCAAAATTTTTATGTCATAACAAATACATATGATTACCATCTATCGCAAGGGGAAGGTGTCCCCCAACGTTCCCACCAAACCTCCCCCCCAAAAAAAACGCCCCTGATTTTTTTTTTATTTTTTTTATATATTGGAGGATATAAAAGATTTGACACAGCCGAATATAACACTCTCACTTGTTTTTTTAATTTAAACTTAAAAAAAAAATACAACAAATTTTTCTGTAAAATAAGCAATATAATCCTTTTTTTTAGTTTTGTCAATTATTAGTTTCAATCGTTTTTATTCTATAAAAAACGAAACAAAAAATTAACACTTTGAAAAAAAAACTTAAGAAAGTTTTCTTGAAAAAAGGATAACAGCAAACTATTTCTGTAAAATAACAAAATAATCTGCTAAAAATATGTTCAAAAATATTTTTAAGTTCAGCAAACAGTATCAGTAAAACCACAGTAAAATGTCTGTTATTTTATAAAACTGAATGACAGAGATTTTAGTAAAAATATCAATTTAGCAGAAAAATCTGCTGAAAGTTTGCTAAATCAAATTGAAAGTCGTATTACAGATTTTTTGACAGAGTTTTTCTTTTGAGTGTAGGAGAATACAAATTTTCCCGGACGTTCAATAGTTTTAAAACAAAAAAAATTGTGAAATTTTCTAATACTATGTTCTGATTGGCCCCGAAACCCCGTTAAAACCTCGTATAAATACGTTTATTTTATTTTATTAATAATATTGTAAATTTTCAACTTTTTTGGCGTGTTAAAACTTATAAAGAGTTCTCGTGACTTTACCAGATTTTTTGCTACCTCCTATTTTACGAGAATTCCTAGTAAAAATTACGATCTTTTTTGTAATTTTACAATATTTTTACCAATAAAATTGTAAATTTACAACTTTTTTGGCGCGATAAAACTTCGCATGATTTTACTGGATTTTTATACCCTCCAACCACAGTATGGGGGTATACTCACTTTGTCATTCCGTGTGTAACGCATCGAAATATCGGTCTAGGACCCCATAAAGTATATATATTATTGATCAGTGATCCATTCTAAGACATTCTAGCGATGTCCGTCTGTCCGTCCGTCCGTCCGTCTGTGGAAGACACGATACAGTCCAAAGTAAAAGCGCTAGACTCCTGAAATTTGGCACGAAGATGTCTCATGGTATTGGGCTGGTTAAGTTCGAACATGGGCAAAATCGGTTCAGGGGGAAAAAAGTTCCCCTCTTAAGAACTAAAAAAAACTCTAAAAAAAAGAAATTTTTTAAAGGTTTTTTGTACTTTTGCTTAGCAAACGAAACATTGTTATGTCAAAAGAAGTTCATAGTCTTGCAGTTGGATCCAGGTACACACAAAAAATTATGGGCTAAAAATTTTCAATTAAATGTATTGATCAACAAAATTTAAATGAGTCAATCAATGTTTTGATTAAAATTTTTGCTATTTTTTGTTACAAATTTTCAACATACCAGATTTTTTTTTTCGCTTTAATTTATTTGAATAGATTAATTCAAAAATATACAAAATAGTCGGGCTTTACTTTTTTTATTGTTGGCAACATATTGGAAAGCAAAAAAGATGAATTTTTTGATAATTTTGTCATGAGCCTACAATTCATTTGTTAAATCAATCATTATTTTGATTGACTTTAACCAAAAAATTGATCAAATTTTTGATCAAAATCTAAAAAATGCTTGATTGAAAAAATTTTCAATCAATCACCTACAATTTGATGATTGGTATAACAATTTTTTTAATTGGAGGAATTTCAATCAAAAAATTGATTGAATCCGCGTTTTTGATGATTGAAATTCGTTTCAAATTTTTTCTGTGTAGGTTGTGTCCAACCAACTTTACCCCCCCCCAAAAAAAAAAAAGACGCCCCTGTTTTTTTTTACGTGTTGGAGGGTATAAAAGATTCGGCACAGCCGAATTTAACACTCACTTGTTTTTTGTAAAATTATTTTGGAAATTTGGACATTTACAAAAAAATTGTAAAATTACATAAAAAAAATGTAAATTTCGATCGGCCAAAATAAGATTATTGGTAAAATCAGATTACGATACTTTTTCTAGTAATTTGACGAGTTTTTTTTTTTGTGTGGGTGACTATTTTTTGTACAGTAGGCAGTTTCTACCCCTTTTTACTCCCATAGAATCTGAATTTCCAAAAATCATTAAACAAAAAAATTGAATAGGAATTAAGTTTTTGGTTTCACTGTTGCCAGAAAGTTTGAGCGCATCGCTTAAGATTTCTTGATGACTGACTTTGGTTCAGAACCTTATTAGCTGTTGCACTGTGTAATATATTAAAAATATTTTGCTTTTTTTTATCGTTTTTTTTACCCGAAACTAACAACGATATATTGACCGCATATGAATATTTTGTGTAACATTTGTGACAATCTGTTTTAGTTCAATTTATTTTTTCTGTCTGGTAGTTTTTTTTTTTGTTAACTAATAAATAAAGTCTGTACGGTTTAATATTAATTATTTTATTTTTAGATTTTTTTTTGATTTATTCTTTTTCATTTGATCGCATTTAACAAAAAATCCAAGTTATTAATTAGTTTATTTTTATACTCAGAACCACATTGTGGCATTTAATGTGAAGTTATTATAAAAGCAAAATAAATTTAATATTTTTTTTTAAATTTATTTTTAAAAAAATTTATTAATTACAAAATTTATTAATTTCCAAAAAATTTGTATACACACAAATTGAAAAGACTGTTTTTGTTAGAAAAATGTTTTGTTTTTACAATAGAATCTACAAATGGAGTTTTTGAATTACAAATGGAATCTTAGATTTACAAATATAATTTTCGAATTACAATTGATATATTTTTGAACTACATCTGTAATTGGTATAGAATTGATCTGTTTCGAATTACAATTAATTTATTTCGAATAACAATTGATCTTTTCGAATTACAATTGATCCTTTTCGAATTAAAATTTATCTTTTTCGAATTACAATTGGAATCTACGAATTACACTTAGAATCTTTGAATTCCAATTGATATTTTTCGAATTACAATTGATGTTTTTCGAATGGAATTTTTGAATTACAAATCGAATTTTCAAAATTTAAGTAGAATCTTCAAGTTATAAATGGAATCTTCGAATTACAAATGGAATTTTTGAACTACAAGTAGAATCTTCGAATTACAATTGATCTTTTTCTTATTACATCTGTAAATTGTGTTTGTATGTCCGTAGAAACCTTATTTTGACTATAACGAACATTAAAAAAAAAAATCGGTCAGCCCCTCTTAGGGATGCGATTTTAAATAAATCAAAAAACCTAATGTGGACAAACATAAAAAACAAATCGGTCCAGATGTTCTGTGATTTTTAATATTTAAAAAAAAGTGGGTGTAAGTGGCCGTGAACAATTTTTCTTTCCTTAAAAACCTTTTTTGGGCTATTTCAAACATTTAAAGAATTAATTAGCATAATCGGTCCAGCCGTTCTCAAGTGATTCAATTTTATGTACATATATCAAAAAAAAACAAGTGAGAGTATTAAATTCGGCTGTGCCGAATCTTTTATACCCTCCAAAATGTAAACAAAAAAAAAACAAGTAAGAGTGTTAAATTCGGCCGTGCCGAATCTTTTATACCCTCCAACATGCAAAAAAAAAAAAAAATGCAGGGACGTTTTCTTTTTTTTTGGGGGGGGGGGTTGAAAGTGGTAATTGGGGGGGGGGGGGAAATTTCCTCTCGAATATGTGTTAAAAAATTCATTCTTATGCTTTATGCACTAAAGAAATACCAGTTTATCATTATTTAAAAAAAAAAATTATTCTACGCCCATAAAAGGGGGGTGGACCGAAAAAACGGCATTATCTAATTCTCTGGGTCCAAATGCAGGATTTTTAACTTCCTGTAGCATAAAAATGTTGCATTTGTTAAACAAAAAAACGAAAAATAATGTAAAAAAGTGGTATTTTTCATGGGTTGGTTTAGTTCTCTAGGGGGGAACTTTTTCCCCTTTTGCCCGATTTTGCCCATTTCCGAACTTAACCTGCCTAGGAATATAAGACATATTCGTGCCAAACTTCGGAAGTCTAGCTCTTTTATTTTGGACTGTATCGTGTCCTCTACAGACGGACAGACGGACAGACGGACAGACGGACGGACGGACGGACGGACGGACGGACGGACGGACGGACATCGCTAGAATGTCTTAGAATCGATCACTGATCAATAATATATATACTTTATAGGGTCCTAGACCGATATTTCAATGCGTTACACACGGAATGACAAAGTGAGTATACCCCCATACTGTGGTTGGAGGGTATAAAAAAATGGCAGGGGTGTTTTTTGTTTTTGGGGGGGGGGGGGGGGGTGGGTATTGATATGGGCAGTGGGGCACGTTGAAAGCACCTTCCCATCGCGATAGATATACCAAATATCTCATTTATTTAACAAAAATAATAAAAAACATGTAAAAACGTGTATATTTTTAGAGGTTGGTTTAGTTCTTCAAGGGGGAACTTTTTTCCCCCTGGTCCGATTTGGCCAATTTCCGAACTTAACCTGCCTAGGAACATAAGACATATTTGTGCCGAGCTTGAGGTTCCTAGCTCTTTTATTTTGGACTGCATCGTGTTAACTACAGACGGACGGACAGACGGACGGACAGACGGACGGACAGACGGACGGACGGACGGACGGACGGACATCGCTAGAATGTCTTAGAATCGATCACTGATCAATAATATATATACTTTATGGGGTCCCCGACCGATATTTCGATGCGTTACACACGGAATGACAAAGTGAGTATACCCCCATACTGTAGTTGGAGGGTATAAAAAAAAACAAAATAATGAGCAACATCGATCGGTTCAGTAATTCGAAGATTTTAAATATAGGTAAAAAGTTTGCTTTTAATACCCTCCAACTACAGTATGGGGGTATACTCACTTTGTCATTCCGTATCGAAGTATCGGTCGGGGACCCTATAAAGTATATATATTATTGATCAGTGATCGATTCTAAGACATTCTAGCGATGTCCGTCCGTCCGTCCGTCTGTAGTTAACATGATGCAGTCTAAAATAAAAGAGCTAGACCCCCCAAGTTTGGCATAAATATGTCTTATGGTCCTAGGCAGTTTAAATTCGGAAATGGGCCAAATCGGACCAGGGGGAAAAAGTTCCCCCTTAAGGAACTAAAGCAACCTCTTAAAAATGCCAATTTCTTAGACGTTTTTTTTGTATATTTGTGAAACAAATGAAAGATTTTTATGTTCGCAAAAGTTTATAGTCCTGCGCTTGGACCCAGGGGATTAAAAAATGTTTTTTTTTTTTTGCCGCCCCTTTTTTAAGGGCGTGGATAAAAAAAATAGTTTAAATAATTATAAAACTATTATAATTCTTTAGTGCACAAAGCAGATAAAAATGAACTTGTAAACATATACCGCAAGGACCAAGGAGTCCCCTCAGTTTAGCGACCCCTCCCCCACCTTGCTCCCTCCCCTAAAAAACTCCCCTGTCAACATTTTTATTTTTTTACATGTTGGAGGGTATAAAAGATTCGGCACAGCCGAATTTAACACTCTCACTTGTTTCCCTTCTTTACGGTTGCGAAACGTGGAATGCTGCGCCACGTGATTTGCAGTCAATCAAAGTGTTCGTAAACCAATGTCTCAGGAAAATTATGAAAATTTTCTGGCCTGAAACTATCTTTAACCACAGACTTTGGACCTTAACAAACCACCAGCCAGTTCACATTGAAATACGTAGGCGCAAATGGAACTAGATCGACCACACTTTGCGTAGATCACATGATGACATTACCAGAAATACTATTGACTGGAATCCGCAAGTAAGTCGAAGAAGAGGAAGGCCTGCTCACACATGCAGAAGACAAGTAGAGTAGTCTGAAGTAAAGAGCATGCGAAGAAGCTGGGGTGAAATAAAATCGTTGGCCCTATGCACCTTGTATAAAAGTAACCGGGGACAGCTTTCTTTTCCGTAAAAACCTTAGTTAGACTATGTCGAACATTTAAAAAAATTAACATCGTAAAAAAAACGTGAAAATTTTACTTTCGTTAAAACCCTAGTTGGACTACGGCGAATATTTAAAAAATGCCTAATCAGTCGTTCTGCGACTTTAGATACATGTCCAAAAAAGTAGGCGTTAAAACCTAAGTTGGACTATGACCAACATTAAAAAAACAAGTAAGAAAGTTTTAGTCGGTCAGGACCGACCATATGATACCCTACACCAGTGTTTTCCGGAAAATGGGTCCCAAGTCCAAAGATGGACCGATTGGATCTGTCTTTTGTTAGATCTTTATTTAGTGTAGAAAACATACACAGATAAAATTTTAGTGGAATTGGTTTATTTTTTTGTCAATAGACCGATTTTATTGAATATTGGTCGAAATTTTTGTATGGGGGACTAACAAGGGAAGTCTCCCTAGTGTCACCCGCGGATCTTTATGGAATTGATTTTATTATGTAGATCAGAAAACATAAAGGGACACGTATTTTTTTTAGCGGCCCAAATTCATATTTAGGGGGTAAAAAGGAGGGGGGAAGACAAGGCCATTTTTCAGTTTTTTCGTTTATGTCCTATATTATGCAAAGAACCTAGTCATGTTACATACCAAATGAAAGGTCTTTGGAAAACCTATCTAATTGTGCTAAGAACTTGTTCAAACATGCACAACTTTTCGTCATATTGAGTAAAATACCAAAATTTTAGGACATTTTTGTTGATAAGTTGAAAAATATTAACTTCCTTGGCCCGTTGTTATCACCACGAGATGATACCACACATGCCTATATTAATTTTGTTTAAATAGGCGTAAATCGTAAAAAACTGAAAAAGGTTAATTTCCCCCCTTACAAATCGACCCCCACTAAAAATGAGTTTGGGCCGCTGAAAAAAAATACGTGTCGAATTAATTTTCGTTCTTAACAACATATCCAAATTTCATGAAGATCTGAGGGTGATACCAGGGAGACTTCCCTTGTAAGTCCACAAATGATCCAATTTTATTCAGATTTTATTAGATTACCAAAGTTGATTTTTAGCACCTACAAATAAAATTATAATCGAGTATTTTGCAAAAAAAATTAACAAATTTCTTTTCCATTTATTATTTCATAGATATTGAGACAAACTTTAATTTTAATCTAATTTGAGCCAAGTCAGATCATTTTAACCCTTCAAAGTTCAGAGTTTATGGTAACCATTTTCAAAAAAAAAAAAAAAAAAAACTTTGATCAAAGGCTCAAATTAATTTTAAATGAAAGTTTGATTTAAGCTCTATAAAAGGGTCGATGAAAAAAAATTATTTGTATATTTTTTTTATTTAAATTTCTTGACCGATATCTCGAAAACCATTTGACCGATTTTAATTTTTTTTTGATATTTGTAGTCAGCCCATCAAAACTAATAAATATAATACATTGCAAAACATTTTTTCACTTTACTCACTTTGTCATTTCGTGTGTAACGCATCGAAATATAGGTCTAGGACCCCATAAAGTATATACATATACACAGCGCAACAAATTTGGGGTCTTCGAGTGTATGTTGAACGGGACCAAAAAAAAAAATTAAAGTATACCAATAGAAGAACAACACCACGAAGTGTTTTGAAAACTTAGCTAGAGTTCTTTTTTTATGGCCCACTGAAATTTTTAAATTTTTTTCAAAGGCGTTTTGAATAAGTAAAAAAAAATATTAAATCTTATTCTGAGGCAAATAACACCGCTCTACAAATCTGAGGTTTGTCGCTGCGTTTTGGATGAAACCAAAAAAAGTTGATAGGGTTTGGTGCCCCGATTCCAAAACGGTCACTCAAATTTTTCTATCACGTCACAATTTTGAGAAAATCGCGGTTAAAGTGTCAAAAAATTACCATTTTGACCATTTTTGAACACCTATAAAATATGATCCTGACATGCAAATGACTTGGTATTAAGCTCATTCGAAAGTGTGTAATTTTCTCTTTCAGACAAGATCAAATCTTCTTGGAATTTAATTTTCTAAAATGGTAAAAAAATCATTTGCCACAAGTGCTTTAAATCTAAAATTTACGTATGAATTTGTATGGAAATTTGTTAAAAAACACTGTGTAAATAAACTAAATATTGAAAAAATGGAAGGTTTTTTGCTAATGATTTTTTTACCATTTTAGAAAATTAAATTTTAAGAACATTTTATCTTATCTTTAAGAGAAAATTACAGGCTTTCGAATGAGCTTGATACCAAGTCATATGCATGTCAGGATCTTATTTTATAAGCTTTTAAAAAGGGTCAAAAATGCCCTTTTTCGGCACTTAAACCGCGAATTACTTAAAATCCTGACGTGATAGACAAATTTGGGCTTTGGAATCAGCGCAACAGACACTATCCAAATCACTAACCAGAGTCCAATACGCATTTTCTTGTTGAGCTGTGTAATGTAAAGTAAAATTTGATGGCGGTTCTTTTCTTAAAATATATTAACCCTATATCTCCCATTTTTAGGGGTCATTTTGGTCCTTTTTTAAAATAGTCTCATGGAACACCAATAAAACGTGCGTTTCATCAAATTTTGCTATGTAAATATGAACATAAAAATGTTACGAAATTTTCAGCTAAATTTTTAGTTAAAGTTACGATTTTTTTGCTACATTCATTCTACGAAAAGTTATCTAAATCTTTTTAGTTAAATTAACTAGAAATTTAGTAGACCCAAAATCAGGTGTTTTTTTAGTTAAATTTAACTAAATTTTTTGGCAACTTTACAGTTTTTTTTTTTTTGAGTGTAGAACTTTTATTCTGAATATACTTGTACGAAGGGCTAAAGCAAGACTTCTGCCAAAAATCTCTCAATGGAACATCAGCGGAAGGCGAAAACCACGAAAAAATAAAATGTTGCTTATCAAGTTCTTGCAGTAAGCCCTTCATATATAATTGATCAGTGATCAATTTTAATACATTCTAGCAATGTCCGTCTGTCTGTCTGTGGAAATGGTGATCACGGCGTAAATATAACACGGAGATGACTGAAACTTAACATATTTTTGTAGAAGTTCTCCCTAGCAGTTTGGTATTGCATTTGAGCGATATCGGTTGAGCGGTTCAAAAGTTATGAACGAAAATGTAAGGACACCTCAAAAGTTTTGGTACATTCAACATAACCTAAAAATACAAAATGCTTTAATTCGGCTTCTGGTTGACCTATGAGAAGATAATTGAACACCGAATGGTATTTAAACAAGTATGAACATATTTTTTGACAAAAAAATAAAAAAATGGCGGATTTTTTTCGTGGAAATTTAAAAAAAAAAAAAAAAAATTTTCAACAATTTTTTTTTTCAAAAGTAATTTTCTTTTAAATAAAGTTCGTTGCAATATTTTTTTTTAATTATGGAGGGTATCAATACATTCGGCAAAGCCGAATTTAACTTTTTTACTTGTTTTTAACTATCGCCTTTATATTTTAGAATTAAAGTTGTTTTGTCACTTAACACACTGCGAACTAGTTCGGAGACATGACTGCATAGTTCAAATTTCGATAGATCTTACCTTTTTCTCTTTAAATAAAATACTCATATTTTAAATTAATTATTTAGCATAAAATGATTATTTTTTTTTTATTTAATAATCTTCTTTTTATAAATAAACATTTGTTGCTCTTATTTTACTAATAATAATAATAGTTTTGAAAATAAAACAAAATGTTGAAGAATTTATATATTGTTATAGAAAAGAACCAAACAAAAAAGAACTAATAATAATAAATATTCTGTAGAATACAAGTATTTTTAGATTATTATAGGGAAAGGGTGGTTTGGGGGGAGGGAAATATAGTATTAAGGGAAGTGAATAAATAACTGAGTTTCTGTATGTGTGTTTTGTAAATTTATTTGTTTTTTGGTAATAGAATTTAAAGTGATTATGACTAAATATATAATTGTTTGTATTGTATGTATGTGTTTGTTAACCAATAATAATTATAAACATAATTTAATATTTTATTTATATATAAAAAAAAAAACATAATTCATTATGATTTTTAGCAAATTTTATTTAAACCTTTTTTTTTTTTGTTTTCATCCAAAATGGGGATTTACGGTTACGAAAAGCATTTTATTTTATTATTAATTTTTTTTTTTTAATTTATTTTTTTTTGTTGATTTAACTTAAATCATGCTCTCTATATAATTCTGTTTTTTTATGTAAATATGAATTTTACAGCTAGAAATATGTACTATATGCTAGATTTTTTTTCAATTTAAGGTTTTTTTTTTTGGTTGGGTGATACTTAAACATTTTAAGCGATTTTTTTTTTTTACTTTTTTCACACACATACTTATAAATTTATTTATTTTTTTGGTTTTATGGTTTTTATGGTTTATTTAAATTTAACGGTGTTTTCAGTTGCAAAGTTTAATTTTTTTGTTATCGATTTTTTGTCTGTTAATTGCTATAAAATTGATGCTATAATTTTTATTTTATTTCATTTCAATATTTTTTGTTTCATTTTTTTTTGATAAATGCAATAATTTTGTATGGGAGAGTTTTTTTTTGTTTTTTAAAAAGATTGTTTTTTTTGTAGAGTGATTATTAATTTTTTTTTTGCTTTTTTTGAAAATTTAAAAACTAAACAGGAACCTTTGCTTAAAGGATTAAGAAATACTGTTGGGTTTTTGCTTTTTTTTTTGTATTATATAAAGACATGAGGTTATAATGTTTAATTGTAGTGTATTATTTATAAATATATGAAGGTGCTTTATAAATTTATATTTATTATTTTACACAGCAAAGGTTTATTTATTTTTTAGTTAAAAATTAAAAAAAAAAACACCTTAATAAATCTAAAAATGTTGAAAAAAAACTTCAAATTCTGATTAATTTTTATTAAAAATTTTCTTATTCGACCTTTAAAATATTCTATTTTGAGTTTGTTTATTTTAGCTCGAGGTCATGTTTCATTTCCTAAATTAAAGAAAAGTGTATCAGAATCTTGAAAAATAAAAATCAAACAAATTTTATAAAGAAAATGTTTTATTCCATTTTTAATAGATCAAATATAGATGTATTAAAAAATACCATTTTAAATTTGGAAAAGATCAATTGAAAAATTAATAGAAATTCCTAAATGATCAACTAAAATTCAAAAAGAACATTAAGTCAAATTTGATATTGATCAATGGAAATGCGTTCAAAATTATTTGGAATTGTAAAAATGTCAACTAAAATTTGTAAAATTATTGTTTCTGTAAAGACAGTCGAGCTCAGGATCTAATTATAATTATGTATTATAATTTTTTGATTTGTTATATATGGTTTTGAATTGAGAAAAGTGTGAAAGAAAAATTTTAATTTTTCTAAAAATTTAAGACATCCTGGTTTGTTTCTTACTAGTTTCATATTATCCAGTTATAATAATCTTCAGAAAAACTTTTAATGTCAAATTTATTCAGTTAATAGTCAATAGAACTCTATATGTATGTGAAAATTATTTACAGATCGCAGCCGACAAGGATTGAACCCATCATCTGTAATATGATGGTGTAATGATCTTGTAAAAGATCATTTGAAATTTGAAAAAGATTAATTGAAATAAAGAAGGGATCAAGATTAACTTATATTTGAATATAAGAAAAATTAAAGAGATCAATTGAAATTCGTAAAAAAATAGATTGAAGTTTGTAAAAAATACATTACATTTTTTTTAATCAAAGAAAAGTAATTTTTCCATTTTTAAAGTTTACATTAGCATAACTTCAACAAAAATCAATATTTTTAAAAACATGGTAACGATAAATACTAAAGAATTTAATAATCTACAAACCAAAACAAATTTCATCAAAATCGGTTCAGTAGTTTTTACTGTACAACTGTAGCTGATTTTGTCCTTAAAAAAAAAACATATCAAAAATGTGGGCAATTCTAGTTAACAAAATTGTGTGTCATAATTAGGGTGACCATTTTTTTCTGAGCTTAAATCAGTACGCCCAAGTTTTTATGTTTTTTTTTTCTAGAAATAACTCTCTAATTTTTTTTCTATGAGAAAACACTGATGTTTTTTCAACACTCAAAAAATGTCGGTTAAACTAACTTGATCCCAAGTATTTTGAAAAAAGAATTGCAAAAAACAACAGCAAAAAACAACTTTTGTCGTTATTTTGCAGAAAATTAAGTTGACTTTAAACGACTTCATTTGAATGTTTTGATCGTTTCAGTGCAGAAAATGTAACAAAATTTCACAGGTTTTCAGAATAAGAAAATCCCTCAGATTTTGAAGTATTTTCCGTAATTTTTGACAACTTTTCCTGTAAGAAAACTTCGCAGCTAATAAGCAGGTGTTTTTTTTAAAGGCCCTGGTTTTCTGAACGCTTTTTCGAATAAGCTTTGATGACATTACCTCATCTAAGATCTCAGAATCATTTGGATTAATTCAATTTACATCATCTTTCTAAAAATATAAAAAATCCATCGGCCCATTGAACTTTTCTTTATAGAAAACCTCAAAGATTCTGTGCGCATTTTCATATAAATTTAGGAAGATCAAAATAACCTCATGCTCAGATTCATTTTTGCATTTTTATGAATTATCTCATTTTCAGACTTAAGTTATAAAAACAACTCTGACGACTTATATTATGGAAATTCAAGTTTTTGTACAGAATTTTCGAAAAAAAATTAATTTTTATAATGAAATGTTCAAAAATCAGTACAATCAGTACATATTTTAAAAAATCAGTACAAATCAGTACAACGTTTTTTGATCAGTACACGTGATCAAAAATCAGTACATGTACTGATCAAATCAGTACGAATGGTCAGCCTAGTTATAATGCCACCCTCCACTCGTTTCGGCCGAAACAATTTTAACCGCAAGTTGCGAACACTGTTAATGTCTCTCCTGTTGGGCATCTGGGCTGCCCAACTACTATACTTCGACGAAAATCAAAATCTTCGCCAGAGCCGTTTTTAAATAAATCAGGGTCCAATGTCAAAAAAATTGACATTTTAAGCTTATCTTGAAAACGATGAGAGGTATGAAAAAATGACTAAAGACAAAAATTATTCGTGGGGAAAATTTGTGTTAAGTTGCCTTGATTAAACATTTATAAAGTTAAAACGGAATGGACCATAATCTCAAAAATTTACATTTTTGTATACTTTTTATGAACTATTGATTGAAAATTTTTATTTTCAGAACCCGTTGCACTGACAAAGAAGGTCTCCCTGGTGTCACCCGCCGATCTTTATGAAATTGGTTTTACTTTGTAGAGCAGGAAAAATAAAGGGACACGCATTTTTAAGGCCCAAATTCATATTAATGGGTTAACGTTTGCTCATATTTAGGGTTTGCGTTTGTCTCCTATATTATAAAACACCTTCCCCTTGCGATAAATGTTATCAAATGGATTTATTATGATTCATTCAATTATTTAATCCAATTAATCATTATTAAAGTACTTTTTTTATATCTACGCCCACAAAAGGGTCGGGTAAAACTTTATTTCTATTTTTTTTATCTGCTGGGTCCACATTAGGTTGGGTCGATGAAATGCATATTTGCGAATCTCGTGTACTAATAGCAAAAACTCGACGCGCATTTTCGAGCTGATAACGGGAAAAATCATGAAAAAATTTTAAAAGGGTACTTTTAGGCCTCTACAAGCGGTTTTAGTTCGCGGTTTTTGGAAAAAAAATATTTTTTTTGATTTTTTAAAAATATTTTAAAAATTAAGTAAAATAATGCTTATTACAAAACAATATCCAAACAAAATTTATCTCGCCAATTTTAGCCCGTGGATGCGTTTTTATACCCAGAAAAGTTCGATTTATATATAGAAAAAAAAGTATTTTTTATTTCATAATAGCACTCAAATGGTGCATAAGGCCAATTTAAGAACATGAATGATAAAAATTAAAAAATTGCGGGTATTTATAGCAATCCACAAGTGTAAAAAATTCGCAAATTCAAAAAAAATTAAAAATGGGTATCAAAATTTTGGTAAAATAAAGCGTTTTAAGATAATGATAAAAAAACAAAACAAATTGGCGGCTATTTATAACAATTCGCAAACGCAAAAAATTCGCAAGTACCAAAAAAAAATTAATATATATTTTTTATTTTTTTTCTGAAAACGCTTTATTTTACCAAAAATTTGATACCCATTTTTCCATTTTTTAATTTTTTTTGGTACTTGCGAGTTTTTTGCGCTTGCGAATTGTTATAAATAGCCGCCAATTTGTTTTGTTTTTTTATCATTATCTTAAAACGCTTTATTTTACCAAAATTTTGATACCCATTTTTAATTTTTTTTTGAATTTGCGAATTTTTTGCACTTGTGGATTGCTATAAATATCCGCAATTTTTTAATTTTTATCATTCATGTTCTTAAATTGGCCTTATGCACCATTTGAGTGCTATTATAAAATAAAAAATATTTTTTTTTTCTATATATAAATCGAACTTTTCTGGGTATAAAAACGCATCCACGGGCTAAAATTGGCGAGATAAATTTTGTTTGGATATTGTTTTGTAATAAGCATTATTTTACTTAATTTTTAAAATATTTTTAAAAAATCAAAAAAAATATTTTTTTTCCAAAAACCGCGAACTAAAACCGCTTGTAGAGGCCTAAAAGTACCCTCCAAAAATTTTTTCATGATTTTTCCCGTTATCAGCTCGAAAATGCGCGTCGAGTTTTTGCTATTAGTACACGAGATTCGCAAATATGCATTTCATCGACCCACCCTAGTCCACATGCAGGGTTTTGAGCTTCCTCCGACATAAAAATGTTGCATTTGCTTAAAAAAAGTACAAAAAACCCTGCAAAAAAATACCGTTTTTCAGAGGTTGGTTTAGTTCTCCAAGGAGGAACTTTTTTCCCTTTGGTCCGATTTTGCTCATTTCCGAACTTAACCTGCCTAGGAATATAAGATATATTCGTGCCAAACTTCGAAAGCCTAGCTCTTATATTTTGGACTGTATCGTGTCCTCTACAGACGGACGGACGGACATCGCTAGAATGTCTTAGAATCGATCTCTGATCAATAACATATATACTTTATAGGGTCCTAGGTCGATATTTCGATGCGTTACACATGAAGTGAGTATACTCCCATACTGTGGTTGGAGGGTATAAAAACCTAGTCATGTTATATACCGTATGAAAGGTCTTTGAAAAACCTATCTTCATTTTGAGTAAAATGACAAAATTTTAGGACATTTTTGTTAATAAGTCGTAAATCGTAAAAAACTGAAAAAGGTCAAGTTCCGCCCATTCAAATCGACCCCCCCTAAAAATGAGTTTGGGCCACTAAAAAAAATAAGTGTGGAATTATCTGAACAACATATTCAAATTTCATGAAGATCGGAGGGTGACACCAGGGATTCTCTCCTTGTGAGCGATTTTTTAAAAAAAAATCTCAATCTTAAAACCTGTGGGATTTTTTATTGTTTTCTATACTCAAATGATTTCATCAATAAAACTAACTAATGAAGTTGTGTTAGGTAAACTGCATCTTCTGCAAAATAACTAACAACAGTTAATGTCAGTTATTTTTTTAACAGTTGTTTTTAGAAATTACTAGTTGGCTACAAACAACTACAGTTGTTGTTAAATTAACCTTGAAAACCACTTAATTTAACAAAAACTAATGAAAAATTACCAGTGTAAATCACATGTTAAAATTAAGTAAATTGTCAAAATCGGTTCATTTGTGCCAAATCTACAAGACTTCAAACAGAGAAAACCAAATGTCCAATATATTTGACAAAATGTCTGAAAGGGTTAAGATTTTGAGAAATCGTAAAAAACAGTATTTTCAATTGATTCACTTATAGGCTTTTTACTACAGAAAAAACTAGTAAATTTCAGAAATTTACCATAATAAATTTGAAGGATAAAATATAGAAAATGTATGAAAACCTACAATTTGGTTCATAGGAAAAGAAAAGCATGATAACATGATGCCACTACACTTAAAAAAAAACCTTGTCAAATTACTAGAAAAAGTCTCGTAATCCCATTTTACCAATATTTGATAGTTTTCCTTGTTTTTTAACAAAAAATTTTCGATCGAAATTTAATTTTTTTTTGTAATTTTACAGTTTTTCTTGTTATTTTACAAATTTCCAAGATTCTTTACAAAAAAAAATCTTGTGAACTTACGAGAATTTCTTGTAAGTTATATTTCGCCAAAAAAGTTGTAAATTTACAATTTTATTGGTAAAAATCTTGTAAAATTACGAAAAAGTTTGTAATTTTTACTAGAAATTCTCATAGATAGCAAAAAATCTAGTAAAATCACGAAACCTCCTTGTAAGTTTTATCACGTCAAAAAAATTGTAAATTTACAATTTTTTTGGTAAAAAGCTTGTAAAATTACAAAATTATTGGTAAAAAGCTTGTAAAATAACAAGGAATTCTTGTCAAATAGGAGGTAGCAAAAAAACAAAGTTACAAACTTTTCTTATAATTTACAAGCTTTTTTAATGTACGATCCAGGTTTTGACAGGCACCATAAACAATTTTAGCTTTTTCTTTATAAATTTCACAAAATTTCAACGCTTGCGTTTTTTTTGTGGAAGCTTGAATGTCTACGATTGATAAAAAATAAAGTAGAGTTCATTTAACCGATTTTAGCATTATTTTATGATTGATGTATTTAAAAAATTCTTGTTTATATAAAATATTTTATCCCCTTAAAATCTCTGAAAAAATCAGTGTCACCCCCATGAAATCTCCGGATCCCCAAATCAAATTCTTCATCCCCAATTTAAAAAAAAATCCCCTATTTGGGGACAAAACCACTAAACTGGCAACTCCGACTGAAACCAGTAATAAACCCTCTGTAAAAAAAAAATAATTGTTTTTGTTAACAAATATTACTACCATTTAATTAAAAAATTTCGTTTTTCAAATCTTTAAAAAAAAATTACGTTTAATTCAAAAATCATTGTTTATTTTTAACTTTTCAGTTTTAAACATTATTTTTGAACAAATTGTATTAACAAACAATTTTATTTGTATTGACAAAGATAATAATTGATATTTTATTCAATAACACAATTTTTCCATAATTTTGTCATAAGCTTAAATTCAAATACAAATCAATCAAAATAATGATTAACTTCAAATAACAAATTGATCAAATTTGTGATTAAAATTGAATAATGTTTGTTTAAAAAAAAAATATTATATTAATCACATATTAATTTGGTGATTAGTATAACAATTTTCTTCATCGAAGGAGTTTCAATCAAGAAATTGATTGAAATCGCGTTTTTCGTGATTGAAATTCGTTTTCAATTTTTCCTGTATACGTAAAGCAACCACCTTAACCCTACTGTAACTGAGAAAGTTTCACGAATTGCAAGAAAATTTGTTGGAATAATTTTTAAAATAGAATGTCTTTGGTTTTTGTTTGCATTTATTAAAAATTAATATTTTAAAAATTTTATTATTTAGACTTAAAATTACAAAAACTAAAATGTTATCTTATTCTGTCTTTTAATGTATGTATAAAGCTTGGCAAAGCTTTAAATTCTAACAACTAATTTTAGCTAGCATTTGGTTTTGTTATTTTTTTTTGTTATGTTTTTCACTTAAATTGTTTAATACGATTCTTAAACAGTTGGCAACACTTATTCCTTGATTTTTTTTAGTATAATATACTAAGTTTTGAAATTAAGATGAACATTTCCTTCCTTATGTTTTTTTTTTCCTTTTAAAATTATATTTTTATTCGTTAGATATTTATCTTTTTGAACAAAAAATAAAAAAAAAACTGCAATTATTTTTTTTGTTGAAATTCTAAAAAAATCCAATTAATTTTTTAATTGTTTTAAATCAAAAATTAATTGATTTTAATAAAATATTAAAAAAACATTTGTTGAATGTTTTTTTTTTAATTTCCAATTATAAATGAATTTTAGATTAAAATCAACGAAAAAAATAATTGAATTTGTTTTTTTTTTCAACAAAAAATTTAATCACATTTTCTTGTGTTTGCTTTTTTTGTGTTAGTTTCACTTCTCTGATTTCCAAATTCAGTTTTATAATTAAATCGTTGATAATTTATGTTCACAAAATTAAAACTTATCACAAAAATTTGTTTAATAATTTTTTTTTCTTCTCATTTTTATGTATTTTTATTGGGCGGAATTTTTAGCGTGTTTTAAAAACTTAAAGATTTAATTACTAAATATGTAGGTATGTGGGAATGTGGGAATGTGGGGGATTATAAATATATGAAACTATAGAAAATCCGTGTTAGAATTGCTTATAATTTTGCTATATAGAAAATGGGGAGACTTTTTTTATAAGCAGTTTTTTTTTTTATTAATTAAAATTTCAAATTCTTATTTCTTTTAATTTTAACAACCCAAGCCAAGTAAATAAAAAATTCCAGTTTTTTTTTTGTTTTATGTTTTTTTTCTGGTTACTACTTTTAATCTTATTTTAAGTTTTTTTTTGGTTTTGTTTTATGATTTACAATTATAAACTTTTTTTTTTGTTAACATTTTCAAATGCTTAATGTTTTCTTTTTCAATGATTTATTTTGTCTATTTTTTTTTTGTAATAATGAAGTGAAGCTTTTTTTGTAATAATTTCTATTATTAATTTCCTTTTTTTGGTATTTTTTGTATAAATTTTATTTAAATATTTGTTGTTGTTTTGTTTTTTTTTAATAAATTTAAAATACCATTATTTGATCAGCACTGCCTTCCGCACTATCCTCATCATCTGTTTCTTCATCTTCATCATCGGATGTTAAAGATGAGGCATTATTGACCACTGATTCTGTAAAGAAAATTAAAAAAAAATATTTCTTAGAATTTTTGTTTTTAATTCTAACAAATGTATTCGATTAGAACATCATTCTAGCTCGAGGCCAAAAAAATCTATTTATAATATTACTATAAAAGATTACACTGTGCTACAAAAAAAAAAATCTAATACATTTTTTAAATGAGCTAGTGTAGGTTGTAGGTCTCGTCGAAAAAATCACAAAAAATCCCCATAAAATTTTAAAGTTATTGTCAAAAAACGTTTTTTTACTTTTTTCACTAAATAGACGTAAACCTTTTTTCTTGTTTGCTTGAACAAATAACAGCGTTTTCGGTTAAACGGTTAATGTTAACATATATACGGTTATGCGAAAACAGGGCTAATATACATTTTGTTCACGAGTGTATCGATTTACACTGTTGTTGTTGTTTTAGAAATCAAAACAAAACTCTACATAATTTAATTTTAATTAAATCTTGTACAAATGCACTATTGAACATAATTAAATTTTGTAAGTACTACTAATAAATCTATTAAAATATTATAACAAATGTAAAACATTAAAATCTGTGTATGGAATAATATAGTAGTATGTATTCTTCTTAATACAACACGAGTTGTTAATGCCCATTTAATTAGTTGTTAGCTTTGATTGCATTTGATGTAGAAAGTTAGACACATGTAAAAAAATATCAGAATTTTTAAAGAATTCATAGTTGCTTCACAAACAAATATATGGGGGAAAAAATTGGGTAATCACTTGTTTAAATTAAAAAAAAATTGAAAAACTTTTTAATTGACACAATTAAAATTTACTCAAAAGCTTTTAAACAAATTTAAGCAAATAATTTAATAGTTTATTTAATTTTTCTTTTATTCTCTCAGTTTTAAGAATTCTCATTTAGTTTATAGTTTTTTGTGTATGTATATAAAAGTTTGAAATCATCTTTATGAAATCTTTCTATGTCTTTAAGACATAAATATATTTGGAAAAAGTTTAATTTTTTTTTTTTTGTTTGGAAAAAAAATGGAAAAACTTTTTTAAACTTAAAAAAAAAAAAAATTTTTACTTGACACAATTAAAAACTAAATTAAAAACAAAACAAAAAAATTTGAGTAAAGTTTTAATTGTGTCAATTAAAAATTTTCTTAATTTTTTTGGCAAACGTTTAATAAATTTTTATTAAAAATTTACTCACTACTATATAATCGTTTATTGGTGCAAAATTGCGTAATTTTTTACTTAATAGTATTAAAAATCTACTCATTTTTTTTTCTGTGTTAGTATATTGAATATTTATTGTACTCAAGTCTAGTTTAAAATAAAGAAACGTTCACAAAATAGAGCAGACTTTTCTATTAGATAATTTAGCTCAAAAGTCGGGATTTTGAAATATGTAAAAAATTAAAAATATAAAACGAACGCTTGTTTCGAGTAAAAATTTCAGCAAACGAACTTTCATCTTTTAAGATAAACAACTAAATCAAAGTTGATAAAAAGTTGTAACCCTAGTTTCTTGGTAAACTCTATTTTAAACTCTGCCAAGAACATTAAAAAATAACTACAGAATATTGACAGATGGTAGACTGAAGCAGGGTTTCCAGTTTTTTAATCTATTTATAAACATATTGGTTGGTATTTGCATCAATTGAAAACGGCTTGACCGATTTGGCTGATTATTTTTCATATAAGTCATAGTCCAACTTAGGTTTTTACGGAAAGAATAATTGACCATGCTCATTTTTACGCCCACTTTTTTCGATATTTCAAAAATCGGAGAACGGCTGGACCGATTTGGCCAAGCTTTTTTTTTAAATTTTCGTCATAGTCAAACTTAGGTTTTAACGAAAATAAAAACTGACCACTCCCTCTTTTTTACCCCAATTTTTTCGATATATGTACAATTGGAGAACGGCAGGACCGGTTTTTTTTAATGCTCGTCATAGTCCAAATTAGATTTTAACGAAAAAACAATTACCACGATTTGGAAATTTTTTTATTGTTCGTGTGAGTCCAACTAAGGGTTTTACGGAATAAAAATTGTCCAAATCCACTTTTACGCCTACTTTTTTACATATATCTAAAAGAAAGGAGGTTGACTTCTTGCACCTTGCGGTATATGTTTCCAAGTTTATTAACATGATAATGTTTTTACGCTGGTGTCTAATTTTAAAAAAGTTGCAGGACGCCACCTCAGTTTGAGTATATAAGCTAACAATTAACGAAAAAGAAAAGAAGAATTACTATTTTCATTTTCTTAAAACCAAAAATTTTAGTAACTTAGGTTTATAACTTTGATAATAATTCACCTTGTGGTAAGTAAAGCCGTTTTTCACCAGCTGGTGAGTAAAAAGTAACATAATAATTTTTCAACAAAAAAAAAATTTCATCAAATTTAATTTTTTTTTTTTTTTTTATAAAAGATTTTTTCATCAATTTTTTTTTTATCAATTTTTTTTTAATTATTTTTTTTTTTGAATAAATTTTTTTTTTAAATAAAATTTTTTTTTCATCAACTTTTTTTTTCATCAATTTTTTTTTTTATTATACCCTCCAACCACAGTATGGGGGTATACTCACTTTGTCATTCCGTGTGTAACGCATCGAAATATCGGTCTAGGACCCCATAAAGTATATATTTTATTGATCAGTGATCGATTCTAAGACATTCTAGCGATGTCCGTCCGTCCGTCCGTCCGTCCGTCCGTCCGTCTGTCCGTCTGTCCGTCTGTAGAAGACACGATACAGTCCAAAATAAAAGAGCTAGACTTCCGAAGTTTGGCACGAATATGTCTTATATTCCTAGGCAGGTTAAGTTCGGACTTGGGCAAAATCTGACCAAGGGGGAAAAGTTCCCCCTTGGAGAACTAAACCAACCTAAGAAAAAACGCATTTTTTGCAGGGTTTTTTGAACTTTTGCTAAGCAAATGCAACTTTCTTATCTCAGAAGAAGTTCAAAATCGCAAGAGGGATGTGCCCCCTAACGTCACCCACCGACCCCCCCCCCCCCAAAAAAAAAAGACGCCCCTGATTTTTAATTTTTTTTTATTTTTTTTACATTTTGGAGGGTATAAAAGATTCGGCACAGCCGAATGTAACACTCTCACTTGTTTTTTTATCAATTTTTTTTTATATTTTTTTTTTTTTAATTATTTTTTTTTTAATTTATTTTTTTTTATCAATTTTTTTCATGATTTTTTTTGTTTTATTACCAAATTTTTTTTATAAATTTTTTTTTCATCAATTTTTTTTTTAATTATTTTTTTTTTTTTTATAAATTTATTTTTTTTTTGTTATTTTTTTTTTCATGAAATTTTTTTTACCAAAACTACTTTATCGCCAAGTCTAAACTTTTTAAATAAAAATGTTCCATTTGTTTATCAAATGTACACAAAAAAGTGAAAGTGTTAAATTCTTCGGTGCCGAATCTTTTATACTATCCAAAATGTAAAAACACTTTTTTGCACTTATTTTTGCACTCATTTAACAAATGTACAGCTCTTTTGGTTTGGACTGCATCTTGCTTTCCACAGACAGACGGACGGATGTATGTAGCTAGAGTGTCTTGGAAGTGGATCAATAATATATAAACTTAATGGGGTTCTCTACTGATATTTCAATTCGTTTTGCATGGAATATCAAAGCAAAAAAAAAAAAACTTTTTCTAAAAAAAATGTTGCTTTGGCAAGTACACCCAAATCTTCCGCAAAACATTAGCATGATTTAATGTTTTGGGCAAGAGTACAAAATTCGCAGGCATTTTTTATTCTGCTTTGTGTACTTAAGTATTATAATTTAATCATTCTTTAAATTATTGTTTTTCATCCACGTTCTCAAAAGTGGCGGGCCGAAAAAGCAACATTTTCAAATCCCCTAGGTTCAAACGCAGGACTTCGAACTTCTGTGAACTTTAAAATTTTTCATTTGTTTAACGAAAATGCAAGAAAACGTCATAAAACTTAGCGTTTCTTTTCCGAACTTAACCTGCCTAGGACCACACCTAGAAAAGTTTTACAGTAACTATTTACAGTTATTCAAAAAGTTTTTGGTTAAAGTTGTTTTAATCGTTTTATCGTTTGTTTTTCAAAAAAACTAAAATATTAAAAGATTTATACAGTTATTAAAACAATGAACTACAAAATTTACAGAAAAATATTTTTATCAGTTAAATTATTTGTGACTGATTATACCGTACAATTTTACAGAAGTACGGTTTTTGTAGTTTGTTATTCAAAAAAAAATATTTTTACTCCACAAAATAAAAAATTGTAAACAGTTAAAATAACTGAAATATCATTTGTTTTTACGGAATATCTAGTCATTTATTAACGTTTAAAAATAACTGAAAAACTATATTGTTTTAAATGAAATATAAGTAGTCCGTTTTTTAAAAGGAAAAACGGTTGTTTTAAACGTTTTTTCAGTTGAATTTACTTACAAAATATTTTGAGTGCATAATACAATTTCGTGCCAAACTTATGGAGTCTAGCTCTTTTATTTTAGACTGCATCGTGTTAACTACAAAAGGACGGACATCGTTAGAATGTAATATATATACTTTTTGGGGTCCCAGACCGATATTACATACGGAATGACCACGTGAGTATACCCCCATACTGTAGTTGGAGGGTATAAAAAGTCGAAAAAAAAAATTCAAAAAATTAATAATACATTATACATTTCAAGAAGGTATTTTGGTACATTCTCTTTTGTTTTTTTCTAATTATTAGTAATGAGATTTTCATGCACTAAAAAATCGAAAGTATGCGCTTAAAATATGCACTAAAAAAATTCAAAATATGCACAAAAAACATAAAAATATACAATAAAAAAATAAAATGTGTGCAATAAAAAACTTGTTTTCATACGAAAAACTTCTTAAAAAGCAAAAAAAAAAAGCGGGATAAAATAGACACATTTAAGACTACGCAAACAACGTTTTTTTTTAGAAATACAGACAATCTATAAAAAAAATATTTTATTTTTTTTTTTTCATATTTTCAAAATATTTTTTTTAAATTTGAAATATTTTTTGAAACAAATAAATTTCAATTTGTGTTTTTAATAATTTATGCCATAATATGCAAAAATATCCACTTAAAAGTTGAAAATATGCACAAAATATGCAATTAAAACCAAAATATGCAAAAATATGCATTTTCACCAAAAAAAAAATGCAAAAATTCGGAAATATAATTAGCCTACATCGTTTTTAGACTATCGACAAAAAACATGCATTTGCATGGAAATCACATCCCTACTGATTATACATTAAACAAAGTGTGATAATGTAAAATCCGATTAACATAAGTGATGGATATAAAATGATTCCACCAATTGGTAATAAACCCCCCAATTCTGGCAACTCTAATCTGAAGACAGTTGATATTAATGCATTTTAATGCAATAACAAAAACATGTTGTTAAACTACACATGCAACAACTGGGCATCATACATACAATTATTTTAAATAAATAATTTGTTATTTTCTTCTATATAATTGTTAAATTCAAATCATGAAGTGTTTGGGTGTGTGAGTGAGCGGTAGAATCATGGACGTATTCAGGGGGGGGGGCCCAGGGGGCCCGGGCCCCATCTTTTGGATTGAAAAATTTTAAAAAATGTAAACACTTCAACACATGATACAAGTAACAAACATAAGATATTTTAATATTGTAAATATTTAGGTTTTTGAAGAAAAGTTTTAAATATTTTTTCATAAAAACTCTTGATTTTGAGTAAATTTTCGGTTTTAAAATGTCATTTATATCGAAATATCTGTAAAATATGTATCGAAAACACATTCTATTGGTTTTATTTAATGAAAATTATGCATCAGGATCATGAAAACGTAAAAAATTTCCAACTCTAAGATTCTTAGTCACTTTTTCTACATTAAAAGTCAGATTTTGAGATATTATTTCAATAAAAAGCTCTAAGATTCTAAAAAAAATTTTCTAAATAAAAATTTTCATATTAATTTGTAATTTTTAATCTAGCACTTTTTGTAAAAAATCTGGTTTAAATAGAAAAACTGCAGTTTTGAAAATTAAAAAATGAATTAGGACAATATTTAAACTGGCAAAAACTTCGATTATGTTTTATATGAATAAATAAAGATACATTTTTATAACCGAACTTACAAAAGCATCTTAAAAATATTTAATGACGTATTTGGAATCTAGATTTCCATTTTATAAAAACCCAGCACTTAAATGTTGCGCCAATAACATGTAACAATACACTCAAAATAATACATTAGTGGACTTACTAATTTTTTTTTTTGCTAATGCTGGTTAGCTAACTTTTAGCAAATTTTTAGTTGAGATTAGCATGTTAGCAAAAATATCTTGTAAACTTCATTTAGCGAATTAGCAATATTAAACAAAATTTTAACTAATTTTTTTTTGCTATATTTAAAATTGAGTTGACCAAATTTTTACAAGATTTTTTGCTAATATTAGCAAAATAAATGGTAAATTTTTTTTTATTTTCAGAAAACTTAAAATGGCGCTATATAGAGCAAAATGGAGGCCATTTTTGGTTCTCGAGCTCTCCATAGTATCGCCGGCCCTCTTCACATGTGTGGACCCTAATGGGCCCTAACTTTGGATCCAAAAAAGTTAGCATTCCCGAACAAAAGCATTGCCGAAACCACAACAAAAAGTCCGAAACCATTTTTGTAGCTCTCAACACGTAGAACAAGACCGCAAAATAGTCAAAAGCTCTCCGAGCAATATTTTTGAAGTTATCGAGTTTTTTAATTCTCAAGACCCCAGTGGTCCACTATAATCACGTATCTCAAAAACTAAGCAAGGTAGAGCGAAACGGACACAAATTTTGGATCAAAAACTATGATGATTTTTAAGGAACCACTAGGTCTAGGCCCATCAGGGTCTGGACCTATCGGGTCCGAACCCAATGGGGTCCTCAGATGTGTATGAACTAAGTTCAAAAAAAAAAATTAGTTAACTAATTATTGGCAAGACATTTTTGCTAACTTTAGCAAAAAAATTGTGGGTTCAAAATCAGCAAATTTTCTTGTAGGTTTACAAGCTTTTTTTGCTAACATTACAGTTTTTTTTTTTTTGAGTGTAGAGTCGTAAAAATCTCTTAAGAATTAATTAATTTTCAAATTTTTAAATTTGGGTGGCTGATTCGGAATCAGGTCCTTTATAATGGCTCTAAAGGGAGTGTGAATATCTCGAAAATGGAACGCGCTCACTTACGAATACGTAACAGTAGAACCACGGCATAATAAGCGGTTTCGAATTTTCAAACGTCAAAATCGGAAAAATGTTAAATTATAAAAATATTTGGTAAGATAATTTGGAATCAGGGGGCAAATCTATCTGGTTCATATAATTTAATTTTGAAATTTATCACAAATACATATTTAAAAACTTTTTACTTTTAGGTTACATATTGTTTCCAGGAACGGTTTTCATAGACGGTTTTCATAGGAAAACGGTTTTCATAGGAAAAATATCTCAGAATCTAAGAATTGATCAGAAATGATGTCATAAAAAAATTCACAGATATAAAGTTTAAAAATTCACAAAATGGTAGAGAAAATATAAAAGAGTTAGAGACATTTTTGTATAAAATATTCTCAAAATATTTGCTATAGCAAAGTTTTAGACACTGATACATTTTTCTTTATAAAAAACTTCTCAGATTCTAAAGCATTTTGTACTATAGAAAAATTCTCAAATTGCAAGACATTTTTTTATAAAAAAGTTCTCAGAGTCTGAGATATTTAGCAGCAGAGCCTAAGACATTTCTGAAACATTCACAAATTCTGATGCATTTTTTTATAAGAAAATTCAAAGATTTTTTAAATGTTGTTGGTATAGTACACTTCTGATATTTGTAGAAATTTTGTTGTACAGGGAGGGGGGGGGGGGGTAGTCCTAGAATATAATATTAGTACATTCTGATTAAAAAAAATTT
The DNA here is from genome assembly GCA_963921195.1 of Pegoplata infirma. Lineage (NCBI taxonomy): Eukaryota > Metazoa > Arthropoda > Insecta > Diptera > Anthomyiidae > Pegoplata > Pegoplata infirma. The sequence goes on along the minus strand of OY992536.1, from coordinate 259,735,489 downwards.
CGAGTTGGGCCCCCCCCCTTTTGAAATTCCTGGATACGTCGCTGGGTAGAATACAAAATTTAGATAATAAACATAAATATTATAATATTTGTCTGCATGTATGATTGTGTATTAGTGTTGATTACACATACCATTATAACAATTGTATAATACACATGCATATTCATCAAATATTCATACACATGTATATTGTGTAATTTTAATATTCAAAATCATGGTAGAAAATTATTATATTTCGAGGGCCTATATTCAAAACCCTCTATCTTCCATTTTCACGAAAATGAGTTTTTGATGGCAAAATATTCAGTAAAACGGCCCTCATCTATGGTGTAAAATTCAGAACAAAAATATTTTTTTTTGCTATTTTATTTGCATTTTTGGTTTTCTCTATCTCTTACACAATTAATTTTTCTGAATGCAAAACCCTCTATCTTTTCAAATAATTAATTTACAAATATTTGTTTTGAATAATTTTATCATGCATTACATGTTTTCATACTAATTTTTGCATGCTGCACATGAATTTATCAACAAAATTCCAGAACCACGATTTTGGTCCACTGATGCTAATTTTTTCTGAAAATTCTTGTTTGACTTTTTTAAAAAATATGTCTCAAACTTTGGATGTCTTGTGTACATTATGAAACAAAAATTTTTATCTTAAAATTCCCGATGCTGATCAGCATCTGTGGACCAAAATCCCGTTTTTATTTTTTTTACTATTTCTTACATAACATACTCAACAGTTTGTCAACTTTTGAGACGAATTCGGTAAAAAAAATAATTTTTGTCTTAACAATCCGCACCTGTGGACCAAAACCGCGATTTCGAAATTATTTATAAGCCGTTTTCATTAATAAATTACGTTAAAAATTAACCGATGTCATAAATGAAATCATAATAATTCATTTTTATTAAAATGCAAAACCCTCTAGCTGATCATTTTCATTCCTGTACTTAATATTTTTGAGAAACAAAACCCTCTATCTATCCTCTAAAATCCCCAATAGTGCAAAATTTTAAAAACGAATTATATGTCAGATTCAGTAGTTGATTTAAAAAAATATTGTAGAATATCGAATTTTAATTACTCTAACAATTCGCGAAATAAACAGTTTTTTGGCTCTCCTGAAAAGTTGTATTTTTTTAGATAGAGGGTTTTGAATATAGGCCCTCGATTTGTAAATGAATTTTCTGAATACCAGTGGTGCTTAAGCTTTTCTGAAAGCAATTCTTAGTTTTTTTTTTAATTTAATAAACAACAACTAACAATAAGGAAATATTTATAAAAAATAGTGTATTATATCAAAAATATCCTGCTATCTCCAATGGTGGGCGCACCGTTTAAGAACCCCTACGTTAGATAATAACATATATACTTTTTTATTTTCTCCTAATTTATATTAAATTGCATTATTTACTTACCACAATTGGGTTTTCCTCGAGTACGTGTGTTAGCAAATTCAACGCCATGTTTATCGACACACCAGCATACACCAACAGAATTATGACATTGTGTGGGTTTATAGAAACCTTGAACATCACAATCGGGTGCATAAGCTCCTGTTTAGTTAAATTTAGAAAATTTGGAAAAAAAAATAAAAATTTTTGTTAGAAATTTAATTGAAAATTTTAATAAAATTTTATTTTTTTTTTGTAACGAGTATAATAATGTTGAAAAATTTTAAGCATAAGCTGAGTTTAAAATTTTAGCAAAGAGTTATGAAATAGTATATATTTTGGAATAAATATGGATTTTGGAATAAATATTTTTTTGGAATAAATGTTTTTTTAATAAATATTTTTAAATTTTTTTCTTTATTAATAACAGCTAAAAAACATGGGAACCGACAATCATTTCTATATATTTCCAACGTAATGAGTTGGAAATCTTTAAATCTGAACGATTTTTTTTTTCTGGCCAATGATGCAGACTAAAAAGACGCGACACGTATAACAGATGTCAATAAATGTGCCATAAGAAAAACAGATTGAACATTCATAAAAAAAGTCCAAAAATACTCAGAAAATAATAGGAACATATATTTTTTTAGAGTCTTTTATAATTCATTTAAGAAAGAGTGTTTATTTTAAAAGGAAAAAACATTCATATTGATATGTTTTCTGAGCGTCTCTTTTATAAGTCTTTTCGGAGTCCAAATTTATTCAGGGTTTGTTTTTCCCCCATTAAGGTCTGTGGCTACCAAATTTTCATTTCATCAATTTTTCTTAAAACCAAAATATCTCAAAACAAGGTTTTTCGACATAATCTTTTTCTTTTTACTACAAAAAATGTATAGAAATGATTTTCGGAACTAATGTTTTCTAATTTAGTAGTCAGTTTTGTAACACAGTGTAATTGTTAAAAAAATTTGATGATTTAAATATTGTCTAAAATGAATTTTATTGTGTCAAAAAAGTGGGTGTTAGCCAAAAAAAATAAACAAGTGTTAAAATGTGTTATATAAATAAAAGCTAAAAATTTTATTTAAAAAAGAAACTATTTTTGAAAATAATTATAAAAAAAGCTAAAAATTATATATTTTTTTTTTTTTGGAAAAAGCTAATTAGCTATAGATTAAAAACAAACTATACCACTTATGTCAAAGTTTAAAACACAGATCATACAGATGCGACACCAACGTTGCCAGATTGGTAACAAACATTTTGGTATCTTAAAGAAGTCAGCTGATTAAGAAAGAAGCAAATGTTATTGTTTAAACATTAGTTGTCTCTTTATAACAAAGTTGTCTTCTATTTAATAGAAAGCAATGTCAAAATGAAAATACAGTGTTTGCAAATAGTTGTTTTTTAAATATCATTTTGGACGCATCAATATGATCTATTTAAAATTATTTAAATAACTTAGAAAAATATTTTGAGAATCGGTAGGCGTCGGAGGGGCCGCTAGAATTTTTGGAAGACACTTTCCATTTGGCGATTTATGTTTACAAATTCAGTTGTTATGCTTTTTGCACTTTAATCGAAATATTTCACAGTCAAACGTTCGCTTATAATTTAATTGACTTAAAAACAAATAAACATAAAAAACTGATAAGGGAAGTAATGTCTAAAACTTAAAATACATATATTGGGCATTCCAGGCTAAATCACTCACTTTAAGACCCGACCCCTTCAATTAATTTTATTTTTGGAAATGTTTTAGTACGTATTAAATGCAACTTGCACTCAAATTTTCAGCCTTGTGTACCAAGTTGGTTTATATCAAGTTGGTTATACCAATTTTTCAAAATGGAAATTAAAAAAATGAAAATTTTCAATTAATTTTGACAAGTAAAAAATATAGCTATCTTAAAAAAAGTTGGAAAGCGTTTTGTTGGTTTTTAAATGTGGTTTTAGAAAAAAAATATGAAAAAACAAGTTAGAAAGTTATAGTCGGTTAAGACCGACCATATGATACCCTACACCAGTGTTTTCCGGAAAATGGGACCCATGTCCAAACATGGATCGATTGGAACTATCTTTAGTTAGATCTTTATTTAGTGTAGAAAACACACACAGACTTAATTTTAGTGGAATTGGTTTATTTTTTTGCCAATAGACCGATTTAACTGAATATCGGTCGAAATTTTTATATGGGGGACTAAGTCCAAAAATGGTCCAAATGTATTCCGATTTCATTTGGTTGCCAAAGTACACGTTTAACACCTGCAAATAAAATTTTAATCAAATATTTTAATTTTTATGAATTTTGAGGAAATTATGTTAATATAGGAAGGGTGGTTTGTATGGGGACTACCAGAAGGCCTGAACCGATTCCTTTGAAATTAGGTATGGTGGTGCATATACAATTTTAGTACCTGTTAAATTTCAAAACGATTTCTACTTTAATACGGTTATTAGAGACATTTAAGCGAAATTCAAAGGGGGCGTTTGCATAGGGGCTAGGTCTTAACATGGACCGATTTTTTCCAATTTCAATAGGCTTCGTCCTTGGGCCAAAAGAAGCTTAAGTTTCAAATTTCAAGTCAATTGATTGAAAATTGCGACCTGTATCGTGCTTAAACCGATAGATGGACAGACGGACGGACAGACGGACATCGCTAAATCGACTCAAAAAGTAATTCTGAGTCGATCGGTATGCTTAAAGGTAGGTCTAGGTCCAATATTTCGGGTAGTTACAAACATCAGCACAAACTCATTATACCCTGTACCACAGAGTGGTGTAGGGTATTATTATTCGAAGTAATTATCACTTATTTTTTAACGTTTAAAAAATAAAACCGACTTTTTGAAAATGTCCGAAACTTTAGATTTTTTTTAAAAACTCTAAAAATTTTACTTTAAAATTGGTGTCTAACTTGCATTTAATACATACTACAACATATCCAAAATAAAAATAAATCGAACGGGGTCGGGCCCGAAAGTGTGTGATTTGTCATGGAATGCCCCATATATTCTTTGACAGTAAAACTTTCACTGGTCATTTAATTGACTAAAATACATAAATATAAAAAACTGAGAGTAGATCTGAAACAAAAATGATATCACTTCAGCTTACGCTTTTAGAAGGTAAAATCACTCACGTATTATTGGATTAACTCACAATTTTTTTTTTTTAATACACGTTTACTCAATATTTACGTGAGTACACTGAAAGAGTTATTGTTCATAATATCTATGAACAAATTTCATAAAACCATATTCATAGAATCTATAAAACAATTAATTGGCTGAATGAATATTCACTAGTATTGTGAAATATTTCATAGAATTTTATTCATAGATTTTGTTAGATTCATAGAAAAAATTCATAGAACTAATGAATGTTATTCATAGAAAAAATGTCATCAATAAGCCTTTTAATTTTTTTAATAATTAAAATAAGGTAAACATAATTAAAAAAATTGAATAAATGTATTAAAAAAATATAAAAAATATAAAAAAACATAAAAACGTAAATAAAATATTGCTACCCTGGCAGGATTCGAACCCAAGACCTACCGGCTGGGAAATTTATAATCGACGCCTTAGCTATCAGCGCCACCAAAGGAGGAAAACCTTGCCGACTAACACTTATACACAAATACACAAACATTTTGTTTTTTACAAACACACACACAGATTTTAGCAGAGCATTGTGGCAGAGCATAGATACAAACTTAATATGTTAAAGCGGAATATTAAACAAAATGGATTTTAAGTCTTATTATATGTTTATATATTTTAGCTCAGTGGCTAGAGACTAAGCTTCACGAATAACTGGTTTTGTTGTCGAATCTCGGTGGGGATAGGTTAAAAATAAATAAATTTTTAAAAATAGAATATTGTAAATAAATTAAAATAAAATAATAAAGTAAATAAAAATTAAATAACAAAATAAATAAAAATAGAATTGAACAATATTTTTTTTTTCATAGCCTAAGATATTTTTCATAGGTATCTGGTTTCTATGAATTTGTTTCATAGATTCTATGAAGGGCATCATTGGCTGACTTCTAATGATTTTTTTCATAGAATCAATGTACGTTTTCATAATGAACAAAATTCTTTCAGTGTAACTAGACTTTATCACACGATAACTCGTGATTCAAGTCTTTCAAGTAAATGAAGTGACCAGCGCCCATATCTATCATTAATAAACTTTTTGATCAAATTCGGTCTTGCTCTTATCCTTCAAAATCTACAAAAATCCTTTAATATTAAATTCTAACCAAATTCTAGTTTTGGGGCCGAACTTATAGGCTTTCAAATGTTTTTTCTTGCACCAGGTTGTCCAATTTGGGACTTCACAATCGTTCGATCCATTTTGGTTCGAAATTGATTTACGATGGTGGAATAAGTTTTTTTTTAACGGATGAAGTTTAACAAAATTTTTAAAATTAGAAAACTTTAAAGTTAAATATAATTTACAACTATTTAAAACATTTTAGTACATTAAAAACTTTAAAGCTGTTAAAACAACCCAGCAAAACTTTGGTAATGGGTGGTGACTATGTAACACATTACCAGGTAATGTATATCCCTTATTTGTAGCATTATTTTAGGATGTCTTACCAGACATTTGTTCTACAACATACTATTATATTAAGGTGAAAAATAATGTTTTACTAATAACTTGTTCCGTAATGCATGATTATTGCGAAAATTGTATTTCATATTTATTATTTCTAAACATTAAATCATGGGTGACTTATATTTGGTTACATTATGTATTATTTTAAAATTTGAAATAATGCATTATTTGTAATTGAATACATAATGCATTACAATAACATAAAAAATAAATATTTTATACAAAAATGCATAAGTTTTAACTGGAGATGGGCTCACGACAGGAATTTTTGAATCACGGACACTCACTCACGAGCATATTTTTTCTACTCACGTGAGTAAATTTAATACATCGATACTTGTTCTCTACTCGTAACGCCTTATATATTACGTTCTGGTATCCTATATTTTATACATTACTCGTATGCATTACTTTGAGTCTCGTCCCATGTTAAAATCATCAATGCTGCAATGTATAAAATAAGCTGTATACCTTTTTTGGTAATCAAAGTTTTGCTGGGAAATTTCCAATTTGATTCTAGTTCGACTCTAACAGTCTTACAAATTTCATTATTATCTGTTTTTTGTTTTAAACTTGTGGCGTAAAATTAAATATTTCAAAAAGCAATGCTAAAGCTAAATTATAAACTTTAAGAATTTTTTATTCAAAGACCAAATAAAATAGGAAAACAACTTTTTAAGCTTTTAATTTTTAATAATTTGCAAATTGTAGTAAATTGAAAAATGATTCAAAAATAAAATAACTATTTGAAATTGTATAGAGGTTTCAAAACTAATCTCCAGTTAAAAAATTTGTATATATATTTTTTAACCTAAAGCAGGTGTATGTACTTTTGAGTGTATTTTTTTCAATTTTTTTTTTTTTTGGTTTGGAAAAAAGTATACAAACGAAACAAACAAAATCAAAAAAGAGTATCATCTGTAGTTTAAAAAAAAAATTAAATAAAAAGTATAACACATTTTCTTTTGTATGAAAAATTAAAATGTCCACCTGTACCTATCTCACCTGCAAAATCGCCAGCAATTCTTCGTCTTACAGCAGCGCAGGGTCGATCTGTTTTCTCAAAACAACGACACCATTCGCGTGTATTTATCGAATTGTCCTGATCCAAATCGCACGTATCAATGAATGGCTTAATGCAACGTTCATTCTGATCATGTTCCAAATCGTACATCTCTTGCAGCGATAAAAATCCGTCATTATTCAAATCCAAATGACCAAACATCCATTTGGCTTCAGTTTTACAGGCCGGTGGGAAATGAGCCTTTGATTTTTGACTATGTTGTCTACGTTTCTTGCTATCGGCCATAATAACAGAGAACCAATCCAAGAGACGATTACCGATGGCTGTCAATTGTTGGGGTTTACATTCGGGTGATTTTGAGGGATAGCCTGGGTAAATAAGGGGGGAAACAAGGGTTAAATTATTTAGAAAAAGTTTTTACTTTTTTTGTTTCTTTTTAAAATTTTGTTTTTTGTTTTTATGTAATTACCAGTATTAATGTTGTTATTCTTCTGATATTTTTGGGGTTTCTCTATAACTTCATTGTATCCACGAATTTTATGTTTATCTTCTTGGTACTGTTGATTGTCCTAAAAAGATTTTAATAAAATTTTAAATTAATTAAAACGAAGTTTTACTGTACAAAGAATAAGTTCTGATTAATTTTTATTAAAAAATTAAACGAAATTTATTCGATCTTTAAAATATTACATCTTGGGAAGGTTTATTCTAGCTCGAGGTTATTTTCTTTACACCATGATATTTTCATATAATAATTTTTCAGAAAATTATTTCTCGTTATAAATTTATTTATCGATTCCCCCCCATCGATTTTAAGACCTTCTAGCGATGTCCGTCTGTTTGTGGAAATGGTGATCACGACCAAAATATGAGACGGATATGACTGAAACTAAACATTTTTATTGGAAGTTCTCCCGAGAAGTTTGGTATTGCATTTGAGCGATATCGGTTCAGCGGTTCAAAAGTTATGAACAAAAATGTAAGGACAACTCAAAAATTTTAGTACATTCAACATAACCTAAAAATACAAAATGCTTTAATTCGGCTGCTGGTTGACATATGTGAACATAATTGAATACTAAATGGTTTTTTAAACAAGTACGAACATATTTTTTTTGACAAAAAAAGAAAAAAATCGTGGATTTTTTTTTTTACCAAAATTTTTTTTTCGCGGAAATTTTTTTAAAAAAATTTTTTTTTTTTCAAAAGTAATTTCCTTTTAAAAAAAGTTTTTTGCAGTAATCTTTTTGAAATTGTGGAGGGTATCACTACATTCGGCAAAGCCGAATTTAACTTTTTTACTTGTTATAAAAATAAAATATTTGAGCTCGAGGTCTGGATTTTTAAATTAAAATTCTTTTTTATTTATTTCCAATATTTCGCCGCTCAGTATAGTACACAGAAAAAAAAAAATTGTCAATACAATTAATTTCATTGTTAATACAATTAAACATTTAATTGAAACTGAGCCTACATTGGATTTTGTCAATACAACATTGACTTTTGTAACTTTTAAAAAAAATATCAACTCATTTTTGTCAATTAAATTCATTGTTGTATCAACAATGAAATTAATTGAAAAGTTTGTAATAAATTATATTAACGGAAAAAAGCATGCTTTAATGTCATTTTATAAAAAAAAATCTAAAAATAGAACAAAAAAAATCTAAAAAATTAAAAAAAAAAAAAACATTAGCCGGCAGCTGGAATCGAACCCGCAACGAACATGATACGAGTCTAGCACACTACCACCGTGCTATTCCTTGTATATATTTGTAGTTGACTATACGAGTATATTAAAGGAAATAAACCGGTTTTAATGTCATTTTATTTAAAAAAAAATATAAAAAACTAAAAAAAAAAAAAACATCTAGCGGCAGCTGGAATCGAACCGGCAACGAATATGGTACGAGTCTAGCACACTACCACCGTGCTATTTCTCATATATTTTTTACTTGACTTAACGCTTATAAAAGGTACTGCAGAATAGCAAAACAAAAATAATTTAAAATAAAAATAAATAAAAATAAAAAAATGTTTCCGCCAGCTGGCAGCGAACCCGCAATGTTCATGATTTGAGTCTAGCACACTACCACCGAGCTATCGTCACATAAATTTGAGCTTCATTAAATGAATTTATAAGGTGTCTGTGTTATCAATGAGCATTTTGTGCGTTTTTTAACAATGATTTTAATTGATGCATTTAATTGGAAATTAAATTGGATTTTTGTCACATTAACTATATACATTGTTGATACAATTAAAAACGTTGTTGAACTGGAAGTTAGTTGCTAACAATTTGTTTTGTTACTTTTGATTTCACGATATTTTTTTCTGTGTATAATTTGTGATGTACAGTATAATTTGTGATGACCAGCTACAAACAACTTTAATATATTTTAAAATTTGTTATTTTATTTAAAATCCACTATACTCCCTGAGGATGCCACTCGATGAGCGGCGAAATATTGGAAATAAATAAAAAAGAATTTTAATTTAAAAATCCAGACCTAGAGCTCAAATATTTTATTTTTATAATTAAATTGGAAAGGTCGAATAAAAAACAACTATAATTTTTTACTTGTTTTAAATTAATTCTGAAAATTTATACTTCTGTTGAAATCCGTCTTTTCCCGCCACCATAGTCCAGAAAAGTCAAACGATATTGACAAACCTCGAATCACAATCTGTCTGTATCTGACAATGTATTTTATTCAAATTTTTGCAAACCTGTGCGATCGTTCATCAACTTTAGAGATATAGACAAGAAACCAAAAGACGTTTAGAAATGCCGAAAGAAATTGGCGTTCAACATTTGTGATATTTTTTTCTACTGATTTTTAATGAAAATTTCCCACTTTAGAGATGGCACGTGGGTGAATTCTGACTCACGCTGACTCACGCTCACTCAAGAAAATCATAATTTACTCAATCATATTTTTTGTTTACTCACTATCCATGTGAGAAAAAAAATTTCACTCTCGTGTAACTCAAATTTCGATCACGATCACAATATTTTCAGACAAAATAAAAAACAACAAGTAAGAAAATTATAGTCGGTCAAGACCGACCATATAATAGCCTACACCAGAGTTTCCCGGAAAATGGGTCGCAAGTTCAAACATGGACTGATTAGATCTATATTTTGTAAAACCTTTAATAAGTGTAAAAAACACCCACAAATCAAATTTGAGTGAGATGGGCTACTTTTTGTTGACAATAAACCGCTTTAACTGAATATCGGACGAAATTTTAACATGGGGCCTAAGTTCGAAAATGGTCCGATGATAATCGATTTGATAAGGTTATTTAAGTACGGGTTTAACATACAAAAACAGAATTTTAATTAAATATTTTCTATTTTCATAAAATTTGAAAGATTTTTGTGGAAATCGGGAAGGTGGTTTGTATTGGGGCTACAAGAATAACTGGTCCGATTTCTTTAAAATTCGGAATGGTGATTTGTGTTGATGAAACATGATTTCCTACCAAATTTCGAAAATATACCTATTCTAATGCGGTTATTAGAGTCATTTGAGCCAAAACTGAAGAGGAGCTTTGTATGGGGGCTAGGTCTAAATACGGACCGATTTCTTCCAATTTTAATAGGCTTCGTCCTTGGGCCAAAAGAGGCTTACGTTTTAAATTGCAAGTCAATTGATTTAAAATTGCGACCTGTATCGTGTTTAAAACGTTAACATGGACAGACGGACGGACGGACATCACTAAATCGACTCAAAAAGTGATTCTGAGTTGATCGGTATACTTAGAAGTGAGTCTAAAACCAATATTTCGGGTAGTTACAAACATCAGCACAAACTCATTATACCCTGTACCACAGTGTGGTATAGGGTATAAAAAACAGTTTTTTATTGGCTGATAGATCAATAATTTCGCACTTAACCAATTTAAATCAAGAAAGAAATGTAAAAACTTTAAATAAAACACTAAACATACAGTTAAATAAATTTGACTCACGCAAGAAACGTGTCACTCATTACGAATCACTCACGGAAAAATTGTTCTTACTCCCGAAACAAAAATTTACTCAATCTCGATCACATGAGTAGCTGTCCTTATCACGCTTATGCATAATCCACGTTACCAGCGCCCATCTCTAGTGAAAATCATTAAATCTTTGAATGCATTTAAGCGGGCACATTTAAGTGGGCACATTTAAGCGATATCACATTAAATTTTGTTTATGAAATTTTTTGTTGGTAACATTTTTTACACATTTAGGATAACTAAAACATACAATTAAAAAATTTTGAATCACGCAAGAAACATGTCACTCACTACGAATCACTCACGGACAAATTGCCCGTAATCACCAAAAAAAAATTTACTTAATAACGATCACGTGAGTAGCTGGAGTTATCACGCTCATTCGTAATCCACGTTACCCATCTCAAGTGATACCCATTAAAGCTTTGAACGCATTTAAGCGGGCACATTTCGTGGATAGCATTTTAAATATTATTTTCTAAAAATAATATTTTTAGTAATGTGCAAATAATGCTGGTAGCATTATTTGCACATTTAGGATGGCAAAAGCTAGTTACAGTAAAACCCGGTGATAACGAACTTGGAGTTCGTTATAAGTGAAGTTCTCTATAAGCGGGATATATTTTATATCAACCTAGTTTTATTTCCAAAAAAATAGATACAACTTTATTTTACTTTATTTTTTTTTATAAATAAACTACTAAATGAGAAGAAAACATTAAAAATACAGTAAAAAAACCGGTTATAATGAACAACGAGGGATCAGTAAAAATAGTTCGTTATAAACGAAGTTCGCTATAAGCGGGGTATATTTTATATCAACCTAGTTTTACTTCCAAAAAAAAAGTTCCAATTTTATTTTATTTGACGTTTTTTTGTAAGTAAACTACTTTTTGAGAAGAAAACATTAAAAATATAAATAAATTTTATAAAATTATAATATTAACCAAAAATTTTTAACTTTTTGTGAGTTTGGTAAACATAATTGACGCACATTTCAAAATATATATGAGAGTTCGTTATAAAAAGGTAAATATAGATGAAATTGTGTTCGTGGGACCATAATAAGTAGTTCGTTTTAACCGAGGATTCGCTATAATCGAGTTCGTAATAAAAGAAGTATTTTGTTCGAAAATTATTGCCAAAATGTCGGCACTTTCGAATTAGTTTGTTATAACCGAGGTCGTTATAATCAAGTTTGACTGTATAAATAAATTTTATCAAAATTATAATATAAACCAAAAATTTCCAACCGTTTGTGAGTTTCGTTATAAAAAAATTGTATTCGTGGGACTATAAGTTCGTTTTAACCGAGGATTCGTTATAACCGAGTTTGTTATAAAAGAAGTATTTTGTGTGAAAACTGATGCAAAATGTCGGGACCTTAGAATTAGTTCGTTATAACCGAGAACTCGTTATAACCAAGTTCGTTATAACCGAAAACTAAAATATGTTGTCCGGCATATTAGATCCGCCATTTTGATTTTCGAATCTTACGAAATACCATCAAAATCAAAGATTTTAGCCAAAACAGACAACATAGCAAAAAACTTAATTTTAAATTTGTCGCCATATTGTATCCGCCATTTTGAATTTTAAAAATCTGAAAATCTAGACCTTCTTTGTTAGTTAATTAAGGACCCTTAGACGGCTTTTACACAGTTTCATTATTTCGTTCTAAAGGGTGTCCAAAATTGAGGTATCATTTTAATTTTATTGAAAAAATTAGTTTTTCTTCAGATATTAAAATTATTTTTATTTCAGTTTACTACAAATAGGTTCCGGTTAACAATAAAAAAATATGTGGGTAAAGTGACCCCCCTTACTGGCTCGGCAGACTCCCAATATTTTACCAAAATTATCAAACACGTTTTTCAATAAACTATTGTCAATGGTTGATATCTGTTTGATAATGTTGGTTTAAAGGTATTGAGCTGTTGTGGGATTATTGCTGCACTCTTTCGATTTCAAAAAATCCCACAAAAAAAATCTAAATGTGCCAAATCACACGATCTTGTTGGCCAATTTACTCCTCATCTGCGAGAAATAATGCGATTTCGAACTTGTCTGTCAAATGATCCATTGTTTCTCTTGCAGTGTGACAAGTGACATTATTCTGTTGAAACCACATATTCTCTACATCTAAATCATCAATTTTCCGACACAAAAACCTTCGGATCATCTCCCTGTAGCGATTTCCATTGACCGTAATCACATTTCCATTTTCGTTTTCAAAAAATATGATCTGATGATTCCTCCGGACCACAAACTACACCAATCCGTAACTTTTTGGGGATGAAATGGTTGCTCTAAGATAACTCTTAGATTCTCTTCACCCCAAATGTGACAATTCTGCAAGTTGCAGTAGTCATTGAGCTGGAAGTGGGCTTCGTCGGTAAAAATTATTTTGTTAAAAAATTCTCATTTTCTTCTTTCTATTTTTAAAAAATTTTATTAATAAAAACACGTTGTTCTTTCGTGTATCGTTTCATATTAACTAACCGGAATGTATTTAGAATCTGAAAACTAAAATTCAGAATAAAAACTACAAGTAGAAAAAAATGGCAGCAAAATTAAAATGATACCTCAATTTTGGACACCCTTTATAAAAAATCCATAATCATGTTTTTTTCAATCAACATTTAATTTAATCCAAAAGGAAAAATTTTGGTGAATATTTTAATTTTCCATTCAATACTAGTAAATATTTAATCTGGATATTTTCATGTTTTATACACTAAACGCCCATTAGTTTCATTATTTACAATACAATAAACAGCTACCAACAGGCATAACTACTCCATCGATAAAAATAAAAGTACCTACAAAAACAAAAGGGAGTACACAAGAATTAGGGGGATTTTTTTATTTTTACAAAATTTTACAGAAAAGTTTGGTACAAATGCTTAGATCACAATTCAATAGATATTGGCTGTGAAACAGCTTGACTGTGAATGCTGTTTGAAAGTCGAAAGTTGATAAATTAATGCTCCCCTAGTGTTAATATCAATACTTTAATACGTTATTCTCACATGTTCATATTCAGTGCACTCAAAAAAACATGTTTGTAAGAAATAATCTACAATATTTCTTGAGTTTTCCCTATGGAAAAAATTGTTGAATTTCATTTAATTTCATTCCCTGTTCCATTTTATGTCCCGGTTCCATTCAATTTCATTCTTTGTCCAAATACCAAACATCCCTATGTCAACTTTGATTAAATAGGGGTAAATTTACTAAATTGTAAAAAATTTAAAAAGGTCAACTTTCCCCGTACAAATCGACCCCCTCTAAAAATGTAAGCAAAAGTTCTCTAACGAATTTTGCGTGGTTAGTTAAATTTGAACATTACATTACCCGAGGAATTGAAATCATTTGTACCAGGTTTAGGTGAAATTTTTCTTCAAAGATTTGGATTCTGTTGCTTCAAAAAAATATATTTTCGGTAACATTTTATTATGTTTTGATCGCATTTATTTGTATTAAACGTCAAGGATATGTATCATGAGAGATTAGGATGATATGATAAGGACGTAGTATCGTGGGGGTCAGGGGGATCTAGAGGTTTTGAGTTTTTATTATATGACGGACATTTAAAAAAATTGCTTAATTGGTCTAGCCGTTCCGTGATTTTAAATACACATCTCGAAAAAATTTAGCGTAAATTGAGCGTTAAAAGCTTACAACGGAAGTCTCCCTGGTATCACCCTTCGATCTTCGTGAAATTTGGATATGTTTGGTATTTTACTCGGTGACAGGACATAATCCCCACTGACATTACCCCCATAACGGAAATAGGGATTATGACCGAATTCATCACGGTCATAATCCCCATAATAGTTGTGGAGACTATGGTCGTTTCCAAAACGGTCACAATCCGAAATTTTTTCGGTCATATTATAGGGTGTAAGTCCAAAGCAATTTTGGTCATAATCCCCGTTTTCTGCAGAGAGGGTGGGTTTAGCGAAGCCGCTAAATCCCTAAGCCTGGCCGAACACCGGCTACGCAGAAAAACTTTTAAGACAAAAAAATACAATTTTTGGAATTATGACCAACTAGTATAGTGGACACAATCCCCATAAATCTGGGAATTAAGTCCGTTTTTATTGGGATTATGTGGTAATTATTTTCGGTCATAGTCCCCACCACCATTATGGGGATAATGACCGGATTATGCCTACTTAGGGAGTGGTGATCGGGCGTAGGTATGTGTTAAAAAAATGTTTTATGGTAAAAATAAATGGTGGTCGGTCTCACTAATGAACCCCCCCCCCCCGGACGCACCAATGGACCGGTAGAAGCTGATTAAATAAAACAAATTTACAAAAAATAAAAAAAATGTATGGGGACCGCCTTAACAGTTAAAGATAGAGGGTAGGTGGGTTCAGAGAAAATGTTTGGACTAAAAAAATATTGTGGATCGGTCATACATTTTGTTACTCTAAGGGCACTATTAGGGCAGTTAGAGCGTTGGAGCAAATTTAAAAAAATTTCGTTTTGTGTGGGAGCCCCCTTAGAAATTGGAGATAGGGTATTAGTTTGTTCCAAAGAAATGTTAAGACGTAAAAACTAATGGGGGTCGGTCTTATAAATGACCCCTCTATGACACACCATTGGAGCAGTAGAAATGATTTTAAGATTGGAAAATTACAATAAATTTGTTTTAAAAAATTTTAAAAAATAGTAATAATCGTTATCCCACGATCCTCTTGGGCAAAAATTTTGTAGAATCGATAGAAGTTTTATACAAAAAAATTTCAAAAAAATCGAAGACTACAAACATTTTCATAAATGAGATTTAAATTTTAAAACTTAAAAATCGCATACTAGAGCGCTTTTAAGAATTTTTTGGGATCTTTTTTTTAAAGTATGTAAAAAACAAAACATTTGAAAAAAAAAAAATTGAAATTTGGACCATTATTGAAGAAGTTATTTGTAAAAGAAGTTTGAGTAAAGAAACAAACTACCAATTTTTAAAAAGTCGATATCTTATGAACGGGTCCTCAAAAAAATCTAAAAATTTACCACGAAGGAGTTTTCGAAGGGTACTAAAAACTGTAAACAATTTGGGAAAATCTAAAAATTTTTTTTTCAAAGTGTCCGATTTTACATGGAATGCCCCATATCATTATATGTATCTGATCAGAGTTGTAAGATTCGAGATTTGTACCAATTTTCGATATCTGTTGGGATATAATTGCTGATTAGATCTAATTAAATCTTGAAATTGAGATCGAATCTCCTATAAAATAGATCGGATACTATTGATGTATCCGATGTATTACGGAGTCTTGGATGGGGGACATTACGGGTAGTGGAGCCACCATAAATTTTTACACAGATGGATCGAGGCTGCACGAACAAGTGGGATTTGGAGTCTATTCGGAAGAGCTTGGATTGAGCCTGGCTCGAAGATTGCCAGATCATTGCAGTGTTTACCAGGCAGAGATGCTTGCAATAAGGGAAGTGGCTGCCTAGTTGAGCTGCAATGTCTTGTCTACAACCGCAGTCAACATCTATACTGACAGTCAAGCCGCGGTTAAGTCCCTGGATTCAATGTTTCTGAAAACAAGATCTGCCCTTAACTGCCGCACGTCTTTAAATGAGATGGCCAATAAGTTTAACTCATATGGGTCCCAGGGCACAGAGACATTCCAGGGAATTGCAAAGCCGATGAGCTTGCAAGACTAGGAACTACCTTACAGGTTCCAACAGAATTGGAATGTGTTGGTATGCCTCTAGAGACTTGCAACCAAAACCTACGGCTTTGTTATACGACGGAGACTAATCAAAGATGGGCAAATGGATGGACGTGTGAGACAACACGACAACACGACTGATTTGGTCTTCTCTTAATCAGTGGCGCACAGGTGAGCTGATATCGCTTCCAAGAGGAGAGATTTCGACGGTGGTTTCTATAATTACCGGACATTGTCTTATAGGGAAGCACGCAGAGCGGTTAAATGAGCCGTCGAATGTCTTTTACCGAAGTTGCATGGATGAAGAGGAGTTGGAAACTATCGAAGACTTTTTTTGCCATTGCCCGGCACTTTCTGGTCAGAGACTTGCTTCACTGTGATATAGGGAGCTGTACGATCTTTCTGATTTGTCGGATGTCAAAATTCAACATCTAAGGACTTTCATAAGAAGCTCAAACTGGTTTAACGACAGAGACTAGTAGGGAAACCCATTACGGTCCTGTGGTATCACAATGGACCTCAGAGTCTACGTGTGTTGACGTAAAACGTCAGCAGCCACTTCAACCTAACCTCACCTATGGATGTACTTACAAGGGAAGTATCTCAACCCTTATGAACCGATTTGCCTGAAACTTAAAATATTTATAAAATAGACAATTCTAAGGTTGGGGTGTATCGGCTTATAGGACATATCGTGGATTTAAGGGTTTAAAAAATGGGTAAAATAAATGGCGAAAAATCGTTTTTAGGATTTTCAGCCCCTTTTTTGTAAGAAACTATATGATGTTTCTATATGAGAAGAAAGGTTTCTGTAATGCTTATCTAACGGTGGCATAACCTTGCAAACTTCGGCTTCGTTAAATATTTTTTTCATGAAAATGTGTAAATTTTGGGGGTATTTATTTGAAGTCCATATGAATACGAAATAATCTTTATTAAATTTAAGCCGACACGTATTTTTGCTCTAGGCGATATTCCTGTTAGTTCGGGAGTTATCAAAATGTTCCTGAAGTTTCATAAGGGGACAACGAAATTTTTAAACACCGATATGGCCGATAGCCGAGACACCCCAACCTTTAAATCGTCTCTTATACATATAATTTAAGTTTCATGCAAATAGGTTCATAGGGTTGAGATGCTTCCCTTGTTAGCTAGCGACAGATCATACCAGATTTTATAATTTTTTTTACAGTTTTTTAAATTTTTGACCACGCGTTAAGAAAAAATTACGAAAAAACGTTAAAGGTTTTTTTTACCAACCTATTTTTTTGAGTGTATACCGTGTATACGGTTTCTAGTTATATGTATGTGTAAATAAATACTAACACAAAACACTTACCTTTTTGTAAGCAGTATACTTGAGATATTTATAATGTTTGTTGTCATATTTGATCTCCTCTGGCGTGAAAGTGAATTGTGAATTGATGTGATTGTAATGACGATTGTTATCATCCTTATCCTGTTGTTTGTGTGTGAAGAGCAGTTGTAGTAGTAGTAGTCGAAGTAGTAGTAGACAACAACCATTACCAAAATAACAAACGAATCGTAACGAAAATCAAACCAAGTAGAACCCAAAACCGTAAGAGAGTGTGCAAGTAGAGGAATTCATAAGTAGAGGAATGTTGTAGTAGTATTAGTATAAGGATTTAGAGAGATAAACAAAACCAAATACAAAATACATTGACACCAATAAACACACACACACACACAAACAACACACAACAAAGTGTGGCATAACATGATGATAAACAGAAAGGAAACGGAAATATACATGAAATAGAGAGAGAAAAAAAAAAACAAGAATTCATATAAGAACAATGCAAATAACCATGTTTTAAAGATTAATATACACATGTATGCATTACATTTGTTGTATGTATATGTATGTGTATTAAATACATATTTTGTAATTCAATAGGTCTGTAAATGTATGGCTGTCTGTCTGTCTGACTGTCTGTTGTCTCTGTGTATCGTCTTTTTGCATACATATAAACAGATAGACATGTACACTTAATTGTCTTTCTGTCACTGTAAATGCGTATTAAAGTGTTTGTTTATTGTCATTGTTTTATCAACACAACATTTATATACATGTTGTTGTTAATTGTTGTTTTACTTATCCCCCCCCCCCCCCAACAACACCGCATTCTTTGTACAGGATGATATTTCCTGAAAATATTTTGAATAGCACCAACTGGAATATTTTGTAAACACAACTCTCAGATTCTGAAAAATTTTTCTTTTAGAAAAATTCTCAGATTCTGAGACATTTTTTCAATAGAAAAATTTTCAGATTCTGAGAAATTTTTTCGATAGAAAAATAATCACAGAATCTGAGAAATTTTTCTTACAGAAACATTTTCAGATTCTGAGACATTTTTCTTACAGAAAAATTTTCAGATTCTAAGACATTTTTCCTGTAGAAAAAATCTCAGATTTTGAGAAATTTTTCTTATAGAAAAATTCCTAGATTCTAAGACATTTTTGTTACAGAACAATTTTCAGATTCTTAGACATTTTTTTAATAGAAAAATTCTCAGATTCTGAGACATTTTTTCTAAAAAAAAATTTTAGATTTTGAGACATTTTTTCTATGGAAAAATTTTCAGATTTTGACTCTTCCTATAGAAAAACAATTAGATTCTTAGACATTTTTCTATAGACTCGGACTCGGAGGCACTTTGCCTATAGAAAAATTTTTAGAAAAATTCTCAGATTCTGGCACATTTTTCCCATACAAAAATTCTAAGATTATGAAACATTTTTCCTACTGAAAAATTCTCAGATTCAGAGACATTTTTTCAATAGAAGGATTCTCAGGAAAAATCTTTTATTTTTCCTTTAGAAAAATTTTCAGATTCTGAGACATTTTTCCTATAAAACAATGCTCTGATTTTGAGACATATAGAAAAATTTTTAGATTCTGAGATATCTTTCCTATAGAAAAATTCTCAGATTCTGAGATATTTTTCCTATAGCAAAGTTCTCAGATTCTGAGAAATTCCTCCTATAGATAAATTCTCTGATTCTGAGTCATTTTTCCTATAGAAAAATTCTCAGATTCTGAGAAATTTTTCCTAAAAAAAATGCTCAGATTTTAATACATTTTTCCTATAGAAAATTTCTCAGATTCTGAGACATTTTTCTCAGATTCTGAGACATTTTTCATATAAAAAAATTCTTGGATTTTGAGACATTTTTCTCATAGCAAAATTTTTCCTACAGGAAAATTCTCAGATTCTGAAACATTTTTCCTATCGAAAAATTCTCAGATTCTGACGCATTTTTCTTATAGAAAAATTCTCAGATTCTGCAACATTTTTCTTACAGAAAAATTCTCAGATTCTGAGACATTTTCCTTAAAGAAAAATTTCAGATTCGGAGAGATTTTTCTTATAGAAAAATTCTCAGATTCTGAGACATTTTTCCTATAGAAGAATTCTCAGATTCTGAGACATTTGTGCTGTAGAAAAATTATCAGATTCTGAGACATTTTTACTATAGAAAAACTCTCAGATTCTGAGATATTTTTCCTATAAAAAATTTCAGAAAAATTTTCAGATTCTGAGACTCCTATAGAAAAATTCTAAGATTCTGACACATTTGTCATATAGAAAAATTCTCAGCTTCTGAGACATTTTTTCGATAGAGAAATTCTCAGATTCTGAGAAATTTTTCTTACCGAAAATTCTCAGATTCTGAGACATTTTTCTTATAGAAAAATTTCTGGATTCTAAGACATTTTTGTTATACAAAAATTTTCAGACTCTTGACATTTTTCTAATAGAAAAAATCTCAGATTGTGAGAAATTTATCCAATAGAAAAATTTTCAGATTCTAAGATATTTTTCCTACAGAAAAATTTTCATATTCTGAGACATTTTTCCAATAGAAACATTATCAGATTCTAAGATATTTTTTCTATCGAAAAATTCTCAGATTCTTAGACACTTTTCCTATATAAAAAATTTCAGATTTGTTTTTTGGAAAATTTCTCAGATTTTTAAACATTTTTCCTATAGAAAAATTTTCAGATTCTGAGACAGTTTTTCTATAAAAATTCTCAGTTGCGAGAGAGATTTTTCATTTAGAAAAATTCTCAGATTATAAAAAAAAACAAAATTTTTGATTCTAAGAAAAGTTATCAGATTCTGAGTAATTTTTTTTAGATTTATCAGATTCTGAAACATTTTACGTTTAGAGACATCATAAGATTCTGAGACATTTTTCCTAAAGAAAAGTTCTCAGATTTCAAGACTATTTTTCTATCGAAAAATTCTCAGATTCTGAAAAATTTTTCCTATAGGAAAATTCTCAGATTCTTATACACTTTTCCTATACAGAAATTCTTAGATTATGAGACATATTTCCTGTAGAAAAATTTTGATTTTCTAAGATATTTTTTCTTAAGAAAATTCTCAGATACTGTGAAATTTTTCCTATAGAAAAATTCTCAGATTCTCACGCATTTTTCCTATAGAAAAATTTCTTGGATTATGAGACATTTTTCCTATAGAAAAATTTCTCAGATTAAGTAATTTTTTCTATTGAAAAACTCTCAGATTCTGAGAAATTTTTCCTTAAGAAAAATTCTCAGATTCTAAGACATTTTTCTTATAGAAAAATTCTCAGATTCTGAGACATTTTTCTTATAAAAAAATTCCCAGATTCTGAAACATTTTACTTACAGAAAAATTCCAGATTCTGAGACATTTTCCTTATAGAAAAATTCTCAGATTCTGAGAGATTTTTCTTATAGAAAAATCCTCAGATTCTGAGACATTTTTCTTATAGAAAAATTCTGAAACATTTTGTTTACAGAAAAATTCTCAGATTCTGAGATATTTATCCTATAGAAAAATTCTAAAATTCTGAGAAATTTTTCTCATACAAAAATTTTCAGAATCTGAGACATTTTTCTTATAGAAAAATTCTTAGATTTTGAGACATTTTTCTTATAGAAAAATCTCAGATTTTGAGACATTTTTCCTACAGAAAAATTCTCAGATTCTGAGATATTTTTTTTTTTTCTAAAAAGTTTTCAGTTTCAGGGACATTTTTGCTCTTACAAAAAATCTAAGAAATTTTTTCTTTATATAAATTTTCGCCTGAAATTTTTTAACATTCCCGAAAAAAATTTCCTAGAAGGCATCGTCGAATGTTTGGTCTTGTCCAACTTTAATTCCCTTAATACTTTTCTGTAATTTAAAGGTTTTTTTTTTATTTTTGATTAATTTACACAACATGTTAAGTGTCAGTGTCATGTATTGTTTTATATGTTGCTACCATCAATTATGTATGTTGTCTGTCTCGTTGTATTGCATTTGGTAATTGCAATTGTTCTTGTGTTGTTAGTGTGTTGATCGGTTTAAACCAAACTGCAACCAACAACAACCAACAACAGCAACACATCACATCACATGCATGCGTTGCAGTCGTTTACTTACATCCATTATTGTATTAAATTCATTATTGTTACTGCTGCTGATGATATTGTTGTTGCTATTCTCTTTGTATTGTTGCTGTTGTTTTTCCTGTTGTTGTTCCATAGTTTTCTTGTATTTTGCATTAAATGCACTTTGTCTTTCATTAATACGCTGCAAACGTTTCTCATTGATATTATCTGAAAAAAAAGACAACAAAAGTTAAACAAATTAAATAAAAAAAAATTAACAAAAATTAATTTTATACAATTTTGAATCGAGATTTAACGAGGGTTGTTTAATTTTTAAGTAGAAAAATTTTAATTTTTTTTATTGGAAAAATCACAAAAAAAAACGATATGAAAAATGATCAGAATCTGAAAATTTTTCTGGAGAAAAATGTCTCATTATCTGAGAATTTTTTGTAGAAAAATGTCTGAACATTTTTCTATAGGAAAAATGCCTCAGAAATTTAAAATTTTTCTATTGGAAAAATGTCTCAGAATCTGAAAATTTTTCTAAAGGAACAACGTCTCAGAATGTTTCAAAATCTAAGAAATTTTTCCTATTGAAACATTTTTAGATTCTGAGACGTTGTTCCTTCAGAAAAATTCTCAGATTCTGAGACATTTTTCCAATAGAAAAATGTCTCATTATCTGAGAATTTTTTGTAGAAAAATGTTTGAAAATTTTTCTATGGGAAAAATGTCTCAGAAACTGAAAATTTTTCTATTTGAAAAATGTCTCAGAATCTGAGAATTTTTCTGAAGGAACAACGTCTCAGAATCTAAAAAATGTTTCAATAGGAAAAATTTCTTAGAATCTGAAAATTTTTCTAAAGAAAAAATGTCTTAAAATCTGAGACTTTGTCAATAGGAAAAAGTCTCAAAATCTGTGAATTTTTGTATAGGAAAAATCTATCAGATTTTTTTTTTGGAAAAGATGTCTCAGAATCTGAGAATTTTTCTATAGGAAAAATGTATCAAAATCTGAGATTTTTTAATAGGAAATATCTCGGAAACTGAGAATTTTTCTATAGCAAAAACATCTTAGAATCTGAAAATTTTTTCGCAGGAAAATTTTCTCTGAACCTTAGAATTTTTCTATAATAAAAATGTCTCAGAATCTGAGAATTTTTTTATAAGAAAAAATGTCTCAGAATCTCAGAATTTTTCTATAGGAAATATATCTCAGAATCTGAAATTTGTTCTATAGAAAAAATGTCTCAGATATGAAAAATTTCTCAGAATCTCAAAAAATTTCTTTAACAAAAATTTCTCAGAATCTGAAAATTTTTTATAGGAAAATGTCTCATAATCTGAGAATTTTTTTATAGGAAAAATGTGTTGGAATCTACGGATTTTTCTAAAGGAAAAATGTCTCGGAATCTACGGATTTTTCTATAGGAAAAATGTCTCGGTTTCTACGGATTTTTCTATAGGAAAAATTTTAGAAAAATTTGAGAATTTTTCTAGAATATGAAATTTTTTCTATAGGAAAAATGTCTTATACTCTGAGAAATGTTTCAGAATACGAAATTTTTTTTTTAGTAAAAATGTCTCAGAATATGAAAATTTTTCTATAGGAAAAAAATCTCAAAATCTGAAAATGTTTTTATAAAAAAAAAAAATTATGAGAATCTGAGAATTTTTCTATAGAGAAAATTTCTCAGAATCTCAAAATTTTTCTATAAAAAAAAATTTCTAAGAATCTGAAAATTTTTCTATAGGAATCTACGGATTTTTCTAAAGGAAAAAATTTTTCAGAATTTGAAAATTTTTCTATAGGATATCTCAGATCTGAAAAATTTTCTGTAGATGAAATGTTTCAGAATAAAAGAATTTTTTAATAGAAAAAAACGTCTCAAAATCTGAGAAGTATTCTATAGGAAAAATTTTTTAGAATCTGAGAATTTTCTATAGAAGAAATGTGTCAGAATCTAAGAAATTTTCTACAGAAAAAATGTCTCAGAATCTGAGAATTTTTCTATTGGAAAATGTCTCAGAATCTGAGAATTTTTCTATAGGAAAAATATCTCAGAATCTGAAATTTTTTCTATAGAAAAGATGTCTGATAATATGAAAATTTTTCTATAGGAAAAATGTCTTAAAATCTGAGAAGGAAAAATGTTGCGGAATCTGAGAATTATTCTGTACGAAAAATGGGTTAGAGTCAGAAAGTTTTCTATAGGAAAAATATCTCAGAATCTGAAAATTTTTGTATAGAAAAAATTTCTCAGAATATAAGAATTTTTCTACAGAAAAATTTCACAGAATCTGAGAATTTTTCTATAGGAAAAATTTCTTAGAATCTGAGAATTTTTCTAAAGGAAAAATGTCTTTTTAATTTTGGTAGAGACTTTTATTAAAATATCACAATGGACCTCAGAGTCTACGTGTGCTGACGTAAAACGTCAGCAGCCACTTACTACCTAAAAATGTCTCAGACTCTGAAAACTTTTCTACAGGTAAACTATCTCAGAATCTGAGAAATTTTCTTTAGAACAAATTTCTTAGAATCTGAAAATTTTTCTAGAAGAAAAATTTCTCAGAAACTAAAAATTTTCCTATAGGAAAAACGTCTTGGAATCTTCAAATTTTTTTATTAGAAAAATGTGTCGGAATTTTAAAATTTTTTTTATTAGAAAAATGTGTCGGAAACTGAAAAATTTTCTATGGGAAAAATGTCGTAGAATTTCAAAATTTTCCTATAGGAAAAATATCTGGTCTTTTTTCTGTAGGAAAAATTTCTCAGAATCTCAGAATTTTTTTTCTCCGAATCCGAGAATTTTTTAAAGGGAAAATGTTTCAGAAACTTAGAATTTTTCTTTTAAAAAAAATATCTCAGAATCTGAAAATTTTTCTATAGACAAAACGTATCTGAATCTGAGTTATTTTCTATAGAAAAAAATGTCTCTGAATCTGAGAAATTTTCTGTAAAAGAAAATGTCTCTGAATCTGACAATTTTTCTATTGGAAGAATGTATAAGAATCTGGTATATTTTCTGAAGGAAAAATATCTCAAAATCTGAGAATTTTTCTATAGGAAAAATGTCTCGGAATCTGATAAAATTTCTTTTGGAAAAATGTCTAAGTATCCGAAAATTGTTCTATAGAAAAAATTTTTTAGAAATTGGGAATCTTTTTATAAAAAAAATTTCTCAGAATTTAAACATTTTTCTATAGGAAAACTGTTTCAGAATCTGAAAATTATTCTATATAGCAAATGTCTTAGAATCTAATATTTTTGAGAATTTTTCTAAACGAAAATTTTCCAGAATTTGCTATTTTTCGGTAGGAAAACTGTCTCAGAATCTCTGAATTTTTCTATTAGAAAATAGAAAATATCTTAAACTTTTCCAAATTTTCTTCAACAATTTCCAGAATTTTGTTTTAATTTTGAATTAAATTCAAAATCATAACTCCCACTGTGTTGCTTTTTAAATGAATTTTTATTTTCTCATCAGAATCACATTTCCGATTTGTTTTTGTTGCTGTAGTTGTTGGTTGAATAGATTTTCTAATGAAAAATAATTTGCATAAAAACAATTGATACCATCTAGCAACATCTACAAATACAATGACTACCAACCACTACAACTGCAGATATTTTGTTTAGAATAAAAAACAAGAACACTTCACTCAAAATATAACCTCTGGCCAAAACAGTAGAAAAATCTGCTAAAAAGACACCGATTTTGAGCCATATAAGAAATATATTGATTTTAGAAAAAGAGGTCGAATCAGCAGAAAAAATCTGCCAAGACAGCAAAAAAACTGCTTATTTTAGATAAAAAATGTAGAAGAAAATTTACCGGTTTCAAATACTTCCAGTTATAGTGTTATCATCAGTAGGCTTTTAAATGTCGGTTTGTTTTGTTAATATATAATAGTTTCTACAGAAATAATTTTTAACTATTTTCAACAACAATAATTCTATTTTAAGTAATGGTATAAAAAACAGCAGATTATGTTGCTAATTGTTCAGAAAAAGTTTGTTGAAAGGTTTTTCAAGGTGTTTTGAAAATTTTTTCAATTATAGGTATTACAAGTTTTTTTTCACAAAATTAAAAATTTAAAAATAAAATACTGTGAAAATTTTTTTAAAAACAGTATAACTAAATATTTCTGTAAAACTAGAAAAATAATCTGTTTTTTGTTTCAACAATCAATTTCTGTAAAATTTCAAATATAAATTAATCTGCAGAAATTTGCAAAAAAATATTTTTTAAATTCAGCAAACAGATTCAGTAAAAATATAGAAAACTTTCTGTTATTTTTTTTTAACAGAATGACAGAGAATTTAGTTAAAATATCAATTTCAGCAGAAAAATCAGCGAACTATCTGTCAATTAAAATAAAAAGTTGTTTTACTAATTTTTCGCCAGAGTTCTCCTTCTGAGTGTATGTTGTGAATGCATATCTATCCAACTGTCTCTTTGTCAGCAGTAATAACCAAACAACCTCAAAATTCTTGTAGTGGCAACTGCATTATAATGGAAATTGCGACTAAACCATTTATTTTTTCTGTTTTTCTGCACTTACAAAAAGTTACTTGTAAAAAAAAATATTTTTTATATATTTTTTTTTTTGTGTAGAAAAAGAGATGAGTTTAGATAAAAATTTGAATTTACATAGAAAAAACAAACATTAAAATGTATTTTGGAATAAGGTTGACGGACAACTTCTGTTTCAAAGTGCAGACATACACTTGTTGGTTGAGCAAATATTATTTAAATGATTAAAAAAAACCGTCAGTCAGTCATAAGCTTTTAATGGAAAAGAATACATTAAATATATTATTGTTGTTCTTTGCACTTCTTTGAAATCCTGTGCATAATAAAAAAAAAAAAAAAATTTCAAAAATTTGGTAGAGCTTTTGTGAATTTTAATTTCCTGAATTTCAATTATGGTTTTCTAAATTGAGCTTTTTTTAAATGAGTTTTTTTGAATTTAAATTGAGTCTCTCCTTATTTTAATCTAGGCCTTTCCCCATTTAAATTAAGCTTTCTTGAATTACCATTGAGCTTTTATGAATTTCATTAAAACTTTTCTAAATTTCACTAAAACTTTACTAAATTTCACCAAAGCTTTTCTTAACTTCACTAACTTTACTACTAAAGCTTTCCTTAGTTAACCAAATCTTTTCCTTATTTCACTAAAGCTCACTAAAATTCAAAAATTTAATTCAAAAAAGCTCAATTACCATTTAAAAAACATAATTGAAATTAAGAAAAGCTCATTTTAAATACAAACAAGTAAGTGTGTTCAATTCGGCCGTGCCGAATCTTTTATACCCTCCAAAATGTAAAAAAAATTGTCTTGGGCGTTTTTTTTGGAAGGGGGGATGGGGGTCAGTGGGGGACTTTGAGAGCACCTTTCCATTGCGAAAAATATACCAAATGTTTAATTTTTTTAACAAAAATATAAAAAACATGCAAAAAAAGTGTATTTTTTCAGAGGTTGGTTTAGTTCTTCAAGGGGGAACTTTTGTCCCCTGGCCCGATTTTGCCCATTCACGAACTTAACCTGCCTATGAACATGAGACATATTTGTGCCAAACTTCAGGAATCTAGCTGTTTTATTTTGGACTGCATTGTGTTATCTACAGACAGACGGACGGACAGACGGACATTCATAGAATGGCTTAGAATCGATCATGGATCAATAATAAGTATACTTTATGGGGTCCCCGACCGATGATTCGATGCGTTACAAACGGAATGACAAAGTGAATATACCCCCACACTGTGGTTGGAGGGTATAAAAAAGACCCATTTGAAATTCACAAAAGCATTGTAAAATTTCTGAAAAAGCTCTATCAAATTTCTGCAAAAAATATTTATCTTATTTTATGCAGTGGATTTCAAAAAATACAATAAAGTGTTGCGTACATTTTCGATATTAAATAATGGATAGAGATATAATTTTAATTTTCTTAAAATTGTTAAGTGAATATTTTGAAAATGTTCACACATTTTCAAAAAAGCTTTAATTAAACTGAAGAGAGCTTTACATAATAACAGAAAGGCTCAATTTAAATTTAGAAAAGGTCTATGAGCTTTTCTAAATTACTTAATATCGAAAATGTGCGCAACACTTTGCATTTTTTGGAAATCTACTGCAAAATATAAAAAGAAAACTTTTTCAGAAAATTAATAGAGCTTTTGTGAATTTGAAATGGGTCTGTTTTGTATTTTAATTGAGCTTTCATGAATTTTAATTATGCGTTTCTAAACTGAGCTTTTTTTAATTAAGTTTTTTTGACTTAAAATTGGATCTTTTCTTATTTTAATCTGGGCCTTTTCCCATTTTAACTAAGCTTTTTTAAATTATAATTGAGCTCTTATGAATTTCATTAAAACTTTTCTAAATTTTACTAAAGCTTTTCTTAACTTTACTAAAGCTTTTCCTTAGTTCACTAAAACTTTTCCTTATTTCACTAAAGCTTTTTTGAATTTCAATTGAGTCCTTCTGCCATTAAGTAAAGCTTTTCTCAGCTTTTCTGGAACACTTTAAAAATATTGACTTTATAATTTTAAGAAAACAAAAAATTATATCTATATCAATTATTAAATATCGAAAATGTTCGTTATATAAGGAAAATAACTTTTTCAGAAAATTAAAAGAGCTTTTGAGAATTTCAAATGGGTGTGTTTTGTATTTTAATTGTGCTTTTCTAAATTTCAATTAAGATTTTATAAATTTTAATTGAGCTTTTTTAAATTAAAATTGGATCTACTCTTATTTTAATCTAGGCCTTTCCTGAATTTCAATTAAACTTTTTTTTAATTTTAATTGAGCTTTATTGAATTTCATTAAAGCTTTTTTTAATATCACTAATGCTTTTCCTAACATCACTAATGCTTTTCCTAACTTCACTAAATAAAGCTTTTATAAATTTCAGTTAAGCTTTTCTAAATTTCATAGAGCTTTTGTAAATTTCAATTGAGCCTTTCTGGTACTAACTAAAGCTTTTCTCAGTTTAATTAAAGCTTTTCAGGAACTGTGTGAACACATTGAAAATATTGACTTTAAAAAAATTTAAATTATATCTCTATCCATATTTAATACCGGAAATATGCGCAACACTTCTTTGCATTGCACATAGGGGCAAAATGGTATGTTTTATGGCATCAATTAAACCGCTGGATTTTTGTAGTCGATATGCCCACCTTTTTAAAGAGCGCAGCTTTTCGATTAAATTTATGTAAAAACATGTAAGACTTTCTTTGCAAAATTGCGAAAAAATGCGCAAAAACGAAAAAAAAAAAAAAAATAATAGTTTGTTTGAAGTATAAAATTTTGTAAATTTTTATGTTTATATATAGACATAGCTATCGCTAAAATAAGTAAGTATTAGAATTACATACATATAAAGTATTCCACACCAAATGTTCCACTAAAAAAAGTTATATCGTATAAATTTAAAATTTGAAAAAAAAAATATTATCAATTTATTTTTGGAAGTTGGGATTAAAATCGGTCATCGGGACGTTGATGGAGGTGTCTGGGGATACCTTCTTCCTCGCAATAGGTATTTACAAATTGATTAAGTATGATATCTATGCTAAAATAGTAGAATTTTATTAAATTTATATATTATTTTCATAGCCACGCCCCCAAAAGTGGGCTGGATAATATAAATGGCATATGCTACTCCACTTATTTGGTAGGTCAAGGAACTTCTTGTCATAAAAATTTTTGATGTGTTAAACAAATGTAAGAAAACCCTCTAAAAATCGTGTTTCCCAAGATTTTTTTTTAATTCTTTAAGGGGAGCTTTTTTCACCTGGTCCGATTTTGCCCATTTTGAAACTTAATCAGCCTATGACCAATAGATATATTCGTGCCAAGTTTAAGGGGTCTAGCATTTTTGGTTTGGACTGCATGTGGTTTATTAGTAAAAAAAAGTCATATTTTTAAAGTGCAGTTTTACAAAGCGGGCGCTTTTCGTGCAAGTTTCTATGACTGATTCTAGTAAAGAATTATACCACTTACCACTGTATAAAAATATCTAAGGATAATGTAGGATAAGTCTTGACTTTTTGACCTTTAAACTTATGTTTTAAAAATCGTCATAAAAAGGATGCTCTTAGCTCGGCTATAACTTATCTAATATTCAATGCTATTTGGTCAGAATGAATGAAAATAATTTGTGCTAAAATTACCTTTTAATATATGTGTATAGTTCCAACATTTTTTATTTGTTTACCTTTCATTTTGAGTTTTCAACTATTTAAACATTTTTTTTTTTTTGTTTTTTTTTAACTTTTACTAAATTTAACACAGTGCCAAGAAACGGAAAAGGGATAAATCAAAAAAGTAAAAATGCAGTCAAGCGTAGAAAAGTATAGGCTTTCGATATAAAATAACAATGTTAGCAAAACCGCTTTTTTAAAAAACGAATTGTTGCCAAGAAGCCCCATATAGCTGCCCCTATGTGCATTGCTTTGAAATTCACTGCACAATATAAAGAAAATAACTTTTGCAGAAATTTGATAGAGCTTTTGTGAATTTCAAATGTGTCTTGTAGTTTATTTTACCTTTCCCGAATTTCAATTTTTTTTTAAATTTTAATTGATTTTTTTTTTGAATTAAAATTGGATCTTGCTTTATTTTAATTAAGCCATTTCCTATATCAATAAAATTTTTTTGAATTTCAATTGAGCTTTTATGAATTTCATAAAATCCATTCTCAATTTCACTAAAGCTTTTCTCAATTTTACTCAAGCTTTTCCTTATTTCAACAAAGCTTTTCTCAATTTCACTAAAGCATTTCCTTATTTCAATAAAGCTTTTCTGAATTTCATAGAGCTTTTGTAAATTTCAATTGAACCTTTCTGCCAATAAGTAAAGCTTTTCACAGCTTAATTAAAGCTTTTTTAAAAATAAGTAAAAATTTTGAAAATATTTACTTGACTTTAAAATTTTAAGAAAATTTAAAATAACCATCCATTATTTAACATCGAAAGTGTTGCGCACACTTTAGAGAATTAAAAATGTTCTTCAAAACAAAATAACTTATTCAACAATTTTGAAAATCTTATTTCATAGTAAATTGCTAAAAACATTACAAACCAATTATTTTTCATATATTTTTTTAATTAATAAACAATATAAAAAAAATTCAACTTCATTTCAAATCTACCCCTTTTTTCTCTCTTTCGCAAATTTAACAAATTTTTTTTTAAAGCTCTTAAGCGATTACATGTAGTTTGTATAAAACCTGTAAATTTAATCCAGCTTTATTAATCATAAAGCACCAGGGAAAAAAACTTAAATGCCAATAACAAAATAACAACAATGGTGATGATGATGATAATGATGGCAATACAGCCATATTTTCCATCCTCAGCCACCAATCCCCTGCAGTTTAAATTTAAACAAATACAGCAACAACACAAAAAAAACAAGAAAAACTAAATCTGGCAAACCTATTCAATTAAAAAATCAATTAACTAAAGCAGAGTAAAAAAAACAAAAGCGATAAAAAACAACATGGTAAAAAGGCTAAAAAAAAAACGAATAACAAAAGGAAAATTAAATACCGACCAGAAACAGACATTTTATAGTAGCACCACCATTACCAACGCCACCGCCACAACAACAATAATAAAATCCATTAAAAACAATAACAATCCAGAAAGAAACTTGAAAGGTTTCAGTTAAGGAACGATGAAAACGACTTAAAGTAAAGCTACACTCAAATTATTTTGTAGGCAAAAACAAATGAAAAACACACTTAAAACTAGTGAATAAACAATGGAAAACCATCCCAGTAATTATTCATTTGTTTTAACAAACATCAACATTTATTTTTTACTGTTGACAAAATTTTCTAAAATAAATAATTTTAACATTAAAAAATTACGCTTTTTTCACTCTTTTTTATCAACAAATTCGAAAAAAATAACCAACGAAAACATTCAAAATGAATGATAGTTCTGTTATTTTTACCAACAAATTTCAAAAAAAAAATAACCTACGAAAACAATAAAAATTAATGATTTCGTAGGTAATTTTTTACAATTTTTTATTGAAATATTTTTTTAAAAATTTTTTATAAAATTTTTGGGGAATCGATCCCGCAATCAACTACATTCTGGCCAGACACTCTACCCATCGTGCCAAAGTCACTTGATACAAACATGTTTTTATATTTCTATAAATAATTTTTGATTTTCTTTTCTACAAAAAAATAACTGACTTGTGTAAAAACTAATGATATTTCATTAAAAAATACCAACAATTAAAAAAAAAATTACTTACACAAATCATTAAAAATCAAAAGAATAATCAGTAGTTTTTACTTACAGAACAAAAATAAACGACTTTAAAAATTGAATGTTAATGAAAGTCTTTATTTTTTAGTGTGTTATTTTTGATACAAAGGACTGAAGTAGTCATTAATAAAAACTGAACATCAAACAAATGTTTTTTCTTTTAAAAACGACTAAACGGAAAACTTTTTAAATAAACTACAAACAGTTAATGACATAATTTTTTGAGTGTAAGTTTTGGTAATGTTTCTTTAAGAAAATTTAGAAAAAATTTGGAAATTCTAGAAGAAAAATTTTAAAAATGTTTCTATAAGAAAAATTTCAACAATATTTGTATAAGAAAAGTTCTAAAAATTTTTCTATATCAAAAATTCTAACAATTTTTCTATAGGAAAAAATTCGAATAATTTTGCTATAAAAAAAATTTAAGATCTTTTCTCTAAGAAAAATTTTAACTATTTTTTTATAAGAAAAATTTAAACAATTTTTCTTTAAGAAAAATTTTAGCAGAAAAATTCTAACAATTTTCCTATAAGAAAAATTCTAACAAATTTTCTATAAGAAAAATTCTAACAATTTTTCTATAAGAAAAATTCTTATAGTTTTTCTATAAGAACATTCTAACAATTTTTCTATAAGAAAAATTCTTACAATTTTTCTATAAGAAAAATTCTAACAATTTTTTTATAAGAAAAATTCTAACAATTTTTTTATAAGAAAAATTAGTACAATTTTTCTATAAGAAAAATTCTAACAATTTATCTATAAGAAAAATTCTAACAATTTTTCTATAAGAAAAATTTTAACAATTTTTCTATAAGAAAAATTCGAACAATTTTTCTATAAGAAAAATTCTAACAATTTTTCTATAAGAAAAATTTTAACTATTTTTCTATAAGAAAAATTCTAACAATTTTTCTATAAGAAATATTCTAACAATTTTTCTATAAGAAAAATTCTAACAATTTTTCTATAAGAAAAATTCTAACAATTTTTCTATAAGAAAAATTCTGACAATTTTTCGATAAGAAAAATTCTAACAATTTTTCTATAAGAAAAATTCTTACAAATTTTCTGTAAGAAAAATTCTAACAGTTTTCTACTTATAAGAAAAATACTAACAATTTTTCTATAAGAAAAATTCTAGCAAATTTTCTATAAGAAAAATTCGAACAATTGTTCCTTAAGAAAAATTCTAACAATTTTTCTATTAGAAAATTTCGAACAATTTTCTTATAGAAAAATTGTTAGAATTTTTCTTATAGAAAAATTGTTGAAATTTTTCTTAAAGAAAAATTGTTAGAATTTTTCTTATAGAAAAATTGTTATAGTTTTTCTTATAGAAAATTTCTTATAATTTTTCTTATAGAAAAATTGTTATAATTTTTCTTATAAAAAAGTTGTTAGAATTTTTCTTATAGAAAATTATTAGAATTTTTCTTATAGAAAATTTTTAAAATTTTTGTTATAGAAAAATTGTTAAAATTTCTGTTAAAGAAAAATTGTTAGAGTTTTTCTTATAGAAAAATTGTTAGAATTTTTCTTATAGAAAAATTGTTAGAATTTTTCTTATAGAAAAATTTTTAGAATTTTTCTTATAGAAAAATTGTTAGAATATTTCTTAAAAAAAAACTGTTAGAATTTTTCCGATAGAAAAATTTGTAGAATTTTTCTTATAGAAAAATTGTTAGAACTTTTCTATAAGAAAAATTCATTTTTCTATAAGAAAAATTCATTTTTCTATAAGAAAAATTCATTTTTCTATAAGAAAAATTAATTAAAAAAATCTTACAATTTTTCTATAAGAAAAATTCTTACAATTTTTCTGTAAAAAAAAATCTTACAATTTTTCTGTAAAAAAAAATCTTACAATTTTTCTATAAGAAAAATTCTTACAATTCTTCTATAAGAAAAATTCTAACAGTTTTTCTATAACAAAAATTCTAACAATTTTTCTATAAGAAAAATTCAAAAAATTTTTCTATAAGAAAAATTCTAAAATTTTTTCTATAAGAAAAATTCTAAAAATTTTTCTACAAGAAAAATTTTAACAATTTTTCTGTAAGAAAAATTCTAACAATTTTTCTATAAGAAAAATTCTAACAATTTTTCTTATAGAAAAATTCTATCAATTTTTCTATAAGAAAAATTCTTACAAATTTTCCGTAAGAAAAATTTTTTCTTATAGAAAATTATTAGAATTTTTCTTATAGAAAATTTTTAAAATTTTTGTTATAGAAAAATTGTTAAAATTTCTGTTAAAGAAAAATTGTTAGAAGTTTTCTTATAGAAAAATTGTTAAAATTTTTCTTATAGAAAAATTGTTAGAATTTTTCTTATAGAAAAATTGTTAGAATTTTTTTATAGAAAAATTGTTAGAATTTTTCTTATAGAAAAATTGTTATAATTTTTGTTATAGAAAAACTGTTAGAATTTTTCTTATAGAAGAATTGTAAGAATTTTTCTTATAGAAAAATTGTAAGATTTTTTTTTACAGAAAAATTGTTAGAATTTTTCTTATAGAAAAATTGTTAGAATTTTTCTTATAGAAAAATTGTAAGATTTTTTTTTTTATAG
The DNA here is from genome assembly GCA_963921195.1 of Pegoplata infirma. Lineage (NCBI taxonomy): Eukaryota > Metazoa > Arthropoda > Insecta > Diptera > Anthomyiidae > Pegoplata > Pegoplata infirma. The sequence goes on along the minus strand of OY992536.1, from coordinate 259,700,439 downwards.
AAAAATTGTTAGAAGTTTTCTTATAGAAAATTTTGAAGAAATTTTTTTATCGAAAAGTATGTCAAAATTCTGACAATTTTTCTTTAAGAAAAAATGCGTCAGAATCTGACCCATTATCACAAACCTTTTAAGATCATTTATACTATCCAAATTGTGGGTGTAGGACATATACTGTGCACAGTTCTTTGAACTCATTAATAAATTATTAAAGGAAACCCAACCAACTAACTAACCAACCTACTTATACACGTACAATAAATTCCAACAAACACCATAAATTTTCAAAAGAATAATTGAGTTGTGTTTTTTTTTGTGTGTTTTGTCCATTTTACTTTCTTTTTAAACTTTTCCATTTTAGTTCTATGAAAGTAGTAGGAAGTAGTAAAAGCCAATTGAAAAGATGTAAATGAAGTAGAGATAATTTGAATGAATTCTTGGAAAATGAAAAGCCATACGATAAAATTATTTATCAATAAGATGCTATTTAAAAGGATGTTGCTATTTAATGTTGCCCAAGTGCCAATTGATTTTTAAAGAATTTATTTAAACTATTTTCTTTTATTTGTGGTAAAGGTCTTCAGAAGTTTAGAAATTTATTTAGAACTTTGCAACGGCTTTAAGATTTTGGGAGAGATGAACAAATTTTTAGATACGCAGAATTTTTCGATACAGAAAATTAAAAAAAAAAAGTTTTCAAACTTTTTCTCTAATTACACAGGATACAAAATTGAACTTTCCGAATTGGAATAGGATGAAACCAAAAGCAAATGAAAGTTGACATTTTCCATAACAAAACCCGCTAGAAGTTTTTTTAGTTTAGCGCGAAATTTTTTTTCTCACGCATTTGTAGTTGGTGATTTTAAAGCATTTAAAGTTTTTGTGTACTAAATACGTCCTACTTTAGGGGCCACTGGTGGTGCTCTTATTGGACATGTGGGGCCAAGCTTCCAAAATTACCCTCGAAATTATGTTAGCTATATAACCAGTTCAAATTCCGCTGCAGTCGTTAAAGTACTTACTGAATGCCCGAATTATTAAAAATAAACCACTGTGCATCGTTGCGTATAATTGTTATTTCAAAGAAAATTAAAAAATTAAGTATACGCCTCTTATACAGTTTTCAAGTAATTATGATTACATATAACAATGTATCGTGTGTAACGATTTTATCAATACGTTAATGCATGTTTATTTAGTTTACAACTTCCTGGGACTACCTGCTTTTCTATTAAAATTAATTTTATGTATGAAATCCAGGCGCGGATCCACGGGGGGGGAAAAAAGGAAATTCCCCCCCCCAAACCGAATTCGAAAAAAAAGGAAAAAAAAGAAAAAAAAGAAAAGGAAAGAAAAGAAAAGAAAGAGAAGAAAAGAAGAGGGAAAAAGGAGAGTAAAAAGGAAATAATCTGAAAAAAATTTCGATGAAAAATGTCCAAGGATCTGAAACAAATTTCTATGAAAAATTTTAAAGAATCTTAAAATTTTTCTAGTGGAAAAATGTTGCGGAATGTTAAAATTTTTCTATAGAAAAAATTTAAGAATTTTTTAGAGAAAAAATTGAGAATTTTTCTATAGGAAAATCCTTTTCTACTTATAGGAAAAATCGGGGAATTTTTCTATAGGAAATTAATAAGAATCCTTAAATGTTTCTGAATGTTTGAACTTTTCTATGTGATAAAAGTCTCAAAAAATTAAATTTTTCTTAATAAAAAATACAAAAATTTTTCTTAGCGAAATATTTGGGAATTTTTCTAGACGAAAAATTTTTCAAAATGAATAATTTGGGAATTTATAGAAAAAGTTGAGAATTTTTCTTAGAACTTTTTTATAGGTAAAATCTTATAATTTTGACAATTTTTATATGAAAAATCTAACAGTTTTTCTATAGGAAAATTCTGAGTTTTTTTATAGGAAAAATCTGAGAATTTTCTAAATTGAAAAATTGACAATTCTTCTGGATAAAAAGAAAAGAGGAAATGAAACATGAGTAAGAATTTTTTCTAGAATTTTCAAGAATCTCAAAAGTTTTCTTTAGAAAAATTGTTTTTAAATCTTAAATTTTTTTATAGAAAAAAAAAAAAGTAAAACAAAAATTTTCTTTAGGAAAAATAAGAAAATTTTCTTCAGGGAAAATAGGAGAATTTTTTATACAAAAAATGCAATAGAATCTTAGACCTTTTCTATAGGAAAAATTATACAGAATCTGGAACTTTTATTGGAAAAATGTCTCATAATCTAAGTATTTTTCCTTACGAAAAATGTCTCAGAATCTGAGATTATTTTTATTAAAAAGATGTCGCAGAATCTTAGACTTTTTAATAGGAAAAGCTGAGACCTTTCTATAGGAAAAAATTCCTCGAATTCTAGAAAAATTTCCGATTTTTCGATATTAAAACTATATCAGAATTTTCGAGTTTTAATATTAAAACAATATTCTAAAATCTCTGACTTTTTCGATAGGAAAAATAACTCAGAATCCAAGTCTTTTTCTATAAAAATTGCATTAGACTCTGAGAAAAAATATTCTGAGAATTTTAGAAAAAATATCACAGAATCTAAAAAAAGGTCTTAGATTCCGATTTTTTTTTTTATTTGAAAAATTACTCAGAATCTAAGTTTTTTTTTTGTAGGAAAAATTTTGGAGACTCAGACTCTGAGACTTTTCTATGGGAAAAATGACTCAGAAACTCAAACATTTTTTTGGGAAAAAATTTCTTATGAAAATATTTCTCAGAAAATGATTGACTATCTTATACTTTTTCTAGGGAAAAGTTTCTCAGAAAACAAAACTTTTTTAATAGATAAATGTCTCTGAATCTAGAAAATTGCATACAAAAATATTAAAATGCATTAAAGTTTTCAATTTATCTAATCTCAGGTACTTTCTACGGAATATTTTTTCAATCCTTAAAATTTTGGTGTAGAAAGATCGTTTCGGCATCGTAAACCATTTCTGTAGAAAAATAAAATAGAAAAAATTTTCAATATTTCAGAACCTAAGAAGTTTTCAATGGAAAAAAACTGACTAAATCTGTCAATTTTTCTTTACGAAAATTTTTTCTAAATATTGAAATTTTTGGTGTGAGAATTGCATAAGTATTTGAGAATTTTCTATATGAAGGTGTATCAGAATTTAAAAATTTTTGTATAAATTTTGATTAATTTTTATTCAAAAATAAAAATCGTTACATTATTTACATTCTTTATAATATAATGTTTTAAGTAGGTTTATTCTAGCTCGAGGTCATTATTTCCTTTAAATTTTAAAAGCTTTTCTGTATCAACATGCCTCAGAACCTCAGAAGTTTTCTATTGGGATAACGTCTCAGAATCATAAACTTCTATTAGAAAATTATGTCAGAAAAAATGCTTTAGAACCTGAAAATTTCTTGAAGAGACATTTTTCAAAATATCAAACATTTAAGTTTTTTTACTTTAGGAATAAATCTTTAAAATTTGAAAATGTTTCTATAAAAAAAATCATAATAAATAAGAGTTGAAAACCTTGAAAAACCTTAACAAATGATTCAAATTCGACCTGAAATTCCCTGCAAAAAAAAATTTTTGACCAAAAAAAAAATTTTCCCCCTCCAAACCCAAGAGCTGGATCCGCGCCTGATGAAATCAAACATAAAATTATCCTTAAAGTCATATTTTATTTTATAAATTTAATATTATATAGCTGAAGTTTTTCTTTTTTATTTTTCATAGTTTTGTTAAATTGTGCAAATCGTTTTAATTATTCATAGAGTTAGCCTCTGGGATTCTGTTTGTAGAAAATCTGTTTAGTTTTTTAAACAGATTTTTTTTTTTTTTTTTTTTCAGTATTTATAGAATAATAAAATAACAAAACGTGATAATAAATTTAAAATGTTTATCCGTGTAAAAATGGATTAGATCTGGTTTGATATGTTCATATCTAATTATATATTTTCTTATGTTAGTGTTGAAAATACACGCAAACCAAATATGAATTCGGCTGTCTCAGATTCTGAGACTTTTTATTTAGGAAAAAATATCTCAGAAACTGAAAAAAAAGTCTCAGCAACTGAGACTTTGTCTTTGGGAAAAATGTCTCAGAATCTAAGATTTTTTCTTTAGGAAAAATGTCTCAGAATCTCAGACTTTTTCTTAAGAAAAAATGTGTCAGAACCTGATATTTTTTCTTTAGGAAAAATGTCTCAAAAACTAAGATTTTTTCTTAAAGAAAAATGTCTCAGAATGTGTTACTTTTTCTTTAGTACAAATGTCTCAGAATCGGACTTTTGTTTTCTTTAGTAAAAATGTCTCAGAATATGAGATTTTTTTCTTCAGAAAAAATGTCTAAGAATCTGAGACTTTTTCTTCAGGTAAAATGTCAAAGAATCTAAAACCTTTTCTATAGGAAAAAGACTGAGACTTTTTCTATAGGAAAAATGTCTCAAAATCTGAGAATTTTCTTCAGAAAAAATGCATCAGGATCTGATGTTTTTTTTTATAAAGGACAAATGTCTCAGAACCTGTTACTTTTTCTTTAAGAAAAATGTCTCAGAATCTGAGACATTTTCTTTAGGAAAAATGTCTAGGAATCTAAGACTTTTTCTTTAGAAAAAATGTCTCAGAATCTGAGACTTTTTCTTTAGAAAAAATGTTTCTGAATCTAAGACTTTGTCTTTAGGAAAAATGTTTCAGAATCTGAGACTTTGTCTTTGGGAAAAATGTCTCAGATTCTGAGACATTTTTTCTAAAGGAAAAGTTTAGATTTCTAAAGAAAAAAATCTTAGATTCTGAGACATTTTTATCAAAGAAAAAGTCTCAGTTTCTGAGGCATTTTTTCTTACGAAAAAAATCTCAGATTCTGACACATTTTTTCTAAAGAAAAATACTATTTCTTTAGAATCTGAGACTTTTTCTATAGGGAAAATGTCTCCGAAACTGAGATTTTTTCTTTAGGAAAAATGTTAAAGAATCAGAGACTTTTTTAATGTGAAAAATGTATAGATACTGATACATTTTTCACATTAAAAAAGTGCTTTTTTTTATAAAAAAAAATGTCTCAGAATCTGAAACTTTTTCTTTAGAAAAATTTTTCAGAATCTGAGGGTCTGATCTTAGACTTTTTCTATAGGAAATATGTATCAGGATCTGATGCTTTAAAAAAAAAATGTCTCAGAATCTTAATCTTTTTCTTTAGGAAACATTTTTCAGAATCTGAGGGTATCTTTATAGGAAAATGTCTCAGAATCTAAAATTTTTTCTATAGAAAAAATGTCTCAGAATCTAAGAATTTTACTATAGGAGAAATGTCCCAGAATCTAAGAATTTTTCTATAGAAAAAAAATGTCTCAGAATCTGATTGTTGTTCTATAGGAAAAATGTCTCAGAATTTGAGACTTTTTCTCTAGGAAAAATGTCTTAGAATCGGAGACTTTTTCTATAGAAACATTTTTTAGAATCTATGACTTTTTCTTCAAGCAAAATGTCTCAGAATCTAACACTTTTTTCTATAGAAAAATGTCTCAAAATGTGAGTAATTTTGTATAATAAAATAACTTAGAATCTCAGACGTTTTCTATAGGAAAGTAAAAATGTTTGGGAATCTGAACCTTTTTCTATAGAAAAAAGTTTGCAGAATCAGTGAATTTTTCTATACATACACAGAAAGAATTGAAAACGAAAGTCAATCAACAAAAACGCGGATTCAATTAATTTTTTAATTGAAACTCCTCCGATAAAGAAAATTGTTATATCAATCATCAAATTGTAGGTGATTAATTGATTTTTATTTCAATTAATCATTTTTTCGATTTTGATAAAAAATTTGATTGATTTTTTATTTAAAGTCAATTAAAATAATTATTGATTTAACAAATGAATTTCCGCTTATGGAAAAATTATGAAGAAATTCGTATTTTTTGCTTTCCAATATGTTGCCGACAATAAAAAAAAGTAAAACCGTAGTAAAAAGTATATTTTTGAATTAATATATTCAAATAAATTGAAGCGAAAAAAATCTGGTATGTTGAAAATTTTTAATTTGATAGTTAAAGAAAATAACAAAAATGTTGATCAAAACAATAATTGACTCATATAAATTTTGTTGATCAATAGATTTAATTGAAATTTTTTAGCCAATAATTTTTTGTGTGTAAGGAATCTTAAGTCGGCAACCTTAAATCTTTAAAATTTTGCAATTAATTTATTTTTTTTTCTTATATTTTCAGGAAAGTTTTTTTAGAAACTATAAAATTGCAATTATTGTAAGTATGATTTTTTTTTTTAATTTTTAAAGAATCAAAATCGGACTTAGCTGATTTTTTTACATGTTTCGGCCCAATGTTGCTAAAATTCAACGTATGCGTGTGCGTGTGCGTATGAGTGTTATATTGTAAATTACTTACACTGTGCAACACAATTTTGTATCTTGGATGGAACCAAAAAAAAAAAAAAAAAGTATACATATAGTAGACCGAAATGCCCGAAGGGTTTTTGAAACTTAGCTTGAGTTCTTTTTTTGTGGCGCACTGAAATTTTCAAATTTTTTTCAAAGGTTTTTTGAATAAGTCAAAAAAAAAAAAAAATTTAAATCAAACTCTGAGGTAATTAATGTTAAAAGATGTCTTCAGGCCAAAAGTTCGTGCGAAAAGTGGAACATGCTTAAAATTGTGAATTATCACATACTGTTAAATCTGTTTTTCACCAAAGTCATGTAAAATAAGTCGACAAAATTTTATAATTCTGCTTCTGAGCTAAAGAACGTTAACTTATGTCTTCAATTTAGTTTGATTGTGCTTCTTTTCTTAGAACATATTAACCCTATATCTCCCATTTTAAGCGGTCATTTGGGTCATTTCTAAAATATCCTCATAGAAAACCACTAAAACGTGCATTTAAAGTGTTAAAATGTTCTACAAAACATTTCTGCATCATTTTGGTCCTTTTTTAAAATATTCTCATAACGAGTATTAAAAGGGTTAAAATGTTCTGCATCAAATTTCACTAGGGGTCGTCAAATACCAAAAGTTCGTGCGAAAAGTGCAAAATGCTTAAAAAAGAAAAATTGTAAAGTATCTTGGTGAAACACAATTTAATAAATTATGATAATTTAAAATTTTCCTTTTTTAAAGATTTTGCTTATATCGCACAAACTTTTCGCCTTTGACAACCCCGAGCAAAGTTTGATGCAGAAAAAATTTGTTTGTACCCTCCACTTACAAAAACCTTCCCTACACTCAAAAAACTATGGCATTAACTGTTTGTAGTTTATTTAAAAGTATTACGTTTTGTCATTTTTAAAAGAAAAAACATTTGTTCAATGTTCAGTTTTTTCAAATGACTATTTCTGTTCTTTGTTTCAAAAATAACAACATAAAAAATAAAGACTTTCATTAGCATTCAATTTTTAAAGTCATTTATTTTTGTTCTGTAAGTAATAACAAGTGATTCTTCTTTAATTTTTAATGATTTTGTAACGAAGTTTTTCGTTACATATTGGTAATTTTATATTTTTTCATTAAAATACTATTTTTTTCATTTAAATATTTTAATATTTCTTTCTAGTTTTTAAGAGATTTACAGTTACATAAATATAAGAGTAGTCTGTATAAGAGAACCAACGCATCAACCAATGCTACACATACATTTTAATTTTTTCTTGATCTCACTACTACAGTGGTATTGATCGGTCGGTAGTAAATTCAAAGCTCACGCATACATTCGTTTTCTCATGCTCTCACTACTAACGTACGTAGTTGGTTTGTAGTTAGTTTGGTCATTACTACAACTTTAGTTGAGCTTGTGCTGTCCAAGTGTACGGGTAGCACTGCAGGTCATTAGATTTCGGTGGTAGTCGTTCACAAGTACAGCCAAGTTCAACTCAATGTAGTAGTTGCAGAGGGTTTCTACTTATTTAAATAAATAATAGTCCCCAGGCATAGTAGTAGTAGTGCAGAGGAAAACTACTGGCTCTAGATGACCATAGTTTCCAGGCGAGTATATGTAGTAGTCAGGCGCGGATCCAGGGGGGGGGGAGAATGGGATTTCTCCCCCCCCAAAATGATTTCAAAAAAAAAAGAAAGGAAAAGAAAAAAGAAAGGAAAGGAAAAAAAGAAAAAAAGGAAAAGAAAAGAAAGGAAAAGAAAAGGGAGAGGAACAAAGATAGAAGGAAAATGACCAGAATGTAAAAATAGAGGCTATTTGTACTGAAGTAAATTTTTTTTAAATCCTTAAAATGTTTCAGAATGAGAGAAATTGCATTTGAAAAACTTAAATGACAATAGAGTTAAATGGCAATAGAGTTATCATCAGAGATGCCAACTATTTGAGAGCAAAACGCGCACAAAAATTTTATAAACGGGTAAAAACGCGTAAATTTGCTTGAAAAAAGGGTAAAAAAGCACTGGGCTGTTTTTTAAATAGATAAAAAAAATATTTTTATTCAAACAAAATTTTTGATAAGTTTGTTGGTTAAACTTTTGAGCGACCGATATAAATCGCTGTACAATTTTACATGGTCTGCATTTTCCACTTCAAAAGCCAAATTTAGTTTTTGAACTTCACCCAGAAAAGACTTCAAATATTAAACCAAAATACAAAAAAAAACCTACAAAGAATGGCATTTTTTTAGAGGTTGGTTTAGTTCTTCAAGAGAAAACATTTTCCCCTTAGTCCGATTTTGCCCCTTTTTCCGAACTTAATACGACCAATAGTTATTGACCATAATTATAAATTCATTCCATATTTTAGGCGTCTAGCTCTTAGTTTGAACTGCATATTGCTTTTCACAAATAGACAGACGGACATTCAAAAAATGTCTTTGAATCGATCAAAAATCAATAAAATATATGTATACTTTGTGAAGTCTCCGACTTATATTTCGATGCGTTACACTCGAAATAACAAACTAAGTAAACCGCCATACTTTGTTTGGAGGCTATAAAAAATAATTTTAAAAAGCACTAAAAGCACAACCTGAAAATTTAAAAAGCACCACGTTAGTGCGTTTTTCTAATTTGGCACTGGGTCAAAAATTTTCGCGTTTTGACACATCAAAAAGCACTAGATCTAGCGCGAAAAGCACTAAGTTGGCATCCCTGGTTATCATTCTCTAAGAAAAAATTATTATCTGAATATTTTTATAGAAAAATGTTTCGAAATTCCAGACTTTATTTTTAGAAACTGTTTTGATACCGTTTTTGCGCCATGCCCCACTTTTTAGTTAAAAAAACTACAATGTCCCCCCTCCACTCAAGAAAAATTTGTAAATTTTTCAAATTTGCTTTAAAACTCAAAACTTAATTGTGGTTAAGCAAACTTGATGTTAAAATCATCGTTTAAACAAAGTTTTTAACAGTCAACTAAATAATTCACCTAAAATAATATATTTTTTTTTTAGATTTTTTCTGTAAGTACAGATCGAGCACGGGCTCTAATTATATTTGTTATAAGGGTTCAAGTTGAAAAAATGTAGAAGAAAAATTGAATTTCTAAAAATTATAGACATTTCTGGTATTTCCTATACCGGTTTCAAACACCCCAGTTAGTGTCATCATCAGTAGGATTTTAAATGTCGGTTTGTCTTGTTAATGAAAACTGTTTTTTATATATGTGAATATTTATAGCTTCTACAGAATAAATTTTGACAGTTTCCAACACTACAATTCTATTTCTAGCAATCTCAACCTCACTTCATACTTTCTTTCAACTTTTTTAGTTTATTTAACAAAACAAAATCTTAAAAATTTGCTCGTTGCCCCCTGAAGCATTCAAATTGCCCCCCAGTGGGGCGAGAATCAAAGGTTGGGAACCATTGATCTAAATGTAAAAAAAAAATTATTGTAAAACTATCTTAAATTTTAGGAAAAATGTCTTAAAACTGGAAAACATCCTACAGCAACTGAGAATTTTTCTTTTGAAAGAATGTTTCAGAATACACCAAGATTTTTTCAGCAAAAAATTTCTCAGAATCGAATAACATTTCTAAAGGAAAAACGTCTTAGAGTCTGAATATGTATATTTTTCTTTTGAAATGTGTCTAATAATAAAATTTTTTCTATATGAAAATGTTTCAGAATCTAGATGGCATTAAAACCGTATCATTTTTCGTATTTTAAGAAAATTGATTCAAAATTTCTTCATAAAATGTTTTAAAAACTGATAATTTTTAAGTATCTGATAATTTTCTTTTACGAATTATGTTTCAGGATCTGAGAATTTTTGTATACGAAAAAGTTCTTAGAATCAAGGAATAACTTTGAAATATGAGAATTATTTTAGAGGTTTTTTTTATAAGAAAAATATATCAGAATTTGTAATTTTTTTATAGAAAGAATGTCTCAAAATCTCAGATTATTTCTATAGAAAATTTAAAAAATCTGAGAGATTTGCTATAAGAAAGGGTTTCAGATTCTGAACAATTTGCTGAAAGGGTTTTTTTTATATCAAAAATATTTAAGAATCTATGAGTTCTTCTGTAGTAAAATTGTTTCAACATCTGAGATATTTTGTGAAGGGTACATGCATAAAAATCTAATACTTTATTATTTTTTTTCGGAATATTAATGATTAATGTTATTAATGTTTTTCAGTTGTGACTAGCTTTGACTGTCATAAGCCAATTTTTATGACTGAAACGTCATAATAAAAATGAAATTAAAAATTTTTTAATTTTTTTGTATAGAAAAATATTTGATGTTATGACTGTTCAATTATAAACATTGGCTTATGACAGTCATAGTCAGTCATAACTGTGAATAAGCACGTTTGTTAGACTATAAAAATGGTCCTATTTTGGAAGTAAATACGACTGACAGGGTCCCATTGTGAAAAAAATTTTTTGAGTAAAATAAGTTCCCCTAAATCCAAATGCTTGAAAAAAAATATTTTTTTTGGTTATTAATTTGGTACGCAATATTAAAAATAGTAACAAAAATTAACACAATACCGCACCCCCCCCCCCCTCCTTCAAACCAAACTTTGTTGGTTTCCGATTTTTTGGTAAAAAAAAAAATCTCCCCCCCCAAATGGAATTCCTGGATCCGCGCCTGGTAGTAGTAGCCAGGGAGTCTACTGGTATAATTGCCATAGATCCCAGGCCGTTAGTAGTAGTACCCAGGGAATATACTGGTCTTAACGGCCATATATCTCATTGGTATTGGTAACTAAACACACTAACAAACAATAAAAATTCCACACTATAAAAATATGACTCGATCATTAATTCGGGGAGTCTCTTGTCTACCGCGAAAGCGTTCACCCGTGCAGCGGGTAACCTGCGTTACTCTATCCGGCAATTATCCTGGTTTCTTTCTTTCTAAACATTAATTATCCTGGTTTCATCGAAAACGTCTAGAATCCTGGTTTCAGTCACAAACGTGGGTGGTGCAAACATCTCTGGTACAGGGCTCATATCCTGGTTTAAATCTAGCATCGATCGTGAACGTGTGCGATTATTCGAGTACAGGGAATAATCGCAACGTTATAAACTAATTTGACTCAAGCTTATATCCTGGTTAATTTCTGGTTGCTGCGTTGGTCTTCAATTTTAGTGATAAATTGTGAATAAAAATTCTGGATTTAAATAAAATTCCTGTGTTTTAAATAATCTTGGTTCTGACTGACCTAACCTCGGCAAAATCTATTATAATTTGTTGTTTATTTTTTTTTTAAATTGTTGGCATTTTTTAAAGAAAAGTCATTAGTTTTTACCTACTTTTGTTGGTTATTTTTTTTTGTAGACAAATAATTCAAAAAATATTTATAGAAATATAAAAACAAGTGACTTTGGCACGATGGGTAGAGTGTCTGGCCGGAATGTAGTTGATTGCGGGATCGATTTCCCAAAAATTTTATTAAAAATTTTTTAAAATAAAATTCAATAGAAAAATTGTAAAAACAACCTACGAAATCATTAATTTTTAATGTTTTCGTAGGTAATTTTTGTTTGAATTTGTTGGTAAAAATAACACAACAATCATTAATTTTTAATGTTTTCGTAGGTTATTTTTTTCGAATTTGTTGGTGCACAAAATGAAAGTGACGTTATTTTTTAATGTTCAATGTTATTTATTTTAGAAAATTTTATTAACAGTAAAAAATAAATGTTGATGTTTGTTAAAACAAATGAATAATTACTGGGATGGTTTTCAAATGATTTATGACTTGTTTTAAATACATTTTTCATTTGTTTTTGCCTACAAAATATTTTGAGTGTTTTGTTTATTTTAAGTGCTATCTTGGCATTATAAAAACGCATTAAAAAATAAAAATTACGGCCTTTCGGGAAAATACGAATTATAGCCGAACTATCACGAATATTTTTAGTTTTTGATGGAACATTCACAGTTTTCGGCCTCAATGCTGCTGAAACTCGTCACCATAATGCACTGTACGTATGAGTGTTTTATTATTATTGTTTATTACAAATTACTCATACGTCACGTACCACAAATAGTTTTTTATTGTTAATTTACCAAATTTCTTCCGGCAATAATTTTGCCGTTCGGTGACTTCTCCCAAAAGAAGTCACTGAGACATTTAAAAAAAAAGTCTCAGATTCTGAAACATATTTTCGAATAAAAAAGTCTCAGATCCTTAAACGTTTTTTCTTTAGAAAAAGTTGAATTTCAAAACCCCCTTTTGTAAAAACAGTTCATTCATATGCAATTATTTACAAGTGACTAACTACTACTTTCAGCGAGCTTTTTCATTAATTTATTTCCTTTACCATTTAATTAATGCACCTACTGGCTTGATAATAAATTTTCTATAATATCTTATTGTAGATGTGTTTTTTCAACACATATCAAACATAGTTTAGTTTTTTTTCAGAAAAATCTCTTTTTTTTTTGTATGTATGTAATCATTGAACTTACCCTTGCATGGACAAAATCCTTTGCATGCGATTCTAATGGAGGTTGTATGTATGCAATTGTGATAATCCAATCTGCATAACGATGAATATGTTCTATTGTCGTTGCCACAAAGGAATGTTGGTTTTGCTACGGGACACGGTTTACAATTGCTGCAACATTCATTCAACACGCAACAGTAGTCATCATAAAAAAAATGAAAAATTGTAACCGCAGAGTAGCAAAAAATCAGCAGCAGCAACAGCGGTTTTAAAAAAGTAAAAGAAAGTGAAAAAAAAGAGAGAATAAAAATATTTGAATTAATTTTTTATGTAAATTTCAGAAAATTAAAATAAGTATTTTGTATGTGTGCTTTTGATTTAATTTTAAGTCCTAGCTATTTTAAAAACGGTTTAGTGGAAATTTAAAAACTAAATTTTTTAGAATTATATTTGAAATCTTCCCTGTTTTTACAATTTTTCGTGCAATTGTAAAACAAAAAAATTGAATTTTCAAAGTTCTGAATAGTCGAAACTATTTTCTGTTTCATATTATTTTTGTAAAAAATTATTATTTCTATGTATCACATAGTTAACTATTTTCATAATCTTTATTTTCAATTATTTAGTTGTAATTAAATCTTTATGTTTAAATTCATTCATGCATTAAGATTTTTTAACATTATTATTTTTTTTGCAACAATCGCAAATATTTATGGTATTTTGCTATATTTTTTTTTACCTCTGCGTATTGTATTCTGTAAATTTTCACTATAACTACACCATTTTTAAATGTAAATCAGATATATGTAATGAATGTCGGCTATGCCGTATCTTTTCGATAAAGTGTTAGTTTTCAAAATATTTTTAAGGCGTGATTAGACGAGAGAGAATTCCCCTAGATTTAAAGTAAAAAACAACTCTGTAGTAACTTTTAAAGTTGGAATGTCAAATAAAATTTTATTATATATTTTTTATTTATTTTAATTCGGTTTCCAATCTACAAATTATTGACTAAATGTGCGAAAACAAATAATAATATTATGAAAATGGTAAGCAAAAACAATTATTAAAGAAATGAGATTTGACACAAAGTCAAAAGTACATTACCACAGAGTTGTGTTTTACTTTAAATCTAGGGGGTTTTCTCTCCCGTCTAAACGCGCCTTTATAATTGTTTTTGTAAGATTTTCAGAGTTGTTAATATATTTTAATTTTATCCGACAATTTTCCCCTTTTTAGCACAAAAACTTTTCTTCCTATTTTGAAAAAATCTAGGTCATTTATTAAGATTTAATTTAAGCTAAATGTCGCCTAGATTAAGTAAATATTAAATTTGCTACGGTGCACAGTGGGGAATAGAGTATCCAAAAAACCGGCGATTTTCAAAAACCGGTTTTCGGTTTATTCGAAACATCAAAAATTTAAAAAACCGGTTTCGGTTTCGGTTTTTATATAAAAAACCGGTCAACCGGTTGTTTCCGGTTTTTTGATAATTTTAGATTTTTATATAAAAAAATCGAAATTTGTAAATTAAATAGAAGAGAAAATAAGATACAAAATTATATTATATTATAATAATTCTTAACTTCACTTACCTTAAAATATAAAAAACGTTTGGTTTTATATTCTAAAATAATGTTTCAGACATAAAAAGCAATTTTTGAGTTTTGGTTGTGTTAAGAGTTTCTGATTATTTTCAATAAAATTTGATTTTGGTTGAAAATTCACGTTCGTTTTTGGTTTTGCAAAATATCGATCAAAATTTTTGACCAAAATTGCTGCCAAGTTTTTATATAAATTCTGTGGCAAAAAGGAAGAACTGCATAAGTCGAGTTATGTTAATATTGTTTAGATATTTTTATTTGATTACTCTTTACAAATTAACCCCTATCATGCAGAAATAATCTACAGTATATTTTTTATTGAAAATGTTAATTGACAGTGATTTTGTATTAAAATATTTAATTTAAAAGTGCTTTCGAAAAAAATTGCTAAAAACACTTATGCAGTTTTTCCTTTTTGCCACAGAACTACAAAGTGACACCAATGTTATTGGTTATTTATAAAAAAAAAATAAACCGGTTAAACCGACCTAAAAACACCGGTTTTTCGAATAACCGAATTTGAATAAAAACCGAAAATAAAAAAACCGGTCCACCGGTTTTCGGTTTTGGATACTCTAGTGGGGAAAATTGGACTTTTTGTGTCCGATTTTGCCTACAGGTCGCAATTCTTAACCGATTTTAATTTTTCTTTTTTTGAAATAAAGCTAATAAAAATTAGTTAATGTGTATAACAGAAAAGAACGATATTGCAAGTAGCAGTGATTTAAGATATTTGATAACTGCAGTTACCAGTGATTTTTGAATCACGGTGATTAAATCACCGGTATGAAAATATCACTCATCTCTAAACTGTATGTAACGGTGTATAAAAAGTATTTTTGGAAAAAAATCAAATAAATAATATGGGTTAGTTTGTTTTTGGTTTTTAAAGAAGAGGATGGTAAAATAAAAAGAGAGAAATATGTGAAATAGTTTTTTTTTTGTATTACCTATAGGTATAAAACAACAAAAATATTTTACAAAGTAATTTTGTTACTCAAAGAAATTGTGCACTAAAAAATATATACACTCAAAAAAAAGTTACACTCAAAAAAAATTTTTTTTTTTAATTTAATTATTTTTTTTTTAATGAAATGTCACACTCAAAAAAATGTTGACAGTCAAAAAAATTTTACACTCAAAAAAATTTGATTGATTAAAAAAAAGTTCTATTAAAAATAATATATTTCTAATAAAAAATGCAATTTTTTTAGAAAATTACTATCAGATAACATTGTGGAGGGTATTCATAGATTCGACCAAGTCGAATTTAATTTTTCTACTTGTTTTAAATTAAAGCTTTTCATTTTCTTAACCATTACACAGGGCAACACTTTTTTTTTGCCCGGGTTGTGATAGCTAATTTTGGGTATTAGGGGTACGCTGATTTCAAATCTGGATACCGTTTTTTTGGGTCAGCTCTAGTTTTCGAGATATAGCCTAAGGAAACTTTGAAAATATGCTTAGGCCTATTTTAGGTATGTTGGATATGCTGATTCCAAAAATGCTCTTACTTTTGTTGAGTCTTCTTTAGTTTTGGAGATATCGCTAAAATAAAATTTTTAAATTTATTCCCTCGTTAATTTTGTCTGAATATTTATGCCCTTTTTAATAACTCGAAAACTAAAGCTGTCAGAAAAAAGCTAATACCAGATTTGGAATCCTGGCATCCAATATAGTTAAGTTCGTGTTTAAAACTGAGGCACTAAAATTTTTTTTGGAAATTATAGCCAAGCAAAATTGGTAAAAAACACACTTTTTCGACTCTTTAACAGCGAATTACTCGCTAACGCGAGCTGATGGAAACAATTGGATAACAGATTCGTAATCAGCACACTAAAATCCATATAAATCAGTTATCAAAGGTCAGGCAAATTGAAAAAGGTCAAATTTTGTCAACCTGTGTTTTTGGTACATAAAGAATTTTTGCAAAATTGTTTAACTCTTTTTTTCGAATTTACAATGTAACAAGTTTTTTTTTTTTTAAACTGACTAAAAAATAATTTTGAAATTCCAAAAATCATAAGGTAAAATTTAAGCAAAAAAATAAAATATTTGTTTCAAAAAATTTTGTGTACCAATTATGACTAAGCAAAACATAAGCTTTAATCTAAAAAAGATTTCATTGAAATTGGTACATTATTTTTAAAGATATGGGCTTTTAAAAGTGAAAATTCTTGAATTTTTGTCTGGTTATAAAAACCAAAATAATAATATATTTTAAATACTAATCATGTCGTTAATAAGGGGTTCCAATACCTTTAATTTAGTCCATTAAGCATGTTCGTCCCATGCCTAATACATTTTTTATTGCAAAAAAAACTGAAAAAATTAAAATTTTCTGAACTTTAGGAAAATATAAAAAGTAATCCGAAATTTTTTTTCAAAAGTCCACCATGACAGATCAATGCTGAATTTTATAAGCTAAAATCAGTGTTGCCACTTCTTGGATAATTATCCAAAAAATGGATAATTTAAAATTTTTTGGATGCTCTTTGGATAATTACGTATTTGGATACTTTATGGATAATTTTATCATTTACAATTTAAAGTTTGAAATGGACAAAATTTATTTTGTTTTCTATTTTAATTTAATTTGGTGTTTTTTTCAGTTACTTCTAATTAAACAGCACTTTATTTGTTTTTAGTTTTGACAATACCTTTTAAATTTGGAGTTGTTCAAATTATATCAATCTATAAGCCTTATTGGACCACAAAAAATATGGTCTGTTTGATTATTGGATGTCCAAACTTGTTAGGCAAATGATTTTAAAATTACAAATTGTGCTGATGAAAATCTTTTTTAAATTTAGAAGTTGTTTTTTAATTTCTTATGATTCTTCCATTTTCTAATTCATCAGTAGAAAGAGTTTTAGTAAATTAAGATAAAAAACCCGATTTACGAAATGAATTATCTTCAAATACTGTTGGTTCAATTCTTTTTACAAAAGGAGGCATTGAAAGAAATGGGGATACAAATTTTGAGCCCACAAAAAAATATTAAAATAACTGGAAAACTGTTATAAAATATTTTTCATTCTGAACATTACAAAATGTATGATTTCTATTAAAAATAATTTATGTTTTCTTAAAATTGAATTTGATAATCCACTTTTGTTTCGTTAAAAAATCGTTTTTGATTTTTTGGATAATTTTTGGGATTTTGGATAATTTCGGACAAACTCCTGGATAATTTTTTGGTTCACTGGTGGCAACACTGGCTAAAATACAAAAAAGGAAAAATCAAAATCGGTTAAGAATTGCGACCTGTAGGCAAAATTGGACAAAAAAAAGTCCATTTTCCCCACTGTGCGGTGGCTGAAATTGAAATTATTGAAAGAACTTTTTTTAAAAATATTTTTAAGTCAATTTTTTTCAAGATCAAAAATTAAGAATTTAAGAAATGATTTACAATTTTTTGACCTCCAATTCTTTTGACCACTAATTTTTCGAAAACAAAGAGTGTTTAATTACATTGTGCTACAAAAAACTCAAACTCGAATATACTTTTAAAATGGACCGATTGGATCTGTCTTTTGTTAGATCTTTATTTGGTGTAGAAAACACACACAGATCAAATTTTAGTGGAATTGGTTTATTTTTTTGTCAATAGACCGATTTAACTGAATATCGGTCGAAATTTGTATATGGGGGACTAACAAGGAAAGTCTCCCTGGTGTCACCCTCCGATCTTCATGAAATTTGGATATGTTGTTAAGAACGAAAATTAATTAGACACGTATTTTTTTTAGGTGCCCAAACTCATTTTTAGGGGGGTCGATTTGTATGGGGGGAAATTGACCTTTTTCAATTTCTTACGATTTACGCCTATTTAAACAAAATTATTGTAGGCATGTGTGGTATCAGATTAAAGGTATTAAAAATACCTATCTCGTGGTGCTAACAACGGGCCAAAGAAGTTAATATTTTTCGACTTATTAACAAAACTGTCCTAAAATTTTAGTACTTTACTCAATATGACGAAAAGTTGTGCATGTTTGGACACGTTCTTATCACACGTAGATAGTTTTTCCAAAGACCTTTCATTTGGTATGTAACATGACTAGGTTTCTTTGCATAATATAGGAGATCAACGAAAAAACTGAAAAATGGCCTTGTCTTCCCCCCCTCATTTTCACCCCCTAAATATGAATTTGGGCCGCTAAAAAAAATACGTGTCCCTTTATTTTTCTGATCTACAAAATAAAACCAATTCCATAAAGATCCGCGGGTGACACTAGGGAGACTTCCCTTGTTAGATGTATTTATTTGGATGTAGAAATACGTCTCAGGAAATTTCAGGATAATCGGGCATGTCTAAGGTGTGCTACATCATGAAGTTTAAAAACGAATTAAATGGGGAAAATATGTGTTTTTGTTAATTTTCTAAATTTTTTCGATATTTTGAGTTAAGTTTAAATTCAAATGGTTACAGCATTATGATTTTGAGTAAAATACCTCTCTAATAAATTACTAAAAACTAAAATCGGTTGAAAATCAGCCAAGTTATTACAACTTCCCGAGGCATCTAACATGTGCCATTAGACTGGCATTTTTCTGTATAGCAAAATTTTTTCTTCTCCGATTTTCAAAGTCCGGGCATTTTTTTATTCTACTAGGCCTAAACCTCATGTGATACCAATTTGAGGTCAATCGGATTAAATTAACCCGTGGCGCCCGGCGGTCAAAGTTTTGGATTTTAAAAAAATTAAAAAAATAAATAAATAAAAAATAAATATATCCTTCGACACATCATATTTGTTAATTTTGAATCGGTCAAACAGTTTTCGATATAACGCTATTTGAAATTTGCAAAAAAAAAAAAACGGTTTTTTCCTACGTTCAAGAAATTTTGTAAAAATAGTCTCAAAATTTCATTCCGCCGACTTTTTTGTAGAGCTTGAGACAATCTTTAATTTAAAACTAATTTGAGCCAAATTCGATCATTTTAACCCGTGGCGCCCTTCGATCAAAGTTTTGGACTGTTGGAAAATTTCCATCAAAATTTTGGATTTTTGAAAATGAAAAAATTAAAAAAAAAATATCTTGCGATACATTATGTCAAAAAATTTATAATATCGGTCGAACGGTTTTCGAGATATCGCCACTTAAAATTTGTCAAAAAATTTCAAAATGGGGGTGTTTTTTTCCTACGTGTAAGAATTAAAAAAAAAAAAAAAATTTACCCGGACACTTGTGAAAATCGAAAGATGACAAAAAATGCCAGTCTTATGTGCCTACTCCAGATCAAAATTCTGTAACCACCGAATTCAAATTTAACTTAAAATACCAAACAAATTGAGCAAACAGAAAAAAAAGTTCATATTTTTCATTGTAATCCGTTTTTTTTAATTCAAGGCCGATGCGGCACGCCTTACCCATGTCCGATCATGGGTCTCACCTAAATTTTTGTGAGACATATTTTTACCCTCAAATGAATATATCTAGGGTAAGTTAGGGTCAATATCTACCAATTACATTTTTTTGGAGCACCACACAGAAAAAAATATGGAGGAAACAAATTTGAGTAATTACTTTTTTAAATTAAAAAACAAAAATTGAGTAATTTATTAATTGATGTAATTAAAAATTTACTTAAAAATTTTAATAACAATTTGAGTAAATAATTTAATAAAATTTAATAGTTTTTTTAATTGTTTTTAACTATCATAGCTTTTTGAATTCTCGTTTAGTTTATAGTTTTTTGTGTATGTATATGAAAGTTTGTAATCGTCTTTATAAAATTTTCCTATGTTTTTGAAACATAAATATGTTTGGTAAAGTTTGAAAAAAACAATTTTTTTTTGTAAAAAAATTTAAATCTTTTTTAAACTTTCAAAAAAAATAAATAAATTTTGAGTAAATTTCTAATTGTGTCAATTAAAAATTTACTCAAATTTTTTTTAAGCATTTAATAAATTTTTATTAAAAATTTACTCAATACTATTAAATCGTTTACTGGTGCAAAATTGAGTAATTTTTTACTCAATAGTATTAAAATTTTACTTAAATATTTTTTTTATTTTTTTCTGTGTATATAAAATAAAGTTATCATTCATACTATTCCCCCCTCCATTATAATTGTTACAATCATGTTTCTTCTCTGCGTGTATTGAGCAGACAGGTTAAATAAATGATTTTGCATTGAAAATGATTTTTCATTGAAATTTAATTTATTCTCAAACTTTTTTTACGTTGTGGGGATTGCTGATGACTTTAATCAAACCGAATTAAAACTTTTTACTTGTCTGAATTCCAGTTTGAAAATGGTGTAAATAAAATATTTTATTTATATGTGATTTAATCATCCATAAAATTTTACAACATTCTCATATTTGCGGAAGCTTTACTTATGTTTTATGTATATAAATAAATATTTCATACACAAACACATACACAAACACATAAATAAATACATATGAGTGCTCAATAGACAATGAAAATATAATTTAATTAAAACATGTGTTCAAGTGAATAACTTGCTTTATTTTTTCTTTTAATACTTTTTGTTTTTACTATTATTTTATTTATTGCGATTCACAAAGAATGCAATAAAAATAGTTTTTTTTTTCGTTTGTTTGTTAATAAAAGTCATTTTCAGAAAACACAACAGTTGAAAAAGATTTTTAATATTAAAACCTCTTTGGATCAACATTTTAAAATAATAAAAAAAAAAAATTTCTCAGAATGTTGAGCAATTTTTATATTTTAAGAGTTTTTCATATGAAACAGATTTAACACCTAATAGCTTTGATTGCTTTGCCATGAACTTTAAACTTTACGGATACTTCTTTTTTCAAATACAATGAAATAAAATAGAATAAAATATCTTCCACATTTTTTTAAAAAACTCTGGATTTTTTTTTTTGAATTTAAAATTTTTTATACCCTTCACCACACTGTGGTGATTATACCCTGTATATAATGAGTTTGTGCTGATGTTTGTAACTACCCGAAATATTGGTCCTAGACCGACATTCAAGTATACCGATCGACTCAGAATCACTTTTTGTGTCGATTTAGCGATGTCCGTCCGTCCCTCTGTCTGTCCATATAAACGGTGTAAACACGATACAGGTCGTGATTTTTAACCAATTGACTTTTGAAACTTAAGCCTCTGTTGCACCAAGGACGAAGCCTATTGAAATTGGAAAAAATCGGTCCATATTTAGACCTAGCACCCATACAAAGGCCCTCTTTAGTTTTGGATTAAATGACTCTAATAACCGTACTATAATAGATTTCGACACGTAAACGTGTCTTCTCCTCACAAATCATCATTCCGAATTTTGAAGGAATCGGATCAGTTCTTCTTGTAGTCCCCATACAAGCCACCTTCCCGATTTTTACATGAATATCTCAAATTACACGAAAATAGAAAATATTTTATTAAAATTTTGTTTGTGTATGTTAAACGCGTACTTTAACAACCTTATCAAATCTGATTACCATTTTTGGATTTAGGCCCCATGTGAAAATTTCGCCCGATATTCACTTAAAGCTGTTTATTGGCAACAAATCGAAACCTATTTCATTCAAATTTGATTTGTGAGTGTTTTTTACACTTATTAGATATTTGACAAAATATAGATCTAATCGGCCCATTTTTGAACTTGGGACCCATTTTTGGCAATCTCTGGTGTAGGGTATTATATGGTCGGTCTTGACCGACTATAATTTTCTTACTTGTTTTTTTTTTTGAATTTTCGTTATTTTATTGCATTTTTCTGATTTTTCAAAAATGTTTCTAATGCATTCTATGTTTTTTTTTGCAATATTAGATTTTTTTTTTAAAACTTTTTCGTCTATTCCTCCATCACTAACAAGGGAGGTCATTCAACTAACACCACACAATTGTCTTGAATTTAATATACAGTGGTCCACACCCTAAGTCGTTCAGTAGATAACACTATGCAACAAGAAAGATGAGCCATCAAACATTAAAAATTACCAATCGGTTTTGCAGTTCGGATTTCTTTTTTATGGCCCACTAGAAATTTTTAATTTTTTATCAAAAGTGTTTGGAAAACGTCAAAAAAACTATAATAAAAAGACTTCAAAAGCGTCTAAATATGGTTTGATGTCTACAGTGAAATTGTATGGCGGGATTCTTTTCTTAGAACATGTTAACCCTCTAACAGACATTTTAAGGGGCTCTATTAGTCCTTTTTTAAAAACAAAACACAGAAGTCTGATAAAACGTCTATTTAAAGGGTTACAATGTTCTACAAATATTTTCCCGAAAAACTCTTGCCGAAATTTACTCTTTTGCTCATAACTTTTGAACCACTAGACCGATTTTGCTGGAATGCAATACCAACCTGACCAGGTAAATGACCAACATATATGCCTAACTTCAGCAGCCTCTGTAAAGTCTTTCAAAAGTTTGCGTGTTTTCAACGGACAGACAGACAGACGTACGGACATAGCTAAATCGACTAAAAATCTATCGAGGATCATGTATATATGGGGCATTCCATGTCAACTCGGACATTTTGGAATTTTTTTTTTTTTGATTTTCCCAATTTGTTTACAGTTTTTAGTACCCTTCAAAAACTCCTTCGTGGTAAATTTTCAGATTTTTTTCATGACCCGTTCAAAAGATATCGAATTTTTAAAAATTGGTAGTTTGTTCCTTTACTCAAACTTCTTTTAATCATAACTTCTTCAATAATTGTCCAAATTTCAAATTTTTTTGTTTGAAAATTTTTGGTTTTTTACGTATTTTTAAAAAAAAATTCTTAAAAGCGCTCTAGTATGCGATTTTTAAGTTTTAAAATTTAAATCTCATTTTTGAAAATGTTTGTACTCTTCGATTTTTTTTTGAAATTTTTTTGTGTAAAACTTCTATCGATTCTACAAGTTTTTTTTGCCCAGGAGGATCGTGGGATAACGATTATTACTATTTTTTTAAATTTTTTGAAAAAATTTTATTGTAATTTTCCAATATTAAAATCATTTCTACTGCTCCAATGGTGCGTCATAGAGGGGTCATTTATAAGACCGACCCCCATTAATTTTTACGTCTTAATATTTTCTCTGAACACACCTACCATCAATCTTTAATTGTTAAGGCGGTCCCCATACAATTTTTTTTATTTTTTGAAAATTTGTATGTTTTACAAAAATGTTGTAGGATATAACTAAATGGGGGTCGGTCTCACTAATGACCCCTCTCGGACGCACCATTGGACCGGTAGAAGCTGATTAAATAAAACAAATTTACAAAAAATACAAAAAAAATATATGGGGACCGCCTTAACTGTTAAAGATAGTGGGTAGGGGTGTTCAGAGAAAATGTTTGGACTAAAAAATATTGTGGGTCGGTCATACATTTTGTTGCTCTAAGGGCACTATTAGGGCAGTTAGAGCGGTTGGAGCAAATTTAAAAAAATTTCGTTTTGTGTGGGAGCCCCCTTAGAAATTGGAGATAGGGTATTAGTTTGTTCCAAAGAAATGTTAAGACGTAAAAGTTAATGGTGGTCGGTCTTATAAATTACGCCTCTATGACGCACCATTGGAGCAGTAGAAATGATTTTAAGATTGGAAAATTACAATAAAATTTTTTAAAAAAATTTTAAAAAATAGTAATAATCGTTATCCCACGATCTTCCTGGGCAAAAAATTTGTAGAATTGATAGAAGTTTTACACAAAAAAATTTCAAAAAAGTCGAAGAGTTCAAACATTTTCAAAAATGAGATTTAAATTTTTAAACTTAAAAATCGCATACTAGAGCGCTTTTAAGAATTTTTTGGGATTTTTTTTTAGAAAGTACTTAAAAAAACAAAAATTAAAAAAAAAAAAATTTGAAATTTGGACCATTATTGAAGAACTTATGATTAAAAGAAGTTTGGGTAAAGGAACAAACTACCAATTTTTATAAATTTGATATCTTTTGAATGGGTCATCAAAAAAATCTGAAAATTTACCACGAAGGAGTTTTTGAAGGGAACTAAAAACTGTAAACAAATTGGGAAAATCCAAAAAAAAAAGTTTTTCAAAGTGTCCGATTTCACATGGAATGCCCCATATACTTTATGGGGTCCCCAACCGATATTTCGATGCGTTACAAATGGAATGCCAAAGTGAATATACCCCCATACTGTGGTTGGAGGGTATAAAAAGTGCAAACTCCTGTATTTGAACCCAGTGGATTAGGAAATGCCATTTTTCTCGGTCCGCCCCCTTTTATGGGCGTGTATATTATAAATTTATATTAATAATGATTAAATTGTATTACTTAAGTGCTAATAGCATATAACTCAATTGTAAATATACACCGCGACGAAAAAGGTTTCCCGCAATGTCCCCTGCCGAACTTCCCACAAAAAGCACCATTGCAAATTTTGTACAAGGAAATTCTTTCAATTGTTTGATTACTATTTTTTTTTAAAGCATTATACACTTATTATATTTTGAGGATGTTTATTCTGGCTCGAGGTCATTATTTTCTTTACTAATTAAAACCATGATATTCTCATAGCATAATTTTCAAGAAAAATTATTTTTTGTTTTAAATTTATTTATGTTGGTCATTTTTGCAAGACTTAATCGACACGTGTTTCGGAATTTGTCAAGATTCCATTGTCAAGATTATTTAGCAAAAATAGAAACGATTTACTACAAAGTAGCAAACGAGTCTAATGACAAATCGTTTAGTGCACAAACTAGCAAATTAATACATATTCGCCTCTATTCGCAATGAGAATTAGAAAGACGAAGAAATTGTACCATACTAATAAGGCAACGATTATCAATAACCAACAAAAATATTTAAAACAATAATTTTTCTTGAAAATTATGCTATGAGAATATCATGGTTTTAATTAGTAAAGAAAATAATGACCTCGAGCCAGAATAAACATCCTCAAAATATAATATTTTAAAGGTCGAATAAAACAATTTTTATTTTTTAATAAAAATTAATCAGAATTTGAACATAATGGTTGGCACGCCATGTGATGAATAACCCTAATATGGAGTATTTGTTACAACAAAAACACAAAAAACATATTGTTGTAGTCCAATGGACTATCGTATGTAAAATTGTTTTAAATATTTTTGTTGGTTATTGATAATCGTTGCCTTATTAGTATGGTACAATTTCTTCGTCTTGCTAATTCTCATTGCGAATAGAGGCGAATATGTATTAATTTGCTAGTTTGTGCACTAAACGATTTGTCATTAGACTCGTTTGCTACTTTGTAGTAAATCGTTTCTATTTTTGCTAAATAATCTTGACAATGGAATCTTGACAAATTCCGAAACACGTGTCGATTAAGTCTTGCAAAAATGACCAACATAAATAAATTTAAAACAAAAAATAATTTTTCTTGAAAATTATGCTATGAGAATATCATGGTTTTAATTAGTAAAGAAAATAATGACCTCGAGCCAGAATAAACATCCTCAAAATATAATATTTTAAAGGTCGAATAAAACAATTTTTATTTTTTAATAAAAATTAATCAGAATTTGAGCATTATACACTTATGTTAGTTAGATCTTATCAGATATAATTATGTATAATAAGATATCAGAAAATTACAATTTTCAAAATTATGGCCACACTCCAATATTTGTATTTTTCGTCACGCGTAATTGATCAATTTGTCTTAAAAATTTAAACAATTAAAATTAATAAATCATTTAACTTTTAACTTTTTTTTTTATTGATAAATGACATATTGCTATACATATTTTGTCCACACAATACATTTTTTGAAAACACTAATCTTTTTTTTGTTGTCATGAATCTCACAAAAATAAACATGAAAATTTTATTAGAACAAACCCATCATGAATTAGACGGAGTCAAAAATCAAAAGCCATAAATTCATTGAACAATTATTTGTTTTATTTTTTGTATTTTTTACCTTTCCGTAAAAAAAAATACATACGTATACTCCACTAAATTTTATTTGAACAAAAATTGTTTGCGTACCGAGGCTAAAGTATACAACACACAGGGTGGGACATTAGGGAGTTTCGGTTTTGGTACAAATTTCTACTAATGTGATAGAAAAATTTTGAGTTCATCCAGTGTATAGTCGGTCAAGACCGACCATATAATTTTTTATCACAGCGTTTTCCGGGAAATGGATCTAAGCCAAAGCATGGACCAATTCGATATTTCTATTATTAAATCATTATTAAGTGTAAAATATGTACACTAGAGTGTCCCTTATTTTGGAAATGTTTAGACGGTACCCGCTCATTTTTTTCCTTTCGACTTAAAAAAAACTGAGGAAAAATTTTACGCCACTACGACCACACCTTTCCTACGCGACGGGGCCTTAAAGAGCGGGGCCTAAAAAATCATTTTTCCATACAAACCAAAAATTTTTTTTGATTTTTAATTTTTTTGTTATTTTTTTGGACTG
Organism: Pegoplata infirma; assembly: GCA_963921195.1. Lineage (NCBI taxonomy): Eukaryota > Metazoa > Arthropoda > Insecta > Diptera > Anthomyiidae > Pegoplata > Pegoplata infirma. The sequence goes on along the minus strand of OY992536.1, from coordinate 259,673,622 downwards.
TAGGTTCACCTCCCGGAATATAGATCCACTAAGGCTGGATTTTTGCCAATGTTGATTCTAAGGGGGTAAAAAGGGTAAAAATCTGTACTTTTGATAATTTTTATATCTCCTGAAATAATGGTCATAGAGACTTGAAATATGGACTGTATGTTAACCTCCCGGAATATAGATCTACTAAGGCTGGATTTTTGCCAGTGTTGATTCTAAGGGAGTAAAAAGGGTAAAAATCTGTACTTTTGGTGCTTTTCATATCTCCTGAAATAATGGTCATAGACACTTGAAATTTTGGACTGTATGTTCCACTAAGGCTGGATTTTTGCCAGTGTTGATTCTAAGAGGGTAAAAGGAGTAAAAAACTTTTTATATCTCCTGAAATAATGGTCATAGAGACTTGAAATTTGGACTATACGTTCACATCCTTGAATATAGATCCAGTAAGGCTGGATTTTTGCCAATGATGATTCTAAGGGGGTAAAAGGGGTAAAAATCTGTACTTTTGGTACATTTTATATTTCCATAAATAATGGTACTAGAAACTTGAAATTTGCAATGTCGGTTCACTTCCCGGAAAAAAGATTCACTAAGGCTGGGTTTTTGCCAATGTTGATTTTACGGGGGTAAAATGGGTAAAAAAGTGTACTTTTGGTACTTTTTTTTATTTACTGAAATAAGTGTCATTCAAACTTGAAATTTGGAATGTAGGATCCTTTATTGAAATAAAAATTTCTAGAACAAGTACTTTCAGAAAATTCTGTAGCGTTTATAAAAAGTACCTTTTATAAAAAGTACCTTTTATAAAAAGTTCCTTTTATAAAAAGTACCTTTTAAAATGTACCTTTTATAAAAAGTACCTTTTACAAAAAGTACCTTTTATAAGAAGTACCTTTTAGAAAAAGTACCTTTTAGAAAAAGTACCTTTTAGAAAAAGCACCTTTTAGAAAGAGTACCTTTTAGAAAAAATACCTTTTAGAAAAAGTACCTTTTAAAAAAAGTACCTTTTAGAAAAAGTACCTTTTAGGAAAAGTACCTTTTAGAAAAAGTACCTTTTAGAAAAAGTACCTTTTATAAAAAGTACCTTTTATAAAAGTATCTTTTACAAAAAGTACATTTTATAAAAAGTACCTTTTAGAAAAAGTACCTTTTAGAAAAAGTACCTTTTAGAAAAAGTACCTTTTAGAAAAAGTACCTTTTAGAAAATTACCTTTTAGAAAAAGTACCTTTTATAAAAAGTACCTTTTATAAAAAGTACATTTTATAAAAAGTACCTTTTATAAAAAGTACCTTTTATAAAAAGTACCTTTTATAAAAAGCACCTTTTATAAAAAGTACCTTTTATAAAAAGTACCTTTTATAAAAAATACCTTTTATAAAAGTTTTATAAAAAGTACCTTTTATAAAAAGTACCTTTTATAAAAAATACCTTTTATAAAAAGTACCTTTTATAAAAAGTACCTTTTATAAAAAGTACCGTTTATAAAAAGTACCTTTTATAAAAATTACCTTTTATAAAAAGTACCTTTTATAAAAAGTACCTTTTATAAAAAGTACCTTTTATAAAAAGTACCTTTTATAAAAAGTACCTTTTATAAAAAGTACCGTTTATAAAAAGTACCTTTTATAAAAAGTACCTTTTATAAAAAGTACCTTTTATAAAAAGTACCTTTTATAAAAAGTACCTTTTATAAAAAGTACCTTTTATAAAAAGTACCTTTTAGAAAAAGTACCTTTTAGAAAAAGTACCTTTTATAAAAAGTACCTTTTATAAAAAGTACTTATTATAAAAAAAACCTTTTATAAAAAGTACCTTCTATAAAAAGTACCTTTAATAAAAAGTACCTTTTATTAAAGGTACCGAAAGTACACTTTTTGGTACTTTTTTATTTCCTGAGGTATAAATAAAACAAACTTTTTTGTATTTTAAATCATCACATTGGTGGAGGGTATTTAAAGATTCGGCACAGCCGAATATAGCTTTCTTACTTGTTTGATTTAAATTCCTCCAATAAAGAAAATTGTTATACAAATCATCAAATTGTAGGAGATTAATTGAATATTTTTTCAAACAAAAATTTTTTCTACTTTGATCACAAATTTGATAAATTTTTTATTTTTAGTCAATCAAAATAATGATTGATTTAACCAATAAATTGGAAGCTTATGACAAAATTCATCTTTTTTGCTTTCCAATATGTTGCCAACAATAAAAAAAAGTAAAACCTAATTATTTTGTGTATTTTTGAATTATTATTGTATTCAAATAAGTTAAAGCGAAAAAAATCTGGTATGTTGAAAATTTATAATTCGACAATTAAAGAAAATAACAAAAACTTTAATCAAAACATTGATTGACTTTTTTAAGTTTTGTTGATCAATAAATTTAATTAAACATTTTCAGGCAATAATTGTTTGTGTGTGCACTGTGCGTTGAAAGTATAAGCATTTAGAAACTTATTTAAAATATAATTCTCTTTTTAAATCACCCTCTTATAGTAGACATGGCTTATTTTTGAAAACCCACACACATAAGCACAACAGAATTCGCTTAAAAAAACATATGAATTTGATGGCATAAAAATAAAAAAAAAAAAAACAACCACTAAAACCCTAAACCATTATAGATGGATGGCATTGGTTTTTTTTTTAGTATATTCTATTTTATTTTTTCAAAAACTACTAAATTTAACAAAATAAAATATTTGATCACGACTAGAAAACCAAAAAATTGAAAATAAAGGTGTGTTGCACGTAAAAACAAAAAATAAAAATAAAATCCATTTGCAAAAACTGTAACATTTTAACAAACAAACAGAAATAAGAAACAAAATGAATTTAACAAAGTACTTTTTTTATATCTGTTTTTGTATTGAAAATAAACAATAAACAAAAACTCATTTATTTTTACAGCAAACACCATGTCAAGTATAATATTAAAAAAATTTCAATTTCTAGTTCGAGGTCAATTATTTTTATTATGTTAAATTAGCATAGCAAGAACTTATGTTAACTTTTATTCTCCCAATAAATACTCATGGATTTCCTGCTTTCAAAAATTAAGTTTTCAAGATTTGACGATATTTTTCAAGAATTGACGATAGTTTCGCGAGTTTTCCACTTATTTCTCATCTTCAGAATTCCTTAGAAAATTGTGGTAAACTTGAAATGTTCATATTCTCAATAATTTCAATCTAGTGCGATCTACGATATAAAGAAATAAAAGAAATCTGTGATTTCGAAATTTTACCAGTATTACACCCAAATATAATGAAAGCAGATATTGATTTTGTATTTATTTAATACAATTTTCAAGAAATTATTTTAAAATCCCACTAAAAACTTCTTACAAAAATTTAATTTTTTTAATATACAATTTGAAATGGTGTAATAAACTAATATACTACGTTACAATGGTGTGGTAGCAATAAATGGGTGTAGCAAAAGTAACACAGTGGCAGTCAGCATATTCCGGTTGTAGTGAATTATTTATTATTCTTTTTTTTTGTTTGATTGTGTTTATGTGTAATACGGAAGATTGTTACCATAGATTTTTTTATTTTTTTCTGAAACATAGTATTGAAGTTCTTTTCTCCTTCGTATTTTGTATACAGAGTCTATAACAATATGTCAATAAAATATTGGATAAGGTATTTCAATATATACAAATACATAAATATATAAAAAATGTATAAGTGAAACACTTATTTCTGCAGATTTTGAAAATATTGACAGGTTTTAAAAATATTTTCTTATAGAAAACTTGACAAATTCAATTTTTTTTTTGTAAAAAAATTCCCAGACTATGATATTTTTTCAGGTTTCGGAAAATATTTGTTCAAAGAAAAATGTCAGATTCTGACAATAAATTTCTAATAGAATAGTTGTCAGATTTTGACAATATTTTTGTATCGAAAATTTTTATTGAAAAATTGTCATAATATACACAGAAATAATTGAAAACGAAAGTCAATCAACAAAAACGCGGATTCAATTAATTTTTTAATTGAAACTCCTCCGATAAAAAAAAAATTTTATATCAATCATCAAATTGTAGGTGACTAATCGATTTTTATTTCAATTAATATTTTTTTTCGATTTTGATCAAAAATTTGATTGATTTTTTATTTAAAGTCAATTAAAATAATTATTGATTTAACAAATGAATTTCACGCTTATGGAAAAATTATGAAGAAATTCATATTTTTTGCTTTCCAATATGTTGCCGACAATAAAAAAAAGTAAAAGCGAGTAAAAAGTATATTTTTGAATTATATTCAAATAAATTGAAGCGAAAAAAATCTGGTACGTTGAAAATTTGTAATTTGATAGTTCAAGAAAATAACAAAAATGTTGATCAAAACAATAATTGACTCATTTAAATTTTGTTGATCAATAGATTTAATTGACATTTTTTAGCCAATAATTTTTTGTGTGTAGCAATATTTTATTATAGTAAAATTTTTGATTCTGACAATATCAATAAGTAAACTGATAATCAAGCTCGAGGCCTTAGTTTTCAATAAATTTTATTTATTCAATTATTTGTTTTAATATTCGATATTTCGTCATCCCACGGATGACATCTTCAGAATAAAAATATAATTTTTTTATTAAAAAGAGTAACAATAGACGCACAATTAAACTACTGCCCGCTAATCTGAGTGCAATAAAGATCAGATTAGCGGGCAGTCGTTTAATTGTGCGTCTATTGTGCTCTTTTTAATAAAAATTTTATATTTTTATCCTGAAGATGTCATCCGTGGAATGACGAAATATAGAATATTAAAATAAATAATTGAATAAATAAAATTTTATTGAAAACTACACTCAAAATAATAACTCTGTTAAATTACAGAAAAACTCTGCTAATTTAACAGAGTATACCATACTTTTCCAGCTAACAACATTTCTTGGTAATTTTACTAAAAAACTCTGTAAAATGATTTTAACAGAAAAAAACTGTTAATTTACAGAGTTTATAGTAAAATATTGGTAAAATATGAAAGCTTTTTTAAAACATTTCTTGGTAATTTTACTAAAAAACTCTGTAAAATGATTTTGACAGAAAAAAACTGTTAATTTACAGAGTTTATAGTAAAATATTTGTTAAATATGAAAGCTTTTTTACAGAAAAAAACTCTGTAATTTTACTATAAAACTCTGTAAAATGATTTGAACAAAAAAAAAACTTTAATTTACAGAGTTTCTAGTAAAATATTGGTTAAATAAACCACCATTTATATATTTGTAAAATACATTTGATGCAAAAACAAGTAGAAAAGTTAAATTCGACTTGGCCGAATCTATGAATACCCTCCACAATGCCCTTTTTAAATTATAGTAAATTTTCTAGAGTGAAAAAATAACATTTTTGATTAGAAATATTTTATTTTGTTTAAAAAACTTTTTTTTTTAACTAATTTTTAAATTATAGTAAATTTTCTAGAGTGAAAAAATAACATTTTTGATTAGAAATATTTTATTTTGTTTAAAAAACTTTTTTTTTTAACTAATTTTTGAAAAAAAAAAAAAATAATTTACTAAATTTTTTTTTTGAGTGTAAAATTTTTTTTGAGTGTAAAATTTTTTTCGAGTGTATTTTTTTTCTTTTAGTGTAAAAATATTTTTGAGTGACAAAAATGCGTTTTAAAATATTTTTGTGACTTACCAATGTTTTTAAAACCTGTTTAACGGGGTTTCAACACGTGAATTTAAGGTGAGGCGAATCTGAAATTTACGGTTTTGTTAATAACTTTTGAACCACTGGACCGATTTGGCTGAAATTTAAAACGAACCGGACCAGAGGAACGGCAAATATATATGCCACACTTCAGCACCCTCAGGATTGCCGTTCGAAAGTTACCGTGTGTTTTATCTCGTAAATTCCAGAAAAACCCTTGCCGAAATTCACTCATTTGCTTATAACTTTTGAACCACTGGACCGATTTTGCTGGATTGCAATACCAACCTGACCAGGTAAATGCCTAACATATATGCCAAACTTCAGGAGCCTCCGTAAAGTCTTTCAAAAGTTAGCGTGTTTTCAACAGACAGACAGACAGACAGACAGACAGACAGACAGACGGACAGACGGACGGACGGACGGACGGACGGACGGACGGACGGACATCGCTAGATCGTCTTAAAATCGATCGAGGATCATGAATATATATACTTTATGGGGTCCTAGACCAATATTTCGAGGTGTTACAAACGGAATGACAAACTTATATATACCCTCTATCACTAGAGTGGAGGGTATAAAAAAAATTACAGAAAAAACTCTTTAAATTTACAAAGTTTAGTCAAATGCATGTTATTTTGTAAAATTTTTATAAGATTTCTGAAAAAAAATTTTTGATAACTTTTTTTGCTACTTTTTCAACTTTTTCTCAAAAAAAAAAAATATACAGATAAAATTTTCATGTTTGGTAACAAAAACAAAAACTACTCAAAACAGAAAACTTTTTTGGTTATAAAAAAATACGAAGTATTTTGCTTAGATCTGTATTTTAGCAGAAAACTCTGTTAATTATCTGTAAAATTAAGATTACAAAGTAAAAAGTAATATAACAGAGGAAACTTTGTTTTTTTGTCACAACAAAATACAAAGTATTTTTTTTAAATCTGTATTTTGACAGAAAACTCTGTCAAATATCTGTTGAATTGAGATTACAGTCATTTTACAGAGTATTTTACAGAGTTATTATTTTGAGTGTAAGGCCTCGAGCTTGATTATCAGTTTACTTATTTGTAGTTAAAACAAAAAGGTCAAAAAAACATGGCCAATAATTTGATTCGGACAATATTAAAAAAAAACAAGTAAAAAAGTTAAATTCAACATGGCTGAATCTATGAATACCCTCCACAATGCCCTTTTTAAAGGACAGTCAATTTTTTAACCTGAAAAAAATTAACAATTTTGATTTGAAATAGTTTATTTCGAGTAAAAAACTTTTTTTTTGTCATTTTTGTAAAAAAAAAAAAGCAAAATTACTATTTTTTTGAGTGCAAAATTTTTTTCGAGTGTAAATTTTTTTAAGTGTAAAAAAAATTTTACACTAAAATTCGGCCATGTCGAATTTAACTTTTTCACTTGTTTTTTAAATATTGTCAGAATCTGACAATTTTTTTTTTTTTTAAAAAGAATATTGTCAAAATCTTAAATTTTTTTTTATAAGAAGTATATTATCAGAATATGGCAAGTTTTCTATATGAAAATATTGTCAGAGTCAAATTATTGGTTATATTTTTTCGACCTTTTTGTTTTAACTTCAATAAGTAAACTGGTAATCAAGCTCGAGGCCTTAGTTTTCAATAAATTTTATGTATTCAATTATTTATTTTGATATTCGATATTTCGTCATCCCATGGATGACATCTCCAGGATAAAACTATAAAATTTTTATTAAAAAGAGTAACCCTCAGAATTGTCGTTCGAAAGTTAGCGTTTGAGAGATAAAAAAAAGCTCTTTAATTAGCGAAAAACCTTGCCGAAATTTACTGTGATGCTTAAAACTTTTGAACCGCTGGACCGACTTTGCTGGATTGCAATGCCAGCCTGATTAGGTAATTGACCAACATATATGCCAAACTTCAGGATCCTCCATAAAGTCTTTCAAAAGTTAGCGTGTTTTCAACAGACAGACGGACGAACATCGCTAGATCGTCTTAAAATCGATCGAGGATTATGAATATTTGAAGGGCTTACTGCAAAAACTTGATAAGCAACATTATATTTTTTTGGTGTTTTTCGCCTTCTACTGATGTTTCATTGACAGATTTTTGGCAGAAGTCTTGCTTAAACCTTTCGTACAAGTATCTTGAGTATAAAAGTTCTTCAAAAGATATATTTTCTACATTATTATAAAAGTTTTAAGGCAAAAACCACCATAAAATGAAATGTTGCTCCTAGATTAATATTTCGAGGTGTTACAAAGGGAATGACAAACTTATATATACTCTCTATCGTCTCAGAATAACTTTTTAAGTCATTACAGCGATGTCCGATCGTCTGTCTGTCCGTCCGTCCATGAAGACGTTTTAAACACGATACAGGTCGCAAATATCAATTGATTTGGCTGAAATTTGAAACTTAAGCCTCTTTTGCACCAAGGACGAAGCCTATTGAAATTGGGAAAAAATCGGTCCATGTTTAGACCTAGCCCCCATACAAAGGTCCGCTTTATTTTGGCACAAATGACTCTAATATCCGTATTTTAAAAGATATTTATATTAAAAATTTGGCGGGTAAACTTGTTTTGTATTCAGTAATCACTAGGGATGAGATTTCCATGCAAATGCATGTTTTTTGTAGATAGTCTAAGAACTATATCGACCAATTATCTTTCCGAATCAAGAAATTTGCCCTAAAATGGCATCGATTTGTTTTTGCATATTTTGGTGAAAATGCATATTTTTGCATATTTTGATTTTAAATGCATATTTTGTGCATATTTCTTAATTTTAAGTACATATTTCTTGCATATTTTGGCATAAATTAGCAAAAACACAAATTGAAATTTATTTGTTTCAAAAACTGTTTAAAATTTGAAACATTTATTTTGAAAATTAAATTTTTTTTTTTTAAATTTAATTTTTTTTTTTTAGATTGTTTGAGTTTCTAAAAAATCTAGCTTAAATAAAGTTTTAAATGTTACTATTGAAACCCGGCATTATTTTTTACTTTTTTAGAAGTTTTTTGCATAAAAACAAGATTTTTATTGCACAAATTTAATTTTTTAGTGTATATTTTTAGGTTTTTTAGTGCATATTTTGAATTTTTTAGCTCATATTTTAAGTGCATATTTTAAATTTTTTAGTGGAATCGGACCAGTTCTTCTTGTAGCTCCCATACAAACCACCTTCCCGATATTCACATAAATCTTTCAAATATCATAAAAATAGAAAATATTTACACAAATTTTGATACAGTTTGTAATTTCTGCCTTGGTCATTTTTCACTGTGTTATAAATGCATCCCAAATCTTTGTATTTTTGAGACTGTGTTTGTGCTTATGTTACATTGTATTTGGTTGTATGTATGTGCAGAAAAATATATGTAACTACATCTAGTTTTTGTATCTTTTTATTTCCAATGAATTTTATTCAAACATACATCCATTTGTACAATGTACATGTGTAGGTGAAAATATATCAAAAAAATTTTTAATGTGTTGTTTACTGAACAAGAAGAAAAAATTGTTTAACATTTTGATCTATAGAAACAAAATTACTCAACTTACAATAGGGTGATTTGAAAGAGAGTAAATAGGGGAAATTACATAAAATATTGAGTATTTTAAAAGAAAGTGATAGAAACCTATTCCACTGTCAAGAGTTTCTGATTTTCTAGAAATGTGACAACTTTCAAAAGTTGCCACCCGTTCCATCGTCAGCGCTTTTCGATTGTCACTCTAAATGTGTGGTAAAATTTTGAATTCTTATCCCTTTTATTAGTTTACCCTATTATTAACATATTTATACACATTTACATTAACAAATTTATTGTTCGACTACTAACAACAAATTTGTTTTATAGATTGTTATTTTTTTTCTTTTTCTGTTGCTTTTATATACAAAAACATTATTTTTTTTTTTTTGATTTTGATTGACTTTGTGGCAACAGTTTGAACAAATTAATGTCTTTCATCATGTCATTGACATGCCGTCTTTTGTTGTATTTTTTTTTTTTTTTGTTGTTGAACATTTTAACAAGAAATTTCTGTTTCAAATTTCAGTATCAGATTTTCTGTCTGTTTACTGTTTTGTGTTTATTTATTAATTTGTATATTTAATTTAAATAAAATTATGTCTATTATGTTTGTGTTGAGAACATGTGTTAAAATGGGTCATATTATTTTCGTTTCAAATAAATCCTTTATGATTTTTGAATATTGAAATTTGATGTTTGTTTATGTATAAGAAATTAATTCAATAGATTTCGTTAGAAATAGATTAAACTTTGTTGTTTTTCTTTTATAAGACTTACCAAAGTATAAAAAAGAAAATAAATCTCTTTAAAATGTTATTTTTAAAATTTTAAGAATTGTCTTTTGTATTATATTTAAAGAAGTTAAAGAATAAACTTTGGAATAATTTTATTGAAAAATATTTTTCTTGAGAAATATTTTGATTTTAAATAATTTATTTGTAAAAAAGTTACTTTACACTCACTCAATAGTATGAAAATATTTTTAAACTTGACAAGATCAAAAAAACATATTTCTAAAAATTTGTTTAATAAATTAATTGAATTTCTTAGAAGCAAAATAACACTGTGCAACACTATTTGGATATATTGACCTCCTGAATTCGATTCCGCCATCAGAATTAAATTCTTTTGTTGGGTTTTCCTGTAATTTGCAAAGAAAGTCCGCAAAGTAAACCTACCTAAGAGTCCCCGCACAACAATGTCGGAGCGGTTGACGTTTTCGGTCATGAGAAAGTATAGGCGCAAAACAAAGAAGGCAGCGGAAAATTCTGTCATCTGTTGATTTTTACACTATTTTTTCACTTTTTCAACAAAAATTTATTTAAAATTTATTGTATTTTTAAATATCAATATGATTTTTTTCATATTGATTAGTTTTTTTTTCCTGTTTTTTTTAAGTAGTGATCCTATTTTTTGTTTATAGTATGATTTTAGAGGCCCTATGCTTCTAAATAGATCAACGGGAATATATAAATGGGGGTTTTCGTGTCAACTGACACAACTTTTGAAATCGATGTCTTCCGATCGGGATAAAATTTGCACCAAGGTTAGTCCTATTGGATAGTAGTTCAGACACAATTTTTCAACGAGATCGGTCAAGAACTCTCTGAGTTAGATCGGGTCGAAATTTTATTATTTTTAGCAAAATGTGTCCCAAAGAGTTTAGATAGCTATTTCTTCAATCTTTCGAAAAAAAAAATAAAAAAAAAATAAAAAAGAAAAATGAAAAAAAAAAAATAAAAAAAACATTTTTGAGTTTTTTTCTTAAAAATCCAAAACATTTTTGACTTTTTCCTCAAATTGGGCCCTTTTTTTTTTTTTTTTTTGATTCAAAAGAAAGCTTAGGTGATTTCCTTTAAGAGCTGTGGGATCGCTTAGTGGGATGCGAGTGGGATATCTATGAAAAAATTTTTTTTTTTTAACTTTGGAACACAAAAAACCGTTCTTCAATTTGCACCATTAGGCGTGGGATAGCTAACCAGTTTTCGATTTCGATCCGCGATACCCTCTAATTTTTTTAGGTTCGAAAAAGAAAGCACGAGCCAAAAAATGGGGGCGGTGGGGAGGGGCCATTTGGCCCCTCATTGGGGTCAAATTTGGGCGTAAAGAGATAAAAATCCTCAAAAAGCCCCAAAACTCCCCTAGAAACGCCCCTGGAGGGGTGCAATGTGAGACCGACCTCCAATCATTTTCTGCCCCCAACATTTTTCTTGAACATACCTTACCCTTATTTCCACTTCCTAAGGGGGCTCCCATACAAAATGACATTTTTATAAAATTTGCTCCTACCGCTCTAACTGTCCATAGGGTGCCCCTAGAGAAATAAAATGTATGACCGACCCCCAATATTTTTTCAACTCCAACATTTTCTCAGAATATACCTACCCTTTATTTTCAACTCTTAAGGGGGTCCCCATTAATTTTTTATTTATTTTTTTATTAGTTTTTAAAAATACATGTTTTTATAATGTATGGGAGCCCCTTAGGGAGTGGAGATAGGGTGTTATGATGTTCGGACAAAATGTTGGTAACTAAAAAATAATGGGGGTTTGTCGTAATTTTTGCCTCTCTAGGAGGCACGGTAGGGGCGGTAGGAGCTGGTTTAATAAAACAAATTTATAAAAAATAAAAAAATGTATGGGGACCACCTTAAGGGTTAAAGATACATTGTAGGTATGTTTGCAAAAAATGTTGGAAATAATAAAATAATGGAGGTCGGTCATACATTTGTCCCCACTAGGGGCTTTTTAGGGTAAGTTAGAGCGGTAGGATCAAATTTTTTTAAAATGGTTTGTATGGGAGCCCCCTTAGGAAGTGGAAATAGGGGTAAGGTATGTTAAAAAAAAATTTTGGGGACAGAAAATTATTGGAGGTCGGTCTCACATTGCACCCCTCCAGGGGCGTTTATAGGTTAGCTTTGGGGCTTTTTGAGGATTTTTACCTCTATACGCCCAAATTTGACCCCAATGAGGGGCCATATGGCCCCTCCCCACCGCCCCCATTTTTTGGCTCGTGCTTTCTTTTTCGAACCTAAAAAAATTAGAGGGTATCGCGGATCGAAATCGAAAACTGGTTAGCTATCCCACGCCTAATAGTGCAAATTGAAGAACCGTTTTTTGTGTTCCAAAGTTAAAAAAAAAAAATTTTCATAGATATCCCACTCGCATCCCACTAAGCGACCCCACAGCTCTTAAAGGAAATCGCCTAAGCTTTCTTTTGAATCAAAAAAAAAAAAAAAAAAGGGCCCAATTTGAGGAAAAAGTCAAAAAAGTTTTGGATTTTTAAGAAAAAAAATCAAAAAAATTTTTTTTATTTTTTTTTCGAAAGATTGAAGAAATAGCTATCTAAACTCTTTGGGACACATTTTGCTAAAAACAATAGGTAAGAAGTAACATGGATGAGAATCAACACCTCTTTGGCCAAAATGTCAAATTTCGACCCCCTCTAACTCAGAGAGTTCTTGACCGATCTCGTTGAAAAATTGTGTCTGAACTACTATCCAATAGGACTACCTTCATCCCGATCGGAAGACATCGGTTTCAAAAGTTGTGTCAGTTGACACGAAAACCCCCAAATATATATTTTTTTGTTTACTTTATCGAAAATAATCGAAATATTTCTAAAAAAAAGTGGCAGCATTTTCATATCAATAATTAAGAGAGAGAGAAAAACAGACACAAAAATAAAATTGATTTTTTTCTGGCGGTTTTCGGTCGAGCGTTTGTTCATGCCAAATTTGTATAAAAAAAACGTCACCCACATTGTTGTGCGGGGAATCTAATTTGTAAATCTGACCAAGTTAAAAAATTTTAAATTTTATTTCTTTATGTGAAGTTCAAGTATGATTTATTACGAAGAAAATAAGGGGCTTTTTAATAATAGCCGTCAAAAATTGTGAAAGTTACATGCATTTAAACAAAAATGCATAAATTCAGTTTTATTTCGGGTGAGCCGAATGTAACAAAGAAATCATGTAGGTTCACTTTGCAGACTTTCCTTGTAAATTAAAAGAAACCCCAACGATAGAATTCAATTCTGATGAATTCAGAAGGTCAAAATACAAAAGGATTAGTAACTTCAGTTTCTAGGTCAGAACCTTGATACGACTGGGACGCGACCTTACACAGTTAATTACAATAGTTGTAATAATCACAAATCTTGTGTCCAAACTTTTCCATCCTGATTTTGAGAAAATGGGGGGCAAAGTTAAAAAAATCGCCGTGTTGGGCATTTTTGACAATTCAAAGCGGGTGAACCCGATGTGAAAGCGACTTAAAAAATAGTCGAAGGTAAAGCTTAAACATTGTTCTTAAGGATGCTGATCTCATTTGGGCAGCCGCCTTAACCCTTAGGGCAACAATTGTCTCTCTATGATGTTTTATTCCCAAAAAACAAATTTTTCCGCTACACATCATATGAAAGAAAATATTTATGCGAATGGAACGCGACCAGATCCACATGATTACAATTATTCTCCTGGTCACAAGTCCGGTCTCCTAATTTTTCCATTTCATCAGGTTTTTGAAAAATTTGAAATACAAAAAAAATCGCTTTTTCGGACATATTTGACAACTCATAGCGGATGAACCCGATATGATGACGACTTACAAATTAGTCAAAGGCTAAGCTTAAACATTGTTGTTTAAGATGTTTATCCCAGTCGCTTTAACCGTTGGAGCACCAATTGCCTTTTAATATGGTCTTTTCCCCAAAAAACATTTTTTTTGGATACTGGGGAATAAGACATCATTTAGATACAATTGGTTACCAAAGGGCTAATACGAATGACCAAATGAGTTCTGAATCTTAAAGATTATTTTAAAGCTTTACCCCTTCGACTTATTTGTAAGTCACCATCACATCGGGTTCATCCGCTATGAGTTTCCAAAAATGCTCAAAACGGCGATTTTTCTGAACGTTGACCTTAATTTTCTCAAAAACCTGGGGGGTTACCGCGTATTTCGATTCGAAACGGAAACGTTTTCGAGCAGAATTTTCTTTAAGCAAATAAGTAAAAAGAAAATATTTTTTTATACCCTCCACTCTAGTGATAGAGGGTATATAAAAGTTTGTCATTCCGTTTGTAACACCTCGAAATATTGGTCTAGGACCCCATAACTATATATATTCATGATCCTCGATCGATTTTAAGATGATCTAGCGATGTCCGTCCGTCCGTCCGTCTGTCCGTCTGTCTGTCTGTTGAAAACACGCTAACTTTTGAAAGACTTCACGGAGTCTCCTGAAGTTTGGCATATATGTTGGGCATTTACCTGGCCAGGTTGGTATTGCAATCCAGCGAAATCGGTCTAGTGGTTCAAAAGTTATAAGCAAATGAGTGAATTTCGGCAAGGGTTTTTCTGGAATTTACGAGATAAAACACACGGTAACTTTCGAACGGCAATTATGAGGGTGCTGCAGTGTGGCACATATATTTGCCATTCCTCTGGTCCGGTTCGTTCTTCAAAAGTTATTAGCAAAACCGTAAATTTCAGATTAGTTTCACCTTAAATTCACGTGTTGAAAACCCGTTAAACATGTTTTAAAAATATTTGTAAGTCACAAAAATATTTTACAAGGTATTTTTGTCACTCAAAAATATTTTTACACTAAAACAAACAAAAAATACACTCAAAAAAAATTTTACACTCAAAAAAATTTTACACTCAAAAAAAAATTAGTAAATTATTATTTTTTTTTTTAAATTACACTCTAATCAATTTTCATGTAAATTTACCCTGTTTATAGTAGGTAACTTGTCTCCTACTATAAACAGTGTACAAATACACGTTGTGTTTAAAGTGATAGACACAAAGTATGTAAACGTACATATTCATGTGTCTACAAAATGTTTCGGAACAAAAAATGTTTCAATAAATTTTACGGTGTTTGTGTGTAAACTTAAATTTTAATTTAGTAAACTTAAAATAAAAATGCCTGAAAATACAAGAAAATTATGTGCATATACATTGAAAATGCTTTTTATAAAACAACCCTAAATCTTTAAAATTCAAATATTAAAAAACAAGAAATTTATTTTTAAATGATGTTTTATTAAAAAAAAAAAATATTAATAAAGACTTAAAACAAACTTAAAATTTCATAAAAACGCTAAAACTGCATAAAAAGTTTAGATTAAACAAATAAACAATTAAATTACCAATGTTGCTGAAAGAATTTTATCTTTTAACTAACGTTTGCTTAGATCTAACAACTTTTCCATAAAAAATTTCCCTGAGTCCGAAAATTTTTCTATAGAAAAGTGTTTCATAATTCGAGAATTATGAAATTTAAACATTTTTTAATCTCAAAAATGTGTCAAATTTTGAGTATTTTTCTTTAGAAAAAGTTTTTCAAAATCTGAGAATTTTTCTATAGAAAAATTGTCTCAGAATCTGAGAATTTTTCTATATAAAAAAAAAAGTTTTAGAATCAGAGAATTTGTCGACAGAGAAAATGATTCAGATTCTAAGAATTTTTCTATAGACAAATTATAGGAGAATTTTCTCAGATTCTGAGACTTTGTATATAGAAAAGTTCTCAGATTCTGAGACACTTTTTCCACAGAAAGTTCTCAGATTCTGAAACATTTTTTCTATAGAAAAACGTCTTTGATTCTGACACATTTTTCTATAAAAAAATTCTGGTATTCTGATACATTTTTTCTACAGAAAAATTCTCAAATTTTGAGACTTTTTTTTTATAGAAACATTTTTTCTATAGAGGAATTCTCAGATTCTGAGACAATTTTTCTATAGAAAAATTCTCAAATTTTGAAAAAATGTCTCGGAATTTGAGACAAAATATCTCAGAATTTTTTACGGAAAAAATGTCTAAGAATCTGAAAATTTTTCTGTAGAAAAAATTTCTAAGAATCTGAGAATTTTTGTAAAGAAAAATGTCTCAGAATCTGAGAATTTTTCTATAGAAAAAATGTCTCAGAATCTGAGAATTTTCCTATAGAAGAAATGTCTCAGAATCTGAGAATTTTTCTATAGAAAAAATGTCTCAGAATCTGAGAATTTTTCTGTAGAAAAAATGTCTCAGAATTTGAAAATTTTTCTGTAGAAAAAATTTCTAAGAATATCAGAATTTTTGTAATGAAAAATGTCTCAGAACCTGAGAATTTTTCTATAGAAAAAATGTCTCAGAATCTGAGAATTTTTCTATAGACAAAATGTCTCAGAATCTGAGAATTTTTCTATAGAAAAAATGTCTCAGAATCTGAGAATTTTTCTATAAAAAAAATATCTCAGAATCTAAGAATTTTTCTATAGA
This sequence comes from Pegoplata infirma, assembly GCA_963921195.1. Classification (NCBI taxonomy): domain Eukaryota; kingdom Metazoa; phylum Arthropoda; class Insecta; order Diptera; family Anthomyiidae; genus Pegoplata; species Pegoplata infirma. The sequence continues at coordinate 259,657,136 of OY992536.1, read as the reverse complement.
AAAAATGTCTTAGAATCTGAAAATTTTTCTATAGAAAAGATGTCTCAGAATCTGAGAATTTTGTATAGAAAAGATGTCTCAGAATCTGAGAATTTATCTATAGAAAAAACGTCTCAGAATCACAGAATTTTTCTATAGAAAAAATGTCTCAGAATCTGAGAATTTTTCTATAAAAAAAATATCTCAGAATCTAAGAATTTTTCTATAGAAAAAATGTCTTAGAATCTGAAAATTTTTCTATAGAAAAGATGTCTCAGAATCTGAGAATTTTGTATAGAAAAGATGTCTCAGAATCTGAGAATTTTTCTATAGAAAAAACGTCTCAGAATCACAGAATTTTTCTATAGAAAAAATGTCTCAGAATCTGAGAATTTTTCTATAGAAAAAATGACTCAGAATCTGAGAATTTTTCTATAGAAAAAAATGTCTCAGAATCTGAGAAAAAATGTCTCAGAATCTGAGAATTTTTCTATAGAAAAAATGTCTCTGAATCTGAGAATTTTTCTATAGAAAAAATGTCTCAGAATCTGAGAATTTTTCTATAGAAAAAATTTCTCAGAATCTGAGAATTTTTCTATAGAAAAAATGTCTCAGAATCTGAGAATTTTTCTATAGAAAAAATGTCTCAGAATCTGAGAATTTTTCTATAGCAAAAATGTCTCAGAATCTGAGAATTTTTCTATAGAAAAAATGTCTCAGAATCTGAGAATTTTTCTATAGAAAAAATGTCTCAGAATCTGAGAATTTTTCTATAGAAAAAATGTCTCAGAATCTGAGAATTTTTCTATAGAAAAAATGTCTCAGAATCTAAGATTTTTTTTATAGAAAAAATGTCTCAGAATCTGAGAATTTTTCTATAGAAAAAATGTCTCAGAATCTGATAATTTTTCTATAGAAAAAATGTCTCAGATTCTGAGAATTTTTCTATAGAAAAAATTTCTCAGAATCTGAGAATTTTTCTATAGAAAAAATTTCTCAGAATCTGAGAATTTTTCTATGGAAAAAATTTCTCAGAATCTGAGAATTTTTCTATAGAAAAAATTTCTCAGAATCTGAGAATTTTTCTATAGAAAAAATTTCTCAGAATCTGAGAATTTTTCTATAGAAAAAATTTCTCAGAATCTGAGAATTTTTCTATAGAAAAAATGTCTCAGAATCTGAGAATTTTTCTATAGAAAAATTGTCAAGGAAAAAAATTAGATAAAATTAAATGGCGATATGAAACCGTTTACCGGATTTTAAATTTTTTTAGATATTCGAATTCAGCGCATCAAAATAAATATGACGTATCGCAGGACTTTTTTAAAATCTTCAAAAATCTAAAGCTTATTGCGCCTGGATTAACTATTGATCGGGTTCACATTTCTACGACAAAAGTTTACAATAAAATTTTGACTGGATCCTACAGAAAATCAAAAGTGCCATGGTCTACCATTTGTTGGCTGTGTTTTCCCCAATTTCTATAAACAACATGAAAAATAAATCAGATTTAGAATTTAGATAAAAATATTTGTGAAAAAAATTTACCATTTTCGAGGGATACCAATTTTTGTTAAAAGCATTGCACCAGTTTTATCTCTTTTTTATGGAACTCCAAAAACCTCCAGAATTTCATTGGTTTTTTAATATTTTGTCCGTTTTTATTCGTCTTTATGTTATTTTTAAAATTATTTGATATTTTGTTTTTTATTTTAATAAAAGTTTTGACAATTTCCATAATACTATGTTCAGGGCATTGCTTCAATGGCAATACCGGAAAAAAAGTTGTCTACTTTTGTCTCAATGGCAGCACCTGCTAGTGAGACTTTAGTAGCACACTAAATTTTAAAAACTCTGTAACTAACTTTTGCGTGCAAAATTTTCAAATTTTATTTTATATGTAAGATACTGGATAGTTGTTACGAGTGTGTGGAAAATTACATAGTTTTCTGAGCAGTAATTCCTGAGTTATTTGAGCCCATACTAAAATTTAGTATAAGCTCAAGAATATTCTTGAGATATTATTAAGACATGCGCCCCCTAGAAGGTAGTAGAAGCAATAAATTTGTCTTATCTCTATATTATAAAGTCTCTGACTATGTTAAATTATGTACGATTACATATTTTGTGTCTGAAATAAATTTTACATAGAAAAATTGTATATTTAAAGTGAAACTGCTTATTATTTTATAAACATGTTTCACAACACACAATGTACTACACTTTGTGTGTATCTTTTACAAATAAAACACAACGTGTTTACATTTGCGTATTTTCTGTAAATATACATGAAAATTTACTATCTTGATAATAGTAAAGTTACATGCATTTTTTAGAGTGTACTAAAAAAAAGTTTTTTTACACAAAATAAAATATTTCTAACCAAAAAATTTTTTTTTTCACGTTAGAAAATTTACTATCACTTAAAAAGGGCATTGTGGAGGGTATTCATAGGTTCGGCAAAGTCGAATTTAACTTTTCTACTTGTTAGTAACAACATTCTTTACAACAATGGTTCTCAAACGGTGGGTCGCGACCCCCTGGGGGGTCGTGGAAGAGTTTCAGGGGGGTCGCGAACAAATTTATTAAAACCTTAAATTTTGATAAATTTAAAACACATTTTTTTTATTGTTGTGTTATAATTATACAAAAACTTTTATTAAAGAAAAAAAAAATTTTAATCACTTAAGGTCCCTCCGTAATCACTGCGCAGTTGTTAATTTCTCGGGATTCCCATTAACTATTCAATGCTGATTCCGAATCTGGGTTGCAAATTTTTCTAGTACGTTAGGTTTTTGAGAAAATTAAAGGCAAAGTTCACAAAAACGTATTCTTGTGCATTTTAAAGATCTTTATGCACAGAAAAAATATGGAGGAAACAAATTTAAGTAATCAATTGTTTAAATTTAAAATGAAAAATTGAGTAATCTTTTAATTGACGCAATTAAAAATTTACTCAAACATTTTAAAATCAATTTAAGTAAATAATTTAATATAAATTTAATAGTTTTTTTTTAATTTTTTTTTAAACTCTCATAGTTTTTTGAATTCTCGTTTAGTTTATAGTTTTTTGTAGATGTATATGAAAGTTTGTAATCGTCTTTATAAAATTTTCCTTTGAGACATAAATATGTTTGGTAAAGTTTGAAAAAACAAGTTTTTTGTTTATTTTTTGCAAAAAAAATTTAAAACTTTTTTAACTTTTTAAAAAAATAAATTGATAAATTTTGAGTGAATTTTTAATTGTGTCAATTAAAAATTTACTCAAAATTTTTGGCAAACATTTAATAAATTTTTATTAAAAATTTACTCAATACTATTAAATCGTTTACTGGTGCAAAATTGAGTAATTTTTTACTCAATAGTATTAAAAATTTACTCCAATATTTTTTTTATTTTTTTCTGTGTGTGTGAAATTTTCGGATGCGTCTGGGATCTGACCACTTTTTTCGATTTTTTAACGCTGATTCCAAATCTGGATCCGAATCTAGATTCGTGATCGAATAAAATATTGATCAATACCAAACATTGGTACATAATTTTGAAAAAAGAACAATCATTACTCCAAATTGGACTTTAAATGCTTTAATGGTAAACATTTCTTCATTTCTGATCAGGTTCAACTGGTGTTTTTCTAAAGATAGTAAGTTTCGATATAAAATGCCGTTTTTCGGGACCTGGTTTCCAAATTTTTGAGAAAATTGAGGTCAAAGTTAACAAAAATTGTGTTTTTGTTTTATTATTTAAAAGTTTTTTACTTGAAATTTTTGGTATGCGTCTGGGATCTGACCACACGGTTTTGATTAGCCTTTTAATGCTGCTTCTGAATTTGGTTTCCAAATTTTTCCATTACTTCAGGTTTTGAAAAAAACTGAGGTCAAAGTTCACGTTAATAATTTTTAATGTTGGGGGGTCGCGAAAAATTTGAAATATTGAAAAGGGGTCGCAAAGCAAAAGTTAGTGAGAAGCTCTGCTTTACAACAAATAATGTAAAAATATAAAAAAAAATATAATTTTGCGCAAACGAATTTATTGTTACGACATGTTTAAAATTTTCGAACTCGAAAGATTTGTTTCGAATAAAGTTACGCGGTAACCCCCTTGATTTGATGGAATAGATTTGAGACCGGATTTTTGACCAGCAGAACTACATATAGTAATCAAGTGTATAGAGTCGCGTCCCAGTCGCAATTTCGATGTTTAGTAGTTTAATTATAAACAATTTTTGTACACTCAAGAAAAGTTATAAAAATGTTAACTATATTTTGAGAATAATTGGTAGGGATTTAGCGCCAAATATTATTTTTATTCATATTTTTTCTTAAAAATAAGGAAAACAAAGCAATATCATTTTTTTCCCCCAATTTTAACTAGAAAATGGGAAAATTTTATTACACTTTAGTTTATTTTAAAAGTTTCCAAATATATTTAAAATTCTCCAAATGTATTTTAAAATTGTTTAAATATATTTTAAAATTGTCCAAATATATTTTAAAATTGTCGAAATGTATTTTACAATTGAATAGTTCATGCGAATAAAGACGAATAGACCATTTGTAGAATTTTACAGGGGACAATAAAAACGCAGGAAAAGGTTAAAAAATAATATTTTTGTCAACTTTTTGGTATTAGCTTAAAGATTTAGGTCACATCTACCTATATACAAAATTTTAGTAAGGTATTCGAAAGAGAACTTGCCAAAAATTGGACTTCAATTTTTTGCTTAAATGGAAAAAGGGCGAATATCCAAAAAAATGTATTGAAATTTGAATAAAAATCTGTTATTTTGCAGCAGATTTTGACTACATTTTCACGAGACTTGCAATACTTGACGAACTATGGTTGGTATTTGTTTGTAACACTTTAAGGACTTCAAGGATACACTTTTTAAGGTTTGCCAGGACATGCAAAAAAAATTTTTTTGTTATTTTTTTTTTTTAATATTCCTGCCATTTGATACAGTAGTAATTCTTTATGACACTAAATACATTTTTAGGAATTATAATATTAACCCTTGACTGCATATTACGACGTAACATAAAAGGACATAAACAAATTTTTGTTTTTTATTCCTGACATTGGATGCAGTATTAACACTAAAAGTTTGTATGTGCTAAGATTGTTTTTTTTTTTGTGTACAATTTCAAATTTTAGCTAAATCAATTTTGAACTCGCAGCTAAATAATTTTTATATATTATTTTGTTAAGGATGGATATTCGCCCTTTTTGCTTTCCACACTTTAAAGTCTTATAACTCAAGAACGGTAAAATTTTTTGCCAATATAATAAGTGTGGTTTGTTCCTCGTAATGTTCTTTTAACACATTGTTACCGAAAGTAAAATTTTTGTATGTTTTTGTGTTGTATTTAATCAAAATTGTGCGTTAGTTTACTCCCAATTTAAACAAAAATATAAAAATATACGAATTATTGCACTTTCAAAGTAATTTTTTTAGCCTTAAAAGTCAAAATTTCCCCAAAATTTCTGCATAGGATTGTAGGGCTCTGCTAATAAAATGCATTTATGCAAAAAAACGTGTTTGCGAAAAAGTGGTCTATTCGTCCTTATTCGCATGAACTATTCAATTGTCCAGATATATTTTACAATTGTCCGGTCGTCAGTCGCTTAATTCCAGAAAAATGTGTCGCTCTCTCTTTTGCTGTGGTTTTTCGTCTTTGGTTCCAGTTGTGACTGGGCTCTATATCGTGAGTATAAAGGCGTCCCCCGTCGAACCCTTCACCACCCCCTCCCACCCCCCCCCCCCCCCACCCCAAAAACGCATATCCAACATTTTTAATATTTTTTTTTTGAATTTTGGAGAATATAAAAGATTCGGCACATCTTAATTTAACACTTTCATTTGTTTCATTTTACAGTAGTTTTCATTTTCAATTGACCCAATTTAAAAAATTTTTCACTTTTTTGCAATGCACAAATTCTTTTCCAATCTTTCCACAAAACTCTTTAATTTAAAAAAATTTCTAATGTTTAAGGTTAAATAATAAATGAAATTTTTTGTTGCTGTTGTTTAAGTTTATAGCTTTTTCCTTATTTCTTTACAAAGAGTTTCGATTTTATTTGACCTACACCTAAATTTAAATTTAACACGCGATTTCAGTTTTTATTTTGCAGTTTTATTTATTTATTTTGTTTTTGATGTGTGAACCAAACAACCCTTGACTTAAAATTGTGTTTCTGTTTCTTGTTTATGTTAAAACCGCTAGAAAAACACATACACACATTCAAACATACAAACAAAAAACCTACATGCCTTTATACATACATATGTTTGTTGTTTTTTATACAAAGCACATGCATATCCGTATCCGCTAAATAGTATTTATGGGGCATTCCATTCCATTCCATTCGATGAGTGCTGACTATGGAAGGGTGGCTTCTTCCGAAAGCGGTCGACATCTCCACTTAGCCTGTGTAGTCAATTAATTTTTAATTTTTATTTCTCAGTAATAATTAATATGAACTCAAACCGAAATAAATAAAAACTTCAGTTATTTTTCCAATTTTTTAATAGTTTTAAATACCCTTTTGAAATCCTTCCTTCCTGATAAATTTTCAGATTTTTTTTGATGACCCGTTCAAAACATATGGAATTTTCAAAAATGCGGCGATTGTTGGTTTACTTAATATTCTTTTACTAATAAAATCTTCAAAAATTGTAAAAATCAAGTCTATCAAAAAAATCTGAAAATTATTTTAATGACATGTTTTCAAAGGCTACTTAAAACTGTAAAAATATTGGGAAAATCTAAAAAAAAAATATAAAAAGTGTCCGATTTGTCATGGAATATCCCTATCAGTAAAATAGTATAAACATTTAAACCATTCAGACTATTTATGATATCATACCCGTCCGTGTTTTATATAACATTTTGTTTTTCTTATTCTCACGCAATGTGGGCATTTTTTTACGTTTTTTTTTTTTTGTAAATATTTCCATTTCATTTAGTAGTGAAATCAAGAAAAATACACATAAAATTTAATATGAAAATTGGTTTAAAAAATAATACAAAGTACTCAAAAATTGGCACGATTTGGTTATTTTAAGATAAGAAATAGCATTACCTTTAATTGGCCATAAATTTGTTAGAATTTTATAGTTTGTTTTTTTTTTCTAAAAATTTATTTTTATGTTCGGCAGTAACTTTTATTTATTTGTTGTTTTTTTTTGTTTAAGAAAAGTGGTCCTTGTAGTTTATTGAACCTTTAAAACTTAAGTATAATTTTATCTTAGATTCTGCATTGCTTTTCTTAACGAACAATTTTTAGATTATGAGCCATTTTAACGTAAAAAAATTCAGAAAAACTTTTTATATAGAAAAAATTTCTTTAGAAAAGATTTCGGATATTTTTAGATTTTTTTTCTACTTACATTCTTCAATTTTTTTTTAAAAACGTTTTTTTTATGTGTTGCCCAATCGAAATTCAGAAAAGCTTAAAATATATTTTAAAATGTCTAAATTAAATTCAGAACTACATAATTTAAATTCGGAATATCTCAATTAAAAGATTAAAACTTAAATTTTTTGCTGCGGTTGACAATTAATAGTATTAATTAAACTTTAAGTAAAAATTTATTAAATGTTTACCAAAAAATTTGAGTAAAATTTAAATTTCCGCAATTAAAGTTTTTCGTTTTTTTTAATATTTTTTTATTGTGTTCAGTAAAAAATTAACTTAAAAGTTATCAATTATTTTTTTAAAAAGTTTAAAATCATATATCGTTGGCTTAGTCGGCAAACCTGTCAAGTCCAATTTTTATGCAAATTGAGTTTTTGATGTAGTCCCAGCAAAAACTTGGTAATGACACATCATTACCATTCGAATTACTTGGTAATGACAGAAAATTACCTTTAGCATTATTTTGAAATGTAAAATAAGGACTTATTAATAATGACTTACATAAGTCATTATAATAAAATAAAAAAATTTCAGAACTAGATTTTCACTTTTTGACTCATTGCACATTATTTTTAATAAAAGCAAAATAAAATTTAATATTTTTTTATTTTTTTAAATTTTTTTTTTAAATAATTTTTTCATTACCTATAAGTACATATGTAATTAGTTATTAATACTGGTTTGATAATCATTACATTTGGCACATTTGCTTGTAATTGTAATGGGAAAGGTAATTCGAATCAGAAGTAGTTATAACTTTTGAATTTCCCATTACACATTTCATTACTTGGTAATGCAAGTTTTTGCTGGGGTATGCTAGTATAATTCAAAACACATCAATTACAAAAAACAAAATGCAGTTATGTTGTTTTTTCTTCTTGTTATGCAGTGGTAAGAAATTCTGTCAAGTCCAAAAAAAACAAAAAACATCGAAAGCCACGTGCTAAGTCCAGTTGAAAACAACACACATTTTTTATCAACAAATTTCTTCAATAGATTTAAATTCGACGTTTGTTTATTTTATTAAAAGGAAGACCCAGCAAAACTTTGGTAATGGGTATTGATTATATAACACATTACCAGGTAATGTATATAACTTATTTGTAGCATTATTTTATGACGTCTTACCAAATATTTGTTCCACAACGTATTATTTTCAAGTGAAAAATAATGCATTACTAATAATTTGCTACGTAATGCATGATTATTGGAAAAAATGTATTTCAAATTTGTTATTTCTAAACATTAAATCATGTATGACTTATATTTGGTTACATTATGTATTATTTGAAAGTTTGAAATAATGCATTATTTATAATTGGATGCATAATGCATTACAATAACATTAAAAATAATTATTTTATAAAAAAATGCATAAGTTTAAACTAGAGATGGGCTCACGACAGGAAATTTCTAACGACACACACTCACGAGCATATTTTATCTACTTACACTCACTTACAATCACGTGAGTAAATTTAATACAAAATTACTTTTTCACTACTCGTAACACCTTATATCTTTTCTTCTGGTATGCTATATTATTTCATTTCTCGTAACCTATAAAATATCATAGGGTAATTCCAAAAATTTTCGCCCCACTGTTCGGAAACATGCCTTTGGACGCCACTGAGAATTTGGCTCATAGATATCCACGTTTATATGAGATATGTTGCATTTTTGGATTTTCAAAATTTGCTGTAGTTTACAAATTAACGCGGGTCAAAGTTCGACTTTTTTAGCAAAAGTCAGAAAAATACATGACGTTTAATGGCTCTAACTTTTTAACTAGTAATCCGATTATCACAAGTAATGGCTCATATAAAAGCTTAATTCTTCTTCTTTTAGGAAATATTTTCAAAAGCATACGGTTTTTTTTCAGAAGTGTTGCAAAAATTCAAAACCATTTTTTTTTGCGAATATTTAAAAAAACACATCTTCGATTTTTTTAAAAAAAAGTTTGGTGATAAACAATACTGTTTTGTACAACATATCCAAAATTCAGAGTGGAATCCTAATGGGATCAAAAGATATTCTGGTTTTAGTACGAAGTTCTTAAATTTTACCTTAGAAAATTAAAATTGTATGTTTCTTCAATATAAAAATTTAAATTTTCAAAGAAAATTATACTATTAAAATTTTGAAAAACATTCAAAACATTAGAAATTTAAATTTTCTAAGGGAAAAATATGTGAACCTCGTACTTAAAACAGAATATTTTTTGACCCCATGGAGATCCCACTCTGAATTTTGAAAATGTTATACAAAACATTGTTATTTTTCACCAGAATTTAAAAAAAAAAAATCGAAGATGTGTTTTTTTAAATATTCGAAAAGAAAAAATGTTTTTGCATTTTTGCATCATTTCTGTAAAAAAAACTGTGTTATTTTAAAAATATTTTCTGAAAGAAGAACCCCAGCTTTCACATGAGCCTAAATTTATGAAAATCCGGTTATTGGTTAAGAAGTTACAGCTCTTTAAACGTGAAGTATTTTTCTTAACTTTGCTTAAAAAGTCAATCTTTGACCCGCCATAATTCGTTAAATACACCAAATGTAAAAAAACGATATATGGTACATATATCATATTTATGAGGGCTATCTATGTGTCAAGGTTCAAATTAATCTGAGACACCATTTCCAAAAATGACTAAAATTTGAGCTAAATTTTCTGGAATGGCCCCATATATTTTACACCTTACTCGTATTCTTCGTTATAAATTTATGACTTCCCAGCAAAAAAAGAGCTTACCATTCACTACAAAATTCACCACAACTTATGAACCAGATGTACTTCTTCTTCAACTGAAACATTGATGAATTTAATATGGGCGTGACACACAAAGTATGTTCTTTTTATCGCCACTTTTCAGTGGCGAAAGATTGACACTTAAGTATAACATATATCACTAGTGTTTTTATCACAACTTCTGAAGTAGTGATCCGGATGTTAATATAACTTGACCTTTTGGAAGCACTTTTTTCATCACTTCTTTAGAAGTACATATTTCTTGGCATTTTGGGTGTGATTATGTCATTTTTATTTGGTGATTTAGAACTTCTAAATTAGAAGTTCTTTTTTCACTTATTTTTGTAAGATTGATTGAAAGAGTATTTTTTTGTAATATTTACACTAAAAACACTGTTCGACAGCAAAAACCTTCCAGTTAAATTTCTAACTGGTCCTTATAAATTTTGGTCTCCTGCTTCCAAGATTGAGATATTCGCTGTTAAAAAGTAAAAAAAGCACTTTTAGGGGTCCACTGTTACGTATTCTGATGTTGCTTCAACGAAATAGGACTTGATTTCATGTAAAATGGACCTCCTGATTCCAAAACTGCAATCCACAATTTTCAAGCATGTTCTGTTTTTGAGATATTCGCGTTTGAAAATTTTAGTGTGATTTATAAAGAATATAAGTGCGTAACAGTAGAGTTTGAGTTTTTCAAACGCCAATATTTCAAAAACAGTACGCGATAGAAAAATTTGGATGCCAGATTTGGAATAAAGATGCCTTATTTTTAATAAATCGAATTCTATTGTGTTTGAGCAACTTAAGAATACGTTACAGAGGAGACCCAAACGCTTGGGGTACGCTGATTTCAAATCTAGCTATCATTTTTTTTGGGTCAGCTCTTGTTTTTGAGATATAGCCTAAGGAATTTTTGAAAATTGGCTATTTTTGGCATGTTTGTGAGTCCATAGCCCTGTTTTTTGCAGACCGGATTAAGATTTGGATTAACTTTATTTAGTTAAAAAATGGGTCAAATCAAGTCCAGAATTTTTTTTATAATTTTTTTCTGAAATTACATACAATTAGTAAATATAAACAGAAAAACAAATTAAGCTTTGTCCAAAATGCAAAGAATGAAAAATACATTTAGTTAAATCCTAGGATTAACTCAAATTTATTTATACCGTTTTACATTTTGGACAACGCTTATTTTTTTCCCCTGTTTATATTAACTAATTGGATGTTAATTCAGAAAAAAATATAAAAAAAAATTCTGGACTTGATTTGACACATTTTTTAACTAGAGTTAATCCTAATCTTAATCCGGTCTGCAAAAAACAGGGCTCATATTTACCAAAACTTGTCTTATATCCAAAAAGTGAATGACGATTTTAGATATGTTGGATATGCTGATTCCAAAAATGCTCTTACTTTTGTTGAGTCATCTTTAGTTTTGGAGATATCGTTAAAATAAAATTTTTAAATTTATGCCCTCTTTAATTTTGTCTAAATATTTATGCCCTTTTTAATAACTCTAAAACGAATACCAGTTTTGGAATCCTCGCATCCAATATAGTTAAATTCGTGTTTAAAACTGAGGCTCTAAAATAAGTTTTGGAAATTATAGCCAAGCAAAATTGGTAAAACACGCACTTTTTCGACTCTTTAACTTGATGGAAAAAATTGGATAACAGATTCGGAATCAGCACACTAAAATCCATATAAATCAGTTGTCAAAGGTCAGGCAAATTGAAAAAGTTCAACTTTTTTCAACCTGTGTAATCTAACGTATATACTTCGAATTAAAAAAGGATTAATTATAGAGATAACAAAACTATAAAAATTCACGCCGAATTGATTCACAAGTTTGTTTTGACCACAAGCCTACACCTCAATTTTCTAAAAAGCTTAAACAATCTTTAATTATGTGATGTAGCAACATCCGCTTTAGTTCGTAAATGTATTTATTTAATTTAGGACCAACTTTTTTGATATAAGATATGAAATTTGAAAAATTTATCAATAATCGATTTTCGTCTTTTCGATTTTTTAAGAAAATGAAATGCCATTACCAAATTTTTTCACCATTTTTGCAAAACCTAAATCTATTTGAAGCTGGACGTAGAAAAAATTGTATACTTCGTGTATCACCCTCATTCTAATTGTTTCAGTTGAAAAAGAAGTTCATATGTTGTGGTGATTTGATTTGATTCCTAAGAACATATGAAAGACGTTCTTCAAAATCATTATGTAAAGAACTGGTGAAGATGTTTTTATTGTTACTTTGTAGCATTTTTAAAAGTGATTTTAAAAGTACTTCCTACGGAATATGAAGTTCGGCACCTATCGCTAATTTGTATGTAGTGAAACTACTAATTCTTTTTGAACCACTTCGTTTATTTTTTGCTGGGTTATTTTATACCTTACTGGTATTCTTTGTGATAATGTGGATGCATTACTTTGAGTCTCATCGCCTGTTAAAATCATCAATGCTGCAATGTATAAAATAAGAGATCTTATACCTTATTTTACACCTTATTTGGTAATCGAAGTTTTGCTGGGAGTGTAATCGTTTGGAATTTGTACAAAAAAATGCAGGTAAATTAAGGACTGACATTAGAGATGTTATTGACATACGGACTATTGAGGAGCTATGATCGGGTTAGGATAATGGGGGTGTTCGTATAAGCAAATATTAACCTGCGTTCCACATGCGCAATTCCCAGCAAAACTTTGGTAATGGGTAGTGATTATATAACACATTACCAGGTAATGTATATACCTTATTTGTAGCATTATTTTAGGATGTCTTACCAAACATTTGTTCCACGACGTATTATTTTAAAGTGAAAAATAATGCATTACTAATAATTTGCTACGTAATGCATGATTATTGGAAAAAATGTATTTCATATTTGTTATTTCTAAACATTAAGTCATGGATGATTTATATTTGGTTACATTATGTATTCTGATTAATTTTTATTAATAAATAAAAATTGTTTTATTCGACCTTTAAAATATTATATTTTGTGAGGATGTTTATTCTGGCTCGAGGTCATTATTTTCTTTACCAACCAAAACCATGATACTCTCATAGCACAATTTTCAAGAAAATTATTTTTTGTTTTAAATTTATTTATGTTGGTCATTTTTGCAAGACTTAATCGACACGTGTTTCGGAATTTGTCAAGATTCCATTGTCAAGATTATTTAGCAAAAATAGAAACGATATACTACAAAGTAGCAAACGAGTCTAATGACAAATCGTTTTTGCACAAACTAAAACATTAATACATATTCGACTCTATCCACAATGTGAATTAGAAAGACGAAGAAATTGTACTATGCTAGTAAGTAACAATTGTCAATAACCAACAAAAATATTTAAAACATTTTACATACGATAGTCCATTGGACTACAACAATATGTTTTTTGTTGCTGTGAATGAAATTATACCATTATTAGGGCTATTCATCACTATGGCGTGCCAACCATTATGTTCAAATTCTGATTAATTTTTATTAATAAATAAAAATTGTTTTATTCGACCTTTAAAATATTATATTTTGTGAGGATGTTTATTCTGGCTCGAGGTCATTATTTTCTTTACCAACCAAAACCATGATACTCTCATAGCACAATTTTCAAGAAAATTATTTTTTGTTTTAAATTTATTTATGTTGGTCATTTTTTATTATTTGAAAGTTTGAAATAATGTATTATTTATAATTGCATGCATAATGCATTACAATAACATAAAAAATAATTTTTTTATAAAAAAAATACATAAGTTTAAACTAGAGATGGGCTCACGACAGGAAATTTCTAACGACACACACTCACGACAATATTTTATCTACTTACACTCACTTTGTAAGTGAGTAAATTTAATACAAAATTACTTTTTCACTACTCGTAACACCTTATATATTATCTTCTGGTATGCTATATTATTTCGTTTCTGGTAACCTATAAAATATCATATATTTTACACCTTACTCGTATTCGTCGTTATAAATTTATGACTTATTTTATACCTTACTGGTATTCTTTGTGATAATGTGGATGCATTACTTTGAGTCTCATCGCCTGTTAAAATCATCAATGCTGCAATGTGTAAAATGGGGGGTGAAATAAAGCCATAGGCAATAAGGCCATATGGCCTTATTTCTCAATTCAATGGGAAATAAGGCCATATGGCTTTATTACCAACACGATTGAGCAATAAAGTCATATTGATTTTGCAACCAAAGTGGAAATAAAGCCATATCAGTTCAAAATGTGGAAATATATTTCCCCGTAAATCCTGCTACCCAAAAAAAAAATATTTAGCGAATCCGCTAAATTAATTTATGGAGTTTGTAATCCCTAAGTCCGGCCAAAGGCCGGCTACGCAGAAAAAAAAAATTTTTTTTTACTATCTTTAAATTAAAAAACCACATATACCACGAACCTCGGAACTTAGAGTTGTCTAGAGGCACCAATTTTTTATTGGCAGGGTTTTTAATTTAAAGATTGTTTAACAAAAAAATTTTTCTGTGTAGCCGGCCTCCGGCCGGGCTTAGGGATTACAAAATCCATGCATTAAACCCACCCTCTCCGCAAAGTAAAGTTTTCTAGGGTAGCAGGCCTTTTCGCTATCAAATTTGTTATGCCTCAAAAAGGCCTGATAACCAAAATAGCTTTGGTTTGCAGAGATGGTGGGTTTAATGCATGGAGTTTGTAATCCCTAAGCCCGGCCGAAGGCCGGCTACGCAGAAAAACTTTTTTGTTAAACAATCTTAAAATTAAAAATCCTGCTATTTAGTGGAAAAATTTTTCCACATTTTCCCCTACACTCTCCGGAAATTAATGACGAATACTTTTATAAATTTTCAAATGAGTAATAAAGCCATATATGGCTTTATTTCCAACAGCGGTTGGTAATAAGGCCATATGGCATTATTTCTCAACTCATTGGGAAATAAGGCCATATGGCCTTATTGCCTATGGCTTTATTTCACCCCCCCGTGTAAAATAAGAGATCCTATACCTTATTTGGTAATCTAAGTTTTGCTGGGTATTTTAAGATTTTTAGTGCATATTTCAAGACTTTTTAGTGCATATTTTAGGCGCCTAAAACATAGTTTTTTAGTGCATGAAGGTCATGTCCCTGATGATAACCATCTGGTCCATCAAGACTAACTTTTTTTTTAACCATCGTAAGAAGTCAAAAGTTTTGGTTTTGTGGTTTTGAGAAAGAGTTGACTGATATCCCAGCAAAACTTTGGTAATGGGTAGTGATTATATAACACATTACCAGGTAATGTATATACATTATTTTTAGCATTATTTTAGGATGTCTTACCAAACATTTGTTCCACAACGTATTATTTTCAAGTGAAAAATAATGCATTACTAATAATTTGCTACGTAATGCATGATTATTGGAAAAAATATATTTCATATTTATTATTTCTAAACATTAAATCATGGATGACTTATATTTGGTTACATTATGTATTATTTGAAAGTTTGAAATAATGCATTATTTATAATTGGATGCATAATGCATTACAATAACATTAAAAATAATTATTTTATAAAAAAATGCATAAGTTTAAACTAGAGATGGGCTCACGACAGGAAATTTCTAACGACACACACTCACGAGCATATTTTATGTACTTACAATCACGTGAGTAAATTTAATTCAAAATTATTTTTTCACTACTCGTAACACCTTATATATTACGTTCTGGTATGCTATATTATATACCTTACTCGTAACCTATAAAATATCATATATTTTACACCTTACTCGTATTCTTCGTTATAAATTTATGACTTATTTTATACCTTACTGGTATTCTTTGTGATAATGTGGATGCATTACTTTGAGTCTCATCGCCTGTTAAAATCATCAATGCTGCAATGTATAAAATAAGAGATCCTATACCTTATTTTATACCTTATTTGGTAATCTAAGTTTTGCTGGGATACATCTATTTCTTTCAAAACACTCAATTCTTTGGGTTGAAGTTTGTTAAATTCTTCCTTTTGTAACTACCAATCCTAACGCAGATTAAGTATTTGATGCAGAATATTTTTTTATCAAGTTTAGTGCGTAAAAATGGGAAAAAAAAAAAAAACAAGTAAGAAAGCTATAGTAGATCAAGTTCGACCATATCATACCCTATACCAGAGTTTCCCGGAAAATGGGTCCCAAGTTCAAACATGGACTAATTAGATCTATATTTTGTCAAATCTTTAATATGTGTAAAAAGCACTCACAAATCAAATTTGAGTGGATAGACTTATTTTTGTTGACAATAAACCGCTTCAACTGAATATCGGGCGAAATTTTCACATGGGACCTAAGTCCAAAAATGATCCGATGATAATCAGATTTGATAAGGTTATTAAAGTACGCGTTTAACATACACAAACAGAATTTTAATTAAATATTTTGAAAATCGGGAAGGCGGTTTGTATGGGGGCTACAAGAAGAACTGGTCCGATTTCTTTAAAATTTGGAATGGTGATTTGTGTGGATGAAACATGATTACCTGTCAAATTTCGAAAATATTCCTATTAAAATGCAGCTATTAGAGTCATTTGAGCCAGAACTAAAGAGGACCTTTGTATGGGGGCTAGGTCTAAATATTGACCGATTTTTTCCAATTTCAATAGGCTTCGTCCTTGGGCCAAAAGAGGCTAAATTTCAAGTCAATTGATTGAAAATTGCGACCTGTATCGTGTTAACACCGTTTACATGAACAGACAGACGGACGGACGGACAGACGGACGGACATCGCTAAATCGACTCAAAAAGTGATTCTAAGTCGATCGGTATACTTAAAAGTGGGTCTAGGACCAATATTTCGGGTAATTACAAACACCAGCACAAACTCATTATACCCTGTACCACAGTGTGGTGTAGGGTATAAAAAATTGGGAAACCCTACAAAAAAATTTTTTAGAGTATGTGATATAAAAACAAGCTAATGAAGCTTGAAATTTGTAATTTTCGCTCCACATTGTGGATTTAAAAAATATTAATCTTATTAAAGATTTGCTCATTTACGACTCTTCCTGTTATTGAAATATTTTATACAGTACTTGTGTAATATTGTTAAAGCATACCTTAAGGAGCACCCCATAACTTACTCCATCAAATCATACAGCGAGTTATAGCGTCATCTTTTGTTATATAGTTGAAACTTTCGTTTTAAGTATTTTTTAGTGTGCTTTGAGACTTAAGGGAAAATATTACAAAATGTACTTAATAAGTCCAAATAATTGAAAAAAAAAACAACAAATGTTTACTAACAATAGATTTGGGCAAAACGAATTTATTTTTAACGTGTTCCACTTAGAAATGTACAAAATAATTTTAGAAATATTTTCAAACACTTTCACATTGTTGGAAAAAATTTGTATTTTTCGTTAAGAAAATATCATATTGTTAGATTTTTTCTTTAAAAAAAATGGTCAGCATTTTCGAAAGATCTCAGCAGTTTTGTATAGAACAATTTAATATTTCAACTAGGGATGTACGATTAATCGATTACACAGGTTGACAAAATTTGAACTTTTTCAATTTGCCTGACCTTTGACAACTGATTTATATGGATTTTAGTCTGCTGATTCCGAATCTGTTATCCAATTGTTTTCATCAGCTCGCGAGCAAATCGCTGTTAAAGAGACGAAAAAGTGCGTTATTTACCAATTTTGCTTGGCTATAATTTCCAAAAAAAAATTTATTGCCTCAGTTTTAAACACGAACTTAACTATATTGGATGCCAGGATTCCAAAACTGGTATTAGTTTTTTTCTGACAGCTTTAGTTTTCGAGTTATTTAAAAGGGCATAAATATTCACACAAAATTAAAGAGGTCATACATTTAAAAATTTTATTTTAGCGATATCTCAAAAACTAAAGATGACTCAACAAAAGTAAGAGCATTTTTGGAATCAGCATATCCAACATACCTAAAATCGTCATTCACTTTTTGGATGTAAGACTAGTGTTGGTAAATATAGACTCACAAACATGCCAAAAACAGTCTATTTTCAAAGTTTCCTTAGGCTATATCTCAAAAACTAGAGCTGACCCAAAAAAACGGTAGCCAGATTTGAAATCAGCGTACCCCTAATACCCAAAATTAGCTATCAGAACCCGGGCAAAAAAAAAGTGTTGCCCTGTGTTATTTAATCAGTCTGATTAATTGAAATCCTGATTAATCAATTAATCGATTGATAAAATATTTTGATTAATCAAAATCATCATTATTTTTGTTTTTGTTATTTTTTGAATTCCAAATGCTTGAAAAAGCACATCCCTAATTTCAACACATTTTATGTTCAATTAAGAAATTTTGAAACATTTTTTGAAAACAAAATCTTTAAGATTTAAAAACAATTCGTTAATTTAAAAATTTGTTGAAAATTCCAGTAAATTAGTAGTATAATATTTTTGAAAATGTTTTAAAATTCTGAAAAAAAATTCTCTTCAACAAGATTACACAATTTGTTATAAACAAGATTATTTTTAAATTGATATGAACTTTAGATGCTTAAATAACATTTATTTTCAGTGCATATTAAACGGGGGTGTATTTATTCTTGTATAGTAATTGCACTCTGTAACAATGGAATAAATACGCACATTTTCTTAACTTATTGAAGAGTTATTTTTGAAAGGACCGTAAGAAAGAAACCACAAATTTTAGAAGCATCCTTTTATAAGAACAAATGAACTAATGACGGCTTTTTCTAACTATATCAATTGTATCTTCCCGAGTAAAAAAGTTTTGATACAATCATATATTTTTTAATCTAATTATATATAATTTGATCTATCATTTGATCCCAAAAATGGAGGATCCAAAAATTAGTGATTATGCCTTATTAGATCAAATTTGATGTAATTAGATATCATTAGATCCCAAAAATGGAACGGTAAATTTTATCTGATTTGATTTTACAGATCATATTAGATCTAATAAGATATATTTATATATTGTTATATATTATAGAATCTAATTTTTTATAATATCAAATAAGATAATATTTACCGTTCCATTTTTGGGATCCAATTATATCTAATTATATCAATTTTGATCTAATAAGATATAATCGTATAATTTTGGATCATCCATTTTTGGGATCAAATGATATATGGCGCAGTATTATTTTTTTTAGTCGGGTTATCAAATCTATGATATCCGAAAGTTGTCCACAATTTCGAGATCAAAGTAGATCTAATCACTATTTGTATCTGATTAGATCGCGGAAATTAGGACAAATCTCGGAAATTAGAACAAATCTTGGAAATAACAGATCTGATCAGACACAATTGACATAATTTAGATATAAACAGATTACAATATATTTAATCGATTTTTACACGGAAAGCTAACGTTTTTAAATCATATTTTATAGAGCTGCAAAACTATCGATAGTCGTCCCATTCGATATTTTCGATAGTTTATTTTTAAACTATCGATACTATCGATAGTATCGGATATTTTAAGGAATTGTAAGATATTGCGTAAAATTACGTTTTTTTCATTACAACTTGGTACTTCTGAACACACAAATGACAACTTTTGGCGTTTACTGCCATTCCAGCCTATTTTAACTCACTACGGCGATCTTCCACCATGGCGTTCTTGTTCTGTTCGGACCTTAAATTTCGCAATAACATTAACAAGAGGTTACTATCATTGCATTAATACTTCAAAAAGTAGAATTATTCCAAAATGATATAAAGATTTTTAAAACGGTTCACTTTTTGATTAAGTTTTCAGCAAGTGACAATCTTTTTGAAGCTAATATTTTTTCGGCGATAGTATCGCTATCGGGTAAAAACTATCGATAGTCCTTTAAAAATAAAACTATCGATACTATCGATAGTACCATCGATAGTTTTGCAGCTCTAATATTTTAGGCAACCTAAACCTTTTTCTTTAAAAACCATTTGTTCCCTATTCAAATAACTTAGAGTATATGTTTTCCTCGAAAGTGTTATTATGTTTTGATAGTCATTTAAAAGAAAAGGTAATAATAATAGTAATAATATTTTGACCACTTACTCTTCTTCCTCATCATCTTCATTATTTTTATTTTGATCTAATCCAGCATTGCTTTCATAAAAGACATCATCTTCTTTGGATTCAATTTCATCATTATTATTGTTGTTATTGCTATTAATGTTGTTGTTATTATTGTTGTTGTTCATATTAGTATTTAAATTATTCTTGTTGTTATTATTAGTGTTGATATTGTTAAAAGTTTTATCTTCATTTGTTGTTAAGATATCAACGTTATTATCATCACCATTGCTCATATCCATATCATCCTCATCATCTTCGTCATCTTCATCATCATCATTATTATTATTGTTGTTGAGATTATCATTGAGATGAACATTATCATGTTGATTAGCTGCTCTACGCTTGGCTTGTTCTTCCAAGTATTTTGATTTTGTTATTATTTCATCACTTAAAAATTTACAATAAAAAAGAATATTATTTAAATTAGTTGTTGTTTTTAAATATTATTTGGAAGGAGAACTTAAAAATGCAGATAAATTGTTTTTAAAATTTGAATATATTAATAAAACCAAAAAGTTTAAGAAACATCTTTAATTGAGCCCATCTGGGGGCCCACATTAAAATTGTGTCAAATCTAACAGAATTCTGAAAATTTTTGCTTAAGGTAAATTGTGTCAGAATTCTGAAAACTTTTTCTATAACAAAAATGTGTCTGAATCAGATTTTTCTGCATTCCTAACAGAATTTCTCATATGGCTCAAAATGGCGATATTTTTTAGCAGATTTTTCTGTTGATTGGACATATTTTTAATTTGGTACTTTTTCTATCACTCCAAATAATGGTAATTTGGAATGTAGGGTCATCCAGAAAAAAAAGATCACACCAAATTACTTTTTAGAAAGTTCCGATTCCAAGAGGTTAAAAAATGTTCTTTGGTACTTGTGAATTAATGGTCATTAAAACTAGATTTTTTGAATGTGCACAAGATTTTTAGGGATTTTTGATACTAAGAGTGTAGAAAGGGGTAAAAAATATTGCTTTGGTACCATTTCATCATTTCATGAAAACCTAATAAAAAAGTTTAATTTTAGAAACTCTACACTCAAAAAAATACGTTAGTAGATTTACTAATTTTTTTTGCTAACGCTAGTTAGCTAACTTTTAGCAAATTTTTAGTTGAGATTAGCATGTTAGCAAAAAATTCTTGTAAACTTCATTTAGCACATTAGCAATTTTAAACAAACTTTGAACTAATTTCTTTTGCTAAATTTGAAATTGAGTTGACAACATTTTTACAATATTTTTTGCTGATATTAGCAAAATAAATGGTAATTTTTTTTTTATTTTCAGAAAACTTAAAATGGCGCTATCTCGGAAACTAAGCCAGATAGAGCAAAATGGAGGCCATTTTTGGTTCTCGGGCTCATAGTATCGCCGGTCCTCTTCACATGTGTGGACCTTAATGGGCCCTAACTTTAGATCCAAAAAAGTTAGGTTAGGTTAGGTTAGGTTAGGGTGGTGGTGTCCGATTGACACCTCGCATAGACCTCTTGGTCCATAGCGGTACCACAAAACTTTTTTTTTCCGCTAGCGGTGCAAGTTAAACACGTTCAAAGTCATTGCGAATCTTTTCAATATCCTAAGATCCATTTGCGTTATATCCTCCAAAGTACCGAAACTTATCTGACCGGTAATGGATCGGCGACTCCTTGCCACAGCTGGGCAGTGACAAAGTATGTGTTCTATCGTTTCATCTACTCCTGGTGAAGCACATCTTTTACAACTAGCGTCTGAAGTAAGTCCAATATTCTTGGCATGGATGCCGATAAGACAATGACCAGTTATTATCCCAGTCAGAGCTCGGCATTCCCTTCTCGTAAGTGATAGCAGATATTGAGTTTTCCCTTGATCATAAGTTGGCCACAAAGTTCTGCTGATTTTGCATGTTGTTAGTTCTCTCCACCTCCTGTTTGCCTTTGCAACATTGATGGAATTCCGTTTAAGTTTATAGTGTTGAAGTGGTGGTAAAACTGGCACCATGGTACCTAAACCATCCAAGTTTTGCGAGTTCATCTGCCTTTTCATTTCCCTGTATTCCGTTGTGTCCTGGTACCCATAATAAATTAACCTGGTTGTGTAGACACAGCATCTGCAAGTTCTCGTAAAAGTTAGCATTCCCGAAAATTTTAAAATGCTCATATCTCGGTAAATATTGCCGACACAACAAAAAGTCCGAAAGCATTTTTGTAGCTCTCAACACGTTTGAAGTTATCGAGTTTTTTAATTCTCAAGACCCCAGTGGTACCCTATAATCACGTATCTCAAAAACTAAGCAAGGTAGAGCGAAACGGACACAAATTTTGGATCAAAAACTATGACGATTTTAAAGGAACCCAACTAGGTCTAGGTCCATCGGGGTCTGGACCTATCGGGTCCGAACCCAATGGGGTTCTCAGATGTGTATGAACTAAGTTAAAAAAAAAAAAAATTTAGTTTACTAATTATTGGCAAAACATTTTTGCTAACTTTAGCAAAAAAATTATGGGTTCAAAATCAGAAAATTTTCTTGTAGGTTTACAAGCTTTTTTTGCTAAAATTACAGTTTTTTTTTTTGAGTGTAATTTTAATAAGGAAAACATGGTACAAATTTGTACTTTGGTACTATTTCGATTGGTACTTTTTCAATCACCTAAAATAATGGCCATGAAAACTTAATTTGTGGAATCTAAGATTCCACATTGAAACAAAAACATTAAAAAAAAATAAAACTTTAATGAAATGAAAACTGTCATAAATATAATGAAAATCTTCATTAAAGTTCGTCCAATGTAACAGTTTCATAAATACAACGAAACTGTTTCATAATTGTTCGTAGGGTTATTATTAATAAAATTTTTAATTTTATTTATGAAAGGTTTCATAAATATAATGAATAAAATTTAATAAACTTTTATTAAACTCTTCATAAATAAAATGAAATGTTTCATAAATACGATGTAACATTTCATAGATTTAATTTTTTTTATTAAATATTTGATCATATTACGAAACAATTTTATTTTATTTATTTATGAACCACTTTATTGGTACTATTAAATAGTTTCATAGTTATAATAAAATACTAACAAGAATAATGTTATTTTTTAAATTATGAAAAATGATTTGTAATTAGATTGGAAAAATTAATAAAAACTGATCATTGCATCAAATTATTAAAAAAAAAAAAAAAAAAAAAGGGGCCTCTGTAGGTTAGTTGGTAGCGTGCTAGCCTATGAAATAGGAGGTCGTGGGTTCGATTCCCACAAAAACTCTTGGTCGAATTCGCTACAACGAAACGACGGTCATTGTTACCAGTAATCGTTTAGGTTTAAATTAAGAAAACTGATTTGTAATTAGATTGGAAAAATTAATAAAAACTGATCATTGGATCAAATTATTAAAAAAAAAGATTAATGTTATTTTTATGAAATTTTTCATAATATTTATGAAACATTTCATAATATTTATGACACAATTACATTGGACGAAATTAAATGACAAGTTTCATTTTATTTATGAAAAGGTTTTGTAGTATTAATGAAATGTTTCATTAAAAAAGCAAATGCATTATTTCTTTTTTTTGAAATAAAATTTATGATATTTACATTGGAAGAACTAAAATAAGGAGCTATAATTGTTTTGCCCCAATTTCTTAATCATATTATAAAATAATCATATGACACGTTTATGAATTTTTTTTTTTATGAAATCATGAAATTTAATGAAGTGATTTCATAGACTTTTTTTCATAAAACTTCATTATATTTATGAAGGTTTTAAAAATATAATGAAATTTTATGACAAAAATATTTATAAAACCATATCATAAATATTATGAAGCATTTTTCTCTGAGAGTAGGTAAACGTCAAAAAACTATAATAAATGCGCATCCAAGCTTAAAAATATGGTTGAACATTTTTTTTTTTGAAATTGTGTTGCGGTTCTTTTCCTAAAATATAACCTCTCTAACTGTTATTTTAAGGGGTCTTCTTGGTCCTTTTTTTAAAATTATACACAGAAATCTAATAAAACCTCCATTTAACGGGTTAAAATGTTCAAAAATATTTTTCTTATAAAATTTCGTTAGGGGTTGTCAAAGGTTGGAAGTTCGTGCTCCATTCGCAAAATGCCTAAAAATTCAAAAATCTAAAGAATCATATTTTTTTTGTATTATTTTACCAAAGCTGTATTAAGAAAAAAATCATATTTTGCAATTTTAATGTAATTTTGTTTATATGATTGCAAAAATTTGCCTTTCGGGTTTCTCCTAAATGTATTCTATTTTCCACCTCTAATTTTTGGGTTTTTCCAAAATTAAGAAGATCCGATCAAATTGGAATTTTTTGACAGTTTTTTTAAAAAATGCTCTTTGGCTTAGAAAAGTTGAATCTTCAGCACTGAAGGGGTACCATAAGACGAAGTGCAACCTTCCTGAAATTTTACTACATCGTTTTGGCACCTATTTCGAAATTCGCCAAAAACAATTTCTCATTCTGCCCTATTGTGTACTTTGAGCCATTGCACTATAGGAAATTTAAAAGGAATTGTTGGCCAAAAGTCCAAATTTTATGTGTCACAATACTTTTTTTTGTGATGCCATTTTGAAGTAAACTATTTTAAAGTATGCTAGGAAAAATTTTTTTTGTCAACCAAACCCTTTTACCGCTAGTTAGAAGGGTTCAAAACTAAATTTTTAATAATTTTTTTTTTTTTCGTTTTGGGGGACAAAATTAATTGCAATATTAACATACTTAAACAACAATTGAAAAATCCTATAAAATGTATTTTTATTAGCAATAGACCAAATTATTTTTGTATGCAGAAGTTATTATTTTAAATTTTTATATTATATAATTATTTAATTAATTTTTTTATTTTTTTTTTCTTAAATTTATTTTTTTTTGGATTGCAACTTTTTCGGCTTATAATTGCATACTCCCATAACTATACACAGCATAGAGGAACTCTTTCTACGCAAGATGTATATGCAAGCTAGTCCATGAGGCTTCATGGGGAAATGGCATTTAAGTTTTACGGAAGTGTTTTTTTTTTTCAAATTTATAATTAAAATTTCAAATTATTTATTGTAAGTGACTTGTTGAAGGTTTTTAATATTATTATTATTAAATATATTTTGTAGAAATTTCGCAAAAAAAAAAACGTTTTATGATAGATATAAAATATGATATATATTTTTATTTTTGCAGGTTTTAAACTAACTACTTCTATCCACTCTCCTAACTGTCTGAGAAATTTCATTTGAAATAACCAGACCTTACCCCCTATTACTATTCAGTACAATGTCCCCTCTGTTCCTAAATGAACCCCCCCCCCCCACGAAAAATTATTAAACTCTAAACTTATCACATCCTTATTATTAAAAATTATATTAAACCAAAATATCAAAATTTAGAATGTTCCGATATAAATCCACAAAACAGTCCATATCCACTTAAACTTCAAAAAATTTAAAAATCTTAATATTAATCTAAAATTATTCAATATACTTAAAAATAATAACCCTCCTCAAATAAATAACTCTCCATAAATTTTCATACCCCATCCAAATACAAAAATTAGTTCCATTTTTGTTATTGTTTTTCGAAAAATTATTTAGATCAAATTCACTGAAAAAACCTCGTGGGTCTCAAATGCTCACGCGTGACTTACCTTTATCGTGAGTAACAAAAAAATGAAGGTAAATTATGTTACTGATGATGTTTTGAGATTAACTACTTTTTTAGTATTGTTTTATACATACAAATTTTTATAACTAATTTACTTTTTTTTTAAAGTCGTGAAAAAATTCTGTAATCATGTCCGACCATGCCTATTTTTTATATAGAGCCTAAAAACATCAAACAATCTTGCCAAATTTCGGGTCGATATCTCAGCTAGAAGAGTTTTGGCCAGAAAATACTTAAAAATTCCCTATAGTGCATTGAGGCTCAAAGCGATGAAAGAATAAAAACCTAACGTGGAACGATATGAAATCAAACTGGAAACGAAATGAAATAGATAGATGAACAAAATGGATGACTTTGGTAAATGGAACCGGGAACCGGGAACGAAATGAAATGAATTTAATTTCTCAAAAATTATTTTAATCAAATTTTTTTTCACTAAAAAAAATTTTAATTACTTAAAATAATTTTTTTTCTGAAATATTTTTTCGCTCAAAATATTTTGCACTTCATTTTTCTTCATTCATAATTTTTTCACTAAAAAATTTATATTTTCTAATTTTTTTTTTACTAAAAAAGTTCTTATGGAAAAATTGTCCCAATCGTGAAAAATTTATTTTAGAAAAATTGTCAGAATTCAGACACATTAATATTTAAGAGAAAGTTGTTAAATTTTAGAAATTTTAAAACATAATTTTCTACTTCATTTAAATTTTATTTATTATTTTTTTTTTATCCAACTTACCGATTTTTATGTAATTCCTTTTTCGATACACATACAGCACTATATTCATTTTCTAATAAACAAATTTCACGTTTTTTACAACTCAGTGGACGGCACAGGTCACCTGTAATAATTGCAAAAAAATAAAAAATAATGAAAAATATAAAACCAAGAAAATTTCAAATATTGTCTAAATTAAAAATTTAATAAATATACTGCATATTTAATAAAAAATATTTCTAGCTTCAAGATTTTATTGCAGGGACCAAAAAAAAAATATAGAAATACCTAGCAAAAATTTAATATAAAAAAAATATGTTTATAAAACTGCTGTGAAAAAAAAACAGGTCATATCTTGAAATTGTAGCTGCCTGTCGTCTAATGGCAGCTGTTGCATTTTCTCTAGCTTTTTGTTTTTCAAATAAAATATAAAAACTAATGGTGGATAGAATGAATTTTTTGCACTTTGTGCTCCAGTTATGAAATTTACCTTGCATGCTGTTGCTGTTAGTCGGTCTTAAACAAAAGAAGTTAGAAAATTAAACAAAATAAAATAACAACTTCAATGACTGCAGCATTTCTTGCATCATTTGTGGGAAAGGAACAATTTAAAGTTAAAATTTGATGCCACTATGCTATTAACATGGAAAAAAAAATATATTTATATATTTTTCCTTTCAAGAGGATATATTAAAATATACTTTGAAAATTTCAAATTAAATTTAAAACGAAATTTATAAACTCTTTTAAATGCCATCAAAAACATTTAAGTAGAATATGCCAACAAATAGCTATTATTGAAATATAAATTGTTTTAAAACATTGACAATGAATAATAGTTTAAGTTGAAAAATAATCAAGGAAATTTAATTTCTAAAAATTATAGAAACTTCTGGTATTCCCATACCGGTTCAAACACTCCAGTTATAGTGTTATCCTCAGTAGGATTTAAAATGTCGATTTGTTTTGTTATAGGTTAGGTTAGGTATTTAGGCAGCCGCCTTTTGGACAGCTCACTTGGGTCCTTTAATAAACGTGGTCCCGTTGTGTTACCTATAGAAAAGATAATAACACACAGAAAACAAATTTGCAAATCGAAATTCGGTTGATACCACTAAAATTCGGCTGCTACATTTGAATGTAGGTTGTCACAATTGAATATCGGTAGTCACAACTGAATTCGGTTGATATAACTGCTTTTTTATTGAAACAACCAGAAAATTCAGTTGTCCGAGGCAAATATATATAACAGCAACTGAATATTGAATAGGTACAAATGAAAAATTCGATTGGAATTTTATTTTTCTGTGTGCAAAAAAAAAGAAAATATAGGGATAGAAGAGAGAAAGGTGAAGAAAATTGTAGTACTCATGTGGTCTCACTGGGATCCAAGCTGAAACGCTCAGATTCCCTGATGAACGAGATTATCCTATTCACATTCATGCCTGATAGACACGTCAAATCTGCCAGTATCGGGTTACCAAAATGTTTGGCTCTTCGATGGGCATATGCCGGACATTGGCATAGGAAGTGCGTAACCGTATCTTCCTCCTCCACATCCTGACATCCCACGCAGTAATCATTGTGAGGATTTCCCATTTTACTGGCGTGTGCGCCGAATCGTGCACTGTGCCCCGTAACGGCTGCAACTAGGTTGCGTAGCTGGTTCCGGAACACTTGGATGATCCTACCCATGCGCCGGCGATCAAATGAAGGCCACACCATCCTCGTGTTGAAACACGTGGATTCACGTCGCCATCTGTCGTGGCTATCTGAAAAAGTGAATTTTCGTTCAGCCTCTTACTCGCACTGAGCGGAATGCCAGGCGTATGATCTATATCATTAGAGAGCAGGCTAATTCATCGGCAACACTGTTGCCATTTATACCCACATGTACAGGCACCTAAATAAGTGCCAAATTCGAATGTCTCTCCATCTCATTAAGAGACGCCCGGCATTCTTGGACAATTCTAGATGTGGTGTTCACACCTGCTAGGGATTTAATAGCCGCTTGGTTGTCGGTGAAAATACAGATATCCCTGAGTGATATCCGTTGGCACCCTAACCAATCTGTAGCCCGTTTAATAGCCATGATCTCGGCTTGAAATACGCTACACTGATCCGGTAGTCGAAATGAGAGCCTGTCATCCAGTCGACTCACAAAAACGCCACCCCACACTCGGCCGTCTATTTTGGAGCCATCAGTAAAAACCTTAAGTGTCTCCTCAGGAATATCGAGGCCCTCCGTCCAATCAGACCTGTCCGGAATCCTTGTTACAAACCCGGTTTCGAACGAGGGTATGGGGGTGCAGTAGTCGATGTTTTCTGCGGCACCATGCTACCTCTGGATTCTTGAATGACCGTATGGTTTATACGAACATGCGTTAATTGCCGCTAGGCTAGTGGCTGTGTTCTCGGCTAGTTGTGTTACGAGAAGGTCTACTGGTAGCCAATGAAGCATATCAAGTAGTCCTTTCGTCGGAGTGGAGCGAAGTGCGCCTGATATCAGCAGCACACTTGTCCTAAGGATCCTATTGAATGCCTTTTGGTGAGTGGCCTACTCCGTCGCCACCCACCAAACGGATACTCCATACATAAGTATGGGCCTGACAACCGCATTGAATAGCCTATTGACATTCCGGGGTGTATGACCCCAGTTGCTTCCAATGGCCTTCTTACAGCAGTAGATGGCAGCGTTTGCCTTTGCCACTCTCGCTTGAGTGTTCAAGTTCCATAGCAGCTGTTTGTCTAGAATGATTCCTAGATACTTAGCACTATCGGACACCGTGAGTTCGATTCCGCCTAAATTCGGTGGGATGAACCTGGGAATCTTGTTCCTATTCGAAAATAGAACAAGATCAGTTTTGCCTGCATTTACCCCCAGACCGCTATCTGAACACCATTCAGAAAGAAGTTCAAGAGATAGCTCCAGGCGTTCAGACAGTATTCCCGGATATTTTCGGATACTGCGACGGCCACGTCGTCCGCGTAGGCGACAGTCTTGACCCGTCCAATTTGACGAGGAGAGTATTTATGGTAAGGTTCCACAGGACTCCTCCTTGCGGAGTGCCACGTACTGCAGCCCTTTTTACCGCGGACCTGCCAAGAGTTGACCTAATAGTCCTATGTCCAAGCAGTTTCATAACAAATTTGGTTATGGTATTATCTACCTCCAAGTCGTCCAGGGTAGACCAGTAGCTGATTTCTGTAACTCTCGAATCGAAAGATTTCTCGCATGAAACATGTGAAATGAAACGAAAACTTTGTAAATCGGCACAAAAAGTGACTTTTCACATTTTACTGTTTCTGTAACTTTGTTGTGCGAAAACTTTTAAACTTATTGGAATGATGCGAGAAAACTGTTTCTGTAAAGTAATTGGTCGAAAACTTTTGTATTTGAAGTGTCAAAAAAAACTCACATTTTAAAACGGTGCGAGACTTCGACAAAAAGAAATAAAAACATTAAAAAAATGATAATAAATGAAAAAAAATAGAGAAAAATAGTAAGAAAAATACAAATTACTTGTTTTGTGTTTGTTTAAATATCTAATTTATTATATTTTTTCACAAATTTTAGAAAAATCAAAGAATCTCTAAATGCAAAAATGCTGTTATCAATACAACACTATACATTATTAACAACAATATATAATTTTAATATTTTTATATTTATTTTATTGCTTTTAAATGGTCCGTAAACAATAATTTGAATTGCTCCGTGTTATTTTTTTTTTTGTTTTCTTACTATTTTCTCACTTTGATTACTTTTTTGACAGCTATCTTGGAATATTCCAATACAAACGCTGGCGTTTTCGCATTGACATACAGAAACAGTTTTTATTCCGGAGTCGAGAAACTGTGGAATTTTTTGTTTCATATTTTTCGATGCGAAAACTTCTCACTTTAATTACAGAAACGGGCTACAGGTTTGACATTGTTAAAGGCACCTTCTATATCGAGAAAGGCAGCCAGAGTGTACTCCTTGTATTCCAGGGATCTCTCGATGTATCCAACAAGAGAGTGTAGTGCTGTCTCCACTGACTTGCCCTTATTGTAGGCATGCTGGGAGGCAGATAATGACTCTGGATTGACGGACATCCTGATGGATGAATCTATAATTCTCTCCAGAGTTTTCAGAAGAAACGAAGAAAGACTAATCGGTCTGTAGTCCTTCGGTTTCGTATGGGATGTCTTCCCACCCTTTGGGATGAAAACCACCTCAGAGGTGGTCCATTTCCTAGGGATGTAAGACCATCTGAGACAGGCCAGATATATACTGGCTAGCCATGGTATTATCCGATCGGCGTTCCATTGAAGGTCGGCCGGGATGATACCGTCGGTACCCGGTGATTTATAGGGTGCGAAGCTTCTGATGTCCCAATGTAGTCTATTCTCTCCAATGGGCAGATTGACTACGCAGGGCTCAGGCGTGTCAGGTATGTCTTCCGTGTCGGAAACGGGAAGACAACCAGGAAAGTGCGCATTCATAAGTTCGTCAAGGGACTCTTCGGCGCTGGTCGTCCAACTGCCGCCTTGCTTTTGGGCATAGCTGGGGGCAGAGGGAGCTTTCGAAAAGATTTTTCGTAGGCGACTGGTCTCAGAAAAGTTTTCCACGCCGCCACAGAATTCTCTCCAGGATTGTCGCTTCGCCTTCCTTATCAAAATCTTGAAACTGTTCACAGAGGCTTTATAAGCCAACCAGTTACCTGATCTTTTAGCCTCGTTGAACAGTTTCCGACACACAGATCGTGAATTGGCAATGTCAGAGTTCCACCAAGCCGGTTTACTCCTTCCTCTCCTAATGGTGGGTTTGCATGCAGTTGATACCGCAACACTTAATGCCCCTGTTATGGTAATTGTATTTTTATATGTGGAATGGAACCAGTCTGGAATGGAACCATAGATGTGCATATCGTACAAATGAGTTCAAGTAGAACCTTTTCTGTGATTCATATTTTTTAAAACGTAAACAAAAAAATGTATTAAAAACAAGTGAAAGTGTTTAATTCGACTGCGCCAAACCTTTATACACCCAACATGTTTAAAAAAATACAGGGGCGTGTTTTTGAGGGGGGGGTTCGGCTGGTGGCCGTGAGGGATTTTCTGAATAACACTTAAAAATTCAAATCTCTGAACTTTAATTTTTAAATTTCAATAATTCTTGCTTACAATTTTTTTTTATTACTATTGTCTAGCAGAAAAATTATCAACTTACTTGTTGGATCATGTATCCATCTTTTACGTTCACCATTTAATCCTCCTCCAGCACCCATGCTACTGCCACCGACTCCATTCTTTGTTGACAATTGTGCATTTTTATTAACCTGCAATAAAAATGGAAAGAAGAAAAAAAAAAAACAAATTAAACACTCTAATTAAATACCAATTAAATTTAATTGTTTTTTTTTTTTTTTGTACATTTTGTACGCCCTGTTTGTTTTGAAGTAACTCCTTTACGAGGCATAAGTAAGCGACCGAATAGTTCGATTGCATTTTGAAAGAATTCGGTATTTAAAAATATTTCGACAAATTTGGCTGATGGCCAAGTTTTTGTAGGTCAAATTTATGGGTCACACAGAAAGAATTTGAAACGAATTTTAATCAACTAAAACGCGGATTCAATAAATTTTTTGATTGAAAATTCTCCAATAAAGAAAATTGTTATACCAAAATTTTTTCGATTTTGATCACAAATTTGTTCAATTTTTCATTTACAATCATTAACATTATAAAAAAATTATATTTTTTGATTTCCAATATGTTGTCAACAATAAAAAAAGTAAAACTCGATTATTTTGTATATTTTTGGATAAATGTATTTAAAAAAATTAAAGCAAAAAAATCCGGTATGTTGAAAATTTGTAATTCGACAGTTAATTTTAATCAAAACATTTATTGACTCATTTTGTGGATTAAAAGATTTAATTGAAAATTTTTAGCCAATAATTTTTTCTGTGCAAGTCAACAATAAGGGGTATGTCACAGACTCAATTCCGTTCGGATTTGAAAAAAGTGGTTTAGGCCTCTGTTCTGTCTTTCACAACTTTTCAAATCACATGAAAATTTCCGAATCACATGAAATTAAGTTTAGTGATTTGTTGTTCACGTTTTCATTCGAAGTTGAAATCGTATAATTAAAACTTAAAAAATTATAAGGAAAAAATTGCATTCGTTTAACTTTCACCAAATTTTGTTTATGTGAAACAAAACGAAAAAGAAATTCGGATGTGAAATCTGGAACACCAAAAAAATTCCGAAATTTCATTTTCACATTTTTTATGTGAATTACTTTTTTTGGAACAGCGGCCTTAGTCGTAAAACGCAAAACGAACATTTTTTTTTTCGGAATGAAATCACTTTCAAAAAACAAAGTGGAATTGAATTGCATAAAAGTGGTTTCATTCTGAAAAAAAAATATTCGCTTTACGTTTATCGAGTAAACCACTTTTTCCAAATCCGAACGGAATTGAGTCTGTGACATGCCCCTAAATATATGACCGAACAGTGACTTTGATCTAAAATTTAAAAAATATAGAATTAAAATTTGAAATTGCGTCTATAAAAATTCAGCCATTACCAAAATATCTTTAAACTGCTTTCAAATGCCGAATCATTTTAAGGCCGAACTGTTTGGTTGGATACTACAAATCATTACATACTTGGTTTATTTAATGTCTTTTGTGTTAAATTAATTATGTTTTTTTTTTTAACATTTATTTTCATTTCATTAAATAACACAAACAATGGACATTTATACAACATACATATTTTATGCCACAATTTGTAATCGTGTTAAAAAAACAAGTGAGAGTGTTAAATTCAGCTGTGCCGAATCTTTTATACCCTCCAATATGTAAAAAAATAAAAAAAGTCAGGGGCATTTACGGTAGGATGAGGCGGATATTCGGGGAAACCTTTTCTTTCGCGATAAATGTTTAAAAATTCATTTATGATGCGTTTAATACAACTTTATTATTATTTAAATTAATTCTGTATATCCTCGCCTACACAAGGGGGGGACAAAAAAAAACTAATTTTTTTAATACCCCGGGTTCAAACGCAGTACATTGAACTTCTTCTGATATAAAAATGTTTCATTTGTGAAAAAAAAAACGGAAAAACTAATAAAAAAACAAGTCGGTCGAGATCGATACATAATACCCTACACTCAAAATAATTCTACAGTAAAGGGTTTAGTAAGTGATATTGTACCAAAATCTACTAATTAGTTACTAATTTTAGTATCTTCAAAGTACTAACATTAGTAATTTTTACTGGTTTTGACTAATATTAGTTAAAAATTTTAGTATTGGTTACCAATTTCTGCACTAGGTCCTTTTGGACTAAAATTAGTTACATTTTTAGTATTGAATACCCACGTTTTTTTTTGGGTGTACATTAGTGTTTTCCGGAAAATGGGTCCCAAGTCCAAACTTGATCCGGTTGGATCTATATTTGGTAAGCTCTTTTATTAGTGTAGCAAATACACGCAAAACATATTTGATTGAAATCGGCTGGTATTTGTGGCCAATAGACCGATTTTTCGGAATTTCGGGCGAGTTCTAGTGGCCTAATACCAATAATGGTTTGATTATAATCAGATTAAATAAAGGTACCAAATTACACGGTAAAGATTTGCAAACACAATTTTTTTAAATTTTTTTCTATTTCCAAATATTTTGAGAGGGTTATATGAATATCGGGAGGTGGCTTGTATGGGGACTATCAGTAAAAATAGTCCGATGTTGAAATTCAAAATGATGAATAATGTGTATAAAATACGTTTACCTGTCAAATTTCTATAGGATACCTATTTTTTTACGGTTATAGTGAATTTAAACCAAATTTTAAGTGGACGCTGTATGGGGGCTAGGTCGAATCATGGACCTATTTTTTTTTTCAATTTCAATAGGCTTCGTCCTTGGCGAAAAGAAGCTTAAGTTTCAAATTTCAATCGAAAGTTGAATGTGGGCCTAGGACTAATATTTTAGTTACAAACATCAACACAAACTCATTATACCACTGTGTGGTACAGTGGTATAGGGTATACAGATTTCTAGGGGTTTTTTTTTTGAGAGAGGAGGTGTCGTTATGGGTTTTTATGAATATTTGAACACTCATTTGTTATTCTTTTTGCCGTAAGGAAATACAGTCTTATCATTATTTTAAATATGATTTTATATTCACGCCCACAAAAGGGGGCGGGCAGAAAAAACGGTCCACTTAGGCCCTCTAAGTCTAAGTGCAGCTCTTGGAACTTCTAACGACATAAAATTATTTCATGTTCTTAACAAACAATACTTTTGTACTGTTTAAAAAATAGCGTTTTTTAGAACTGGTTTAGCTCTTTGAGGGGAAACTTTTTCCTCCTGGTCCGATTTTGCCAGTTAATAATTTCAATTTTCATTTGACCCTCCTAACACATTTATGCCCTAATTTTGTAAAACGCAACGTGCCGCGTTTTCAAAATTTCATAACAATTTGTTGTTGTAAAAAATAAAAATTACACAGAAATTTTGAAAGCGCGGCACATTGCGTTTTACAAAATTAGGGCATAAATGTGTTAGGAGGGTCGAATGAAAATTGAAATTATTAAAAAAACTGTTTAGAAAATTTTTTCAAAATATTTTCAAGACGTGTTTTTTCAAGGTCAAACATTAAAAAATTTAAAAAATGGTTCAGTAGTTAATATTCAGTTATCAACAAATTTTTTCAACAACTCAAAAAAAAAAAAAAACGAAAATACAGTAGAAGAAATCCGCATTTTTTGTCTACCAATTTTTTTGACCACAAATTTTTTGTAAACAAAGAAAATGTTTAATTATTTTTATATCTCATTACCAGGGACAGGACCATCATGCAGTAAAAAACTATGTTTTAAGCGCCTAAAATATGCACTTAAAATCTTGAAATATTCACTAAAAACTACAAAAATATGCACTTAAAACTATAAAAATAGTTTTTAAATTTTTTACTTTTTTTATTTTATTAACAAACAAAAATCATTTTGGTCAGACAATTTTTTTACCTCGAAAAAAAGGTGAGGCCTCACTAACAGGCAAATTAATGATGTTTACAAAAAAATTCATAAAAAATGGGAAAAATAAGGTAAAACTAAAATTTTATACAAAATATGACCCAAAAATATGCATTTATAGAGAATAATATCAAAATATGCAAAAATATACATTTTTAACAAAATATGCAAAAATATGCACTAACGAATCGATGCTAAAGGAAATTCTTTGATTTGCAAAGATATTTCGTTTATGCTGTTCTACGACTAACGGGGACTAACATGCATTTGCATGAAAGTCCTCTCCTTGCTAGGGATGAGATTTTCATGCACTAAATTTAAAACTTTATATAAGCAAGATTTTTTAGAAATTAAGACAGTCTATAAAAAAAAATTTAAAAAAAAAACAATTTTTCTTATTTTTAAAATAAATTTTTAAAACTTAAAAAAGTTGTTGAAACAAATAAATTTCAATTTGTGTTTTTGCTAATTAATGCGAAAATATGCAGAAAAAAAGGCACTTAAAAGTTGGAAATATGCACAAAATATGCATTTAAAACCGAAATATGCATTTTCACCGAAATATGCAAAAATATGCAAAAACAATTGATGCCATTTCAACGCAAATTTCTTGATTCGGAAAGATAATTGGACAATATCGCTTTTAGACTATCGACAAAAAACATGCATTTGCATGGAAATCTCATCCCTTCTCATTACTATACACTAAATCAATTACCAATAAAATCTTTTCTATGTTTACGAAAAAATTGTTGGTCAAAAGATAGGAGGTCTAAAATTTCAGATTTTTTCTACTGTGTTTAAAAAATAGTTTATGTGAAAAAAATTTGTTGATAATTCAATATGAACTACTAAACCATTTGTTAAATTTATATTGTTTGAGCTTGGAAAAAATCGACTTAAAAACATTTTTAAAAAATTTTCTAAAAAAGTTTTAATAATTTGAATTTCCATTTCGACCCTTGTATCACATTTATTATTCACTCAATGCAATTTTACCGAAGACGTCCATCCACCTTTTGAAGCTCAGATGTGTATATATAAAAGTTTTTTGACGTTTTCCAAATGCCTTTGATAAAAAATTTAAAACTTCAGTGGGCCATTAAAAAAAATTGAAACTAACTATGCAAAATTATGGTATACTTGCATTTCGTATTGGAGCCATTGAGCCTCAGTTTTCTTGTTTCACAGTATATTTTGATGCGTTACACACGGAATGGCTGGAGGGTATAAAAAATATTTAATTCGTTTCCACTGGTTGACAAAATATTTCCTTATATTAAATAAATAGTTGATGAATTCCTGACTGAATTCCCTAATGACATAAATTAATTTTTGTAAAAAAATTTAAACCCCTAATGAATATTGCTACAATTGATAAAAGTCATTTTATTGTAAAAAGACATTTAAAAGCTAAATCATTATTAAATGTTTTACAATGAGAAATTTTCTTTTTATCTTTTTTTAAAATTTTGAAACTGCATTACATTACCTAAAATCTATTTTTAACCTTTTAATAGTTTTCCAATGACTGAACTACATTTAAAAAGTAAATTTGCCAAAAATACTAACGAACAAAAAAAAAAAGAAAAAAACTACTATATCATTACATTTTCATTAAGTAGACGTCTAAAATGTTCAAAATGAAAATGAAATATCAAAAATGAATCGAAAACGTAAAATGCGTTTCCTAGATACTCGTACTTAAAACAAATGGCTCTTCTCAACCAATTCAATAGTTAAGGGATTGAAGTATATGAAACATGCTTTCCTATGATGATGAAGATGATGATGATAATAATAATGATTTTGTGATATTTTGTAACAGGCATTTGGCATGGTTACATTTTGGCATTTAAACTAAAGCAAAAGTAGTAAAGTCAATTCTTTTTTTTTTGAAGTACAGGCTGAACAGGAGTAACAGCAGCAGAGGAAATATTACTTTTTAAAAATATTTAAAGTCATTTACCATGAAATACTCGCAACTGTGTTCAGTGGGTTTTTGTCGTTTTTGATTTTTTTTTCATCTTTTTTTCGGGGGGTAAAAGTTTCTATATTTGGCCTCCAACTGTGGGTTTGACAGCATATTATTTTTTTTTTTTTGTTGTCAGTTGTGATGATAAGCTTAGGTTTTAAAGTATATACTAACTAATACAATGATTCCCATTGCTACATCTGTATGAATAACGAAAGTAAAAAAAAAAAAAAAAAACCAACATCATTATCCTCATCATAGTGACTAAACATTGTGATGTATTATTATTCCTGGAATACAAGTAGTACATACATAGTTGCTATACATACAATATTTAGATAGAGTTTAAAATATGCACACATACATACATATATAAGCAGAGATTGGAAATAGTTAATTCTTTAGATTTTGTAATACAAATTTGAACTAAAAACATATTTCGCAGTAAAAAAACCGACTTGGTAACCCTGGGCATTTTTTTTATAAATTGCATTATAAATTTTACTAAACATTTCTGACGAAAACAAAAAAAAAACCGACCATATAATACCTAACACCAGTGTTTCTCGGAAAATGGGTCCAAAGTTCAAACATGGACCGAATCGATATATCTTTTGACAAATCTTTAATAAGTGTAATAAGTAACACTCACAAACCAAATTTGGGTGAAATAGACTTCTATTTGTTGCTAATAAACCGCTTTAACTGAACATCGGGCGAAATTTTAATAAAGGTCCCAAGTCCAAAAATGGTCCGCTTATAATCAAATTTGATAAGGTTATTAAAGTACGCATTAAACACACACAAACAAAACTTTAATAAAATTTTTGTTATTTTCATGAAATTTAAGAGATTTATGTGAATATCGCCGATATTATATCGGGAAGGTGACTGGTTTGGGGGCTACAAGAAGAACGGGTCCAATTCCTTTAAAATGTGGAATGGTGATTACTAAATACAAAACACGTTTATCTGCCAAATTTCGAAAGGATACGGTTATTAGAGTCGTTAGAACCAAAATTAAACGGGAAATTTGCGTGAGGGCTAGGTCTAAATATGGACCGATTTTTTCCAATTTAAATAGGCTTCGTTCTTAGGCCAAATGAAGCTTAAGTTTCAAATTGATTAATAATTACGACCTGTATCGTGTCTGCAACGTTAAGATGGACGGAAGGGCGGACGGATAGACATCGCTAGAATGACGTAAAAAGTTATTCTGAGTTGATCGGTATACCTATAAGTAGGCCTAGGACCAACATTTCGGGTAGTTACAAACATCAGCACAAAGTCATTATACCCTGTACTAGAGATGGGCACATGAGCAGATTAGAGCTTGATTTACGTGATTCACGCGTGATCACGCGTGAGTGTAACTGAGTTCAATTTTACTCATGTGATTGTGAGTGAGCGTGAGTGGAGAAAAAAATTGCGTGAGTGAGTGTGCGTGAGTAAGATTTTTCCGTGAGTGAGTGTGCGTGATACGATTTTTTTGCGTGAGTTTGCGTGATTTATTTTCTCGTCATAATTCCTTTCGTATCAAAAAAAGCAAAAAGAAAATTGCAAAATTTGGCTTAACTTAAAATTTCGTCCCGAAAAGAGCAAAAAAAAAATGTAAAATTTCGTTGAACTTTAAATTTAGTAGAAAATTTTGAAAAAATTTTTAAACTTTAGTTTTGAATTTTTTTTTTGTATAAATAAGAGTTTCGTGAGTGTGAGTCAACGTGAGTGTGAGTAAAGCTTGCGTGTGCACGTGAGTGCGTGTTGTATTAAATTTACTTACGCGATTGTGAGTGGGTGTGAGTAGAAATAAAAGAATTTACTACTGAGTGAGTATGTGTTATTCGAAAATTCCTGTCGTGAGCGTGAGTGAGTGTGAGTCAAAAATCACTCACGCGCCCATCTCTACCCTGTACCACAAAATGGTGTAGTGTATAAAAACTATTTGTTTCTACAGAAAATTTCACATTTTTCTAACAAGGAATATCTTTTACAGGGCACCCAGCGATTTTCCTGAATCTTGCATATGGGAAAGAGGGGAGGAAAATAAGAGTTACCTGTTTTCTCTTAGCTGCCCAATCTCACATTTAGCGGGTCAAAGGGGAGGGGGAAAACTGGATTTTTTTGGTTTTTGAGGATTTTTCCCATTTCTTCAAAAGAAACTATATGAGGCCTTCGACCTGTATAAAATATACAGGTCGAAGGCCTATCCAATGATGTATCGGTCGTGTCCAAATTCGACTTCGTTAAGTTCGTTATTGCAAAAAATGTATAAACGTTGGGGTAGTTTATATGGAGATGTATATACGTACGACCACCAAAATCATAAATAATAATCTCTATCAAAATTAAGCTGACCCGTATTTTTCCATTTTCAAAATTCATGCTAGTTCGGCTTTTATACGGATTTTCCTGAAAGCCCTTATTTTTTCATAAGGTGGTCACGCTTTTTTAAATTTGAGATTGGACAGCTAAAAAAAAAACATGTAACTCTTATTTCCCCCCCTCATTCCCATATTTAAATTTCAGGACAATCGGTGGGTGAACTGTGAAAGACCTTCCTTGTAAGACATTTCTCCTTAATAATAATTCTGAGATTTTTTTTTTAGATTCTGAGATTTTTTTCTTATAGAAAAAAAATTCAGATTCTTAAACATTTATCGTGTAGAAAAGTTCTCAGATTTATAGACAAGTTCTCCGACTCTGAAACATTCTTTCTATAGAAAAAGTTTCTGATTCTGAGACATTTTTTCAATTGAAGCATTTTTCCTACAGAAAAAGTCACAATATGAGAAAAAGTCTCATACTCTGAAACATTTTTCCTACAGAAAAAGTCAGATTCTGAAACCTTTTTCTATAGAAAGTCTAAGATTGTGATACCTCATTCCCATAGAAATATTCTCACATTCAGAGACATTTTTCCTTAAGAAAAAGTCTCAGATTACGAAACATTTTTTTTATAGTCTCAGATTCTAAGACCTTTTTCCTATAGAAAAAGTCTCAGATTGTGAGACCTTTTTTCCTAAAGATAAAGTCTCAGATTCTGAGACCTTTTTTCCTATAAGAAAAGTCTCAAATTCTGAGACCTTTTTCCTGTAGAAAAAGTCTCAGATTCTGAGACATTATTCTTATAGAAAAAGTCTCAGATTCTGAGACCTTTTTCCTATAGAAAAGGTATCCGATTCTAAAATCTTTTTCGTTTAGAAAAAATCTCAGATTCTGCGACATTTTTCCTATAGAAAAATCTAAGATTCTGAGACCTTTTTGCTATAGAAAATGTCTCAGATTCTGAGACCTTTTGCCTACAGAAAAAGTTTCAGATTCTGAGACAGATTCTGAGACATTTTTATTTTACAAAAGTCTCAGATTCTGAGACCTTTTTCCTATCGAAAAAGTCTCAGATTCTGATACCTTTTTCCTATGAAAAAAGTCTCAGATTCTGAGACATTTTTCTTATAGAAAAAGTCTCAGATTCTGAGACATTTTTCTTATAGAAAAAGTCTCAGATTCTGAGACATTTTTCTTATAGAAAAAGTCTCAGATTCTGAGACATTTTTCTTATAGAAAAAGTCTCAGATTCTGAGACATTTTTCTTATAGAAAAAGTCTCAGGTTCTGAGACATTTTTCTTATAGAAAAAGTCTCAGATTCTGAGACATTTTTCTTATAGAAAAAGTCTCAGATTCTGAGACATTTCTCTTATAGAAAAAGTCTCAGATTCTGAGACATTTTTCTTATAGAAAAAGTCTCAGATTCTGAGACATTTTTCTTATAGAAAAAGTCTCAGATTCTGAGACATTTTTCTTATAGAAAAAGTCTCAGGTTCTGAGACATTTTTCTTATAGAAAAAGTCTCAGATTCTGAGACATTTTTCTTATAGAAAAAGTCTCAGATTCTGAGACATTTTTCTTATAGAAAAAGTCTCAGATTCTGAGACATTTTTCTTATAGAAAAAGTCTCAGATTCTGAGACATTTTTCTTATAGAAAAAGTCTCAGATTCTGAGACATTTTTCTTATAGAAAAAGTCTCAGATTCTGAGACATTTTTCTTATAGAAAAAGTCTCAGATTCTGAGACATTTTTCTTATAGAAAAAGTCTCAGATTCTGAGACATTTTTCTTATAGAAAAAGTCTCAGATTCTGAGACATTTTTCTTATAGAAAAAGTCTCAGATTCTGAGACATTTTTCTTATAGAAAAAGTCTCAGATTCTGAGACATTTTTCTTATAGAAAAAGTCTCAGATTCTGAGACATTTTTCTTATAGAAAAAGTCTCAGATTCTGAGACATTTTTCTTATAGAAAAAGTCTCAGATTCTGAGACATTTTTCTTATAGAAAAAGTCTCAGATTCTGAGACATTTTTCTTATAGAAAAAGTCTCAGATTCTGAGACATTTTTCTTATAGAAAAAGTCTCAGATTCTGAGACATTTTTCTTATAGAAAAAGTCTCAGATTCTGAGACATTTTTCTTATAGAAAAAGTCTCAGATTCTGAGACATTTTTCTTATAGAAAAAGTCTCAGATTCTGAGACATTTTTCTTATAGAAAAAGTCTCAGATTCTGAGACATTTTTCTTATAGAAAAAGTCTCAGATTCTGAGACATTTTTCTTATAGAAAAAGTCTCAGATTCTGAGACATTTTTCTTATAGAAAAAGTCTCAGATTCTGAGACATTTTTCTTATAGAAAAAGTCTCAGATTCTGAGACATTTTTCTTATAGAAAAAAGTCTCAGATTCTGAGACATTTTTCTTATAGAAAAAGTCTCAGATTCTGAGTCATTTTTCTTATAGAAAAAGTCTCAGATTCTGAGACATTTTTCTTATAGAAAAAGTCTCAGATTCTGAGACATTTTTCTTATAGAAAAAGTCTCAGATTCTGAGACATTTTTCTTATAGAAAAAGTCTCAGATTCTGAGACATTTTTCTTATAGAAAAAGTCTCAGATTCTGAGACATTTTTCTTATAGAAAAAGTTTCAGATTCTGAGACATTTTTCTTATAGAAAAAGTCTCAGATTCTGAGACATTTTTCTTATAGAAAAAGTCTCAGATTCTGAGACATTTTTCTTATAGAAAAAGTCTCAGATTCTGAGACATTTTTCTTATAGAAAAAGTCTCAGATTCTGAGACATTTTTCTTATAGAAAAAGTCTCAGATTCTGAGACATTTTTCTTATAGAAAAAGTCTCAGATTCTGAGACATTTTTCTTATAGAAAAAGTCTCAGATTCTGAGACATTTTTCTTATAGAAAATGTCTCAGATTCTGAGACATTTTTCTTATAGAAAATGTCTCAGATTCTGAGACATTTTTCTTATAGAAAAAGTCTCAGATTCTGAGACATTTTTCTTATAGAAAAAGTCTCAGATTCTGAGACATTTTTCTTATAGAAAAAGTCTCAGATTCTGAGACATTTTTCTTATAGAAAAAGTCTCAGATTCTGAGACATTTTTCTTATAGAAAAAGTCTCAGATTCTGAGACATTTTTCTTATAGAAAAAGTCTCAGATTCTGAGACATTTTTCTTATAGAAAAAGTCTCAGATTCTGAGACATTTTTCTTATAGAAAAAGTCTCTGATTCTGAGACGTTTTTCTTATAGAAAAAGTCTCAGATTCTGAGACATTTTTCTTATAGAAAAAGTCTCAGATTCTGAGACATTTTTCTTATAGAAAAAGTCTCAGATTCTGAGACATTTTTCTTATAGAAAAAGTCTCAGATTCTGAGACATTTTTCTTATAGAAAAAGTCTCAGATTCTGAGACATTTTTCTTATAGAAAAGTCTCAGATTCTGAGACATTTTTCTTATAGAAAAAGTCTCAGATTCTGAGACAT
Source organism: Pegoplata infirma (assembly GCA_963921195.1). Lineage (NCBI taxonomy): Eukaryota > Metazoa > Arthropoda > Insecta > Diptera > Anthomyiidae > Pegoplata > Pegoplata infirma. The sequence continues at coordinate 259,613,675 of OY992536.1, read as the reverse complement.
TTTTCTTATAGAAAAAGTCTCAGATTCTGAGACATTTTTCTTATAGAAAAAGTCTCAGATTCTGAGACATTTTTCTTATAGAAAAAGTTTCAGCTTCTGAGACATTTTTCTTATAGAAAAAGTCTCAGATTCTGAGACCTTATTCCCATAGAATTAATTTCTTTGCAGCTCTGACCATTATTTGTACTCTGCTGGTATTCCATCAGGCTCTCTAGGTTTTATAGGCGCATTGAGGATATTGCTTTTTCGCACTCGATGTGTCTGTCTGTCTGTTTGTCTGTGTGTGTGTTGGTATTAAATGTTTTAGAAAGAATATAATGGCATATGTTGTCGAATTGTTGCCAGTGCTTTTTGGGCTCTTTACTTTTGTGTTGTTAAATTTTTGTTTTTTTTTTTGGTAATGCTGCGATTTATGGTTTAGAATAAACCATATTTGCCATCTTCCTCCTCCTCTTCTTCCCACAACATCCCTTTTCATTTCTCATACAACAGCTGTCTAAAAATTAAAACTATCATACTATTTGACATTCATTCCCCAAGTGATATTTTCGTTTCTTGCTTATTTTTTTTTTTGGAAAAATATAGAGTGTATAAATTTTTGTATTGAATTTTGTTAACTTTGTGTGCATTTGAAATTTATTTAAGTTAGTGTATGAACGATGAGGACTACATTGCAACAGCAATATATAAAAAAAAAAACTTATATTTTCTATGAATATTGCAATGGAAAATTTTAGATTTGTAGTATTTTTTTTTTGTTTAATATTTCTAATATTTGATGCAAAATGGAATTGAATAAAAATCAAAACTTTACTTTAGAGTATTTAAATGCGATGCAAAAATTCAGGTAACCATTTCATTTTTTGGGCAAATATTTGAATAGATACCCCACATTTATCAAATGTCCATCTATCTGACTGCCATTGCATATTAAATGGATAAAACTTTATGTTCTCTAGGTTTATAAATATTTAGATTTTATGAAAAAAAAAAATTGCTAGATATTAAATTAACTAAAACGTAAAGCCATTGTATGAACAGAAGTATGTAGAATAATCCTTGTAGTGCTAATAAAAATTTTATATTCCACTTGATAGCAGTAGTTTTGAATAAAAATAAATATTTGTTTAATTATTTTATTTTACTTTAAATTTTAATTTAATACAATTACACTGTGGAACAAATTCAGGTTAGCAAAAGTTAGGTCGATTCTGAGACTGAGGGTTGAAAATAGATTCTAAATTAGAAGACCCGTGTCAGCAGCTTTTGAAAAGGGAACTCGAGTCAAGGAGCGCATCTAAACCTGCTGAATTCATGCATGATTTTCTAAGGCGATGTCACACTTTAGAGCGCTATTTGGATACACCGAAAAGCACTCTTAAGATGCACTGAAATCACGTTTATTAGAGCGCTGATTAAAGCTTTCTTTTATAGCGCTGATTAGGCGCTATAAAGATGCAGTAAATTCATGTATCTTTTTAGAGCTGATTTAAGCAGAATAAAGATAAAATATGTACATTTGACTATTTCTGAAATACAATTGGAAAATTTGAAATTCAATGGACTATTTTTGAAATACAATTTGAAAATTGTAAATGCAATTGACTATTTCTGAAAATTAGTTGAATATTTCTGAAAAACAATTGAAAATGATGTAAACCAACCTCTGAAAATAATTTTTATACCCTCCAACCACAGTATGGGGGTATACTCACTTTGTCATTCCGTGTGTAACGCATCGAAATATCGGTCTAGGACCCCATAAAGTATATGGGGCATTCCATGTGAAATCGGACACTTTGAAAAACTTTTTTTTTAGATTTTCCCAATTTGTTTACAGTTTTTAGTACCCTTCGAAAACTCCTTCGTGGTAAATTTTCAGATTTTTTTGATAACCCGTTCAAAAGATATCGAATTTTTAAAAATTGGTAGTTTGTTCCTTTACTCAAACTTCTTTTAATCATAACTTCTTCAATAATGGTCCAAATTTAACTTTTTTTTTTTTCAAAATTTTTGTTTTTTTACGTACTTTTTAAAAAAAAATCCCAAAAAATTCTTAAAAGCGCTCTAGTATGCGATTTTTAAGTTTTAAAATTTAAATCTCACTTTAGAAAATGTTTGTACTCTTCGATTTTTTTGAAATTTTTTTGTGTAAAACCTCTATCAATTCTACAAATTTTTTGCCCAGGAAGATCGTGGGATAACGATTATTACTATTTTTTAAAATTTTTTGAAAAAATTTTATTGTTATTTTCCAATCTTAAAATCATTTCTACTGCTCCAATGGTGCGTCATAGAGGGATCTTTTATAAGACCGACCCCCATTAATTTTTACGTCTTAACATTTCTTTGGAACAAACTAATACTCTATCTCCAATTTCTTAGGGGGCTCCCACACAAAACGACATTTTTTAAAATTTGTTCCAACCGCTCTAACTGCCCTAATAGTGCCCTTAGAGCAACAAAATATATGACGACCCACAATATTTTTTTAGTCCAAACATTTTCTCTGAACACACCTACCCTCTATCTTTAACTGTTAAGGCGGTCCCAATACAATTTTTTTTATTTTTTGTAAATTTGTTTTATTTAATCAGCTTCTACCGGTCCAATGGTGCGTCCGAGAGGGGTCATTAGTGAGACCGACCCCCCATTTATTTTTACCCTACAACATTTTTTCAAAACATACCTACGCCCTATCTCTTATCCCTAAGTAGGCTCCCATACAAAATTACATTTTTATAAAATTTGCTCCAACTGTTATTTGTATGGGAGCCTACTTAGGGAGTGGAGATAGGGCGTAGCTATGTTCTAAAAAAATGTTGTAGGGTAAAAATAAATGGGGGTCGGTCTCACTAATGACCCCTTTCGGACGCACCATTGGACCGGTAGAAGCTGATTAAATAAAACAAATTTACAAAAAATAAAAAAAATTGTATGGGGACCGCCTTAACAGTTAAAGATAGAGGGTAGGTGTGTTCAGAGAAAATGTTTGGACTAAAAAAATATTGTGGGTCGTCATATATTTTGTTGCTCTAAGGGCACTATTAGGGCAGTTAGAGCGGTTGGAACAAATTTTAAAAAATGTCGTTTTGTGTGGGAGCCCCCTTAGAAATTGGAGATAGGGTATTAGTTTGTTCCAAAGAAATGTTAAGACGTAAAAATTAATGGGGGTCGGTCTTATAAAGGACCCCTCTATGACGCACCATTGGAGCAGTAGAAATGATTTTAAGATTGAAAAATTACAATAAAATTTTTTCAAAAAATTTTAAAAAATAGTAATAATCGTTATCCCACGATCTTCCTGGGCAAAAAATTTGTAGAATTGATAGAAGTTTTACACAAAAAAATTTCAAAAAAATCGAAGAGTACAAACATTTTCAAAAATGAGATTTAAATTTTAAAACTTAAAAATCGCATACTAGAGCGCTTTTAAGAATTTTTTTGGATTTTTTTTAAAAAGTGTCCGATTTGACATGGAATGCCCCATATATAAACAGAGTTTGGAAGTAGTTAATTCTTTAGTTTTTGTAATACAAATTTGCACGCTTCAACTGAACTAAAAACATATTGTGAATCTTTATTCAAAATATGCCAACTCAAATTTTACCAAAATAGAAAAAAACTCAGGATATGAGACCTTTTTCCTGTAAACAAGTCTCAGAATCTCAGATCTTTTTCCTATAGAAAATGTATCCAATTCTAAAACCGTTTTTTTTTTTTAGAAAAATCTCTCAAGGAAATACTTTCATATGGCACCCACCGATTGTCCTGAAACTTGCATATGGGAAAATGGTTCAAAGGGAAGTGGGAAAATGGGATTTTCACGTTTTTTTTTGACGATTTTTCACATTTCTTCAGAAGAAACTATATGAACATTTTAAACGGATCGAAAGAATTTTTGAGGGACTATCCAATGGCCGGTCGTTTCCAAATTCGGCTTCGTTAAGTTCTTATTTTCAAAAATGTAAATCATTGGGGTAGTTTTTATAGAGATGTACATACGTACAACTACCAAATTCGTATAAAATATTCTCTACTAAAATTAAGTTGAACCGTTTTTTCGTTTGGCGAAATTCCTACTAATTTGGCTTTTATTCGGATTTCCCCGAAAGACCACTTTTTTCAAAAGGTGGCAACCGTTTTTTAAATTTGAGACTGGGCAACAAAAAAAACATGTAACTCTTTTTTTTCTTTCGCATTCTCATATGCAAGTTTGAGGAAAATCGGTGGGTGCCCTCTGCAAGACCTCCCTTGTCAGATTCTGAGACCCATTTTGCTACAGAAATTTTCCTAAAGAAACCTTTTTCCTATAGAAAAAGTCTCAGTTTCTAAGACCTTTTTTCTGTAGAAAAAGTCTAAGATTCTGAGACATTTTTCTTATAGAAAAAGTCTCAGATTCTGAGAAATTTTTGTTATAGAAAACGTCTCAGATTCTGAGACATTTTTCTTATAGAAAAAGTCTCAAATTCTGAGACATGTTTCTTATAGAATAAGTCTCAGATTCTGAGACAATTTTCTTATAGAAAAAGTCTCAGATACTGAGACATTTTTCTTATAGAAAAAGTCTGAGACATTTTTCTTAAAGAAAAAGTCACAGATTCTGAGACATTTTTTTTTTAAGAAAAAGTCTCAGATTCTGAGACATTTTTTTTAAAGAAAAAGTCTCAGATTCTGAGACATTTGTCTTATAGAAAAAGTCTTAGATTCTGAGACATTTTTCTTATAGAAAAAGTCTTAGATTCTGAGACATTTTTCTTATAGCAAAAGTCTTAGATTCTGAGACATTTTTCTTATAGAAAAAGTCTCAGATTCTGAGACATTTTTCTTATAGAAAAAGTCTCAGATTCTGAGACATTTTTCTTATAGAAAAAGTCTCAGATTCTGAGACATTTTTCTTATTGAAAAAGTCTCAGATTCTGAGACATTTTTCTTATAGAAAAAGTATCATATTCTGAGACATTTTTCTTATAGAAAAAGTCTCAGATTCTGAGACATTTTTCTTATAGAAAAAGTCTCAGATTCTGAGACATTTTTCTTATAGAAAAAGTCTCAGATTCTGAGACATTTTTCTTATAGAAAAAGTCTCAGATTCTGAGACATCTTTCTTATAGAAAAAGTCTCAGATTCTGAGACATTTTTCTTATAGAAAAAGTCTCAGATTCTGAGACATTTTTCTTATAGAAAAAGTCTCAGATTCTGAGACATTTTTCTTATAGAAAAAGTCTCAGATTCTGAGACATTTTTCTTATAGAAAAAGTCTCAGATTCTGAGACATTTTTCTTATAGAAAAAGTCTCAGATTCTGAGACATTTTTCTTATAGAAAAAGTCTCAGATTCTGAGACATTTTTCTTATAGAAAAAGTCTCAGATTCTGAGACATTTTTCTTATAGAAAAAGTCTCAGATTCTGAGACATTTTTCTTATAGAAAAAGTCTCAGATTCTGAGACATTTTTCTTATAGAAAAAGTCTCAGATTCTGAGACATTTTTCTTATAGAAAAAGTCTCAGATTCTGAGATATTTTTCTTATAGAAAAAGTCTCAGATTCTGAGACATTTTTCTTATAGAAAAAGTCTCAGATTCTGAGACATTTTTCTTATAGAAAAAGTCTCAGATTCTAAAACATTTTTCTTATAGTCTTAGATTCTGAGACATTTTTCTTATAGAAAAAGTCTCAGATTCTGAGACATTTTTCTTATAGAAAAAGTCTCAGATTCTGAGACATTTTTCTTATAGAAAAAGTCTCAGATTCTGAGACATTTTTCTTATAGAAAAAGTCTCAGATTCTGAGACATTTTTCTTATAGAAAATGTCTTTGATTCTACGACCTGTTTTTCCTACAGAAAAATTTAAGATTCTGACACTTTATTCCTATAGAATTAATTGCTTTGCAGCTCTGACCATTATATGTACTCTGCTGCTATTCCATCAGGCTCTCTAGGTTTTATAGGCGCATTGAGGATATTGCTTTTTCGCACTCGATGTGTCTGTCTGTCTGTTTGTCTGTGTGTGTGCTGGTATTAAATGTTTTAGAAAGAATATAATGGCATATGTTGTCGAATTGTTGCCAGTGCTTTTTGGGCTCTTTACTTTTGTGTTGTTGAATTTTTTTTTTTTTTTGGTAATGCTGCGATTTATGGTTTAGAATAAACCATATTTGCCATCTTCCTCCTCCGCTTCTTCCCACAACATCCCTTTTCATTTCTCATACAACAGCTGTCTAAAAATTAAAACTATCATACTATTTGACATTCATTCCCCAAGTGATATTTTCGTTTCTTGCTTATTTTTTTTTTTTTTTTTGAAAAATATAGAGTGTATAAATTTTTGTATTGAATTTTGTTAACTTTGTGTGCATTTGAAATTTATTTAAGTTAGTGTATGAACGATGAGGACTACATTGCAACAGCAATATATAAAAAAAAAAACTTATATTTTCTATGAATATTGCAATGGAAAATTTTAGATTTGTAGTATTTTTTTTTTGTTTAATATTTCTAATATTTGATGCAAAATGGAATTGAATAAAAATCAAAACTTTACTTTAGAGTATTTAAATGCGATGCAAAAATTCAGGTAACCATTTCATTTTTTGGGCAAATATTTGAATAGATACCCCACATTTATCAAATGTCCATCTATCTGACTGCCATTGCATATTAAATGGATAAAACTTTATGTTCTCTAGGTTTATAAATATTTAGATTTTATGAAAAAAAAAAATTGCTAGATATTAAATTAACTAAAACGTAAAGCCATTGTATGAACAGAAGTATGTAGAATAATCCTTGTAGTGCTAATAAAAATTTTATATTCCACTTGATAGCAGTAGTTTTGAATAAAAATAAATATTTGTTTAATTATTTTATTTTACTTTAAATTTTAATTTAATACAATTACACTGTGGAACAAATTCAGGTTAGCAAACGTTATGTCGATTCTGAGAGAGAGGGGTGAAAATAGAGGCTAAATTAGAAGACCCGTATCGCGGCGTTTGTTTATGCTAGTTCGAATTTTGCTGAACTGGCAGCAGCTTTTGAAAAGGGAACTCGAGTCAAGGAGCGCATCTAAACCTGCTGAATTCATGCATGATTCTCTAAGGCGATGTCACACTTTAGAGCGCTATTTGGATACACCGAAAAGCACTCTTAAGATGCACTGAAATCACGTTTATTAGAGCGCTGATTAAAGCATTCTTTTATAGCGCTGATTAGGCGCTCTTTTTAGAGCTGATTTAAGCCGAATAAAGATGAAATATGTACATTTGACTATTTCTGAAATACAATTGGAAAATTTTAAATTCAATGGACTATTTTTGAAATACAATTTGAAAATTGTAAATGCAATTGACTATTTCTGAAAATAAGTTGAATATTTCTGAAAAACAATTGAAAATGATGTAAACCAACCTCTGAAAATAATTTTTTTTAGTTTATTTTGTAGTATTGTTAAAAAAATTAAACATTTTATGCCAAAAAAATTCGAAGTCCTGTCTACACCATTTCCAATTTTATTTCAGAAAATACAAATTTTTTTTCAGAAATTTCCATTTATATTTCAGAAACGTCTATCTATTTTTCAGAAATTTTTAACTGTATTTAAGAAATTTACATTTGTTTTTTTTTTTTTTTTAATTTTATAAATGATGGAAATATAAATGAATTTTCTGGAAAGAATTTAGAAAATTTTGAAATACAAATCGAAATTTTTGAAATACAATTGAAAATTTCATGAATTTTTTTAAATTTATTTCAAAATTTTATAATTTTGAAATCCAAAAGAAAATTTTTGAAATACAAATGGAATTTTTTGAAAATTTAAAACATTTTTGAAATATAAAATTAAATTTCTTAAATTCAATTGTGAATTTCTGTAATAGAAATGGAAATGTCTGACATATAAATAAAAATTTCTGAAAACAGCATTTCTGTATTTTGGTTGGCAAAATGTGTTAAAGATGTTATGATTGAAGCACTCTTTGCAGCGCTGATTAATACGCAATAATGATGCAGTCAAATAACTCATGCTTTTTCATTCAAAAAGTATTGAAAATATTAAAAGGGAAAGCAAGTGTGAAATTTTATCAAAAACTAATTGTATATTTATTATAAGTTTTATATAAAAAATCTTAACAAAAATTTAAAATTTTGTCCCCTTACTTTTACTGCATCCTCAAGAGCGCTCTTTGGATGCGCTTCGGTATGCTATAAAAAGATGCTGTGTCGCCAAATTCTCGATTTAATTTTGCTGGACAATTGCCGATTTTCATTATATTGTTTATATGGTTTTTTTTGGCTATAACAAGTCGACAAATTAATAGTAGTAGTTTTTCAACCTGTAAAATCCAACATTTTAACATTTTTTAAAAAATTGATTTAAAAAATTTTTGTGGTATTTATGAAGCAAAATATTTTCAAAAAGCATTAAAAAAATTTTTTTTTTCAACATTTTGCTTCATAAGCACCAAATAAATTAAAGACCTTTCTCGTGGTGATAACATCGTGTCAGAAAAAAATAATATTTTTCGACCTACAATTAGTAAGAAAAATGTCCTAAAATTTTTTCAGTAAGACGAAAAGTTGTGCATGGAAAGTATCTCAACCCTTATGAACCGATTAGCATGAAACCTAAAATATAATTTAAAGAGACAAGTCTTAGGTTGGGGTGTCTCGGCTTATCGGCCATATTGCGGATTTAGGGGCTCAAAAAGTTGGTCACAAAATGGGGGAAAATCGTTTTTTGGATTTTTCAGTCATTTCTTTTTAAGAAACTATATGATGTTCCCATATGAGAAGAAATGTTTGTTTAATGCCTGTCCAATGATGCCATAATCTTGTAGAAATTCGGCTTCGTTAAATATTTTTTTCATAAAAATGTATAATTTTTTGGGGGTATTTATCTGAAGACATGGACCTACGATATTCATATGATCACGAAATAATCTTTAGTAAATTTAAGACGACACGTATTTTTGCTGTAGACCAGCGGTTACCATCCTTTTTGGCTCGTGTACCCCTAATTTTAAATTTTATCACATATAAATATAAGAGTTAATTTTGAAATTTTTGATCTGCGGGTATTATAATTTTTTTGAAGGATTTAGGTGAGATCAAAACAATGGTGGTATTTTTATTTTTTTGGAAAAATGTTCACTTCTTGGGGTATTTCAATGCATCTGAAAACGAGAATTTTATTCTGATTTTTTTGAAGAGCAAAAACGGCTTAAAATATTGCAAATCTAATTTTCCAGTCGATTCTATACCAAAAATTAAAACAACGGACGATTTGTGAACTCTATAACTCCGTCACAGAATATAATGTTTATAATTTTTTTTTTAAATATTTTTTTTAATACAAGGGCAGATCAGTAATGCCGTGACTTCTTATGAAACACCCTCGTATTTACAATGAAAAAGCATTTTAAGCTTAACAAAATGGTACCAAAATTTCCACTCTATCACAATCCGTCTCAAAATGTCCAAAAAAATTTTTTTTGGGAACTTTGACATAAATTTTCTCAAAACCCTGTTATCATAGAAAAATTTGGGAACCATATTCGGAATCAGCATCGAAAGGTTATTCGAAAACAAGTGGTTAGATATCAAAATATCATCCAAAAACTGCTCTCTAAGTTGCACAAAAATAAGTTTTTTATGAAATTTGACCTCAACTTTCTTAAAAACCTGACATTATCGAAAACTTTGGAAGCCAGATGCGAAACCAACATTGAAAGGTTAATCTAAAACGAATGTCCAAATTACTTAAATTTTGCTTACCTCCGAGGACAATTTCGCGTACCCCCTAGTGGTACGCGTACCATAGGTTGGTAAACGCTGCTCTGGACGATATTCCTGTTAGTTTGGGAGTTATCGAAATTTTCGCGAAGATCCACATTGTTTTATAAGGGGACATCGAAATTTTTAAACACTGATATGGCCGATAAGCTGATACACCCCAACCTTGAAATCGTCTCTTTTATATATATTTTATGTTTCAGGCAAATCGGTTCATAAGGGTTTAAATACTTCCCTTGTTAGATAGGTTTCTCCATGACCTTACCATAATATAGAGATAAACGAAAAAACTGAAAAAATTACCGTTTCTTCACCTGAAATGTCTTAGGATTTAAAAGTTTTTTGTACGAAAAATTATTTAGAAGCTGAGACTTTTTCTGTGCGCATCTGAAAATTTTACTATACGAAAAATATCTCAGAATCTGAGACTTTTTCTATACGAAAAATGTTCAAAATCTAAGCAATTTTCTATAAGAAAAATATTTTAATATCTTAAAATTTTTCTGTAGAAAAAATTTCTCAGAATCTGAGAACTTTTTTATAGGAAAAATGTCTCATAATCTAAGAATTTTTCTAAAGGAAAAATGTCTCAGCATCTAAAAAGTTTTCTATAGGAAAATTGTTTCAGAATCTCAGGCTTTTTCTATAGGAATAATGTCTCAGAATCTGAGAATTTTTTTATAGGAAAAATGTCTCATAATCTTGGAATTTTTCTATAGGAAAAATGTCTCAGAATCTGAGAATTTTTTATAGGAAAAATTTCTGAGAATCTGAGACTTTTTCTATAAGAAAAATGTTTTAGAATCTGAGTTATTTTTTATAAGAAAAATTACTTAAAACGTGAGAATTTTTCTATAAGAAAAATGTCTCAGAATCTGAGATTTTTTCTATAAGGAAAATGTGTCAGATTCTAAAACTTTTTCTGTAAGAAAAATGTCTCAGAATCTGAGACTTTTTCTATAAGAAAATTTTTTTTCTGTAAGAAAAATATCTCAGAATCTGAGACTTTTTCTGTAAGAAAAATGTTTTAGAATCTGAGTCTTTTTTTAAAAGAAAAACTACTCAAAATCTGAGACTTTTTCTATAAGAAAAATATCTCAGAATCTGAGACTTTTTCTATAAGAAAAATGTATCAGAATCTGAGTTTTTCCCTATAGAAAAATGTCTAAGAATGTGAGAATTTTTCTGTAAGAAAAATTTCTTAGAATCTGAGAATTTTTCTTTATGAAAAATGTCTCAGAAGCTATTGCTGGTTTTGCCTTTGCCACAATTGCTGCTGTTGTTGTTTGGTAATAAAAGCTGCCGAGTGTTATTGAAATTTTCTTTGTTGAAAAAAAAATTTCATTTGTCAGATCAGCAAAATGTGTTTGTGTTTGTTGAATTTCTTTGTTGAAAAAAAAAAAAAATTATCAGATCAACAAATCGTGTTTGTGTTTGTTGAATTTCTTTGTTGAAAGAAACAAAATTCTTTTTTCAACAATCAAAATATACAAACGTTTTTGGATATTACAAATTTCCGTAAAGGAGCACTTTCAGTAAAAAAAATTAATTGTGTTCACAAATATGGGGGTCAATATAACAATTCGTTTTTTTTCTGTGTAAGCATAACCAGATCAAAGCATTAGTTGGTGATGTTGATCATAGGCCGGGTGTTGATTATGATAAGGATGAAAAATATGTGAATGACCGGATAATCTGAGAATTTTTATATAGGAAAAATGTCGCAGATTCTGAGAAGTTTTCTATAAAAAATGTCTCAGAATCTGAAAATTTTTCTATAGCAAAAATGTCTCAAAATCTGAGAAGTTTTCTGTTAGAAAAATCTGAGAATTTTTTAATTGGAAAAATTTTAAAAAGTTCTAAGTCCTTGGAAATGTTTCTATGGAAAAAATCAGGGTTTGTTTTGCTGCTGGCAGTAGTCAAAAATTGCATAGAATATAATAATTTTCTAGTATTACTACAGAAAATATTAGAATACTAAAGCAATTTTTTTAAATTGCTAATTTATAAATTCAAACTTGAACATATTTTCAAAATGAATATATTCAAATTTTAAAATTTCTGAAGAAAATATTTTAGCAAATTTAAAAATTTGAAAATGAAAAAAAACTGGTGACAGCAAATTTAAAAATTTTAAAATTAAAAAAAAAAAAAACTGGCCACAGCAAATTTTAAAATTTTAAAATTGCAATTTTAGCAAATTTCAAAACATTTAAAATGCTTAAATTGTAAATTTCAAATTCCGAAAATTGCAATTTGGTAAATTTGAAAATATTTAACATGCTTGTTTAGAAAACTTAAAAACTGAATATATTACAATTTGAAAACAATACAAATTGAATACACATACATACGTATGTGTGTATGGAAAAAAATGAATACATAAATATTAGAAAATAAAAATGTTACACGGTTTTTGTGCAGACTTCTTGAATACATTTTCTAAAGTATTTTTGCCTCCTAAACATAAATCTGTCATCAGAATAAGTTGTATCGCCTTCTCGAGATATGGGCATTTTAGTTTTTTGTGGACCAATACCTCAAAACCAACAATTATTTTAGTATTGGAAAAATGTATTTTAAATTTTTATATGAGGGTTTCTGCGTCAACCAAGCCACCCCTCTCTCCAAAATTGGTATGAGTTTAAAATTTTTTAAAAAATTTTGAAATTACTTATGAAATTACAATGTGGCACCCAATTTGTTAAAAATATTACAGATTCGCTTAAAACTCTTTATATATGGGTTCTTGTGGTCGCTTAAAAAGAACTTGCAGTTGGATTTTTAAAATTCAAAATGGTGGACCCAACATGGCGACCAATATTTTTAAAAATAAACCGATTTGCTTGAAATATTGTATGCACTGGTTTTTTGGGTCGCTAAGGAAGAATCTGAAGTTAGATTTTCTAACTTCAAAATGGAGGATCCAACATGGCGATACTTTTTAAAAATAATTGACTTAAAACTTTTTACGCATTTTGGGTTGCTAAATTAGAATCTGAAGTAGAATTTCCCAAATTTAAAATGATGGATCCAACATGGCGACCATTTTTTTTTTATGTAACCTGATTTGCTTGAAATTTTTCATAAATGAGTTTGGTGCATTTTTCAACACGTGACTACAATATCTTATAATTATTCTTTATTCGGCCAAAAATGTGGCAGAATATTCGCCTCGGCTTTTTAGCCGAACCGAATATTAGGTCGGATCAGGGGTGTATCCAGGATTTTATTTCGGTGGGGGCCCTATATTTTTTGTCAATTTTTTTTTTACAAAAAATTTTTATAACAGCACATGTTTTAGAATTTGTCTTGATCTTTTCCTTGAACTCAATCACAGAGTAAAGAAGAATAAGAGATATTACGGATGAAACCGCACTTCTTTTGTTAATTTTTTTTTAGCCGTGAACTCCGATTATCTCGGGCCAGAACCCAGAATACTTACAAAAGGAAATTGAAAAAAAGAGAAACCCCAAATACCTTTCAAAAGGAAATCGAAGAAAAAAGTGAAACCCTAAATACATTTCAAAAGGAAATAAAGAAAAATAAACGAATGCATTTAAAAGGAAAATGAAAACAAAACAAAACAATTTATCTATTCTATTATCTAAAAGAGCCCGCCTTGAGATAATCGCAGTTCTCAATTTGGGTTCCACGAAGTTTTCACTAATCGTACCTCTGTTCCTTTCTTTACTCTATGACTGAATGTAACACAATCAGATTCTTAATTTTTTTGTAAGTTTAAAACTGTTGGGGAAAAAATTAAATTTTTTTTTAATATGTATTTGAAAATTTTTTGAGAGACTTAAGTCTTTTTTTAATGTGTGAATTGTATCAGATGCTGATACATTTTTCCAATGAAGATTATAAGAATCTGAATTTTTTTTCAAAGAAAAGTCTAAGATTCTATGACAATTTCCAGTTAAGACAGTTTTTGTTATAGAAAAAGTGAAAGACTCTAAATCATATTTCCAATGAAAAACGTTTCTCGGGGAAAAGTCACTTTAGAAAATGATTCTATAAATATATTCATAAAATACTTTTCTAAAAGAAAGACTCCAATTGTAAGACATTTTCCCAGAATCTGAGATATTTCTAGTCTATCACATTTTCTTAGATTCTGAAACATTCTACACAAAAAGTTTTAGATTCTGAGAAAATCTTCGCCTTTTCTTTAAGAAAAATTATTCAGATTCTGAGACCTTTTTAAAAAGAAAACAGTATACAAAAAGTCTTAGATTCTAAAACATTTTTCCTAAAGAAAAACTCTCGGATTCTGAGAAAATTTCCTATAGAAAAAGTCTAAGATTCTTAGACATTTTTCCTATAGAAAAAGTTAATAATTCTGAGATAATTTTCCTATAGAAAGTCTCAGATTCTTATAAAAAAAAAGTATCAGATCTTCAACATTTTTCCTATAGAAAATGTCTCAGATTCTCAAACATTTTTTCTACAGAAAATTTCTTAGATTCTGAGACATTTTTCCAATCGAAAAAGTCTCAGATGCTTAAACACTTTTCCTATAGACAAAGTTTCAAATTCTTAGACATTTTCTTATAGAACAAGTCTCAGATTCTCAGACATTTTGCCAATAGGAAATTGTCAGATTCTGAAATATAGAAAAAGACTCAGATTCTGAGACATTTTTCATAAAGAGAAAGTCTCAGATTCTGAATTATTTTTCCCATAGAAAAAGATATTTTTACAATAGAAAAGTCTCAGATTTTTAGCGTTTTCTACACAAAAATCCCAGCTTGTGTCTCTGAAACATTTTTTTTAAAACATTTTTCATATAGAAAAGCCTCAGATTCTTAGATTTTTTTATAGAAAAAATCTCAGATTTTGAGACATTTTTCAGATTCAGAGACATTATTCCTATAGAAAGTTCTCAGATTCTGAAACATTTTTCATGTAGAAAAGCCTCAGATTCTGAGAATTTTTTATAGAATTCTGAGACATTTTTCCTATAGAAAAAGTCTTAGATTCTGAGAAAAAGGCTAATATTTTAAGACATTATTCCTATAAAAAAAGTCTTAGATTCTCAGACATTTTTCTTATAGAAAGGTTTAGATTCTGAGACATTTTTTTTAGAAGAGTGTAAGATTCCGACACATTTTTTTTTAAAAAATAGTCTTTTTCTGAGGCATTTTTCTCAAAGACAAAGTCGCATTTTAAGATTTTACTACATTTTACTTACAATTAGGTTCATTTTTTGATGAACCTAATTGTAATTGAACCTAATACGCCACTGGGTCGGATCATTTATCGCCATGTTGGATCCACCACCTTGAACTTAGAAAATCTAACTTCAGATTCTTCTTTAGCGACCCCAAAACCCCGAGCATATAAAGTTTCAAGCAAATCGGGTTATTTTTTAAAAATATTGGTCCCTATGTTAAGTCCGCCATATTGAATTTTAAAAATCCAATTGCAGGTTCTTGTTAAGCGACCCCAAGAACCCATATATAAAACGTTTTAAGCGAATCTGTAATATTTTTAAAAAATTGGGCCATATAGAAATTCAAAAGGAGTCACTCGGCATTTAAAAGTAAATATTTTTAAGTAATTTTAAAATTTTTTAAAAATTTTAAACTCATGCCAATTTTTAACATACATTTTTCCAATACTAAAAGAATTGTTGGCTTTGAGGTATTGGCCCACAAAAAACTAAAATGCCTATATCTCGAGAAGGCGATACAACTTTTCTGATGACAGATTTGTGTTTAGGAGGCAAAAATACTTTAGAAAATATATTCTAGAAGTCTGCACAAAAACCGTGTAACATTTTTATCTTCCAATATTTATGTATTCGTTTAATAAATGTCGTTCATCAATTTTTTTTTAGTCCAAACACACATACGTATGTATGTGTATTCAATTTGTATTGTTTTCAAATTGTAATATATTCAGTTTTTAAGTTTTCTAAACAAGCATGTTAAATATTTTCAAATTTACCAAATTGCAATTTTCGGAATTTGAAATTTACAATTTAAGCATTTTAAATGTTTTGAAATTTGCTAAAATTGCAATTTTAAAATTTTAAAATTTGCTGTGGCCAGTTTTTTTTTTTTAATTTTAAAATTTTTAAATTTGCTGTCACCAGTTTTTTTTTCATTTTCAAATTTTTAAATTTGCTAAAATATATTCTTCAGAAATTTTAAAATTTGAATATATTCATTTTGAAAATATGTTCAAGTTTGAATTTATAAATTAGCAATTTAAAAAAATTGCTTTAGTATTCTAATTTTTAAATTAGCAATAAAGAAAAATATTGAAGGCGTGAAATATTTGTAGTATTATATTGTTTAAAAAATTTTTTGTGTATGCTAATTGTAAACCCTGGAAAAAATCATAAAAAATCAAAGAAATCTTAACTGATGATGCAATCCCGACGTTAGTTCCCTGTAAAAATATTTTGCTGATAAAAAAAGTAGTTAAGTTTACGTTTTACCTTTCTTATATCGGAATTTCTAATAAGTAAGTTTTGTCTTAATGTTTTTTCCGCTGGATGATCCTACATTTCAAATTTAAAGTTTCTAGGACCATTTTTTCAGAAGATCGAAAAAGTACCAAAGTATAATTTTGTAACCAATTTCCCTTTTAAAACCGGAACTTAAAAAAAGTGGTATTATTAGAATGATTTTGTTTTGCAGACCAATTTTTGGGTTGCAGACCATTTTTTTTCAGGAGATAAAAAAACACAAAGTACACTTGTTTACCTTTCTTGACACCTTTGATTTATAATTTTCAACAATGAATTTTTTCTCCTAGAGCAATGGTTCCCAACCTTTTTTACGCCACGCCCCACTTTTAAATTAAAAAAATTGCCTTGTCCCCCCTTACACTCAAGAATTTTTTTTTTAATTTTTCTTATTTTTGTTTTTAATGAAAAATTACTACTGGTTTAGCAAAGTTTTTGTAAAATAAGAATTTAAACTAAGTTTTTAGTAAAAATTTTAACAATAAACAAATTTTTGTAGTTAATTTTGGAAAAAAAAAATATTTTTTGTAGTTAATTTGACTAAACAAATTTTGCTCGTTGCCCTCCTGGAAACTTCAAATTACCCCCAGTGGGGCGAGAATCAAAGCTTGGGAACCATTGCCCTAGAAGATTCTGTATTAATATTATTTAAGAAGATCGAAATAGTACCAAAGTACACATTTTAACCTCTTAAAATTTAAAGTGATTTAGAATATTTTTTTGATTCTCATTTTTTTTTAAAAAACCATATAAAAATTAGCAAAGTGCACTTTCCTAGTACTTGTATCAGAATGATCATCCACTAAACCAGTGGTGCGCTCACACATACTATGACATTTATGCTTGTGTGGTAGTAGCAAGCGAAAAGTCAAGCAAGCAACAGAATTTTATTGTGTACGTGTGTCGACATCGCACAAGCCTCATTTTTTAGCATATTCCCGCGGGAATAGGAATTACAAAAATACCCGACACTGCACTACACGATCCTGCATTCCAAATTTAAAGTTTATATTTTAGTTGATCGAAAAAGTACCAAAGTATGTACATTTTTTTTGCCCCTTAGAAAACGGATTAAGAAATTTTTTTACGCAAGAGGATCGTATATTTCGAATTTCTAACAACATTATTTCAAGAAAAATAGTACCGAGGAGGTACATTGTTTTATTCTTTTTGCTCCCTTAGAATTGGAATTTTTTAAAAACGCAGTATTCCTGGAGACCTTGACCTTCGTTCCAAATTTTAAGTCTCTGGCTTAATTTGGGTTAATTTTAATTATTTTAATTTGATCCAGACTAAACCTGCCATTCACTGTTGTGTTTTTGGTAAAACATTTTTTTTTAAACCAAAATTATGGTTTTTTCAACTTTATTACTACTTTTTCTATGCCTTTTTTCCACATAGAAAAAGTTATATAGTTTGCATAAAATATTTTTCATATATTTTTTTTAATCTGTTTTTACTATTTTACTAAAAAATATGTCTAGCTTTGTGTTAAACAAACAAAAAAAAAAAAAAAGTAAATACAAATTTATCGCGTTTGCTTAAATTAATTTATTTTAGTTTGACGAGATAAAAAAAATTTGTTGATGATATCAAAAAAAGTTAAAAGGTTTTTTTTGTATGTAATTTATTAAATTTTCGACCACACATGGTTAAGTGGTGAGTAATTACAACTGAGTCAGTATGTTAGAGATGTGGTACATAAATACTTAGACTGACCAGTCGTACTGATTTTTTAAGTTTGTTTTATGATTTTCAGGCATGTGTACCGATACAAGTTTTCTGATTTGTTATAGAAACTCAGCGTACTTATTTAAGATGGAAAAAAATGGCCACCCTATTTATATATTCTTTTCATTAGGCTTGCGTTTATTTTTCAAATTATTAGTTTTGTCATTGCTTTAAATTTGTTTGACACAAAATTCCAGATTTTTCCAAATTCGAGCAAAATCTATTTTATATTATTCCATTTATTATTTACCATCACTATTATTTAGCTTGCATTTTTTGCCACCCTAATAGTAGTATATTACTGCCTATCATAAAATATGACTTAAAAATAAATAAACTCCCGAGTAAAAATAAACGTATATAACAATATATAACTTGATACAAACCTAACGAATCATATATGATCATATATTCCGTGAGCTATTTTCTAAATTTTTTAAATGCAGTCATATGTAGTTATATATAATTTAATCATGATTCGGATTAAAAAGCGTACGGTTGATATAATTATATTTAATTATATGAGGGTCAATACAAAATTTGTTTTTCTGTATAATTTAATATACAATTATATATTTCTCATTCTGTTCCATATATAACTATAAATGTTTTTAATTAACCAACAATTTTCTAAGTTTTTTAGGCAAAGTATAAAAAACTTTTTAAAATGTTCCTAAACATTTCCTTGTTAGGGTTATGTATATCACCTATCTGGTTCGAAGCGTACCCAAACATTTTTTTGTTTTAGAAAATTATATGTTTGGTGAATGTATCGTTGACCTGTGGTGTATCTCAACCCAAACCAAAAAACACCAGGATTTTATATGTTTTTATGCAATTAGATCTAATTAGATCCACCAATATATAGCAATGTCTGGTCAAAACTCGGACGAAATCAAATCATATTTTATACAAGTTGATCTTTTTTAATGCAAAAACATCCACCATTTTTCGGATCAAATTGCGTATAATTATATTATGTATTACATATCGTTATATATTGCATCATATAAAAATTTTTACTCGGGCTACTTTTTTTTAACTTTTTGTAGTGACTAAAACTTTTTTAAAAACTTTTACATTTGTTTGTAGTTTTTTATTCGGAGTTCTATTTTTAGTTTCAACTAAATAAATCCCGAGTAAAAATAAACATATATTACAATATATAACTTGATACAAACATAATAAATTATATATGATTATACATCCCTGAGATATTTTCTAAATTTTTTTAATGCAGTCATATGTAGTAATATATAATTTAATCATGATTCGGATTAAAAGGTGTACGGTTGATATAATTATATAAAATTATATGAGGGTCAATACAAAATTTCTTTTTCTGTATAATTTAACTTAAAATTATATATAGCTTATGCTGTTCCATATAAATATATATATGTTTACAATTAACCAAAAATGTTCTAAGTTTTTTAGGCAAAGTGTAAGAAACTTTTTAAAATGTTCCTAAACATTTCTTGTTAGGGTTATGTATATCACCTATCGGGTTCGAAGCGTACCCAAACATTTTTTTGGTTTTTGAAAATTATATGTTTGGTGAATGTATCGTTGACCTGTGGTGTATCTCAACCCAAACCAAAAAACACCAGGATTTTATATGTTTTTGTGCAATTAGATCTAATTAGATCCACCAATATAAGGCAATGTCTGGTCAAAACTCGGATGAAATCAAATCATATTTTATACAAGTAGATATTTTTTAATGCAAAAACATCCACCATTATTCGGATCAAATTGCGTATTAATATATATTGTGTCATATATCATTATATATTGCATCATATAAAAATTTTTACTCGGGATATTAAAATTGAAAACCAATTTCTAAAATTTTATAAATTTTCATAATTAAAATTTTTGCAAAATATGTACTTTTATATATTTACTGAATGGCAAATAAAATATATTTATAAACATAGATATGAGGAATTCCACAACAACTTACATCAAATAAAAAATTGGTAATTAAAAGAAACGTTGTAAAGTCTACTACACAGAAAAAACTTGAAACGAATTTAAATCAACAAAAACGCGGATTCAATCAAGTTTTTGATAAAAAATTCCTCCAATTAAGAAAATTGTTATACCAATCATCAAATTGTAGGTGATTTATTGAAAATTTTTTCAATCAAACATTTTTACGGTTTTGATCAAAAATTTTATCAATTTTATATTTAAAGTCAATCAAAATATTGATTGATTTAACAAATGAATTGTAAGCTTATGACAAAATTATCAAAAAATGCATCTGTTTTGCTTTCCAATAAGTTGCAAACATTAAAAAAAAGTAAAACCCGATTATTTTGTATATTTTTGAATTAATCTATTTAAATAAATTAAAGCGAAAAAAATATGGTATGTTTGTAATTCGACAGTTAAAGAAAATAAAAAAAATTTGAATCAAAACATTGATTGACTCATTTAAATTTTGTTGATCAATAAATTTAATTGAAAATTTTTAGCCAATAATTTTTTGTGTGTAGTTATACTACTAAACACCGTTCTCCAAACTTTTCCACTACATCAGGTTTTTAAGAAAATTTAGGTTTTGGGCATTTTTTGCAACTCATAGCGTAAAATATATTTGGGGTTTTCACAGTGACGATTAAATTTGCCTTTTTTAGTTTGGTATTTGGCAAATTTGCCATTTTACTAAACGTCAAGTATTTGCCACCATTTTTTCTTTACATATCGTGAGCGCACTTTTCGTTAATAATTTGCACAAAATAACTTTAATTAACTTTTTACATTCACAATTTTAAAATAAACACAAAAAATGTGTATGTTTCTTTTTGTATAAATGTTTTTGTTGCCGCGTTCGAAATTTCAGCATAAACAATCACAGCTGTTGTCATTTTTATGTTTTTTTTTTATTTGCACACTGGCATTTTGTTTTTAGACAAGGTTTGAGTTGGGCATTTTAAGAAAAATATGCCACATTCAAATTGGCATTTTTTTTTTGACGTTTGGCACATTTGCCAAATACTAAACTAAAAAAGGCAAATTTAATCGTCACTGTGAAAACCCTAATTGTATACCGTAATTTCTGCCTAGGTATTTGCAAAATTTCAATTTGGAAATGTGTAGTACTGCTACAGTTTTGTTATTCATGTAGCACGGTGCGTATGATAAATATTTTAAAATCCCATAACACTCATACGCTTCATATGACCAAAAAATATTTTGTGTGTTTTTTAAACAAAGCTGTATATTTAAATTGACAAGAGATAGACGGTAGTTAGTTGATGTGATTCATTAACGGGAATCACGCGTGATTGTGATTGTTATCTGAACATTTTTTAACAAATGGTTAACTTTAATTGCAAT
Source organism: Pegoplata infirma (assembly GCA_963921195.1). NCBI lineage: Eukaryota > Metazoa > Arthropoda > Insecta > Diptera > Anthomyiidae > Pegoplata > Pegoplata infirma. The sequence continues at coordinate 259,592,319 of OY992536.1, read as the reverse complement.
AATTGATGTTTTGTTTTTTTTTTTTATTAGGACAAAATATTATTTTCTATCTATACGATTTTGTCTTTTTATAGGAGTTTTATACAAAAAATTTTAAAATTTCAAATTTGTTTTAAGTAATTTTAAAGTTTTTGTAGAAAAACCCTTCAAAAAGACAAGAAATATATTCTAAACAAGTAAGTGTGTTAAATTCGGCTGTGCCGAATCTTTTATACCCTCCAACACGTTTAAAATAAAAAAAAAAAAAAAAAAATCGCAGGGGCGTCTTTTTTTTTTTGTGAGGGGGGGGGGCACCTGTACCCCCACTATATATGTTTACAAATTATTTGTTTATGATATTGACGCTTAAATAATAAATTTTAATCGTTATTTTTAATTAATTTCTATAACCACGCCTCCAAAGTGTGGGCGGCCTGAAAAAATCGAATTTTCTAACCCCCTTGGTCCAAGCGCAGATCTATGAACATAATATGGCATACAAATGTTACATTTGTTGAGCAAAAATTAAAAAAAAAACTCGTAAAAATATCGTATTTTTCAGGGGTCGTTTTAGTTCTTCAAGGGGGAACTTTTTTCCGCCTGGTCCGATTTTGTCCATCTTCGAACTTAACCTTACCAGTAACATAAGAGATATTCTTGCCCAGTTTCAGGGGTTTAGCTCTTTTGGTTTGGACTACATCGTTATTTTTACAGACGGACGGACATCGCTAGAATCTCTTAAATTCTATCATGGATCAATATTATATATACTTTGTGGGGTCCCCGACCGTTATTTCGGTGTGTTACACACGGAATGACAAAGTGAGTATACCCCCATACTGTGGTTGGAGGGTATAAAAAGACAACATCATATGGGTATAACCTAAGCAAATTAATTGCAGATTCAAAATTGCCACAATTTCTTGTAGATTTTTAATTGTTAGCTATAGTTATTACCAGGGAAACCAAAAATATGCAGTATCATGTTTTTTCCTTAGCGTACCCAAGAAACATATTTACGGACTCACCGACAAGTACGGAAACATGAATCCGTCTTTTACGGCATGTTAACGGACCGTAAAATTCGTATCCGTCAATGCTGGTACGAAAACGGAACATTAACGGTCCGTGAAGTTTAATTTTCGGACAGGCCCGTTTTTACTCCGTATTTATGTATCCGTTTCTATACCGTTCAATACGGTCTATACCGACTTTCATCCGTTTTAAATCCGTTACAAACGGAGTCGTTTTTCTACCGTTACTTACGGAGTTTGTTGTATTGTCAACCAACTTTAAATTTTTATTTAAATCTGCAAACTTCGGGACAATATTAGCTGTTTTGACCGTGAAATTGGTAAGTTTTTTTATATAATATATTTTATAATATTAATTGGCTTTGTTTTTAAATTTTCAGCATAAAATATATCGTGAAAATCCATTTTCTTTGGCAAAGGTTAATTTTAAAATAGAAGTGGATGAAAATCATGTTCATGGAATTGAGTATTAGGCGTAAAACACATACATATCTAAAAGGTAATATACACAGAAAAAAATAAAAAAAATATTTGAGTAAATTTTTAATACTATTGAGTAAAAAATTACTCAATTTGGCACCAGTAAACGATTTAATAGTATTGAGTAAATTTTTAATAGAAATTTATTAAATGTTCGAAAAAAAATTTGAGTAAATTTTTAATTGTGTCAATTTTCAAAATTTATCTATTTATTTTTATGGTCGAACCAGAATCAAATTGCGTCGCGCAAACACGTCACATTTGAAATTTTTACGTCCGTTTGATTTAGGTTGGACGCTTAATGTTTAAAAAAGTTTTAAATTTTTTTACAAAAAAAAAAAACAAAAAACTTGTTTTTTCAAACTTTATCAAACATATTTATATCTCAAAAACATAGGAAAATTTTATAATGACGATTACAAACTTTCATATACATATACAAAACACAATAAACTAAACGAGAATTCAAAAAACTATGAGAGTTAAAAAAAAAAATATAAAAACTATTAAATTTTTATTAAATTATTTACTTAAATTGTTTTTAAAATTTTTGAGTAAATTTTTAATTGCGTCAATTAAAAAATTACTCAATTTTTGTTTTTAAATTTAAACAAGTGATTACTCAAATTTGTTTCCTCCATATTTTTTTCTGTGTATAAATCTTCATCATCTTAAAATACAAAATCGGTAACTCTGTTTTCTTCTTTTTAGGGAATCAATCTGCAATTTGAGTGGTCTGCAAAATATCAACAGAACATGGAAATACATATAATTTTGGAAAACTTATAAATTAAGGTATCATTCATATTCAGAGAAATCTAAGCAACAATATTCTGAAGGGAAACTGCTCAAAATATAAGGTGCTATTTTATAAGAAATGTCTTTCGATTTTAAAGGTTTTTATTTCATTAGAATTTAAAGGCTTTTCTATGCGAAAAATTTCCAAAGTATGTCACATTTTTTTGTAGAAAAATGTCATGGAATCGGTGATTTTTTCTATAGAAAACCATCCTTAGAATTTAATGTGTTTTTATATAAAAAATTGTTCTTAGAATCTGAAAATTTTTCTACAGAAATCCTAATATAACACACATTTGTTCGTACAGACAGTCCTAAGAATCTGAAATTTTTATGTTACTTCATACAATTTTATTCTTTATATGAAATTTTTAATAAAATGTAAACTTATAAATAAATACCAAAAAAATTGTATTTTAAGTAAAGGTAAAATAGAATACCCTATTTTTTTAAATAACAGCTCGAAAACGTACCGTTTACGGTCCGCTATAAGCGGAGTCTATCCGTTTTGAACAAAAAATACGTTACGTAAACGGTCCGTTAACTGTACGTCTGTAACGTACTATCATTTTTTGTACTCCGTTTTCTACCCAGCATATCGGTCCGTTAACGGTCCGTAAGTGTCGTACTCTCAACGGATTTCGAATCAGATTCGATGTTCCTTATAGTCCGTTTTCTGGTCCGTATACGGATCGAGAAAACGGTCTGTATACGGAGTCGGATTTCGTTTTAGAAAACTGACCGTAAACGGACCTTTTTGTTTGTTGGGTAGTATTGATAAATGGGTAAGGTATTTATCCGTTTCAGAAGATTTTAAGAAATCTGGCATCGTTTTGTTAGAGCATATTTTTTCATATTTTAGCCTTAAGAGCATATTTTTGCATATTTTAAGTTCACTTTTTAGAGCATTTGTTTTTAATTTTTTAGAAATTTTTTTATTTTTTTTATTTTTAATACTAAAAAAATGTATTTTTCTAATACAAGAAAGAAAATTTCAATATTACTTCTATATATTTGTTTATAGCTATTCTAATATTGTTATTTCAAATGAGTTCTAAAGATTAATACTTCCTATGAATTTAGTGCCCTATAGTAGCAAAAAGTGATTAAATTTTTTCTGTAGTAGTGGAAAGTTCACTTTAGTTGTAGCTATTTTACCCCCACTGTTTTTTCAAAAATACTAACGCGATAATATTTTACTTAAATATGTTTTTTTAAAAACATCCCAGCAGAAATTTTGCTGAACGTTCAGCAGCTTTTGGAAGGGGAATTTGAGTAAAGGAGCGCATCCAATTGCGCTGAATTCATGCATGATTCTCTAAGGCGATGTCCCACTTTAGAGCGCTAGTTGGATACACAGAAACAGCGCTCTTTAGATGCACTGAAATCACGTGTCTTTAGAGCGCTGATTTAAGCAGAATAAAGATGCTGTAAATTCATGTATCTTTTTAGCGCTGATTTAAGCAGATTAAAGATGCAGTGAATTCATGTATCTTTGTAGAGCTGATTTATGCAAAATAAAGATGCAGTGAATTCATGTATCTTTATCATCATTTAAAATGTGTTAAAGGCCTCTGTTATGTCTTTCAAAACTTTTCAAATCACATGATATTTTCCGAATCACATGAAATCGAGTTTGGTGTTTGTTTACGGGTTCATTCAAAGTCAGACAAGGAAAAACAATAAAATTTAAAATTCGTTATTGATAAAATTCAATTTTGAATTTTTCAAAAAATTCAAGAAAGCATTTTATATATAATTCTTAAAAATGTTATTTTAAATTCTTAGAAGAAATAAAATTCAAAAAAATTTTATTTAAAATTCTTTAAAGAATTTTATTAATAAAAAAAAGAATTTTATTTCCATAATAACAAATATATTTTGAACAAATAAATATTCAAACCAAAAGTAAAATAAAATTAAACCAAAAATAAAATTCAAAAATAAAATTCAAACCAAAAATAATTTTTTTTTTTTTTTTGAGAATTTTATTTTTGGAAATAATAAAATTCAAATGGTTTTGAGAATTTTATTTAAACAAAAATTTTATTTCAAATACCTTATGAATTTTAAATAAAATTCGATTTTTTTCCTTGTCTGTTCAAAGTTGAAATCAAATAACTAAAATTTAAAAAAATATAACAAAAAAATTCATTCGTTTTACTTTACAAAACTTTATTTATGTGAAACAAAATGAAAAAAAAAAATCGGAAGTGAACATCAAAAAAATATCGAAAATTTTCATTTTCACATTTTTTATGGGATTTTTTTTGGGAACAGCGGTCAAAGATGCTATGATTGAAGCGCTCTTTGCAGCGCTGATTAATGCGCAATAATGATGCAGTCAAATCATGTGTCTTTGTCTAAAACTCATGTTTTTTTATTCAAAAAGTGTTAAAAATATTAAAAAGGAAAGCAAGTGTGAAATTTTATCAAAAAATAATTACACATTATAAGTTTTATATAAAAAATCTTAAAAAAAAAATTAAAATTTTTTCCCCTTCCTTTTACTGCATCCCTAAGAGCGCTCTTTGGATGCACTACGGTATGCTATAAACAGATGCTGTGTCGCCAAAATCTCGATTTATTTCTGCTGGGATAAAATATAATATGGTTAAATACTTTTGTCCACCTAGTTTTGGAATCGGAACCACAGTGTAACGTAAGAAAATTAATTGCAGATTCAAAATTGCCACAATTTCTTGTAGATTTTAATTTTTTTTTTTTTGCTACAGCTTTATTTTTTGAGCGTAGTGTTTTTCTTGAGTGAGATTTAGCGCAAACATCCACTCACGAGTCTTATCTCTAATTAAGACATCAATATTAATTTATGAACCATTTTGAAAAGTAAGAACAGTATTTAGCTGCAACATTATGTCACCTACATGAAAAACATTTTATATATCGCTCATTGACTTGTATAGTGTCATAACTCAAAATATTTGATGTTGCTGAAAACGCGTTTAATGTTTGCAATTGAAACCGGTTTTCCATTGAAAATGTAATAATGGCGTGTTCTACTCTCAATCGGTGAGTTTTAAAAGATATTAATAATTTTTGGCACAATTTAAAGCATGACGTCATTTTTGTACAAAACGAATAATTCTGTATCATTAACTCAAAAATCACATTTGTGTTATGACACTGTACAAGTAAATGAGCAATATGTATATCCTCCATGATGCAATAACAGGGGCTACATAATAATCATCACAGAAGATAAATATTGTAACCATTACCCATCACTTTTTTTTTATTGACATTTATATAAAGTTGTGACACACAAAAAAAAAAACTCCCACAACTACAACTTGTTTATGAAGTTGTTTGTGCATCATTCTCTCCAATGAAAATGCATAAAATTTTATTTTTTTAAATTCTAGTGTGTTGCACATACGAACTGGTGTTGTGACTTCGATGTGTAATCCAAAAAAAAAATTGTTGCTTCAAAAAGGTGTTTCCATTCAAAATGCAAAAAGCAAAAAAATACAGAAATATCAAAATAACCACTACACGTTCAACACGTTTTAATGTAAAATTTCAAATTATTATTGGGGTGTTACGACCGACCGACCAACCAACTAACAAAAAATAGTAAAAATCCTACTATATATTTCGTGAAAATTTGCTAAAAATTCAAACTCATATGAATTTGTGTGTGTGTTCACGTTTGTTCCCTTGCATACTTTTTAAGTGTCATTAAATGTCCTTAGAAAAAAAAAATTATTACAACGTGCCTGGAAAGTTTTCTTTTTCTACCATTTTAGTGCATAGTAAGTATTGAACTATTTTTGCAAAAGGTGTCATCTAATTGTTCTATTGTTTGTGTCACACAAATTCTGGGAGATTAATTTCATTAATTGCACACTTCACAAAGTGCACAAGATGTTACCCAACTAATTGAGAAACGGTCGATAAACCAGTAATTTACTAGACAAGACATTCTAAGTAATAACTAAAACAATGTTTTAAGCATTGTGGAGGGTATTCATAGATTCGGCCAAGTCGAATTTAACTTTTCTACTTGTTTTTTTTTTGTTAACTTCTTTCTGTCGTTAGGTAAACCCGATTTAAGTGTCTCTTTAATTTGAGTCTTATACCACTGACTAGCAGGTTTTTGTCCAATTTCTATTATGTTTCTTTTGCCCTTAGGGATTTTTTACTGTTGGTTTTTAATAACATTTCAGACGTGCTTTCAGCCAACATTTAGTAAATGTAGTTTTCAAAAAAAAAAAAAAATCACGTATGAGGCAGTATATTTTCACAGTATACTTTAAATTTTCATATGATTTTTTTTTTTCATAAACATTCGGCCAAAGTGCTTTTACCTTTTTTGTTGGTTGGTTTTGGTCTATATTTTCTAAACTGTATTAATTTAAACATTTTGTAAAAGCTTAACAAGTATTTTTTTTATTTAGGCTATTAGGATTGGATAACACAATTATGTAGTACTAATGTTTAAAATATTGAGTTTATACATGTGCAAATAAAAAAATTGCACGTAATACAACTATATGTACATTCATTAGGGTGGCACGAATAATGCCTTTTTTCGTTTTTGTTTTTTAAAAACTCTTTGTTTAAATTTTTAGCCAAATCGGACAAAATTAAAAAAAAAATTTGATACAAACCAAATTTTTTTCTTTCGATTTTTTAATTTTTTTTAGTTATTATTTTACTTGATTAGCTTATTAACGACTAAAATTTTCATTTTGGTGGAATAAACCATTCTGCTTCAAAATTGACTTCCAAAAAAAATTCAAGGCTGAGGTCCTAATGATACATATCCACAAAAAAATATTAATCATTTCTTTGACATCCTTATCGAATTCTGAAATGTATCAAAAAAAAGCAATGTTTACCCTTTTTTTAAATTTTATGTATTATCACAAAAAAATTAGTTTTGTATATAGTCTGACAAATTATAGTTCGTTTTGGTCTAAAAACTCGATGTTTGAATTTTTAGCAAAATCGAACAATTTTTACACGTGCCCATGGGGGTTAAAGTTTTTTGTACAAACCAAAAAAAAATTTTTTTAAAGCCAAACTTTAACCGCTAGCGGCACATGTTAAAATTATCCGATTTGGCTAAAAACATAAGTATAGAGTTTTAAGATCAAATCGAACTATAATTTATCCTTCATTCGACGAAATTCGACAAAAGTTATTTTTTGTGATAAAACAAATAATGTAACAAGTAGAAAAGTTAAATTCGACTTGGCCGAATCTATGAATACCCTCCACAATGCCCTTTTAAGTGATAGTAAATTTTCTAACGTGACAAAAATAAAATTTTTGATTAGTTTTTATTTTGTGTAAAAAACTTTTTTTTAAGTAATTTTGAAAAAAAATTATTAATTTTTTTTTTTAAGTGTAAAATTTTTTTTGATTATAAATATTTTTTTCATAACTTCACCTTATTCACCCACATATTGGCCTACAGACTTAAACAAAAAACCAGACTTGATTGACTTTTGTGTATCAAATGGCATAACACCCGATTCTCAAAAGTGCTATACATGTCTAGATTTATCTTCTGATCACTCCCCGGTCATACTATCTATAACTGCAACCCTTAATCGTATATCTCAGCCATGTAAATTACACATTAAAAAAACTAACTGGCAACAATACAGTCATATAATAAGTTCGTCTCTGAACCTTAAATTGCCTCTCAAATCGGACGAAGAAATTACTTACGCCGTTGAATATCTTGTAAACATTATTCAACAAGCAGCTTGGGAGTCCACGCCACAATACAGTTACAATACACCTAGATGCTCTGCCAATGTCCGAACAAAACTTTCAGAAAAGCGAAAGGCTAGAAAACAATGGCAAAAAACTAAGTCCCCAAATGATAAAACAGAGCTAAATAGACTTACTAAGGAACTAAAAACCTTGTTAAAATGTGAAAAAGATAAACAATTTGAAGAAGAAATGCAAAGACTGGGTCCTTCATTAACTACAGATTATTCTCTGTGGAAAGTGACGAAAAGAATAAAAAAACAACCGAAGTTAAATTACCCGATTCGTAAACCTGATAACACCTGGACAAAAAGTGATTTTGAAAAGGCTAATACATTTGCAGAACACCTTAAAAACGTTTTTACCCCTAATGTTTTGAACAATGACATCATTACCCCCATTTATATTGAAAATTTCCTTAATGAAACTAATCAACTCGAGTTACCAATAAAAAAGTTTACGAAATCAGAAGTATCTAATGTAATAAAAAAATTAAAATTGAATAAAGCTCCAGGCTATGATTTAATAACATCTAAAACATTAAAAGAATTGCCAAAAGAAGGAGTAGCTCTGTTAACATACATTTTTAACGCATGTTTAACACGTTGTTTTATACCTCCACAATGAAAAGTTGCACAGATTTCAATGATACAAAAACCAGGAAAACCAGCTGAACAAGTAACATCTTATCGCCCCATTAGCCTTCTACCTATTATCTCAAAAGTCCTTGAGACACTGTTTCTTAGTAGATTAATGCCCATAATTGAATCCAAATCGCTTATTCCAAACCACCAGTTCGGGTTCCGAAAACATCATGGAACAATAGAACAAGTCCATCGTTTAGTAGAAACTATTCACCAATCTTTTGAAAACAAACAATACTGTACTGCCGCATTCCTTGACATATCCCAAGCTTTTGATAATGTGTGGCATAAAGGTTTGCTCTACAAAATTAAACAAATGCTCCCCACAAACTACTATTTGTTTATCCGATCTTATCTAAATAACCGTTATTTTTATGTCAAGGAAGACGACGAAATGAGTGCCCTTAACGTTATAATGGCTGGAGTACCACAAGGTAGTGTTATGGGTCCTACGCTATACTTGTTGTTCACCAGTGATCTTCCCTCCACTGAGGGTGTCTTAATAGGCACCTTTGTAGACGATACAGCAGCATTATCTGTACACAAGGATCCAACTCAAGTCAGCGTCATACTACAAAAATGTATTAATAACATCTCTACATGGCTTACCAAATGGCGAATCAAGGCAAACGAATCAAAATCTGTACAAGTTACTTTCACTTTAAATCAGGAAACTTGTCCCCCGGTAAAATTAAATGAAGTAGAAATACCTCAATCAGATAATGCAAAATACTTAGGTATGTATTTGGATAAACGACTCACCTGGAAGAAACACATAAACACAAAACGAAAAGCATTAGACATGCAGGTCAAAAAAAATTAATTTTCTCTTAAATCAAAATTCCCGACTGTCACTTGAAAATAAACTGCTGATATACAAATGCATCCTCAAACCAATTTGGACATATGGTATTCAGCTGTGGGGTACTGCAGCCAACTCCAACATTGATACCCTACAACGATTCCAGTCAAAAACAATTCGAAAAATCGCAAATGCTCCTCGCTACATGACCAATAATCAACTACACCATGATCTCAACATCCCGTCAATTAAAGATGAAATACAAACACATCTAGCAGCATATAAAACTAGACTCGAACTCCACCCCAACTCATTGGCCTCTAATCTAATGAGAAACTCTGAAACCTTCATAAGACTTCGAAGAAGAGCCCCCCAAGATTTACTCAGTTAAACTGGGTAAACGTGTTCCACTAATGTTTTACTTATATACCTAATGGAAAACATACTACGGCTTGGGAAGATCACTGGATCATCGCCAAAATACATGTAAATGAATGCCATAAATAATGTTTAATATCAATAATAAATAGATAGATTGCATTAATAAAGTACATTAAAAAAAAAAAATATTTTTTAGTGTAGCTTTTTTTAGTGTAAAAATATTTTTGAGTGACAAAAATACGTAGTAAAATATTTTTGTGACTTACCATTGTTTTTAAAACATGTTTAACGGGTTTTCAACTCATGAATTTAACTAAACTGGACTGATCTGGCTGAAATTCAAAACGAACCAGGCCAGGGGAACGACAAATATATATACCAAGCTTCAGCATAATTGCTGCAGAATTGCCTTTCAAAAGTTAGCATGTGTTTTATCTCGTAAGTTCACGAATACCCCTTGCCGAAATTCAGTCTTTTGTGCATAACTTTTGAACCACTAGACCGATTTCGCTGGATTGCAATACCAACCTGACCAGGTAAATGCCCAACATATGTGCCAAATTTCAGGAGCCTCCGTAAAGTCTTTCAAAAGTTAGCGTGTTTTCAACAGACAGACGGACGGACGAACATCGTTAGATCGTCTTAAAATCGATAGAGGACATATATACTTAATGGGGTCCTACACCAATATTTCGAGGTGTTACAAACGGAATGACAAACTTTTATAGTGCAGGGTATAAAAATGTTGGTTTGTATGGGAAAAAATTATTTTGAGACAAAACTTTAAACATGGAGTTTTTAGACCAAAACGACGAAATTCGAAAAAGTCATTATTCGTGCCACCCTAATGTACATATGTGTATTTTTAAACTACACTCAAGAAAAACTCAGTCATAAAATCTGTAAAACGACTTTCAATTTGATTAAGAAAACTTTCAGCAGATATTTCTGCTAAAATGGATATTTTTATTAAAAACTCTGTCATTCAGTTTTAGAAAATAACAGAAACTTTACTGCGTTATTACTGATTCTATTTGCTGAATTTCAAAATATTTTTGAATATATTTTTAGCAGATTTTTTTTTCAACTATACAGAAATAGTTTGCTGTCATTCTTTTTTTGAGGAAAATTTCAAAGTTTTTTTTTCAAAGAGCTAATTATTTTAGCCAAAAAATTCTAGAAAATGTCTCAGCAGATTTCTCTGCTGTTTTGACAGATTTCTCTGCAGATTTCTGCGAGATAATCATGACATATTTTCAGCAAACAGTGTCCGCTAAAATCAGCAGATTTCTCATATGGCTCAAAATGGGTATATTTTCAGCAAATTTTTCTGCTGATTGGGCAGAGAATTTATTTTGAGTGTATTTAGTAGTATGTAGTAGTTTTTTTTTTTTTGTAAATTTTTGTGTTTTTTTTTTGTTATTTTAATTATCATTTGATTTCTGTATCTAAATTGTATTTTATTTTAATTATATTTAAATAACTCTATATAAATGTTATTTTTATACCCTTCATCAAAAAATTTAGGCTACACTCATTGGAAAGACTCTTCCTTAAGCAAATTTTTGTTTTGTAAAAACGGTGACAAAATCGGGTAAATGCACACACCCCTCTGTAAGTAAGTTTAGGTTTTGTAAGAATGGTGTACAAATCGTGTAATGCTATTTCATTCCTCTATCAGCGCTAGATTTTTTTTACACGCATTTAAAGTTGGTGATTTTAAAGCCTTTAAAGTTTTTCTGTACTATATAAACATGTCCTACTTTAGGGGCTCCTTATTGGACTTGTTTTTGTATAAAATGGACCTCCTGATTATAAAAATGGAATCCAAATTTTTATAGCATGTTCCGTTTTTGAGATATTCGCGTGAAAAAAATTAAAGCTCGAATATCTCGAAAACGGAACATGCTAAAACAATTTGGATTTCAGTTTCAAAATCAGGAGGTCCATTTTATATGAAATCAAGTCCTAATTTTTGGTCCTAATATGTAACTGGCAAATATTTAAGAGTATAAAATATTCGACACATCCGATTATTTTACTTTATACGCAAAATAGATTACCACATTAACTTTTAGTTTTGTATAATTAGTATGTTAAAACCTAAAAGTATGCATAAAATTTATTTTACAAATATTTACAATTACGCAGTTCTTGACATTTTGTTATTTTTTTTAATTAAATTAAAATAACACACATTGTCAGACCGAATACACATTTTTTGGTCACAGCCGAATATCCGGCCAAAATGTTACTAGTTTGAAAGGTAACATCACGTAGACGAGTTTAAGAAAAAATGGAGGTCGAGGTTTAAATATTGCGCTCGGATTTTTAAGTTTGTTTGTTATAGAAGAATGTTTGGGGGACAAAAATAATAGGGTCAGTCTTACATTTACCCCTACAGAAGGCACAATGGGAACGGTAGGAGCTAATTTAATAAAACAATATTATTAAAAATAGAAAAACTGTATGAGGATCGCCTTAACCTTTTGATGACCATACATTTTCTGCCAAAGCGATTTTCAGTTTCTGTTCATTTTCGTGATTTGCGCTCTAATATAAGTTATGAAACAAAACAAGAAGGAAAGATAAATTCGACTTTGCCGAATCTATGAATACCCTCCACAATGCCTTTTTAAAGGATATTACATTTTTTAACGTGAAAAAAATTAACAATTTTGATTAGAAATGATTTATTTTGAGTAAGAAACTCTTTTTTTGTCATTTAAAAAAAAAAGAAAAACTAAAAATTTTTTTTTTTGAGTGTAAATTTTTTTTTTTACTGTAAAAATATTTCTGAGTGAATGCACGTACGTATTTACACAAAATATTGTAATTTTTGTAAAAAAAAAATAAATTTTTTTTTAAGTGTAAAATTTTTTTTGAGTGTAAAATTTTGTTTGACTGTAAAATTTTTTTTGAGTGTAAAATTTTTTTTGAGAGTAAAATTTTTTTCGAGTGGAATTTTTAAATTACCAATGCTTTTAAAACTAAACAAGTTTAAAAAGCATTGCTTCAAAGCTAAACAAGTTTGAAAAGCATTGTTAAGTTACATACCACCAATTCTTTTAAAACTTGTTTAACACGTGGCATTTAAGATGAAACCAATGTGAAATTCAGGGTTTTGCTTATAACTTTTGAACCACTAGATCGATTGAGCTGAAATTCAATACCAAACAGACCTGGGGAACGGCAAAGATACATTCTAGGTTTCAGTAGTCTCATTATTGTCTTTCGAAAGTAATTGTGTTTTTTATCTCGTAAATTCGCGAAAAACCCTTGCCGAAATTAACTCTTTTGCTTATAACTTTTGAACCACTGGACCGATTTCGCTGGATTGCAATACCAACCTGACCAGGTAAATGACCAACATTTATGCCAAACTTCAGTACCCTCTGTAAAGTCTTTTAAAAGTTAGCGTGTTTTCTACGGACGGACAGACAGACAGACAGACGGACGGACATAGCTAGATCGACTTAAAATCGATCGAGGATCATGAATATATGTACTTTATGGGGTCCTAGACCAATATTTCGATGTGTTACAAACGGAATGACAAACTTAAATGTATATACCCTCTATAACTGGAGTGGAGGGTATAAAAATGGACCCCTAACCTCGCTACTTCCACCTTATTTTTCTAGGGGAAACATTTTTTTGGAGTGTTTCTTACAATTTGTTAGAATAAAGACAAAAAATACCGTTATGAGGGGGAGTTGAAGGGTTAATATGTTCCAAAAAAATATTTGCCATCATATTTTATAAAAATTTGCTAAAGTTTTTTTTAACGAATTGCTGCAAGAACAGGCGAGAGCTGGAAAACTTTCACCGCCTCTAAAATAAAATTCCGATGTGAGCTTTCAAAACGCCGACACATGTATATTTGTCTTTGGTTTGATCTACAAGAATCAATCGTCGGATCTCCATAATTTTGGAAAAAGTTTAAAATTGGTGTACAGTGTTATAACCAAAAAAAAAAACAACCTTCACTTACACTTTGCAATGTAAAGTTTTTTCTCCCAAGGGATGTATGGTTTTGATTGTAAAGTTTTTTAAAAGAGCCTTGAAATGACCTTAGGTATCACAATTCAATTTAAAAATAAAATCACAAAGAAACAAGTGCGTAACGTACATATCATAAATATATAAAAAAAATATGTCAATCTTTTCTTTTATGTGATACATGCACCCTTTCAGCATGTCGCATTAGACTGGCATTTTTTTTGTGTGGCAAAAAAGTTTTTATTTAGATTTTAAATGTCCGGACAAATTTTTATTCTCCTAGGTCTTAAGCTTATGTGGTAAAAATATTATGCCAATCGGACTTAATTAACCAGTTGCGAGCGGCAATCAAAGTTTTGGATTTTTGAAAATTAAAAAAAAAAAACAAGTAGAAAAGTTAAATTCGACTTGGCCGAATCTATGAGTACCCTCCACAATGCCCTTTTTATGTGATAGTAAATTTTATAACGTTAAGAAATAACATTTTTGATTAGAAATATTTTATTTTGTGTAAAAAATCTTTTTTTAAATTAATTTTTGAAAAAAAAAAAAATTATTTACAAAATTTTTTTTTGGATTGTAAAATTTTTTTTGAGTGTAATATTTTTTTCGAGTGTATTTTTTTTTTAGTGTAAAAATACTTTTACGTGACAAAAATACGTTGTAAAATATTTTTGTGACTTACCAATGTTTTTAATGCATGTTTAACGGGTTTTCAACACTTGAATTTAAGGTGAAACTAATCTGAAATTCACGGTTTCACAAATAACTTTTGAACCACTGGACCGATTTGACTGAAATTCAAAAAGAACCAGGCCTGGAGAACGACAAATATATATGTCAAGCTTCAGCATCCTCAAAATGCCTTTTAAATGTTAGCTTGTTTTTTATCTCATAAATTCAAAAAAAAAAACCCTTGACGAATTTCGGTCTTTTGCTCATAACTTTTGAACCACTGGACCGATTTCGCTGGATTGCAATATCAACCTGACCAGGTAAATATATGCCAAACTTCAGGAGCATCCGTATAGTCTTTCAAAAGTTAGCGTGTTTTCAACAGACAGACGGACAGACGGACGGACGGACATCGCTAGATAGTCTTAAAATCGATCGAGGATCATGAATGTTTATACTTTATGGGGTCCTAGACCAATATTTCGAGCTGTTACAAACGGAATGACAAACTTTTTTATACCCTCTATCACTACAGTGGAGGGTATAAAAAAATCTCTTGCTACACATCAACACGAATATAAACAAGTAAGAGTGTTAAATTCAGCTGTACTAAATCTTTTATACAACACGCTAAAAATTTAAAAAAATCGCAGGGGCGTCTTTTTTTTGGAGGGGGGGGGGGGGGGGGGGGTCGTTGAAGTTGGTGGGGGACACCTGTACCCCCGCTTTATATGTTTACAAATTATTTGTTTATGATATTTACGCTTAAATAATAAATTTTTATCGTTATTTTTAATTAATTTCTATAACCACGCCCCCAAAGGGGGCGTCCTGAAAAAATCGAATTTCCTAACCCCCTTGGTCAAAGCGTAGGTCGTTGAACATAATATGGCATACAAATGTTACATTTGTTGAGCAAAAATTAAAAAAAAACTCGTAAAAATATCGTATTTTTCAGGGGTCGTTTTAGTTCTTCAAGGGGGAACTTTTTTCCCCTGCTCCGATTTTGCCCATCTTCGAACTTAACCTTACCAGTAACATAAGAGATATTTTTGCCCAATTTCAGAGGTCTAGCTCTTTTGGTTTGGAATGCATCGTTATTTCTACAGACGGACGGACGGACATCACTAGAATGTCTTAGATTCTAGCATGTATCAATATTATATATACTTTGTGGGGTCCCCGACCGATATTTCGATATGTTACACACGGAATGACAACCCCCATTCTGTGGTTGGAGGGTATAAAAATTAGAATCGGTCGAACGGTTTTCGCTATTCTAAATTTGCAAAAAATTGCGGTTTTTTCCTACGTTCATGAATTTAAAAAAAAAAATATATAAATTTCATTCCTTTGACCCTTTTATTGAGTTTGAGGCAGCCTTTCATTTAAACTTAATTTTAGCCAAATCCGACCATTTTAACCCGTGGCGCTTTTTGATCAAAGTTTTGGATTTTTGGAAAATTTGCAGTAATATTTACGAATGTTGCAAAATTAAAAAATACCTGCGATATATTATTTTTTTATTAATTTTGGCATGAATATCACAAAATTTCTGAAATCGGTTGAGAGGTTTTCAAGATATCGCCATTTGAAATTTTTGATTCCTAAAAATATCGAGTTGTTCCTACGTTTTAGAAATTTTAAAAAAATCTCATAATAAACTTAAAATGAGCTAAATCAGAATATTTATACTTCGATCAAAGTTTAGAGTTGTTGGTGCAAATTTTCTTAAAAAACATAACTTTGATCGAAAGGCGCCCGTATTAAAATATTTGGGTGTGGCTTAAATAATTTTCAGTAAAAGCTTGACCTAAGCTCTATGAAATTGTCGAGGGAAAGAAATTTTAGGTTTTTTTTTTGAAAAAGTTTTTTGAACGTAAAAAAAAACCGCCATTTTTTAAATTTTTTTTTTTGCAAATTTCAAACATCGATACCGTTTGACCGATTTTAATATAAGATAAGTATGATGTGTCGCAAGACATATAGTTTTGTTTTTTTAATTTTTTATAAAAATTTTCAAAAATCTTAACTTTGTTCGCCGGGTGCCACGGGTTAATTAATCCGATTGGCCTCAAATTTGTAACTTTACTTTAAGATCTAGTAAAATACAAATTTTATTCTATTTCCCCGGACACTTGGAAAAATCAAAAGTTGAACAAAAAAATGTCACTCTAATGTCGCATACATACATTTGTCTATCTGTCAAAGAATTAAATTTAACACACTTATGAAACACCTTCTTAAGAAACCTAAAACTAGGCAATGTTTTTTTTATATATTTTTTTTTTTAGTTTTCTAAGCAAATTAAAACAAGTATAAGTTGTAGAACTTACTCATGCCCTAATACAAACTCTTTGAATTTTTTTGCTCCGTAGCTTTACAAACATTTCACTTATATATTTACATACAGGGTTACTATAAAAGGGAAGTCTCCCAACTGTTATATACCGATATGTCTGAAATTTATAAAAAAGGCAATTTTAAGGCAAGCCGAGGCACCCCAAGGTCCTTCGAGAAAATTCCGATAACTCCAGAACTAAGAGAAATACCGTCCAGTGCAAAAATACATGTCGACTTAAATTTAAAAACGATTATTTTATATTCATATGAATATCGTAGGTGTATTTTCATATAAAACCCCCCAAATTTGCATGAAAAAAATATTTAATGAAAAAAATATTTAACGAAGCCGAATTTTTTCAAGTTATTAAAATTTGAAAAAAAAGCTCAAAAATTAAAAAAAACTAAAAATTTTAATTGTTGACCAATTTTTTGAACCCCTTAATCCCCGATATGACCGATTAAGCCGAGACATCCCAACCGTAAAATCTTCTGTTTTATAAATATTTTTAGTTTCAGGCAAATCATTGTATAACAGTTGGGTGACTTTCCGTGTAAGATGACTTGAGATTTTTAGACCTTACATTTAAGCCATTTATGCTTTGAACAAAAAAAGACACTCTCAAGTAGTCAAAAAGCCACTGCATTCATCATTATAGCTTTGGCAGCGACGACATCTTCAATTTCTATAGTGTTCATATAATAGAAATAAGTTTTATATTTTATTTTAAATAGATATGTATAAAAAAAAATAATAGTGGTATTCAGAGTCTTTCTTGCCAGCACTGGTGGTAAAAGAGCACTTTTTAAAATTACCTTTCAAAATCCATAGAGGTATTCAGAGTCTTGTTGCCAGCCCTGGCAATGTATCAAAAGAGTACCCCTGCAAACAATAGGGCGATATATCGCTGAAAAGATATTGCGGCGATACGAAAATTTATCATTTCAATAAAAAATCAAAGTAGTATTTTTATTATATCGCCGTTTTCTCATACGAACGATATTTTGGCGATAAACAAAAAAAAATATTGAAAATTTTTATTTCTTTGTCAATTTAAAATAAAATAATTTATCAAGCACAACAAGAAATCTTTGAAAGAATACAAATTTGGCCGAAAAACACAAATGTGCGTTCAAAGATAAATTAAAAAATTCGGCGAATGTTGCGGATATGTTTTTCGGGAGAATGCAAATGTTTTTAGCCCTGTTAACATGACCAAAATATAGATGAAAAAAATAATGTATATTTTCAGCTTCAGGGAATCGATATAGCTGTATCGCCGGTTTATTATTTTGGTGATATTCCGGCGATACATAAAAATCTATTATTTGTCGTTTATACGATTATCTGGCGATATTGCCCTTTTATCGCCTAGACGAATCGTTTCGGTATCGCCGGGATGTATTGCCGTCGGGTAACAGTTTCTCCCGAAAGGTGTATCGCCGGCGATACGAATTCGTTAATTTCCGCAATAACATTTATCGTATCGGCAATACAGCCGGCGAATCGATGTCGTATCGTTTTGTTTGCAGGGGTACTTCTTTCAAAAAATACATGTATTTTAAAAAATAATTCTAAAAAGTGCTCTTTTACCACCAGTGCCAGGGCTGGCAAGTAAGACTCTGAATACCACTAATGTATTTTTTGAAAGAAGTACTCTTTTGCTACATTGCCAGGCCAGAGCTGGCAGCAAGAGTCTGAATACTTCTAATAAAATACATGCGTGGGTACAAGGAGGGGGGGGGGAAGGGAAATTTCCCCCCCAGACCAAATTTCGAAAAGAAAAAAAAGAAGAAAACAAAAAGAAAAAAAAGAAAGAAAAAAGAAGAAATTTCCTAAAAAATTTTCCGAAGGAAAAAATCTTGAAATCCAAAAATTTTTCATAGAAAAAAATCTGAAAATCTTAATAGGGAAAATTTTTAAAGGAAAAAGTGAGTTAAACTGAAAAGTTGCTGTGATCTGTCAATCTTATTATAAAAGTTGGCATAAAAAATGTTACAAGATCTTAATTTGGTTTGTATAAAAAAGGTTTGTCTTCTACATAGTAATAGGAAAAATATCTTAAAATCTTAAAAATGTTGATAGTCCAACGTACATACATATGTAAAACTATTCTAAAAATTCTTTTTCTAAAGAACAAACTTTTTCTAAAGAAAAAATGTTCAGAATCTGAGACTTTTTATGTGAAAAAGGTCTTAAAAGGTGGCAGAAGAATTTTTCTATAGAAAAAAGGTTTTAGAATTTCTGAATTTGAGACTTATTTTAAGGAAAAAGGTCTCAGAATCTGATTCTAAAAAGGTCTTAGAATCTAAGACTTTTTTATAGGAATAAGGTCTCAGAATCTCAGAAAAATGTCTCAATCTATGAAAGGTCTGAGACGTTTACTATAGGAAAAACATTTCCGAATCTGGAACTTTTTCTTTAGGAAAGGGTCACAGACTTTTCCGACTTTTTCTATTGGAAATGGGTCTTAGAAAGGAAAAGAGGAATGAAAAAGGTCTTTGACTTTAATCTGTGACCTTTTATAAAACAAAAATTTCTTAGAATCTGAGACTTTTTCTATAGGAAAAAGGTCTCAGAATCTTTCACTTCTTCTTTTGAGGAAAAGTGCCAGAATTTGAGACTTCTTTATATAAGAAAAAGCTCTAAGAATCTGAGACTTTTTTAAAAAGAAAAAGGTCTCAAAGTTGAAAAATAGTCTCATCTGAGACTTTTTCTATGGGAAAAAGGTCTTAGAATCTAAGACTTTTTTATAGGAATAAGGTCTCAGAATCTCAGAAAAATGTCTCAAAATCTCAGACTTTTTCTATACAGGTCTCAGAATCTATGAAAGGTCTGGGACGTTTTCTATAGGAAAAACATTTCCGAATCTGGGACTTTTTCTTTAGGAAAGGGTCACAGACTTTTCCGACTTTTTCTATTGGAAATGGGTCTTAGAAAGGAAAAGATGAATGAAAAAGGTCTTTGACTTTCTTAGAATCTGAGACTTTTTCTATAGGAAAAAGGTCTCAGAATCTGTCACTTCTTCTTTTGAGGAAAAGTGCCAGAATTTGAGACTTCTTTATATAAGAAAAAGCTCTAAGAATCTGAGACTTTTTCTTTAGGAATAAGATCCCAGAATCTGAGACTTTTTTTTAGAAAAATGGTCTTAGAATCTGAGACTTTTTCTATTGGAAAAAGGTCTAAGAATCTAAGACTTTTTCTGTAGAAAAAAGGTCTCAGAATCTAAAATTTTTTCAGTACGAAACAAATCTAATAATCAGAGACCTCTCTATAGGAAAAATATCCCAATAATGCTTTAAAATATGAGACTTTTTGTATAGTAAAAGGTCTCAGAAACTGAGACTTTATCTGGGGGAAAAAATTCGTAGAATCTGAAAATCTTTCTATACGAAAAAAGTCTCAGATTCTGAGATATTTTTCGTAAAGAACAAGTCTTATATTCTGAGACATTTTCCCAATAAAAAATATTTTTTTTACGAACAATGTCTCAAATCTGATATTTTCTATGTAGGAAGAATTTCTTCTCTTAAAAAATTCTCAGATTTAGACTCTTCTTATGCATACGAAAAATATACAATTTTCTTTTAAAACAAATAAAAAAAATTGATCTAAACGATCTAAAATACTTAAAAAAAACCTCCTTCGACAAAAACTAATAAATTTGATGATTTTATAGCTTTCCCATCACTTTTTTTGCTAAAAAAAAACGTATCCCTTTTTTTGCTCGTCAACAAAGGTGAATTTACGATTTTTTTTCGACGTAAAAAAAAATCCCCCCCAAACCCAAAAGCTGTACCCGCCACTGTAAAATATGAATAAACAAGAAAACTATAGCCGGTGAAGATTGATCTATATAATACCCTAATTAAATGCTTGCCGGAAATGGGTCTTCTGTACAAATATGCACCGATTTTATCTACTCTAAAAATATTTAATTTTTTTTTTTTTTTAGTTTTGACAAAAACGGTTTTTAGTTGAGATGTTGCTTTTAATGACACATATTCACAAAAAAATATTTTTTGTTAGTAAGCACTCTTATTGAATTTTTTGCAGGAATAATTTTGGTCATGAGTCATTTTTTGATATCTCGCTTCCTTTTCGAGTTATTAACACACAAAGTTGAAGTTAAACCTTATTAATAAACATATTGCGAAAATATTTTTTTTGCAACAAACTCGATCAAATAAATAAAGTAGTTTTAATTGCGGTATTTACAATTCGTTATTTTTTTACAGAAAACGCGAAAAAAAATTTACAGAAAACGCAAAGTTTTTAGCTCGGAATTTAAAAGTGAAATTTTTGTCAACAAAAACATTGCAATTGCCAAATATGAATTTGCAGTTTTTTTTTGCAGTTTTATTGCATTTGCCCGTTATTTTTCATATCTCTCATCGTTTTTGAGATACTTAATCTTAAAATGTAAATTTTTTTGATGTTTGATTGCGATTTTTTTAAAAACGGTTTTGATTTTCGTTAAAATATAGTAGTGGGTCACCCCAGATTCATATTCAAGAAGCACATTAACAGTGTTCGCAACTTGAGGTTAAAGTTGGTTCGGCCGCGACGTGTTTTATGAATAACTTTTTTTTTGTTTGTACCCTAAAAAGATGAAAGGCATTTAAAACAAAATATTATAGCATAAAAGAATTTGTAGTTTTGAATAAAAATGCGACAAAATATGTAAGAAAAGAGAATGCTTAAAAATATTTCATGTATTTTTTGTATATTTTTTTCTATTTCTATAAATTTGTTTTTTTTTTTTTTTTTTGAATAAACTGCCAAAACTAATAAAAAAGATAACAATTTTAGATTTAAAAAAAAATATTTATCACAGTTTTTATTTTTATTTGTCATTTTTTATTTTTGCCCTTATTCAGTGTTTATGAAAATTCTTTTGAATGGCTTAAGAATATAAAATAAAATAAATTCACATTGAAATGAAGGAGAAAAGGCATTACAAAGGTCAATTGTTGCTACAAAAACTGACAAGTGTTTTTTTTTAACGTTTTGAGTGCAAAATGAAAAGGTTAATAAAAGATAGAAACAGGCAACTTTTAAAAATTATTTTGATTTTGTGTTGTTAACCTTCATCGCACCATAAAAAACAAAAATACCTGTATGGGTCGATTTTAAATTAATGTTAAACCCATCGTATTAAAACAAAAAAAAAACGATAAGTGATTGCGAAAATAATATCACATGCATGATACCATTTACTGTATCGCCTTAAAGTAAAACAAGTAGAAAATTTAAATTCGACTTGGCCGAATCTATGGATACCCTCTACAATGCCATTTTTAAGTGATAGTAAATTTTTTAATGGGGAAAAAAATACTTTTTTGATTAATAATATTTTATTTTATGTAAAAAAAAAATTTTTTAAGTAATTTTTGAAAAAAAAAAAAAATAATTTCCAAAAATTTTTTTTGAGTGTAAAATTTTTTTCGAGTTTATTTTTTTTTTTTAGTGTAAAAATATTTTTGAGTGACAAAAATACGTTGTAAAATATTTTTGTGTCTTACCAATGTTTTTAAAACATATTTAACGGGTTTTCAATACGTGAATTTATGGTGAAACCAATCTGAAAATCACTGTTTTGCTAATAACTTTTGAATCACTGGACCGATTTGGCTGAAATTCAAAACAAACCAGCCTTTCGAAAGTAAGCGTGTTTTTTATCTCGTAAATTCACGAAAAACTCTTGCCGAAATTCAGTCTTTTGCTCATAACTTTTGAACCACTTGACCGATTTCGCTGGATTGTAATAAAAACCTGACTAGGTAAATTCTCAATATATATGCCAAACTTCAGGAGCCTCCGTAAAGTCTTTCAAAAGTTAGCGTGTTTTCAACAGACAGACAGATGGACGGACATCGCAAGATCGTCTTAAAATCGATCGAGGATCATGAATATATATGGGCCATTCCATGTAAAATCGGACACTTTGAATAATTTTTATACCATAAACCACTCTGTGGTACAGGGTATAATGAATGAGTTTGTTCTGATGCTTGTAACTACCCGAAATATTGGTCCTAGACCTACCTTCAAGTATACCGATCGACTCAGAATCACTTTTTGAATCGATTTAGCGATGTCCGTTCGTCTGTCTGTCCGTCCGTCTGTCTGTCCATCTATCGGTTTAAGCACGATACAGGTCGCAATTTTCAACCAATTGACTTGAAATTTGAAACTTAAGCATCCAAGGACGAAGCCTATTGAAATTGAAAAAAATCGGTCCATGTTAGGACTTAGCCCCCATACAAACGGCCCTTTTGGATTAGGCTTAAATGACTCTAATAACTGTATTTTAATAGATATCGCTTTGAAATTTTACAGGTAATCAAATTTTGTATGTACGAATCATCATTCCAAATTTCAAAGGAATTGGGTCAGTCCTTCTGGTAGTCCCCATACAAACCACCCTCCCGATATTCACATAATTACCTCAAAATTCCTAAAAATGGAAATATTTGATACAAATTTTATTTTTAGGTGTTAAACGTGTACTTTATTAACCAAATCAAATTGGAATATAATTGGACCATTTTTGGACTTAGTCCACGGAATCAAAATTTCGACCGATATTCAGTTAAATCGGTCTATTAGCAAAAAAATAAACCAATTCCACTAAAATTTTATCTGTGTGTGTTTTCTACATTAAATAAAGATCTTAC
The DNA here is from genome assembly GCA_963921195.1 of Pegoplata infirma. NCBI lineage: Eukaryota > Metazoa > Arthropoda > Insecta > Diptera > Anthomyiidae > Pegoplata > Pegoplata infirma. The sequence continues at coordinate 259,568,755 of OY992536.1, read as the reverse complement.
AAAAGATAGGTCCAATCGGTCCATGTTTGGACTTGAGATCCATTTTCCCTAAAACACTGGTGTAGGGTATCATATGGTCGGTCTTGACCGACTATAACTTTCTTACTTGTTTTTTTTTTAGATTTTCCCAATTTGTTGACAGTTTTTAGTACCCTTCGAAAACTCCTTCGTGGTAAATTTTCAGATTTTTTTTATGACCTGTTCAAAAGATATCGAATTTTTAAAAATTGGTAGTTTGTTCCTTTGCTCAAATTTCATTTACTCATAACTTCTTCAATAATAGTCCAAATTGTAAATTTTTTTTTCAAAAAAATTTTTTTTACGTACTTTAAAAAAAAAAACCAAACAAATTCTTAAATGCTGTAGTATGCGATTTTTAAGTTTAAAAATTTAAATCTCATTTTTAAAAATGTATGTACTTTTTGATTTTTTTTTAAATTTTTTTGTGTAAAACTTCTATCGATTCTACAAATTTTTTGCCTAGTAGGATCGTGGGATAACGGTTAGTAGTAGTAGCAGTAGTAGTGGTGCGTCATAGAAGGGTCATTCCAATACCGATTCCCATTAATTTGTACGTCTAAATACTTCTTCGGAACAAACTAATACCCTACCTCCAATTTCTAAGGGGGCTCCCACACAAAACGACATTTTTTAAAATTTGCTCCAACCGCTCTAACTGCCCTAAGAGTGCCCTTAGAGCAATCAAATGTATGACCGACCCACAATATTTTTTTAATTCAAACATTTTCTCTGAACACACCTGCCCCCAATCTTTAACTACCTCTCTATGACGCACCATTGGAGCAGTAGAAATGATTTTAAGATTGGAAAATTACAATAAAGTTTTTTCGAAATATTTTAAAAAATAGTAATAATCGGTATCCCACAATCCTACTGGACAAAAATTTTGTAGAATCGATAGAAGTTTTACACAAAAAAAATTCAAAAAAATCAAAGAGTACATACATTTTCAAAAATGAGATTTAAATTTTTAAACTTAAAAATCGCATACCACAGCACTTTTAAGATTTTTTTTGTATTTTTTTTTTAAAGTACGTAAAAAAAAATTTGCAATTTGGATCATTATTGAAGAAGTTATGAGTAAAAGAAGTTTGAGAAAAGGAACAAACTACCAATTTTTAAAAATTCGATATCTTTTGAACGGGTCATAAAAAAAATCTGAAAATTTACCACAAAGAAGTTTTCGAAGGGTACTAAAAACTGTCAACAAATTGTGAAAATCTAAAAAAATTATTCAAAGTATCCGATTTGACATGGAATGCATCATTTACTTTATGAGGTCTTATACCTATATTTCGAGGTGTTACAAACTGAATGACAATCTTATGTGGTATACTATAACTAGAGTAGAGGGTATAAAAAATATGATACCATTTTCTAATTTTAGGCGATTTTGCTATTGTCGTTCCTAAAAATTTCGATAGCGAAAACTATATTATATTTTCATATTGAACCGATATCTGGAAAATTGCGATTTTACTATCGTTTTAACTGGAATTATCGACAGCGAAAACGATATTATAATTGATTAAATTTAATTAATTGAATTTTAATTGATTTTTTTTAATTTCCATTGGAAAAATTTAACAATATGAAACCCATTTTAATCTAGTGTGGCCTTCAACAAACCATTGATCCAACAATCATTAAAATGATCATAATTTCTCTTCCCTATAGAATTTTTTACGGTTTATAAAGTTTTAATTTTATCAGTTTATTTGTTATTTTTGTAAAAATATTAAGGTAAAATGAAATATATTGATGGCATAAATACGAGTAAATTTTGTTAACCACATCTTGAATGAAACATAAAGAAAGCATAAAGCCAGATATTTAATAAGAAATGTAAAGCCATAAAAATGCATTTATTTCTTTACAAAAGCATTTTGCAGCTTTCCAAATGCAACACACTACGAGTCTACACACACATGTATTTTCAACATAAATACATGTAAGTTTTGCACGAGAACGCAGGCCGGCCGTTAGCATGCAATACCACAGCCAGTAATGGCTGTTACAGTGTAATTTTCTTTTAAATGAAAAAAAAAAAAAACATCATCGATTTTGTGGCCAACATAATGTGTGGATGGATGTTCATATGTATGTTTATTAAGATGGCACTTAATTTGGAATTAATTTTATAGTAAAATTTCGGAAATCCTAAAAACTATTACCCCCCTAATTTTGTAAATCCGAATAAACCAAACGATACCGTTCTCATATCGAGGAAATATCACCTAATTATCACATATTATATGAAAACGATGGTGTTTTCGTTTTTAATGTACCTTTCTTTGTGATATCGTTTTCCGTAAAAATATTATATCATTTTCGCTATCGATAATTCCAATCATAACAATAGTAAATGGCCATTTTCCAAAATTTATCAAAAAACTATCGATATTCCAGTCGTAAACGATATCGTTTCGATATGAAAATGTGATATTGTTTTCGTTATCGAAATTTCCAGGAATGACGTTAGAAAAATCGCCTAAAATTCGAAAATGGTATCATAATTTTAATTTAAGGTTTTCATGTTTTTCATGATCATATTTCCGTTTAGATTATTTTTTTATACCCTCCACTCTAGTGATAGAGGGTACATATAAGTTTGTCTTTCCGTTTGTAACACCTCGAAATATTGGTCTAAGACCCCATAAAGTGTATAAATTAGCATGTCCCGAAATCAGGAAATTTTGAAATATCTTTAGGGCATACCCCTAGAACGATGCTTATTGAAGAGCTGATTACGGGAAAAATAATCAAAAAATTTTTGGAGGTCATCTTCAGGGCGCAACCAGCGCTTAAAGTTTGCATCCGTGGTGCATTTGGTCAAAAAAAAATATTTTTTTTTATTTTTAAAATTGGTGCCTAAAGTTTCGTTAGGTAGAGTACATTCAGGAAAAAATATTTATAAAGTTTTCATGGAGCAATTTTGGTCCAGCGCAACGCTTTGAAACTTCGAATATGCATAATTTTTTACATATTTTTTAAGTTTTTGTAAAAAACAGCTTTTTATGCAAAGGCTTAAACATAATCTCCGTTTTATACAAAATCTTAAAAGAATTCTTACTGACTCCGGTTTTTACAAAAACTTGAAAAAATATACACTAAATAACACCTTTTTAAAATTTCAAAACGTTGTGCTGGACCAAAATTGCTCCATGAAATTTTTACAAATTTTTTTTCCAGAATATACTCTACTTAACGAAACTTTTGGCACCAATTTTGAAAATAAAAAAAAATATTTTTTTTGACCAAATGCACTAGGGATGCAAACTTTAAGCGCTGGTTGCGCCCTGAAGATGACCTCCAAAATTTGTTTAATATTTTTTCCCGTAATCAGCTCTTTACTAAGCATCATTCTAGGGGTATGCCCTAAATTTTTTCTTTTTCGGGACACGCTAATATACATTCATGATCCTCGATCGATTTTAAGACGATCTAGCGATGTCCGTCCGTCCGTCCGTCCGTCTGTCTGTCTGTTGAAAAACACGCTAACTTTTGAAAACATTACGGAGGCTCCTGAAGTTTGGCAGATATGTTGGGCATTTACCTGGTCAGGTTGGTATTGCAATCCAGCGAAATCGGTCCAGTGGTTCAAAAGTTATGATCAAAAGACTGAATTTCGGCAAGGGTTTTTCGCGAATTTACGAGATAAAACACATGCTAACTTTCGAAAGGAAATCCTGAGGATGCTGAAGCTTGGCATATATATTTGTCGTTCCCCGGGCATAGTTCGATTTGAATTTCAGCCAAATCGGTCCAGTGGTTCAAAGGTTATTAGCAAAACCGTGAATTTCATTAAATATGTTTTAAAAACATTGGTAAGTCAAAAAAATATTTTACAACGTATTTTTGTCACTCAAAAATATTTTTAAACTAAAAAAAATACACTCAAAAAAAAATTTTACACTCAAAAAAATTTTACACTCAAAAAAAATTTTACACTCAAAAAAAAATTTTGTAAATTTTTTTTTTTTCAAAAATTACTTAAAAAAAAGTTTTTTTACACAAAATAACAACCAATCAAAAATGTTTTTTTCACGTTGGAAAATTGACCATCACTTAGGGCGGATTACTCAATGAAAAGTTAGCTGCTAACTGCCGATTTAACGGAGCCTTATATCAAAATTTGTATGAAAAAGTTAAATTTAACGGTGAGTTTTTTATAACGGAGCATTGAGTAATCCAGCCTTAAAAGGGCATTGTCGAATTTAATTTTTCTACTTGTTTTAATTTTTTTTTTAATTTTTTTTTTAAAGAAAATTTTACATTTTCTATGTAGACGAAAGTTTTAGATTCCAACATCCTTGTCGTATGAAAACGTCTAAATCTGAAAACTTTTTAATAGAAGAAATTGTTCGTATATAGAAACTATGAGATTCTGAGACATTTTTCGTAAAGAAATGCTTTTTATATAGGAAAAATGAGAATCCGAGACTTTTTTTCTATAGAAAAATTTTCGTATTCTAAAAACTTTTTTCCACAAAAAAAAATATAGAAAAAGTCTCATACTCTAAAGCATTTTTGGGATATTTTTCCTATAAAAAAGGTTTCAAATTCATAGAAATTTTTCCTACAGAAAAAGTCTCAGATTCTTATACATATTTCCTATGGAAAAAGTTTAAGATTGAGAGATTTTTCCTATAAAAAAGTATCAGATTCTGTGACATTTTTCCTATAGAAAAAGTATTAGATTCTGTGACATTTTTCCTATAGAAAAGGTCTCAAATTCTGAGACACTTTTCCTATCGAAAAAGTCTCAGATTCTGAGACCAGTTCTTCTTGTAGCCCCCATACAAACCACCTTCCCGATATTCACATAAATCTCTCAAATTTAATAAAAATATGAAATATTTAATTAAATTTTTTTTGTGTGTGTTTAACACGTACTTTAATAACCGTATCAAATCCGATTATAATTGGACCATTTTTGGACTTAGGCCCCATATGAAAATTCCGCCCGATATTCAGTTAAATCGGTTTATTGTCAACAAATAGAATCCAATTTGGCTCAAATTTGGTTTGTGGGTGTTTTTTACACTTATTAAAGATTTGACAAAAGATAGATCCAATCGGTCCATGTTTGAACTTGGGGCCCATTTTCCGGGACACTCTGGTGTAGAGTATTATATGGTCGGTCTTGACCGACTATAAATTTCTTACTTGTTAAAATTTGGTTTGGGTGATTGGGGGATTCCACCTTCCACCCCCCCCCCCCCCCCCTATACCCACGCATGTTATGAATACACAAAAAATATTGGACCCCGACGATTTTGAAAATCGAAAAAATCTAAATTTGCTCCACCCTACTGCACATACACATAAGTAAGTGGTTCGCTTATAAACCTGCAAGTTTCTCCCTGTGCAACATACTTCGATGTCAGTTGTGCAAACTAAGACCAACCTTAATAGTTTTCGTTAACAACATTATTGTCGTTGTTATACCAGAGTAGCGTTGTGTATTTTGTAATACTCTTCGAGGAATTAAATAAATATATTTTTTAAATAAAAAAAAAATAAACCAACACCCTTACAACCGGCAAATGTAATACATATAACTCTTTACAGAACTACAACATGCACGGTTTCTGATGTAGGTGAAGAGAAGGGTGGAATCTATAGCAAAAAACTCTACGACCACGATATATTTTAAAGGGGCAAAAGCCTCAGAAACAGAGAATTTTCTGAATGAAAAATGTTTCAGAAAAATTTTTAAACATTTTCTTTATGAAAAATTACCAAACTTCTTAGACTTTTTCTTTAGGCAATATATCTTAAAATCTGAGATATTTTCTTTAGAAAAATCTAAAATATTTTTCTTTAGAAAAAATATCTCAGAATCTGAGACTTTTTCTAAAAAAAATATCTCAGAATGTCTTTTTCTATGGGAAAAATGTCTCAAACACAGCAAATATAAGTGTCACCTTATTATCAGTTTATCAAACAAAACTCTTGTATTGTTTGCTGATGATGGTGAAGTTGTAAGGAAACTCGAGTTTTGTAAATGGGTTTACAGTTACAATTTGTCACGCTTAAAATTACATTTACAATATAGCAATTTACATTACAATTTTTTTTTTTTCGTATTGTTATTGTAAAAATTGTGCATACAATTCGCTATGAAAAATTGATTGCGAAAAACTTCAATTATAAAATGCTAATAAACTGTTTATAAAAAATCTGAAGAAACAAATATTTAAAAATCGAAAAATTAAATTTTGCAGACTGATTCTTTGATACCGGAACTGATTCTGACATATTAAACTGTTCCACACTTAAAACCTCCCAGGGAAATGTCTAACTGGTCTTTATTTCATCCAAATTGTTCCGTACCATTTTTGAGATATTCGCTATTAAAAAGTTAAAAAAAACAATATTTTAGCACTTTTGAGGGTGCACTGCTGCGTATTCTTACGTTGCTTCCACAAAACATTACTTGATTTTATATAAAATGGACCTCCAAATCCAAATTCGTCTAGCATGTTCCTTTTCCGAGATATTCGTGTGAGCATCTTAAGAATTTGTTGCAGTGGAGACTAGAGTATCCAAAACCGAAAACCAGTGGACCGGTTTTTTATTTTGAAAAACCCGGCCGGTTTCGGTCGGGTTTTACCGGTTTATTTTTTTTTTATAAATATCTAATAACATTGGTGTCACTTTGTAATTTATAGACAAAATTGGGAGCGATTTTGGTCCAAAATTTTTAGCGATATTTTGAAAAAAAAAGCAAATTTTATTGAAAACCAAAATTTATTGAAAATAACTTTGTAACACCTCGAAATATTGGTCAAGGACCCCATAAAGTATATATATTCATGATCCTCGATCGATTTTAAGACGATCTAGCGATGTCCGTCCGCCTGTCTGTCTTTTGAAAACACGCTAACATTTGAAAGACTTTACGGAGGCTCCTGTTTGGCATATATGTTGGGCATTTACCTGGTCAGGTTGGTATTGCAATCCAGCGAAATCGGTCCAGTGGTTGAAAAGTTATGAGCAAAAGACTGAATTTCGGCATGGGGTTTTCGTGAATTTACGAGATAAAAAACACGCTAACTTCCGAAAGACAATTCTGAGGATGCTAAAGCTTCGCATATATTTTCCCCTGTCCTGGTTCGTATTGAATTTCAGCCAAATCAGTCTAGTGGTTCGAAAGTTGTTAGCAAAACCGTGAATTTCAGATTAGTTTTACCATAAATTCACGTGTTGAAAACCCGTTAAACATGTTTTAAAAACATTGGTAAGTCACAAAAATATTTTACAACGTATTTTTGTCACCAAAAATATTTTTACACTAAAAAAAAAAAATACAATCGAAAACAATTTTAATCTCAAAAAAAGAATTTAGTTAATTTTTTTTTTTCAAAAATTACTAAAAAAAAGTTGTTTTACTCAAAATAAAATCTTTCTAATCAAAAATGTTATTTTTTCACGTACGTAAGAAAATTTACTGTCACTTAAAAAGGGCATCGATGCCGAAAACGTTTTTTTTTTTTAATTTTAGATTTTTCGAATAAACTGAAAACCGGTTTTTGAAAATCGGCGGTTTTTTGGAGACCCAGAAAGTGCTAAATAAGCGTTTTTTTATTCAAAGACGAAGATATTCGTGACCTTACGTGATTGAAAAATTTTGAAGGCACATTTGGAATTAGGATGTCGAAATCTATTTAATATATCGAGTGCCTATATTCAAAACCCTCTATCTTCCATTTTCACGAGAATTACTTTTTGATGGCAAAATATTCAGTAAAACGGCCCTCATCTATGGTGTAAAATTCAAAACAAAAATATTTTTTTTTGCTATTTTTTTTTTTTTTTCATTTTTAGTTTTCTCTATCTCTTATACAATTAATTTTTCTAAATGCAAAACCCTCTATCTTTTCAAATATTTAATTTATAAATATTTTTTTTTTGAATAATTTCATCATGCATTACATGTTTTCATATTAAATTTTGCATGCTGAACATGAATTTGTCAATAACATTCCAGAACCACGAATTTGGTCCACTGATGCTAATTTTTTCTGAACATTTTTTGTTTAACTATTTTGCAAAATATGAGTAAACATTTGGATGTAATAATAATAATAATAATTTTGATCAAGTATTTTATTTAATTTTTTTTTACATTTAATAACAATACATTTTTAATAACGTCAACCTAAACGAGAACTGGTAACAATGACCGTCGTCTCGTTGTAGCGAAAAAACCAAGAGCTCTGGTGGGAATCGAACCCACGACCCCCAGTTTCAAAAGCTAGCACGGGGCCCCTGTAGGCTAGGATGTCCAGTGTACATTATGAAACAAAAATTTTAATCTTAAAAACCGCGATGCTGGTCAGCATCTGTGGACCGAAATCTCGTTTTTAATTTGTTTACTATTTTTTGCATAACATACTCAACAGTTTGTCAACTTTTGAGATAAATTCGGTAAAAAAAATAATTTTGTCTTAAAAATTAGCACCAGTGGACGAAAACCTCGATTATTTTGGAATTTTTTATGAGCCGTTATCATTAATAATCACGTTAAAAATTTACCGATGTCGTAAATGAAATCATAGTAATTCATTTTTATTAAAATGCAAAACCCTCTATCTGATCATTTTCATTCATATACTTAATTTTTTTGAGAAACAAAACCCTCTATCTTTCATAATATCACTAATAGTGCAAAATTTTAAAAACGAATTCAGGGGATTCAGTAGTTAATTTATAAAAATATTTTAGAATATCGAATTTTAATTACTCTAACAATACGCGAAATAAACAGTTTTTTGGCTCTCCTGAAAAGTTGTGTTTTTTAAGACAGAGGGGTTTGAATATAGGCCCTAGATATTCAAATACTTTAAGGCTGGATTACTCAATGATCCGTTATAAAATAACTCGCCGTTAAATTTAAATTTTTCATACAAATTTTGACATAAGGCTCCGTTAAATCTGCAGTTAGCATCTAACTTTTTATTGAGTAATCCGCCCTAAGTCACATCCTTTCATTTTTTACAATATTTTTTTTTTTCTATTTTTTTTATTGATTTTTTAATATGTATAACACAAATTTTTGACAAAAAAATTATTTTTTTAATTGAATAGAACTTTTGTTTTTGGTCCGCATTAACTCTAACTTTTGTGACCGTCTGCGGTGCCGAATACAGTAGGGCGATATGTATAACTTGTTTTTACATATTTTTTAAACATATTTTTATACCCTCCACTCTAGTGATAGAGGGTATATATAAGTTTGTCATTCCGTTTGTAACACATCGAAATATTGGTCTAGGACCCCATAAAGTATATATACTCATGATCCTCGATCGATTTTAAGTCGATCTAGCGATGTCCGTCCGTCCGTCCGTCTGTCTGTCTGTCTGTCCGTCCGTAGAAAACACGCTAACTTTTGAAAGACTTTACAGAGGCTACTGAAGTTTGGCATATATGTTTATCATTTACCTGGTCAGGCTGGTATTGCAATCCAGCCAAATCGGTCTAGTGGTTCAAAAGTTATGAGCAAAAGAGTAAATTTCGGCAAGGGTTTTTCGCGAATTTACGAGATAAAAAACACGATAACTTTCGAAAGACAATAACGAGACTGCTGAAACGTGGCATATATCTTTGCCGTTCCTCAGGTCTGTTTGGTATTGAATTTCAGCTCAATCGGTCCATTGGTTCAAAAGTTATAAGCAAAACCCCGAATTTCAGATTTTGTTCATCTTAAATGCCACGTGGTAAACAAGTTTTAAAAGCATTGGTGCTAACTAAACAATGCTTTTCAAACTTTTTTTTGTTTAAAGCAATGCTTTTTAAACTTGTTTAGTTTTAAAAGCATTGGTAACTTAAAAATTACAGTCGAAAAAAATTTACACTCAAAAAAAATTTTACACTCAAAAAAAAATTTAGTTTTTTTTTAAAAAAATGTCAATATTTTGTGTATTCAATATTTTTGTAGTCAATATTTTGCGCATTCACTCAGAAATAATTTTGCAGTAAAAAGAAACATTACACTCGAAAAAAGTTTTACACTCAAAAAAAAAAAAATAGTAATTTTTATTTTTTTTTTAATGACAAAAAAAAGAGTTTTTTACCCAAAATAAAATATTTCTAATCACAATTGTCAATGTCAAAATAAAATATTTCTAATCACAATTGTTAATTTTTTTCACGTTAATAATTTACTATCCTTTAAAAAAGACATTGTGGAGGGTATTCATAGATTCGGCAAAGTCGAATTTAACTTTTCTACTTGTTAAAAAGTGGACATGGCAGTTGTCTGACTGCCCACTTTTTTGTATATATACCAAATTTTAAGAAATTATAACCAAAATTAATAATTTTTCAAAAAGTGGGCGTGGCCGTTAACCGGCCACCCATATTTTTCAGAATGTTATTTCCGATCATAAGTTAAATTGTAAGCCCAAAAAAAATTTTAAACGCAAAAAAATGTTTACACTAAAAATTTGTTTTTGTACAAATAGAACTAAAAAAGTTTTTTACTAAAAATAAAAATTTTCTAGTAAGAATTTTTGAACAATTTTATTTTTTGTAATAAAATAAAATCTGTAAAAAGATGTTTTGGGCATTGTGAAGGGTATTCATAGATTCGGCCACAGTCCAATTTAATCTTTTACTGGTTTTATTGTCAGCTGTTTTAAATTCACCTGCTTTATACACATTTATTTTTATTTACTCGTTTAATTTCTTTTTTTTTTGCATAAAAATATCCTACCGATTTAATCTGTCTGGTTGATTGTTGTTTTACTTTTTCACTCTAATTGGGTTTAATTTAAATTTAGGTTAATAACATTTTAATGGCTGTAGGTTGGCTGCCCTTTTTTTATTGCTGCCACAGCAAACGGTAATGAAACAAATATTCATGTAAATATTTTATTTGTTATTAAAATATTTAAATAATTACAACTTAAATTTATCATTTGTCAAACGACAAAAATAAATTTGTATGTGTTTTTTTTTTATGTATTTATATAAATGGACAGTTAAGAGAACAATTCATGTTTCCTGTTATTTTCGTATGTTGCCTGGTATTTTTTTTTTTGGTTGTTAAATTACTGTATTGTATTTACGAGCCAAAATGGATATTAATGATAAATGTAATTTATCTTGATCATTGTTGTTGTTTAAGCTGGATTTTTTTTTTACATTTTATATATGTTAAGGGATTAATTACATTGAACCATGTTCAAGTAAACGTAATAAGATATCCGTACATATATGACCATAAATGATTAATAAATAAATATATTAATATTTAAAATATGGATTTAAGTGATCAGGTTAAAAAGATAGACATTATTAATAAATTTTGTTAAGATTAGTGCCCCCCATTTCCTGGTTCTCGGTATCCCAGGTTCTGGAACCGGTTTCCCGGTTCTAGATGTATTCCCGGGAACACCGGTATTCCCGGTTCTGATCCTGGTACCGGTTCCCAAAAACCAAAAAAATACTATACCATAAAATATTTTAGATTACGCTATTTAATCAGTATTTCAGTAATATTTAGTTGTGTTTGTAAAATTACTTAAAAATCATGTAACTATTTTTTCTTAAATTAAAAAAAATAAAATGGAAATGGTGTTTTTCACATGTTTTCTATTTTTTTTGGAAAAAGCAAAGAAAAAATTTTAATTGTAAAAAATTTTACAAAATATACATACCTTCAGAACCGGAACCAGGAATACCGGGACTGAATTAAGAACCGGGAAACCGGTACCATTTCCCGGTAATACCGTGAACCGCGAATACCGGTATTCCCGGTACTGACCGTAGGCACTAGTTAAGATAATATTTGGAAATTTTAAAGCAAATTCATATTTTATACATCTTGTAAATATTTGTCTTACCACGCACTAGGTTTTCAAGTTTTTGTTGACTTACCTGAAAAGAAAATGAAATAAAATTAGAATTCTTTATATTGAAATCTTAAAACAGGTATGTTGTTTTTTATTTGTTGTACTATATATGGGGCATTCCATGTCAAATCGGACACTTTGAATTGTTTTTTTTTTTTAGATTTTCCCAATTTGTTGACAGTTTTTAGATTTTTTTGATGACCCGTTCAGAAGATACCGAATTTTTAAACACTGGTAGTTTGTTCCCTTACTCAAACTTCTTTTACTCATAACTTCTTCAATAATGGTCCAAATTGCAATTTTTTTCAAAATTTTTGTTTTTTTACGTACTTTTTAAAAAGAAATCCAAAAAAAATCTTAAAAGTGATTTAGTATGCGATTTCTAAGTTTTAAAATTTAAATCTCATTTTTGAAAATGTACATACTCTTTGATTTTTTTGAAATTTCTATCTATTTCTATTTTGAATATTCTATCGATTCTAGAAATTTTTTGCCTAGTAGGATCGTGGGATAACGATTATAAATATTTTTTAAAATTTTTTGAAAAAATTTTATTGTAATTTTTTCATCTTAAAATAATTTCTACTGCTCCAAGGATGCGTCATAGAGGGGGGATGCGTCATAGAGGGGGGAGGCGTCATAGAGGGGTCATTTCCAAGACCGACCCCCATTAATTTTAACGTCTTAACATTTCTTCGGAACAAACTAATACCCTATTTCCAATTTCTAAGGGGGCTCCCACACAAAATTACATTTTTTTAAATTTGCTCCAACCGCTCTAACGGCCCTAAGAGTGCCCTTAGAGCAATAAAGTATATGACGGACCCACAATATTTTTTTTTAGTTCAAACATTTTCTCTGAACACACCTACCCTCAATCTTTAACTATTAAGGCGGTCCCCATACAATTTTTTTTATTTTTTGTAAATTTGTTTTATTAATTCAGCTTCTACCGGTCCAATGGTGCGTCCGAGAGGGGTCATTAGTGAGATTTTTAAAACATACCTACGCCTAATTAGGCTCCCATACAAATAACAGTTGGTGCAAATTTTATAAAAATGTAATTTTGTATGGGAGCCTACTTAGGGAGCGGAGAGGGGTCATTAGTGAGATTTTTAAAACATACCTACGCCTAAGTAGGCTCCCATACAAATAACAGTTGGTGCAAATTTTATAAAAATGTAATTTTGTATGGGAGCCTACTTAGGGAGTGGAGATAAAAAATGTCGTTTTGTGTGGGAGTCCCCTTAGAAATTCGAGATAGGGTATTAGTTTGCTCCGAAGAAATGTTAAGACGTAAAAATTAAGGGGTGTCGGTCTTGTAAAGGACCCCTCTATGACGCGCCATTAGAGCAGTAGAAATGATTTTAAGATTGGAAAATTACAATAAAATTTTTTCAAAAAATTTTAAAAAATAGTAAAACCGTAATCCCACGATTCGATAGAAGTTTTACACAAAAAAGTTTCAAAAAAATCGAAGAGTACAAACATTTTCAAAAATGAGATTTAAATTTTAGAACTTAAAAATCGCATACTAGATCGCTTTTAAGATTTTTTTTGGGATTTTTTTAGAGCGCTTTTAAGAATTTTTTGGGAATTTTTTTTAAAAAGTACGTAAAAAATCAAAAATTTTGAAAAAAAAAATTTGAAATTTGAACCATTATTGAAGAAGTTATGAGTAAAAGAATTTTGAGTAAAGGAACAAACTACCAATTTTTAAAAATTCAATATCTTTTGAACGGGTCATGAAAAAAAATCTGAAAATTTATCACGAAGGAATTTTTGAAGGATACTAAAAACTGTGAACATATTGGGAAAATCTAAAAAAAAAAAATGTTCAAAGTGTCAGATTTGACATGGAATGCCCCATATATATATTCACGATCCTTGTTTGATTCAAAGACGATCTAGCGATGTCGGTCCGTCTGTCTGTTAAAAACACGCTAACTTTTGAGAGAATTCACGGAGGCTCCTGAAGTTTGGCATATATGTTTGGCATTTACCTGGTCAGGTTGGTATTGCAATCCAGCGAAATCGGCCCACAGGCTCAAAAGTTATGAGCAAAAAAGTAAATTTCATCAAGGGTTTTCGCGAATTTACGAGATAAAAGACATGATAACTTTCTAAAAGCAATTCTGAGGATGCTGAAGCTTGGCATATATATTTGTCGTTCCACTGGGCTGGTTCATATTAAATTTCAGCCAAATCGGTCCAGTGGTTCAAAAGTTATTAGTAAAACCGTAAATTTCTGATTCGCTTCACCTTAAATTTACGTGTTGAAAACCCGTTAAACATCCCAGTTGGAAAATGTGTCACTGAGGAAATTTCCTCAGTGATTCCTTGAGGAAATGTCTTCAGGTTCTGACAAATCATAGGTAATCCTTGATGACTTGTCCTTACATTGTCAGCATGGAATGTTTGCTTTAAGAGTGTGGACAATTCCTCTAAGACGTCTAAAAGGAAATGTCTTCAGAATAGAAATATAAGGAATTAGAATTTTAAATCTGGGCAACTCTCCAATTTCCAAGAAAAAGATGGCAATATTATCGATTTAATTAAAATAAAATCAAAATCTAACAAGTAGAATAAAAGTATTAAATAGACAAACAATTTTAAAAATAAAGTTTGGAACAAGTGGTTAGGTGTGGGACTAATAAACTGGAGGTTCCAGGTTCAAATCCAGTTGGGACTAAAAAAGGCGAAAAGTTTTTTCTAAATATGAGAAAGATAATTTATAAAGGAAAATGGATAAAAGTAAAAACTAAAAGAAATACGAAAATTTTTTGTATTTTCGCATGACCTATGTTAGACATTTCCCCAAAGAAGTCTTAGGTGACATGTCCTCAGAAGGTCAGCCCTGACCACTGCTGACTTTGAGTGAGGACATTTTGAAAATTTGTATGAAACTGTCCTCAACCCAGTACATAGAGATGTCTTGTGGATGTCAGGTGTGACTCTGACATGTCATCGCTCCGTCACTGAGGATGGCTCGAGGACGTTGCCAACTGGGATGTTTTAAAAACATTGGTAAGTCACAAAAATATTTTACAACGCATTTTTGTCACTCAAAAATATTTTTACAAAAAAAAAAAATATGCTCAAAAAAAAATTTTACAATCAAAAAAAATTTTACACTCAGCAAAAATTTTACACTCAAAAAAAATTTTACACTAAAAAAAATTTACTAATTAACTATTTACTAATTTTTTTTTTTTAAATTAGTTAAAAAAAAGTTTTTTTATACTAAATAAAATATTTCTAATCAAAAATGTTATTTTTTTCACGTTACTATCACTTAAAAAGAGCATTATGGAGGATATTCATAGATTAGGCCCAGTCGAATTTAACATTTCTACTTGTTATATATCCTCTTGGAATTTTTTCTATAGAAAAAATGTCTCAAAATCTAAAAATTTTTCTATAGCAAAAATGTCTTAGAATCTGAGAATTTTTCTAAAGCAAAAATTTCCCAGAATCTGAAAATTTTTATGTAGAAAAAGATTCTCAGAATCTTAGAATTTTTTTATGGAAAAATGTCTCAAAATCTGAGAACTAGCCTAAAGGAACAATGTCTAAAATTCGGATGTATCAGAATCTAAGAATTTTTCTGTTTCAAAAATGTCTCAGAATCTGAGAATTTTTCTATATGAAAAATGTATAAAAATCTGAGAATTTTTCTATATAAAAAAATGTCTTAAAATCTGAGAATTTTTCTAAATGAAAAATGTCTTTGAATCTAAGAATTTGTCTGCATGAAAAATATCTCAGAATTTTAGAATTTTTATTTATGAACAATTTTAAGAATTTTCAATAGAAACTATCGGCATTTCACTACAAAAAATTACAAAATTTTTCGGAATGCAGAAACTCCATGAGAATAACCTAATAAAGAAAGCAGAGTAATTGTTATATTAATTTATAAGAGAGAAAATAAATGGCCTCGAACTTAAATAAACACTTTTTCATTACACTTTTAAAATTTATTGAAAATTTGAAGAAAGTACATAAAAATGTGTTGTTTTGTCATATTTTAACAAATCGTAAGTTAAGGATGGCATAATAAAAAAAAAACTGCCATCCTTGTTCCACAGAGCCACCTAATACTCTCTCTTGTTCTATATTGTTATGAATACGAAATTACCAAAAAGGGTAATAATCATCACATTTCATAAAATTTTAATATTCATAATAAAAAATTTATATACATTTAATCAACCGGATTAATTTACAAATCATAATTTGTATTGTAATACAACCATCAGCCACATATATTTTCTTCTAGTTAATAATCAGTCAATACTCATTCATCCAAGCATCCATCCATCCATTCATCATTCCATTCATTCAACCATTCAACCAAACAATCATCCATTCAGTTATTCATTAATAAATATGAAAGTCATCAAAAACAGCCAATAACGCAGAAAAATATGTTACAAAAATTGTTACATTTAATAACAAATGTTTTATACACGAAAGTTAAATCATGACTTGGCAGGCGAAAAAAAAAAATTACAATAATCTCACACCAACATACAACAAAAATTTGATGGCAGATGATTACGATGACAAATAATAAATATGATGAATATGATGAAAATTAAATGAGAGAATAAAAACAAAACAACCAGGTTAATTTACTAAATAACAAAGCCTTACAAATTGTCATGTAATTTCAACCACGGTATGAATACATTAATTTTAAAATAATTGAAAACGTTTTCATAGACTAATAACAAAACGCTAAAAAACAAAAACAGACTTCATTTACAGAGTCTACACTAGGTTGGCTCGTTTTTAAACTTTTCTCTGTGGGGTTTGAGGGTTTGCAAAACACTTTTCCAAAATTTTAAAATTAAAAAAAAAATAAAAAAATAAAAGTATAATGAAGAACACCTTAGAGAGTCAAGCCACTTTTCGGGAATCGCGGATTGAATTCAGCAAATTTCAAGAAAAGGTTTTTATACCCTCCAACCCAGGGGCGGATATATATGGGGCATTCCATGTCAAATCGGACACTTTGAAATTTTTTTTTTTATATTTTCCCAATTTGTTAACAGTTTTTAGTACCCTTCGAAAACTCCTTCGTGCTAAATTTTCAGATTTTTTTGATGACCCGTTCAAAAGATATCGAATTTTTAAAAATTGGTAGTTTGTTCCTTTACTCAAACTTCTTTTACTCATAACTCTTCAATAATGGTCCAAATTTCAATTTTTTTTTTCAAAATTTTTGTTTTTTTGCGTACTTTTAAAAAAAAAAATCCCAAAAAATTCTTAAAAGCGCTCTAGTATCCGATTTTTAAGTTTTTAAACTTAAATCTCATTCTTGAAAATGTTTGTACTCTTCGATTTTTTTGAAATTTTTTTGTGTAAAACTTCTATCGATTCTACAAGTTTTTTGCCCAGAAGGATCGTGGGATAACGAATATTACTATTTTTTTAAATTTTTTGAAAAAATTTATTGTAATTTTCCAATCTTAAAATCATTTCTACTGCTCCAATGGTGCGTCACAGAGGGGTCATTTATAAGACTGACCCCCATTATTTTTTACGTCTTAACATTTCTTTGGAACAAACTAATACCCTATCTCTAATTTCTAGGGGGCTCCCGCACAAAACGACATTTTTTAAAATTTTCTCCAACCGCTCTAACTGCCCTAATAGTGCCCTTAGAGCAACAAAATGTATGACCGACCCACAATATTTTTTTAGTCCAAACATTTCCTCTGAACGCACCTACCCTCTATCTCTAATTGTTAAGGCGGTCCCCATACAATTTTTTTTATTTTTTTGTAAATTTATTTTATTTAATCAGCTTCTACCGGTCCAATGGTGCGTCCGTGAGGGGTCATTAGTGAGACCGACCCCCATTTATTTTTACCCTACAACAATTTTTTAAAATATACCTACGCCCTATTTCCACTCCCTAAGTAGGCTCCCATACAAAATTACATTTTTATAAAATTTGCTCCAACTGTTATTTGTATGGGAGCCTACTCAGGGAGTGGAGATAGGGCGTAGGTATGTTTACAAAAAATATTGTAGGATAAAAAAAATGAGGGTCGGTCTCACTAATGACCCCTCTCGGACGCACCATTGGACCGGTAGAAGCTGATTAAATAAAACAAATTTACAAAAAATAAAAAAAAATTGTATGGGGACCGCCTTAACAATAAGAGATAGAGGGTAGGTGTGGTCAGAGAAAATGTTTGAACTAAAAAAATATTGTGGGTCGGTCATACATTTTGTTGCTCTAAGGGCACTATTAGGGCAGTTAGAGCGGTTGGAGCAAATTTTAAGAAATGTCGTTTTGTGTGGGAGCCCCCTTAGAAATTGGAGATAGGGTATTAGTTTGTTCCAAAGAAATGTTAAGACGTAAAAATTAATGGGGGTCGGTCTTATAAATGACCCCTCTATGACGCACCATTGGAGCAGTAGAAATGATTTTAAGATTGGAAAATTACAATAAATTTTTTTCAAAAAATTTAAAACAAATAGTAATAATCGTTATCCACGATCCTCCTGGGCAGAAAATTTGTAGAATCGATAGAAGTTTTACACAAAAAAATTTCAAAAAAATCGAAAGGTACAAACATTTTCAAAAATGAGATTTAAATTTAAAAACTTAAAAATCGCATATTATTAGAGCGCTTTTAAGAATATTTTGGGATTTTTTTAAAAAATTACGCAAAAAAACAAAAATTAAAAAAAAAAAAATTTTAAATTTGGACCATTATTGAAGAAGTTATGAGTAAAAGAAGTTTGAGTAAAGGAACAAACTACCAATTTTTAAAAATCCGATATCTTTTGAACGGGTCATGAAAAAAATCTGAAAATTTACCACGAAGGAGTTTTCGAAGGGTACTAAAAACTGTAAACAAATTGGGAAAATCTAAAAAAAAAATTTTCTAAGTGTCCGATTTGACATGGATATTATATTCATGATACTCGATCGATTTTAAGACGATCTAGCGATGTCTTCCGTTCGTCTGTCTGTCTGTTGAAAACGAGCTAACTTTTGAAAGACTTTACGGAGGGTCCTCAAGTTCGGCATATATGTTGGGCATTTACCTGGTCAGGTTGGCATTGCAATCCAGCGAAATCAGGTTAGTGGTTCAAAAGTTATGAGCAAAAGACTAAATTTCGGAAAGGGTTTTTTCGCGAATTTACGAGACATAAAACAAGCTAACTTTCAAAAGGCAATTCTGAGGATGCTGAAGCTTGGCAAATATATTTGTCGTGCCCCTGGCCTGCTTCTTATTGAATTTCAGTCAAATCGGTCCAGTGGTTCAAAAGTTAGTAGCAAAACCGTGAATTTCAGATTTGGTTTAAATTCACGTATTGAAAACCCATTAAACATGTTTAAAAAACATTGGTAAGTCACAAAAATATTTTACAACTTATTTTTGTCACTCAAAAATATTTTGACATTAAAAAAAAAAAAAAAAACACTCGAAAAAATTTTACACTCAAAAAAAAATTTAGTTAATTACTAGAGTTGTCAAATATTCGTCTATTTCAAAAACCGGTTTTCGAATACTTCAAAAAACCGCCTTTTTAAAAAATCGGTTTTTCGGTTTTGTAACTAAAAGCCGGTTTCGAATAATCGGTTTTTCGGTTTTTTTTTTTTTTTTTAAATTATTTATTTAATAAAAAAGTAAAACAAAACAATAAAAATAGAAAACAAAACATTTGAAATTTGGCACAAAATGTCTCATAGGCCGACTACGTTCGTAAATGAACAAAATCGGACCAGGGGGAAAAAGCTCCCCTTTGAAAAACTGAACCAACCTCTGAAAGATTACACTTTTTAATATGTTTTTTTTTATATTTTTGTAAAACAAAAGAAACAATTTAATGGCAGAAGAAATTTAAAGTCTATCACTTGGATCCAGGGGATTAAAAAATTTTGTTTTTTCGGCTTGTCAACTTTTGTAGGCGTGTATAATAATAATAATAAATATAATAATAGTTTTGATCACATGATCAATTATTTTTATTTATTCTTTCTATTTATTTACAACTCATTTTTATTAAATTTAACCAAACCGAGAACTGGTAAAAAACCGAGGGTTCTGGTGGGAATCGAACCCACGAATCCACGTTTTTTTTTTTTTTTGTAGTATGAATATTGCTAAAATTGTATTGCTTTAGCGACAAAAGCATTAAAAATGAACTTAAAAACATTCACCGCGAAGAGCCAGGTGTCTCACAATGACCCGTTCCGAACACACAAAATTTTTGGTTAAAGCTACCGAAATTTTCTTATTTTTATACCCTCCACTCTAGTGATAGAGGGTATATATAAGTTTGTCATTCTGTTTGTAACTCATCGAAATATCGATCTAGGACCCCATAAAGTATATATATTCATGATGCCGGATCGATTTTAAGACATTCTAGCGATGTCCGTCTGTCTGTGGAAAATGCTGTCGCGGACAAGATATTGCACAGAGATGACTGAAACTTAACATATTTATTGGAAGTTCTCCCGAGAAGTTTGGTATTGCATTTGAGCGATATCGGTTCAGCGGTTTAAAAGTTATGAACGAAAATGTAAGCACACCTCAAAAATTTCAGTACATTCAACATAACCTAGAAATACAAAATGCTTTAATTAGGCTTCTGGTTGGCATATGTGAACATAATTGAACACCAAATGGTATTTAAACAAGTACGAACACAAAAAAAAAAAAAAAATCGCGGATTTTTTTTACCAAAATTTTTTTTTCGCGAAAAATTTTTTTTTTTAAATTTTTTTTTTTTTAATTTTTTTTTTTGAAAGTAATTTCCTTGTAAATAAAGTTTTTTGCAATAATGTTTTTGAAATTGTGGAGGGTATCACTACATTCGGCAAGGCCGAATTTACTTTTTTTACTTGTTTTTTATTTATTTAAAATTTTCATAGAAAAGCTCTGATAAAGTTAGCAACTAATTACTTGAAAAGTAAATGCCTTGTAAAGCAGATCTAATTTGGAAGATCTTTCAGACAATTTATCTATGTAGTATCTAGTCAAAATCCTCTCTCAATTCAGGATTTTGAATTTCTTTAAAGGTAAAATATACTGTTCTTCAAAATTTTGAAATGGCTACTAAAAAAACAACTTTGAATGCAAAATAACAAAAAAAAAAAAATTAAACATAAAAAAGTTGATTATTCGAGAACAAAAAATCGGTTTCTCGAATACTTCGAAAACCGGCCTTTTCAAAAAACCGGTTTTAAAAAACCGGAAAAATATAAAAAAATCAATTTTTCGAATACTTCGGAAATCGTGTTTGACAACTCTAGTAAATTACTTTAAAAAAAAGTTTTTTTACACAAAATAAAATATTTCTAAACAAAAATGTTATTTTTTTCACGTTAGAAATTTAACTATCACTTAAAAAGGGCATTGTGGAGGGTATTCAAAGATTCGGCCAAGTCGAATTTTACTTATCTACTTGTTTTTTTTTTTATTATTTGACAACAAATGAGACAATTTAATGTCAGAAGAATTTTAAAGTCTTGTAGATATTAACCACAAGGGGAAAGGTGTCCCCAGTTACCCTGCCCGAAATCACCCCTCCAAAAAGTCCCTGCTATTGTTTTTAATTTTTTTTTCGTTTGTTTTAAATTATGGTCTTTCACGTTGGCAGTATGCAAGTTTAAAAAAAGAAAGCAATTTACAAAATTTTATAAATCATTTTCTAAATTAAGTGTTAATTTAACCCTTCACTGATCTTTTTGTGTTTCCAAAAAAAAAAATATTTAATTTGATTATACCCTTTTTTCTGCAAAACCATTCATTCTTGTAAATTAAGGTTGGAAAATCTCTAGAATTTAAAACTCAAAAGAATGTATTACAATATTATGGCAATTATAAATCTTAAAATAAAACAAAAAAAAAAACGTCTTAATCATCCACCTCTCATTATCATCAACTTCAACATCATTATGTTGAATAATGCTAAAATATGCTTTTTTTACAAAAGAATCGCACAACAAAAAAAAAAACTTTATAATAAATGTTGTTTAGCTAGAAAAACCAAAAGATGTAGGAAAAAAATACGCTAACAGCATTATTGCCTGTCATTTCTCATCTCCAGCTGTTTGTCATTATATTTTTCGTCTGTTGTGATAAGTATGACCAAACAAAAAAAAAAGAGAAGAAGAAGTAGAAGTATAAGAATCTGGTGACCCCATTTAGTTTAGTTCATTATTCATTGCTTTCACTCTTTTTCTCTCTCACCCTGTTTTTCGTTTACTAACTCTATCGCTTAGTTTCTCAGATATTGGCAAAGTTTCTATTGTTTATTGTAAAGGTTGATGAGTGATTAAGGTAGAAAAAAATATATTTAAAAAGCGAAATATTTAGACTCATTTTTTTTCGAGGAAATCGCATTTGAATATTAAATTTCATAACAATTTTGTAATTTGCTTGTATTTTCTTGTTTTAACATGGCGAATGAGTATTAAATATTTGCATAAATGTTACTCATGCGCTATGTTGAAACAAGAAAATACAAGAAAATTACTAAATTGTTATGAAATTCAAAATTCAAATGCGATTTTCTCGAAAAAAACGTGGATAGACAATCATCTTTTGTGTGGATAGACAAACATCTAAACTTTTAATTTATTTTTTTTTTAAGTGGTCGGATTTTTGATAAATTAACTTTTTCAAAAAATGGAAAGTTTCAGAACAGGTTCTGAAAATTTTCCAAAAAAAATTTAGCTCACACAAAACTATAAAAGAATGTACATTTTTGAGATTGTGGTGCATTCCGTTTTAATTTGATAAATATTTAAACAAGGCAACTCGGCTCATACATATTTGACCATTTTTCCAATACTTGACCACGCCTCCTAAAACTAGTTTTTGAAAAATTGAAAAACCAAAAACGCAATTTTCTTAGTTCCATATAGGGCTATTAATAGAACCTATTCAGAAATGTACGGTACACAAGTTTTTTTCGCTGGACATTTGGTGTAGAATGTCTCATAGGTGCTTTTAGTCCTGGATCGATATTTTAAAATAAAATATGCCACTCGGTTTATTTAAAATTTAGTAATCTTATTTAAAACTTAGGGCAATTTTAGTAATGGAAAATTTAAATTCAGAATAGTCCACCTGAAATCATAAAATCTCAATTCAAAATCCCAAATGAAATTTTGAAAACATTAATGAGAAATTAAGGAAAGACAATTTTATATTCAGAAATCCCAATTTAATCTCAGACCGAATAGGGAATTCAATTTTTGTTTTTAAAATGGATTAATTAACTTTAAGGTTTTCTGTTTTTCAATTTAGCTTTTCTAATTTCTTGTGGTTGAAGAATACTGGGGCAAATTTTCAATATTCGGCCGAAACCGAATTTGAAAAAAAATATTTTTTTTAGTAAAAACAAAAACAGCACAAGTTAGAAAATTATAGTCGGTCAAGATCGACCATATGATACCCAACACTTGCGTTTTCTGAAAAAGGGGTCCCAAGTCCAAACGTAGACCGATTTGATTTTTTTTATTAGATCTTTAATAAGTGTAGAAACCACGCAACAACCAAATTTGAGTGAAATTACCTTATTTGTGTTCCTAACCGATTTAACAAATATCGGGCGATATTTTTATGTTATGTTTTAATTAAATGTTTCCTATTTTTATGAATTTTTATGGAATTATGGGAATATCGGGAGGGTGGTTTGTGTAGAGACTACACAAATGATTCTTGGATATAAAATTTGATTACCTGTTAAATTTCAAAACGATATCTATTACAATAATTTTTTCCAATTTCAATAGGATTCGTCCTTGAGCCAAAATGAGCTTAAGTCTAAAATTTCGTCTCACAAAGTAATTCTGAGTCGATAGGTATCGTTAATGTCTCAGAATCTGGGATTTTTTCTTTCCGAAAAATGTCTCAGAATCTTAATATATTTTCCTATGGAACAATTTTTAGATTCTAAGACCTTTTTTCACATAAAAACTCTCAGATTCCTAAATCTTTTATTATAGAATATATTTTTCTTTTACAAAAGGTCTCAGATTCTTGGATTTGTTTCGTATAGAAAAAGCTTTAGATTCTGAGAACATTTTTCTACAGAAAAAGCCTCAGTTTTTTAGACCTTTTTTCCATAGAAAAAGTCTTAGAATTTGAGACCTTTTTCGATAGAAAAAGTCTAAGACTCGGAGTTTTTTTTCCCATAGAAAAAGTCTGAGATTCTGAGATCCTTTCCAATAGAAAAAGTCTCAGATTTAGAGAAGTTTCAGTTTCTGAGACATTTTTCTTATAGAAAAAGTCTCAGATTTTAAAACATTTTTTCTTAAGAAAAAGTGTCAGATTCTGAGTCATTTTGCCTATGAAAAAAGTCTCAGATTCTGAGACATTCCGAGGCGTTTTTCCTATAGAAAAAGTCTCATGTTCTGAGACATTTTTCTTAAAGAAATTCTCCGATTCTAAAAAATTCTGAGACATTTTTGCTATAGAAAAAGTTTCAGATTCTGAGTCATTTTTGCTATAGAAAAAGTCTCAGTTTCTGAGACATTTTTGCTAAAGAAAAGTCTCAGATTCTAATACATTTTTTTAAAGAAAATTCTCCAATTCTAAAAAAAATTCTGATTGTGAGACATTTTTCTTATAGAAAATTTCTCAGATTCTAAGACATTTTTTATAAAGAAAAATACTCGGATTCTGAAACAATTTTTCTATAAAAAAAAAAGTCTGAAATCCTGTAGAAAAAGTCTGAGATTCTGAGACATTCTTCCTCTAGGAAAAGTCTCAGATTCTAAGGTAGTTTTTCCTATAGAAAATAAGGCTCAGATTCTTATTTTTTCACAAAAACATCAGATTTCTTTACATTATTTATTTTAAATATTTTCAGATTTTCCCTATAAAAATTTTCAGATTTTACCTTTAAAAATGTAAAGATTTTTATCTATGAAAAATTTTCGGATTTCAAGATTTTTTTCCCCTTTGGAAGATTTTTTTTAGGAAAAGTCCTTCTCTCTTCTCTCTTCTTTTATTTTTTTCTTTTTTTTCTTTGTTTTTCTTTCTTTTTTTTTTTCTTTCTTTATTTCTGTCTTTCTGTCTTTCTTTCTTTTTCTTTCTTTCTTCTTTCTTTCTTTCTTTTTTCTTTCATTTCCTCTTTTTTTCTTTTTGAAAATTTGGTCTGGGCCAGAGTTGCCAGTTTAGGGGTTTTGTCCCCAAATAGGGGATTTTTTTTTTGAAAATGGGGATGAAAATTTTGATTTGGGGATCCAGGGATTTCATGGGGATGACACTGATTTTTTGAGGGATTTTAAGGGGAAGAAATATTTTAGATAAACAATTGTTTTTTAAATACATTAATCATTAAATAATGATAAAATCGGTTTAATGAACTCTACTTTATTCAATCGTAAACATTAAAGCATAAAAAACCGCAAACGTAGGAATATTGTGAGATTTATAAAGAAAATACTCAGATTTTTTTATGGTGTCTATCAAAACCTGGTATCGTAGTGGTATCATGTTATCATGATTTTCTTTTCTTATGAAGATTTTCATACATTTTTCATAGTATATAGTTTTGGAAACCTATTCCGAAATGTTTGTAAAAAGTTAAAGTTTTTTATAGCAATATGTATATCAAACCTTAAATTAAAAGAATTTTCGTTGTTCTTAAGTACAACAACTTTCTTAGGGCTGATGACTTCTGTTTGCTGCGAGAACCTTTGGGGAATTCAATATAAACACAAAAGTAAATCAAATTTGGACAAAAAAAAAATACTCTATCGATGCTGTGTAAATTAAAAATTCCTGATGCCTTTATGATACTTGCTTTTTTCAAGTTACTTGTTGCATCATTTATTAGGGTTTTTCTTTGGGAGTTACGAAAAATTCAAAATTTTTGGTTGAAGTTATCGAAATTTTTATACAAAAACCATAATAAATGCAGCACCAAGTAAATTGAAAAAGCAAGTATCATACACACTTGAGTTACCCATCCCCGATAAAAAATTTCCGTGGTTTTTTGAATTTGATAATAAAACTTGTCGGTTTTAAATTGTGTGCTAATCGCTCAACTTTTTATAAAATTTAAAACTTTGAAAGTTTTGTTAACACGCAAAATACAATTACATTTTTTAGCCAGTGTTTTTGCGTAGGTTAACCAAGTTTTTGTTCTAAAAAATTGGCTAAATTACGCAATTGCACTTGATGGGTTGTATTTTACAAAAAAAAATTGCTAATAAGTGAGAGGGTTTTTTTTGTGTAGAATATTTTTTGAAGAAAAAAAAAAATTTGGGGATTTTTGGGGATGAGAAATTTTGAATTGGGGATGGCACCCAAAATAAAACTGGCAACCCTGGTCTGGGCATCCTTTTTTTAGCTCGTAAATTGGCGAAACCCCCTTGCCGAAATTAACTCTTTTGCTTATATCTTTTGAACGACTTGACCTATTTCGCTGAAATGCAATACCAACCTGCCTAGGTTGGTATTTTTGGGAATTTGTTTTCGCCAAAAAAAAAATGTTTTATTTTAAATAATTCCTTTTTTATTAATTTTTTTTCGCGGATATTTTTCCACAATACTTTTTTATACCCTACACTCTAGTGAAAGAGGCTATATATGGGGCATTCCATGCCAAATCACTCACTTTTAGGCCCGACCCCCTTCGATTAATTTTATTTTTGGATATGTTTTAGTACGTATTAAATGCAACTTGTAGCCAAATTTTCAGCCTTTTATACCAAGGTGGTGTTGAGTAATCAATTTTTCAAAATGGCGATTTTTTCCAAAAAATGAAAAAATTTAAATTTTCAATCAATTTTGACCAGTAAAAAATATAGATATTTTAAAAAAAGTTGGACAACGTTTTGTTGGTATTTAAATGTAGTTTTAGAAAAAAAATGTGAAAAAATTATTCGAAGTAATTATCACTTATTTTTTGACGTTTAAAAATTAAAATCGACTTTTTGAAAAAGTCCGAAACCTTCGATTTTTTTGTAAAAAACTAAAAGAATTCTACTCTAAATTATGCAACTTTTAAGCCCTAACTCGAGATGTGATCACAATTCTTTCTATTTTTTTTTAATTTTTAAAATTGCACCTTTTATGTTTTGGCTCTGATTTATTTTATATGGAGCTCCAAAAAAAAAAAAAAAATGGTAGATACTGACCCTAACTTACCCTAAATATATTCATTTGGAGGTAAATATACGTCTCACAAAAATTTGGGACGATCGGACATGTGTAAGGCGCTTAGCATGGTCCTTGAAGTTTAAAAAACGGATTACAAGGAAAAATATGATTTTTTTTCTGTTTTCGCAATTTCTTTGGTATTTTAAGTTAAGTTTTAATTCAAGTGATTACAGAATTATGATGTGGAGTAAAATGCCTTTCTAATAAGGTACTAAAAACTAAAATCGGTTGAAAATCAGCCAAGTTATTACAACTTCCCCAGGCATCTAGCGTGTGCCATACAACTTGATTAAAAAATACGAGGCCCTTTTTTTAAATTTATTGAAATTTTCTACTGTAATAACGTTTTTTTATTATTCATGTTTCAGTGTAATATTTTTTTGACTTTTCCAAATTTTAAAACAAAAAAAATATTTTTTTTTTTAAAATAGAGATTTCAAAAGGGTGTGGAAAATGCAGGCATTTTTAGCACTAATTTAAAAAATGTTAGCAAAACACAATATGAAAAATACTTGTCATCTAATAACATTTGAACTTGAAGAATAAAAAAATGTTATTACAGTAGAAAATTTCAATGAATTTCAAAAATCGGATTGTATTGATTAATCAAGTTGTCTGCCACACGTTAGATGCCTGGGGAAGTTGTAATAACTTGGCTGATTTTAAACCGATTTCGGTTTTTATGACCTTAATAGAGAGACATTTTACTCTACATTTCAATTCTGTAACCATTTGAATTCAAAATTAACTTAAAATACCAAAAAAATTAAGAAAACAGAAAAAAATGCATATTTTCCCTTGTAATCCGATTTTCAAACTTCAAAGCCGATGCGGCACGCCTTACCCATGTCCGATCATCCTAAAATTTTCTGAAACGTATTTTTACACCCAAGTTAATATATCTAGGGGAAGTTACGGTCAATATTTACCAAATTATTTTTTTTGGAGCACCATATAAAATAAACCAGAGTCAAAAAAAAAAAAGTGCAATTTTCAAAATTTGAATAAAAATAGAACGAATTACGATCACATCTCGAATTATGACTTAAAAGTTGCGTAATTTAGAGTAGAATTTTTTTGACATTTTAAAAAAAAAATCGAAGGTTTCGGACTTTTTCAAAAAGTCGATTTTAATTTTTATACGATAAAAAACAAGTGATAGTTACTTCGAATAATTTTTCATATTTTTTTTTCTAAAACTACATTTAACTACCAACAAAATGTTGTCCATCTTTTTTTAATATATCTATATTTTTTACTGGTCAAAATTGATTGAAAATTTAAATTTTTTCATTTTTTGGAAAAAATCGCCATTTTGAAAAATTGATTACTCAACACCACCTTGGTATAAAAGGCTGAAAATTTGGCTGGAAGTTGCATTTAATACGTACTAAAACATATCCAAAAATAAAATTAATCGCAGGGGGTCGGGCCTAAAAGTGAGTGATTTGGCATGGAATGCCCCATATGCATAAGCTTGTCACTCCATTTGTAACAACTCGAAACATTGGTCCAGGACACCATAAAGTATATATTCATGATCCTCGATCGATTTTAAGACGATCTAGCGGTGTCCGTCCGTCCGTCCGTCTGTCTGTTGAAAACACGCTAAATTTTTAAAGACTTTACGGAGGCTCCTGAAGTTTGACACATATGTTGGGCATTTACCTGGCCAGGTTGGTATTGCAATCCAGCAAAATCAGTCCAGTGGTTCAAAAGTTATGAGCAGGGAAACCAAAAATATGCTTTAAAAAACACGTTTTATGCGCTTAAAAAATGCCTTTAAAAACGGAAAATATGCTCTAAAAACAATAAAAATATGCTCTTAAAAAAAATCATGTCCCCTTTTTTGCGGTGTTTTTTTACAATTTGTTAGAGAATAGACCCTCCAAATACCGTTATGTGCGGTAGTTAGAGGGTTAAATATGTTCTACAAAAATATTTGACTTAATATTTTCTACCAAGTTGCTGAATCTAAAGAAAACATAGTTTTATATGCCGATATGAAGCAAGAACAGGCCAAAGGGAAATCAATCGTCACAATTCCGTAATTGTTGAAAAAACATCCTTGTTGGATAAAAAATTTAAAAATAAATGTTGTCATAAAAAAAATTGGAAAAGAATGCTCTAAAAATTGGAAAAAAAATATGCTCTAAAAATGTAAAAAAATGCTCTAAAAAGTGGAAAAATGCTCTAAAAATTTAAAACATGCTCTAAAAATATGCTCTTATGCTAAAATATGATCTTAAACCTAAAATATGCAAAAATATGCTCTTAAGGCTAAAATATGCCAAAATATGCTCTAACAAATCGATGCCAGATTTCTTAAAAACTTCTGAAACGCATAAATACCTTACCCATTTATCAATAAAATGCACAGGAAAAAACATGATACTGCATATTTTTGGTTTCCCTGGTTATGAGCAATACATAGACTGAATTTTGGCAAGGGGATTTCGTGATAAGACGACACAAGACTGAGGATTCTGAAGCCTGGCATATAAATTTTTCGTTCTGCTGGCCTGATTCGTATTGAATTTCAGCGAAATCGGTCTAGTGGTTCAAAAGTTATTAGCAAAACCGAAAATTTGAGATTAGTTTCACCTTAAATTCACGTGTTGAAACCCCGTTAAACATGTTTTGATAACATTGGTAAGTCACAAAAATATTTACAACGTATTTTTGTCACTCAAAAGAATTTTTACACTAAAAAATACACTCGACAAAAATTTGCACTCAAAAAAATATTTGGTAAATATTTTTTTTTTTTTCAAAAATTACTAAAAAAAAAGTTTTTTTACACAAAATAAAATACCTAAGACAAATAATTATATGTGCACTGTATTATATTGAGTTATAGGAAAGAAAACAAAATATTTTTTCAAGTTTGGTTGATATTTTGTTATGTTTTTAAGTAAGCTTTAAAATCATAAAAATATTAATTTTGAACTTTATTTTTTAATACAGAAAATAAGGAATGAAAATATACTTCATAGAAAATAATTATATGTGCATAAAGGATAATTCATATATTTTCTTTTTGATATACAATATAATTATGTTATATGAATATTTAATGAATATTTACACTTGTTTAAGACTACGAGGCATAAAACCAATCAAGTTTTTTTAATGTGCAATACCATTTTTCCCTCGTTTCGTCAATATCGCAAATTTAAGTCCTTAGCGCGTAGTGTACCTCTTTGACCTTGAAACGACCTTGACAGAAATGGTCCTAAGGATTAATTTAGTTAGGTTTATGTCAGGACTTATGCCTGGCCCCTTCAATACTGGTATGCTGGGCGCATTAAACAAGTTTTTTTGTCAAACCAGTTGCATGGATTGGAGCGTTGTCTTGGTGGAATGTCCAATTATCTCCACACGGTTCGGTAGAAAAGTATATTAAATGTTCCAGAACAAGTAAAATTATATTGTTACATTATTTTTAGTATGGGCAAATCATATTCGGAACCGTCCTCTTCATCCAAATGCACCCCATACCATAACGGATTCGCAACCGTGATTTTGCAAATAGCACGTTTGGCGCAGCTGTCTTAAATCTCTCCAATATTGGTGTTGACGATCATTGCCATCCAAATTAAATTTTTTTTTTAACTAAATAAGACGAAAAAAAGTTAAATTAAGACGGCGCTGATGGTCACCACTTCTCTTGTAGAGATTTAACACATTTCCGCCAAACGTGCAATTTTCGAAAGCACAGTTTCGAATCCGTCATGAAATAAGATGCATTTAGATCATGAAGAAGGGTTTGAATATGATTTTTTCCAATAAAAATAGTGCAAAAATATATTTTTAATTGTTGGGAACCATTTAATAGACTTTGCTACCGAACTGTATGGAGATAATTGGACATTCTCACAAGAGAACGCTCAAATCCATGTCACTCGTTTGACAAAAAACTTCCTATATACGCACAACATACCAGTATTGAAGAGGGCAGCCATTAGTCCCGACCTTCACCCAATTAAATTCCTCTTTAGGACCTTTTGTGCCAAGGTCATTTCAAAGTCAAAGCCGTACAAGACCATTAAAGGACTTTAACTTTAAATACTGACAAAACGGGGGGCAAGGGGTATTGGTACATTAAAACCCTTGGCGGGTTTTATGCCTCCTAGCCTTAAAAAAGTTTAAATACACAAGGCGAACACAAATTTTCACAAAATACTTAATTACATTGCAAATCAAAATGAATATATAGGAATTTTCTTCTATGCACATATAATTATTTTCTATAGAAAATATATGAAGTATTTCCTTTTTCGTTATTTTCAGTTTTAAAAAATAAGGTATAAAATTAAAATGTTTATGATTTGAATGCTTATATATAAACATAATAAAATATTAACCAAACAATAAAAAATAATTTCTTTTCTTTCCTATAACTCAATATAAAAAAATGCACATATAATTATTTGTCTTAGGTATATCTAATCAAAAAATTTTTTTTATCACGTTAGAAAATTTACTATCACTTAAAAAGCGCGTTGTGGAGGGTATTCCTAGATTCGGCCTAGTCGAATTTAACTTTTCTACTTGTTTTAAATAAAGTTTATTGTAAAATTTTCCATTTTTGTAAGTTACGTCCGTAAGCATTTAAAATGACGACACACTTTTCTTTTCGTATATTTGTTTTTCTCATAAATAAAATGTTTCTAAAAACAATAACAACAAACCATGTTGTTAATAAAAATAATGATGATGATGTTGAGTTGTTGTTCTTACTGTTGACGATGATGATGAGGATGACTTGAACTACTGCTCTTCTGTTCTATTCTGTGCTCTTATTATTGTTAGGGTTTGTTACTTTTTATGTCTGTCTGTCTGTATGTATGATGTTTCTGTAGTTAAAGAAGATTTGCTGCACTGCAGTCATCGTTTGTCATTTTTTTTTTTATATTTTTATAATGGTTTTTATGTTTTTTTTTTTGTTTTTTGTAGTTGTGTTGGTATTATGTTTTCATTATTTTTATTATGTTGTTGTTTTTATTATAATGTTTTTTTGTTTTTGGTTTAGTTTAGTTTCATTTTGGTTTAGTATGGCTGGTTACCCTCAAGGTGTTGTGGCATGTCACATAATTGCATGTTATTATTATTATAAATACAGACAACAACATCAACAGCAAATACTACAAATGAATATATTGCATTAGTAATATGCAACTAAATTTGTTTTTATTATATGGTTGTTGTTTTTTTTTTTGTACACCATTTAGATATGAAATTCGAGAAATATCAATTGTAATTCAAAGATTTTACTTGTTAGTTGAAGATTCTTTTTGTAATTCGAAGATTCCGTTTGTAACTCGAAAATTTTTATTGTAATTTAACGATTCTACCTGTAGTTTGAACATTCCATTAGTAATTAAAAATTTTAAATTGTAATTTGAAGATTCTAATTTTAATTCGAGAAAAAGCAATTGTAATTCGTTAAAGATCAATTCGAAAAAGATCAATTGAAATTCGAAGATTCCAATTTTAATTCGAAAAAGATCAATTGCAATTCCAAAATTCCAATTGCAATTCGAAAAATATTAATTGTAATTTAAAAAAGATCAATTATTATTCAAAAAAGATCAATTGTAATTCGAACAAGTAGAAAAATAGTAAATTTTCTAACGTGAAAAATTTTAACAATTTTTTTTAGTTTTTTTTTTTTTGTAAAAAAAAATTGAAGATATTTATCAAATTAAAACAAAATGCACCACAATTTTAAAAAATTACATTCTTGTATATTTTTTTATTGGCTATCGATTTAAAATTTTTATATTTTCAGAAGGCAATTTATCAAAAATCCGTCCACATTTTTTTTTTTAAGCTTAGATGTTTGTCTATTAACACAAAAAAATAAGGAGGACTTTTTTCCTATTTTTCAAGAAAATCGCATTTGAATATTGAATTTTATAAAAATTCTCAAATTCTCTTGCATTTAATTGAGTCAACACCGCGTATAAGTAACGTCTATTTGCGAAACCAACGAATTTTCGTTACTCATACGCAGTGTCACAATAAAATACAAGAGAATTACACAATTTTTATAAAATTCAATATTTAAATGCGATTATCTCGAAAAATACGAAAAATGCCCTCCTGAATTTTGTTTATGTGGATTGACAAACATCTAAGCTTTAAAAAAAAAATTAAACAAAAAAAAAAAAATGTTGTCGGCTAATGACACTGTGCAACAGTGAAAAAATACTTCAGATGTGACATGGTATAAGTTGTTGGTTTTATCGAGTAGATCACAAAAATGCCCATTAAACTTGCCAGACACCCCCTTAAATTTTAGAGTTATTGTCAAAAAACGTTTTTTCGGGAGTTTGCTCACTAATCCTTGTGTAATTCAGAAAATTTTCAACCGATTTTAAAATTTTCAACTGTTTTGGATAGAAGTAGGATAGGGCTTTCCATGTGTGTATAAGAAAGATATCTATTGTTTTTTCTATAATATCTAATTTTTTTGTTATTTTTTGAAAATTTTTCGAGTTTATCGATTTTTTTCTGCTATAGTTCGTGTGACAACCTTTATATTTATAAACGTATTTTTAAAGAAAATTTAATTCTAAATACGATAAGCATTATCCTGAAAATATCGGATAATAATTGACAGAGTTGTGATAATTTTTCTAAAAAAGAAAATTAAGATTTTGCAGGAAATCGCCGTTCAGATAACCCAGGCAAAATAAATAAATTTATCATAAATGGTCATGTACAATATTTTTAAAGGATTTTGGCGCGCTGAATCCGAATCTGGCCTTTAAATTGCTCTATCTCGTCAGGTTTTTTAGATATTTAACGTAAATTGATATAACAATAACTTATTAAGATGGCGCAATTTCAAGGTCAAATTCGAATTCAGGGGGGCAAAAACCTTTAAAATAATGATACGCGACCTCTCAGTATGTTCGTTTATTTTTTATTTTTTTGCCTGGGTTATCCGCACGGCAATTTCATACAAAATCTAAATTTTCTTTTTTAGAAAAATTATCACAACTCTGTCAATTGTTGTCCGATTTTTTTTGGCATAAAGCTCATCGTATTCACAATTAAATTTTCTTTAGGCATACGTTTATTAATATAAATGCTCTTGAACAAACTATAGCAGAAAAAAATCGACAAACTCAAAAAATTTTCAAAAAATAACAAAAAATTAGATATTGTTGAAAAAATCAATACATATCTTTCTTACATGTATAGACCAATTCACACACATGAAAAGCCCTATCCTTCTTCTATCTAAAGCAGTTGAAAAATTTTAAATCGGTTGAAAAATGTTTAAGTTACACGTGGTTTAGTGAGAAAAGTCCCAAAAAAAGTTTTT
Organism: Pegoplata infirma; assembly: GCA_963921195.1. Taxonomy (NCBI): domain Eukaryota; kingdom Metazoa; phylum Arthropoda; class Insecta; order Diptera; family Anthomyiidae; genus Pegoplata; species Pegoplata infirma. The sequence goes on along the minus strand of OY992536.1, from coordinate 259,534,370 downwards.
TGACAATAACTTTTAAATTTGCGGGTGTCTGGCAAGTTTGATGGGCATTTTTGTGATCTTTTCGACGAGACCTACAACCTTAACTATCTCATTTTAAAAGTATATTCGATTTTGTGTTTTTTGTAGCACAGTGTGATCAACAACGTGGTGAATGAAAAAATATTCACTAACTGGTGAATAAAACGTAACATAATTGTTTTTCAAATTCTAATTAATTTTTATTAAAAAAAAATAGTTTTATTCGACCTTTAAAATATTATATTTTGAGGATGTTTATTCTGGCTCGAGGTCATTATTTTCTTTACTAATTAAAACCATGATATTCTCATGGCAAAATTTTCAAGAAAGTTATTTTTCTGTTTTAAAATTATTTATGCTGGCAATTTTTGCAATACTTAATCAACACGTGTTTCGGAATTTGTCAGATTCCATTGTCAAGATTATTTAGCAAAAATAGAAACTATTTACTACAAAGTAGCAAACGAGTCTAATGACAAATCGTTTGTGCACAAACTAAAATATTAATACATATTCGACTCTATCCACAATGGGAATTAGAAAGACGAAGAAATTGTACTATACTAGTAAGGCAACGATTGTCAATAACCAACAAAAATATTTAAAACATTTTACATATGATAGTCAATTGTACTACAACAATATGTTTTTTGTTCATCACATGGCGTGCCAACCATTATGTTCAAATTCTGATTAATTTTTATTAACAATAAAAAACATATTGTTGTAGTCCAATGGACTATCGTATGTAAAATTGTTTTAAATATTTTTGTTGGTTATTGACAATCGTTGCCTTATTAGTATGGTACAATTTCTTCGTCTTTCTAATTCTCATTGTGAATAGAGGCGAATATGTATTAATATTCTAGTTTGTGCACAAACGATTTGTCATTAGACTCGTTTGCTACTTTGTAGTAAATCGTTTCTATTTTTGCTAAATAATCTTGACAATGGAATATTGACAAATTCCGAAACACGTGTCGATTAAGTCTTGCAAAAATGACCAACATAAATAAATTTAAAACAAAAAAATAATTTTCTTGAAAATTATGCTATGAGAATATCATGGTTTTAATTAGTAAAGAAAATAATGACCTCGAGCCAGAATAAACATCCTCAAAATTTTTAAATGAATTTATACACATCCTTTCATTCTGATATGGCAAAATAAAAAAAGTGAAAAACTTAGGCGAGATCCTACTCTTTCATTTGCCATCATCAGTGGTATCCTAGGATAAGTATAAATATTTCAGAAATATTTTACAAAATTTATCCTTTAAAACTTTGAAGTCCTTTTAAAAGGAAACATGATCACGAAATAAAAATCTGTAAATGCAGTTTTGCTCCATTTGATCTCTACTTTCAGACGTATATCATCCGGTTCATGTTTAATTACAAGTGGTGCAGCGTTGCATCTCAAAGTGCACTTAATTTTTATTTTTTTTTTTCTTTAAGACAAAATTGTCTCAAAATCAGCTTCGACACAATTTTAACGCATGTGCTCTATATTGCGCAGCTCTTGAGACCAATTTAGCTTAAAAGAAAATATAAAAAAAATTTTACTACACTCTTTCCCACTTTACGATTCAACGCTGCACAAAAATTATTCCATGAAAATTTTATTATTATTTCTGGAATGTACTCTACATTGCGCAATTTTTAGTGTCAATTTTTTGAAAAACAAACTTTTTTAATGCACTAACAAGGGAAGTCTCCCTGGTGTCACCCTCCGATCTTCATGAAATCTGGATATGTTGTTAAGAACGAGAATTAATTCGACACGTATTTTTTTTTAGCGGCCCAAACTCATTTTTAGTGGGGGTCGATTTGTATGGGGGGAAATTGACCTTTTTCAGTTTTTTACGATTTACATCTATTTAAACAAAATTAATATAGGCATGTGTGGTATTAGATTAAATGTATTAAAAATACCTATCTCGTGGTGCTAACAACGGGCCAAAGAAGTTAATATTTTTCGACTTATTAACAAAAATTTCCTAAAATTTTGGTATTTTACTCAATATGACTAAAAGTTGTGCATGTTTGGACACGTTCTTATCACACGTAGATAGGTTTTCCAAAGACCTTTCATTTGGTATGTAACATGACTAGGTTTATTTGCATAATATAGGAGATAAACGAAAAAAAATGAAAAATTGCCTTGTCTTCTCCCCTCCTTTTTACCCCCTAAATATGAATTTGGGCCGCTAAAAAAAAAATACGTGTCCCTTTATTTTTTCTGATCTACAAAATAAAACCAATTCCATAGAGATCCGCGGGTGACACTAGGGAGACTTCCCTTGTAAGATTGCAGGCTGCTGGTAGCCAACTGGATTTTTGTCCAATTTTTTTTTTTTGTTATTTTTCCATTAAAAGTATCCTATATCAACAATTATTTGAGGGGGCAAGAATTTTCAAATTCAAAAAAACGCCGAATTCGGGACGCGCTATTGTACACGTACCTTGCAATCCAATTCCATATGGTTACAGAAAATTTTCAGATTTTATAGTTTTTTACAATATACGGGTTTAAACGATTTCCTGAAAATTGTTCAACTGAAATTTTATTTTTTCAGTGTTTATGAAGAACCTAAATGATTACAATTAAATATAATATAGATTCCGTTGGATAGGATTCCTGAAATTTCTCAAATCCTGATCCTTTTATGTACCGGTTACAAAGTACATGCTATAGTTTCATTTAAAGACATTTTTATAAAACAAATTCAGATTCCAAGTCCAAGAACTTTGGAAAAATTTTTTCATCATCAAAATCCTTAGATTCTTAGACAATTTTCAGATAGAAAAATGTTCAGAGTCTGAGACAGTTTTTATGTAGAAAAATTCTCAGATTCTGAAACATTTTTGCAGTCAGAAAAATTCCAAGATTTTCAGATGTCTTTCTATTGAAAAACTCTCAAATTTTTAATTATTTTTCGTTTACAAAACTTTTAAAAATTTTCCAAAGTATTCTTAATTAAAATTTCTTTTTAAATGTTTTTGTATTATGTCCCCATATAAAATATCTAAAATTCGGATTATTTTTTTTATATTTTATTTTTTGTTTAAACACTTTTACATCAATTTATTATAAAAACTTGTCAACTCATTTTAAAATTGTAACGAAACAACATAAGTTTACCTGTGCGTATGAGTAATTTTTAATTAATTTTCTTTTAAATATCACTCATACGTGCATAAGAAATCTGTCGGTGTTATTGAAAAATTGAATTTATTTTAACAAAAAACAATATGAAAAATCATTTTAAAATAATATTCTTTTAAAAAAAAAAGTTCATAAATAAGGATTATGAATTGTTGTTGCATTTTTTATTTCTGAAAAGTTTTTACTTTATGATCTTTTGCATAAAAAAACATGAGAAGTAAAAAGTTATTATAATACAACATGCATTCATTCTCTCATACCTGCATGTAATAAAAAATACTAATACATAAACTTAAAATATTCATAAAATCATATGCATTGTAAACAATTTATATAAACTAATTTGGGTTTTATATGCATATGAGGCATTTTAAATCTGTTGCAAAACTAGAAATGTTTTTTTTTTTTTTACTTCGGAGACAAACTATTTTTTGTAGAAGATACGCAATTTTAAGGTTAGTAATGTTCCAAGTTTTACAAATGCCTGGGATTTACTACTTGTAAGTTTACTTGCCCATATGTAAAGATAAAACATTGTTGGTCTAACTAACAATGAGTTTACTTGTACCTGGAACACTTGTAAAATTTCTGTAAATAGAATATATATAAAAATTTACCTTTTGAATATTTTTTATGCACACATGCATGAATGTTTTTAGTATTATATGCACATATTTTATGGATTTTTTTGTACTTTAGTTTTTAGAATAGAAAAATATTCTTAGGATATAAAACAATTGATTTCTTTTAGGATTCTAGATTTTTTTTTTTACAAAAAAAAAAATAAATATTTTTTATTTCTAAATTCTACATATGTAGGTTTGGAATATTTTTTCTAAACAAAAAATATTGAGAAATTGAGAATTTTTCTATACGAAAAATGTCTCAGACATTTAGAATTTTTCTATACAAAAAATGTCTTGGAATTTTTTCTTTATGAAAAAATTCTCAGAATCATTGAATTTTTCTATACGAAAATTGTCGCAGAATCTGAGAATTTATCTACACGAACATTTTTCTATACGAAAAATTTCTCAGAATCTGAGACTTTTTCAATACGTAAACTGTCTCAGAATCTGAAAATTTTTCCATACAAAATATGCTTTAGAATCTTCGAATTTTTCTATACGGAAAATGTCTCAGAATCTGAGAATTTTTCGAAGACAAAAATTCTCAGAAAAATGTATAAGAATCATGGTTGGTTACCGTTACCCTTATTATACCGTTACCGATTCAAAACCCTTTCAAATCGAATACCGTTACCGATACCGCTAAAAATATTTTTAAAATACCGTTACCCTTACCGTTACCGTTATAATTATTAGAAGTTACCGGTATTGTACCGGTATTCAAAATTTTACCTGTTTTAAGGGATTTTAAAGAACAAAAAAATAAAATTAAATTGCTAACATAATTTTAAATTTATAATTTGCAAATTATCATAAAATAAATGACAAAAATAATAATCATATCAAATCTATACTGGTTTTTGGGTCTATAAAATATTTTTAGCTTTCAGTTCTATCTTTTTTCAAAATTTTAACTAAATTAATAATACCGGTACGTACCGGTTTGGTTGGTTCGGTACCGGTACATACCGTTACCGAAACGATTTGAAAACACTTACCGTTACCTTTACCGAAATAAATAAAAATTAGATACCGTTACCGTTACCCTTACCGTTATTCGTTTCGGTAACCAACCTTGATAAGAATCCAAGAATTTTACTTTAGTCAAAATGTTTCAGAATCTAAAAATTTTTTTTTACAAAAACTTTTTTCTCAATCTGTGACTTTTTCTTTACGAAAAATGTCTCAGAATCTAAGAATTTTTTTAAGCGAAAAATTTCTCACAATATAAAAATTTTTCTATACTAAAAATGTCTTAGAATCTGAGGATTTTGGTATACAAGAAATGTTTCAGGATTTGAGAATGTTTATAACAGAAAAATGTTTTAGAATCTGAGAATTTTTATATTCGAAAATTTTCTTAAATTTAGAGAGTTTGTGTAGGCAAAATGTCTCAATATCTGAAAAATTTTCTACGCGAATCTGAGAACTTTTCTATACGAAAATTGTCTCAGAATTTGAGATTGTTCTATACTAAAAATGTTTCTGAATCTGAGAATTTTTCAACTCGAAAAATGTCTCAGAGTCTAAGAATTTTTCTATATGAAAAATATCTAAGAATCTGAGATTTTTTTTTATACGAAAAATGTCTCAGAATCTAACAATTTTTTTGTACAAAAAATGAATCTGAAAATTTTTCTATACGAAAAATATCTCAGAATCTAAAAATTTTTCTATTTGAAAAATGTCTCAGAATCTAAAAATTTTTTTGCGAAAAATGTCTCAGAATCTGAAAATTTTTTTATACGAAAAATGTCGTAAGATATGAGAATTTTTCTATACGAAAAATGTCTTAAAATCAGAAAAAATTTTGTTCGTAAAATGTCACAGAATTTGAGAATTTTTCTATACGAAAAATTTCTCAGAATCTGAGAATTTTTCTTTACGGAAAATGTTTCAAAATCTGAGAATTTTTCTTTACGAAGAATATCTCAGAATCTGAGAATTTTTCTTAACGAAACATGTTTCAGAATCTGACAATTTTTCTATACGAAAAATATCTCATAATTTTTCTATACAAAAAATATCTCAGAACTTTTCTATACGAAAAATGTCACAGATTCGAAGAAATTTTCTATAAGAAAAATGTCACAGAATCTGGTTATTTTTCTATACGAAAAATATCCCCGAATCTAATTATTTTTCTGTACAAAAAATGTTTCAGAATCTGAAAATTTTTCTATTCAAAATATGTCTCAGAATCTAACAATTTTTCTTTACAAAAAATTTTTCAGAATATGAGAATTTTTCGATTCGAAAAATCTAAGAATCTGAGATTTTGTAAAAAATATCTCAGATTCTTTGTAAAATGTGTCTTAGAAATGTGTCAGAATTTTAGAATCTGAGAATTTTTCTATTCGAAAAATGTCTTCGAATTTTTCTATACCAAAATGCCAAAGATTCTAAGAAATTTTCTATAAGCAAAATGTCTCAGAATCTTATTATTTTTCTATACGAAAAATATCAACGAATCTAATAATTTTTTTTGTACAAAAAATGTCTCAGAATCTGAAAATTTTTCTATTCAAAATATGTCTCAGAATCTTAGAATTTTTCTATACAAAAAATGTTTAAGGATATGAGAATTTTTCGATTCGAAAAATCTAAAAATCTAAGATTTTTTTTTTGCAAAAAATTTCTTAGATTCTTAGAAAAATGTGTCTCAGAATCTATTCAAAATAGTTTAGAATTTGAAAATCTGAGAATTTGTCTATACGAAAAATGTCCCAAATTCTAAGAATTTTTGTATTCGAAAAATGTCTCAAAAATTCAGAATTTTTCTATACGAGAAATGTATAAGAATTTGAGAGTTTTTCTATACGAAAAATGTCTCAGATTTTGAGAATTTTTCTTTACGAAAAATGTCTCAGAATTTAAGAATTTTTCTATACGAAAAATGTTTTAGAATCTGAGAATTTTTCTATACGAAAAATGTCTCAGAATTTAAAAAAAAAAAAACTTTCTATACGAAAAGTGTCTCAGAATCAAAGAAAAAAAATGATACATAAAATGCCTCAAAATCTTAGAATTTTTCTGTGAGTCTAAGAATTAAAAAAAAAAAACTTCGCGAATTTGAGAATTTTAAAAAAAAATGTCTCAGAATCTGAAAATTTTTCTTTATGAAAAATTTTTCTATACAAAAAATGTCTCAAAATCTGAAAATTTTCTATTCAAAAAATGTCGCAGAATCTGATAATTTTTCTATACGAAAAATGTCTCAGAATCTTATAATTTGTCTATGAGGCATTCCACACCAAATGTCCAGCGAAAAAAAACACGTGTACCACAAACTTCTGAATAGCTTGTATGGATAGCCCTATATAGAACGTAGAAAATTGCGTTTTCGGTTTTTCAATTTTTCAAAAACTGGGCTTAGGAGGCGTGGTCAAATATTGGAAAAATGGTCAAATTTGTGGCGAGTTGCCTTCATTAAATAATTATCACATTAAAACGGAATGCACCACAATCTTAAAAATTTTACATTCTTATAAAGTTTCGTATGGGCTATCGAATAAAATTTTTTTCCTTGAAAAATTTTCAGAACCCGTTCTGAAATTTTCCATTTTTTAAAAAAGTTAATTTATCAAAAATCCGGATACTTTTTTTTTTTAATTTTTTTTTTTTTTTAAGTTTAGATGTTTGTCCATCCACACAAAAAAAACAGAAATGTGTTTTTCGTTTTTTTTTTCGAGAAAATCGCATTTGAATTTTAAGTTTCATAACAATTTTGTAATTTGCTTGTATTTTCATACAATTAATATTAATCATGCGCAACGTTAAAACAAGAAAATACAAGCAAATTACAAAATTGTTATGAAATTTAAAATTCAAATGCGATTTTCTCGAAAATAACGAAAAATACATTTCTGATTTTTTTTGTGTGGATGGACAAACATCTAGACTTTAAAAAAAAAAATTTAAAAAAAAGAAAAAAAAAAGTGGCCGGATTTTTGATAAATTGAAAGAAAAAAATTTTATTCGATAGCCCATACAAAACTATATAAGAATGTAAATTTTTAAGATTGTGGTGCATTCCGTTTTAATGTGATAAATATTTAATCAAGGCAACTCGTCTCAAATTTGACAATTTTTCCAATATTTGACCACGCCTCCTAAGACCAGTTTTTGAAAATTTAAAAACCAAAAACGCAATTTTCTTAGTTCCATATAGGGCTATCCAAACAACCTATTCAGAAATTTACGGGACATATGTTTTTCTGTAGCGGGAAATTTGGTGTGGAATGCCTCCTATACGAAAAAATGTCTCAGAATCAGAGAGGTTTTCTATAAGAAAAATGTCTCAGAATCTGAAAATTTTTTAAACGAAAAATGTTTCAAAATCTAAGAATTTTTCTATACAAAAAATGTCCCAATTTTACTCTTCAAATACTCGTAAAGGTTTCTTCCTTTTTTCTGTCTGTAATTTAATTAATTTTTGCTCTTTATTTTTTCGAAATTAATTTATATTTATATGTTTATTGGCCTTTTTTTACAAAAACAATAATATGTAAAATTGTTTATATTTTCGTTGTCGTTTTTAACATCCTTTAGTAAAGTGTGTTTGTGTATAAATAATTAAAGTAAATAAGTACATATTTACTTAAAAATATCAATTAAAAAAATTAAATTCGACTTGGCCGAATCCATGAATACCCTCCATGAATTGCCCATTTTTAAAAAAATTTAAATCACGAGAAAAGTTTTTTTTTTTATTCAAATTCATTTGTATTATTTGAAAGAAAAAATCTTTTCTAGTGATTTAAATTTTTTTAACGCAAAAAAAATTTCATATCACGAAAAAAAAATTGAGCGTACATTTTTTTGAGTGTAAAAACTGCTTTATTTTAAGCTAAACCAATTTTTTTGTCATTTTTGAAAAAAAAAGAAAATTAGGTTCGGACAAATATGAGAAATTTTGTTTTTGGATTTTGAAAATTTGTTCTCATTATAAAAATAGTTTTTCTTCTCCCATTCATCTTTTCTTCCATTATGTTTTTATCCTTTTTTCTTTTTTAAAATCGGTTTTGGGGGGAAGGAGGGTGTAATGTCCCCCATCTCCCCCACTTTAAAAATTCTGAAACTTATTTTGCATACAAAAATTCTCAACTAAAAGTTTTTATTTCAAAGAATTTTTTTTTTTTGAAACAAATTAGCGGATCCTTTACATCAACTTTTGTTTTCTTAGCACATTAAACATAAAATTTGTAATACTTCCGCCGGTCATAGCTAAATATTTGGCTTGGAATGTCTTAAATGTAATTTTGGTTTGTTTGTTTTAAATTATTTTTCATTTCTACATTCTTTTTTTGTATTTATAAAGGGTTTATTTTAAGAATTTATTTCTTTAAAAGAAATATTTGTTTTAAATGTACTTATAAGAAACAATACAATACAAATATTTCATTGTTTGTTTAATAAAAAAAAAAACACAAAACTAACAAATTTATGATGTGTAATAAAAAAAAGAAAATTTTTTGGATACCAATTAAAAATATTTCCAGTATTTTAAATTTTTTTTACTCAACATTTTAAAGTTGAACCTTACGGTCAGCACTTAAGTTTAAATAGACAAGTAAAAAGTTTTTCAAGCAATTCAGACCAATTTTAAGGGGGGTTGGAACTGAAAAACAGCATTTTTATTAACAGTTTTTAAACAGCTTTAAAAAATTAAACACGCAATATTTTTTAATTCTGTTTTTTTTTTTGGTTATTTTAAGTAAGATTCCCAGTCGGCAAAAAAAATCACCCATGACATACTGCTGACTTTCCCTTTATAAAATCGCTGACATCTTCATACAATTTTTCTTCATACAATTTTTCAAAACCAATTGTTGGTGCCCACCGATACTGGTGGGCACTGCTGACCAACTGCTGACATGTCATTGGAAAAATTGTATAAATATGTCCCCAATTTCATAAAGGGAGAGTCAGCTGTATGTCAGCGGTGATTTTAGTTTGCCAACTGGATTATTCTAGCTCATAGTCATATTTCTTTTACTAATCCTTACGATCATCGAGTCAAATTTCATTGTCAAATTTCAATGACAATCGTTAGTGGCAAACCATAAAGTCTGATATTCGTATGTAAGTAGACATAATGAGAATTTATGTACTAAATACTTAACACAATACAGCTCTAAATTACATATTTATAATTTCTAAATTCGAAATTTACATTTATAATTCTAAAGACAATTCTGAGGATGCTGAAGCTTGGCATATATATTTGTCGTTCCCCGTACTGAATTTCAGACAAATAGCAAAACCGTGAATTTCAGATTGGTTAAAAACATTGGTAAGCCACAAAATTACTTTACAAAGTATTTTTGATACTCAAAAATATTTTTACACTAAAAAAAAAAAAATTACACAAAAAAAAAATAAAAATTAGTAATTTTTCTATTTTTACAAAAATGACATAAAAAAGATTTTTCTCAAAATAAAATATTTCTAATCAAAATTCTTAATTTTTTTCACGTTAGAAAGTGTGATATCATTTAAAAAGGGCAATGCAGAGGGCGTTCATACATATATTCGGCCAAGTCGAATTTAACTTTTCTATTTGTTTAACATTTTAACTTAATAATTTTTTTAATGAAAGAAGAAAAGTCAATTTTTCCCATTTTTAAGTTTACAGTAGCATATTTTTTTTTTTTTATTTTTTTATACCTAAGATATCTATTGACGTTATTTACCTCAGAAACAGATCTATAACATTTTTCATTTCCACTCTAGTGATAGATGGTATATATAAGTTTGACATTCCGTTTGTAACACCTCGAAATATTGGTCTAGGACTCCATATATAGTATATATATTCATGATCCTCGCTCGATTTTAAGACGATCTAGCGATGTCCGTCCGTCCGTCTGTCTGTCTGTTGAAAACACGCTAACTTTTGAAAGACTTTACGGAGGCTCCTGAAGTTTGACATATATGTTGGTCATTTACCTGGTCAGGTTGGTATTGCAATCCAGCGAAATCGGTCCAGTGGTTCAAAAGTTATGAGCAAAAGACTGAATTTCGGCATGGGTTTTTCGTGAATTTACGAGATAAAAAACACGCTTACTTTCCAAAGGCAAATCTGAGGATGCTGAAGCATGGCATATATATTTGTCGTTCCTCTGACCGGGTTCGTATTGAGTTTCAGCGAAATCGGTCTAGTAATTCTAAAGTTATAAGCAAAACCGTGAATATCAGATTAGTTTCACCTTAAATTCACGTGTTGAAAACCCGTTATACATGTTTTTAAAACATTGGTAACCCGGTGAAAAATGAGCATATATGGATACATATATATAAATATATGGATGCATATATGGTCATATATGAAATTGTATGCAGTCATATATGATCATATTTGCAACATATATGTCCATATACGTAAAATGAGGGTATATGCCCATATATGACATATGTGGGCATATATGGAGCATATATGTCATATATTTTCATATGCCCTCATTTTACGTATATGGACATATATGTTGCAAATATGATCATATATGCCTTTATACAGTATCATATATATTCATATATGCTACATATATGGACATTAGACCGACTCACCTTATATGGGCAAAAAAAAAAGTTAAAGTTGTACCCCGCTCAAAATTAACTTTGGCATGTTTTATGAAGATTCCCAAAATATTTGGGCTCTAGCGATAATCTCCCGTGAGCTAAACCGCGTCAAAAATGGATCCAAAAATGGTATTTTTCATGAATAAAAAATTCAGTAAATTTTTTTTTGTCCAATGAATGACCAAATATAATAGATATTTAGGAATTCTTTGATTCTGCATTAAAACATTTTAAAAATCTAACCACAGACTCGAGATAACGAGATGTTTATGTCAGTTTTTTGATGCTTTTCAAGTCGATTTTACTGAAAACTTAAATAACTTTGGTATTTTTTGTCCGATTTTCACTTCTAATAAATCGTTAGAAAGGTGTTGACCACCTCTTGGGATTTTAGTCAAAAATTAACCCTTAACTGCACTGTCTTACTTTTTTATAACATTTACTTCGACATCATTAAAATCCATTTTATAACCACAAAAAGCGTATATTTGTGCAGGAAACACGTTTAATTAATATATTTGGCCTCAATTAATTTAACCCATGCATGATCAAAATATTTTGGCAAACATTTTTAAAAAAGTTTTTGGGGAAATTATTGAAAACTAGTTGTAATACTTTAAAAAAATTAAATTAAATAAGGTTTTGTTCATCTAGACGTGCTTATTAATATTAAATAATTATTACGTGTAACACTTTTCCGGTAATTTTTTTTTTTCGAAATTTGTGTGTGCAAATTAGTTTCAAAAATAAAATATAAACAAATTCTGTCTTAATCGCATATATTCGCGCAAAAAACGCATCTAATAAATAGAAATATAAATTATATTATTTTTTTTTTAAGTATTACAACTGGACTTAAATTTTTTCCACATTTTTTTTTAAATTGGTCATGAATGGGTTAAATAAAAAATATTAAGATCTATTTATTAGATAAGTTTTTTGCACGAATATATGCGATTAAGAGAAAATTGGTTTATATTTTTGCACATACAAATTCCGAAAAAAATTGACCGGGAAAGTGTTACACGTAATAAATATTTGATATTAATAAATAAGCACGTCTAGATAAACAAAAACCTCATTTATTTTATTTTTTTTTAAGTATTACAAATAGCTTTCAATAATTTCCGCAAAAACTTTTTTAAAAATGTTTGCCAAAATATTTTGATCATGCATGGGTTAAATTAATTATGGCCAAATATATTAATTAAACGTGTTTCCTGCACAAAGATACGTTTTTTGTGGTTATTAAATGGTTTTTAATGACGTCGAAGTAAATGTTATAAAAAAGTAAGACAGTGCAGTTAAGGGTTAATTTTTAACTAAAATCCCAAGCGGTGGTTAACATCTTTCTAACGATGTATTAGAAGTGAAAATCGGACAAAAAATACCAAAGTTATTTAAGTTTTCAGTAAAATCGAATTGAAAAGCATCAAAAAACTGACATAAACATCTCGTTATCTCGAGTCTGTGGTTAGATTTTTAAAATGTTTTAATGCAGAATCCAAGAATTCCTAAATGTCTATTATACTTGGTCATTCATTGGACAAAAAAAAATTTACTGAATTTTTTATTCATGAAAAATACCATTTTTGGACCCATTTTTGACGCGGTTTAGCTCACGGGAGATTATCGCTAGAGCCCAAATATTTTGGGAATCTTCATAAAACATGTCAAAGTTAATTTTGAGGGGGGTACATCATCAACTTTTTTTTTTGAGTCACTCTAATGGACATACATGAAGCTGTATGAAGGCATATATGATCATATTTGTACCATTTTTCACCGGGAAGTCACAAAAATATTTTATAACGTATTTTTGTCACTCAAAAATTTTTTTACACTAAAAAAATACACTCGAAAAAAATTTTACACTCAAAAAAAATTTTACACTCAAAAAAAAATTTCGTAATTTTTTTTTTTTTTTTTTCAAAAATTACTTAAAAAAAAAGTTTTTTTACACAAAATAAAATATTTCTAATCAAAAATGTTATTTTTTTTCACGTTAGAAAATTTACTGTCACTTAAAAAGGGCACTGTGGAGGGTATTCATAGATTCGGCCAAGGCGAATTTAACTTTTATACTTGTTTTTTTATTTAATTCACACGACTTTGTTAAAAAATAATTTGAAATATGTTATAATTCACAGTTTTACTTTTTTGAGCATTTTTCACTTTTCGCACGAACTTTTGATGTTTTACCCCTAGTAAAACTTGATGCAAAAAGTTTTGTAGAACATTTTAACCCTTTAAACTCACATTTTATTGGTGGTCTATGAGAATATTTAAACAGAGGACCAAAATGACCCCTAAAAATGGGAGATAGAGGATTAATGTTTTCTAAGAAAATAACAGCTAATAAATTTCACTAATTAGATTTTAAACTCCTTTTTGACTTATTCCAAACGTGTTTGAAAAAAATCAAAACTTCAGTGGCCCATAAAAAGAACTCGAGCTAAGTTTTCAAAACGCTTCGGGAAGACCAACTTCTATTGATAAACTCTAATTTTTTTCCCCCAATTCAAGATACACTTGAAGACCCCAAATATGTTGCACAGTGTTTTTAATAAAACCATAAAAAATATAAAAAAACATGCATAAAAACATAACATTGTGGAGGGTATTTAAAGATTCAACTAAGCCGAATAAAGCCTATTCCCAGCAAAAATTGGCATTACTAGTAATGGGTTTTGTAATCCGAAACAGATGTTAATAAGTAGTTACTTATTGAATAAAACACTAATTATTTTAACAAGGGCGTGAGACAAAAATAAGTAGTGAAGAGTATGGAGATAAATAAGTAGTTACTGACTCGGATTACTAAAAAGGAGTAAAAACCCATTACCAATAAGAAGTAAAATAATTAGTTAATTAAAACATTTTAAATTTAACTTGTTTTTACTAAAACTTAAAAATTGTGTAATTTTTATTAAGTTTTTAAGTACTTTTTAAGTTATTTGAATTGTAAAGGTTAAAAACTGCAAGTGCTAGGAGATATTATTACTTAGAAGTGCTTTTATAACACATTACTGAAAAGTAGTTACTTTTGGGCTTAAAATAATGTTAATGGTAGTGGGTACTCATTATAAATACTGTACTGGGTAATGATTACTTTTCACAACTCATTACCATGTTTTTGCTGGGTTGTTTTTTTATATTACTACATTTTGGAGGGTTTAAAGATTCAGCACAGCCGATTTTCGCATATATTTTTATATATTTCTTATTTTTTTTTTTTTATAATTTCCAAAATATATTAAAAACAAACCACTATATCGTCACCTAAAATGCAAAAGGCCCTAACTAACAAAAAATTCAAAATCAGTTTTTTGATTGGTTCTGGATTATTTTATTAACATTTTATTAACACGTCTCCACAAAAAATTAGGACTGCAAATTAAAAATTAGCGATTTTATAGCCAAAATTAAAAAACATGTGATTTGGGCAATCTCCAATAGATGTGACTATACAAAAAACTTGTTTAATATTTTTTTATTTATTTTGATATTTATTTATTAAAAGAACGTCATTAGAATATTTTAGCCAAATTCATTAAAAAATAACAAAGTTATTAACAAATTTTAAATATCATTCAATACTATTTTTTGCTTCTCCTGTAAAATTAAAAAAAATGTTTGTTAGGGGCTTTTGCATTTTAGGTGACGATATATTTTGTTAATCCAGTGCTTTGCCAGTACTTAAGCTCTTGTTTGTCTAGCAATTTCTGCCTGGGTACATATAAATAATTTTAAAATGGTTGTCAATTACTCACTTGTCATTCTTAAATATTAACAAGAATGACAAGTACTACTACCAGAACTTCCACACACATTTAGCTATATTAAATACCAGCACAGACATTCAAGATAAAAATCAAGAAAATAAAAAGAAAATTGTAAAATTCTATTGCAACTTTTTAGTTTGTCATTAAAAATACAAGTGAATAAAATGCAAAAAGAAAAGTACAGAAAGAAAAAAATAAAAAGTTTAAAAGATGCAATTGTATAATGAAAAAAACGATAAGTTTCAAACTACAAAACACAAAAAACAACAACATCAAACACAACAAAAATACACAGCTTTCAACAACTTCAATTGGAAAATATTTTTATAAATAAGAGACTTTTCAACAACTACTTGTATGCCTCGATTCTTTGTAATGTTTAAAGTGAGTTACAAAGAAATTTCCACACAAAAAAAAACTCTCACAAGGAAGTATTCTAACACTTATAAACCGATTTGCCTGAAAACTTAAAATATATATAAAAAAGACAATTTTAAGGTTGAGGTGTTTCGGCTTATCGGCCATATCGGGAATTAAGGTTTTAAATTTCAGGCAAATCGGTTGGAATACATCCCTTGTCAGTTTGGTCATTGTTTTGCTTGCAGTTTTTTTAATCATATTCATTTTATCTGTTATAGAGAATCAGAGCATTTATTCCCCCAATACGAAATATTTTTTATTAAAAAAAAAACATCTACACCCACACATTCTTAGAAACATTTACTAAAACATTTTATTACGCATATTATTTAAGTGTTGTGATTGTGTGTGTGTGTTTGTATGTGTGTGGGTGGTTACTTGAAAAAGAGATGAATGGTTGACAAACAAGTTTCTTTGGAGCTCATTAAAAATTACACAAACTACACAAACACTCGGTAAATTGGTTATGTGTAAGTGTGTATTCTACACACTCTGAAATTTTTTTTTATCCATCATACAAACATGTCATAAAGCATGTCATAAGACAGTAGTATATTTTGTTAGGATGTTGAATACATAATACAGCATGTTGTTTGTTTGTTAATAGATTTTAAAAGTTTTCATTCTTAAACTAAACTTTGCATTGGGTTAAATGGACATTGTTGATTTAATATGATGTTGGTAACATCCTATAATATCCTTCTCAAATGGTGGGTTATGACTCCCAAGAGATCTGTTTTAGTGTTCCGAAAGGGGTTGCGAATAAAATAAATTTTAACACTGTACGACACGATTTAGCACCCATGATCGGGAACAAAAAATTCTGAAAGTTTTTCTAGATCAATTCGTTTTCGCGTTTTATACGCAAATCAATATTTTGTATATATCTGAGTTTTAATTATTTTGGGAAGTAAGGATTACGCCCGCAAGAGATAATCGTGATGGCTACAATTGTTTCCCCTGGTCAGGTTGGTATTGAATTTCGAGAAAATTGATCCAGTGTTTCAGCAGTTATGATCAAAACCGAGAATTTTGAACTGGTTTCACCTTGAATTCCCTCTTTTAAAAAAATCTATATGCTCTTTAAAAAAATATTGGTATGCCAGAATGTTAGTTATTTTATTGCTCCAAAAAATGTTTACACTAAAAAAAATTTCGCTAAAAAAATGTACACTCAAAAAAAAATTTACATTCAAAAAAGTTTGGCCATCCAAATTGTCTATGATGGCAACAAAAGGAAGATGTGTGCATTGCAAAAAGATATGGACACCTATCCCAGAGTTGCCACTAACAAACAAGGAGAAAAGTTAAATTCGACTTGGCCGAATCTATAAATACCATCCACAAGCCCCTATTAAGTGGTAGTAATTTATTTAACGTCACAACAAAATTGTTCCACATTTTGACATGAAATATTTTATTTGTAGTAAAAAACTATTTTAACCATTTTTGTAAAAAAACAATCATTTTTGAGTGTAACTTTTTTGTGTAAATTTTTTTTGAGTGTAAAATTATTTTTTTCGAGTGAAAACTTTTGTTTGGAGCTATAAAACTACTTCGTAAAATATTTTTGTGGCATACCAATATTTTTTAAAGAGCATTTAGATTTTTTTTAACGGGGGAATTCAAGGTGAAACCAATCCAAAATTCACGGTTTTTAATGTAACTGACTGACTGCCATACTCATTCATCATCGCCCAGTCCAAAGCGCTGAAGCTAGAGACTTGAAATTTGGACTGTAGGTTCACCTTCCGGAATATAGATCCACTAAGGCTAAATTTTTTGCCAATGATGATTCTAAGTGGTTAAAAAGGGTAAAAAATATATTTTTAGTACTTTTTTTATTTACTGAAATAATGGTCCTAGAAATTTTAAATTTGGAATGCAGGTTCACCTCCCGGAAAATAGATACACTAAAGCTGGGTTTTTTTTTAATGTTGATTGAATGGGTAAAAAGTGTACTTTTGGTACCTTTTTTTATTTACTGAAAAAATGGTCATAGAAACTTGAAATTTAGAATGTAGGATCCATTGTTGAAAAAAACATTCTGCAATAAGTACCTTTAGAATATTTATTACTTATTTTATTTCTTAAAATGATGGCCATAGAAAAATTAAATTTTGAATGAAAAAAACCTGGTGAAAAAAACGTTCTGGAAAAAGTACCTTTTGGAAATTGCGTTTCTGATGGGGGATAAAAAGTTGTACTTCTGATACATTTTATATATACTGAAATAATGATCCTTAACACTTGATATTTGGAATGTAGGATCCTTTAATGAAATAAAACATTCTGGAACAGTACTTTTGGAATATTCTGTTTCTAAGTATCTTAAAAAAGGTAAAAATTGTACTTTTGGTACTTTTTATATTTCCTAATATAATGATCCTAGCCACCTGAAGCTTGGAATGTGGGGTACTACGTTTTTTAAAATTACATTTTTATAAAAAGTACTTTTTATAAAAATTAACTTTTATAAAAAATAACTTTTATAAAAAGTACCTTTTATAAAAAGTAACTTTTATAACAAATAACCTTTTATTAAAAGTACCTTTTATAAAATGTACCTTTTATAAAAAGTTCCTTTTATAAAAAGTACCTTTTATAAAATGTACCTTTTATAAAAAGTACCTTTTATAAAAAGTTCCTTTTATAAAAAGTACCTTTTATAAAAAGTACCTTTTATTAAAAGTACCTTTTATAAAAAGTACCTTTTATAAAAAGTACCTTTTATAAAAAGTACCTTTTATAAAAAGTACCTTTTATAAAAAGTACCTTTTATAAAAAGTACCTTTTATAAAAAGTACCTTTTATAAAAAGTACCTTTTATAAAAAGTACCTTTTATAAAAAGTACCTTTTATAAAAAGTACCTTTTATAAAAAGTACCTTTTATAAAAAGTACCTTTTATAAAAAGTACCTTTTATAAAAAGTACCTTTTATAAAAAGTACCTTTTATAAAAAGTACCTTTTATAAAAAGTACCTTTTATAAAAAGTACCTTTTATAAAAAGTACCTTTTATAAAAAGTACCTTTTATAAAAAGTACCTTTTATAAAAAGTACCTTTTATAAAAAGTACCTTTTATAAAAAGTACCTTTTATAAAAAGTACCTTTTATAAAAAGTACATTTTATAAAAAGTACCTTTTATAAAAAGTACCTTTTATAAAAAGTACCTTTTATAAAAAGTACCTTTTATAAAAAGTACCTTTTATAAAAAGTACCTTTTATAAAAAGTACCTTTTATAAAAAGTACCTTTTATAAAAAGTACCTTTTATAAAAAGTACCTTTTATAAAAAGTACCTTTTATAAAAAGTACCTTTTATAAAAAGTTCCTTTTATAAAAAGTACCTTTTATAAAAAGTTCCTTTTATAAAAAGTACCTTTTATAAAAAGTACCTTTTATAAAAAGTACCTTTTATAAAAAGTACCTTTTATAATAAAGTACCTTTTATAAAAGGTACTTTTTAAAAAAAGTAAAAAATCTCCCAAATATATTTTTGGGAAAACTTATCAAACTACTTTAGGATAATTTAAAAAAGTCCATAAAATCTAGTAATTTTAAAATAGTAAAAAAAGAAAATGTCTCAGAATTTGAAAATTTTCCCACAATAAAAATATCGCTAAATCTGTAGAGTCTACAGTGTAGATATTCCTAGGTAAATTTTTTTTTAGAATTGGAGAATTCTTGTTAGGAAAAATGTTTAAGAATCAAGGAACTATCTGTACGAAAAACTTCTCTTAGAATTCAAATAAATAAAACATTCACGTGTTTTAAAAAACTCTAAACACGCTTTTAAACACATTGGTAAAAATGTGTTTAAAAGCCACAAAAATATTTTACAAGGTACTTTTGTAACTCCAAAAATATTTTAAACTCGAAAAATTTTTAAAGCTAAAAGCATTGGTGAGCCAAAAAAATACATGTAAGAAAAAATGGAAGAGACAAAAAGTGAAAAGAAAGTATGAAATGAGGTTGAGATTGCTAGAAATAGAATTGTAGTGTTGGAAACTGTTGAAATTTATTCTGTAGATACTATAAATATTCAGATATATAAAAAACAATTTCCATTAACAACACAAACCGACATTTAAAATCCTACTGATGATAACACTTACTGGGGTGTTTGAAACCGGTATAGGAATACCAAAAATGTCTATAATTTTTAGTAATTCAATTTTTCTTCTGCATTTTTTCAACTTCAACCCTTATAACAAATATAATTAGAGCCCGAGCTCGATCTGTACATTAAAAAGTTTTTTGTTACTCAAAAAAAAAAAATCCACATAATTTTTTTTTTTTTTTTTTTCAAAAATAAAAAAAAAAGTTTTTTTTACTAAAAATTAAAATTTTTTTAGTTTAAATATTTATTTTAATAACAATTACCTAAACAAGTATTTTTCTGCTTGATTGCATTTGTACTTAAAATATTCTGTTCATTGTTTAGGGTATTTATGGATTCGGCCAAGACGACTTTAACTTTTTTACTTGTTTTTTTCTTGATTCCATTCATTTCTCTTCATTTACAATTTCCTTAAATGTTATTTTTATTCCGCTCATGTTTAATAAAAAAAAAATATATACATACATTTATTAAAAAAAATTTAACAGAATTTTATTCATACTCTCGAACATACCATAAAAAATATTTATACTATATTATTTTTCTTTTATTTTGTAAAGAAAAGTTCCTTCTACAAAACTAAAGCATGTATGTGTGTATTGTGTATGTAGTTGTTAGTTTGTTGGTAGTATGAACGGAACATATATAATGGCAAACATTTACATGGCAGCCAGCATTAATTGCATGTAAATTGTCACAAGTGCACGAAAGAAAATGAATAAAAAGAAGAAAACCCAACAGAAAATAAATTTGTACACAGAAAAAAATCATACGAAGAAATTTTTCATAACATTTCACTATATTTATGAAACTAATGATGTTTTGTGTCAAAAATCTATGAAATGCATTTCATAAAATTTCATGATTTCATAAAAAAAAAAAATTTAAACCTATGCTATTTTTTTAAAATAAATTATTTATAAATGGGTGCGAAAAATAGATTTTGATTTAAAAAAATATTTATTTAGATTTAACCCATTAGCGCTTACAATTTCTTAAGAAAATACAAAACTTGATCAAGTGAGAGTGTTAAATTCGGCTGTGCCGAATCTTTTATACCCTCCAAAATGTAAAAAAAAAAAAATAAAAAAAAAAGTCAGGGTCGTTTTTTTTGGGGGAGGGGGTGTGGTGATGGGTGTCAGTGGGGGACTTTTAGATCTCCTTCCCATCGCGATAAATATACCAAATGTTTTATTTATTTAACAAAAATACAAAAAAACATGTAAAAAAGTGTATATTTTCAGAGGATGGTTCAGTTCTTCAAGGGGGAACTTATTTCCCCCTGGACCGATTTTGCCCATTCACGAACTTAACCTGCCTATGAACATGAGACATATTTGTGCCAAACTTCAGAAGTCTAGCTGTTTTTTTTTTTGGACTGCATTGTGTTATCTACAGACAGACGGACGAACAGACAGACATTCACAGAATGTCTTAGAATCGATCATGGATCAATAATATATATGGGGCATTCCATGCCAAATCGGAATCTTTGAAATTTTTTTTTTTTAGATTTTCTCAATTTGTTTACACTCCCTAAGTAGGCTCCCATACAAATAACAGTTGGAGCAAATTTTATAAAAAATGTAATTTTGAATGGAAGCCTACTTAGGGAGTGGAGATAGGGCGTAGGTATGTTTTAAAAAAATGTTGTAGGGTAAAAATAAATGGGGGTCGGTCTCACTAATGACCCCTTTCGGACGCACCATTGGACCGGTAGAAGCTGATTAAATAAATCAAATTTACAAAAATAAAAAAAATTGTATGGGGACCGCCTTAAAAATTAGAGATAGAGGGTAGGTGTGTTCAGAAAAAATGTTTGGACTAAAAAAATATTGTGGGTCGGTCATACATTTTGTTGGGCTAAGGGCACTATTAGGGCAGTTAGAGCGGTTGGAGCAAATTTTAAAAAATGTCATTTTGTATGGGAGCCCTCTTAGAAATTGGAGAAAGGGTATTAGTTTGTTCCAAAGAAATGTTAGGACGTAAAAATTAATGGGGGTCGGTCTTATAAATGATCCCTCTATGACGCACCATTGGAGCAGTAAAAATGATTTTAAGATTGGAAAATTACAATAAAATTTTTTCAAAAAATTAAAAAAAATAGTAATAATCGTTATCCCATGATCCTCCTGGGCAAAAAATTTATAGAATCGATAGAAGTTTTACACAAAAAAGTTTCAAAAAAATCGAAGAGTACAAATATTTTCAAAAATGAGATTTAAATTTTAAAAATCGCATACTAGAGCGCTTTTAAGAATTTTTATGGATTTTTTTTTTTAAGTACGTAAAAAAACAAAAATTTTGAAAAAAAAAAAATTGAAATTTGGACTATCCGATTTGACATGGAATGCCCCATATACTTTATGGGGTCCCCGACCGATATTTCGATGCGTTACAAACGGAATGTCAAAGTGAGTATACCCCCATACTGCGGTTGGAGGGTATAAAAAATATTAATAAACAATTGAATTTTTGGGTGTTTTTTATTAAGGTTCAGTTTATTACCGGAGAAATACGATATTTTTGGAAAATTTTCAAAAGTCCGCCCTTTACATCGTTCCTAAAAACGAATTTCATCAAATTTGAAGGCTTAAATGTCCAGTTATTATTCAAACGGGGACAAAAAAGAGTTGTTCCTAAAAGTTTCGTCAAAAAAGTTTAAAAGTGATAGACCAAGTGAAATGGCACATGAACCCAAATGACCTATCACAAGCTTGAACCCTTTTATATAAAAACATAAAATTGTGTCCGTGATGTTGAAAATTTTCAATTTTCAAGAAATTTTTAACTCCAAAACGCCAAACAGTTTTTGTGTCCGGGATTCCAAATTTTTTTAAACTCCTCATTTTGCAAAATGTAAATTTCGTAAATGTTTTTCTTGAAAAATTAAATGCATTTTCATATATTTATGAAATATTTCATAAATTAATTAAAACTTTTCATTCAAGTTCGTCCAATATAACGGTTTCCTAAATATAATGAAATTTTTATAAAAAGTTCATATTATTTATGAAACATTTCATAAATACTATAAAATTGTTTCATTAATATTATCAAATATTTTAGTAAAATATAATTTAATATACGATATACTTTGAAATATTTCATAATATTGGTGAAAGATTTCATAATAGTTTCATAAAAATAAATTAAATTTTCTTCATTATATTAATGAAAATTTTTATAAATATAATAAACATTTCATTCATTTTTCCACTATGAACAATTATGAAATTGTTTCATATTATTTATGAAACTGTTAAATTTGGCAAACTGTAATGAAGAGTTTCATATGACACTTTTCATAAATATAATGAAGCTTTTTCTCTGATTGTACCAGAACAAAATCTGGTGAGTCATTACCTTGTTGTTAACATTGTGAAGGGAATTTTAAGATTCGCCACTGCCTTTTATAGCCTCTCACTTGTTATTTAATAATTACTAGTTGTAATTTAACAAAATTTTAAGTTATATTTTTTTCTGTGTAAGCTCTTATAAATTATTTTTTTATTTTCTTCTTACCATCCCACTTCATGGAATGTGTTACTCTTATGTAGTTACTAACTAATACTTGAAAATATACCACTACATACAGACAGATATATTTTCGAGGAAAATTAAAGAAAAGATCCAAGGTTTAGTAGTGACTTTTTCAAGTGTGAAACAAAAAGGTGTCTTTTAAAACAACTTGTGGTTTATAACGTATAAATATAATGGTGGCTCCAAATTTTCTATTTAAGACTTTTACAGTTTAAACAATTTTGTTTCTAGAACTTATTGCAGATTAACAATAAAAACCAGCCTAATAATTAAATTTTGCAAATTTCTTACATGTAGGTGATATAAAATATTTGTTGCTTCTAGATATAATTGCTAATGAGGTTAAAGAGGAGAGAGGACACGCCACAACTCTAATAGAACAATATTTAATAACTAACTACCTCTTACACAAAAAAAAAAAAAGGACACACAAATTTGTGTTTTAACTACTAGTAAAACTTTCCGTAATTAAAATTTTTGTGTAAAGTACAAAGTTTACAAACTGAATGTTTTAAAAGCCACAAATGGTCTCCACATATATTTGTAATTTTTGCATAGAAATGAAAAATAGTTTTTAAATGTACAAATGAATGTCTCAAAATGTAAGTGCTTTTCTAAACGAAAAATGTCTCTGGATCCGAAAATTTTTCTAAATGAAAAATGTCTCAGAATCTAAAAATTTTTATATATGAAAAATGTGTCAGAATCTAAGAATTGTTTTATATAAAAATGTCTCAGAATAAGAGAGGTTTTATTTACGAAAAATGTCACAGAATAAGAGAATTTTTCTATATGAAAAATGTCTCAGGATCTCAGATTTTTTTTTTTACAAAATTTCTCAGAGTTCAAAAATTATTCTAATCAAAAAAAGGTCTTTTCTGTCTTTTCTATTCAAAAAATGTCTTGGAATTTTTCTATTTAAAGAATGGCTTAGAATCTAAGAATTTTTCTTTACGAAAAATTTCTCAGAATCTGAGAATTTTTTTACATGAAAAATCTGAAAATTGTTTTATACAAAAATGTCTCAGAATATTAGAATTTTTCTATACGGAAAATGTCAGAGAATCTAAGAATTTTTCTATACGAAAAATGTCTTTGAATCAGGGATTTTTTTATATGAAAAATATCTCAGACTTTAAAAATTTTTCTATTTGAAAAATGTCTTGAAGCCTAACAATTTTTCTATTCGAAAAATGGCTCAGAATCTGAAATTTTTTTCTATATTTTTCTTTAAGGAAAATTTTTCAATATGAAAAATTTCTAAGAATCTAAGAATTTTTCTATATGAAAAATCTCTTAAGTAGATTAAATCTGAGAATCTAAAAAAATGTCTCTAAATCTTCTACATATTCTATATGAAAAATTAGAATCTGAGAATTTTTCTATATGAAAAATATTTTAGAATCTGAAAATTTTTCTATACGAAAAATGTCTCAGGATCTGAAAAGTTTTCTATACGAAAAATATCTGAGAATTTTTCTATATAAAAATTGTCTCAGAATATAACAATTTTTCTAATCGAAAAATGTTTCATCTGAGAATTTTTCTATATGAAAAATTTTTTAGAATCTTAGAAATTTTCTATATGAGAAATATTTTAGAATCTGAGAATTTTTTCATATGATAAATGACTCAGAATCTGATAATTTTTCTAAATGAATAATGTCTCAGAATCTAAGAATTTTTCAATATAAAAAATATCTTAGGAAAAATGTCTGAGAATCTGAGATTTGTTCTATATGAAAAATGTTAAAGAATCTGAGAATTTTTCTATATTAAAAATGTCCCAGAATCTGATTTTTTTATATAAAAAATTACTCAGAATTTGGGAATATTTTTATATGAAAAACAAGTAAGAAAATTATAGTCGGTTAAGACCGACCATATAATACCCTACACCAGAGTTTCCCGGAAAATGGGTCCAAGTTCAAACATGAACTGATTAGATCTATATTTTGTCAAATCTTTAATAAGTGTAAAAAGCACGCACTAATCAAATTTGAGTGGAATAGGCTTCTTTTTGTTGACAATTAATTGCTTCAACTGAATATCGGGCGAAATTTCCACATGGGACCTAAGTCCAAAAATGGTCCGATGATAATCAGATTTGATAAGGTTATTAAAGTACGCGTTTAACATACACAAACAGAATTTTAATTAAATATTTTCCATTTTCATGAAAATTGAGAGATTTATGTGAAAATCGGGAAGGTGGTTTGTATGGGGGCTACTAGAAGAACTGGTTCGATTTCTTTAAAATTCGGAATGGTGATTTGTGTGTATAAAACATTAATTCCTGCCAAATTTTGAAAAGATACCTATTAAAATGCGGCTATTAGAGTCATTTGAGCCAAAACTTAAGAGGACCTTTGTATGGGGGCTAGGTCTAAATATGGACCGATTTTTTCCAATTTTAATAGGCTTTGTCCTTGGGCCAAAAGAGGCTAAAGTTTTAAATTTCAAGTCAATTGATCGAGAATTGCGACCTGTATCGTGTTTACACCGTTTACATGGACAGACAGACGGACGGACGGACGGACGGACATCGCTAAATCGACTCAAAAAGTGATTCTAAGTCGATCGGTATACTTTAAAGTGGGTCTAGGACCAATATTTCGGGTAGTTACAAACATCAGCACAAACTCATTATACCCTGTACCACAGTGTGGTGTAGGGTATAATGACTCAGAATTTGAGAATTTTTCTATATGAAAAATTATTCAGAGTCTCAGAATTTTTTTTTATATCAAAAATAACTTAGTATGTGAGAGTTGTTCTACACGCAAAAAAAAACTGTAATGTTAGCAAAAAAGCTTGTAACCTACAAGAAAATTTGCTGATTTTGAACCCACAATTTTTTTTGGTAAAGTTAGCAAAAACGTTTTGCCAAAAATTAGTTAACTGAATTTTTTTTTATTTCAACTTAGTTTATACACATTTGAGGACCCCATTGGGTTCGAACCCTATAGGTCCAGACCCCGATGGGCGCGTAAGCCTACCTATAGGGCGTAGGTATGTTTTAAACAAATGTTATAGAGTAAAAATAAATGGTGGTCGGTCTCACTAATGAACCCTCTCGGACGCACCATTGGACCTGTAGAAGCTGATTAAGTAAAACAAATTTACAAAAAATAAAAAAAATGTATGGGGACTGCCTTAACAGTTAAAAATAGGGGGTAGGTGTGTTCAGAGAAAATGTTTGGACTAAAAAAATATTGTGGGTCGGTCATACATTTTGTTGCTCTTAGGGCACTATTAGGGCAGTTAGAGCGGTTGGAGCAAATTTTAAAAAATGTCGTTTTGTGTGGGAGCCCCCTTAGAAATTGGAGATAGGGTATTAGTTTGTTCCAAAGAAATGTTAAGATGTAAAAATTAATGGGGGACGGTCTTATAAATGAAACCTCTATGAGGAGCAGTAGAAATGATTTTAAGATTGGAAAATTACAATAAAATTTTTTCAAAAAATTTTAACAAAAAAAAAATTTTAAGTTTTACACAAAAAAAATTTCAAAAAAATCGAAGAGTACAAACATTATCAAAAATGAGATTTAAATTTTAAAACTTAAAAATCGCATGCTAGAACGCTTTTAAGAATTTTTTGGTATTTTTTTTTAAGTACGTTAAAAAATTCAAATTTTGAAAAAAAAAAACTGAAATTTGGACCATTATTGAAGAAGTTATGAGTAAAAGAAGTTTGAGTAAAGGAACAAACTACCAATTTTTAAAAATTCGATATCTTTGAACGGGTAATCAAAAAAATCTAAAAATTTACCACGAAGGAGTTTTCCTTCGTGGTAAATTTTTAGATTTTTTAGTAAAACAGCTTTTTTTTAAAAGTTAGCAATATCTCAAAAGCTGTTCTATTTTTGAAACTTTGAATTTCATTTTCGGTTTACATGGAAAATAAATGCAAAGTTCAGTTTTTGACTATTTCTGTTCTTTGTTTCAAAGAAAACAACATAAAAAATAACGACTTTTATTAGCATTCAATTTTAAAGTCATTTATTTTTGTTCTGTGTGTAGAAATATGTGATATGAAGAAATCTTAATTTTTTAATGATTTGCGTACGTTATTTTGTTTTTTTATTGTTTGAATTTTTTAAGGAGAAATCATTAGTTTTTACCTACTTGTGTAAGTTATTTTTTAGTAGAAAAAAAAAAAAAAATTTATTTATAGAACTATAAAAACATGTTTCTATCAAGTGACTTTGGGTATTTCGGGATCGATTCCCCAAAATTTTATTAAATTTTTTTTAATAAATAATTCAATAGAAAAATTGTAAAATAACCTACAAAATCATTAATTTCACAGTGCAACACCCAAAATCGGAATGGGATGAAACCAAAAGCAAATGAAAGTAGATATATTCCATAACAAACCCCTCAAGGCTTTTTTCTAGTTCAGAGCTAGATTTTGTTTTACAAGCATTTGAAGTTAGTGCACTTTAATTATAATTATAATAATAAATGCTTGAAAACTGTATCAGTGGCGAATGATTAATATTGTAATTGCCTTTAAATAACAATCATACGCATCGGTGTCCAGTGATTTATATTAATAATTGCCTTTAAATAACAATCATACGCAACGGTGTACAGAGGTTTATTTTAATAATTTGGCTATTCAGTAAATAGGTACTGGACCGATTGAAGCAAAATTCATACCAGTCATAGCGGAAGTAATTTTGAGCTTAAGTTTGGAAACTGGACCCTTCACGTCCAATAAGGGCACCACCAGGGGCCTTTAAAGTAGGACATGTTTAGTACACAAAAACTTTAAATGCTTTAAAATCACCAACTTCAAATGCATGTAAAATAAAATCTAGCTCTGACCTAAAAAAAAGGCCTTGAGGGTTTTGTTATGGAAAACGTCAGCTTTCATTTGCTTCTGGTTTCATCCCATTCCGATTCCGAAAGTTCGATTTTGTATCACTGTGTTTTTAATGTTTTCGTAGTTAATTTTTTAATAATTATTTCATTTGTTTTTACCTACAATATATTTTGAGTTTATCTGTTTAAATCTGTTTTTACTGTAGTTTGTTATAGAATATGAATATAATTTCCATATGTTAATAAAGTTTATGATGTCTGCATAATTTTTTATACTTCATGATTTCAAATGTATAGAAATGCAGTTTTTATTTACTTAATCTTATTTAAAAAGTAATTTCAATTTACTTTTTATGGATTTTAAATAATTTTCTATATTTTTGCATATTTTACTTGGCAAAGATTTTTTTTATTTCACATAGTGTAGATAGAATAACTCATCAAAAAAATTTCTACTTGATAAATTCAATCATCAAATAAAAAAATAGGAAGCATGTGGAAAGAAGTTTAATATAATATTGCAGGAAAAATTTTATCCATCAAATGAAACATTTTTGAAACAAATCCAAATCTCAGACTCTGACTGGGTATGTAAACATATTCCCAGTCAGAGTCTGAAATTCAGATCAAAATATTTCTTTCAGTGTGGGGATATTAAATCTTTGAAATTGTGCTTTTGTTTTGTTACTTTTTCATTTCCTCTATTGACTTTTTTAATTTGTTCAGATCGCTTTTAAATTGTTTTACATTAAAGCCATTTTAAATAATTGTTTTAATCAACAAAAAAAAAATATATAAAAATCATTCATCAAAAAATATAAAAAAAAATAATAATAATATTTCTTATCCGGCATTTTTATTGTTAAAGTGCAATACATGAATATTATTTATGCATAAAATATTTTATGCATCACTTTAGCATTATTTCAGTGTGTTTTTTTTTTATATTCATGACGCTGACTGGTATGTTTTTGGGTCATAAGAGTAAATAATATAAAGAATATTTTAGTTTTTTTTTTTTAATGCGATATACTTGAATATGTTATAATTTATTTTACTCGTTTTTTTATATAAATGTAGTATAAAAGCTTTTAAGCATGAACTAAATCCTATATTTAGAGATGTTTAAGTATTCTTTATTTTTTTCAACATACATAAAAAAAATGTTGGCAAATGTTTTAGCAAACAAAATAAAATAAGATATTTTATGCATTTAAAAAAGCAAAGAAAAGGATAAGGGACCTTTACACTCAGAAAAAAAACTAACTAAAAAATGGGAAAATTAACTAAATCCAAGGAAAATTGATAATGATTTAGCTCCATTGCCATGTATTCCTACTTTTTATTCCATATTTTTCTTTAAAATTAG
This sequence comes from Pegoplata infirma, assembly GCA_963921195.1. Classification (NCBI taxonomy): domain Eukaryota; kingdom Metazoa; phylum Arthropoda; class Insecta; order Diptera; family Anthomyiidae; genus Pegoplata; species Pegoplata infirma. The sequence goes on along the minus strand of OY992536.1, from coordinate 259,504,905 downwards.
GACCAATTTGAACTAGAAAGTGGGAAAAAATTTCCCATTTTTTAGTTAAAAAAAAATTTTTGATGAGGACATTTTTCCTAAAAATTAGTTTTTAAAGTTAAATTACAACAAAGACTTTGTCTTTAACGTTTGTTCCCAGACTATGGGAAAACACGCCAAAGCCAAGGCATTTGTTGTGATTAAAATATCATTTTTTCCCTCACACATACATGTGTAGAAAAAAATGTAAACATTAAATTTATTACTTGTTATACAAGACCAAACTCTCCTTTTCATATACTACAAATAATAAACAAGATGTGAACTACAAGCAAGCATGAAAAAAAAAAATAAATCAACTAAACAATTTCATGTTATGAAAAATTTACTAAATTTGTGGAAAAAACTTCCTCAAATTAAAGAAGATAAATATGATAAACTAATTGGTAGGAAATTACGTCCTAAAACTGAATTTTTTGAACTAAATTTTGTTTTAAGAAATATGTCTTAAAAATAAAGATTTTTTTTCATTTAATTAGGGAAAATTTCTTTGGCGGAAAGAATTTTTTCCATGTATTAGGGAATTCCATTTAAGGAAAATTATGGCCTATTTAACAGTCCATGAACTAAAATTTTTTCCTAAAAGTTGGGAAAATTTCCAAAATTTTAGTTAAATTTAACTAAAATATTGGAAAATTTATAAACTATTTTGAAGAAAATTTTTCCAACGTTTAAGTTAATGGTTTTTTTTTGAGTGTAGCAATTTAAAGGTCCTATATGTTTTTAACCTTTCAACTTCGACTGCTTACCACTAGTAACATTTAGATTTGGTTATCACCAGGGACAGGACCTTCGTGCACTAAAAACTAAAATCTTTGAAATATGCACTAAAAACTACAAAAATATGCACTAAAAATTACAAAAATTACACAGGTTGACAAAATTTGAACTTTTTCAATTTGCCTGACCTTTGACAACTGATTTATATGGATTTTAGTGTGCTGATTCCGAATCTGTTATCCAATTGTTTCCATCAGCTCGCGTTCGCGAGCAAATCGCTGTTAACGAGTCGAAAAAGTGCGTTTTTACCAATTTTGCTTGGCTATAATTTCCAAAAAAAAATTTAGTGCCTCAGTTTTAAACACGAACTTACCCTGCAAAAAAAGTCATTACCACTTCTCAGTGGAGTGCTTTAAAACTAAAACAAATGTAATGAAATACAACAAAAATAACAAAAAACACAAGACAAAAACACACAAACAGTTTTTTCTACTCCAGAATACATAGATATTCAGCACTTAACTCATTACCTATCGCGACACCTCCATACAAATGTAAGTAGATATTCAGTAGATAAGAACTACTCCGTGGAAGTAGTTGGAAGTTGTTTGAAAGCTCGGAGTACTTCTTATCTACTGAATATCTACTTACTTTTGTATGGGACCCAGCAAAACTTAGATTACCAAATAAGGTATAAAATAAGGTATAGGATCTCTTATTTTATACATTGCAGCATTGATGATTTTAACAGGCGATGAGACTCAAAGTAATGCATCCACATTATCACAAAGAATACCAGTAAGGTATAAAATAAGTCATAAATTTATAACGAAGATTACGAGTAAGGTGTAAAATATATGATATTTTATAGGTTACCAGAATTGAAATAATATAGCATACCAGAAGATAATATAAAAGGTGTTACGAGTAGTGAAAAAGTAATTTTGTATTAAATTTACTCACGTTATTGTAAGTGAGTGTAAGTAGATAAAATATGCTCGTGAGTGTGTGTCGTTAGAAATTTCCTGTCGTAAGCCCATCTCTAGTTTAAACTTATGCATTTTTTATAAAATAATTATTTTTTATGTTATTGTAATGCATTATGCTTTCAATTATAAATAATACATTATTTCAAACTTTCAAGTAATACATAATGTAACCAAATATAAGTCATCCATGATTTAATGTTTAGAAATAACAAATATGAAATACATTTTTTCCAATAATCATGCATTACGTAGCAAATTATTAGTAATGCATTATTTTTCACTTGAAAATAATACGTTGTGGAACAAATGTTTGGTAAGACATCATAAAATAATGCTACAAATAAATTATATGCATTACCTGGTAATGTGTTATATAATCACTACCCATTACCAAAGTTTTGCTGGGGAGTGTCGCGGAAGGTAATGACTTAAGTGCTGAATAACAACTTTTTATGGAGTAGAAAAAACTGTTTGTGTGTTTTTTTCTTGTGTTTTTTTGTTATTTTTGTTGTATTTCATTACATTTGTTATAGTTTTAAAGCACTCCAAATAGAAGTACTCCGCACTTTTTTTGCTGGGTAACTATATTGGATGCCAGGATTCCAAAACTGGTATTAGATTTTTTCTTACAGCTATAGTTTCCGAGTTATTAAAAAGGGCATAAATTTTCAGACAAAATTAAAGAGGTCATAAATTTAAAAATTTTATTTTAGCGATATCTCAAAAACTAAAGATGACTCAACAAAAGAAAGAGCATTTTTGGAATCAGCATATCTAACATACCTAAAATCGTCATTCACTTTTTGGATGTAAGACATGTGTTGGTAAATATAGACTCACAAACATGCCAAAAACAGCCTATTTTCAAAGATTCCTTAGACTATTTCTCGAAAACTAGAGCTGACTCAAAAAAACGGTAGCCAGATTTGAAATCAGCGTACCCCTACTACCCAAAATTAGTTATCAGAACCCGAGAAAAAAAAAGTGTTGCCCTGTGTTATGCATATAAAAAAAAATTTTTAATTTTTTTTTTAAATATTTTTTTACTTTCCCGGCTAAAAATGAATTGTATATGAGCATATATGAACACATCTGACCATACATCATTAATTCGAAAACATATATGATAATATATGAACATATATTAAAATTGGCGCTTATTCAATATATGACCATATATGGTAAAACATATGATAATATGCGATCATATATTGGCCTATCCTTAACATAAATTATCATATATGATCGTACATGAGCTTGTATACATTATTTTTAGCCGGGTTTTTAGATTATTAACAAACCCGGCTAAAAATGTTGTATATTATCATATATGATATCATATATGAGACCATATACAGTATCATATATAGTATCAAATATGGTCTCATATATGACCATATTCCAAAATTGGCGCTTATATAAGACACGATCATATATGATCCAATATATGTGATCATATATTAGATCATATATTGAATCATATATTGGATAATATATTGAATCATAAATGGGATTATATATGATGTTGTTTTCAATTTGTTTTACATTCTTTTTCATATTTTTTATTTATTTTTTTCATTTTAAACTATATGTAATAGATTATTATCATGCGCGGGTACAAGGGGGGGGAAAAAGGGGAAATTTCCCCCCCCAGACTAAATTTCGAAAAGAAAAAAAAAAGAAAAAAAAAGAAAAAAAGAAAGAAAAAAGGAAGAAAAAGAGGAAAAAAAGAAAAGAAGGAAATTTTTAAAAAATTTTCCAAAGGAAAAAAAAATTCTAAAATCCAAAAATTTTTAATGGAAAAAAATTTAAATTTTTTGAAGGAAAAATCTAAAAAATTTATAGGGAAAATCTGAAAATTTGTAAAGGAAAACTGTGACTAAATTTGGTACAAAAAAAATGAAAAATAAAAGAAAGTATGAAGTGAGGTTGAAACACAAAATTTATTGTGTAGAAACTATAAATATTCACATATATCAAAACACTTTTTATTAACAAGACAAACCGACATTTAAACTCCTACTGATGATAACACTAACTGGGGTGCTTGAAACCGGTATGGGAAACATCAGAAATGTCTACAATTTTTAGAAATTCAATTTTTCTTCTACATTTTTTCAACTTGAACCCTTATGACTTACAATTAGACTTTTTCTCAGAATCTGAGGTTTTTTCTATAGGAAAAATGTCTCAGAATCTGAGACTTTTTCTATAGGAAACTGTCTCAGAATGTGGGACTTTTTCTGTAGGCAAAATGGCTCAAAATCTGAGACTTCTTCTATAGGAAAAGTGTCTCAGAATTTGAGACTTTTCCATAGGAAAAATGTCTCAAAATCTGAAAATGTCTCAGAATATGAGACTTTTTCTAATAGAAAAATGTCTCAGAATATGAGACTTTTTCTATAAGCAAAATGTCTCAGAATCTGAGACTTTTTCTATAGAAAAAATGTCTCAGACACTGAGTCTTTTTCTACAGAAAAAATGTCGTAGAATCTGAGTCTTTTTCTATATGAAAAATGTCTCAGAATCTGAGACTTTTTCTATATGAAAAACGCCTCGAAATCTGGGACTTGTTCCCTCGAAATCTGGGACTTGTTCTATAGGAAAAACACAACAAAAAAACGCCTCAGAATCTGAGACTGTTTCTATAAGAAAAATGTCTCAGAATCTGAGACTTTTCCTATAAGAAAAACGCATCAAAATCTGATACTTTTTCTATGGAAAAATCGCCTCAGAATCTGTGACTTTTTCTATAGGAAAAATGCTTCAGAGTCTGAGGGCGGATTTTACAGTCAGCACTAAGTGGTGACTTAAGCTAAGAAATTTCTTAAATCCAAAAAACTATTTTATAAAATCTACTTAAGTAAAACTTAAGTCATCTATTATCATAACTTAAGTTTTACTTAAGTAATTTATTTTGATTTGACAATTTTAAAAAAAAAAATACAAAACAAAATTCAATTTATAATAAAAACATACAAAAAAAAAAAAAAAAAAAATCCAACAATTGCTCTTCTTTTCCTTTAAAATCTCCATCCGAAACTCTCAAATTCAAGGTATTACCATCAAATTTCAAAATATTTCCATCATATCGAAAAAAATAATTAAATAAATAAAAATCTGTAAGGAATTTGAGATTGGCGGAAATGACCCATCAAATGGATAACATCCAATCTTTTTCCTCAAGATTTTGTTGAAAATAATAAAAACGTTTGTTGGTGTAGAAATCCGAAGTCAATCGGATAGATAATTTTTCAATGATGACCCTAGCGCCCTGGTCGTTTTGGTTCTAACAAGACCCAAGGCAGATGATTGTATTGGAATAGAAGAGCAATTGAGTGATGTGATGAGTATGTGATGAAGATTGTAATTACTCAAATTATTTGTCCCAGACCCACATTTTAGAATACTGATCTACTGTTCGTCCGTCTGATTGTCCATGTATCGTTGAAAATGTGTCCGTGAAAAGGTTGCTGTTATTTCCAACAAGAATTAAGATTACCGGTTATGTTACCCACTTGATGGACCCTATCCAAAGCTTTAACATTTCTTAAACATTATTTTTTTATGGTAATATCACTCAATTTTATGGAAATACCTTTTATTTAAGAGTGGCGTAGATTTCCTATCAAATAGGTAACATAATCGTAATCGAAAAAAGTTTTGGTGGAAATAACAGCAACATTTTCATGGAGGCGTTTGTTGGTGTGCAAATCCAAAGTAAAGCGGGTGGAGTATTTTTTAATGATTCCCTTAGCCGCGTTCTTAAATGTTATGGTTCCAACAATACCCACGGTGAAAGATTTTAAGGGAAAATAACAGCATTTGTGGGATTTTTCGTTAATTTACATAATTTTTGTTTTGTATATTTTTATTTTTTTGTATTCTTTTTGAATTGTCAAATCAAAATAAATACCTTGTGTTACCATATTTTTAGCATATTTTCTTTTTAACTTAAGTACAAACCGAAAAATCGAATTTAACTTAAGTAATAAAAAATACTTAAATAAATCTTAACTAAGATTTTACTTAAGTTAGCACTTAGTTTAGACTGTAAAATCCGCCCTGAGACTTTTTCTATAGGAAAAACGCCTCAGAATCTGAGACCTTTTCTATTAAAAAAATTCTCAGAATCCGAGAATTTTTCTATAGAACAAATGACTCAGAATCTGAGACTTTTTCTATAGAACAAATGTCGTAGAATCTGAGACTTTCTATAGGAAATATGTCGCTGAATCTGAGACTTTTTTTATGGGAAATATCTCAGAACCTGTGACTTTTCTTATGGGAAATGTCTCAGAATCTGTGACTTTTTCTACGGGAAAATTGAAAAAAAATTCTCAAAATCTGTGAATAATAAAATTTAGAGAATAATTTAGAGGCAAAAGGTCGCAGCATTTGAAACTTTTTTGCATTTTTGTCGAACTGTTGTTGAAAAATCGGCTGCAGTTTTTCAGAAAAAAATGTTAAATTATTTGATTTTATAGCTTCTTTTGAAGGAAAAGTATCCCTTTTGTTGATTGTCCGACAACGGTGAATTGATGATTTTTTTTTTTTTATTCGAAGTTAAAAAAAAATTTCCCCCCCCAGACTCAAAAGCTGTACCCGCCACTGATTATTATGTATATATTCACCAGAATTGCAAACGGTGTACATAAGTATAATTTAAAATTAAAAATATTTTTTTTATTAATTTTGGTGTTTTCATATATTTTAATGAAACCCTTTAGTTTGATGATTTTCATTTTTTAGTTACTATCGTTTGCATTTTTGGTGACCATATAAAAATAAATAATTTAACTTATAGATATGAGAATACATTTTGATAGTAAACAAAATAAATTGAACATAAAAGATCTTATATATCAAGTTTTTCAATTGATATCAATTACGAAAGATGCGAACAAAGGGCTTATTAAAGGAACGTTGGTTTCCATTGTGTTTTATTGTTTTAGTGTTAATTCCGATTATCTTCAGACTTAGCGTTTTTGTTATGGTATAAGCCTCTTTTTTTACAATATTTATAGTCAAAATCTAAAAAGGGATTTAAAATAATATTAATATTTATGATATTTCTAGAATTTTTATTGTATTAAAGTATTACCAGCGATAGCATTTGGTGGTAATAGGTTAATGATAACACGGATGTCATTTAACGAAGCAACCATTTACCTTTAAAGATTGGCTAGATACTGCTAGTTACATACATACATGTTGGAGTGTATTTTGTTAAGACCATGGGATGCTTTAGCCCATTGGATGCTAAAGACTATGGAATGCTTTTTAAGGAAAGATATATTGTCTTTCAGAAATCCATCTGAAAAAATATTAAAAATTATTACACATTTCTTTTTTATTCCAGCAAAAAAGAACTTGCTACTACTAAATGCACGCATCAAAATTCATAGCAAGCAAATAATTACTTAAGACTTTGATTAAAAGCAATATATTCTGTAGTACATATGTATTTTATCTTGCTGGGTTATGTTTGTAAGAATATTTGAAGGATATGGATAAAAACTATTTCTACTTACATCATGTTTGTAAGGATATTTGAAGGACAGGGATAGTAACTATTTCTACTTACATCATGGTGACAATGTGCCAGATTGTCACTTTCGCTTATAGACAGCTTTCTTGTAATTGCATAAAAACGTTGTCCTTCCCAAATCGGTTTCAAAACTGCTTATACGATCTATCATTTCCAATTTGTTATGGCGACATTAAGGGATTTCAAAATAGTTTGCAGTATTGCAATCGCAGTGAAACATAATGGTGGTGCATATGCCCTCTCCACGAAGTTGCACGAGATTAACGAAGCTGCGTAGTTTAATTTTCTTCAACATCAAAGCACTCTTTATATATGATCCTTTTGAATATGATCTTGTTTTGGAATAAAATGTACACGCTTATACTTGTTATGACGATGAACTGAAAAAAATAATACATACATACATATGATTTTAAAATTCTAAATTCATTTAAAATTCTAATTAAAACTTACCTTTTCCATTTTCTTTATGTAAAAGTAACTTTTTTAATCAGAATATTTTGCAACTAGGAAACAATATTTTTTAAATTATTGATACGAATCGGTATTAAGGTATAAATATGGTAATAAAATATAATTTCAATCCTACAAAACTTTTGTTTTGTAATTCCGGTTGATATTTTCATACACATGCACTAAAACTTAACATTTTATGATAACATATATGTTTCCATAAATGATATCATATATGGCACATATTTTATATACGGCCACATATATGGGATCGTTTCTTGCATATATGGTCACATATATGTTTCCATATATGTCATATATGATCATATAAAGATCTATATATAAGCATATACGAACATACACATTTATTTTTAGCCGGGAAAAAAATTTATTTGGTCACCCGGCTAAAAATAAATGTGTATGTTCATATATGCTTATGTATCGATCTTTATATGATCATATATGACATATATAGAAACATATATGTAACCATATATGCAAGAAACGATCCCATATATGTGGTCGTATATAAAATATGTGCCATATATGATATCATATATGGAACCATATATGATATCATATATGGAACCATGTATTTTATCATAAAATGTTAAATCATAGTACATGTGTATGCAAATTTGAACCAGAATTACAAAATAAAAGTTTTTTACGAAAAAAAATTTGGAAAAGGTAAGTTTTCATTAACATGTACTTAGAATTTTAAAATCATTTGTGTTAATTTTTTCCAGTTCATCGTCATAACAAGTATAAGCGTGGACTTTTTTATCCAAAACAAGATCATGTTTAAAATGAGTAAATGTATGTCGCAAATACAATATTATTGAGTACTTTGATGTTGAATAAAATTAAACTACGCAGCTTCGTTAATCCCGTGCAACTATGTGGAGAGGGCTATGCGCCACCATTATGTTTTCACTACTATTGAAATACTACAAACTATTTTGGAATCCCTTACCCCCAGTTTCTGTACTACAGAAACTGGGGGTTAATGTCGCCATAGCAAATTGGAAATGAAAAGACCGTATAAGCAGTTTTGAGGCCGAGTTACGATAATCTTTCTCAACTTGGAGAAGAGGACATTTGCACCACCAGAACGGAGAGGGCATATGCACCACCCTAACGTGATCACTACGGTTCCAACACTACAAACTATTTTGAAAACGCTTACTTTAGCCATAGCAAATCGAAATGAAATTACCTTCTTTTCAGTCAGATCAGTTTTAAGGTTGAGTAACGATTTGGGAAGGACAACGTTTTTACTTATAATTACAAAAAATGTGTCAATAGGCGAAAGTGACAACCTGGCACATTCTCGCCATGATGTAAATTTACATAAAAAAAATTTTGGAAAAGGTAAGCTTTCATTAATATGTATTTGAATTTTAAAATCATGTTTTAATTTTTTCCAGTTCATCGTCATAACAAGTATAAGCGTGAACATTTTATTCCAAAACAAGATCATTGCAATACTGCAAACTATTTTAAAAACCATTAATGTCGCCATAGCAAATTAGAAAGATCGTGTAAGCAGTTTTTAGGCCGAGTTAAGTTAAGCTCACTCAACTTGAAGAAGAGGACATATGCACCACCAGAATGTTATCACTACGATTCCAACACTATAAATTATTTTGAAATCACATACTGTCGCAATAGTAAATTGGAAATGGAAAGAACGTGTAAGTTTGGAGGCCGAGTTACTATTTAAAGAAAATTCAACCATGAGAACTACGTTAAGCTCGCTCAAGAAGGAGGAGAGTGCATATGCACCACCATAACGTTATCACTACGGTTCCAACACTACAAACTATTTAAAAATCGCTTACTGTCGTCATAGAAAATCGAAATGAAAAAACGTATGATCAGTTTTAAGGTTGAGCAACGATTTCGGAAGGACAACGTTTTTACTTACAATCACAAGAAAGCTGTCAATTAGCGAAAGTGACAACCTGGCACATTGTTGCCCTGAGTAAGTAAGTAAAAATAGTTTCTTATCCCTATCGTTCAAATATCGTTACACACATAACCCAGAAAGATAAAATACATACTTCTAAATATCGTCGAACTATATTCAATAAATGCCAACTCGAAAAAGCTTACTGTTCAGGAGAGCTAAAAAACTACCCAGACAGAAAAATACATACGGGCCAGATCTGGCAAAGTAATTAATAAGGTAGTATTAATACTGGCTAAGTACCTTTTTTTTGGGTTTTTTGTACTTGCTAAGATGCTAAATGATAACACCATTTAGTAGTGGCAAAGTAATTGTTGAATCAAAATAAAGTAATATAAGAGTACACTCAAAATATTTTGTAAGTAAATTCAACTGAATAAACGTTTAAAACAATCGTTTTTCCTTTTAAAAAACGGACTACTCATATTTCATTTAAAACAACATAATTTTTCAGTTATTTTTAAACGTTAATAAATGACTAGACATTCCGTAAAAACAAACGATATTTCAGTTATTTTAACTGTTTACATTTTTTTATTTTGTGAAGTAAAAATAAAATTTTTTGAATAACAAACTACAAAAACCGTACTTCTGTAAAATTATACGGAATAATCAGTCACAAATAATTTAACTGATAAAAATATTTTTCCGTAACTTTTGTAGTTTATTGTTTTTACAACTGTTTAAATCATTCAATATTTTATTTTCCTTGAAAAACAAACGATAAAACGTTTAAAACAACTTTAACTAAAAACTTTTTGAATAACCGTAAATCAGTTACTGTAAAACTTTTCTAGGTGTACATTGAATACAACAAATATTGGGCTTTCCCAGTACTTTTCAGAGCGTTTCCCAGTAATTTCAAAAGTAATATCCGAGATATTTTAAAATTTACTTTCCCATGCATTTTAACTAAATAATTTATTGAAAAATTTAAAATGTGTTAAATTAAATTATTTTTTATTTAATTCGTACTTACGAAATATTTTTTTTTTTTCATTTTAAAAAAATTATATATTAATTATCCTTTTAAATAAATTATATGTTAAAGTTAAAAAATATTTTCGTTTAAATAACATTTCAAATGTTAATATAATCGAATTTGACTTAAATGGTTATGTAGTTTTATCGTATTTTTATCATTCAGTTCGACCTCCGCATTGATCCTTTGCTGCGGATAGCCAGCGAGTTATCTTTGAAAAAACTGTGGCTTCAGTTTCACTCGGAAACTGTTTCGTGAGGAAAGCTTTAAAAATTTATTTTAATAAACTTAAATGATTAGCTTCAAAACCGACGTTCACGATGAATTTATTGATGCTCAAAATCTTGAAACAACGGATGAGGAAATTTTTTGTGAAGTTGACAGCGATGTCCTCATCTAGTACAGAGGATTTTATACCTGAAACAACGGAAACTGATTTTAGCAACCTTATTAACGGCCATTTAGAGCTCAGGTTAAAGAATTGGGTTTTAAGAAATATAAAAACCCTAACTCAAAAGTCAATCGATGAACTTTTAATAGTTTTGAGAGAAGAAGGATATACGTCACTACCAAAATCCTCTAAAACATTGCTAGGAATTTCAGCTGTAAGCGGTTGCACAAAAATTATGAAAAGTTCAAATGACACTTTTGGGAAATTCCAGTATTTTGGAATAAAATAAAATCTTGTTGATATTGTGAACCCTAAACTGTATGTTGAGGCAGGTATATCGTTGATAATTCATGTGGATGGAATGGATGTCTTTAACAAATCCAAAAAAGGTTTTTGGTCTATTATGGGAAGAGTGTTTGCACCAGATTATATGAGTAAACCTTTTTTAATAGGCTTATATTACGGAAATTCAAAACCATATTCCTCACAAGAGTTTTTGGAAGAAGTCGTTGTGGAATCCAAATTGTTAATAAATGAAGGTATAATATTTCTAAAAAAAATGAATTCAAGATTAATTTTGGTTTTATTTTTAAAGGTGTAAATATAAGTGGAAAATATTTTTAACTTTAAAGTTCTAGCATTCTGTTGCGATATGCCTGCCCGTGCCTTTATTAGGTGCACTAAAAGCCATACTCGATTTTTTTCCTGTGAAAGATGCACAGTACGAGGAGAAACAGATAACAAAACTCGAGTTTTTAAAGAAATTAACTGCGATGAAAGGACTTTGCAGACATTTAAAGAAAAAATAAATTCAGAACATCATTTAACAAAGGAAAATAGCCCACTACTTGAAATTTTAAATATTGACCTAGTCAAGAATGTTGTTCTGGATGAGATGCATATGTTGCATCTCGGCATAAGCAAATATTTGCTTCAAAAGATGATTTATAAGAAATCATTTTCATTTATTTCTACAGAAAATGTTGCTGTTTTACAAAAAAACTTTTTAAATTTGTCTCAAGATATTACATCAGAGTTTCAGAGGAAGTCATTCGATTTATATGATATAGGAAACTGGAAAGCAACACAATTCCGATTTTTTTTATTATACGGTGGAGGTATCATATTGAAAAACGTTTTAAAATCTGATCAATACAAGTATTTTTTAATTCTTTACACGGCATGCAGAATTTTATCATCAAAGAAATTGGCTACATTAAAAAATAAGTTTGATAAGCAGATTTTAAGAACATTTGTCGAACTTATGCCAAGTTTTTACGGTTCTAATTCCCAAACAATGAACATCCACAACTTAATTCACATTGCAGACGATGTAGCTAATATGGGCGCCCCTAAATCACAGTTTTCGCCATTTGATTTTGAAAACAGTCTTGGTTATTTAAAACCTATTATAAAATCCCCAACTAACCCTATTGCTCAAATCCAAAGAAAACTACATATTTTTCATTCCGATAACTCAGTTAATAATATTCCGTTGCTATATCCGCTTAATAGAAATTCCAAATACTCTCTAGGAAATATAAATCAAAGCTCGGAATCAAAAGTTGTATTTTCTTTCGTAAACATTAAAGGTTTTAAAATAAAACCTATTCATCCAGATAACGTATGTTTACTCGACAATGAAAACGTTATTATCGTTACTGAAATTTTTAGTAGAAAGCAGTCTAAATACAAAAGTGATGATATATTTTTGAAAGGCAATATTTTCACTGAATGTAGCGATTTTTTTCAATTTCCACTACCATCAAGAGAAATAGGACTCTACAATGTTAATAAATTAGATAAAAATAACATTGAAATCAGTATCAATATAGTAGAATCAAAATGTATTCTTACTAAATTTTATAATGACACCATTGCAATTGCTTTATTACATAATTAAGAGTTTTTTTAAATGTTAAAATTTAGTAAAATTATTAAAAAAAAATATTTTAAATTAATAATATAAACCGCCTTTAGTTTGGTAAAAAAGTGTTAGCAAAGTAATTAGTTCGGTAAAACCAAGTACTTTACTAAAAAGAGCTTGGTATACAAAAAAAAGTTGCTTTCCCAGTACTTTTTTTTTGGAACGGTTGGCAATTTCTGGCTGGGTAGTTATTTCGCATATTATTGTAACAAAAAACAATGTACCTTCCATAAGATGGTTTAAATATTCTAAATAATTTTTACACATGCCAAAAATTTTATATTTTGCACTTGTTTGCGTATTTTTCAGAGTTGGCATTTATTACTATCACAAAAAACAAATATTTTTTTAGAGTTGGCATATTTTGTCGGAAAATAAAAATACATTTTTTTTTTGAAAAATTTTTATAATATTTTTTTTTTGGTTTTTGTTATCCTTAGTACGGTAATTGTAAAAACTGAAAAAAAAAATTAAAAATCTTTGCATATTTTTAAAAGTTACTGGCTCCGAAAGCCTTTTTATCTCAGGGTAGTCAACTTTGGCACTCTGTAACTCACGCTGTATTGTAATAGGGTCACTTTAAACTAGCTATTCTGAGAGCTTATATCATTGACTTTATTTGCCCCTTTCATAATGTTTCAATCTGATAAATAGTTTGAAAGTTACATAAATATAAGCAATTTTTTTTTTTTGCAAACACTATTTACCGATATTTTCAAAATGACAATATCTCGAGAACCAGTCATTAGATATCAAAATCTTTACAAGATTCGTATTCAGCATGGCAAATGCAATAAAATATGTGATCTAATTTTTTTAAAAAAAAATTTTGAAAATTTTTTGGAAATTTACAATGGGAGTTGGCATTTATTTTCACCAAAAAAATATGTACTTTGAGTTAGCAGAATAACAAAAATGGATGTAAAACGACAACAAATTATTTTTTTGCTCTGAAATTTTTATGACAGATAGGTATTACATAGGGGAGCTATTTGTCATCGGAAACTCATTTCGTTCAAATTTGAGTTGGCATATTTTGAATATAGGTTCACGATATATTGCTTTTAATCGAACTCTTAAGTAATTATTGGCCTACTAAAAATTTTTAGTAAAAAACATGCATTTAGTAGTAGCAAGTTCTTTTTTCTGGAATAAAAAAGGAATATGGAATAATATTTAATATTTTATCAGATGGAGTTCTGAAAGGCAATATATCTTTCCGTAAAATCCATTCATGGCCTTAAGCATCCCATGGTCCTTACAAAATGCACTCCATTAACATGTATGTATCTAGCAGTATTAAGACAATCTTTAAAGGTACATGGTTGTTTCGTTAAATGATATTCGTGTTATCATTAACCCATTAGCACCAAATGCTGTTGTTGGTAATAATTCAATACAATAAAAATTCTAGAAATATCTTATATACATACTAATATTATTTTATATCTATTTTTTTTAGATTTTTACTTTTTTAACAAAAACGCTAAGTCTGAAGATAATCGAAATTAACACTAAAACAAGAAAACACAAAGTAAATCATCGTTCCTGTAATAAGCCCTTTGTTCCCATCTTTCGTAATTGATATCAATCGAAAGACTTGATATATTAGATATTTTATGTTCAATTTATTTTTTTTAAATATCAAAATGTATTCTCGTATCTATAAGTTTAATTATGTATTAAATTGGTGTGGCTACCAATTAATAATATGACAGATGATTGTCAGCTGAGGAGGATTTGGTGAAAAGAGATTCCTCACCTTATTGATGATTATGACTTGACAAATTCTAGATTAAGGGGCAGTTTTTTAACTTATAATTTCTCGTTGGTCGAGAAATTATAAATCATAGGGTTAAGTTTAGGGTTAGGTTTGGGGATTTTAGGATTAGAGTAGAGAAAATAAAAACCCAATTAGTGTTAATTTCAATAGTGATTTATTTGTAGATGCTCACCGTTCTAGTCTTATAATTCAAGTGGTATTTTTATGGTATAAGCTTAAACCATTTTACATTGGTTTTTAGTACAAATTGTTTCAATTCAATTCTATGTTTTGTTTTGACATTTAGTATCATTTAGTTCTTTTGTTTCAATTCATTTTCAATATTTAACGTTTTTACACTACACATTAAATTTGATCGTTATGTAAAATATAAATTCAAAATAATAAAAATAAAATTAATAATAATAATACATTTTATATGTTTTATTTGTATAAAATAAATGTATTTTATACATGGCGCCGGCTTTGCACTTGTGCAATATTTAATTCAGGATTTGAAGAACAAAGTACTTGCGCCAAGGAACGAATCGCTTCCGATAATATTATCGGATTGGGAATGGTTGAATTGTTGTTGTTGTGCTGCTGTTGTTGTTGTTGTTGGTTTTGCTGCATCTTTTGGTTTTGTCGGTTTTGTTGACGTTGTCTAAGCTGAGTGGTTGTGATTCTTTTCGGCTTCTTCGGTTGTCGAGCACTTTGGTGTAAAAGAGTGTGGTGAAATTTTCCACATTTGCGGCAGGTGTCCATTGAAGCGCATGCTCGTAGATCATGGCTGCGTGCCAAACAATTGACGCAGTATCGATGCCTTTCAACCATAATTATCCTCTTTCCAACATTCATTTTTAAGAACTTTTGGCAAAATTTAAGGGCATGAAATTTTTTGCACACCATGCATTGGTAGATTTCCGGGTCACGGCGATCCCGAACAGGACTGCGGCGGTGACGATCACCGTTTCTTATGCTTCGGTTATTGGACCTAGATGAAAATTAACAAAATTAAGAAAACACAACAATGATATTAGTAGATGACCTGCTAATGGAGTTGAAAATTTGGAGAAGAATGTAGTTAACAGTAATAGATAGATACAAGAGTTTGACAGTGTTTATTGGGATTGGTCGTTGTCACGGAGAAAGGGTAAGTAACATAGCTTGGCTATGGGTCTTGTTATAACCCCAGTGGTTATGCGTACATCTGCTATACGTACTTTATCGTCTACACCAGAATGAGTTCTCTCAATTCTACCGAGTCGCCATTCGTAGGGGGGCTGTAAGTCGTCCATAACAACCACTAGATCTCCCACTTCGAGATTTGGCATTGAATTTCTCCATTTGTATCGTTTGTGTAGGGATTTGAGATAATCCTCTTTCCACCGTATGGCAAACTGGTGATGAAGAGCTTTTAGCTTTTCCCATCTGTTGATAACAGACAGGTTCTGAGCACTTGGCTCGGGAATGGCCATTATTGGAGCACCTCTTAAAAAATGGCCAGGAGTGAGAGCAGTTAGATCTGAGGGATCTTCGGACATTGCTGAAATGGGTCGAGAGTTTAAGACACCTTCTATTCGAGCTAATAAAGTTGAAAACTCTTCGAAATTAAATTTATGGCCGCCAGCAGTTCGCTTTAAATGGTATTTGAAGCTTTTGACTGCCGCTTCCCACAGACCACCCATGTGGGGTGCATGTGGAGGTATAAACTTCCACTCGAAGCCTTGGGTGACGTATTTCTGTGCAATATCTGTAGAGGCAGATTTTATGAAAGCAGTAATTTCGCGAGCAAATGCTCTACTGGCACCAATAAAATTTCGACCATTATCAGAAACTACCCTTTGGGGGAGCCCCCGCCTCCCAGTGAATCGGGAAAATGCTGCTTGGAATGCTGTTGTGGTTAAATCAGAGCAAGCTTCGAGGTGGATTGCTTTTGTACTAAAACATACGAAAACACTAACATATCCCTTTATTGCAGCAGCGTTTCTTAAGGAGGAACTTTTGAGCTCAAAAGGACCAGCAAAATCAATTCCGGTTGTTTGGAAGGGAAGAGAGAGATTACATCGCTCTGGAGGTAGCGGCGCCATTATCTGAGAACATGGTTTCTCCCTGTAGATTATGCATTTTTTGCAGTGACGAATTACCTTTTTTACTCTAAGTTTTAATCGAGAAATGTAAAACTCAGTTTGTACCATTCTACACATTTGTTGACATTCTGCATGATACAAAAATATGTGCAAGTGGGATAAATAAAGGTGGCATAATCGAGAATTTCCAGGAAGTATCACAGGGTGCCGTTCGTTATATGGAAGGGACGATTGTGACAGACGACCATTTACTCTTAGTATCGACTTAGAGTCCATAAATGGATTTAATGTTTTCAGTGGGCTTTTATTAGATATAGATTGAGAATTGGAAATGTTTATATATTCTTCGGGGTAATAATATCTTTGAGCAAGAGTAATAAGACGTACTTTAACGAAATTAATTTCGTTTTGAGTGAGTTCTAAAGTGGCGTGATTGTTATCGTTTGGTCCAATATTGTTATTCATTCTGTGTAAAAATCGAAAAACATAACTCAAGACCCGTAATGCTCTTTGATATGAAGAAAATGTATCTAATATATCATTTGTATTGGTAGTTGCGAGAAGTACTTCTACCTTTTTACTACATTCAGTAGGTTTTAGTGGGTTTCTGTTAGGCCATTCTGAGGAGGGGCTGGTAAGCCATGATGGTCCTTGCCACCAAAGGGTGTTATTCAAAAGATCTTGAGGCTTGCAACCGCGTGTCCCTAGATCAGCAGGATTTTCGTGCGTGGATACATGTCGCCATATTGCTTTGGGAACCAGTCTATGAATTTGGGATATACGGTTAGCGACATATGTTTCCCATGTTGATGGGGGTTTTGAGAGCCACCCTAAAACAATTGACGAATCTGTCCATAACACGATTTTTTCTTGGTTAAAGTTAAGGGATGAGATAATATGGTTTACAAGATTTGCTAGTAATACTGCTCCATTTAATTCTAAACGGGGTAAGCACACCGTTTGAATTGGAGCTACTTTGCTTTTTGCAACCAATAAATTGGAAAAAACATTTGATGTGTGTGTTTGACATCGAACGTAAACTGTAGCACAATATGCTGCTTTAGACGCATCAGAAAAGCCGTGTATCTGAATGAGATCGTCGGGAGTATATTGTAGCCAACGAGGTATAGAAATGGTTTCTATCTGAGAGAGATCGTTAACCAAGCTATTCCAATTTTGTAGAGATTCTAAAGATATATCCTCATCCCACTCTAGTCCTTC
This sequence comes from Pegoplata infirma, assembly GCA_963921195.1. Classification (NCBI taxonomy): domain Eukaryota; kingdom Metazoa; phylum Arthropoda; class Insecta; order Diptera; family Anthomyiidae; genus Pegoplata; species Pegoplata infirma. The sequence continues at coordinate 259,486,808 of OY992536.1, read as the reverse complement.
CAACCAGAGATTTTGCATAAGCATTTTAGCACGAATAACTACAGGGGTAACCCATCCTGCTGGGTCAAACAACTTAGCAACCGTGGAAAGTATTTGTCGCTTAGTGACCCTTTCAGATTGAGAGATAGGGCTAAAAGAATAACTGAATGAGTCAGTAAGAGCATTCCACTTTATACCCAATGTTTTAGTGGAACTTGATTCGTGAAATCTTAAGAAATCCGAATCGTAAAGGTCTTCTTCCGGTAGATTAGAGAGTAGCTGGGGATTATTTGCAGTGATCTTCTTTAAGAGAAATCCTGCAGATTTTAAAGTCTCAATGAGTTGTGTTTGAGCAGAAAGAGTTTCTTCTATAGAATACCCTCCTGAGAGAATATCATCTACATAGGTTTCTTTCCTTAAAATTGAGGATGCTTTAGGAAATATGGGTTCAGAATCTGTAGCGAGTTGGAGGAGAGTTCGAATAGCAAGGAAAGGAGCACAATTAACTCCGAAGGTCACCGTTTTGAGCTGATAGTCATTGATAGGGCCATTAGTGTTTGTTTGAAACAAAATTCTCTGAAAAGGTCTATCAGCAGGGTCTACGAGAATTTGGCGATACATTTTCTGTATATCGCCACTAAACACGTATTGATATTTTCTCCAATTGAGAATTATCGTCATAAGGTCGCTTTGCAGTGTAGGGCCAGTGTAGAGCACGTCATTAAGTGAAAACCCTGATTTGGTTTTACGTGAAGCATTGAATACGACTCGTACTTTGGTCGTTTTGTGTTCAGGGCGTACAACTGCATGGTGGGGTAAGTAAAAGGAGTTGTATTTACTATCAGCGACCATTTCTCTGGAAAAAGTTTTTTCCATGTGATCGAGGGTTAAATATTCATTGAGGACCTTATTATATTCATTTTGAAGTTCGGTATCCTTCATTAGAGTTTTTTCCATTCTAGAGTATTGTCCTAAAGCTACGAATCTAGACGACCCAAGGAATAATGTGTCTGGGAATTCCTTTTTGAATGGAAGTCTTACTATATATCTACCGTTTTCGTCGCGTTTTGTGGTTTTTGTATAAAATTCTTCACAATACTGATCTTCAGGTGACATGGGAATCGATAAAGGGAGCTCTTCCTGTTCCCAGAACTTTCGTAATGTGTTATTGAGATCAGAGGTTTCAGAAGGTGTAACTGAAGTCGTAAAAGAGTGAATCGACTTACATTTCATTGGACCACTTAGAACCCAACCGAAAACCGTATTGTAGGCTGAAGTTTCGCCACAGACGTTCTTCTTAATACCATCTATATTTATAAATCGTTCGGAGTCATTTCCGAGAATTAAATCTATTTGAGCAGATTTATTGAAATTCGGATCTGCCAGATCTAGTTCAGCAAGTTCCGAGGTAATGGGAACTTCAAAAGACACAGATGGAAGACGCTTTGTTAGTTTTGGGAGAACAATAGCGCTAATAGAGAATCTAAAATTGTGTCTTTTTGAGAATAGTGAAAGACTACACTCTTTATCTGCTGCCTGAACTTGGCCACCGATTCCAGCGATTTCATAATGGGATTTTGTAAATGGCAGCTGAAGACGATTTCTGATTTTTTCCGATAAAAATGTTCTTTGAGAACCGGGGTCTATTAGGGCTCTAAGCGTGAAAAGTTGACCTAAGTGATCTAATTGCACCAATGCCGTTCGAAGCAATATATTTTCGCTGTTACAAGCGTGGGTGGCTTGAACTTTTTTTGAACAACATGGGAGCTCATCACGAGGATCATTTGCATCGCTTTGTGACTTATTAGGAGCATGTGATAAAGGTTTCTGTTGAGATGGTTTAGAATCTGTCGACTGGTGTTCAGTAGTGTTAGATAATTCTGATTTCTGAGGGGAATAATTCACTTTTTTATTCATATGTAATAAAGTGTGATGGGGCTTTTTACACTGAAGGCAAGTATGTTTGCTTTTGCAATTTGTCTTTAAATGAGACGAGGCTAGACAATTGGTGCAAAATTTGTTTTTAAAAACATAGTCTACCCTTTGTTGTACCGAGAATTGTTTAAATTTTGGGCATATTCTTAAAGAGTGGTGATCATCACATAACTTGCAAGATGTGTCTAACTTTTCCTGGGATAAATAAGTTTGAATTTTTGGGTTAGATGTATTAGGAAAGCTAAAGCGATCTCTCACCGACTTTACTCTAGAAATTTGCTCTACAGTTTCGAATCTATTTGAGAGAAATTCATCTAGATGAGACCAATTTAAAAGAGTACGGTGGGTCTTACGAGATTGCTCCCACAGATCAAGTGTTGCATCTGGAAGTTTAGAAGTCACCAAAAAAATGAGAATTGGTCCCCAATCTGACATAGGGACATTAAGAGCTTGAAGGGATGATAAACAATCGTTTACTGTGGTTTGAATCCTTAAAATGGATTCACTATCATCAGATGTCGCAATGGGAATATTAAAGAGAATGCTTAGTTGGTTATCGGTAAGGACTCGTTGGTTTTCGTAACGATCCTTCAAAGCATTCCAAGCAAGAGCAAAGTTGGCATCACAGAGTGTAAAACGTTTTACAATGGCACCCGCATTACCTGCCGTTTTGTTTCGGAGATAATACAGTTTCTGAACTGGAGTTAGTTTGGGATGGTTTACGTAGACGGCCGTGAACATATCACGAAACGATGGCCATTCTTCGTAACTACCCTTAAAGATTTCTGTGTCACAGGGAGGAACTTTGATGTAAAGATTTGAGTGAGTTGGCTCATTTTGGGGAAGGGGTTGTTGAGGTAAAGAATAACGAGCCTGAGCATCAAATCCTTGAACTTGTGATGTGTTGCCACTTTTCATTTTCATGATGTCCAGAATTTTGGATGTGCAACCATAGTATTGGTCAACACTAGCATCAAAGTTTCCCTTAGCCAACTTTTTGACTTCTGATGATATTATTTTCTCAGATGTCAACATGACTTCTTCAAATGAAGATTCGACCCTTAACCATCTTGAGTCCAAATCCTTAAGTTGGACTTCGAGATTTGATTCCGTGTGATTTCCAACATGGATTTTATCAAAACTCTCGCAAAATTGGAGCAACTGGTTGCAATAAAATATGAACCGGTCGTTAGGGGTTGGAACAGATTGTTGCAAAGTAGGGGTAGAAACATTGGAAGCAGATTGTTCCAGAGAAGGGTCAGACATATTTGTCATGTCTGGGGCAAGTTGTTCCTGTGTAGGAGCAGACATCTTGTAATTCAGAAGACTAAAACGATTAATTTTAAAAGTGTTTTTGGCAGTGAAATTCAGAAATTTTATCTTGATTTCTTTGTTAGCCGTTTAGTTTCTGAAAAGTTAATATTGATTTAAAACAAACTTGTAATAGTTTGTTATCGCAATAACAAACTTGTTATCGAAATTTAAATTTCGAGAGATTTGAGTAATTTTTTATAATTTTAATTGAATTAGTTATGTATCAAGGGAAATTTTTTGATTTTCGAAAGTGTACTCAATTAAATTAAGATTTTCGTTTAAACGTTTTGTTTTTTAAGTTTAAAATTTACGAAAATGATAGTAGGGGTTAAAAAAAATGAAATAATAATATTGTTTCTTCTTCAGAGTAAAAGAAGAGTTTAGAACGTATATTTTGTAATATCAATAACTTTCTAGATTGATATTTGATTTTTGTGTTTTCTTCTTTATGGTAGTGTGTTACCGTAAAATTTTGTTTTACACTTAAAAATGTAAATGGTTATAATTAAATGAATTTTATTAAGATATTCAATGTGTTAGAATATTGCTCTAATAATAAAAAAAAATTGTGGACTGTATAAATTTTTTGTTCACTTTTAAATACAAGGGATAAGAGGAAAATAATGTGTTTTTTTTTTTTTTTTGTTTAATTTTTGAGTTAAAAATTAAATTTTTATTTTGTTTTTTCGTTTCTCTTTATTATTATTTTTGTTATTATGAAAAAGTTTAGAACGACGTGCAAAAAGTTTTCAGTGTAATATTTCTTTAAACAGTAACCAAAAAAAAAAATTTTTTTTGTTTTATTTGTAACTATTTAAATTTGCATACTTTATTTGAGGACCAATAACACAAACGATGAAACTGAAAGATTAGTTGGGCTTAGTACTAAACATAGGTTAAATATGTCAAATTGTGTTGACTGACCGGAGATTACGTTAACTCTGATTTAACTGGGTATTGTGTTAACTGGCATAAGAGAGTTTTTTGTAATTCTCTTTTTATTTTTATACAAGTTATTTTAGTGCATTTAAGTTTTAGTGCAATAAATTTGAAAGTCAACTAATTAATTTCACTTTTTTCAGTTGGGAAAAAAATAATTTAGAACGCGTAAACGTTATGTGGAAGTTAATTCTGTGCTGAGCCAGAGTACACGTTCAAGGCACAAAATATTTTTACTTTTTTGCACAAAATTTTCTATTAACTTCAGTTAAATTTAAAATTTTATTTGATCACGAGTTTAATTTTTTAATTATTAGAAAAAAAAACCTTTATAATTGGGTTGTTTTAAAACAAAACTTTGATTTAAAAACCATAATCTATTTTCCCTGTAGTCGTTAGGGTTCTTAATGGGTTAACTCTAATTTATTTTTTTTTTTTAAGAGAACTTGTTGTAGTGTGTATGCACTAATGAAATCACTTTGACAATTGCATTTAAGAGTAAAGGCCGGGTTAGCCATAAAACGTAACCGTAGCGTAGACTCTATACAATATTCAGTAAGCAAAAATAGTAAAGAACATTTTTATTTATGTTTTGTTTTTTTCCAACGCATGGTATTTTATGTCACGCTAAAACGTAGAGAGAACCTATTTTCAACAGGTTCTCTCTACGTTTTAGCGTGAAATAAAATACTATGCGTTGGAAAAAAACAAAACATAAATAAAAATGTTCTGTACTATTTTTGCTTACTGAATATTATATAGAGTCTACGCTACGGTTACGTTTTTAGGCTAACCCGGCCTTAACTGTGCACTTTATTTTTAACTTCTATTTTATTCTGTTCTATTTTCCTTTCCACTTATATTTTAAATATGAACATTATTTTTCTCTTTAGTTTAGTAGAGACAGGAATAATTTATTTTTATTTTAATGTAAAAAAAAATTACCTTATAATAATCGACTTCTATTTATGGGAAAAATTCATATAACTTCACGTTTTGTTAATTTTGTATTAAAAAATTTTTTTTTTTTTTTTTTTTTTTGTTAATTTTACTGCGACTCTCTTAAATTTGTTATTTATTAAGTTGAAATAAAAGGTTTTGCCGACGTATATAATTGTATTGGTATTCTAAGAGAATTATTTCTTTCGATTTTGTGCGTGTATTCGCTCTTTTATTTGAGATTTTTATAAAGAGACCATTAAATTGAATTCACCACTTTAAAATTTTGTTTTAGATCGACAAAAGAAAATATGAAATTTTTACAAATAGCGCTAAATGAGGAATTAGCAAATTGAAAAATAAAAAAAAAAGAACGGTATTTTTTTCTTTTGTTCTTGAAAACAATTTTTCTGTAAAAATTTTGCTAATAAATTACAACGGTTTTTTGTTTTTGTTGCCGGCAAATTTTTTTCTAAATGCGTTTTTATTTAACAATTTTTATATTTTTGATTTAAGGCACTTTGCAAACTTCGTACTTTAAGCGATTTTTTCTCTAAATACGCGATTTTTTACCATTTATTTACGAGTTTTACGCGACTTTTTGTACTTTTTCGACACCACGATAAATTTTTCTTTTTCGGTTTTAATAATTTACACGTTTATAAAGTTATTTTTACTTTTGATGCCGTCGTTTTTAGGGTTAAATTAAATTGATTTTTTTTACGCGTTTTGGACAAAATTAATAATAAAAATATCTTTTTGCGTTTTATGTAATTTTTTGTTTTTGTTATATGATTTTTTCCGCTTTTTTTTAATTTTTTATATATTGAGGTTTTTTATGCACTTTTTTACTCACTGTTTTTGTCCGTACCTTATGACGTTTTATTGAGACTGAGTTTAGATTCCAATTTACCTCATTGTTCTTTGCTGTGGTGAGCTTTGAATTGGTTTCCTTTTACGTCACTGATTCCTCTTTTTCTCACGTTGGACCATGTATTAAATTGGTGTGGCTACCAATTAATAATATGACAGATGATTGTCAGCTGAGGAGGATTTGGTGAAAAGAGATTCCTCACCTTATTGATGATTATGACTTGACAAATTCTAGATTAAGGGGCAGTTTTTTAACTTATAATTTCTCGTTGGTCGAGAAATTATAAATCATAGGGTTAAGTTTAGGGTTAGGTTTGGGGATTTTAGGATTAGAGTAGAGAAAATAAAAACCCAATTAGTGTTAATTTCAATAGTGATTTATTTGTAGATGCTCACCGTTCTAGTCTTATAATTCAAGTGGTATTTTTATGGTATAAGCTTAAACCATTTTACATTGGTTTTTAGTACAAATTGTTTCAATTCAATTCTATGTTTTGTTTTGACATTTAGTATCATTTAGTTCTTTTGTTTCAATTCATTTTCAATATTTAACGTTTTTACACTACACATTAAATTTGATCGTTATGTAAAATATAAATTCAAAATAATAAAAATAAAATTAATAATAATAATACATTTTATATGTTTTATTTGTATAAAATAAATGTATTTTATACAAATTATATATTTTTATATGGTCACCAAAAATGCAAATGATAGTAACTAAATAATCAAAATCATCAAACTAAAGGTGTCCATTAAAATATATGAAAACACCAGTAATGAATAAAAAAATATTTTTTATTTTTAATTATACTTACGTACATCGTTTGCAATTCTGGTGAATATATACATAATAATCTATTACATATAGTTTAAGATGAAAAAATAAATAAAAAATATTAAAAATAATGTAAAAGAAATTAAAAACAACATCATATATGATCCAATATATGATTCAATATATGATCCAATATATGATTCAATATATGATCTAATATATGATCACATATATTGGATCATATATGATCGTGTCTTATATAAGCGCCAATTTTGGAATATGTTCATATATGAGCCCATATTTGATACTATATATGATACTGTATATGGTCTCATATATGATATCATATTTGATGATATACAACATTTTTAGCCGGGCAGACAAGTATTTGAACTCGAAACAAAATTTGTGAAGCCTTCCTAACAGGCAAATTATTGATATTTACAAAAAAAAAAATCATAAAAAATGGAAAAAATAAGCTAAAACTAAAATTTTAATAAAATATGACCTAAAAATATGCATCTATAGCAAAATACTAGCAAAATATGCATTTTAAGCAAAATATGCATTTTAAGCAAAATATGCAAAAATATGCTCTAACGAATCGATGCCATTTTAAAGCAAGTTCTTTGATTCGCAAGAATATTTGGTTTATGCTGACTAACAGGAAAAAACCTGCATTTCCTTGGTTATCACCAGGGAAACCAAAAATATGCAGTATCATGTTTTTTCCTGCGCGTTGTATTGATAAATGGGTAAGGTATTTATCCGTTTCAGAAGATTTTAAGAAATCTGGCATCGATTTGTTAGAGCATATTTTTGCATATTTTAGCCTTAAGAGCATTTTTTTGCATATTTTATGTATAAAAGTATATTTTAACATAAGAGCATATTTTTAGAGCATTTGGTCAATTTTTAGAGCATTTTTTCACTTTTTAGAGTATTTTTTTTTAAGTTTTTAGAGCATTTTTTTAATTTTTTTCCCAATTTTTTTATAACAACACTTATTTTTAAATTTTTTTTTAATTTTGTAAGTGGATTGAAGTGTTTGTTTTTTTTTTCTTTTCCAAAATAACGGTGTTCTGACGATTGATTACGCTTTGGGCTGTTCTTGCTTCATTAAACCATATTAACCCTCTAACTACTCCATATAAAGGTATTTTTTGGGTCTATTCTCTAACAAATTGTAAAAAACACAAAAAAAGGGGACATTATTTTTTTAAGGGCATATTTTTATTGTTTTTAGAGCATATTTTCCGTTTTTAAGGGCATTTTTTAAGCGCATAAAACGTGTTTTTTAGAGCATATTTTTGGTTTCCCTGGTTATCACTAAACATATTTTATTTAATATTTTGACGAATTGGGTTTTTATTCAATTTAGATTATTTTTCATATTTAGATTTACACTCCAAAAATTATGTCATTAACTGTTTGTAGTTTATTTAAAAAGTTTTACGTTTTGTAATTTTTTAAAACAAAACCATTTGTTTAACGTTCAGTTTTTTTAAATGACTATTTCTGTTATTTGTTTCAAAAATAACAACATAAAAAATAAAGACTTTCATTAGCATTCAATTTTAAAAGTCATTTATTTTTGTTCTGTAAGTAAAAATAAGTGGTTCTTCTTTAATTTTTAATGATTTGTATACGTTATTTTTTTTTTTTAACTGTTGTCATTTTTTTAATTTTTAATGTTTTCGTAGGTTATTTTTTTCCGAATTTGTTGGAAAATTTCCTCTCGAATATGTGTTGAAAAATTCATTCTTATGCTTTTTGCACTAAAGAAATGCAAGTTTATCATAATTTAAATTGTTTTTTTTTTATTCTACGCCCATAAAAGGGGGGCGGATCGAAAAAACGACATTTTCTAATTCTCAGGGTCCAAATGCAGGACTTTGAACTTCTTGTAGCATAAAAATGTTGCATTTGTTAAATAAAAAGACAAAAAATCATATTAAAAAAAATATATTTTTCAGAGGTTGGTTTAGTTCTTCAAGGGGGAACTTTTTTCCCCCTGGTCCGATTTTGCCCATTTCCGAACTTAACCTGCCTTGGACCATAAGACATATTCGTGTCAAACTTGAGGAGTCTAGCTCTTTTATTTTAATTTTAAAGGACTAAATATATGGTTTTCAATGAATTCGTTCAACTGTTGACAAGTGTGGACGTGTTTTAATTTATCTCCGTGCTATTAATTGAATTTTTGAAATTGTTCGTAATAGGTATTTTTGTAATATTTTCATGACCACATCCAGGAAAATGAAAATATGGACACAAATGATACCGATTTAATTCGAGGCTCTGCCTCACCGACTGGTGCTGGTCCTAGCACTGGTCTTAGGGTTGCGACCTTGAAGTCCGACCTTGATTCTGGTAGGGGTGCTCAGCCTTATATTGGTGGTAAAAAGAAACTTAAACCATCAAAGGTCAGGCACAACCAGAGACGGCTTTGTTTGAAAATAATTAACAGACTAAGCCAACTTGATGGAACGAAGCTCTCCGAACGTGAGAGGGCGTCGCTATCATGGGCGAAAGGAGTCATTGAAGAACAGGACAAACTTTCGGCAATGCACGCATCTGACAAACAGAGCGCTGTTTCGGCCTCGTCATCGAAGTCTGGTAAAAGGTTGCGCTCGCCCGACGAGAAACCTTTACCTAAGAGATCTAAGGTGACCGGCAACGTCTGGACTCAGTCTTTTAGTGAAGTGGTTAAAGGTAACTTCGTTAGGGCTGTGATAAACAGGCAAAATGGGGATTGTAGTATTCCAAGGGACAAGTGGAGTTTAGTTGAAACTAAACTAAATGAAATCTACTATAGGCTCCTTGAGAGTATGCCTGATTTTCTCCCTACTACTGTCAACGCAGGTTGGTATCAGGGGCGAGTAAAACTCGTTGCTTTTGGGAACGAGAGATCCGCAGCCGTGTTTAAGGTTGCCATTAGCCAAGTGGGAGAGTTATGGCCTGGAGCCAGACTGGACGTTGTGGAAAAACATGATATCCCCTCGCAACCCAGAGCTCATGCATGGATCCCAATGGCTACAAATGACACTGCGGTGATTCTTAAGATGATAAAAGTCTGCAATCCTGACCTTCCAACTCAGAATTGGCAAATTGCCAGATTGGGTGAGATGGAGGGCGCTCGTCGTCAAGCTGTGGTATTGGTTAATGAGGAATCGCTTCCGCTTTTAGCCAGGACTGACGGCATTATTAGATTTGGATTTTTTCATATAAGAGTCAATGTCTACAAGGGCGACCAGAAGACTATTTTGGACGCAGACAAGCCAGTGGCAGAGTCGGCTGGGGAGGAGAATCTGGAAAAGGTTGATATTCAGCTGGCCGATTCTAGGCTGATGGGAGATGCATCTGGCATTTTTGAAACCGAATCTGGTAACGAATGCGACCTCTGTGATGGCATGGAGGATAAAGCTGATGCCACGATGGGTGACATTCAGGACGAGGCCCATGCAGTGAGGAATTCGGAGAGTTCTGTTGCCTCCGATTCAGAACAGATGGGATATATATCTGGCTTATTCGAAACCGAATCTGGGGACGAATGCGACCTCTTTGATAACACGGAGGATGAAGCCAATAACACGGTGGTGGAAAGGATGGTGGAAATAAAACAAGATGTTGCGGTTCCTACAAATAAACCTCCATCACTGTAAGGCAGCCTCAGTTGCACTCTTGCTGCGCCTGACGACAGGAGCAGTTGACTTGGTTTTTATCCAAGAGCCCTGGGTGCGGGGTGGCAGGGTTTGCGGATTGAAGACCCCTGGGTTTAAGTTGGTGGTTGCCAAAGGTGAGGGTTCACCAAGAGCCTGCATCTTGGCAAAAAATGGCTTAAATATATTCTTTTTATCAACTTTTAGTGATATGGATGTTACAGCGGCTAGCTTAGAGCTTCATGGGAAGTCTATTTGGCTCGCCTCTGCGTATTTTCCTAATCCGGGGTCAATACCCCCGGAGAAGGTTGTCGGTCTAATTCGGGAGTCTGAATCTAGGGGACACCAGTTAGTAGTGTGTTGTGATGCTAATGCACATCATTCGATATGGGGAAGTACAGACACAAATGATAGAGGCGAATCACTTTTGGAGTTTTTGTTAGGCACTAACCTGTATATTTGTAACAAGGGTGGTGAACCAACTTTCGTTACAAGTACGCGGCAAGAGGTTCTTGACGTAACACTTGTATCAGATACATTGTCTGATAGAATTGATGACTGGAGAGTTTTGGAAGAGCATTCTTTCTCAGATCATCGCTACATTGAGTTTTTACTCAGGGAGCGTGGCCCGGTTGAGACAGTCTCTAGAAATCTGAGGAGAACAAACTGGGTGAAATATAGGGAGACTTTTTCTTTGCTTTTGGATGAAGTACCCTTATCTGAACCGCATAGTTTGGCGGAAATTGACTGTCTGGTTGACCATATAACAAATGTTTGTAATAGGTGCCTGGATGCGTCTTGCCCTTCTGCAAAGCCTAGAGGGAAAAAAAAGCCACCTTGGTGGTCAAATGAGTTGCAGACGAGCAGATATTCCTGCAGAAAGCTCTTTAATAAGGCTAAATTTTCAAGAGCGGACGAGGACTGGTCTGCATACAGGCTGCAACTTAAGAGTTATAAAAAGATGATCAGAAATGCAAAATGTGATTCTTGGAAAAACTTCTGTGGAAACATAGAAGACGTTTCTGAGGCATCCAGGCTGCGCAAGGTTCTGGCTTCTTCTCCTTGCACCCTGGGATACCTGAAAGATCCTAATGGGGTGTGGTCTTCCTCCAGTGGAGAGTCGCTGGATCTCCTTTTAAACACGCATTTTCCGGGCAATTCCATGACGCCGTTTCAAGCTTTGGAACGTTCTGACGCCCAAGCATCTGAAATTGCTTCGGAAATAATAAATATGCCAACATTAATCTGGGCGATAAAAAGCTTCAGGCCCTATAAATCCCCGGGACATGATGGTATAATCCCGGCTGAGTTGCAGCAAGTGTTGGACTATATAGCCCCGTTGCTGTATAATCTATACACAGCATGCATCAACTGGTCGTATATTCGTTTAAAATGGAGGGATACCAGAGTCGTATTTATCCCGAAGGCTGGGAAAAGTTCCCACACAGCTCCGAAGGATTTCAGACCAATTAGTCTGTCTTCTTTTTTGTTAAAGACAATGGAACGAATGATAGACTCATATTTGCGTAGAGTGATTGACCCGAGGTTGCTTTTGACAAAGCAACATGCATACAGCAAGGGACGATCAACGGAAACAGCTCTTCATGAGCTCGTTGGTACCATCGAGAGATCGCTTTCGGTAAAGGAGTACACTATGGTGGCCTTTCTTGATATTGAGGGGGCTTTTAATAATGTCATCCCAGAATCGATAATATTGGCATTGTCTGGTCTGGGAGTAAAGCGTGAAATCGTTTTAATGGTGGAAAGCCTACTTGCCAGTAGACGTATAACGTCTGAATTAGGAGCGTCCGTCATATCTCGATTTGTCAATAGGGGCACACCACAAGGAGGTGTTCTTTCGCCGCTTCTTTGGAACCTGGCACTGAATTCAATGCTACTATCTCTAGAAGCACGTGGTTGTCATGTTGTCGCATATGCTGACGATGTCGCGATAGCGGTAAAGGGGAAGCATCTGCCAACATTGCGGGACATTCTTCAGGGTTCTCTGAAAGATCTGTCTAAATGGGCAAGAGACTGTGGTCTAGGAGTTAATCCTAGTAAAACAGAGCTTGTTTTATTTACAAGGAAAAATAAGATTCCTGCTTTCGATCCTATTTCTCTGGACGGTACTGAAATCACCTTCTCAGATGGAGCCAAGTATCTTGGAGTATTTCTAGATAGGAGGCTGAATTTCAGGCGTAATATTGAGGAACGGGTGAGAAAAGCAACGATTGCTTTGTATTCCTGTAAAAGAGCCATTGGAAAACGATGGGGTTTTAGCCCTCAAGTCGTTCATTGGATCTATACAGCAGTGGTGCGTCCAATTTTGCTGTATGGAATCATTGTCTGGTGGTCTGCTTTAGAAACAAAGGCGAACTGTGTCTTTATCACGAAGGTACAGAGAATGGCGTCAATGTGCATCACTGGTGCTCTTCGTACTACACCTACGGCTGCATTAGAAATCCTCCTTCACCTGATACCCTTGGACATATTGGGTAGGCAGTATGCAGCTGCGTCGGCAATTCGACTTAATAGCACGCTGCAATGGAGGAGCAGCGATTGTGGCCATATCGCGATCTTGAAAAAGATAACAATACCACAAAATGTGGATTGTGCTCCCTCTTTGAGCCTCTTTAAGCGCCACTTTACCACTATGATACCATCCAGGGAGTCTTGGATGGGGGATACTCCGGGAAGTGGAGCTACCATAAATTTTTACACAGATGGATCGAGGCTGCACGAATAAGTGGGCTTTGGGGTCTATTCGGAAGAGCTTGGATTGAGCCTGGCTCGTAGATTGCCAGATCATTGCAGTGTTTACCAGGCAGAGATGCTGGCAATAAAGGAAGTGGCTGACTGGTTGAGCTGCAATGTCTTGTCTACAACCGCAGTCAACATCTATACTGACAGTCAAGCCGCGGTCAAGTCCCTGGATTCAATGTTTCTGAAAACAAGATCTGCCCTTAACTGCCGCACGTCTTTAAATGAGATGGCCAAGCAGTTTAATATACGACTCATATGGGTCCCAGGGCACAGAGACATTCCAGGGAATTGCAAAGCCGACGAGCTTGCAAGACTAGGAACTACCTTACAGGTTCCAACAGAATTGGAATGTGTTGGTATGCCTCTAGAAACTTGCAAGCAAAACCTACGGCTTTGTTCTGCGACGGAGACTAATCAAAGATGGGCAAATGGATGGACGTGTGAGACAACACGACTGATTTGGCCTTCTCTTAATCAGGGGCGCACAAGTGAGCTGATATCGCTTCCAAGAGGAGAGATTTCGACGGTGGTTTCTATAATTACCGAACACTGTCTTATAGGGAAGCACGCAGAGCGGTTAAATGTGCCGTCGAATGACTTTTGCCGAAGTTGCATGGATGAAGAGGAGTTGGAAACTATCGAACACTTTATTTGCCATTGCCCGGCACTTTCTGGTCAGCGACTTGCTTCACTGGGATCTAGGGAGCTGTACGATCTTTCTGATTTGTCGGATGTCAAAATTCAACATCTAAGGAGTTTCATAAGAAGCTCAAACTGGTTTAACGACAGGGACTAGTAGGGAAACCTATTACGATCCCGTGGTATCACAATGGACCTCAGAGTCTACGTGTGTTTGACGTAAAACGTCAGCAGCCACTTACAACCTAACCTAACCTATGGTTTTCAATTGTTTAATCGCTTGTTTTAAATGTGTTTTTCATTTGATTTTACCTACAAAATATTTTGAGTGAGTCAGGAGAAAAATTACAGTCTTTTTGAGTTTAAAATTTGTTTTGAGTGTAATTTTTTTTAGTGTAGAAATATTTTAGAGGAAAAAAAATACGTTGTAAAATATTTATGTGACTTACCATTTTTTTTTTAAACTTGTTTAACGCTTTTTCAAAAAGTGAATTTAAGGTGAAACCAATCTGAAATTCACAGTTGTGCTAATAACTTTAGAACTACTGGCCGGCTTTTGCTGAGATTTAATACCAACTAGACCAGGGTAACGAAAAAAAATATATAAGTTTATCATTCCGTTTGTAACACCTCAAAATATAGGTCTAGGACCCTAATAATTGTATATATTCATGATCCTCGATCGATTTTTAATCGATCTATCGATGTCCATCCGTCTGTCTGTCTGTTGAAAACACGATAACTTTCGAAAGACTTATTCTAAGCTACTGCCGCTTGGTATATATATTTTTAATTTATCGCCGCAGGTTGGTATTGAATTCCAGCAAAATCGGTCTGGTAGTTTAAAAGTTATAAGCAAAACTGTGAATTTCTGCAAGGATTTTTTACGAATTTACGTGTTATAAAACACGTTAGCTTTCAAATGACAACTCTGAGGCTACTTAAGCTAAGCAAATATATTCGTCCTTTCCCTGATCTGATTGATATTGAATTTCAGCAAAAACGGTCCAGTGGTTTAAGAGTTATGAGCAAAACCATGAATTTCAGATTGGTTTCACCTTAAATTCACGTGTTGAAAGAACCGTTGAACAAGCTTCAAAAACTTTGGAAACCCAAAAAAAATATTTTACAAAGTTTTTTTGTCACTCAAAAATATTTTTACACATAAAAAAAAAATTACACTCGAAAAAAATTTTACACTCAAAAAAAATTTAGAGAATTTTTTTTTAACTTTTTTACTCAAAATAAAATATTTCTAGTCAAAATTTTTATTTTTTGTTACGTTAAAAAATTCACTTAAAAAGGACATAGTGGAGGGTATATACAGGGTGATTCAGTCACGATCCGCCGAATTTCTCCAGCGTATTCCTGGGCTCATTTCATGAAAATATGTCTATTACGACCATCCCCGAAAATGCATTTTTAATTTTTTTTATGGATTCTGAAAGGTCTCCCAAAGACCTTTCCAACAAGCCCAAAAACAACAAAAAACCACCAATGGTTTAGAAGTTATCAATTTTACCCTACTACCCTCCGACCACAAATCCGAAATTTTTCAAACGGCTGCCATTTCGCGCACTTGCATTTTCGGGGACGGTCGTAATAGACATATTTTCATGAAATGAGCCCAGGAATAAGCTGATGAAATGCGGCGGGTCGTGACTGAATCACCCTGTATTTGGCCAAGTCGAACTTAAATTTTTTAATTGTTTTTCTATGTATTCAAGTGTAAAAATAGATAAAATATGATGTAATTTGTAAGAAATACTTGTATTTGATCAGAAATACTTCAATCTCGAATTTTGGGACAAATGTAGGAATTGTTTGATCTGATTAGATACGATTGATATAATTTAATCCTAATAGATCCGCCAGTTCTTATTAAGTGCGTATGATACTTGCTTGTTTCAAGTTACTTGTTGCTGCATTTATTAGGGTTTTTCTATAAAAATTTCGATAACTTCAACCAAAAATTTTGAATTTATCGAAATTCCCATAGAAAAACCCTAATAAATGCAGCAACAAGTAACTTGAAAAAAGCAAGTATCATAAAGGCATTAAATAAGTATTTTTGAAACATTTTAGTAACATGTCCCGCCTCCATAAATTACGGGATATGTGATTTTAGATCGACCAATAAACCTTTTTCCCGCAGGGTATTTATTGCAAAAGGGAAGGTGTCCCACAATGTATCCCGCTAAACTCACTTTTCCAGAAAATGTCCTTGGAAATTATTTTTATTTATTTTATTTTTTACTTGATTTTAAAAATTGTTTTTAATAAAAAAAAATTTCTAGAGCAGGTTGTCTAAGAATCGATTCAACAAAATTTAAAGAATCACAAAAAATAAAAAAAAAATAAAAAAATTAAATAAAAAAAAATAAAATAAAAATCTAAAAAATATCAAAATCAATTAAGATTAAAATTCAGAAAAAAAAATCAGAAAAAAATTAAAAATAAAAAAAAAATAATAAAATAAAGTAAACTAATTTCAGAAAAATTCTAAAAAATTAGGAGAACAACAGAATCCCTATCGCATTTTCTGTTTTCTTTTGTTTTTTGTTTTAATACTGAAATTTTTTTATATTGCTATTTTAATGATTATTTCATTACTTTTCATATTAATTCTCAAAAATTCTTAAAAATTTCTCATAAAACTTCAAGCCTTTAAGGGTTAATAGATTTAAGAATCATAAAATCAACATGTGTAAAGAGACACTTTTATGCAAAAACTTTTAATTTCTCATAACAAGAGGAAGAGATTAACAAATATTCTATTGAAATTTTCTGCTTTTTTTTTGGAATATTCATTAAAAATAATTTCATTACACATCGTTTGATGAAACATAAAAAAAAAGTTTTTTTTTTTTTTAAAAAAAGCGAAAAAGTCATTAAAAGTTCATTAACAATGTTGTTATTCATGCATGTTAGTAGTATGTTCAATGAATATTTACACACACTCACACACAAACATATGCAATGTCATACATACGGCATGTACTTACGTATGTGTATGTTTGTTTTTCAAACTCTTTTTTTTATGGCATATTACAATTTTCAAGAAAAAAACTGTATAAATTAAGATAAATGTTGTCAAATATTATTTTTTTTTGTTGTCGCATAATTTCTCATTACATACAATACAAATGTACTCTACAGTAAATAAAGTAGGTTGGTTTAAGAGTTTGATATATCAAAAAACAAAATGTGGCTTATAAATTTTTTTACAATAAGCCCTTTAATTTTAATTCAAACAAGTTGAAAAGTTAAATTCGACTTGGCCGAATCTGTGAATACCCTCCAAAGTGCCCTTTTTAAGTGATAGTAAATTTTCTAACTTGAAAAAAATAACATTTTTAATTAGAAATATTTTATTTTGTGTAAAAAACTTTTTTTAGGTAATTTAAAAAAAAAAAAAAAAATATTTTACTAAATGTTTTTTTTTAAGTGTAAAATTTTTTTTGGAGTGTAAAATTTTTTTCGAGTGTATTTTTTTAGTGTACAAATATTTTTGAGTGACAAAAATACGTTGTAAATTATTTTTGAGACTTACCAATGTTTTTAAAACATGTTTAACGGATTTTCAACACGTTAATTTAAGACGAAACTAATCTGAAATTCACGGTTTTGCTAATGATGTTTTGCAACACTGGACCGATTTGGCTGAAATTCAATATAAACCAGGCTAGGGGAATGACAAATATACATGCCAAGCTTCAGTATCCTCAGAATTGCCTTTCGAAAATAAGAGTGTTTTTTATCTCGTAAATTCACGAAAAACCCTTGCTGAAATTTAGTATGTTGCTCATAACTTTTGAACCACTGCACTGTGGCCGAAATCACTGATCTAGCGGCGTTTTAGTCAAAATTAAAAAATTAAAACTGATAAATGTTTTGCACTGTATCGATTACCTATACTTTACAGAAAAAATTAACGTTTTCACTTTTGTTTTTCTCTTAATATTCGCACAGCTGTAAGCTATCAAATATACATTTTCTGCAGCAAGTGAAATAAAGGAATTTGGGGCCTAATTACTCAGTGAGTTTTTCTTGACACTTTTAAGTCAATTGTTTACACATTTTGAGCCAAAAAGTTTTAATTGAAAGTAAAAGGTATGTTTTAACTAAAAAATAAATGTTTGTGGCCTGTGTGTATCTAGTTTATTATTAGTTCATTATAGGAGTTTAGATTTGTGATATTTACTATAGTTTCATGGACTGCAACTTTTGAAATTCGATCGTATTCGGTCCAATTCCTGTTTTGTTTATTATTTTGGGTTATTTTTGTTGTGACGTTTCAGTTTGGCGTGCTAGTTCGCGCAAGTTGCTCGGTTTTTTAGGGTCCATCTGCTGTCCAAATAAACAGTATAAACGCGATACAGACCACAACTTTCAATCGAAATTTGAAATTTAAGTTTCTTTTATCGCAAGAACAAAACCTATTAAATTTTGACAAAATCAATCCATGTTAACTAGGGTATTCAATCGATTAACCGTTAATCGGTTAACCGATTAATTTTGGTCGATTAACTGTTCGAATAATTTAAAATTGTCAATTTTCAAATAACAAATAAACCGATTAATTTGTGTCGATTAACCGATTAACCGAAATTTCTTTTTTTAGTAATTTTACTTATTTTTTTGCTTTATTTAGCGTTTTGATGTTTCATTTTTAATTTAAATTACGGCTCTGCTGAAAGAAGTTTAGGTCTAAAAACTTATCAAATTCTCTTTGAGCAATGTGTAAAAACTTCGTCTAGCAAATATTTTATCGAGGTCCTAAAACGATATTTCGGTTTAAAAAAATAAACAAATTACAATTAGTAACCCTAGCCAATTTTTTATAGATTGCCTACAGTATATATTTTTCTAATAGTTTTTCATGCGCTTTATCCGAATCTGGCCTTAGAAGTGATTTACCTCATTTTGAGATATTTAGATTTTCGATTGACAGTACTGCATAAACTCAGATATTCGCAATGTTCGGGACCTTATAAAACCGCGAATTATTTAAGATGTATAATTAGTTCAGCACATCTAAAAATACTTCGCTTATTCTTCAAATTACTTTTGCAATCCTTAAGATATCTTGTATTTTCTTGTGACCGAAAAACAAAATTTTATCTGTAATTTTACTTTTTACTTTTTACTTTGTAATCTCTATTTTACAGATAATAAACAGAGTTTTTTTGTTAAAATACGGATTTTAGCAAAATAATTTGTTTTTTTTTCTCGTAACCAAAATACTAAATTTCATTTGTAATTTTACTTATTGCTATGTAAAAATAAAAATCACTTAAAAAAACTTCCAAATATGACCGATAAAGCCCTCTTTAAAAATTGTCTTAAATTACAATAAAAACTGGTAAATTTTACGAGGATGACGTGTAAAACTGGAGTTACTTG
Organism: Pegoplata infirma; assembly: GCA_963921195.1. Classification (NCBI taxonomy): domain Eukaryota; kingdom Metazoa; phylum Arthropoda; class Insecta; order Diptera; family Anthomyiidae; genus Pegoplata; species Pegoplata infirma. The sequence goes on along the minus strand of OY992536.1, from coordinate 259,467,578 downwards.
TTAAAAACTCGTAATATTAACAAAAATAAAAAAGTAAATTTACAATTTGGTAGCATTAAAGCAGGCAAATTTAACAAAATTTTAATTTTAATTAATTTAATTTTTATGAATGTTTTTGATTCAGAGAAGTTTTACTCATAAAATGGATTTAACTAAAACTTTGTAAATTTACAGTTTTTTTTGGTAAAATTCTTTTCGGTTTTATCAATATTTTACAGGTAATTCTGTAAATTTACAGTTTTTTTTATCGAAATCATTTTACAGAGTTTTCTTCGTAAAATAACAAAAAATCTTGCTGGTTGGAAATCTATGGTATTTTCTGCTGGCTCAGCAGAGTATCTCTGTAATTTAACAGAGTGATTTTTTTGAGTGTATTATACGGTTAACCGAATAATTCAAATTTATCCGATTATTAACCGATTAAATCTCAACCCCGATTAATTATTTGCCCGATTAACCGATTAAACCAAAACCTCGATTAATTGAATACCCTAATGTTAACCCATAGCCCCCATTTAAATGTCCCCTTCAAGTTTTACTTAAATACCCCTAACAATTGTATTCAAGATATCCTCTTGAAATTCGACCAATAAATGTTTTTATATTCATAAACAATCGCTCTAAATTTTAATGGAATCGGACCATTTTAATTTCTAGGCCTCATACAAACCACCCTCCCAATATTCACATAAATTTCCCAAAACACATAAAAATAAATAAATATTGTTTAAAAATTAATTCTTTTTAAATTTTATAATCGCAAATAAGAATTAGTCTTTATTATTTTATATGTCCGAATTAAGCGCCGCTAGATTGGCCATTTCGGCCACTTTGCACTGGACCGATTTCGCTGGATTGCAATACCAACCTGACCAGGTAAATGCCCAACATATAAGCCAAACTTCAGGAGCCTCCGTAAAGTCTTTCAAAAGTAAGCGTGTTTTCAACAGACGGACTGTCATCGCTAGATCGTCTTAAAATCGATCGAGGATCATGAATATTAGGGTTATGTGACTCATTTTTGACAAAACATTTATATTCAAAATCGTATTAGCAGGTCATTTTGGCAAAAAAACCTTCCGCACCAAACGCAATTTCTAAACTTCACAGATATTTTTTGTTTTAAGTCCTATTTTTTCATAAAATAAGGTAGTTTTAACCCTTCTAATTAATGAATTATAAAAAAAAAGATCTTGTGAACAATTACGAATAAAAATATAGACGCCCGGACTTTTACTTTTGGAGCTACATGCTGCCAAAGTTGACCGCCAATTTTCAATCTTGACGGAATCAAAAAAAGTCCCTCCAAAAAGCATTCGTCATTTTGACCGTAAATAGCTTATCATATGCATTGTTTGAGTCTCATATTTTCTTAGTTTTAATTAAACTGAAAAAATATAGACCAAATTTCATCTCGTTTGGTGCGGGAACTTTTTTGACGGAAGTGAAAAAGTAAAAATGCAATTATTAATATTTGTGTATGGCGTTTTTGGCTAGGACATGTAAATTTTGTATTTGCAAAAAAATCCAAAAAGTCATAACCCTAATGAATATATATACTTTATGGGGTCCTAGACCAATATTTCGAGGTGTTACAAACGGAATGACAAACTTTTATATAACCTCTATTACTAGAGTGGAGGGTATAAAAAGATCAATTATTTTTTTAAAAAGATCAATTGTAATTCAAAAAAGATCATTTTATTTAAAATTTTATTTCGAAGAAGTTCAACTGTAATTCGAAGAAGATTGATTGTTATTCATAAAAGATCAATTGTAATTCGAAGTAGATTAATTGTTATTCGGAAAATGTAAATTGCAATTTGAAAAAGATCAAATGTTATTCGAAAAATATCAATCGTACTTGAAAAATTGTAATTCGTAATGTATCAATTTTAGTTCGAAAAAGATCAATTGTAATTTTAAAAAAATCAATTGTTATTCCAAAAAGATCAATTGTAATTCGAAATAGATACATTGTTATTCGGAAAATAGCAATTGTAATTTCTAAAAGATCAATTGTAATTCCAAAAAGATCAGTTTTCATTTGAAAAAGTTCAATTGTAATTCAAAAAAGATCATTGTAATTCCAAAAAGATTAATTTTAATTCAAAAAACATCAACATTCATAACAGATCAATTTTAATTCGAAATAGATCAATTATTATTCGGAAAATATCAGTTGCAGTTCGAAAAAGATCAAGTGTAATTGCAATAAGATCAATTGTAATTAGAAAAATATCAATTGTACTTGAAAATATCAATTGTAATTCGTAAAGGATCAATTGTAATTAGAAAAAAATCAATTGTAATTTCAAAAAAAAATCAATTGTAATTCCAAAAAGATCAATTGTGATTCGAAAAAGATGAATTGTAATTCGTAAAAGATTACTTTAAATTCGAAAAAAACTCAATTGTAATTCGAAAAAGATCCATTGTATTGCGAAAAGATCAATTTTTATTCCTAAAAGATCAATTGTAATTCCAAAAAGATAAATTGTAATTCGAAAAAAATTTATTATAATTCAAAAAAGATTAATTGTAATTCCAAAACGATTGAAATCAAAAATCAATTGTAATTCAAGAAAATATCAATAGTAACTCAGAAAAGATAAATTGTAAGTGTTGTGAAAAAAGATCAGTTGTAATTTCAAAAAAATCAATTGTAATTCAAAAAGATCAATTGTAATTCGTAAATGATTAATTTAAATTCGAAAAATATCAATTGTAATTCATAAAAGATTAATTGTAATTTAAACAAGTGAGAGTGTTAAATTCGGCTGTGCCGAATCTTGTATTCCCTCTAACACGTTAAAAAACAGAGGCGTCTTTTTTTTGGGGGGGGAGGGGGTGGTTTTCAGCTGTGGAAGAAAACCTTCCTAGATCCAACTGCAGGAACTTCTTCTGATATGAAAATGTTTCGTTTCCTAAGCACAAGTACAAAAAATCTATAAAAAATTGCGTTTTTTCAGAGGTTGGTTTAGTTCTTAAAAGGAAAACTTTTTTCCTCCTGATCCGATTTTGCCCATGTTCAAACTTAACCAGCCCAATAACATAGGACATATTTCTATTTCTAGGAGTCTAGCTCTTTTACTTTGGGCTGTATCGTGTCTTCCACAGACGGACGGACGGACGGACAGACGGGCATCGCTAGAATGTCTTAGAATCGATCACTGATCAATAATATATATACTTTATGGGATCCTAGACCGATATTTCGATGCGTTACACACGGAATGACAAAGTGAGTATACCCCCATACTGTTGTTAAAGGGTATAAAAAGATCAATTGTAATTCGAAAATAAATTTAATTCCAAAAAGATCAATTGTAATTCGTAAAAGATTAATAGAAATTCGAAAAAGATCAATTGTAGTTCGAAAAAGATCAAATGTAATTCGAATTACAATTGAGTTCTTCGAATTGCAAATGAAATTTTTGAAATTATAAATGGAATATTCAAATTACAAATCTTTTAGTTACGAATATTCGAATTACAAATAGAGTCTTCGAACTACAATTGATATTTTTCGAGTTACATCTACAAATGGAGTAGTGATAAAGGGTATGTATAAATTTGTCATTCTGTTTGCAACACTGTATATATATTGAAGATTCTAGATCGATTTTAAGACGGTCTTAAGTCGGTCTAAAGTTCTACGTCCGCCTATCTATCTGTTTGTTGAAATCACGCTAAACCGTTAAATGTTAGCACTCAAATGTAATTCGAAATATTAGCACTCTAAAATTGCTTGCACTCAAAAAAATTATACGCTCAAAGAATTTTTTTATACAAAAATTACAAAAAAAAGTTTTTACTTTAAATAAAAAACTTTCTATAGAATTTTTAAGCAATTTATTATTTTTTTCATTAAAACAATTAAATTCACTAAAAAAATTGTTTTAGACATTGTGGAGGGATTCGGTCAAGTCGAATTAAATCATTTACTTGTTTGTTTTAATATTATAAATACATTTTTTATACGTACCGCCATTGTTGTTTATTCGTACACATACGCTCAATTATTTTAAATATTTACATCAACGTGCAGTAAAACTGTGTGTATTTTTTTTTTTTTGTATATGTGTTCGAAGGTAAATTTGTTTAATTTATTTATCAAAAGATTATACGTAAAATGATGTGTTACAAAAGTATTGCGAATGTAAATTATATTTTAAAAACAAGTAGAAAAGTTAAATTCGACTTTGCCGAATCTATGAATACCCTCCACAATGCATTTTTTTAAACGTGAAAAAATTAACAATTTTGATTAGAAATATTTTATTTTGAGTAAAAAACTCTTTTTTTGTCATTTAAAAAAAAAAAAAAGAAAAATTACTAATTTTTTTGTTTGAGTGTAAAATTTTTTTCGAGTGTAATGTTTTTTTTACTGTAAAAATATTTCTGAGTGAATGCACGTACGTCTGTACACAAAATATTGTCATTTTTGTAAAAAAATATTTTTTTTTGAGTGTAACATTTTTTTTGAGTGTAAATTTTTTTTGAGTGTAAAATTTTTTTCGAGTGTAATTTTTAAGTTACCAATGCTTTTAAAACTAAACAAGTTTAAAAAGCATTACTTTAAAATTAAACTAGTTTGAAAAGCATTGTTTAGTTACCACCAATGCTTTTAAAACTTGTTAAAACACGTGGCATTTTAAATGAAACTTATCTGAAATTCAGTGTTTTGCTTATAACTTTTGAACCACTGGACCGATTGAGCTGAAATTTAATACCAAACAGACCCGGGGAGCGGCAAAGATTCATGCCAAGCTTCCGTAGTCTCATCATTGTCTTTCGAAAGTTATCGTGTTTTTTATCTCGTAAATTCGCGAAACACCCTTGCCGAAATTTACTCTTTTGCTCATAACTTTTGAACCACTGGACCGATTTGGCTGGATTGCAATACCAACCTGACCAGGTAAATGACAAACATATGTACCAAACTTCAGTAGCCTCTGTGAAGTCTTTCAAAAGTTAGCGTGTTTTCTACGGACGGACAGACAGACAGACGGACGGACGGACGGACGGACGGACATCGCTAGATCGACTTAAAATCGATCGAGGATCATAAATATATGTACTTTATGGGGTCCTAGACCAATATTTCGAGGTGTTACAAACGGAATGACAAACTTATATATACCCTCTATCACTAGAGTGGAGGGTATAAAAATATATCTTTTTACGTTAAAAAAAGTACTTAAAAATGTTAGCTGCTAACTATTGATTTAACTGAGCCTTATGTCAAAATTTGTATGGAAAAGTTAAATTTAACGGAAAGTTTTATTATAACGGAGCATTGAGTAATCCAGCCTAAATCTAAGACTTTTTCTGTAGGAAAAAAAACTTAAATTTAAAATTTTTTTGTTCAAAACAAATCTTTTTCTGATCATTTTTCTAAAAAAAAAAAATTAAATTTAAAATTTTTTTGTTCAAAAAAAAATTTTTTTTCTGATAATTTTTTTATACGAAAAAGGTCTCAGAATCTGAAAATGTTTCAATAGAAAGAATATTTTAGAATCTGAGATTTTTCTACAGAAAAAATGTGTTAAAATCTGAGAATTTTTCTGTACAAAAAATGTCTCAGAATCTTAGAATTTTTCTATAACAAAAACGTCTCAGAATCTGAGAATTTTTCTATAGAAGACTGTCTCAGAATCTGACAATTTTTCTATCAAAAACCTGCCTCAGAATTTGAGACTTTTTCTATAGAAAAATTGTTTCAGAATCTGAGTATTTTTTAATAGAAAAAATGTATCAGAATCTGAGACTTTTTCTACAGAAAAAATGTCTCAGAGTCTGAGAATTTTTCTATAAAAAAAATGATTTACAATCTGAAATTTTTTTAATAGAAAAAACACGTCTCAGAATCTGATACTTTTTCTATAGGAAAAATGTCTTAGAATCGGATAATTTTCCTCTAGAAAAAAATCCCTGAATCTAAGATTTTTTTTGCAGAAAATTCTTTTGAGAATCTGGAAAATGTCCTAGAGTCTGAGAAATATTTTGTAGAAAATCTGTAGAATCTGAAAAATTTAATGAAGAATAAATGTCTGACACATTTTGTGTATGTGCAAAATTGTGTGGAATTTATTGTTCTAGAGGCGTATGAGTGATATATTAATTTATAATGATTTAATATAAATCATACGCCTTACAATTACATTTATATATTTTTTTGTGCATAGTGTTTTATTCATACATGTTATATTGTTTGCATGTACGCTGCATACAAATGTATGTGGGCCAGCCTAATTGTTGTATTTTATACGTATGAAATAAAATTATGTCTTGTATCACATTTATATACCAACACAAACAACACCACGTACACCAATACCCCGGTTTGCGTCGCTTCGGTTTGCGTCGCACAGTGCGACATTTGGCCAATCTAGGTGGACAAAAATCTAATTTAAAAGATCCTAGCTTGAAATTTGGTTTGATAATAATGTAGGACATAACTAATATTGACAACAAAATTTGGAACAATCGAACAAATGCCACGCCCATTTTTGGGAAATTAACTATTTTTTAAGAAATTGCTTAAATAATTTGAAGAATTTTTATGAAATTTTGTAAAAAAAAAGTATTATTTGTGTACGATATTGTAAAAAAAATGTACACAACAACCTCGAAGATAATTATTGATGGGCGGTATACGCCCACTTTTTTATAACAGATATTTAAGCTGTGTTGGACAACCTTGGGCTAGATTTCATTTTTTGCTCATGTACATTGTAAAATTAACTCTATATGTAACAAAAAGGGGCGTGGTCCGCCCACTATTTGCAGTTTTATAAATTTAATTTTTGAGAAAGAAAGAAGTTTTATAAATTTATTACACACAAAAAGATTTTACAATAGAAATAGAAATAGCAGTACAGTAATTTATTGAAATCGTGTGCTTTGTATCACTCATATTTTAGAATTTCAAACCAAAAAATTAAAGTTATTTGGTTTTCATTATTTTAATTTCATTTCGAATTCTACGAATTTAACAATTATCCAATTTTCCCATATTTTATACAAAAACTAAACATCGTTAACAAAAATGTAATGCCGTTAAACAAGGGTTTGGTGTAATAACACATTACATTTTATACTATATTATATTCTTACATAATCATTCAATTTTATGTGCAATATAAGTGTATTTTTCATATAGTTTTAACTAAAAGTCTCTGTAATTAAAAAAAAAATCACGCAAAAAGTCCATTTTAGACGTTCACTAAACTTTAAAATTCTCTATAAATCGCAAAAAATCGCCAGCAAATATGGTTTAATCTCTTACTAGAGACATTCCAACACCTGCCACATGTATAGGTCGTGTGAGGGAGCGTGAGGAAACTATAGTTTTATTCCAACGAAGTTTCAGTTTTCTTTATTTATTTTTTTTTATTTTTAATTTTTGTTTTTAATAAATTACAACAATAAGTTTTCGATTAAATTGAAAAATGAGCACGGATTTAAAAACTATATTAAAAATGCTGTATTTAACAATAAAAAAATAGACTTATAACTCCAACAACAAAAAAGTTATAAGTGTTTGAAGTTGGGATGGTGCTCAAAAATATATATTATTTCTCAAAAGTCCATTACAAGATGTGACTTTAAACTCCTGTAACAAATGAAACAGAACTTTTTTCGTCATATTATGATTATTTCCATAGTATATGGATTGTTTGCTGTCACATTCATTTAAATTATAACAATCGCCAACTTTTATTTTTCGATTTTTGTCCACCTAGATTGGCCAAATGTCGCACTGTGCGTCGTTTCGAAGTTGCGTCGTTTTCAAATTTCTGTGATTTCGAAGTTGCGTCGTTTTGGTTTCAGATTGCGTCGCATGGCTTCGAAGTTGCGTCGCCAGTGCTTCGATTTGCGTCGTTGATATAAAAATGTGTGTACAAAGCTAAAACAAAAAAAGGGGATTTCCCGTTTATATTTCAGTTTGCGAAGCATGACTTCGAAGTTGCGTCGTTAGTGCTTCGATTTGCGTCGTTAATATGAAAATGTTTATACAATGCTTGCTTTTATACTTGCTTTTATACTATGAATTTTCTATTTTTATTTTTATCTTAATATTTTTATGTTTTTGTTATGTTTTTTTACGTTTTTCTCATGAATTATTTTAATTAAAACTGTTTTCAAAAAAAAAAAAAATACAAAAAAATTGCAATTTTTATTGAAAAATCGAATTTTTCTGCTAAAATTATGAATCTCGGAACCAATTAAATGAAAATAAATACAAATGTATGGAAAATCGTGCTTCGGTTTGCGTCGTTTCGGTTTGCGTCGCGTTTCTCCGGTCCCAATTAACGACGCAAACCGGGGTATTGGTGTATATTATATGTATGTGAGTGCTTGTTGTATGTGTTGTGTGGTAACATTATGCATAATTTATTATTGTCAATTTTATAAGTATCATAAAAATTATTTTTTTTTTTATATTTATTTATTTATGAATATAATCTTTATTCATGTGTTGTTTTTTGTTTTTTAATTTGCTTTCTTTTGGGTCAATTACTGCTGTCAAGGTTTAAATTAAAAATATAAATAAAATGCAGATATTCTGTTTTTTTTTTTAATATTATTTTAACAAAAGAACAAAATTATTCGGTCATGACCAACATTTAAACAGGCCTATTATCAACAATTAAGTAGTTTATTTATAAATTTGCCTCAGTTTTTATTTAAGAAGGTTTCACTTTATAGTTAATTAAATATAAAAAAACCTTTAAAATGTTTAAATATAGTTGAGGAATTGCTTTTTCAGAAATATTTGACGACTGAGACATTATTTTTATGAGTTTCTTAAAAATTTTCTTTAGTTTTCTACAGAAAATAATCTAAGATGACCGATTTTTTCTTATAGAAAATTTTTTAAATTCAAAATGTTTTTTCACATCGAAAGTTTTAAAATTTTTACAAAAATATTCAGAATCTGAAACTTTTTTGATAAGAAAAATGCCTCAGAATCTTAGAAAAATGTGTAAAAATCTGTAACTTTTTCTGTACGAATAATTTCTCAGCATCTTCAGACTTTTCTATATGAAAAATGTCTCAGAATCTGAGAACTTTTCTATACCAAAAAAAACTGAGACTTTTTCTAACCAAAAATTTCTCACAATCTGAGATGTTTTTTTTATACAAAAAAATGTTTCAAAATCTGTCAATTTTTCTATATGACAAATGTCTTAGAATCTGAGAATTTTTCGAAACCACATATTTTTCATAATGTAAGAATTTTTCTGTTCGAAAAATTTTTCAGAATCTAAAAATTTTTCTATGTGAAAAATCTTTCAGAATTTGCCAATTTTATTCCACGAAAAATGTCTTAGAATTTTTCTGTACGAAAAATGTTTGAAAATCGGAGAATTTTTCTATAAGAAAAATGTCTCAGAATCTGAGAATTTTTCTATACGAAAAATGTCCCAGAATCTGAGAATTTTTCTAAATGACAAATGTCTCAGAATCTGACAATTTTTCTATACGAAAAATGTCTCCTGATTGTGAGAAATTCTCAGATTCTGAGACATTTTTCGTATAGAAAAATTGTCAAATCTAAGAAATTTTCTATACGAAAAACTTTTCAGAGTCTGAGGATTTTTCTATATGAACAACGTCTTTCAATCAGGGTCTGAAAGTTTTTTTTAAACGAAAAAAAGTCTAAGATTATGAGACTTTTTCTATTCTATATAACATATGTTTCGGAATCTGAGACTGTTTCTGCATGAAAAATGTGTCAGAATCTGAGAATTTTTATATACGAAAAACATCTGAAAATCTTAAAATTTTTCTATACGAAAACTGTCTCAGAATCTGAGAATTTTTCTAAACGACAAAGTTTTTAGAATCTATGATTTGACTTGGCCGAATCTATGAATACCCTCCACAATGTCCATTTTAAGTGATAGTAAATTTTCTAACGTGAAAAAATAACAGTTATGATTAGAAATATTTTATTTTGTGTAAAAATTTTTTTTTTAGTAATTTTAAAAAAAAAAAAAACTAATTTTTTTTGAGTGTAAAATTTTTTTTCGAATTTTACATTCAAAAAAAATTACTAATTTTTTTTTTGAGTGTAAAATTTTTTTTAAATAATTTTTAAAAAAAAAAAATAATTTTTTTTTGAGTGTAAATTTTTTTTTGAGTGTAAAATTTTTTTTCGAATTTTACATTAAAAAAAAATTTACTAAAATTTTTAAAAAATTTACTAATTTTTTTTTGAGTGTAAAATTTTTTTGAGTGTAAAATTTTTTTCGAGTGTATTTTTTTTTTTTTGTTTTGATAAAAAAATATTTTTGAGTGACAAAAATAGGGTTTAAAATATTTTTGTGACTTACCAATGGTTTTAAAACAGGTTTAACGGGTTTTCACTACGTGAATGTAAGGTGAAGCTGATCTGATATTCACGGTTTTGCTAATATAATAACTTTTGAACCACTGTACCGCTTTGGGTGAAATTCAACACGAACTAGGCTGGAGGCACGGAAAATATATGTGCCAAGCTTCAGCATCCTCAGAATTGATTTTAGAAAGTTATAGTGCTTTTTATCTCATAAATTCACGAAAAACCCTTGCCGAAATTCAGTCTTTTGCTCATAACTTTTGAACCACTGAACCGATTTCGCTGGAACCGATTTCGCAATACCAACCTGACCAGGTAAATGCCCAACATATATGCCAAACTTCAGGAGCCTCCGTAAAGTCTTTCAAAAGTTAGCGTGTTTTCAACAGACAGACAGACGGACACACAGAGGGCCAGACAGATCGATTTCCGGCCAAAAGTCCTTATTTGTAAATTCTCAAAAAAATGTTTACCAGTTTGTTGGCCATATATAGAAGCAGGTTTTCTGAACTTATCTTTATAATCCAATTACACCCTTTCCTTTGACAGGTCTTCAAAGTTAAAAAAGTTGGTAAAAATTTTTAAAAAGTTGAGATACTTTTTTAATTTTTTTTCCAAACTTCTATTGCTAATGATTAACTTTTTGTTTCAGTGGTTCAACCTTATATATAAGTCTTTGTAACGAAAATAACATGGACAAATATAACTCATTTGCCTGGCAGCAATTCGCGTTTTTTGTGAAAAAGTTATAATTTTTTAGCTATATACCTCGCGCCGAAAAAATCCTCAGCGATCCTCAGTTCGATACAATCGGTCTATATTTTTTTTGATATAGAATGGATCCATATCTTTCGAAAAAAGTTGCCCAAACTTGCTCGAAATGATAAATGGCGAAATTACAACTATATATGCAGTGATCCGAGATTTATTTAAAAAAAAAATAATTTAACCCAAAATAATGTTTTACGGCTTGAATAGTTGTTTTTATCGTCAGAGAGTGCCTTAAGTGTAGAAAATAAAAAATTATCTACATTTCTAGTTTTGTTGTAGAATTATGGAAAATATCAGTTACACCATTTCCAATTAAATTCAAAGATTTTTTAATAAATTTCCAAAATAAAAAAAAAAGTGAATTATTTGTCGTCACCATTTCCAAAAGCTTTTCTGAAACTAAGTAAGTCACTTACACTATTTCCATATTTATATCAAAAATTAAAAAAAATTTATATATAAAAATTACGTGCACAAATTTAACTTCAGACACTCTTAATACTTTTAAAACTAATTTTTAGTTAGATCAGACAAAGTAAAAAAATCTAGCCGCCATATTGTTTCCGCCATATTGAATTTTATCAGTTCGATTTTAAGATACCAGACCCGGAAATTTACTTGGCCACACTTTCAGCTAGCTTCAACTAAGAAAAGGAATATAACTGTTTTTTAATTACTTGCAACAAACTTTACTAAGCATATTTAGTCCGCCATTTTGTTTTTCAAAATTCACTCCAGTAATTCAGATTCAGTAACTCCAAGACCCCCTTAAAACAAAATTTGAGTTAAATCGGACAATTATTAAAAAAAATTGTCCGCCATATTGGATGCGCCATTTTGATTTTTTCTTTTTTAGTTAAATTTTGAAATCAGTGACACCAAAATACTCTAAAATCACATTTTCCGCCGGATCCAACAACGATAAAGACTTTTGGCCCGAGTTGGATCATTCTTTAAAGTTTAAGAAGCATATTTAGTCCGCCATTTTGTTTTTCAAAATTCGGAGTAACAATTCTTATTCAGTAACTCCAAGACCCGCATAAAACAAAATTTGAGTTCAATCGGATAATTAAAAAAAAAAAATGTCCGCCATATTGGATCCGCCATTTTGATTTTTTTGGTTTTTAGCAAAATTTTTAAATCAGCGACCTCGAATTCCTCTAGAAGCACATTTTCAGACGGATCCAACAACGGTAAAGACTTTTGGCCGGAATTGGATCATGCTGGCCCTGTGTGGGACAGACGGACGGACGGACGGACGGACATCGCTAGATCGTCTTAAAATCGATCGAGGATCATGAATATATATACTTTATGGGGTCCTAGACCAATATTTCGAGGTGTTACAAACGGAATGACAAACTTATATATACCCTCTATCACTAGAGTGGAGGGTATAAAAAAACATATAAAAAGCTTGTATTTATCAAAGCATTATTTTAGGCATAAAGACAAATGGAGTTGGAGTTGATCGCTATTGACTCGGAAAATTATCCACTAAAGTTTTTTGCTTCAGTTTCATTTTCAGACTCGGACATTTTTCAGTAATAATTTTTATCGAATTTTGACCGATATTTCTTTAATTTATTTGTCGTTATTTCTTTTTATATACTGCATAAATGTATGCTATCAAAAAAAATTGTCGCCTTCCCCTATCTGTAATTCTGTTATTTTTACTAACAAATCGATTACAAATTTTGTACTGCAATAACATTTTATGTCACTCAAATTATTTTAGATGCAATAACGTTTAAATAAAACTTAAAAATACATCAAACAACAACAAAAAAAATTCAAGTTTTCGTTCCATTAAAATGACATGAATATTTAAATGCTGATTTTTTGTTGGCACCGAAAAAATTTCAACATTTTAATCTTTAATTCCTAGTTTGGTTTTTTTTTATTCTGCAAAAAAAAAAATAGAAAATTTGTTCTATTTTTATTTAAAAGTGTTGTATAAACATATAGAAAAACAATTTTTCACAACGCGCGTCGTCTCAAAGTCTGGTCACAATGACGGCTACCCAGAATAAAGTAGATGAAGGGATGCCAGAAAAAAAAACCAACAACAAAAAATTGCATTAAGCAACCAACACACAATTTTGTAGCAAAATAAATTTGACGAACAAAAAAAAAATAATGTAAAATAGAACGCAATAACAGAAAAAAATATAGAAAAAAACACAAAATAAGGATATAGTTTAACTTCCTGTTGCAATGCCTTAAATTATGCAATAAATTATAAATAAAGAGCAACTAAAAGAAATGAGAAATTTTTTGCAACAAAATAAACTTTATGTAGATGAAAAACGAAGAGATTTAGAGCACGGATGAAATACTAAAATTACAGGGGGAAAAAAGGTATTAAAATACAAATTTAACTCATGCATACACAGAAGAAACCATATTGTCTATTTAAGTGAAAAAAAAAAAAAATATTTTACATTGGACTAACAACAAAATATTGCAGATGTAGTCATAGTGGTGGAAAAATATCTCTCAATATAAACTGTCAAAGCTATGCCATGTGTCAATCTATGAATAGCAACTATACACTCAGACAAACTTTTAATACAAAAAATTTGTATGGCTTCTCTTAATATGAAATCTTAAACATACACATACAGTTGTGTTCAAAAAAATTAGCGCCATTTAAATTTTTCTTGTGATTTATGATCTTATCTATCACACAGTGTAATACGAATTTTTATTATGAATGAGACAAAAAAATTAAAGTACCAGTAGATCAAAACACCCGAAAGATTTAAAAAACTTAACTCATAAAGATTTGATGAAAGAAAGCTTGCAATTCCAAGTTGTTTGTAAACAGTTTTCCAAAAAAATGTTTTTTGATATTTAAGGCGAGGATTATTAGCCAAATCCGCCCTTCAAATTTGGCTAGAGCGTTTAGTTATCGAGATATTAGCGTTCGGAATTTATAAAATGCGTTTTATTTGCGTTTTTTTTTTTTTGTTCCAAGGGGGGGAGGGAAAATTTCCCCCCAGACCAAATTTCCCAAAAAAAAGAAAAAGAAAGTAGAAAGAATAAAAACAAGTAAGAAAGCTATATTCGGCTGTGCCGAATCTTTAAATACCCTCCACCAATGTAATGATTTAAAAACAAAGAAGTTTGTTTTATTTATACCTCAGGAAATAAAAAAGTATCAAAAAGTGTACTTCCGGTACTTTTAATAAAAGGTACTTTTAATGAGTACCTTTTTATAAAAGGTACTTTTTAAAAAGGCTACTTTTTATAAAAGGTACTTTTTATAAAAGGCACTTTTCTATAAAAGGTACATTTTATAAAAGGTACTTTTTATAAAAGGTACTTTTTATGAGAGGTACTTTTTATAAAAGGTACTTTTTATAAAGGGTACTTTTTATAAAAGCTACTTTTTATAAAAGGTACTTTTTATAAAAGGTACTTTTTATAAAAGGTACTTTTTATAAAAGGTACTTTTTATAAAAGGTACTTTTTATAAAAGGTACTTTTTATAAAAGGTACTTTTTATAAAAGGTACTTTTTATAAAAGGTACTTTTTATAAAAGGTACTTTTTATAAAAGGTACTTTTTATAAAAGGTACTTTTTATAAAAGGTACTTTTTATAAAGGTACTTTTTATAAAAGGTACTTTTTATAAAAATTACTTTTTATAAATGGTACTTTTTATAAAAGGTACTTTTTATTAAAGGTACTTTTTATAAAAGGTACTTTTTATAAAAGGTACTTTTTATAAAAGGCACTTTTTATAAAAGGTACTTTTTATTAAAGTTACTTTTTATAAAAGGTACTTTTTATAAGAGGTACTTTTTATAAAAGGTACTTTTTATAAAAGGTACTTTTTATAAAAGGTGCTTTTTATAAAAGGTACTTTTTATAAAAGGTACTTTTTATAAAAGGTACTTTTTATAAAAGGTACTTTTTATAAAAGGTACTTTTTATAGAAGGTACTTTTTATAAAAGGTACTTTTTATAAAAGATACTTTTTATAAAAGGTACTTTTTATAAAAGTTACTTTTTATAAAAGGTATTTTTATAAAAGGTACTTTTTATAGAAGGTACTTTTTACAAAAGGTACTTTTTATAAAAGGTACTTTTTATAAAAGGTACTTTTTATAAAAGGTACTTTTTATAAAAGGTACTTTTTATAAAAGGTACTTTTTATAAAAGGTACTTTTTATAAAAGGTACTTTTTATAAAAGGTACTTTTTAACTTTTTGAAAACGGTACAGAATTTTCGGAAAGTACTTGTTCTAGAATGTTTTATTTCACTAAAGGATCCTACATTCTAAATTTCAAGATTGTCTCAGAATCTGAGACTTTTTCTGTAGGAAAAATGTCCCAGAATCTGAGACTTTTTCTATAGGAAAAATGTCTCAGAATCTGAGACTTTTTCTATAAGAACAATGTCTCAGAATCTGAGACTTTTTCTATAAGAAAAATGTCTCAGAATCTGAGATTTTTTCTATATCAAAAATGTCTCAGAATCTGAAACTTTTTCTATCGGAAAAATGTCTCAGAATCTGAGACTTTTTCTATAAGAAAAATGTCTCAGAATCTGAGATTTTTCTATAGGAAAAATGTCTCAGAATCTGAGACTTTTCCTATAGGAAAAATGTCTCAGAATCTAAGACTTTTTCTATAGAAAAAATGTCTCAGAATCTGAGACTTTTTCTATAGGAAAAATGTCTCAGAATCAGAGACTTTTTTTTTTCTAAGGAAAAATGTCTCAGAATCTGAAACTTTTTATATAGGAAAAATGTCTCAGAATCTGAGACTTTTTCTATAGGGAAAATGTCTCAGAATATGAGACATTTTCTATAAGAAAAATGTCTCAGAATCTGACACTTTTTCTATAAGAAAAATGTCTCAGAATCTGAGACTTTTTCTATATGAGAAATGTCTCAGAATCTGAGACTTTTTCTATAGAAAAAAAATGTCTCAGAATCTGAGACTTTTTCTATAAGAAAAATGTCTCAGAATCTGAGACTTTTTCTATAGGAAAAATGTCTCAGAATCTGAGAATTTTTCTATAAGTAAAATGTCTCAGAATCTGAGACTTTTTCTATAAGAAAAATGTCTCAGAATCTGAGACTTTTTCTATAAGAAAAATGTCTCAGAATCTGAGACTTTTTCTATAAGAAAAATGTCTCAGAATCTGAGGCTTTTTCTATAAGAAAAATGTCTCAGAATCTGAGACTTTTTCTATAAGAAAAATGTCTCAGAATCTGAGACTTTTTCTATAAGAAAAATGTCTCAGAATCTGAGACTTTTTCTATAAGAAAAATGTCTCAGAATCTGAGACTTTTTCTATAAGAAAAATGTCTCAGAATCTGAGACTTTTTCTATAAGAAAAATGTCTCAGAGTCTGAGACTTTTTCTATAAGAAAAATGTCTCAGAATCTGAGACTTTTTCTATAAGAAAAATGTCTCAGAATCTGAGACTTTTTCTATAAGAAAAATGTCTCAGAATCTGAGACTTTTTCTATAAGAAAAATGTCTCAGAATCTGAGACTTTTTCTATAAGAAAAATGTCTCAGAATCTGAGACTTTTTCTATAAGAAAAATGTCTCAGAATCTGAGACTTTTTCTATAAGAAAAATGTCTCAGAATCTGAGACTTTTTCTATAAGAAAAATGTCTCAGAATCTGAGACTTTTTCTATAAGAAAAATGTCTCAGAATCTGAGACTTTTTCTATAAGAAAAATGTCTCAGAATCTGAGACTTTTTCTATAAGAAAAATGTCTCAGAATCTGAGACTTTTTCTATAAGAAAAATGTCTCAGAATCTGAGACTTTTTCTATAAGAAAAATGTCTCAGAATCTGAGACTTTTTCTATAAGAAAAATGTCTCAGAATCTGAGACTTTTTCTATAAGAAAAATGTCTCAGAATCTGAGACTTTTTCTATAAGAAAAATGTCTCAGAATCTGAGACTTTTTCTATAGAAAAAAAATGTCTCAGAATCTGAGACTTTTTCTATAGAAAAAAAATGTCTCAGAATCTGAGACTTTTTTTTTCTAAGGAAAAATGTCTCAGAATCTGAAACTTTTTATATAGGAAAAATGTCTCAGAATCTGAGACTTTTTCTATAGGGAAAATGTCTCAGAATATGAGACAGTTTCTATAAGATAAATGTCTCAGAATCTGACACTTTTTCTATAAGAAAAATGTCTCAGAATCTGAGACTTTTTCTATATGAGAAATGTCTCAGAATCTGAGACTTTTTCTATAGAAAAAAAATGTCTCAGAATCTGAGACTTTTTCTATAAGAAAAATGTCTCAGAATCTGAGACTTTTTCTATAGGAAAAATGTCTCAGAATCTGAGACTTTTTCTATAGGAAAAATGTCTCAGAATCTGAGACTTTTTCTATAGGAAAAATGTCTCAGAATCTGAGACTTTTTCTATAGGAAAAATGTCTCAGAATCTGAGACTTTTTCTATAGGAAAAATGTCTCAGAATCTGAGACTTTTTCTATAGGAAAAATGTATCAGAATCTGAGACTTTTTCTATAGGAAAAATGTCTCAGAATCTGAGACTTTTTCTATAGGAAAAATGTCTCAGAATCTGAGACTTTTTCTATAGGAAAAATGTCTCAGAATCTGAGACTTTTTCTATAGGAAAAATGTCTCAGAATCTGAGACTTTTTCTATAGAAAAAATGTCTCAGAATCTGAGACTTTTTCTATAGGAAAAATGTCTCAGAATCTGAGACTTTTTCTATAGGAAAAATGTCTCAGAATCTGAGACTTTTTCTATAGGAAAAATGTCTCAGAATCTGAGACTTTTTCTATAGGAAAAATGTCTCAGAATCTGAGACTTTTTCTATAGGAAAAATGTCTCAGAATCTGAGACTTTTTCTATAGGAAAAATGTCTCAGAATCTGAGACTTTTTCTATAGGAAAAATGTCTCAGAATCTGAGACTTTTTCTATAGGAAAAATGTCTCAGAATCTGAGACTTTTTCTATAGGAAAAATGTCTCAGAATCTGAGACTTTTTCTATAGGAAAAATGTCTCAGAATCTGAGACTTTTTCTATAGGAAAAATGTCTCAGAATCTGAGACTTTTTCTATAGGAAAAATGTTTTAGAATCTGAGACTTTTTCTATAGGAAAAATGTCTCAGAATCTGAGACTTTTTCTATAGGAAAAATGTCTCAGAATCTGAGACTTTTTCTATAGGAAAAATGTCTCAGAATCTGAGACTTTTTCTATAGGAAAAATGTCTCAGAATCTGAGACTTTTTCTATAGGAAAAATGTCTCAGAATCTGAAACTTTTTCTATAGGAAAAATGTCTCAGAATCTGAGACTTTTTCTATAGGAAAAATGTCTCAGAATCTGAGACTTTTTCTATAGGAAAAATGTCTCAGAATCTGAGACTTTTTCTATAGGAAAAATGTCTCAGAATCTGAGACTTTTTCTATAGGAAAAATGTCTCAGAATCTGAGACTTTTTCTATAGGAAAAATGTCTCAGAATCTAAGACTTTTTCTATAGGAAAAATGTCTCAGAATCTGAGACTTTTTCTATAAGAAAAATGTTTCAGAATCTGAGACTTTTTCTATAGGAAAAATGTCTCAGAATCTGAGACTTTTTCTATAGGAAAAAAGTCTCAGAATCTGAGACTTTTTCTATAGGAAAAAAGTCTCAGAATCTGAGACTTTTTCTATAGGAAAAATGTCTCAGAATCTGAGACTTTTTCTATATGAGAAATGTCTCAGAATCTGAGACTTTTTCTATAGAAAAAAAATGTCTCAGAATCTGAGACTTTTTCTATAAGAAAAATGTCTCAGAATCTGAGACTTTTTCTATAGGAAAAATGTCTCAGAATCTGAGACTTTTTCTATAGGAAAAATGTCTCAGAATCTGAGACTTTTTCTATAGGAAAAATGTCTCAGAATCTGAGACTTTTTCTATAGGAAAAATGTCTCAGAATCTGAGACTTTTTCTATAGGAAAAATGTCTCAGAATCTGAGACTTTTTCTATAGGAAAAATGTATCAGAATCTGAGACTTTTTCTATAGGAAAAATGTCTCAGAATCTGAGACTTTTTCTATAGGAAAAATGTCTCAGAATCTGAGACTTTTTCTATAGGAAAAATGTCTCAGAATCTGAGACTTTTTCTATAGGAAAAATGTCTCAGAATCTGAGACTTTTTCTATAGAAAAAATGTCTCAGAATCTGAGACTTTTTCTATAGGAAAAATGTCTCAGAATCTGAGACTTTTTCTATAGGAAAAATGTCTCAGAATCTGAGACTTTTTCTATAGGAAAAATGTCTCAGAATCTGAGACTTTTTCTATAGGAAAAATGTCTCAGAATCTGAGACTTTTTCTATAGGAAAAATGTCTCAGAATCTGAGACTTTTTCTATAGGAAAAATGTCTCAGAATCTGAGACTTTTTCTATAGGAAAAATGTTTTAGAATCTGAGACTTTTTCTATAGGAAAAATGTCTCAGAATCTGAGACTTTTTCTATAGGAAAAATGTCTCAGAATCTGAGACTTTTTCTATAGGAAAAATGTCTCAGAATCTGAGACTTTTTCTATAGGAAAAATGTCTCAGAATCTGAGACTTTTTCTATAGGAAAAATGTCTCAGAATCTGAGACTTTTTCTATAGGAAAAATGTCTCAGAATCTGAGACTTTTTCTATAGGAAAAATGTCTCAGAATCTGAGACTTTTTCTATAGGAAAAATGTCTCAGAATCTGAGACTTTTTCTATAGGAAAAATGTCTCAGAATCTGAGACTTTTTCTATAGGAAAAATGTCTCAGAATCTGAGACTTTTTCTATAGGAAAAATGTCTCAGAATCTGAGACTTTTTCTATAGGAAAAATGTCTCAGAATCTGAGACTTTTTCTATAGGAAAAATGTCTCAGAATCTGAGACTTTTTCTATAGGAAAAATGTCTCAGAATCTAAGACTTTTTCTATAGGAAAAATGTCTCAGAATCTGAGACTTTTTCTATAAGAAAAATGTTTCAGAATCTGAGACTTTTTCTATAGGAAAAATGTCTCAGAATCTGAGACTTTTTCTATAGGAAAAAAGTCTCAGAATCTGAGACTTTTTCTATAGGAAAAAAGTCTCAGAATCTGAGACTTTTTCTATAGGAAAAATGTCTCAGAATCTGAGACTTTTTCTATAGGAAAAAGTCTCAGAAACCTTAAATTCTAGTGTTGAAAAGCCGTTAAAAATGTTTTAAAAGCATTGGTAAGTCACAAAAATATTTGACAACGTATTTTTGTCACTCAAAAATATTTTTACACTAAAAAAAAATAAAATACAATCCAAAAAAATTTTACACTCAAAAAAAATTTAGTAAATATTTTTTTTTTTTCAAATAGTACTTAAAAGTTTTTTACACAAAATAAAATATTTCTAATCAAAACTGTTAATTTTTTCACGTTAGAAGATTTACTATCATTTAAAAATGGCATTGTGGAGGGTGTTCATTAGAGTGTCCCTTATTTTGGAAATGTTGAGACGGTACCCTCTCATTTTTTCCATTTGACTTACAAATAACTCAGGAAAAATTTTACGCCCCTACGACCACGCCTTCCCTACGAGACGGGGCCTTAAAGAGCGGGGCTTAAAAAATAATTTTTCCATATAAACCAAAAAAAATTTTTTTTTTTTATTTTTAATTTTTTTGTTATTAATTATTATATTACTTGGTTAGCTTATTCACGACAAAAAATTTGATTTTGGTGGGATTAGGCTTTCAGCTCTAAAATTTTTCGAAAAAAAAATTTAGAGCCGCAGGGGTCCTACGGTGAAAAATTTTTAAAAAATATATTTTTTTTGTTTTGACGAGCAACGGGTTTAGTTGTTATTTTGCATTTAATGATATATATTCAAAAAAAAATATTATTCATATCTGTGACATCTTTATCGTGTATCGAAAAACATCAACAACGCATTTTTGTACACTCAAAAAATTATGTCATTAACTGTTTGTAGTTTATTTAAAAAGTTTTCCGTTTAGTCGTTTTTAAAAGAAAAAAATTTGTTTGATGTTCAGTTTTTATTAATGACTACTTCAGTCCTTTGTTTCAAAAATAACACACTAAAAAATAAAGACTTTCATTAACATTTAATTTTTAAAGTCATTTATTTTTTTTTCTGTAAGTAAAAACTACTGATTATTCTTTTGATTTTTAATGATTTGTGTAAGTAATTTTCTTTTAAATTGTTGGTATTTTTTAATGAAATATCATTAGTTTTTACCTACACAAGTCAGTTATTTTTTTTGTAGAAAAAAAAATCAAAAAATTACACTGCGTGACAAAACAAACCACTATTTTAGAAAACAAGAGGTACGGCCAACATTTCTATATATTTCGAACATGCTGAATCGAATGACGTACTCCGTTTTTCGATGTATGGTACAGTTTTCTTGCAAAATGTCATTAAAGATTGACTGATTTTCAGCTGCTTTTTTAACAAAAAAATTTCCAAAGATAATGATTTTTAAATTTTATGGCATGGAAAACAAAGATATAACTTTTAGCAATATTTCTAATGTAAATTTGTTTTATAGCTTTTCATCTTAAGCCCTTAAATTCGCGGATTTCTTCATTTTTTTAAGTTTTCGCGAAATGAACCCCTAAATTGGTCCCTGATAAAAAACTTGCATTTTGTGGATCATAAAGGCATCCATGACACTACGAATAGTGGACAAAAAACATCTATGTTATATGGACCATCGTGATGAAAATCGCGAGAAACGGTTTTTTTGTATATGGCAGCATCACTTTAGGAGATGATTTGAGGCTTCATCTTTTAGTATATAGTGTGGGAACCTTAAACAATGAACTGACCCAAAATTTGTCCAAAAAAGTTTTCATTTGCAAAAGTTATCTTAACAAAAACTATAATTATTGTATGGCAAACATTGAAATAATAGTTTTTGTTAAGATAACTTTTGCAAATGAAAACTTTTTTGGCCAAATTTTTGGTCAGTTAGTTGTTTAAGATTCCCACATTATAAACTAAAAGATTGAACCTGAAATCATCTCGTAAAGTGATGCTGCCATATACAAAGAAACGGGTTTTCGTGATTTTCATCATGATGGTCCGTATAACATAGCTGTTTTTTGTCCACTATTCGTATTGTTTGGGATGCCTTTTTGATTCACTAAAAGCAAGATTTTTATCAAACACCAATTTGACTGTTAATTTCGCGAAAACCTTAAATTAAGAAATTCGCGAATTTAAGATGAAAAGCTTTTAACCAAATTTGCATAAGAAATATTACTACAAGTCATATCCTTGTTTTCCATGCCATAAAATTTATAAATCATTTACTTTGCAAATTTGTTTGTTAAAAAACTGGCTCGAAATTAGCAAATCTTTAACGACATTTTGCAAGAAAACTGTACCATACATCGAAAAACGGAGTACACCATTCGAACCAGCATGTCCGAAATATATAGAAATGATGGTCGTCACTCTTGTTTATTTTTTAGTGTTCCGCAGTGTTATTTATAGAAATATAAAAACATGTTTGTATCAAGTGACTTTGGCACGATGCACTGTGGTTCCGATTCCAAAACTAGGTGGACAAAAGTATTTAACCATGATATTTTATGTTTTTGGGGTCGCTGATTTCAAAAAAATGCTTTAAAAAATTGTAGCTTCAATATTTTTGAAAATACAGTGGGTTTCACTAAAATAGCTTCAACTTAATTGGACTTTTCGCTACAACTGGAAAAAGTTAATTACTTTTTGCTACTTTAGGGCACTAAATTTAAAGGAAGTATTTAAAAATGATATAAAAAAGCTTTTCTGAGCATTACAGTAAAGCCCAGCTATGTCGAATTACTTTTAATGTGTAGTTTTTTTAGAATGTTCAAATTAAATCCTTTTTGTGCTTCTAGAGTTGCGGGAAAGGAAAAATATGTGATATAACAATTATAGAAAATACTGTAGAGGTATTTGTTGCAAAAATATGTGCAGAAGATCCTGAATATTATAAGCATTTTCTTGAGAGTTATAAATATTGAAGAAAAAATTACTTTTTTAAAAACGCTATAAAAAATGCAGCTGGACGCCGCTGGATGAGATGAAAGATGAAACATACTCTCTGATAGTCACTTTAAGAGATGTATATAGTGGCTTGCCCGCAACTTGGAGCGGTTTTTTTTGGCAAGCTTTGATATATTGATAATCTATTTTTTTTTTTACTTATGACCCTAACTTCAAAAACCGATATTAAGAAATCGCGAAAAAATTTCGAACCCATGAAAATTTTTTTGATAAGTATATACCCATGGCTATATAAAAAACAATTCACGGCATTCTCCTGCAAATAGTTCACTTGGTATAAGCTACTTAGTTTTGTATTGATTTCCTTAGTTTTTAATTACAAACATTTTCGTGAACAAACATTGATGTTCTAGTGCTGCGGGGACAAAGTTAAACCCCTTATTTAATCAAAATATTTTGCGTCTATTCTAGGCATGTTGTTAGCTATTTAAAACACCTACCGTTTTTTAATTTAGAGGTTCAAACTTTTTAGACTTTTGTCCACCTAGATTTGGATTTGGAACCACAGTGCGATGGGTAGAGTGTCTGGCCAGAATGTAGTTGATTGCGGGATCGATTCTCCAAAAATTTTATTAAAAATTTTTTAAAATAAAATTCAATAGAAAAATTGTAAAAATAATTAATTTTTTATGTTTTCGTAGGTAATTTTTTGGAATTGGTTGGTAAAAATAACACTCTAATCATTCATTTTTAATGTTTTCGTAGGTTATTTTTTTCAAATTTGTTGGTAAAAAAAATGAAATTGAAGTTATTTTTTAATGTTCAATATTATTTATTTTAGAAAATTTTATTAACAGTAAAAAATAAATGTTGATGTTTGTTAAAACAAATGAATAATTACTGGGATGGTTTAAAAATGTTTTATCACTTCTTTTAAATATGTTTTTTATTTGTTTTTGCCTACAAAATATTTTGAGTGTACTTTTATCACCACTACTGTACATTTAATGTAAAATTTCTTAAGAAGTTGTTAATAAAAATCCTACTTAAAGCTTTAAGTAGTGGCGGCTCAACAAAGCTTTTCTATTTTTATACTGGCTGTTAATCAAACTCATACATACATTCACATGTTGTAAATTGAGCTCAAGGTTTTCTTTATTATTTCTTCGTCTTCTTCTTTCTAATATTATTAAAAACATTTAATCTTTTTGAGGTCTTATTACTCTTATTCTTATTCTTCTTCTTATTTCACTTTTTAGATTATTTTAGCTGATATTAACAAGTTAATTACATTTTTTTTTCTTTCTTCTTCTGTTGTTGCTGGTGCATAGTATTGTTATTATGTTATTTGAAGTACATACTCATTTATCAGCTTAAAATCCTAGTATTACTTGAAATCCCCCACACATTTTGTAAATCTTTCTAAATACAGCAAGTGTAGTATGCGTATGAAATACTTGAACACCCATATGTGCAAAAAAAGTATTATTTTTCTTCTCCACACTTTTTTTTGGTTTTGTGGTGATAATTGAGTCATAAAGCAAAAAATCATTGAAATTATTTAAGTCCATTTTTAGAGCTTAATCCGAGGATTCAGCTTTTTGCACCGAAATGTTTTTACGCTTAATGCACGCGGAGAAGAAACATGATTTCGACAGCCACAATGGAGGGGGTTGTAGTATGATTGATAACTTTATCATAATTTGATTATAGCGATCATATTATGATCTTCGCTAATCATAGTATGATAAAAAATTATGATTTCATAATTGTTGAGGATCGTAGTATGATTGTCACAATCATATTTGTAATCATATTACAACCCCCTCCCCTTTTTTGGCTGATTTGTTGTGCTGCAATCATGTTCCAAACATGCTTTTTTCTTTGTTTGTACAAAATTACAATTTCTTTACATGTATTTTATGGGTGCTCTAATGAACAACTACATTGTCAAATTATTTGAACCGGTGGGTTAGTGTATGTTCGAGATTTTTTTGTTTTTGAAGGTTTATTTAATAACATAATAAGTTATTGTCTCTATATAAGCATGTATTCTGCACCCTTCATTTTTTCCCCATTTTTCTTGAAACTTTTATTTGCAATACACTTACAAAAATGTGTTGTAAAGAAAATTTTGTATTAATATATTGATTCAGATTCTTAGATATTTTTCCTATAGCAAAACTCTTATTTTCTATAGCCAAAGTCTTAGATGCTGAGACATTTTCGTACAGAAAAATTTTCAAGTTCTAAAACTTTTTTTTTACAGAAAATTTTTCAGATTTTAAGACATTTTTCCCTATAAAATTGTCAGATTCTGAGAAAGTTTTAATAAATTTAAAGTCTTAAAGTTTAAGATATTTATCCAAATCAAAAATTCCCAGATTCTGAAAAATGTTTCCTATAAACTCTCAGGTTCTAAAAATATTTTTCAAATAGAAAAATCCTCAGATTCTGAAATGTTTTCTCTACAGTTTTTTCTATATATTACTAAAGTAGAATTCTTAAATTCAATGACATTTTTCCTTAAAAAAAATATTAGATTCTGACGCCTTGGCCGAACCAAATATAACCTCAAGTTGCAAACACTGTAAATGTCTTTAACGTTTATGAATCTGGGGTGCCCACTACTATATCTCGACGAAAATCGCGGTCAAACGTCAACAATTTTAAGCTTATCTTGAAACGAGGACAGATATGAAAAATGACTGAAAACAAAAGTTATTCCTAGGGGAAAATTCAATAAAACTGCACATTCACATTTTTCAATTACAATATTTTTGTTGCCAAAAATTGCAGTTTTCTGAGCAATAAAATCCCTTACTCACATTTATTTTAATGGTTTTTTGTAGAGATGTGCACCAATCACGTGATTATCATGAATCACGCCTGATTCGTGAGTAATTTTTTATATTCACGTAATCTTGCATGAGCGTGAGAAAACAAGAAAGAGAAACCAAGAGCCACAAAAATGTTTTTGGACTTTTTGGTGTGTCGGCAATATTTACCGAGGTATGAGCATTTTTAAATTTTTGGGAGTGCTTTTTTGGATTCAAATTTAGGACCCATTGGGGTCCAAACATATAAAGAGAACCGGCGAACTATGGTGATTTTAAGAACCAAAAATGACCTCCATTTTGCTCTATCTGGCTAAGTTTTTAAGATTTTTCGCCATTTTAATTATTTTGGAAAAAAAATATTTCTTGTGAACAACTGCTTTTGTTTGTCATCAATTGTATATAGTAATATTTTTGGGAAATAGAATTCAATTTAATAGAATTGTCCAGTCTTCAAAATCATTCCCCAAGAACTAATTCACAAAAACTAAAATTTTGGTATCTCGAAAACTAAGCAAGCTAGAACAAAACGAAGCAAAATTTCAGATTAAAATTGATTGCGATCCTAGAGGGAAATTTGACCTCTTGACGTGTGTGGACCCTGTTGGATCGTAACTTTGAATACAGAATTAAATTCCCTGAAATTTTAAAATGCTCGCACTCAAAATATTTTGTAGACAAAAACAAATAAAAAACATATTTAAAACAAGTGATAAAACATTTGAAAAGCATCCCAGTAATTATTCATTTGTTTTAACAAACATCAACATTTATTTTTTACTGTTAATAAAATTTTCTAAAATAAATAACATTGAACATTAAAAAATAACGTTACTTTAATTTTTTTAACAACAAATTCGAAAAAAATAACCTACGAAAACATTAAAAATTTATGATTTTTGTGTTATTTGTACCAATAAATTCATAAAAAATTACCTACGAAAACATTAACAAGTAAGAGTGGTAAATTCGGCTGTGCCGAATCTACCACTTTTTTCCAACATGCAAAAAATAAAAATAAAAAAATTGCAGGTGCGTCTTTTTTTGAGGGGGGTCTGTGGTGGTAATTGGGGGGGGGGAATTTCCTCTCGAGTATGTCTTTAAAAATTCATTCTTATGCTTTTTGAACTAAAGAAATGCAAGTTTATCATCATTTAAAAAAAAAATATATTCCATGCCCATAAAAGGGGGCGGACCGAAAAAAACGACATTTTCTATTTCTCAGGGTCCAAATGCAGGACTTTGAACTTCTTGTAGCATGAAAATGTTGCATTTGTTAAAAAAAAAACACAAAAAATCATGTAAAAAAATTATATTTTTCAGAGGTTAGTTCTTCAAGGGGGAACTTTTTTCCCCTTGGTCCGATTTTGCCCATTTTCGAACTTACCCTGCCTAGGAATATAAGACATATTCATACCAAACTTCAGAAGTCTAGCTTTTTTATTTTGGACTGTATTGTGTCCTCTACAGACGGACAGACGGACGGACATCGCTAGAATGTCTTAGAATCTATCACTGATCAATAAAATATATACTTTATGGGGTCCTAGACCGATATTTCGATGTGTTACACACGGAATGACAAAGTGAGTATACCCCCATACTGTGGTTGGAGGGTATAAAAATTAATGATTTCGTAGGTTATTTTTTAAATTTTTCTATTGAATTATATTTTAAAAAATTTTTAATAAAATTTTGGGGAATCGATCCCGCAATCAACTACATTCTGGGCAGACACTCTACCCATCGTGCCAAAGTCACTTGATACAAAAATGTTTTTATATTTCTATAAAAAAGTTTTGGATTTTTTTTTTCTACAAGAAAATAACCCACACAAGTAGGTAAAAACTAATGATTTCTCTTTAAAAAAAATGCCAACAATTTAAAAAAGAAAATAACGTACACAATTCATTAAAAATTAAAAAAGAATCACTTATTTTTACTTACAGAACAAAAATAAATGACTTTAAAAACTGAATGCTAATGAAAGTCTTTATTTTTTATGTTGTTATTTTTGAAACCAACAATAGAAATAGTCTTTAAAAAAAACTGAACATTGAACAAATGTTTTTTCTTTTAAAAACGACAAAACGTAAAACTTTTAATATAAACTACAAACAGTTAATGACATAATTTTTTAAGTGTGGTCTGGTTGGTATTAAATTTCAGCAATATCGCTCTAGTGGTTCAAAAGTTATAAGCGAAACCCTGAATTTCAGATTGGTTTCACTTTAAATTCAAGTGTTGAAAACCCGTTAAATAAGTAAGTTACCAATGCTTTTAAAACTTGTTGGTAACTTACCAATGCTTTTCCAACTTGTATACCAACCCTGCAAAAAAAGGGCGGAGTACTTCTATTTGGACTCCAAATTTTGGAGTGCTTTAAGACTATAACAAATTTAATGAAATACAACAAAAAAAACACAAGAAAAAAAATGCAAAGGCATTCTTTTCTACTTCATAAAAAGTTGTTATTCAGCACTTAACTCATTACCTTCCGCGGCACTCCCATACAAAAGTAAGTAGATATTCAGTAGATAAGAAGTAGTCCGAGCTTTCAAACAACTTCCAACTACTTCCCTGGAGTAGTTCTTATCTACTGAATATCTACTTACATTGGTATGAAGGTGTCGTGATAGGTAATGAGTTAAGAGCTGAATATCTATGAATTCTGGAGTAGAAAAAACTGTTTGTGTGTTTTTGTCTTGTGTTTTTTGTTATTTTTGTTGTATTTCATTACATTTGTTATAGTTTTAAAGCACTCCACTGGGAAGTGGTAATGACTTTTTTTGCAGGGAATGGTAAGTTTCAAAAATATTTTACAACGTATTTTTGTCACTCAAAAATATTTTTACACAAAACAAAAAAAAATTACACTCGAAAAAATGTTACACACAAAAAAAATTTACAGTCAATAAAATATTTTGTATTTTTTTTTACAAAAAAAAGTTTTTTACTCAAAATAAAATCTTTGTAATCAAAATTGTTAATTTTTTTCACGTAAGAAAATTCTTCCATCACTTAAAAAGTGCCTTTGTGGAGGGTATTCATGGATTCGGTCAAGTCGAATTTAACTTTTCTACTGGTTTTACTTGGAATTTTATAAAATTGTTAAAATTTGTTTTATCATTTTTAACTCTTACGTTTTTAAGACCTCTATCCATTTTAATTTTATAATTTACCTGAAAAGAAAAATAAATACAAAAAACATTAATTTGTTGTTGTTACAATTAAATTATTATGTTTTAAATAGCAAATTTTGATAAAATGTTTCTTAAAATTAACTATTTTTCCCCTTTTAAATTGTTAAAGTGTATAAAATAGTCTTATGCGTTCATCTATAGCTGTTGTTACACTTAAATGTTATTATCTCAATGACTGTATCAGGTTTATTAATGTTTAAAGTATGTGGGTGTGTGTGCTTGTGGATGTTTATGTGTTTATATGAGTACAATATTAGTACAACTTAATGCATTGCCATAAATACTAACACACAAAACCGCACACACACACACTGACACGAAAACATCTTCATCGTTATTATAAGTAGATCAAACCCTTGCGTTTATATTCAGTCTTCTGCTTCTATTGTATATTTTGTTTTTGCTTTTTCATCTTCTGCTGCTTATAATCAAATTATGTTAATACGTGGTTTTAAGAAAGTAAACTTAATACAATTTTACTTTATCCCCCACACACACACAAACACATTCAGAAAATACACTTTCACACATACATACATATATGAGGCATTCCACACCAAATGTCCCGCTACAGAAAAATATGTGTCCCGTAAATTTCTGAATAGGTTGTTTGGATAGCCCTATATGAAACTAAGGAAATTGCGTTTTTGGTTTTTCAAATTTTCAAAAACTGGGCTTAGGAGGCGTGGTCAAATATTGGAAAAATGGTAAAATTTGTGGCGAGTTGCCTTATTTAAATATTTATCACTTTAAAACGGAATGCACCACAATGTCAAAAAGTAACATTCTTATATAGTTTTGTATGGGCTATCGATTAAATTTTTTTTTTGGAAAATTTTCAGAACCCGTTCTGAAATTTTCCATTTTTTAAAAAAGTCAATTTATCGAAAATCCGGCCACTTTTTTTTCTTTTTTACATTTTTTTTATACCCTCCACTCTAGTGATAGAGGGTATATATAAGTTTGTCATTCCGTTTGTAACACCTCGAAATATTGGTCTAGGACCCCATAAAGTATATATATTCATGATCCTCGATCGATTTTAAGACGATCTAGCGATGTCCGTCCGTCCGTCCGTCTGTCTGTCTGTCTGTCTGTCTGTCTGTCTGTCTGTCTGTCTGTCTGTCTGTCTGTCTGTCTGTCTGTCTGTCTGTCTGTCTGTCTGTCTGTCTGTCTGTCTGTCTGTCTGTCTGTCTGTCTGTCTGTCTGTCTGTCTGTCTGTCTGTCTGTCTGTCTGTCTGTCTGTCTGTCTGTCTGTCTGTCTGTCTGTCTGTCTGTCTGTCTGTCTGTCTGTCTGTCTGTCTGTCTGTCTGTCTGTCTGTCTGTCTGTCTGTCTGTCTGTCTGTCTGTCTGTCTGTCTGTCTGTCTGTCTGTCTGTCTGTCTGTCTGTCTGTCTGTCTGTCTGTCTGTCTGTCTGTCTGTCTGTCTGTCTGTCTGTCTGTCTGTCTGTCTGTCTGTCTGTCTGTCTGTCTGTCTGTCTGTCTGTCTGTCTGTCTGTCTGTCTGTCTGTCTGTCTGTCTGTCTGTCTGTCTGTCTGTCTGTCTGTCTGTCTGTCTGTCTGTCTGTCTGTCTGTCTGTCTGTCTGTCTGTCTGTCTGTCTGTCTGTCTGTCTGTCTGTCTGTCTGTCTGTCTGTCTGTCTGTCTGTCTGTCTGTCTGTCTGTCTGTCTGTCTGTCTGTCTGTCTGTCTGTCTGTCTGTCTGTCTGTCTGTCTGTCTGTCTGTCTGTCTGTCTGTCTGTCTGTCTGTCTGTCTGTCTGTCTGTCTGTCTGTCTGTCTGTCTGTCTGTCTGTCTGTCTGTCTGTCTGTCTGTCTGTCTGTCTGTCTGTCTGTCTGTCTGTCTGTCTGTCTGTCTGTCTGTCTGTCTGTCTGTCTGTCTGTCTGTCTGTCTGTCTGTCTGTCTGTCTGTCTGTCTGTCTGTCTGTCTGTCTGTCTGTCTGTCTGTCTGTCTGTCTGTCTGTCTGTCTGTCTGTCTGTCTGTCTGTCTGTCTGTCTGTCTGTCTGTCTGTCTGTCTGTCTGTCTGTCTGTCTGTCTGTCTGTCTGTCTGTCTGTCTGTCTGTCTGTCTGTCTGTCTGTCTGTCTGTCTGTCTGTCTGTCTGTCTGTCTGTCTGTCTGTCTGTCTGTCTGTCTGTCTGTCTGTCTGTCTGTCTGTCTGTCTGTCTGTCTGTCTGTCTGTCTGTCTGTCTGTCTGTCTGTCTGTCTGTCTGTCTGTCTGTCTGTCTGTCTGTCTGTCTGTCTGTCTGTCTGTCTGTCTGTCTGTCTGTCTGTCTGTCTGTCTGTCTGTCTGTCTGTCTGTCTGTCTGTCTGTCTGTCTGTCTGTCTGTCTGTCTGTCTGTCTGTCTGTCTGTCTGTCTGTCTGTCTGTCTGTCTGTCTGTCTGTCTGTCTGTCTGTCTGTCTGTCTGTCTGTCTGTCTGTCTGTCTGTCTGTCTGTCTGTCTGTCTGTCTGTCTGTCTGTCTGTCTGTCTGTCTGTCTGTCTGTCTGTCTGTCTGTCTGTCTGTCTGTCTGTCTGTCTGTCTGTCTGTCTGTCTGTCTGTCTGTCTGTCTGTCTGTCTGTCTGTCTGTCTGTCTGTCTGTCTGTCTGTCTGTCTGTCTGTCTGTCTGTCTGTCTGTCTGTCTGTCTGTCTGTCTGTCTGTCTGTCTGTCTGTCTGTCTGTCTGTCTGTCTGTCTGTCTGTCTGTCTGTCTGTCTGTCTGTCTGTCTGTCTGTCTGTCTGTCTGTCTGTCTGTCTGTCTGTCTGTCTGTCTGTCTGTCTGTCTGTCTGTCTGTCTGTCTGTCTGTCTGTCTGTCTGTCTGTCTGTCTGTCTGTCTGTCTGTCTGTCTGTCTGTCTGTCTGTCTGTCTGTCTGTCTGTCTGTCTGTCTGTCTGTCTGTCTGTCTGTCTGTCTGTCTGTCTGTCTGTCTGTCTGTCTGTCTGTCTGTCTGTCTGTCTGTCTGTCTGTCTGTCTGTCTGTCTGTCTGTCTGTCTGTCTGTCTGTCTGTCTGTCTGTCTGTCTGTCTGTCTGTCTGTCTGTCTGTCTGTCTGTCTGTCTGTCTGTCTGTCTGTCTGTCTGTCTGTCTGTCTGTCTGTCTGTCTGTCTGTCTGTCTGTCTGTCTGTCTGTCTGTCTGTCTGTCTGTCTGTCTGTCTGTCTGTCTGTCTGTCTGTCTGTCTGTCTGTCTGTCTGTCTGTCTGTCTGTCTGTCTGTCTGTCTGTCTGTCTGTCTGTCTGTCTGTCTGTCTGTCTGTCTGTCTGTCTGTCTGTCTGTCTGTCTGTCTGTCTGTCTGTCTGTCTGTCTGTCTGTCTGTCTGTCTGTCTGTCTGTCTGTCTGTCTGTCTGTCTGTCTGTCTGTCTGTCTGTCTGTCTGTCTGTCTGTCTGTCTGTCTGTCTGTCTGTCTGTCTGTCTGTCTGTCTGTCTGTCTGTCTGTCTGTCTGTCTGTCTGTCTGTCTGTCTGTCTGTCTGTCTGTCTGTCTGTCTGTCTGTCTGTCTGTCTGTCTGTCTGTCTGTCTGTCTGTCTGTCTGTCTGTCTGTCTGTCTGTCTGTCTGTCTGTCTGTCTGTCTGTCTGTCTGTCTGTCTGTCTGTCTGTCTGTCTGTCTGTCTGTCTGTCTGTCTGTCTGTCTGTCTGTCTGTCTGTCTGTCTGTCTGTCTGTCTGTCTGTCTGTCTGTCTGTCTGTCTGTCTGTCTGTCTGTCTGTCTGTCTGTCTGTCTGTCTGTCTGTCTGTCTGTCTGTCTGTCTGTCTGTCTGTCTGTCTGTCTGTCTGTCTGTCTGTCTGTCTGTCTGTCTGTCTGTCTGTCTGTCTGTCTGTCTGTCTGTCTGTCTGTCTGTCTGTCTGTCTGTCTGTCTGTCTGTCTGTCTGTCTGTCTGTCTGTCTGTCTGTCTGTCTGTCTGTCTGTCTGTCTGTCTGTCTGTCTGTCTGTCTGTCTGTCTGTCTGTCTGTCTGTCTGTCTGTCTGTCTGTCTGTCTGTCTGTCTGTCTGTCTGTCTGTCTGTCTGTCTGTCTGTCTGTCTGTCTGTCTGTCTGTCTGTCTGTCTGTCTGTCTGTCTGTCTGTCTGTCTGTCTGTCTGTCTGTCTGTCTGTCTGTCTGTCTGTCTGTCTGTCTGTCTGTCTGTCTGTCTGTCTGTCTGTCTGTCTGTCTGTCTGTCTGTCTGTCTGTCTGTCTGTCTGTCTGTCTGTCTGTCTGTCTGTCTGTCTGTCTGTCTGTCTGTCTGTCTGTCTGTCTGTCTGTCTGTCTGTCTGTCTGTCTGTCTGTCTGTCTGTCTGTCTGTCTGTCTGTCTGTCTGTCTGTCTGTCTGTCTGTCTGTCTGTCTGTCTGTCTGTCTGTCTGTCTGTCTGTCTGTCTGTCTGTCTGTCTGTCTGTCTGTCTGTCTGTCTGTCTGTCTGTCTGTCTGTCTGTCTGTCTGTCTGTCTGTCTGTCTGTCTGTCTGTCTGTCTGTCTGTCTGTCTGTCTGTCTGTCTGTCTGTCTGTCTGTCTGTCTGTCTGTCTGTCTGTCTGTCTGTCTGTCTGTCTGTCTGTCTGTCTGTCTGTCTGTCTGTCTGTCTGTCTGTCTGTCTGTCTGTCTGTCTGTCTGTCTGTCTGTCTGTCTGTCTGTCTGTCTGTCTGTCTGTCTGTCTGTCTGTCTGTCTGTCTGTCTGTCTGTCTGTCTGTCTGTCTGTCTGTCTGTCTGTCTGTCTGTCTGTCTGTCTGTCTGTCTGTCTGTCTGTCTGTCTGTCTGTCTGTCTGTCTGTCTGTCTGTCTGTCTGTCTGTCTGTCTGTCTGTCTGTCTGTCTGTCTGTCTGTCTGTCTGTCTGTCTGTCTGTCTGTCTGTCTGTCTGTCTGTCTGTCTGTCTGTCTGTCTGTCTGTCTGTCTGTCTGTCTGTCTGTCTGTCTGTCTGTCTGTCTGTCTGTCTGTCTGTCTGTCTGTCTGTCTGTCTGTCTGTCTGTCTGTCTGTCTGTCTGTCTGTCTGTCTGTCTGTCTGTCTGTCTGTCTGTCTGTCTGTCTGTCTGTCTGTCTGTCTGTCTGTCTGTCTGTCTGTCTGTCTGTCTGTCTGTCTGTCTGTCTGTCTGTCTGTCTGTCTGTCTGTCTGTCTGTCTGTCTGTCTGTCTGTCTGTCTGTCTGTCTGTCTGTCTGTCTGTCTGTCTGTCTGTCTGTCTGTCTGTCTGTCTGTCTGTCTGTCTGTCTGTCTGTCTGTCTGTCTGTCTGTCTGTCTGTCTGTCTGTCTGTCTGTCTGTCTGTCTGTCTGTCTGTCTGTCTGTCTGTCTGTCTGTCTGTCTGTCTGTCTGTCTGTCTGTCTGTCTGTCTGTCTGTCTGTCTGTCTGTCTGTCTGTCTGTCTGTCTGTCTGTCTGTCTGTCTGTCTGTCTGTCTGTCTGTCTGTCTGTCTGTCTGTCTGTCTGTCTGTCTGTCTGTCTGTCTGTCTGTCTGTCTGTCTGTCTGTCTGTCTGTCTGTCTGTCTGTCTGTCTGTCTGTCTGTCTGTCTGTCTGTCTGTCTGTCTGTCTGTCTGTCTGTCTGTCTGTCTGTCTGTCTGTCTGTCTGTCTGTCTGTCTGTCTGTCTGTCTGTCTGTCTGTCTGTCTGTCTGTCTGTCTGTCTGTCTGTCTGTCTGTCTGTCTGTCTGTCTGTCTGTCTGTCTGTCTGTCTGTCTGTCTGTCTGTCTGTCTGTCTGTCTGTCTGTCTGTCTGTCTGTCTGTCTGTCTGTCTGTCTGTCTGTCTGTCTGTCTGTCTGTCTGTCTGTCTGTCTGTCTGTCTGTCTGTCTGTCTGTCTGTCTGTCTGTCTGTCTGTCTGTCTGTCTGTCTGTCTGTCTGTCTGTCTGTCTGTCTGTCTGTCTGTCTGTCTGTCTGTCTGTCTGTCTGTCTGTCTGTCTGTCTGTCTGTCTGTCTGTCTGTCTGTCTGTCTGTCTGTCTGTCTGTCTGTCTGTCTGTCTGTCTGTCTGTCTGTCTGTCTGTCTGTCTGTCTGTCTGTCTGTCTGTCTGTCTGTCTGTCTGTCTGTCTGTCTGTCTGTCTGTCTGTCTGTCTGTCTGTCTGTCTGTCTGTCTGTCTGTCTGTCTGTCTGTCTGTCTGTCTGTCTGTCTGTCTGTCTGTCTGTCTGTCTGTCTGTCTGTCTGTCTGTCTGTCTGTCTGTCTGTCTGTCTGTCTGTCTGTCTGTCTGTCTGTCTGTCTGTCTGTCTGTCTGTCTGTCTGTCTGTCTGTCTGTCTGTCTGTCTGTCTGTCTGTCTGTCTGTCTGTCTGTCTGTCTGTCTGTCTGTCTGTCTGTCTGTCTGTCTGTCTGTCTGTCTGTCTGTCTGTCTGTCTGTCTGTCTGTCTGTCTGTCTGTCTGTCTGTCTGTCTGTCTGTCTGTCTGTCTGTCTGTCTGTCTGTCTGTCTGTCTGTCTGTCTGTCTGTCTGTCTGTCTGTCTGTCTGTCTGTCTGTCTGTCTGTCTGTCTGTCTGTCTGTCTGTCTGTCTGTCTGTCTGTCTGTCTGTCTGTCTGTCTGTCTGTCTGTCTGTCTGTCTGTCTGTCTGTCTGTCTGTCTGTCTGTCTGTCTGTCTGTCTGTCTGTCTGTCTGTCTGTCTGTCTGTCTGTCTGTCTGTCTGTCTGTCTGTCTGTCTGTCTGTCTGTCTGTCTGTCTGTCTGTCTGTCTGTCTGTCTGTCTGTCTGTCTGTCTGTCTGTCTGTCTGTCTGTCTGTCTGTCTGTCTGTCTG
This sequence comes from Pegoplata infirma, assembly GCA_963921195.1. Classification (NCBI taxonomy): domain Eukaryota; kingdom Metazoa; phylum Arthropoda; class Insecta; order Diptera; family Anthomyiidae; genus Pegoplata; species Pegoplata infirma. Next base: position 259,431,795 of record OY992536.1, on the reverse strand, counting down.
TCTGTCTGTCTGTCTGTCTGTCTGTCTGTCTGTCTGTCTGTCTGTCTGTCTGTCTGTCTGTCTGTCTGTCTGTCTGTCTGTCTGTCTGTCTGTCTGTCTGTCTGTCTGTCTGTCTGTCTGTCTGTCTGTCTGTCTGTCTGTCTGTCTGTCTGTCTGTCTGTCTGTCTGTCTGTCTGTCTGTCTGTCTGTCTGTCTGTCTGTCTGTCTGTCTGTCTGTCTGTCTGTCTGTCTGTCTGTCTGTCTGTCTGTCTGTCTGTCTGTCTGTCTGTCTGTCTGTCTGTCTGTCTGTCTGTCTGTCTGTCTGTCTGTCTGTCTGTCTGTCTGTCTGTCTGTCTGTCTGTCTGTCTGTCTGTCTGTCTGTCTGTCTGTCTGTCTGTCTGTCTGTCTGTTGAAAACACGCTAACTTTTGAAAGACTTTACGGAGGCTCCTGAAGTTTGGCATATATGTTGGACATTTACCTGGTCAGGTTGGTATTGCAATCCAGCGAAATCGGTCCAGTGGTTCAAAAGTTGTAAGCAAATGAGTAAATTTCGGCAAGGGTTTTTCTGGAATTTACGAGATAAAACACACGCTAACTTTCGAACGGCAATTCTGAGGGTGCTGAAGTGTGGCATATATATTTGCCTTTCCTCTGGTCCAGTTCGTTTTAAATTTCACCAAATCGGTCTAGTGCAATGGTTCCCAACCTTTGATTCTCGCCCCACTGGGGGGCAATTTAAATGCTTCAGGGGGGCAACGAGCAAATTTTTATGATTTTTTTTTTGTTAAATAAACTAAAAAAACATAATTTTATTTAAATTATTAAGTTGATTGTTGAAAACTTTTTCTAAAAACTTTGTTTAAATGATGATTTTAACAAAAAGATTTCTTAACCACAAGTAAATTTTGAATTTTAAAACAAATTTGAAAAATTTCTTAAGTGTAGGGGGGACATTGTAGTTTTTTTAACTTGAAAGTGGGGCACGGCGCAAAAAAGGTTGGGAACCATTGGTCTAGTGGATCAAAAGTTATTAGCAAAACCGTAAATTTCAGATTAGTTTTACCTTAAATTCACGTGTTGAAAACCCGTTAAACATGTTTTAAAAACATTTGTAAGTCAGAAAAATATTTTAAAAGGTATTTTGTAACACAAAAATATTTTTACACTAAAACAAAAAAAAAATACACTCAAACAAGTAGAAAAGTTAAATTCGACTTGGCCGAATCTAGGAATACCCTCCACAGTGCCCATTTTAAGTGATAGTAAATTTTCTAACGTGAAAAAATAACAGTTATGATTACAAATATTTTATTTTGTGTAATTTTTTTTTTTTTTAATTTAAAAAAAAAAAATAATTTTTTTTGAGTGTAAAACTTTTTTTGAGTGTAAAATTTTTTTCGAATTTTTTGAAAAAAAAAATTATTTTTTTTTGAGTGTAAATTTTTTTTTGAATTTTACATTAAAAAAAAATTTACTAATTTTTTTTTTGAGTGTAAATTTTTTTTTTGAGTGTAACATTTTTTTCGAGTGTATTTTTTTTTTTTGTTTTGGTATAAAAATATTTTTGAGTGACAAAAATACGTTTTAAAATATTTTTGTGACTTACCAATGGTTGTAAAACAGGTTTAACGGGTTTTCACCACGTGCATTTAAGGTGAAGCTAATCTGATAGTCACGGTTTTGCTAATAACTTTTGAACCACTGGACCGATTTGGGTGAAATTCAAAACGAACTAGGCTGGAGGAACGAAAAATATATATGCCAAGCTTCAGCATCCTCAGAATTGATTTTCCAAAGTTATAATGCTTTTTATCTCATAAATTCACGAAAAACCCTTGCCGAAATTCAGTCTTTTGCTCATAACTTTTGAACCACTGGACCGATTTCGCTGGATTGCAATACCAACCTGACCAGGTAAATGCCCAACATATATGCCAAACTTCAGGAGCCTCCGTAAAGTCTTTCAAAAGTTAGCGTGTTTTCAACAGACAGACAGACAGACAGACAGACAGACAGACAGACAGACAGACAGACAGACAGACAGACAGACAGACAGACAGACAGACAGACAGACAGACAGACAGACAGACAGACAGACAGACAGACAGACAGACAGACAGACAGACAGACAGACAGACAGACAGACAGACAGACAGACAGACAGACAGACAGACAGACAGACAGACAGACAGACAGACAGACAGACGGACGGACGGACGGACATCGCTAGATCGTCTTAAAATCGATCGAGGATCATGAATATATATACTTTATGGGGACCTAGACCAATATTTCGAGGTGTTACAAACGGAATGACAAACTTATATATACCCTCTATCACTAGAGTGGAGGGTATAAAAAAGTTTACACTCAAAAAAAATTTTACACTCAAAAAAAAATTGGTAAATTATTTTTTTTCAAAAATTAATAAAAAAAAGTTTTTTTACACTAAAACAAAAAAAAAAAAAAAAAATACACTCAAAAAAAATTTTACACTCAAAAAAAAAATTAGTAATTTTTTTTTCAAAAATTAATAAAAAATAGTTTTTTTACAGAAAATAAAATATTTCTAACCAAAAATTTTATTTTTTTCACGTTAGAAAATTTACTATCACTTAAAAAGGGCATTGTGGAGGGTATTCATAGATTCGGCCAAGTCGAATTTAACTTTTCTACTTGTTTTTTTAAGTTTAGATGTTTGTCCATCCACAGAAAAAAATTTAGAAACACGTTCTTCGTTTTTTTCGAGAAAATCGCATTTGAATTTTAAATTTTATAAAAATTTTGTAATTTGCTTGTATTTCTTTGTGTCAACAGAGCGTATGACGAATATTTATGCAATTAATATTACTCATTCGCAAATTTAAAACAAAGAAATACAAGCAAATAACAAAATTGTTATGAAATTTAAAGTTCAAATGCGATTTTCTCGAAAAAAAAGATGAACGTGTTTCTGATTTTTTTTTGTGTGGATGGACAAACATCTAAACTTTTAAAAAAATAAATAAAAAAGAAAAAAAAAAGTGGCCGGATTTTTTATAAATTGACTTTTTTAAAAAATTGAAAATTTCAGAACGGGTTCTGAAAATTTTCCAAAAAAATAATTTTTAATCGATAGCCCATACAAAACTATATAAGAACGTAAATTTTTGACATTGTGGTGCATTCCGTTTTAATGTGATAAATATTTAATCAAGGCAACTTGCCACAAATTTTACCATTTTTCCAATATTTGACCACGCCTCCTAAGCCCAGTTTTCGAAAATTTGAAAAACCAAAAACGCAATTTTCTTAGTTACATATAGGGCTATCCAAACAACCTATTCAGAAATGTAGAGGGACATTTGGTGTGGAATGCCTCACATACATATATTTATATGACATACATATAGAAAACTTTGTTTTTTTTTTCTGTTTATTTATTTATGCATATAATCATAAAATCTCTCTATTCTTTTTCATATTCTATTGTCATCATTTAAAATATATAAAAAGTTGCCATTTAACAACAACTGTAGAAGGATGACAAAAACAACAAAAAAAAACATAAAAATCAATTTAAATGTTTATTGTATTAAAAAAAGAAAATTGTTGTTAGTCATCATCCATCATTATGGTTTTGATAGATGAAATCAAGACAATTTAAATAAAAACGAAGTAGTGATGAAAGTAGAAGAATTCATTCAATAGAAAGAGTAATGTGTTCTATAAAAAGAACAAAATCTACAAAAAAAAATACAATAAAGACACAAAGTTAGTCAACAACAATATTTTAGTTTAAGTAATGCAAGCAATCTATTGTGTCAGTATTCAGTCAATCTACAAACACTCACTAGTACATAGAAGAAAGTAAGTAAGAGGGTTGTAGGGTTGGTAGCAAAAAGATTTAGCACAAGATTTATTTAAAAGTCAATCAAAAAAAAAATAAATAATGGGATTGGTCGGTCAGAACATGAAAAATTGTTGTGAGAAATTTGAAAAACTAAAAAAAAGGTGTAGCAAGATTTATTTACTTAAGCAGATGTTTGGATTTTTCATTTTTTTTTTATATTTCTTTTAAGATAAATGTCATTATTATACATGTTCTATATTTTATAAAAAAAGGTGTTACATTTTTTTGTATAATCCTTTTAAACTGTCATCAGTGAAGTTTATAATGATCTTTCAACAAATTTTATTTATAACAAATTAGATTTTCTGTTCAAAAATGTTTTAAAAGGGGGGAAAACTTTTTATAGTTCTCTGTATCGAATATCATCTTCTAAAGAAAATTGTGGTTGCTTTAATAAAAATATGATTCTAGAATTTTATTTTTAGTTTTTCTGCACTATTTTTATTTTTTTTTTGTCACAAAATAATTTATTTTTTTAATTTATACATTAAAAAAAATTATGTCATTAACTATTTGTAGTTTATTTAAAAAATTTGTTTTGTTGTTTTTTAAAGAAAAAACATTTGTTGAATATTTAGTTTTTTTACAGGGGCCCTCGTAGGCTAGTTGGTAGCGTGCTAGCCTTTCAACGTGGGGGTTGTGGGTTCGATTCCCACCAGAACCCTTGGTTTTTTTTCGCTACAACGAGACGACGGTCATTGTTACCAGTTCTCGGTTAGGTTGAATTTATTAAAAATGAGTTGTAAATAAATAGAAAGAATAAATAAAAATAATTGATCATGTGATCAAACTATTATACCTAAGACAAATAATTATATGTGCATGGTTAATATTTTATTATGTTTATATATAAGCATTAAAATCATAAACATTTTAATTTTATACCTTATTTTTTAAAACTGAAAATAACGAAAAAGGAAATACTTCATATATTTTCTATAGAAAATTTCTATATTTTCTTTTTGATTTGCAATGTAATTAAGTATTTTGTGAAAATTTGTGTTCGCCTTGTGTATTTAAACTTTTTTAAGCCTAGGAGGCATAAAACCCGCCAAGGTTTTTAATGTACCAATACCCCTTGTCCCCCGTTTTGTCAGTATTTTTTTTTTTTATTATTTATTAATAGATGTATTTATTTGTATTTACATATTCATTTTTTTGTTTATAACAATATTAATATCTATATTTGGCATAACATATTTGTTGTGAGCCAGATTGGCAGATTGCTAGTATTTTTAATACAATTCATTTAGCTAATTTTTATATATATATATGTACAAGTTTAAGTGAGTAAAATTGAAAAAATTACAAATTAAATTCATTAATAATTAATTTTCTATATTTTAAACAAATTTCTAAGTATTTATATAAATTGTAAAAGTTGGAACCATTTAAAATATTTATTACTTCGATTAGTTCAAGTTGGGATTTTCCAAAAAGTTGAAGTCTAACTCCATTATATATTGGACAGACTCCTAAGAAGTGGTAAGTGTTTTCCGCTATTCCCAGGTTGCATATTGTGCATGCGGATGCAGAGTTGTTTCTAAAGGACCTGGCGTTTATGTCAAGCAAACCTCCCCTCGCTTTGACTATTAAGCTAGTAATGCGAGATGAGTAACTTCCAGCAAGAACAGGCGTAACGTTGTGGTTTAGTTGGCAATAAAGGTCGTGGTGTTGTGAGTAAGTAAATTATGTTCACGTTCTTTCGCAATAAGTAGGTTTATCATGGATTTCCAGTTTGTGCAAAGTGGGAGGTTTAAATTTGTGGGAGTAAATTGAAGTACTTGTTGTAGATTTGTCCATTCCTTTGCCCAGAACTCATTTTTGGCGATTATTGCTTCTGCAAGTATACGTGGTAGTCGGTTGTGACTCATGTTTAAAACTTTGTTTATATAGGAGAGGTGTAGTCTCAGAGTGGATACGTACAAGGAGTCTAAGCCAGTTTCAAGGTATAACATGTAGTTAGGTGTTGCTGCTGGTAGGTATAACATCTTTTTTATGAAAAATCTAAATAGCTTCTCTACTGCATCATATCTCTGGTAACCCCATACTTGAGCAGCGTATAACATTATCGATCTAGATGCGGCATGAAATATTTTTAGTTTATTATCTTTAGAAATTTTTGGGTGATTAATATATTTAGACCAAGTGGAGTTTATAGCAAGTTTTGAGGCAGCCAATTTATTATTAAGGTGTTTGTTTAAAGACAAGTTATAAGCAATGTCAACGCCAAGATATTTGTAGCTATTGACAATCTCGATGTTGTCATCTCCAAATTGCCAGCTAAGATTAGAAGATATTCTAGAACCAGTACGAAATATAACAATCTTTGATTTATTCAGGTTAGCTTTTAAACACCACATCGTACAGTAAGTAAACAGAGCATCAATCATTTGTTGTAATTTGTAAAATTGTCAGTATTTAAAGTTAAAGTCGTTTAATGGTCTTGTACGGCTTTGACTTTGAAATGACCTTGGCACAAAAGGTCCTAAAGAGGAATTTAATTGGGTGAAGATCGGGGCTAATAGCTGACCTCTTCAATACTGGTATGTTGTGCGCATATAGGAAGTTTTTTGTCAAACGAGTGACATTGATTTGAGCGTTATCTTGTGAGAATGTCCAATTATCTCCATACAGTTCGGTAACAAAGTCTATTAAATGGTCTCCAACAAGTAAAAATATATTTTTGCACCATTTTTATTGGAAACAAATCATATTCAAACCCTTCTTCATGATCCAAATGCATCTTATTCCATGACGGATTCGAAACTGTGCTTTCGAAAATTGCACGTTTGGCGGAAATGTGTTAAATCTCTACAAGAGAAGTGGTGACCATCAGCGCCGTCTTAATTTAACTTTTTTTCGTCTTATTTAGTGATAAAAAAGTTTAATTTGGATGGCAATGATCGTTAACACCAATATTGGAGAGATTTAAGACAGCCGCGCCAAACGTGCAATTTGCAAAATCACGGTTGCGAATCCGTTATGGTATGGGGTGCATTTGGATGAAGAGGACGGTTCCGAATATGATTTGCCCATACTAAAAATAATGTAACAATATAATTTAACTTGTTCGGGAACATTTAATAGACTTTTCTACCGAACCGTGTGGAGATAATTGGACATTCCACCAAGACAACGCTCCAATCCATGTAACTGGTTTGACAAAAAAACTTGTTTAATGCGCTCAGCATACCACACACAGAAAACAAATTTGCGAATTTCCAACTGTTACAACAAAAAATCGGTGGATGCATTTGAATTACGGTTGAATCAACTAAATATCGGTAGTTCCAACAAAATTTTGTTATTACAACTGTCTTTTAATTCAAGCAACTATAAAATTCGTTAGCCACATCAAAATGTAGTAGCAGCAACCGAATTTTGAGTTAATACAACTGAAAAATTCAGTTGGAAACTTATTTTTCTTTGTGCAGTATTGAAGTGGCAAGGCAAGTATAAATATTCATTATATATTCATATAACCTAATTATATTGTATATCAAAAAGAAAATATATGAATTATCCTTTATGCACATATAATTATTTTCTATGAAGTATATTTTCATTCCTTATTTTCTGTATTAAAAAATAAAGTTTAAAAGTAATGTTTTTATGATTTTAAAGCTTACTTAAAAACATAACAAAATATCAACCAAACTTGAAAAAATAATTTGTTTTCTTTCCTATAACTCAATATAATACAGTGCACATATAATTATTTGTCTTAGGTATATATTTAGTTTTTTTTAATGGCTCATTTTGTGCGTTTTTTTTTTTAAGTTAACTACATAAAAAAATAAAGACTTTCATTCGTGTCTGTCATGACTTTCACATCCACGTGAAAGTGAAACACTTCCGAATATTTTGGTGTCCTGGGTTTCACTTCCGAATTTTTTTTTCGTTTTACTTTCGTGTGCAAAAAGCTAACTGAAAGTAATTAGAATGGACTTTTTCCCCTATAAATATTAATTTAAAAATAAAAAACCCATGTTTAATTTATAATTTGATATATATTCTTTTTATTTTCATTAAAAAATCAACATTTTGTTAAGACTAAATATATCGTGAACCTATATTCAAAATATGCCAACTCATATTTGACGGAAATGAGTTTTGGATGGCAAATAGCTCCCCTATGTAATACCTATCTGCCATAAAAATTTCAGAGCAAAAAAATAATTTGTTGTCGTTTTACATCCATTTTTGTTATTCTGCTAACTCAAAGTACATATTTTTTTGGTGGAAATAAATGCCAACTCCCATTGTAAATTTCCAAAAAATTTTCAAAAATTTTTTTAAAAAAAATTAGACCACATATCTTATTGCATTTGCCATGCTAAACACGAATCTTGTAAAGATTTTGATATCTAATGACTGGTTCTCGAGATATTGCTATTTTAAAAATATCGGTAAATAGTGTTTGCAAAAAAAAAAAATGCTTATATTTATGTAACTTTTAAACTATTTATCAGATTGAAACATTATGAATGGGGCAAATAAAGTCAATGATATAAGCTTTCAAAATAGCTGGTTTGGAGTGACCCTATTGCAATACAGCGTGAGTTACAGAGTGCCAAAGTTGACCACCCTGAGATTAAAAGGCTTTCGGAGCTAGTAACTTTTTAAAATTTGCAAAGATTTTTAATTTTTTGTTCAGTTTTTGCAATTACCGTACTAAGGATAACAAAAACCAAAAAAAAAAAATTTTAAAAATTTTTCCAAAAAAAATGTATTTTTATTTTCCGACAAAATATGCCAACTCTAAAAAAATATTTGTTTTTTGATATAGTAATAAATGCCATCTCTGAAAAATATGCAAACAAGTGCAAAATATGAAAATTTTTGCATAGGTAAAAATTGTTTAGAATATTTAAACCATCTTGTGGAAGGTACATTGTTTATTTTTGCAATAATACGCGAAATAACTAGTTTTTTAGCTCTCCTGAACAGTAAGCTTTTTCGAGTTGGCATTTATTGAATATAGTTCGACGATATGTAAAAATTATTTTAAAAACACTCCATAATTTATCGAAATTTTGTTCGGAAGTTGTGCAAAAACAACAACAAAAGTATACAAATTAAAAACATCACATATTTCAATAACTACACGTTTTCTCGGCTGAGAAATACTTTCAAAAGAAAGAGCACAAAATTTTATATTTTTTAATGCACAACACTTTTAGTTTAACTCACTTAAAATACTTAAAAATTGTAAAAATAAATTAATTATAAAATTTTACAAAATTCAACATGGCGTTGTTTATCTTCGAAAAATTTTCGATAAATGGTGATGCCAATCCATGGTGTTGCCAGTTATTATTACTATTGAAAAGTACTACATTTTACAACTGGGGTTTATTACCATATGTTCATAGAATTATCAAGATGCGAAACATTGTTGAGTTTAAGGTACATAAGAGTAATTTATTCAACTCATATTCGTGAATATATATTATTTAATGAGAAATTCAATGATAAATTGGTGTTAAATATATATTTTTGTTTAAAAATTGTGCAAAACTTTTTTATTTATTTATTTTATTTAATTTTATTTATTTTTAAACAAAAGCCCGTGTTTCGCATCTAGCATATCTTAGTAAAATTTTTCGAACATATAATTAAGAAATATGTGATTTGGAAACACCAAATCTTTTTTTATGTGATTCGAAAATTTTCGCTCTAATTGAAAACGTTCTGAAGTCATGACAGACACGATTAATTCAATTTTTTTCTGTAAATAAAAATAAATTTTTATGATTCACGTATTTTTTTTTTTTAATTGTCGGAATTTTTTAAGAGAAATCATTAGTTTTTACCTATTTGCGTGGGTTATTTTTTTTATAGAAAAAAAATAAAAAAATTATTTATAGAAATATAAAAACATGTTTGTATCAAGTTATTTTAGCACGATCCAATTTTGCCTACAGGTCGCAATTATCAACCGATTTTAGTTTTTCTGATTTTGAGTTTTAGCTAATAAAATTCCTCATGACTCTAAAATCGTGTTAGTTTCTAAAAATCGTTTTAGTTTTATTTAATTTTTTTTTAATTTTTGAAAATTTTATTTTTTTTACAATTTTTGCTCTAAAAAATGTGATAGACAGGGGACGAATAAGCTGTGTGAACACAATTAAAGTATTTGAACCCCTTATAAATGATGTTAATACCATTTTTTAATTAATTATTATTTTGGTTTTTATAAACATATGAAAACTTAAAAAGGTTCATTAACTGTTTGTAGTTTATTTAAAAAGTTTTACGTTTTGTCTTTTTTTAAAGAAAAACCATTTGTTTAACGTTCAGTTTTTTTAATGACTATTTCTGTTCTTTGTTTCAAAAATAACAACATAAGAAATAAAGACTTTCATTAGCATTCAATTTTTAAAGTCATTTATTTTTGTTTTGTAAGTAAAAATAAGTGATTCTTCTTTAATTTTTAATGATTTGTGTACGTTATTATTTTTTTTAAATTGTTGGTATTTTTTTAATAAAAATTATTAGTTTTTAAAAATTTAAAACATTATTTATAGAAATATAAAAACATGTTTATATCAAGTCAGTCACTTGGCACGATGGGTAGAGTGTCAGGGCACAATGTAGTTAATTGCGGGATCGATTCCCCAAAATTCCTTCAAACATTTTTTTAAAATATAATTCAATAAAAAAATTGTAAAAAATAACTTACAAAATCATTAATTTTTAATGTTTTCGTATGTTACTTTTTTTTGAAATTTGTTGGTAAAATAACACAACAATCATTAATTTTTAATGTTTTCGTAGGTTATTTTTTTCGAATTTGTTGGTAAAAAAAATGAAAGTGACGTTATTTTTTAATGTTCAATGTTATTTATTTTAGAAAATTTTGTCAACAGTAAAAAATAAATGTTAATGTTTGTTAAAACAAATGAATAATTACTGGAATGGGTTTCAAGTGTTTTATCACTTGTTTTAAAAGTGTTTTTCATTTGTTTTTGCCTACAAAATATTTTGAGTGTATCTTTAAAACTTTTTAAAACCTGAACGCCCTGAAAACGTTCATTATACCCTCCACCACTCTGTGGTGCAGGGTATAATGAGTTTGTACTGATGTTTCTAACTACCCGAAATATTGGTCCTAGACCTACCTTCAAGTATACCGATCGACTCAGAATAACTTTTTGAGTTGATTTAGCGATGTCCGTCCGTCTGCCTATCTATCGGTTTAAGCACGATACAGGTTGCAATTTTTAATCAATTGACTTGGAGTTTGAAACTTAAGCTTCTTTTGGCCCAAGGACGAAGCCTATTGAAATTGGAAAAAAATCTGTCCATGTTCAGACCTAGCCCCCATACAAACGCCCCCTTTCAATTTCGCCTAAATGCCTCTAATACCCGTGTTATAACATATATTGTTTTGAAATTTTACAGGTAATAAAATTTTGTACGCACAAACTTTCATACCAAATTTCAAAAGAATCGGGCAGTCCTTCTGGTAGTCCCCATACAAACCACCCTCCCGATATTCACATAATTTCCTCAAAATTCATAAAAATTAAAATATTTGTTTAAAATTTTATTTGTAGGTGTTAAACGTTTACTTTGGTGACCTAATCAAATCGGAAAACATTTGGACCATTTTTGGACTTAGTCCCCTATATAAAAATTTCGACCGATATTCAGTTAGGTCGGTCTATTTGCAAAAAAAAAATTAAACCAATTCCACTAAAATTTGATAGGTGTGTGTTTTCTACACTTAATAAAGATCTAACAAAAAATAGGTACAATCGGTCCATGTTTGGACTTGGGACCCATTTTCCGGAAAACACTGGTGTAGGGTATCATATGGTCGGTCTTGAACGACTATAAATTTCTTGTTCTTTAATAATGTTTACATGTTTTTTAAGTTGTAATTTTTCATTACAATAAACAGCAAGTGCGTATGATTGATATTTAAATATTGTAAAAAAATAAATATTGCTCATACGTCACGGCACTTCTATTATAAATAAGAGATAGTGAAAGAGCTCTGTGGAACTTGGATAGCCTTTGATTTTAGTAAAATTTCTTCTCTTGTTGATAAAAATTTAATTTTAAAATTTTTTCACAAAATTTTTGTATAGACAAAAAATTTTAGAATCTAAAGGCTTTTCTTTATAATCGAATAATTTTTTAAAATAAAAATCCTTTTGAATTTTAAATTTTTTTGTGGTGAAAATGTCTCAGAATCTCAAAACTTTTCTTTTCAGGTAAAAAAATGTTTCAAAATTGATTGTTCTAAATTTAACTACAGGAAAAATCTCACAAGTTAAAGAATCTCTATATAAAAAAATTTAAAAATCAAAAAATTTGTAAAATAACATTTGTATATGTTTATTTTTTATCACAAAAGCTTTAAAAAAATCTTCGTTTTATCATTTAATTAAAATCCACAATTTTCCCACACACACACTTATGTATAAAAACCTCATCATTGAATATAAAATTAAATTCTCATATCAATAATTTACATAAATTTTCAATTGTTATGGATTTCTTCCAAATCATTTATTTATTGTTTTTGTTTTTGTTGTTGTTCATAAACCAGAAAACAAATAATTTATTTATCTCGACATATAAACAAACAAACACATGTACAATGTTCATATGTATATAACTGTATAAAACCTTAAGTAACATCTTGTAAAACAGACAGCATACATACGTAAGAATGTATGTGTATGTATGTATGAGTAATCAAAATGTTACGTAGTAAAATATGCAACAATTTTTCTGTAAATAATGTATGACATTTTAAAAATGTCATAAAGATTTTCCGTTCTGTTTTTACGTTTTTTATACCCTCCATTCTAGTGATAGAGGGTATATATAAGTTTGTCATTCCGTTTGTAACACATCGAAATATTGGTCTAGTACCCCATAAAGTATATATATTCATGATCCTCGATCGATTTTAAGTCGATCTAGCGATGTCCGTCCGTCCGTCCGTCCGTCCGTCCGTCTGTCTGTCTGTCTGTCTGTCTGTCCGTCCGTAGAAAACACGCTAACTTTTGAAAGGCTTTACAGAGGCTGCTGAAGTTTGGCATATATGTTTGTCATTCGGCTGGTCAGGTTGGTATTGCATTTCAGCCAAATCGGTCCAGTGGTTCAAAAGTTATGAGTAAAAAGGTAAGGGTACCTCTAAATTTTTTGGGTATTTCACACAACAAAAATCGTATAACTTGACATCTGTTCAATGAATATGAACGAAACTTGGTATATGTTGTTATTTTGTCATTTCTAGCTCACACACAAAATGTGGGCGGAAGTGGACAATGGGGCGTGGCACCTGTAGTGTTGCCCAAAATTTTTAAAATGCTTTATCTCAAGTAATAGTAAATATATTTGAGTAAAATTTAATATTGGTACATATTTTATTGTTCTCTACGTTTTTCTGATCATTTTGGTATTAAATATGGCAAAATCGGTCAAGGAGTTAAGAAGTTATATGAGTTTTAATAAATTCCACGTGGTTTAAGTTTTTTGTTATTTGATTGCATTTGTATTATCGTTGTTATTGTAGCGTAGTCAAAAAAACCCGTTATTTTTTTTTGTTTTTGTGTGTCAATATATTGAGGTGAGTTTCAATATAAACAACGCCATTTTATTGATGATGTTGTTGAAGTTTTTGTTATACAGTAAAGATGATGATGGTTGTTGTTGTTTAACTAATAACTAAAAATGAGTTGCCATATGTTTGTTTGTTTGATTGTTTACACGTGGTTTCTTTTATATGGTTGTGATTGTTTATGCTGAAATTTCGAACGCGGCAACAAAAACATTTGTATAAAGAGAAGCATACAAATTGTTTGTGTTTATTTTAAAATTGTGAATGTAAAAAGTTAATTAAAGTTATTTTGTGCAAATTATTAACGAAAAGTGCGCCCACGATATGTAAAGAAAAATTGGTGGCAAATGCTTGACGTTTAGTAAAATGGTAAATTTGCCAAATACCCAACTAAAAAGGGCAAATTTAATCGTTACTGTGAAAACCCTAATTATTTTTATTCTATGTATGCCTTGGTTAATATTGTGGAGGGTATTCATAGATTCGGCCAAGTCGAATTTAAATTTTCTACTTGTTTTCTCTATAGTTTTTTTTTTAAATAAAACTCATGTACAGTAAAATTATGTATAAATAAACTTTATCTAAATGGACGTCAAAGAACAAACACACAGAACACAACAAATAAATACAACACAGTAAGCAGGCAACAACAAAAAAAAAATAAAGGATCAAGCCCATCATTTTAAACACAAAACAGTAGACAGGCAAGTTAAACAGGATGTCAGTAAGCACAAGTAGCAGCACCAACAACAACAACTGTAATAATGTAATAATAAAAAAAAAAAAACCTTAACAATTTGCAATTTTATTTATGGTGACATAATAAACACAAACGACTAAAAAAAAACAGCAACAACACCAACAGAAAAACATCATTATCACAAAAACAAAATCCACCCACATCCTCTGAAACACACACTCACTCAACTAAATAACATCATTGCACTATGGGACTCCACTAGGTTAGGTTAGGTTAGAGGTGGCGAAGTCAAAGACTCCTCACATAGACCGGATGGTCCATAGCGAAACCACAATAATTCCTCAGCGACGCTGATAGAACGCGTTTGTCCTCAACGCGAATTGTACTATTTGCCTTAGGTCGACATTCGAAACCGTTTCCAAGCTCTCGAAGTCATGTCTGCCTAAAATGTGCAGTCGGGTTCTGGCCAAAGCAGGACATTGGCAAAGAATATGTTTGACCGTTTATTCAGTGTTAGGTTCATCGCACCTTCTACAGCTTGCATCAGAAATAAGTCCCATCTTCTTTCTATGATAACCTATTAGGCAGCTTGCATCAGAAATAAGTCCCATCTTCTTTCTATGATAACCTATTAGGCAGTGCCCGGTGATCACTTCAGTAAGTACACGGCAGTTCCATCTGGGGAGTGAGAGTAAGTATTCAGTTTTTCTTAGATTGTAGCATGCCTACAATCTTCTACTGATCGCACTTGTTGTTAGCTCTCTCCACTTTCTATTAGCCATTGCAGTGTTTTGAATGTCGCTTAGCGATCTGAAGTGCTGGATTGGTGGATCAATATGCACAGAAATACCAATACCATCAGCACCTTGTTTCGCGAGCTCGTCCGCTCTCTCGTTTCCTTGAATACCTATGTGACCTGGTACCCATATTAGTTTCACCTTGTTCATACTCCCTAAACTTTGTAAGTTCTCGAAGCATTCGAAAACTACTTTCGACTTGATGTAAAAGCTTTTAAGAGCTTTTAGAGCATCTTGGCTGTCAACGTAAATGTTAAATTCTCTGTTTGTCTCATCACCGAACTGTAAAGCTGCCCTGCTTATGGCAACTATTTTGGCCTGGAAAATGCAAGAGTCCACACTCAAAATAATAACTCTGTTAAATTACGAAAAAAACTCTGCTAATTTAACAGAGTACACCATACTTTTCCAGCTAGCAACATTTCTTGGTAATTTTACTATAAAACTCTGTAAAATGATTTTGACAAAAAAAACTGTTAATTTACAGAGCTCCAAGTAAAATATTGGTTAAATAAAACACCATTTAGCAAAGAACAACTCTGTAAATTAAAATGCATTTTATGCAACCTAAATTTTACAGAAAAAAACTCTGTTAATTTACAGACTTTAGTAAAAAACATGTTATTTTGTAAAATGTTTGTTACTTTTTAAACATTTTCTCGAAAAAAATACAGATATAATTTTGGTGTTTTTACAGAAAACTCTGTTTTAAACTATGAAATTAAGATTACATAGAAATAAGTAAAAATACAGATAAAACTTAGTTTTTTGGTTATAAAAAATACAGAGTATTTCGCTTAAATCTGTATTTTAGCAGAAAACTCTGTTAATTATCTGTAAAATTAAGATTGCAAAGTTAAAATTTATATTACAAAAGAAACTTTTTTTGTCACAAAAAGTACAAAGAAGTTTCTTTAAATCTGTGTGTTTGACAGAAAACTCTGTCAAATATCTGTTGAATTAAGATTACAGTCATTTTACAGAGTATTTTACAGAGTTATTATTTTGAGTGCAATGGAAGGATAAAAGTGTTCTCTAAATCTCGCAAGCTCGTTGAAAAACCTGCACCGACTCCCATGGATTGTTTGGAGCCGTCTGTGAATATGTTAATAGCGTTCATTGGGGGGTTTTGCCAGTTTGACCAAAATTCTCGAGTCGGAAATTCTACGTCGTATTTCCTGTCGAAAATAAGTTTGGGCACTCTGTAATCGGTGGCAATATCATTTAAATTGTCCATGTTACTGTGTCCAAAATTGCGTTGCCTTTGTCCAAAATTGGGGCCCTTTGCAAAGATGTCAATTGGTATCAGGTGCAGTAGCGTGTCAATAGATTGAGCTGATGTTGTTTTCAGAGCGCCTGTGATGCATAAACCCATGAGACGTTGAATTCTCTGAAATTTTAAGTGCGTCACATTACGCTCCAGTGCGTTATACCAGACCATAACACCATACAGTAAGATTGGTCTTACTACAGAAGTATAAATCCAGTAAGTGATCCTTGGTTCCAGTCCCCAAGTTGCGCCAAACATTTTCTTGCATGAATAGAAGGCGTTGTATGCTTTCTTGACCCTTTCTTCGGTGTTTTGTTTCCATGACAGTTTACTGTTTAAAATGATTCCTAAAAATTTCGCTTAGTTTGATAAAGGAATTCTAACTCCGTTTATCTCGACCTTAAACGTCTCTATTTTGTACCTGTTTGTAAAAAGTACCATTTCCGTTTTTTCCGGGTTAACATTTAGGCCATTATTATTAGCCCATTTCCACATTCGGCTCAGTGGCACTTCCAAAAGTTCCGATACTGTGCCCAAAAACTTTCCACACGACATAATGACAACGTCGTCTGCATAAGCTACCACTGATGTCCCTTGCGATTTCAACTTCTTTAAAATGGGGTCCACTACTAAAAGCCAGAGTTGTGGCGACAAAATACCACCCTGTGGCGTTCCTTTTGACGCGTATCTTGTAACCTTTGCAGGTCCCCATTCTGGTGTCCCCTCACGACATGATAGCAGTCGACCTATCCATTTTGTGATACATGGGTTCATCAATGCCGTCTCCATTGCGTTAATTATTGCCTCCATACTGACATTGTTGAAGGCATCTTCAATGTCCAGAAAAGCGGCCAGTGTAAATTCTTTATCATGCAAAGATTTTTCTATAGTGTTAACTACAGAGTGAAGAGTTTTCAAAATAAAAGATGTTAAACTAATCGGTATGTAGTCTTTTGCCATTACGTGATTCAATTTTCCACCGCCTTAGATTTTCTCCATAATTGCGGAACCTACGTTAGTTGAAGACAAGCAATAAAAATGTCCATTAAGTGAGGGATGATCTGATTTGCAGTATGTTGCAACATTGCTGGTAAGATTCTATCCAAGATGTAGGGTTTGAAGGAACCTATAGCCCATGCCAGACGTTCTCTCGAGAACAAGTTTAAAGGACAAGTTAACGGTCCTATATGTTGATTTCCTGAAATCGATGTTTCCCTGCAACCTGGAAAGTGCGTCCTTAAGAGTACGTCAACAGTTTCTTCTGCACTTTCGGTCCATGTTCCATCACCTCTTTTTAGCAAAAGTGGGGATGGATTTCTTCGTTAAAATTTTTCTCAGTCTGGCAGCATCTGTAGTGTGTTGGGACTCCACTAACATCAATTAATATTTATGCGATTAGGGTATTATTCTATGTAGTTCGAGGCCTAAAAATTCTATTTATAATATTTTGATAATGTGATAAAAAATCGAATCGCTAAGTTAGAATTTTTTAATAAATCATATTTTTAAAGATAATATTAAAAAGCATTATCTTTTAAAATCGTATCTTTTAAAAGTGTTACAGAAAGTGTTTTATAAAGTACAATTTTAATTAAGTACCATTTTATTAATTATAAATTCATTATTAAAATATATATAGAATTATAGAATTCTCAATGAGTTTAAAGAATGCGCTTATTTAATATTTAGCACCCATTTCTAAAAATTTTGATGCTAAATCACTTAAAAAGTCATAAGATCTAGCTACGAAAGTGCTTACATGACAAGCTTAATTGTGTCATATATAGTTTGTCCTTGTGAGCCTTAAGGTGTGCTTTAGGATTTTAATAATAAAAAAAATATACTTTTAATTCAACACAGCATGCAGCGCTAGTCATTATACTACATTATAGGTTTTTGTATGCGCCTTAAGTTATGCTACAATAAATTAAACAAAATGTTTACATTAACACCTGGTTGATTTGTATATGTTTAAATCGAAATTTTGTTGTGAATCTAATAACACCGTCCGACAGCCAATATTAAACATGAACCGGTTGATATACATACGTCTGAAAGTAGAGATAAAATTGGTGAAAAACTGCATTTACAGTTTTTCATTTCATGATCCTGTTTCCTTCAAAGTTGTATAGGATACATTTTGTAAAATATTTTTCAAATATTTGTACTTGTCCTAGGCTGACACTGGTGATGACAAATGAAAGAGGAGGATCTCCCCTAATTTCTGCATTATTTTATTTTGACATATCAGGATAAAAGGATGTAAATAAAGTCATTTGAAAACTTTATCAAAATATTTTGTTGAAAATTTTGAATGATATTGAAGGATAAATTTTTGAAAGGACGTAACTTACCTTCTTTTTCCTAATATGTAAAAATACTAAAATAGGAAAATTAGGTGAGATCCTCCTTTTTCATTTGTTATCACTAGGGATGACATTTTCATGCACTAAAAAATCGAAAATATGCGCTAAAAATCCAAAATATGCACTAAAAACCCTAAAAATATGCACTAAAAAATAAAATGTGTGCAATAAAAATCTTGTTTTCATAGAAAAAAATGTTCTTAAAAAGCAAAAAATAACGCCGTGTTAAATAGTACCATTTAAAATTTTATATAAGCAAGATTTTTTAGAAATTAAAAATATGTATCTATAAAAATAATTAAAAAAGAAAAAAAAATTTTTATTATTTTCAAAGTAAATTTTTAAAATTTAAAATAGTTTTTGAAACAAATAAATTTCAATTTCTGTTTTTGCTAATTTATGCCAAAATATGCACACTTTAAAGTTGGAAATATGCACAAAACTTAAAACCAAAATATCCAAAAATATGCATTTCCACCCAAATATGCAAAAACAAATCGATGCCATTTTAATGCAAATTTCTTGATTCGGAAAGATAATTGGTCGATACCGTTTTGAGACTATCGACAAAAAACATGCATTTGCATGGAAATCTCATCCCTAGTTACCACTAGTGGCATTCTAGGACAAGTAAAAATATTAAAAAAATATTTTATAAAATTTAATCTTTTAAAATGTTGTCCTTTTAAAAGGAAAGAGGATCTCGAAAAGAAAAACTGCAAATGCAGTTTTACTACGTTCTCTAGTTTCAAACGTATGTTGTCCAGTTTGGGTTGCGACTTTTTTACATTTTTGTCGCACGGTTATTATTTTATTTTTGTACAATGAAATTTAATCCGTGTGTAGGATCCTTCAGTGAAAAAAACATTCCACAAAAAGAATAAATTTTGTTTCTAAGGTTCGTAAAAAGTGTAAATAAGTGAACTTTGGGTTAAAAAATTTACTTTTGGTAAATAAGTGTACTTTTAGAACTTTCTGAGGTTCGTAAAAGGTGTATTTAAGTGTACTTTTGGTAAATAATTGTACTTTTGGTAAATAAGTGTACTTTTGGTACTTTTTATAGTTCCTGAAAAAATTGTACTAAAAACTTGAAATATTGAATGTAGAATTCTTTAGTGAAAAAAACATTCTGAAAAAAGTACCTTTTAAAAAAAGGGTAAAACTGCATACTTTTTGTACTTTTTATTGTTCCTGAAATAATGATCCTTAAAGCTTGAAATTCGGTATATAGGATCCTTCAGTAAAAAAAAACATTCTGTAAAAAGAAGAAATTTGGTTTCTAAGGTTCGTAAAAGTTGTAAATAAGTGTACTTTTGGTAAAAAAAATTACTTTTGGTAAATAAGTGTACTTTTGGTAAATATATGTACTTTTAGAACTTCCTGAGGTTCGTAAAGGGTGTATTTAAGTGTACTTTTTGTAAATAAGTGTACTTTTGGTAAATAAGTGCACTTTTGGTAAATAAGTGTACTTTTGGTACTTTTTATAGTTCCTGAAAAAATTTAACTAGAAACTTGAAATATTGAATGTAGAATTCTTTAGTGAAAAAACCATTCTGGAAAAAGTACTTTTTGGAAAAAATGCAAGACTGCGTACTTTTGGTACTTTTTTTGAGATTCGTAAATGGTGTATTTAAGTGTACTTTTGGTAAAAAAGTGTACTTTTGGTAAATAAGTGTACTTTTGGTACTTTTTATAGTTCCTGAAAAAATTGTACTAAAAACTTGATATATTGAATGTAGAATTCTTCAGTGAAAAAACCATTCTGGAAAAGTACTTTTTAAAAAAGGGTAAAACTGCATACTTTTGGTACTTTTTATAGTTTCTGAAATAATGGTACATTACACTTGAAATTTTGAATGTAGAATTTTCAGTGAAAAAACCATTCTCGAAAAAGTACTTTTTAAAAAAGGGTAAAACTGCGTACTTTTGGTATTTTTTATAGTTTCTGAAATAATGGTACCTAAAACTTGGAATTTTGAATGTAGGATCCTTCAGTGAAAAAAACATTTTGCAAAAAGAAGAAATATGTATTCTAAGGTTTGTAAAAGGTGTAAATAAGTGTACTTTTGGTACTTTTTATAGTTCCTGAAAAAATTTAACTAGAAACTTAAAATATTGAATGTAGAATTGTTTAGTGAAAAACAATTCTGGAAAAAGTACTTTTTAGAAAAAGTGTAAAAATGCGTACTTTTTGTACTTTTTATAATTCCTGAAATAATGGTCCATAAAGCTTGAAATTTGGAATGTAGGATCCTTCAGTGAAAGAAAAATTCTGCAAAAAGAGGAAATTTGGTTGCTAAAGTTCGTAAAAGGTATAAATAAGTGTACTTTTGGTAAACAGAATGTCTATTTGGTAAATAAGTTTACTTTTTTTTGGAACTTTTTGAGGTTCGTAAAAGGTGTATTTAAGTGTACTTTTGGTAAATAAGTTTACTTTTGGTACTTTATATAGTTCCCTAAAAAATTGTACTAGAAACTTGAAATATTGAATGTACACTTAGAAAATTATTGCAGTTACTACATGACGGTCATTTGTGTAGTAAGTAGTGGTTGTTGTTTTCAACTAAAATTTCAGTTGTTTTTGTATGAAAAATCTCAAACAACTGTTTTTTGTAGTCGTTTTAAAAAACAAATACAAAAAATTACTGCATTGTAGTAATAATTGTTATATGTAGTTGTTTTTAGTCTATAAAAAATCTTACAATTTTCTACAAATTTTTAGAAAATCGGATGTGCAGGAATTATTTCCAAATAATTTTATCCGTTTTTGACGTTTAGAAGCTTTTTTTATTAATAAAAAAAATTTTGACAATTTGAGTTACAGTAAAAAAGCTGTAATTTGAAGTAGTTTTTACAGTTTTTTTGCAGTTGTTAATCAATAGTTAAAAACTACAACAATTTGTGGTTGATTTTACCGTAAAATGTAGTGGACGCTTAAACAACAACAAATGTAGTAGTTTTAACTGTCGTTTATAGTGGAATCTACCGACATCATTTTTTGAGTGTAGAATTCTTTAGTGAAAAAACCATTCTGGAAAAAGTACTTTTTAGAAAAAGTGTAAAACTGCGTACTTTTGGTACTTTTTATAATTTCTGAAATAATGGCCCTTAAAGCTTGAAATTGGAATGTAGGACCCCTTAGTAAAAAAAAAAACATTCTGCAAAAAGAAGAAATTTGGTTTCCAAGGTTCGTAAAAGGTGTAAATAAGTGTAGTTTTAGTAAAAAAAAGTATACTTTTGGTAAATAAGTGTACTTTTAGAACTTTCTGAGGTTCGTAAAAGGTGTATTTAAGTGTACTTTTGGCAAATAATTGTACTTTTGGTAAATAAGTGTACTTTTGGTAAAGGTTCGTTGGTTGGTTTCTAAGGTTCGTAAAAGTTGTAAATAAGTGTACTTTTGGTAAATTAGTGTACTTTTGGTTAAAAAAAGTGTACTTTTGGTACATAAGTTTACTTTTGGAACTTTTTGAGGTTCATAAAAGGTGTATTTAAGTGTACTTTTGGTAAATAAGTGTAGTTTTAGTAAATAAGTATACTTTTAATAAATAAGCGTACTTTTGGTACTTTTTATAGTTCCTGAAAAAATTGTACTAAAAACTTGAAATATTGAATGTAGAATTCTTCAGTGAAAAAAAAAATCTGGAAAAAGTACTTTTTAAAAAAAGTGCAAAACTGCATACCTTTGGTACTTTTTATAGTTCATAAAATAATGGTACTTAAAGCTTAAAATTTGGAATGTAGGATTCTTCAGTGAAAAAAACCTTTGCCAAAAGAAGAAATTTGATTTCTAAGATTCGTAAAAGGTGTGTACTTTTGGTAAAAAAATTTACTTTTGGTAAATAAGTTTACTTTTGGAACTTTTTGAAGTTCGTAAAAGTTGTATTTAAGTGTACTTTTGGTAAATAAGTGTACTTTTTATAAATAATTATACTTTTAATAAATAAGCGTACTTTTTGGTACTTTTTATAGTTCCTGAAAAATTTGTACTAAAAACTTGAAATATTGAACGTAGAATTCTTCAGTGAAAAAAACATTCTGGAAAAAGTACTTAAAAAGGGTAAAACTGATTATTTTTGGTACTTTTTATAGTTCCTGAAAAAATGGTACTTAAAGTTTGAAATTTGGAATGGATCTTTCAGTTAAAAAACATTCTGCAAAAAGAAAAAATTTGGTTTCTAGGGTTAGTAAAAGGTGTAAATAAGTGTACTTTTGGGACTTTTTGAGGTTCGTAAAAGGTGTATTTAAGTGAACTTTTGGTAAATAAGTGAACCTTTGGTACTTTTTATAGTTCTTAAAAAAATTGTTCTAGAAACTTGAAATATTGAACATAGAATTCTTCCGTGAAAAAACATTCTGGAAAAAGTACTTTTTAGAAAAAGGGTAAACTGCGTACTTTTAGTACTTTTTATAATTCCTGAAATAATGCGCTTAAAGCTTGAAATTTGGAATGTAGCATCCTTCAGTGGAAAAAACATTCTGCAAAAAGGAATGGTGTATAAAGGTGTACTTTTGGTAAAAAAAATACTTTTGGTAAATAAGTGTACTTTTGGAACTTTTTGAGGTTCGTAAAAGGTGTATTAAAGGGTTCTTTTGGTAAATAAGTGTACTTTTGGTACTTTTTATAGTTCCTGAAAAAATTGTACTAGAAACTTAAAATATTGAATGTAGAATTCTTCATTAAAAAACCGTTCTGGAAAAAGGTCCTAGAAACTTAAAATTTTGAATCTAGTATCATCCAGCAAAAAAAACATTCCGAAAAAAATATTTTTGGAAAATTTAATTCCAAGGAGACAATAAAAGGAGAAAAGAGGGAAAGTGATTATTTTTTATAAATATTAAACTAAAAACTTTAGAATCTCAAAGCTGATATGAAGGATCCTCCAGCTAAAATAACATTCAAGAAAAGAATATATTTTGAAATTTAACATTTTTGGATAAAAATGGGTACATACATTGGTAAAAGTGGGACAAAATGGTACTTTTTATATCTATAAGATAGAGACTTTAGCTTTTTTTTTTATTTCTTTAACGCATGTTATACGGAGGAATGAAAATAACATGGAACGAAATGAAATGGAACTGGGAACGAAATAAAATGGAACTAGGAAGGAAATGGAATAAATCGGGGAACGAAATATAATGAAGCAGTGAACGATATGGAATGGTAATTTTCCTCAAATTTTTCGAACTTTATTCTTTCTCCCCAATTTTTTTTCTCTCAATTTTTTTTTTACTCAAAATAAATTTCACTCAATTTTATCGGGTAATCACTCAATTTAATTGGGTAATAAGGGCTTGCAAAGATAATTTTTCACCGGAACGAACTGAAGTTATTTTAATTTTATTGTCTAAACAGTTTTCATAAATTACTTTTACGTCCATGATTAAATAAAACAAAAACTCCTTAGGGTAAAATTTTAGAAATCGGGACTTTAAGCCAAATTCTACTATTATCCGATATTTTAGCAAGTCCGCCGGAACTTTGTTACCGGCTAATTGCTAGTTTTTCATATTTTAGGTTGCCAATGAGATGTTAAGTATCTCAGTTTTTTATAAAAAAAATGACATGCCAGAATCTCTCCCCATAGTATACGGCCTTAAACTATGAAATGTAAATCTATTCTCTTCGTACCTACATACTGAATTTTAATATAAATGTGAGTTTTTTAAGAAGCAAAAATGTTTACCTCCTGTGCTTCCTTTTTAAATTATTTTTCTGTTTATTTTTTTGCCTGTTTTTTTTATTATTTTAAATAACAGGCATTTATGTCTACAAACTATTCTCATAAAAAAACAATAAAATGTTGAAAAGAAGGAGTCTATAAAAAAAAGGTTCTTCCTTTCACAAAAAAACACCCGTACAAACAAACACTACAATCTTGTTTTAAATAAGTTATAAATGAAACATCTTTATTGGAATTTATTTTTTCTTAAATGTGGGGCTCCTTTTTACACAGATCAAAAAAATAAATAAAAAATAATACAGAATATAAATTTTCTTTTTTCCCCCTTATTTTTTTTATTTAACAAAAGAAATTAAATGAATTTCCGTTTTAAACACCCATTGAATTTTATTTAGTTTTTGTGTTGTTTTTGCCACAAATTGTTTAAGGAACTACATAAATAAAAAAAAAATATGGTTAAACATTTAAAATAATAAATAAATTTACAGTTGACTCTAAATAAGTGTAAACAAAATAAAACTTGGTCATCTAAGTATTGCAATGAAATGAAGATTTTGAAATTTTTATTATAAATTGCATATACAATTTTCTGAATTTTAATAAGGATTCTCAAAATTTTCTGAACTAAAAATTGCATTTTATAAATTTCTCTGAAGATTAGAAATGTCAGAATTTAAATTGCGATTTCTGAATTATTTAAAGCCTATTTGGTTTTCTGTCAAGCAATTGATCTTTTCTAAATATTAATTGTAATAAGCTTTTTATTTTTTTGAAATTGTTTCCCGTTTTAAAAATTGTCATTATCCACAGTTGACGTTTAACTTAACCACACAGAGAAAAATAAACTGCAAAAGGATGTTTGAAATTTAGTGAGTGTATTTTGGCATTAAGCCCATAACACAAAATAAATGTACAAGTTGATTTTTGTTTTTCCTTTCTATAAAACAAACAAAAAAATAAATAGAAATATGTACTAAATATAAAACGTTTTATGTTTATTTTATGGCACTAAAATTTATTGGAATTTAAACTTTAAAACAACAAGTACAAAAATTTAATTCGACTTGGTTAAAGCCATGAATACCCTCCACAATGCTCTTTTTTCTGATAGTAATTTGTTAATGTAACAAAAACAATTCTTTAAAAATTTAAACTGATAGAAATATTTTATTTAAAGTATTTTTTATTTAAATAGATTTTTTGAGCCCGAGGCCAATGTTTTTTCTTTAATAAATCTTTCTTTGTTCTCTTCCAATATTTCGATCTTCATTGAGGGTCATAATCAGGGAGTAAAAGTGTATTTTTAAATACAAAAACCTTAAAATAATATTCTTCCTTCTTCTTCATTTAAATTATTAAATCTTGATTTAATGATTTTTCCTGAAAACGAAAAATATTATTTTTAAGTTTTTGTGTTTGAAAATCCACTTATACTCTTTGATGATGACCCTCAATGAAGATAAAAATATTGAAATAGAATAAAGAAACATTTATTTAAAAAAAAACACTGGCCTCGAGCTCAAAAAATCTATTTATTCAAATACAAAAGTGTGTCGGACTGTGTAATTATAACAAGACACGTGTGGTCCCAGCCAGATGTAACCTCAAAGCGCGAATACAAAAATCTTCGATCGAACAAAAAATAAAAAAAATAATCAATAAACTTAATAGATTTTGACCTACTGATTCCAAATCTGCTTTCAAAATTTTTGTATTATACACCGTTTTCGAGACATTCGCGTTTGCAGATTCCAAAAACCGATATTTAAGTACTTTTTGTTTTTCCACTGTAACTTTTTCTAAAGTCGGTAACAACAAACTTTATACACTCAGAGAAAAAGCTTCATCATATTGATGAAATGTTACATCAATATGATGAAATGTTACATCATTTTTCGTCCAATGTAACTTGTCATCAATATGATGAAGCGGTGTCATCAATAACATATTTTATTTGAAAAATAAGAAAAAAAATATAAAAATTTTTTTTTTTGTTGTTATTTGATTTTATTTAATTTATTTTTATTAACTTACAATTGTTTGTTATTTTCTAATTTTTAAAAACTTACATCTTTTTATCGTATCCACCAAGATTAGAACGCCGGACCTCTTGTTTGTTGGGCTTAGCCTCTAGCCACTGACCTACAGCATGACAATACATAATACCAATAAATAGCCGTTTTGTTTGTTGTGTGCTAATAATAACGCTTAAAGTTTTTGTGTAACTATGCTTTGCTAAAAGCAGTGAGAGGGAAAGAGAGGGATATTGTACATCAGCGGTGCCCAAAAAGAGATTTTTTTTTGTTTTTTACGCTCTCTGTTGTTAGTTTCGTTGTCGTTCATATTGTGTGTGTGTGTCTTCGTTGATCTTTAACAAGTGTTTGGGCACCATTGTTGTACATTCATAAAATGTTTGAGTCTTTACAAATTCCCATAAACAATTGTTTAAAAACATGTTTATATACATATTATACATTGTATATAACGAAAAATGTTGAGTCTTCACATTTACATTTTAGAAAACGTTATGTAACTTAGTAGTGGTGCGAGATTTTTATCTATAGTTGGCTGAACTAGCTAAGGCGTCGATAATAAACACTGCAACTTGGGGACCGTGGGTTCAAGTACCAGCCGGGGCAGGATTTTTTTTATTTTTTTTTTTTTTTATGGTTTTTTTTTTATTTTTTTATATTTTTTTAATATATTTATTTAATATTTTTATTTATTTTAATATTAATTTAATTATTTACAAAAAAACATTTGAAAGGCATATTGATGACACTTTTTGAAGACATGATGAAATGTGTCATCACTTGTTTTTTCAATTTGGATGACATGTTTCATCACATTGAAGAAAACCCTCATCAATATGATGAAATTTGTCATCAAAATTGATGACAGCAAGTGATGAAACCGTATCATCAATATGATGAAGCATTTTTCTTTGAGTGTAGTAAATGGACCTCCTGAATCCGAATCTGCCATCAAAACTTTTCTAGCAGTGAAGAATTCCAACCTCAATAGACACACTTTTTTTACTTGACCACCTTAGATTTTTTCCAAATTTAGTATATGAGGCATTCCACACCAAATGTCCAGCGAAAAAAAAGATGTGTACCGTAAACTTCTGAATAGGTGATATGGATAGCCCTATATGGAACTTAGAAAATTGCGTTTTTGGTTTTTCAATTTTTCAAAAACTAGGCTTAGAAGGCGTGGTCAAATATTGGAAAAATGGTCAAATTTGTGGCGAGTTGCCTTGATTAAATATTTATCACAATAAAACGGAATGCACCACAATCTGAAAAATTTTCAGTCTTATATAGTTTTGTATGGGCTATCGATTAAAATTTTTTTTTTTGGAAAATTTTCAGAACCCGTTCTGAAATTTTCCATTTTTTAAAAAAGTCAATTTATCAAAAATCCGGCCACTTTTTTTTTTCTTTTTTCTTTATTTTTTTAAAAGTTTAGATGTTTGTCCATCCACACAAAAAAAATCAGAAACACGTTCATCGTTTTTTTCGAGAAAATCGCATTTGAATTTTAAATTTCATAACAATTTAGTAATTTGCTTGTATTTTCTTGTGTCAACAGAGCGTATGACGAATATTTATGCAATTAATATTACTCATTCGCAACTTTAAAACAAAGAAATACAAGCAAATAACAAAATTGTTATGAAATTAAAAGTTCAAATGCGATTTTCTCGAAAAAAAAGATGAACGTGTTTCTGATTTTTTTTGTGTGGATGGACAAACATCTAAACTTTTAAAAAAATAAATAAAAAAGAAAAAAAAAAGTGGCCGGATTTTTGATAAATTGACTTTTTTAAAAAATGGAAAATTTCAGAACGTGTTCTGAAAATTTTCAAAAAAAAAAATTTTTAATCGATAGCCCATACAAAACTATATAAGAACGTAAATTTTTGACATTGTGGTGCATTCCGTTTTAATGTGATAAATATTTAATCAAGGCAACTCGCCACAAATTTTACCATTTTTCCAATATTTGACCACGCCTCCTAAGCCCAGTTTTCGAAAATTTGAAAAACCAAAAACTCAATTTTCTTAGTTGCATATAGGGCTATCCAAACAACCTATTCAGAAATTTACGGGACACATGTTTTTCTGTAGCGGGACATTTGGTGTGGAATGCCTCATATATGGGGCATTCCATGTCAAATCGAAAACTTCGAATATTTTTTTTTTTAGATTTTCCCAAATTGTTGACAGTTTTTAGTACCCTTCGAAAACTCATTCGTGGTAAATTTTCAGATTTTTTTGATGACCCGTTCAAAAGATATCGAATTTTTAAAAATTGCTAGTTTGTTCCGTTACTTAAACTTCTTTTACTCATAACTTCTTCAATAATGGTCCAAATTGCAATTTTTTTTTTCAAAATTTTAGTTTTTTACGTTCTTTTAAAAAAAAATCCCAAAAATTCTTAAAAGCGCTTAAGTATGCGATTTTTAAGTTTTAAAATTTAAATCTCATTTTTGAAAATGTATGTACTCTTTGTAAAATGTATGTACTCTTTTTTTGTGTAAAACTTCTATCGATTCTACAAATTTTTTGCCCAGTACGAACGTGGGATAACGATTATTACTATTTTTTCAAATTTTTTGAAAAAAATTTTGTTGTAATTTTCCAATCTTAAAATTATTTCTACTGCTCCAATGGTGCGTCATAGAGGAGTCATTTCGAAGACCGATCCCCATTAATTTTTACGTCTAAACATTTCTTCGGAACAAACTAAAACCCTATCTCCAATTTCTAAGGGGGCTCCCACACAAAACGACATTTTTTAAAATTTGCTCCAACCTCTCTAACTGCCCTTAGAGTGCCCTTAGAGCAACAAAATGTATGACCGACCCACAATATTTTTTTAGTCCAAACATTTTTTCTGAACTCACCTACCCTCTATCTTTAACTGTTAAGGCGGTCCCCATACAATTTTTTTTATTTTTTGTAAATTTGTTTTATTTAATCAGCTTCTACCGGTCCAATGGTGCGTCCGAGAGGGGTCATTAGTGAGACCGACCCCCATTTATTTTTACCCTACAACATTTTTTAAAACATACCTACGCCCTATCTCCACTCCCTAAGTAGGCTCCCATACAAATAACAGTTGGAGCAAATTTTATAAAAATGTAATGGAAGCCTACTAGCGAGTGGAGATAGGGCTGTGGTATGTTTTACAAAAATGTTTGAGGGTAAAAATAAATGGGGGTTGGTCTCAATAATGACCCCTCTCGGACGCACCATTGGACCGGTAGAAGCTGATTAAATAAAACAAATTTACAAAAAATAAAAAAATTGTATGGGGACCACCTTAACAGTTAAAGATAGAGGGTAGGTATGTTCAGAGAAAATGTTTGGACTAAAAAAATATTGTGGGTCGGTCATACATTTTGTTGCTCTATGGGCACTATTAGGGCAGTTAGAGCGGTTGGAACAAATTTTAAAAAATGTCGTTTTGTGTGGGAGCCCCCTTAAAAAATTGGAGATAGGGTATTAGTTTGTTCCAAAAAAATGTTAAGACGTAAAAATTAATGGGGGTAGGTCTTATAAAGGACCCCTCTATGACGCACCATTGGAGCAGTAGAAATGATTTTAAGATTGGAAAATTACAATAAAATTTTTTCAAAAAATTTTGAAAAATAGTAATAATCGTTATCCCACGATCTTCCTGGGCAAAAAATTTGTTGAATTGATAGAAGTTTTTCACAAAAAAATTTCAACAAAATCGAAGAGTACAAACATTTTCAAAAATGAGATTTAAATTTTAAAACTTAAAAATCGCATACTAGAGCGCTTTTAAGAATTTTTTGGGATTTTTTTTTTTTAAAGTACGTAAAAAAACAAAAACTTTGAAAAAAAAATTGAAATTCGGACCATTATTGAAGAAGTTATGATTAAAAGAAGTTTGAGTAAAGGAACAAACTACCAATTTTTAAAAATTTGATATCTTTTGAACGGGTCATCAAAAAAATCTGAAAATTTACCACGAAGGAGTTTTCGAAGGGTACTAAAAACTGTAAACAAATTGGGAAAATCTAAAAAAAAAAATTCAAAATGTCCGATTTAACATGGAATGCCCCATATGTAAGACTTCAGGAGCCTCCGTAATATGTTTCAAAAGTTAGCGTGTTTTCAAAAAACAGACAGAAAGAAGGACGGACATAGCTAGATCGTCTTAGAATCGATCGAGGTTCATGAATACATATACTTATTATTGGTCCTAGACCAATATTTCGAGGTATTGCAAACGGAATGACAAACTTATATATACCCTCTATCACTAGAGTGGAGGGTATCAAAATAACAAAATTACAAAGTTTTTATAAAATGCTCTACAAAAAAGTCATAAATACCGTTTTTTTTTAAGGGTATCCGCTAAAAACTCCGGGTAAAAATAACAAAAAAGCGATGGAAATTGACAATTGGCCTTTATTGTACCACTGAGCGTATGATTAATATAAATTTTAAATAATACTGAAATATTACTAAAAAAATCACAGAAAAATGCCCGAAAAGCGTTGAAATAGCAACATTGAAATTCATACGTTTCTAAAATTCATTAACTACAATTTTAAAACACAATAGTTTTTCTTAAATTTTTCAAATATAATCACTAAAACAATTTAGAAAAAAATTACATGTTCAAATAAAAAAAAAAAATATATATAAATGCGCAGAGAAAAAATAAAATCAAAAAAATTTTGTCTAACTAATTTTAACGAGTTGTTGAAAATTTGAAATTGTCATTCATGTTCAACTCCCACAGAACTCAACACATTGATAATGGCAACAAATTGCATTCAATGTAAAGAGGCGTGCTTTGGCATAAATTTTTTTTGTGAAATAAAAAAAAAATCAAATAGAAAAAGTAAATGAAAATGTAAAAAATATGTATGTGAAACCATTGTTAAATGTTTAAACATTTCGTGCTTATTTTTTTTTTTTATCAAAAAAAAAAAGAGAAAAATATTGAGCTTAGAAAAAAAATAAATACGGTTAACAATGTTTGGTTTATATGTTACAAAAAAAAAAAAGAAAATAGAACTTCAACCATTTACAGCTATGTTTCTTTTGCCTCCTTACTGCTTTTTTCATCTTTTCTCCGTTTTTTTTTTTTTTTCTTCTTCTCTTTATAGGTTAACGAATTGAATACAAATTATGTCATTATGGGTTTTACTACAATTCCCATTTCTATCTGGCAAATAGTAGAACTATATATATGGGGCATTCCATGTGAAATCGGACACTTTGAAAAAAAAATTTTTTAGATTTTTCCAATTTGTTTACAGTTTTTAGTACCCTTCGAATACTCCTTCGTGGTAAATTTTCAGATTTTTTGATGACCCGTTCAAAAGATATAGAATTTTTAAAAATTGGTAGTTTGTTCCTTTACTCAAACTTCTTTTAATCATAACTTCTTCAATAATGGTCCAAATTTCAATTTTTTTTTTTAAGTACTTTCTAAAAAAAAATCCCAAAAAATTCTTAAAAGCGCTCTAGTATGCGATTTTTAAGTTTTAAAATTTAAATCTCATTTTTGAAAATGTTTGTACTCTTCGATTTTTTTTGAAATTTTTTTGTGTAAAACTTCTATCAATTCTACAAACTTTTTTTGCCCAGGAAGATCGTGGGATAACGATTATTACTATTTTTAAAATTTTTTGAAAAAATTTTATTGTAATTTTCCAATCTTAAAATCATTTTTACTGCTCCAATGGTGCGTCATAGAGGGGTCCTTTATAAAACCGACCCCCATTAATTTTTACGTCTTAACATTTCTTTGGAACAAACTAATACCCTATCTCCAATTTCTAAGGGGGCTCCCACACAAAACGATATTTTTTTAAAATTTGTTCCAACCGCTCTAACTGCCCTAATAGTGCCCTTAGAGCAACAAAATGTATGACCGACCCACAATATTTTTTTAGTCCAAACATTTTCTCTGAACATACCTACCCTCTATCTTTAACTGTTAAGGCGGTCCCCATACATTTTTTTTTATTTTTTGTAAATTTGTTTTATTTAATCAGCTTCTACCGGTCCAACGGTGCGTCCGAGAGGGGTCACTACTGAGACCGGCCCCCATTTATTTTTACCCTACAACATTTTTTCAAAACATACCTACGTCCTATCTCCACTCCCTAAGTAGGCTCCCATACAAATAACAGTTGGAGAAAATTTTATAAATGTAATTTTGTATGGGAGCGAGATAGGGCGTAGGTATGTTTTGAAAAAATGTTGTGGGGTAAAAATACATTTTGTTGCTCTAAGGGCACTATTAGGGCAGTTAGAGCGGTTGGAACAAATTTTAAAAAATATCGTTTTGTGTGGAAGCCCCCTTAGAAATTGGAGATAGGGTATTAGTTTGTTCCAAAGAAATGTTAAGACGTAAAAATTAATGGGGGTCGGTCTTATAAAGGACCCCTCTATGACGCACCATTGGAGCAGTAGAAATGATTTTAAGATTGGAAAATTACAATAATTTTTTTTCAAAAAATTTAAAAAAATAGTAATAATCGTTATCCCACGATCTTCCTGGGCAAAAAATTTGTAGAATTGATAGAAGTTTTGCTCAAAAAAAAATTCAAAAAAATCGAAGAGTACAAACATTTTCAAAAATTAGATTTAAATTTTAAAACTTAAAAATCGCATACTAGAGCGCTTTTAAGAATTTTTTGGTATTTTTTTTAGAAAGTACTTAAAAAAACAAAAATTTTGAAAAAAAAAATTTTAAATTTGGACCATTATTGAAGAAGTTATGATTAAAAGAAATTTGAGTGAAGGAACAAACTACCAATTTTTAAAAATTCGATATCTTTTGAACGGGTCATCAAAAAAATCTGAAAATTTACCACGAAGGAGTTTTCGAAGGGTACTAAAAACTGTAAACAAATTGGCAAAATGTAAAAAAAAAATTTTTCAAAGTGTCCGATTTCACATGGAATGCCCCATATATAATACACAGTCACAGACATATGTATATGTGAATACAAACACACTCACAAATGCGTTCTTTTAGAAATTCTATACCATAATATATAAAATGTTGTTAATGTGTAAATACACTGTGCTGAAAAATTATTTCAGATATAAAAAACAAGTAAAAAGTCAAATTCGGGGTTACGGAATGTTTTTATACCCTCCACTCCAGTGATATACCTTATATATTATAAAACTTTGTCATTCCGTTTGTAACTCATCGAAATATCGGTCTGGAACCGAAGTATGTATATTATTGATCAGTGATCAATTCTAAGACATTCTAGCGATGTCCGTTTGTTGAAATGACGATCATGGCCAAAATAGTTCACGGCTTTGACTGAAACTAAACATGTTTGCTTGTTGTTGCCCCGAGAAGTTTGGTTTTGCATTTGAGCGAAATCAGTTCAAAAGTTATGAACGAAAATGTAAAGACACCTCAAAAATGTTGGTACATTCAACATAACCAAAATACAAAATGCCTTAATTCAGCCGTTGGCTGCAATATTTGAACAAAATTGAACACCGAAGGGTATTAAAACAAGTACGACAATTTTTTTTACAAACAAAAAAAATCGCGGATTTTGTTCACCAAAAATTTATTTATTCGCGGATTTTATTTTCTCAAAAGTAATTTGAAAAAAGATCATTCCATGTCGTTCCCTGCTCCATTTCAGTACTTTCCTAGTATTATTCCATTTCGTTCCCAGTAAGTTTCAATCCTTTTCCTGTAATATGCGTTAAAGAAATAAAAAAAATATAAAAAGTTCTATTTTAAATACACCATCTTCACCAATTTAGGTACCCCTTTTACCCTGAAATTTTAAATTTCAAAATATATCCTTCTCTTGGATGTTAATTCTGCTGGAGGATCCATCCCCAACAAAAAAAAAATCCAGCTGAGTTTTTGGCAGCACTGCTTTTTTTATTGCATAGCATACCATAGCGAATCCATAGAGCGCTCTTTGGGATGCAGTAAAAGTAAGGGGAAAAAATTAATTTTTTATTAAATTTTTTTCTAGCTTTTCATATAAAATTCTTTAGAATTAAATTTTCAAAACCCATTTTTATTTTAGCTTGATGATCCTAGATTCAAAATATCAGTTTCTGGGACCAATATTTTAGGAAATATAAAAAGTACCAATGTACACTTTTTACTCCTTTTACAACCCTTAGTTTCGGAATTTTCAAAAAGTACTTTTTCAAAAATGTTTTTTTACTGAAGAATCCTACATTCAAAATTGCAAGTGCCTAGGATCATTATTTCAGGAAATAAAAAAAGTACCAAAGGAACATTTTAGTACCCCGTAAGAAACGTAATTTCCAAAAAGTAATTTTCCAGATTTTTTTTTATCGAATCGCAATTCAATCGCCTAAGACCATTATTTCAGGATATATTAAAAGTACCAAAGAATACAAAGTATACTCTTGTTAGACATTAAATTTCCAAAAAATACTTTTTCCAGAATGTTTTCTTACCGTTATATCAAAAGTACTAGAAGAACAATTGTTTATCTCGTTAAAAATACGGAATTTCCAAAAGTTACTTTTTCTAGAATGATTTTTCATTGAAGAATCCTGATTTCCTAATTTCAAGTTTTTAGGACCATTATTTCAGGAAATATAAAAAGTACCTATCAACACCTTTTTACCGCTTTTACAAAAGTACAAAAAAACATTTTATTGCCCCTGTTAGAAATGGAATTTCCAAAAAGTACTTTTCAGAATATTTTTTTCATTGAAGGATCCTACATTCAAAATTGCAAGTGCCTACCCAGTCAGAAAAATACAATCGCAAAAGCGTTGTGAAAGCGTTGTGGTCGGTTGTACGAGCGTTCTGTATACCAACTTCAAAGCGTCTTCAGATGATCCGAATGATAACATCGATCTATGCTAGGTTTAAAGCGTTTTAAAAGCGATGTAAAAAAGTGCTTTGAGAACGTTTTTTTAAAGTCATCAAAGCGCTTTAAAAACCCAAAGTAAAGAATTTCTGTTGTAGTTCGGTTGTAATAATTTAGTTGATACAAAGTGAAATCCGAAAAAAAGTTTTTGTACTCAAAAAAACTTTGAAAATTTAAAAAAAAAAATCGAAACTTAGAAAATTAAAAAAAAAATCTAAAAACATTTTTTATGATGTTTTTACTTAAAAAACAAAAAAAAAATTACAAAAAATTTATATTCAAAAATAGTTTCGGAACTTAGAAATTGTTTTCAAAAAAAAAAAATAAATAAACTTTTTTACCCCTATTAGAGTAGAGTAGTAAAGTAAAAGTACTTTTTTCAGAATTTTTTTTAACGGTATATCAAAAGTACCAGAAGTAAAATTTTTTTTCGCGCTAAAAAAAGAATTTCCAAAAATTATTTTTTCTGCAATAATTTTTCATTGAAGGATCCTGATTTCCTAATTCCAAGGTTTTAGGACCATTATTTCAGAAAATGTAAAAAGTACCAATATACACTTTTTACCCCTTTTACAATCCTTTGAAACGGTATTTCCAAAAAGTACTTTTTTCAGAATGTTTTTTACTCAAGGATCCTTTATTAAAACTTTCACGTTTCTGAAACCATTATTTCAGGAAATATAAATTGTACAAAAAGTACAATTTTTTACCGCTTTAGAAACAAAAGTTGCAAAAAGTACTTTTTTCAGAATGTGCCTACATTCCAAATTACAAGTATCTAATTGTAAGATCATTATTTCAAAATTTATCAAAAGTAACAAAAAAAAAAATTTTTTACCCCGCTTAGAAACGGAATTTCGAAAAAGTACTTTTTCTAGAATGCTTGTTTTTACAGAAGTATCCTGTATTCCAAAGTGTCTGAGATCATCATTTCAGGAAAAATTAGAAGTACCAAAAATACTGTTTTTATCCCCTTAAAAACGGAATTTCCAAAAAACATTTTTGGCAGTATATTTTTTTACCGAAGAATCCTATATTGGGGCATTCCATGTCAAATCGGACACTTTGAAAAATTTTTTGTTTAGATTTTCCCAATTTGTTGATAGTATTTAGTACCCTCCGAAAACTCCTTCGTGGTAAATTTTCAGATTTTTTTAATGACCTGTTCAAAAGATATCGAATTTTTAAAAATTGGTAGTTTATTCCTTTACTCAAACTTGTTTTACTCATAACTTCTTTATTAATGGTCCAAATTGCAAACTTTTTTTCAAAATTTTTGTCAAATACGTACTTTAAAAAAAATCCAAAAAAAATCTTAAAAGTGCTCTAGTATGCGATTTTTAAGTTTTAAAATTTAAATCTCATTTTTGAAAATGTATGTACTCTTTGAATTTTTTGAAACTTTTTTGTGTAAAACTTCTATTACTATTTTTTAAAATTTTTTGAAAAAATTTTATTGTAATTTTCCAATCTTAAAATCGTTTCTACTGCTCTAATGGTGCGTCATAGAGGTGTCATTTCCAAGACCGACCCCCATTAATTTTTACGTCTAAACATTTCTTCGGAACAAACTAATGCCCTATCTCCAATTTCTAAGGGGGCTTCCACACAAAATTACATTTTTTTTAATTTTCTCCAACCGCTCTAACTGCCCTAAGAGTGCCCTTAGAGCAATAAAATGTATGACCGACCCACAATATTTTTTTTAGTCTAAACATTTTCTCTGAACACACCTACCCCCTATCTTTAACTATTAAGGCGGTCCCCATACAATTTTATTTATTTTTTGTAAATTTGTTTTATTTAATCAGCTTCTACCGGTCCAATGGTGCTTCCGAGAGGGGTCATTAGTGAGACCGACCACCATTTACTTTAACCCTCCAACATTTTTTTAAAACATACTTACGCCCTGTCTCCACTCCCATTTGCAATTGTATTTCAGAAATTATCACACTCTTATAAATTTTTGTTGAAATGTTTTTATGGAAACATATCAAAGATTCTGAAACAGTTTCTATAAAAAAATATGTCATATTTTGAGACTTTTCCATAGAAAAAAATTTCTCAGATTCTGGGACTTTTTCTTAAGACAAATTTTCTTAGATTCTGAGACTTTTTCTTTAAAAAAATTCTTGTTCAATAAAAAAATGTATTAGATTCTTACAATTTTTCTGTAGGAAATCTCAGATTCTAAATGCATTTGTTGAAATTAATATCTGATTCTAGCACTTTTTTCCTTATGAACAGGTTTTTGATCCTGAAATACATTTTGTAGACAAAATCTCCGTTTAAGGATATGAGGAACGCTTTGTTGTTTTAAAAGGAAAAAAAAAAAACTGGAAATGTTGATTGTATCACAATACTTTAGTTTGAAAATACGAGCTTCTTGTTGAAATATTACTTCAATTTCGCGTCAAAACTCATAACATAAATTCTCTGTGAATTTAGCAACTTACATTTTATATCTGAAAAATATATGTATTTTTATAAATTTATTTTGTTGATGCAGTTGTTTATGAGAGTTATCTCTACTAACCTTATAATAACACTTTTATTGCCTCATCTTCAATTCCTCAATTGTTTGCGAAATATTATTTATTTATATATTTTTAATTTTCTTGATCTATTCGACAAATGCTTCCTTTTATTTAAAAATATTTGAAAAATAATTTCTGTATATTTTTCTGTTTTGATTTTTGATATGACAATTAATAATTACTACTATAAAAATGTAGCATTACACATTTTATGTCTAATATTTTATTTCAAACACAAAATGTGTAAAACTAAAATTCAAATTTCTATAAACACACAAATTACTATACTAAATGTGTAATTTTCGATATTTTGTGTCTAAATGAATTTTTCAAACATTTCATGCGTAAATTTAGGCGTTGTGTGTCATTTTAAACAAAAGTTTACTAACATTATTGTAGTGATTTTACATATATTTTTAAGAGTGCAATTAAATTTCAGAAGTTATCAATTGTATTTCAGAATTTATCAATTGTATTTCAGAAATTATCATTTGTATTTCAGAAATTATCAATTGAATTTCAGAAGTTATCAATTGTATTTCAGAATTTATCAATTGTATTTCAGAAATTATCATTTGTATTTCAGATATAATTTCTGAAATACAATTGAATAGTTCATGCGAATAAAGACGAATAGACCATTTGTAGAATTTTACAGGGGACAATAAAAACGCAGGAAACGGTTAAAAAATAATATTTTTGTCAACTTTTTGGTATTAGCTTAAAGGTTTAAGTCACATCTACCTATATACAAAATTTTAGTAAGGTACACTCTTATAAATTTTTGTTGAAATTTACCCACTTTATTGTAGGTAACTGTTCTCCTACAATAAAGTGGGTAAAAATACTCAATGTGTTTAAATTTCAACATTTGCACACAAAGTGTGTACAACTAATAAACATTTTGTGTGTAAACCTACATATGAATTGCTTTCAAAATTCTCTGGCAATACACACAAAATGTGTAATTTTAGCTTACTTGTGCTCAAAAATCGACTTAAAATGTTTAAAATTGCATCCTAAATGTTTTCTTTTACATAAAAAATTTATTCTTATAAAAAAATAAAACCAAAAATGCATTTTTATTATTATTTTTTTAGTTTTTATTTAAATTAAAATAAAATTTGGTATAATAGTTAAATATAATATTCATAAATTATTATTTAAATGTATTTTTTGTGGTTACAAAATTATTCGTAACTTAAACTAAAAATTAATAACAAATGAAAAATAACATGTTACAATAACTATATAAAAGATAAAATTTGTTAAATTAAAGAATTGATTTTTTGAACATTATTAATATTTGTTTGCCCCTCAAATTTTTGGAGATAAAATTAAATAGTAAAATCCATCGTATGACAGATTTCAGCAGGATATAAAATATTAAATGTAAATAAACAGGAACCACTTGAATATGCTGTTCTATTATATCCACCTTTTCGCCCATGAGTACTTTCTGCTCTAGAGATGTATGACCATAAATATTTTTTTTCTAAAAATATATAAAAAGATAAATTTAATTGTTAAACCACTAATTTGCAGTTATTTAAGAAATTAAATACTTACGAGCAATCGCAATGAATGGAGAATTCGTTGGAATGGAGAATTCGTTGGACTTTTCTAATCATTAATTGTTGTTTCAAACTGCAAGTACAAAAAATTTCACATTATTTACGAGATATTTCTGATATTAAAACCATTCAAGGGAATATTTTCAGAATCTGAGAAATTTCTGTATAGAAAATTCTCAGAATCTGAGAAAATTTTTCTATAGAAAAATTCTCAGAATCCAAGATAATATTTCTATACAAAACATGTCAAAATCTAAGAAATTTTTTCCTTAAAAAATTTCTAAGAATTTGAGATATTTTGCTATATAAAAATTCTCAGAATCTTATATATTTTGTAGAGAAAAAATTTAAGAATCTATTTTTTCTATAGAAAACATGTCATCCATTTTTTCCATAAAAAATTTCTAAAAATCTGAGATATTTTGCTATAGAAAAATCATCAGGATTTGAAATTTTTTTATAGAAAAATATAAGAATTTAAGATATTGTCAGAATTTGAGGCATTTTTTCTATAAAAAAATTCTATGAATCTAAGTTAGTTTTTTTATGGAAAAATTCTCAGAATCTGAGATATTTTTTTATATAGAAAACTTCTCAGAATCTGCGATATTATTATTTCTATAGAAAAACCTCAGAATCTGAGATGTTTTTTCTATAGAAAAATTATCCGAATCTTAGAAAATTTTTTATAGAAAAATTCTAATAACCTGAGATATTTTTTCTATAGAAAAATTCTCAGAATCTGAGATATTTTTTCTATTGAAAAATTTTCAGCATTTGAGATATTTTTTCTTTAGAAAAATTCTCAGAATCTAAGACATTTTTTCTATAAAAAAATTCTCAGAATCTGAGATAGTTTTTCTATAGAAAAATTCTCAGAATCTGGTATATTTTATCAAAATCTTGGAAAATTAAAAAATTTTCGGAATCTGAAATAATTATTGTACAGAAAAACTCTCAGAATCTAAGATATTTTTTAATAGAAAAATTTTCAGATTCGAAGATATTTTTTCTATATTAAAATTTTTAGAATCTGAGGTATTTTTTTCTGTAGAAAAATTATTAGAATCTAAGATATTTATTCTATAAAAAATTCTTAGAATCTGATACATTTTTTTAATCTGATAAACTTTTTTATAGAAAATTGCTCAGAATCTGATTTGTTTTTTCTATAGAAAAATTCTTAGAATCTGATACATTTTTTCTAAAGAACATGTTACTGAAACTGATATATTTTTTCTATAGAAAATTTCTCAGAATCTGATATATTTTTCTATAGAAAATTTCCCAGAGTCTGATATTTTTTTTTTCTATAAAAAAATTCTCAGACTTTGAGATATTTTTTCTACAGAAAAGTTTTCAGAATCTAAAATATTTCTAATATAGAATAATTCTCTGAATCCGAAATATTTTTTCTATAGAATAATTCGCAGAATCTGAAATATTTTTTTCTATAAAAAAGTTCTCAGAATCTGAAATAACTTTTCTACAGAAAAATTTTCAGAATCTGATCCATGTTTTCTGCAGAAAAAAAATCTGAAGGAATCTAAAAACTTTTATTGACATATTCCCAGAATCTGGTTAGGATTTAAAACATTTTTTTCTGTAGATAAATTCTCATAATCTGAGAAAACTTTTTCCTTATTAAAAATATTCTCAGATTTTTGTAAAGAAAA
Organism: Pegoplata infirma; assembly: GCA_963921195.1. Taxonomy (NCBI): domain Eukaryota; kingdom Metazoa; phylum Arthropoda; class Insecta; order Diptera; family Anthomyiidae; genus Pegoplata; species Pegoplata infirma. The sequence goes on along the minus strand of OY992536.1, from coordinate 259,390,832 downwards.
ATTTAAAAACTCCCAGTCATTTGTGGTACTTACCTTTCTGATTTATAATTGCAAATATTTAAGAAAAACATGCAATTAACAGTATACCCTTTTTCTTAAATATCACGAATTTATAACAATCGGGCTTGTTTTCGAGTCTTTGATTAATTAGCCTCTTAGAAATTTTACGTTGCATTGAAACTTGGAAACTAATATTTTCACTTTTTTTTTATTATATTTGTTTTTATTTTATGCTTTTTTCGCGATATTTTAGTTTAATTGCGAGCAAAACAAAATATTCTGGTTATATTTTTAATTTAATTTGACAATTTGTATTTTAAAATTGTTGAACATTACGCATTTAATGTTTAATATCAAAAATTAAACACTAAATGTTTACAATAAACATTAAATGTGTAATTTTAAAATTCTTGTGTTTATAATTTTATAAAAATATTTATCAATTCACAAAATACTATATAATGTGCGTAATATTCAAATTTTTGTGTGTAAACTAAAATTTTAAACACTTGGTGCTCAATTTTAGGCGTTGTGTGTTATTTTACATAAAAATTTACCCACTTTATAGTAGTATTTTTACAAGGATTTTTTAGAGTGTATTCGAAAGAGAACTTGCCAAAAATTGGACTAAAATTTTTTGCTTAAATGGAAAAAGGGCGAATATCCAAAAAAATGTATTGAAATTTGAATAAAAATGTGTTATTTTGCAGCAGATTTTGACTACATTTTCACGAGACTTGCAAAACTTGACGAACTATGGTTGGTATTTGTTTGTAACACTTTAAGGATTTCGAGGATACACTATTTAAGGATTGCAAGGACATGCAAAAAAAAATTTTTTTTAAATTTTTTTTTAATATTCCTGCCTTTTGATGCAGTATCGAAGGAAAGTAACTATAAAATATGTTTAAAGATTTGTTTTCCGAAATAAAATAATTCAAAAGACGGTTAAAATATGTTTAGACCATGTATTCGTGGTTATATGATCTTAATTACGCGGTAACACTGAAGATTTTTTTTTTTCACAAATTTGGTTAATTTGTTTGCATGTGCTAAGATTGTTTTTTTTGTGTACAATTTCAAATTTTAGCTAATATCAATTTTAAACTCGCAGCTAAATAATTTTTATATAATATTTTGTTAAGGATGGATATTCGCCCTTTTTGCTTTCCACACTTTAAAGTCTTATAACTTAAGAACGGTAAAATTTTTTGCCAATATAATAAGTGTGGTTTGTTCCTCGTAATGTTCTTTTAACACATTGTTACCGAAAGTAAAATTTTTGTATGTTTTGTGTTGTATTTAATCAAAATTGTGCGTTAGTTCACTCCCAATTTAAACAAAAATATAAAAATATACGAATTATTGCACTTTTAAAGTACATTTTTTAGCCTTAAAAGTGAAAATTTCCCCAAAATTTCTGCATAGGATTGTAGGGCTCTGCTAATAAAATGCATTTATGCAAAAAAACGTGTTTGCGAAAAAGTGGTCTATTCGTCCTTATTCGCATGAACTATTCAATTGATAATTTCTGAAATACAAATGATAAATTCTGAAACACAATTGATAATTTCTGAAATACAATTTATAATATCTGAAATACAATTGATAAATTCTGAAATACAATTTATAACTTCTAAAATACAATTTATAATTTCTGAAATACAATTGATCATTTCTAAAATACAATTGATAATTTCTGAAAAACAATTGATAATTCTAAAATACAATTGATAGTTTCTGAAATACAATTGATATTTTCTGAAATACAATTGATAATTTCCGAAATAGTACATTTGATAAGTTCTTAAATACAATTGATAACTTTTGAAAAACAATTAATAACTTCTGAAATACACTTGATAAATTCTTACATACAATTGATAATTTCTGAAATACATTTGATTATTTCTGAAATACAATTGGAAATAAAGTAGTAGAATAAAAATTTTCACGGACACTTGGAAAAATCAAAAGTTGAAGAAAAAGTGCCACTCTAATATGACAACTAAGGATAGGTCGAGATGGAAGTTTCCAACCTTCCATCATCAGCGCTTTTCGATTGCAAAATATTCTTTATTTTAAAACATTTAAATAAACATTAGTTTTTCCAAACAACTTTACCAACATAGTTTATTCTTTTTCAAAAAAAATCTAGCATTTAACATCTGAAAACCACAAAAAAAACTTAGAGCATAAATTCCTAAGACTTGGTAATATTTAAGGCAAAAGAAAAGTAAAAAAAAACGTATACGTAACGCACGTGTGCTGCCTTTTTTATTGGGGGAAAACTCTACTTTAGTGCTTTTAATATTCACTATTCCTTGTGATATTATGTGTAGTTTCCTATTTCTTGGTATTTTCGTTTGATTTTTCTTTTTTTTTTTTCAATTTGATTTTTTTTTTCTTCTTTTTCTTTTTGCATTTCTGAGTGTGTCAGTGTTAACAGAAATTCTGCAGTAGTGCTAAAACTTGATTTATTGCCAATTTAATAAATTAGCCGGATATTAAAAACTAGTTTATATGTATGCGTTTTTTTTTTTTTGGGAGGGGGGTTATATAAATGAAATATTTATAAGATTTTTAAGATGATATTAAAAAGAATTTTGGATTTAGATTAGTTTAAATTAAAGTGTAAATTGGTTTTATATTTAACAACATTTTTTGTGGATTTTTTTAAGTTATGGAGATATTATTACAACTAAGGGAATAAAAAAACATTTTTGAGATTCTGAGAAAATCTTCGACTATATTTGAAATTCAAGTACTTTTTCATAGAAAAATTTTTTTAGAATCTATAGAAAAAAACATCTAAGAATCTAAGAATTTAAAAAAATATATTTTTTTATTTACAACTGCAAAAACACATACACACTAGGGCTTCCAATCGGCATTGTTTTTTCTAAATGCCGGGATTGAAGAAAAATTTTTGAGTAAGGGTGAGTTAAAAAAAAAAATCTGCGGGAGTAAGTCACATTATTATTTGTTTTTCTTTTAATTTCTTGCAAAAAAATATTTTTAGCAATGTTTTTTTTGGTAAAAAAAAAAATTATAGCCCGAGACACGCTTGAGCGTCCGGCGTGAGTGACGCGTGAGCAATTCTCTTTCACTCACGTGTTTTCGAGGGTTTGAGTGAGTGTGAGGGAAACTCCACCCACGCCTTTAAAAATTTGTTTTTAAAATCATAAAACTAAAACAGTTTAGGTACAACTTAAGGTCTGTTCTCCCTGCAAATAAAATGTTTTTTAAGAAAATATTTTTTAAGTCAGAACAGGGTATTATATAGTTAAGATGTGTTAATGGCTCCTTCGTCGAACCAACTTAAGTTTTTAGAATCTTTTTGAAAGTTTACACTTTGCAAACGTTTGAGCTTTTGCTTCCATACAAAAATGATACCAGACGGATCTTTTTTGTTTGTGTTCCACAAAATTAATATTTTATACAAATTATTAAAAAAATTTAAAAATAATAAAAAAAAAGTTTTTTGAGTAGGTTTATTCTAGCTCGAGGTCATTATTTCCTTTACTAATTAAAACTTTAATATTCTCATCTAATAATTTTCAAGAAATAATTGCTACTTATATTTTCTAAATAATCTTGACAATGGAATCTGACAAATTCCGATACACGTTTCTACTAAGTCCTGCAAAACTTACTGAAATAAATAAATTTAAAACAGAAAAATCGTTTTCTTTAAAATTATTCTATTAGAATGTCATAGTTTTATTTAGTTAAGGAAATAATGACCTCGAGCTAGAATGAACCCAGTCAAAATATAACATTTTAAAGGTCGAATAAAACTATTTTTAATTTCTAATAAAAATTAATCAGAATAATAAAAAATATTAAAAAAAATCAAAAAATTTAGATCCCAAAAATCCCGGGATTGAAAATCAGAAATCCCGAGATTCGGGATAACCCTAATCCCGAAAATCCCGGAATTTCTGGGATTGGGATTTTCCAATTGGAAGCTCTAATACACACTCAAAAAAAGAGGCTTAACTAAATTCAGTGAAATTTAACTAAAGTTTGAAAATTTTCTAAAGGAAAAAGCTTTAGAAAATAAATTTTCGTTAAAATATGAAAAAATCTTTAATTTTAAGAAATATTCCTCTTCTTTAGTTCAAAGACGTAATCTACTTAATTTTTTATCATTATTTTTGTAAATTTTTCATAACTTTTGTAAATTTAACTTTTCACAAAACTCCAAATGGAGATATCTCGAAAACTAAGCCAGACAGAGCAAAATGGTGGCCATTTTTAGCTCTAGAACCTTCGTATTTTGACCACAAATCATGTCCGAGATTTTTTAACTAATTCCAGCTCAGAAATTGGGAAATTTAGCGTCCTTTATTGGAAAAATATTTAAAAAATTCCGAAACAGCGATTTTAGTCTACAAAGGTTTTTTTATCCAAATTAGTCACAAAAGTTGAAAAATATAAAAACACAATTTTGGTTCAAAAATGCTTCTGTGGAAAAAATCTCTGATCAGAATTTTTTTACCAAAATCATGTTTTTTTTTAAATATTTTAAAAAAATACTTAACATTTTCCAACTTTTGATACCAATTTGGATAAAAAAATAATTTATGTTTAAAAATCAGCATTTGTGGACAAAAATCGCGGTATTAGATTTTTTATATATTTTTAATAAAGTACGCAAAATGTCCGAATTTTTAAGCCGAATACGGTTTTAAAAATTCGGACATGAATTTCAGTCGAAATACATATTTTTTCCAACTTTGACCGCTGGTTGCCAACTGAAGGAATTTTAAAATGTTTTTCACTAACGTGGCCATCGTTCGACAGGTATACGATATGAAATTCGAAAGTTTAAATTTTACGGGACGCCCTAACACAAATGTTCCATTTGTTTAATAAATGTACAAAAAACAAGTGAGAGTGTTAAATTCTTCTGCGAATCATTTATACTCAAAAATGTAAAAAAACTTTTTTGCACATAAGTAATGCATTCATTTACCAAATTTACAGCTCTTTTGGTTTAGACTGCATCTTGCTTTCCACAGACAGACGGACGGATGTATTTAGCTAAAGTGGCTTAAAATAGTATTTAAAGTTAATGGGGTACTCGACCGATATTTCAATTGGTTTTGCATGGAATGGCAAATAACATTATTTTTTTGTAAAAAAAAAATGTTTTGGCAAGTACACCCAAATCTTCAGCAAAACATTATCATGATTTACTCTCAGAGAAGAGTTATGATTGTGGCAACCATAATTTAAGAGCGTCATATTATGATTGAAAATTCTATCATAATATGTTTATTGCAATCATAAAATTTTGTTGCAACCATATTATGGTCATAAATTATAATTAAATATTTAGGATCATAACATGATTGCTGCAAAATGTTATGGTTGCTACAAACAAGTTATGATACAATTTTCAATCATAATATGAAGCTCTTAAATTATGATTGCCACAATCATATCTCTTCTCTGCGTGTAATGTTTTAGGCTAGCGTACATTTTTATGTCTTAGTATTTGAGACTTTTTCTATTCGGAAAATGTCACAGAATCTTAGACTTTTTTTCTTTTCGAAAAATGATTTAAGAATCAGAGATTTTTTCTATACGAAAACTGTCTCAGAATCTGAGACTTTTTTATGCGAAAAATGTCTCAAAATCTTCGCCTTTTTTATACGAAAAAAGTCTCAGAACCTGAGACTCATTTTGTATGCACTCTACAAAACGCATGTAAACTTACTATTATAAATTGGGTAAATTTTTGTTGAATAGCACGCATTTTGTGTTAATATAAGCACAAAAGGCGTAAAATACTTTTTAACCAATTAAACACAGCAAATTATAAATATTATTCGTTAACTCAAATTTTTTACACACAAATGTGTAAATAAAATTGTTATCCAACATAATTACACACATGTTAAATAACTAAAACGCAAGACAAAAGTATAAAGGCTGAGTTAGGCACCCGTAACCTTAAACTAGCGTAGCGTAGAGAGTTTTTCGTTATATGAGAACAAATGAGAGCAGTTATTCTTCTTTGCAGACGTCTACGTGATTTTCTATTTGATTTTGATTGCTACGCTATGCTAGTTTACGGTTACGGGTGCCTAACTCAGCCTTAAGCTTCCGTAGCGTAGTGGTTGAGAAGTGTACTTTCAAATCGCAAGGTGGATATTTTGATGCTCGCTGGCGCCGAATGTTTTTTTGTTTTTTGTTATATTTTTTATTCACCTCTTTTTTATTTAAATTGACCACTAGTGGTTAATTTATTCAATTTACACATTCAGAGTAAAATTACCCAATTTATAGTAGGAGTCCAGTTTCCTACTATAAATTGGGTAAATTTCAACAAATTTTGATTAGAGTGTGTAATTCTACAAAATTTTTACACAATGTGTAAAATTAAACACTGTGTGTAACTTTACAAGCATTATGGTAGGAAAACAGAAAAAGGAAAACAAAAATTTATTAGAATGTAGGAGATTAAAATTTAAATATTTTTTTCAATTAAACATTTTGCAAATTTTTCACAAATTTGATAAATTTTTATTTGAAGTCAATTAAAATAATGGTTGATTTAACGAATGAATCATCAAAATCTGAGATAATTTCTAAGAAAAAATGTCTCAGAATCTTAGAATCTGATAATGTTTTCATGGAAAATTTTCTCAGATTGATCTAATTTGAATAACATCTAAAATAGTTGTAGTTTTGAAGAAAAAATTTTAAATAAATTGTTTAATTACAAAGTTAACAAATATTTTTATCTTTTTCTTAAAAACTTTTATAGTTTTACTAACCTAATTATTACTCTTACCTAATTAGTCCTTATTGTCATTAAAAATTATTATTTTTGCAAAGTCAATACTTTAACAAGCACCACGCACACTGCATGCATCCCACCTTATTCATTATTTTTATACGGCATTATCTCTATTACTATTTTTTTTTTTTTAATAAATTCATATTACAACTGTATATGTGGCTCAGCATTAGTGGGGTTCAGCATAAGTGTTTTTCATATATTTATGAAACAAAAAATTGTTTATAAAAAAAAAAAATCTCAGATTCTCTAACATTTTCAATATTGAAAAATTTTTAATATTGAAAAATTCTCAGATTTTAAGACATTTTTGACATAAAAAAATTCTCTGTTTTTGAGACGTTTTTCATTTTATGTTTTCATTTTTAAGGTTAACAGATTTTTAACACTTTTCGTACAGAAAATTTTTCAGATCGGAAAGAGTTTTTGTTCATAAAAAATTTCGGAATATCATTCATGTTTCGAATACAAACATTTTGAAGGGGCCCCTGTAGGTTAGTTGGTAGCGAGCTAGCCTATGAAACAGGTGGTCGTGGGTTCGATTCCCACAAAAACCCTTGGTCGATTTCGCTACAACGAGACGACGGTCATTGTTACCAGTTCTCGTTTAGGTTTAAATTATTAAAAAAATTATTTGTAATTAAATTGGAAAAATAAATAAAAACTGGTCTTTGGATCAAATTATTATTATTATTATTACAAACATTTTTAAATCTTTAGACGTTTTTTATATTTATAAATTCTTAGATTCTAGAAATTAATGCAATTTTGAGAAATAGAACAAATTAGCAGGAATCCTCCACCACCCTCTAACATTTTTTGGGACGGGTTGACTTTTAACTCTAAAATTTTAACCACCCTAGTGTGTATGAATGTTAGTTTGTGTATGTAAAATATACAAGTTACAAAGTTAAGAAAGTTGGAAATTTCCTTAAAATAAGAAATACTTTATTGTTGTTATCTTTGTATATACTCACTCACACAAAAACATGCAGTTAAACACTCACACACACGCTCGTATACTTCACATAAAAGTGGTATTTTTCTGGAAAGTTTGTCATACCGGAAGTAAGCATTTCTTTGAAGAAAAAACGAATTTAACAACTTCTTATTATTATTCTTAACAATTGTATTATACAAAAACAAGTAGAAAAGTTAAATTCGACTTTGCCGAATCTATGAATACCCTCCACAATGCATTTTTTTAAAGGGTAGTACATTTTTTAACGTGAAATACTTAACAATTTTGATTAGAAATGTTTTATTTTGAGTAAAAAACTTTTTTTTGTCATTTTTTTTTTTTTTAAAGAAAAATTAATAATTTTTTTTTTGAGTGTAAAATTTTTTTTGAGTGTAATGTTTTTTTTTTACTGTAAAAATATTTCTTACACAAAATATTGTCATTTTTGTAAAAAAAAAATTTTTTTTGTATAAATTTTTTTTGAGTGTAAAATTTTTTTGAGTGTAAAATTTTTTTTGAGTGTAAAATTTTTTTCGAGTGTAATTTTTAAGTTACCAATGCTTTTAAAACTAAACAAGTTTAAAAAGCATTGCTTTAAAATTAAACAAGTTTGAAAAGCATTGTTAAGTTAACACCAATGCTTTTAAAACTTGTTAAAACACGTGGCATTTTAGATGAAACTAATCTGAAATTCAAGGTTTTGCTTATTACTTTTGAACCACTGGACCGATTGAGCTGAAATTTAAAACCGCACAGACCCGGGGAACGGCAAAGATACGTGCCAAGCTTCAGTAGTCTCATTATTGTCTTTCGAAAGTTATCGTGTTTTTTATCTCGTAAATTCGCGAAATACCCTTGCCGAAATTTACTCTTTTGCTCATAACTTTTGAACCACTGGACCGATTTGGCTGGATTGCAATACCAACCTGACCAGGTAAATGACAAACATATATGCCAAACTTCAGTAGCCTCTGTAAAGTCTTTCAAAAGTTAGCGTGTTTTCTACGGACAGACAGACAGACAGACAGACGGACGGACGGACGGACGGACGGACGGACGGACATCGCTAGATCGACTTAAAATCGATCGAGGATCATAAATATATATACTTTATGGGGTCCTAGACCAATATTTCGAGGTGTTACAAACGGAATGACAAACTTATATATACCCTCTATCACTAGAGTGGAGGGTATAAAAAAAACATGACTTTCTTTAACTTATCTTAAATGTCTATTGTATATGTAGAATATGTATAATAGTGATATGAATGTGTGTTGATGTTGTACATATATGGGCAAATCCATGAGAAATTTAACTTGGAAAAACATGGATCCAATAACATAATTTTGTATTAAGTTTGGAAGGTCCTTTTAACGCTAAAAATTACAGAAAGGTGTTTTTTCGTGTTGTCGACCAATAATTATTTAAAGTTTGTTGGAGATCCAAATATTTAATTTTTGGCAAACATTTTTCAAAAATCAAATAGTTGACTCCAGACAGTTTTTTTGTGTTTTTTTATAATTATAATAAAAACATGTTTAACCATTTAAACATGTTTAAACTTATTAAGGTACATAAACATGTTTAAGTGGTTAAACATGTTTAAAAAAATGAATGCGAATTTGGTATTAGTGCGTGATAAAAAAAAATCTAGCGCTGAACTAAAAAAAAACCTTGAGGGTTTTGTTATGTAAATTGTCGACTTTCATTTACTTTTGGTTTCATCCCATTCCGATTCGGAAAGTTCGATTTTGTATCACTGTGTTATTAAAATAATAAGATGTAATGTAATTTTTTTTTATTTTAATTTCATATTTTCTGTGTTTTTGAGTTCAGAAAAACTTTAAACCCTTATACAAGGATCTCTTATTACAAGCTACAGGACAATGTGGCAACTGATATTATACACACATATGTCAGATATTTTTGTAACACTGTATGTTCCAAAAGTATGCCAGATTTTCGAAATTTGTAAAAAATATTTTAAAAATCCGCGAAAAAAAATAATTTTTCTTATTTTCAAAATTAATTTTAGGTTTTAAAAAAAAGTTTTTTAATCAAAAAAATTTCAATTTGTGTTTTTGCCAATTTATGCCAAAATATGTATGTACAAACATTCACTTAAAAGTTGGAAATATGCACAAAATATGCAATTAAAACCAAAATATGCAAAAATACGCATTTTCACCAAAATATGCAAAATCAATTCAATGCCATGTTAACGCAAAATTCTTGATTCGAAAAAAATAATTAGTTTATATATTTTTAGACTATCGACAAAAATTTGCATGAAAATCAAATCCCTAATAATGAGGTTACCAAAAACTTGAAGGCTGCTTCAAATGCGTCAAAAGCCGCCTCTGACAATCACTGGCTGCTTTTGAAGCACCTTTTTACTTGTTTTTCGAAAATTTGTCTCAAAATCCGAATGTTTTTCTAAACAAAAAATGTGTCAAGAGGAGTGAATTTTTCTATAGAAAAAAATTTCTCAGAATCTGAAAATTTTATTAGTTAAAAAATAAATCTGTTTCTTTAGGAGTTTGAAAATTTTTTTCCATCATAGTTTACTATACAGAATGCAAAAAGTGTAGCTACTACATATTATCTCTTACTTTGTCAATGTTTTTTTTTTTTTTTTTTTTTCAAAAAAGTTTTTGTTATTTTTTCTACCGAAAAACAAAATAAAGTTTACAACTTTATCTGCTGTTTTTACTAGCAATTTACTCATATATTCATACATATGACCATGTTTCATCTTCAGTTTTTATCTTTCAACATCCTGTGAAATACTGTTTTTTTTTGTAAGTTTTTGTTTCTACTGGTTTGTTGTTTTTTTCTATTTAGTTTTTTTATTCTATTTAAATGTATTATGGCAATATCTTCACTCTGTGTCTGTGTAGCTGTGGTAAAAACAAAAAAATAAAATTATGTAGCAAAAAAAAAAGTAAAAGGAAGAAAACTTTAAAATTTTTTTGCTGCTTCCAGCTAAAAAACAACATATAACGCATTACGCTTCCGGTGATGGGTAAAAAAATTTTATAATCAAGTTTAGTTTTTCTGTTACTGAAAAAAAAAACAAGTAAAAAGTTTAATTCGACTTGACCGAATCCATGAATACACTCCACAATGCACACTGAGACACAGAAGGCATTTTCCACCGGACAAAAGTCCGTTTCCATATGGCGTCAAAATTTAAAAAAAAAAATGGTGCGATTAAAAATAAAATTTGTATTTAGAAGGTTTCAAAGCCGCTAAATCCAGTGGCGGATCCAATATGTCGGCTGTGTGCAATTTGTTGAGTAAAAGTGCGATTCTGATCGTGTATGGGCTATTTTGGCGGTCACTACAAAAATAAAATCTGTGGTCTTTTGACAAAAGCACTTATTTCCAAAAAGTCAATTTTACAGGAGAGCAAAAAAACACCTTTACAGTCGCACAAAATGTGTTAGTGTTCTTAATCTTAAAAATGTTAAGTGCTGACGTTAGAAAGCAACTTCCTTGGAATATTTACCAATATCAAGTTTTATTCTAGCTGTAACGGTTTTTGAGAAATCGCTTAAAATGTAAAATATGTTGTTTTGTGAAAAGAAAATTTGATGAAAAATTCAACTTATTTCAGTTAAGTTCTTTTGTCATATACGTTTCTTGTCGAAAAAATGATTAATTTTGCCACTTATTAGTAATTATGTTCTTTTGTTAAAAATAAAAATGTAAAAAGACAGAAAATAAGTTGATTTTTCTAAAATTTACTCAAGTTCATTCGAACTAAAAGCTATAAAATGTAGAACTAAAAAGTGGGTGTGTTATGATTAAAAAAAATCGATTTCATCCAATTTAGAAGCAATTCTGACGGAAGGAACAGAATGAGTCCAAAAAAAGTCCTTGGGGCCTTTTCGTAGGATCCCTTTCCATTAAATTAAAAAAAACACTTAAGAATTCATTGAATAAAGAAGTAATTCTTTTAAATATTGACTTAAATGCACAAATAGCCAACAGAAAGTAATGGGTGGTGATTATATAATACATTTCCAGGTAATGAATATAAATAGTATATTTAAGGATTGATTAAATAATAAATAATTTTTTTTTTTTAGTGGTAAGCATAACTTTTATACTAACTGAATGCTATGCAATAATTTGCATGCATTATTTTCAGTCTCATCTCATGTAAAAATCATCAATGCTGCATAGTTTAAAATTAGGAACTGTATGAAATATTTTATAAATTATTTGGTAATAACAGTTTTGCTGGGATGTTATCATTAAACGTCCCGGAAATATGTTTGCCTGGGGTCTTATCACGTGAAACGATTGACGATGCATAAACGACATCAAAATTTATATATCGTTTTGAAGGGAAATTTTAAAGTTTTTCTTTATAAAATTATTAAAGTGTGTTGTTTAATCCAGAAACACTAAAAAAATTGGAAACATTTTGTTTAGTTTAGGAGCAACAAGGCTCCAAAAATCGACGATAGTCAACTATCATTTTACGTGATCACAGTCCTTTATTTTCCATTATCTGTCAAACTTACTATTTCACTACATTTTCAAAAAATAATCGATCTATTGCTGCATTCTGTAAGGACATATAACGATTTAAACATCCGCTTTTCATAATCCGTTGTTTGGTTCACTCTGGTGTAACTGGTGTTTTAAGGGAATATAAAGTACTTTAATCCTCTTTTTGGATTTGTGTCAATACTTGCCATCTAGTACTATTTTTTTATATAGTACTAGGTGGCACAGGGTGCCTCAAAGTACATGATCCTCTTCTATTAATAATAAAATTTTAAGTAAGGCTTTAATGTAAAAGTAATAAGCTCTGATTTTTTTTATCTGATGGGGCTATTTTGACATCAAGTCACAAGTCACCCCGTGTTATAACATGGTGACCCCAAACACAATTTCTGAAAAGCTGATGTTTCAGGCTCTTATTCATAATACTTATAACAGACTTATTGTAGGTTTATTTGACAATTATTCCTGCAATATCTGTCAAATAAACCTACTTTAAATATATTTCAGTGTTTATGAATAACCACCTCAATCTTTAAATGTCCTTAAAGAATTTAACATAATCTTTAAATGTCCTTAAAGAATTTAACATAAATCTATTATTTTTCAAAGTTGTAGTAAAATAGTCAGTTTGCTCCTTTAATTTTGAAAACAGTTTTATTACCAGAAAAATATATATATATTTATAATGAAGGTTTTTATAATGTGCACGACAAAAGCACTTAAATAGAAATAAATAATCACTTTTTTTAAAATTCACTTTTGACAAAGCCACACTATTCAACACAAGGTGTTTTGTCACACTGAGGTTTACTGAAAAATATTTGTGTAAAAAAACCTATTTCTATTTGAGCTTGACATTTTAAGGATTTTGAATTTGATAAAATAGCTTTTTTCGAAACAAGTTGTTTTGTCATAAACTTTTTTAAAAAAATTCAATATGCTTAAATTTATATAAGTTGTTTTGTCAAAAAGGCGTTACTATTTTTTCAACATATTTCAGATAAGTTGTTATGTCAAATGAAAATTGATAAAATTTCGAAATAAGTTGATTTGACACGTGTGATATCTTTGGATCTAGACGAGCTACAATCACGCTGACTAGACAGAAAGATCCGTTTTTAAAAGTTATATTTACCATAAAAATATTGGGAAATTTTCTTATGTCGAGATAAGTGCTTCTGTCATATGTCCACAGAAATGTATGTCCACTAGCCTGTCCCGAAAAATAAAATTTAAGGTAATAGCAAAAAATCGATGCTCTTTCTCTTCTGATAATGGGAAAAGTAATCCAAAAAAATTGGAGTCTTTATTGCCTCCCGACAACCGGTTGAAGTTCGCAACCGTAGTGTATTTTGTCAAAAAAAATATTTTTTGTTTTAGACAAAATTGGTGTCAAAATTTTCAGAATTTGGAATACATTAAGGAAAAAATATATATGAAATTTAATCCACTTATTCAATTTTTGTTGCAAAAAGTAGTAAAAACAAGTAAAAAAGTTAAATTCGGCCTTGCCGAATGTAGTGATACCCTCCACAATTTCAAAAAGATTATTGCAATAAACTTTATTTAAAAGGAAATTACTTTTGAAAAAAAAAAAATTTTTGAAAAAAAAAAATTTCCGCAAAAAAAAAAAATTTGTTAAAAAAAAATCCGCGATTTTTTTCTTTTTTTGTCAAAAAATATGTTCGTACTTGTTTAAATACCATTTGGTGTTGAATTATGTTCACATATGTCAACCAGAAGCCGAATTAAAGCATTTTGTATTTTTAGGTTATGTTGAATGTACTGAAATTTTTGAGGTGTGCTTACATTTTCGTTCATAACTTTTGAACCGCTGAACCGATATCGCTCAAATGCAATACCAAACTTCTCGGGAGAACTTCCAACAAATATGTTAAGTTTCAGTCACCTCTGTGCAATATTTTGTTCGTGACAGCATTTTCCACAGACAGACAGACAGACGGACAGACGGACAGACGGACAGACGGACATCGCTTCAATATGAAAATGTAAAGTTCAAAATTGCCAATTACTTTGATTCTTTCTTTCTCAATATGCTCTGGTGGACCAAAATTATTCGTTGAAAACTTTTTAAATATTTTTCCCTTAATGTACTAACCGTTCCGCGAATTTCGACACCAATAGCGGTCGAAACAAAAATATTTTTTAGTTTGACAAAATATACTACGATTGCAACTTTAACCGGTTGTAGGGAGGCAAAGACAGACTCCAAATTTGTTTGGATTATTTTTCCCATAATCAGCTCTGTAACACGCATCATTTTATTGCTATTACCAAGCGAATCTACAAAAAGTGGCCATTTTCGGGACAGGCTAATGTCCTTGTCCATCCAGCAAGTTTTTCTCTAAAAAATAAATTTGAAAATGACAGATTTTTTACGGCAAAAAGTTGTCGAATTACTTTAAAAAAAGTACTATATTGAAACTTTTATGAAAAAAGTACTAATTTGGTGATTTTTATAAAAAAAAAGCTTGTAAAAAAATGTAAAATGTAAAAAAAATTACAAAAAATGTATAAAATTGAAAAAAAAAACATCTTTGTTTTATTTTTATAAAGAAGTTCTATTTTGGAACTTTTTTAAAAATTCACTATTTTGGTACTATTTATAAAAAAAGGACTATTAAGGAGCAGAGGGGAGAGAAAAACGAATAAAAACTTTTTTATTATTTTAATAAAACAAAAATAAGTTGGTACTTTTTATAATAAAAAACTTTTTTTTTGGTACTTTTTTAAAAATAGTACCATTTTGGTAATTTTAAAAGAAAAGTGCTACATATTTTGCTACTTTTATTAATTACTTATTACCAGGGAAACCAAAAATATGCAGTATCATGTTTTTTCCTGCGCATTGTATTGATAAATGGGTAAGGTATTTATCCGTTTCAGAAGATTTTAAGAAATCTGGCATCGATTTGTTAAAGCAAATTTTTGCATATTTTAGCCTTAAGAGCATATTTTAGCATATTTTATGTATAAGCATATTTTCAATTTTCAATTTTAAGATCATTTTTTCACTTTTTAGAGCATTTTTTTATATTTTTAAAGCATTTTTTTTTAATTTTTAAAGCATTTTTTAAATTTTTAGAGCTAGATGAATAAATTTTTTACAACCGGGTAAGGCAGGGAGAGACAAACTTATGAAATTGATAAAAAAAATACCCAAAAAGTCTTATATTTTGGTACTTTTTCAATATTCACTATTGTGGTACTATTTATAAAAGTATACTATTTATAAAAAAGAGCAGAGTTGTTAGGGGGAGAGAAAAACGTATAAAAACAATAAAATTATTTTATTTAATTAAAAAAAAAATAGTTTTTACTCTTTATAAAACAATTTTTTGATACTTTTATAAAAAAACAAATACTATTTTGGTAATTTTGAACAAAAAAGTACTATTTTGTTAATAAATATTTATACTCTATGGGGTTTCTGACCGATGTTTCAATACACTTTTTATAAAATAAAATTATTTTTTAATACTTTAATAAAAAAAAATAGCTATTTTGGTAATTTTTTCCAAAAAGTTCTATTTTGCTACTTTTTATAAAAAATTACTATTTCGGTACTTTTTATTAAAAGTACTTTTTTTGGTACTTTTTTTAAAAAGTAAATTTTTTGTGGTTTTTATTTTAAAGTACTTTTTTGGTACTTTTTATTAAAATTTACTATATTAGTACTTTTTAGAGGGAAAGATGGAAAGAAATTGATGAAAAAATACCTAAAACGTTTAACTTTTTAGATAGATGGATCTGCTAAGTTAATAAGGGAGAGAAAAACGTATAAAATGTTGGTACTTTTTATTTAAATTCACTATTTTGGTACTATCTATTAAAAGTAATATTTAGGAGCAAAGTTGTTAAGTAAAGAGAAAAACGCATAAAAAACAAAAACTGTTTTGATTCTTTTAAAAAAGCTATTTTTGGTACTTTTATAAAAAAAATACTATTTCGGTAATCTTTACAAAAAAACTGCTTTTTATTAAAAATTACATTTGGGTACTTTTTAACAAAAAGTTGGTACTTTTTAACAAAAAGCTGGTACTTTTTATTAAAAGTTGGTATGTTAGTATTTTTTATTAATGTCAAAAAATATTTATACTTTGCGGGGTTTCTGACCAATATTTTGATTCTCTATCCAAATTCATAAAAAAGCGTTGAATAACAGGTTTATTAATTGAATTTTCATACAAATTTTCATTTCTTATTAACCTCTTTTAAATTTTATGAACTTTAAGGTTTTTTTATATAAAAAAATTACTATTTTGGTAATTTTTACAAAAAAAAAGTACTATTTTGGTAATTTTTACAAAAAAAAAGAGTACTATTTTGTTCCTTTTTATGAAAAATTGCTTTTTAGGTACTAGGTTTCTATAGTCGAAAAGTCGATTAATTGACTTTTTGTACGAAAAAGTCGAAAAGTCGAAATCGACTTTTCTGTTCTTAAAAAGTCGAAAAATCGAAAAGTCAACTTTTCCTTTCGATTTTTTCGACTTTTTTCTATTTTTTTTTTTTATTTTTTTTTACTTTTGCCAGATGAAAATAATTTCTTTCTTCTGAAAAAAAAATTCAAATGAGAGCCGAGTTTAATAACATCTGAAGCTATTGGTATTTCCATGTATTTTGTATGTGAAGCAAAAATTTCAATGCCAAATTCTTGAGTTAGAAAGTGTTAAGAGCAATATTTACCAATATTTTTGATTATTGTTAACACCTCAGTGATAGGGTTCTATATATCGAAAGTCGACTCTTTTGCTTTCGAGATTTTCAACCTTTTCAACATTTTCGATTTTTTCGACTTTTTTTGATAAATAAAATACAACCAAAAAAAAAATAGCACCTAAATGCTTACAACAAGTTAAAACTAAACTTTTATTTACAAAAAAATCGATTTTTTAAAAGTTGGAAAAGGTCGAAAAAAGTTAAAAAGTCAAAAAAGTTGAAAAGTCGAAAAAAGTCGAAAAGTCGAAAAAAGTCGACTTTTTAAAAAGTCGAAAGGTCGAAAAGTCGACTTTTTAAATTTTGAAAAAAGTCGAAATGAAAAAAGTCGAAAAGTTGAAAAGTCGACTTTTTGTTGCGACTAATAACCCTAATAGGTACTTTTTGTTAAAAATAACTTTTTTTGGTACTTTTTCTTAAAATTTACTAAATTAGTAGTTTTTACTAATGGCAATAATTATTCATACATTAAGGGGTTTCTGAGCGATATTTCGATGATATTCACACTTAAAAAAAAAAAATATTTTTTGATACTTTTATCAAAAAATAACTATTTTGGTAGTTTTTACAAAAAAGTTTTATTTTACTCATTTCTATTAAAAATTACTATTAAAGTACTTTTTTGCTACTTTTTATAAAAAGTTAATTTTTAGTAGTTTTTATTAATAAGAACTTTTTTGGTAATTTTTATTAAAAGAAAAAAGTAAAATTTTTTAAAAATTTTGACAAAAAAGTTTTTATTATAAATAATAAAAAAAATTCGTTTTTGTAAAAAAAAACTAAAAGTTATTAATTTTTTGAAAGTAAAATTTTTTGGAGTGTTAAAATTTTTTTTGAGTGTACACGTGTTTTGAGGGACAAAACCACCTTTTTTAACGATTTTGTTGCGTACTTATATCATTCAAAACGTGTTAAGTTGGGTTCTCAACAGGTGAATTCGCGTGGTTTCTACAGACGGATGGAAGGAAATCGCTAGATTGTCTTAAAATCGATAGAGGATTTGAATACATATACCTGTAACACGTGGACCGATACAAACCGAATTTCAAACTTATAATACCCTCCATCACTAAAATGGTGGATATAAAAATTCTTGCTGTTTTATAGCTGTTTTATTAGAAAGGATGATGGTTTCCTTGGTTTGGGTTGGGATTGGTTGGCTTGGTTGTTCTGGCAACATTTATGTTTTAGTTTTATTTACGTACATACATATATTTCATGTTTCTTAAGTTGTTTGTAATGAATGATACATCAACTGAAATTCATTTCCGTGGAAAAATTCTTAAACATTTTCTTTAATATAAAAAAAAAAAATAATAATAAAAAAAGCGAAAGAAATTGAAACACATTTTTACAAAACTTTTACTTGTTTTCTTGTTATAGTTTTTAATTTTTTTTTTCATCTACTCCGACATTTTCGTTCTTGTTCTCGTTACCAAGTTTTTAATGATGTCAACATTTCTTGTAATATAATTGCATATATTTTTGTTTTTTTTTCTTCTTAATACATTTTTCTTCGCATTTTAAAAAAGACTTACTTGGAGATAAATTGCCTGTCTACAAAATGATAAATTTAACAATTTTATATTTAATTTTTATTTTATATCTACTCCCATCCATAATAACTATACACAAGAACAACTACAGTAACTGAGAAATGATTTCGTGTAGGAATTAAAATTATATTTAAAATTGAGAATTTAAAAATATCGACTGAAAGTAGTTTTATAAAATTTTGTAAAATATTTTTTTTTTTTAAATTTCAACCCAGCAAAACTTAGATTACCAAATAAGGTATAAAATAAGGTATAGGATCTCTTATTTTATACATTGCAGCATTGATGATTTTAACAGGCGATGAGACTCAAAGTAATGCATCCACATTATCACAAAGAATACCAGTAAGGTATAAAATAAGTCATAAATTTATAACGAAGAATACGAGTAATGTGTAAAATATATGATATTTTATAGGTTACGAGAAATGAAATAATATAGCATACCAGAAGATAATATATAAGGTGTTACGAGTAGTGAAAAAGTAATTTTGTATTAAATTTACTCACGTGATTGTAAGTGAGTGTAAGTAGATAAAATATGCTCGTGAGTGTGTGTCGTT
The DNA here is from genome assembly GCA_963921195.1 of Pegoplata infirma. Lineage (NCBI taxonomy): Eukaryota > Metazoa > Arthropoda > Insecta > Diptera > Anthomyiidae > Pegoplata > Pegoplata infirma. The sequence goes on along the minus strand of OY992536.1, from coordinate 259,371,677 downwards.
AGAAATTTCCTGTCGTGAGCCCATCTCTAGTTTAAACTTATGCACTTTCTTATAAAATAAATTTTTTTTATGTTATTGTAATGTATTATGCATCCAATTATAAATAATGCATTATTTCAAACTTTTAAACAATACACAATGTAACCAAATATAAGTCATCCATGATTTAATGTTTAGAAATAATAAATATGAAATACATTTTTTCCAATAATCATGCATTACGTAGCAAATTATTTGTAATGCATTATTTTTCACTTTAAAATAATACGTTGTGGAACAAATATTTGGTAAGACATCATAAAATAATGCTACAAATAAGGTGTATACATTACCTGGTAATGTGTTATATAATCACTACCCATTACCAAAGTTTTGCTGGGAATCTCCCGTTCAACCCTCATAACACATTTATTATTAACTAAATCCGCATGCCATCAAGCTTAACTTAACGCTTAATATGTTACCTACACAACACTTTAAAAAAAATATTCGTTGTATAATAAATTTTAGTATTGCTACACGAAATATAGTGTGCGTAACTGTTCATACAAACATTTATAGTGAAATGTTTGTATCTTCTTATTATGTTTGATTAAATTATAGAAATTAAATTTTTGGTTTCCTGTGTTTGTAACTGTGTGTGTGTGTGCGTTACTTAGAGAAACCATAATTAAATAATCTTCTTCTATAGTCCTATAAAATTATTTTAATACTTTAATTAAATAAAATCATTCTCTTGTACTTAATACACATACAATCCGGCAATTTAAACAATATACACTTACAAAAAAAAATTTGAAAAGATATTTAAGAAATTTTAGCAGTAGATTGTTGAGACACTTTCTTTCTTGTTTCCTTTAGAAACATTTTAGGATTTTAGTGAAATTTTTATACATCAAACAACCTTTCGATTCATATAACATTTTCATCTAGTTCCCTTGGAAGAAATATGAAAACTCTACAAGAAATACTGCTTTCCCCCTACCCTATAACCGCGAGATGGCACATAAAAAAATTTTAGTCAAAACAAGTAAAAAAGTTAAATTCGGCCTTGCCGAATGTGGTGATACCCTCCACAATTTCAAAAAGATTATTGCAAAAAACTTTATTTAAAAGGAAATTACTTTTGACAAAAAAAAAAAAAAATTTGGAAAAAAAATTTCCGCGAAAAAAAGTTATGGCAAAAAAAATCCGCGATTTTTTTCTTTTTTTGTCAAAAAATATGTTCGTACCTGTTTAAATACCATTTGGTGTTCAATTATGTTCACATATGTTAACCAGAAGCCGAATTAAAGCATTTTGTATTTTTAGGTTATGTTGAATGTACTGAAATTTTTGAGGTGTCTTACATTTTCGTTCATAACTTTTGAACCGCTGAACCGATATCGCTCAAATGCAATACCAAACTTCTCGGGAGAACTTCCAATAAATATGTTAAGTTTCAGTCATCTCTGTGCAATATTTTGTCCGCGACAGCATTTTCCACAGACAGACAGACGGACAGACGGACATCGCTAGAATGTCTTAAAATCGATCGGGCATCATGAATATATATACTTTATGGGGTCCCAGATCGATATTTCGATGAGTTACAAACGGAATGACAAACTTATAAATACCCTCTATCACTTAGTGGAGGGTATAAAAATGTATTTGAAAAAAATCGGACAAATAAAATTAGAAGTGAAAAAAAGCGATTGAAAAATATTAAGTGAAAAGTATTTTAAGTGAAAAAAAAAAATTTCGTTGTCAACTTATGAAAAAATTTCGTCCTTCCATATTTGGTGCCCAAAGGGTAAGTCGAGTGATCGAATAAGATGTGCATCTTTGAGAGTAATTTTTAAGCTTTGCCCACGACTTATTGTTAAGTCGCCATCACATGGGATTCATCCGCTATAAGTTGCAAAAAATGCCCAAAACGGTTTTTTTCAAAAACCAGATGTAATGGAAAAATTTGGAGACCGGAGACCACCCAGATCGATTTCCGGCCAAAAGTCCTTATTTGTAAATTCTCAAAAAAATGTTTACCAGTTTGTTGGGCATATATAGAAGCAGGTTTTCTGAACTTATCTTTATGATCCAATTACACCCTTTCCTTTGACAGGTCTTCAAAGTTAAAAAAGTTCGTAAAAAATTTTTAAAAGATGAGATCCTTTTTTAAATTTTTTTCCAAACTTCTATTGCTAATGTTTAACTTTTTGTTTGAGTGGTTCAACCTTATATATAAGCCTTTGTAACAAAAATAACATGCACAAATATAACTCATTTGCCTGGCAGGAATTCGCGTTTTTTGTAAAAAAAGTTATAATTTTTTAACTATTTACCTCGCGACGAAAAAATCCTCAGCGATCCTCAGTTCGTTACAATCTGTCTATATTTTTTTTGATATAGAATGGATCCATATCTTTCGAAAAAAGTTGCCCAAACTTGCTCGAAATGATAAATGGCGAAATTACAGCTATATATGCAGTGTTCGGAGATTTGCTTTTAAAAAAAATAATTTAACCCAAAATAATGTTTTACGGCTTGAATAGTTTTTTTTATCGTCAGGGGGTGCCTTAAGTGTAGGAAAAAAAAATTTCAACATTTCTAGTTTTTGCAGAATTATGAAAAATATCAGTTACACCATTTCCAATTAAATTCAAAGATTTTTTATTGAATTACCAAAAGAAAGGAAAAAAGTGAATAATATGTCGTCACCATTTTCAAAAGCTTTTCTGAAACTAAGTAAGTCATTTACTTACTTAAAAATATATTTATAAAAATTATATGCGTAGATTTAACTTCAGACACTCTTAATACTTTTAAAACTAATTTTTAGTTAGATCAGACAAAGTTAAAAAATCTAGCCGCCATATTGTTTCCGCCACATTGAATTTTATCAGTTCGATTTTAAGATAACAGACCCGGAAATTTACTAGTCCACACTTTCAGATAGCTTCAACCAAGAAAATGAATATAACTGTTTTTTTAATTACTTGTAACAAACTTTACTAAGCATATTTAGTCCGCCATTTTGTTTTTCAAAATTCACGCTAGTAATTCAGATTCAGTAACTCCAAGACCCCCTTAAAACAAAATTTAAGTTAAATCGGACAATTATTAAAAAAAGTTGTCCGCCATATTGGATGCGCCATTTTGATTTTTTTCGTTTTTAGTTAAATTTTGAAATCAGCGAATCCGAAATACTCTAGAAGCATATTTTCAGCCGGATCCAACAACGATAAAGACTTTTGGCCGGAGTTGGATCATTCTTTAAACTCTAAGAAGCATATTTAGTAAGCCATTTTGTTTTTCAAAATTCGGAGTAGCAATTCTTATTCAGTAACTCCAAGACCAGCATAAAACAAAATTTGAGTTCAATCGGACAATTTTTAAAAAAAATGTCCGCCATATTGGATCCGCCATTTCGATTTTTTTGGTTTTTAGCTAAATTTTGAAATCAGCGACCTCGAATTTCTCTAGAAGCAAATTTTCAGACGGATCCAACAACGATAAAGACTTTTGGCCGGAATTGGATCATGCTGGCCCTGTGTGCGTTGGATAGGCATTAAAAAAGCCTTTCTTGCTATATAAAACAATAATTTTTTTACGCCAAAATTCCCGATATGGCCGATAAGCCGAGACACCTTTTTTACCTTCTTCAAATCTAGACTTTTCTAAAAGTCACTTTGTCCAAAGAACAATTTTTACCCGGAAAAAATTGGTATTTTCAAAAAGTACTTTTTTTCGGATAATAAGTCCCAGATTCGGAGACATTTATGCCACAGGAAAATTAGTTTTTCAAAATGTTTTTTTTTTTTTTCGCTAGAGAATCAAGAGATAGAAAGAGCACACAAATACACTTTTTTACTATTAAAAAAAAATATTTTCAAAAAGTATTTTTTGGAATGCTTATTTTTCACTACAGTTCAAATTTCAATTTTTTAGGATAAATTTTTCACGAGATAGATTTATTTTTTGGAGCATCCTGAATTCAAAATTTCTACATTCTGGAAAAAAAATACATATTTTTTGGAAATTTCGTTTCTAAGGGGTAACCCCTTCTAAGGGTGTTAAAAAGTGTACTTTCGGTACTTTTGATATTTCCTGGCATAATGGTTCCAAAAACTTGACATTTGGCATGTATGATCCTTCGGGGAAACAAAACATTCTAAAAGAAGTATTTTTTAGAAATTCAGTTTTTTAGCCAGGTAAAAATTGTTCTTTTGTTATTTTTTAAATTGCCTTAAATAAAGGTCCTCGAAATTTTAAATTTTGAATGTGGGATCCTTTGGAGAAAAAAAAATTTCTGGAAAAAGTGATTTTAGAAAATTGGGTTTCTAACGGGGGTATTAAAGTGTAGTTTTGGTACTTTTTTCCTAAAATAATGGTCTTAGAAGCTTGGAATTTGGAATGTAGGATCCTTCGGTGAAAAAATTCTGCATAAAATTATTTTTGGAAATTTAGTTTCTAAGGTACTTAAACATTTGAATGAACATCTTTCAGTGAATAAACATTCTGGAGAAAATACTTTTTAAAAATTTCTTTTTTAAGAGTCATAAAAGGGGTAAAAAAAATGATTTATTTGGTAATTTTTTTATTTTCTCAAAAAATGGTCCTAAAAACAAAACGATTTTTAAAAAATTTATTCTATGGGGTTAAAAAAAGATTCTAAAACTTTTTTGGTCTAAAAAAATTCTCAGATTTGAAGACATTTTTCTTAAAAGAAAAATTCTCAGATTCTGAGACATTTTTCTTATAGAAAAATTTCCAGATTCTGAGACATTTTTCTAATAGAAAAATTCCCAGATTTTGGGACATTTTTCTTATAGAAAAATTCATAGATTCTGAGACATTTTTCTTAAAGAAAAATTCGTAGGTTCTTATAGAAAAATTCTCAGAATCGAGACAATTTTCTTATAGATTAATGTTTATAGAAAAATTCTCAGATTCTGTGAAAGTTTTCAATAGAAAAATTTTTAAGATTTCTGGACATTTTTCCTATAGAAAAATTCTAGATTCTTAGACATTTTTCTTATAGAAAAATTCTCATTCTGATTCTGAGACAAATTTCTTATAGAAAAATTCTCAGATTCTGAGACATTTTTTCTATAGAAAAATTCTTATATTTTGAAACATTTTTTCTATAAAAGAATTTTCAGATTCTGAGGCATTTTTCCTAAAGAAAAAATATTTAGAAATTAAAAAACTTAAAAAGTTCTTAGAATTAAAAATTCAAAAATTTTCAGAATTCAAAAATTCTCATATTCTAAGACATTTTTCTTACAGAAAAATTCTCGGAATCTGAAACATTTTTCCTATAGAAATATTCTCAGATTCTGTGACAGTTTTCCTACATACAAATTCTCTGGATCTGCAAAATGTTTTTTTAGAATAATCTCAGATTCTGAGACATTTTTTCTTATAGAAAAATTGTCAGATTATCTTATTGAAAAATTCTAAGAAAAATTTCCAGATTCTGAGATAATTTTTTTTTTGAAAAATTCTCAGATTTTGAAATATTTTTCCCATAGAAAAATTAACAGATTTCAAGACAATTGTCCGTAGAAAAATTCTCAGAATCTAACAAGACAATTCTAAGGTTGGGGTGTCTCGGCTTATCGGCCATATCGGGGATTTAGGGGTTTAAAACATGGATCAAAAAATGGCGAAAAAATCGTTTTTTGGATTTTTCAGCCATTTCTTTCTAAGGAACTATATGATGTTAACATATGAGAAAAAAGGTTTTCTGCCTATCCAACAGTGGCATAACATTGTAAAAGTTTGGCTTCGTTAAATACTTTTTTCATGAAAATGGGTAAATTTTGGGGGTATTTATATGAAGACATAGACCTATGATGTCCATACGAATACGAAATAATCTTTATTAAATTTTAGTCGACACGTATTTTTGCTCTAGAGGATATTCCGGTTAGTTCGGAAGTTATCGATATTTTCCCGGAGGTCTACATTGTTTCATAAGGGGACAACGAAATTTTGAAACACTGATATGGCCGATAAGCCGAGACACCCCAACCTTAAAATCGTCTCTTTTATATATATTTTAAGTTTCAGGCAAATCGGTTCATAAGGGTTGAGATACATCCCTTGTAAGACATTTTTCTTATAGAAAAATTAAACGATTCTGAGACATTTTTCTTATAGAAAAATTTTCGGATTCTGAGACATTTTTCCATAAACAAAAATTCTAAGATTCTGAGACATTTTTCTTATTGAAAAATTCTCATAGTCTGAGACATTTTTCCTACAGAAATTTTTTCAAAACCTTCAGATTTCTGCGAGTGCAACTTAAATAGAATCTTATCTAAAACGAAAATTATTAAATTAACTTTGTCTTTATCTTGTACTTTTTCTTGTTTTAATAGTTTTAATTTCAAACCACAAGTAATACAACAACTAGTGTTCTTATCTAGCAAAATGTTAGAGGTTTATAATTTCATCTTTTATGTTTTTTTTAGTTTAACACACTCAATAGCTGCTCTATGTCTGAATTGGTCCCCAACCATAAATTGTCCTTTTACTTGCATATATCCGTTTTATCTTTTTTTTTTGTTGTAAAGTACGAGTATATAAAAATTACAAAATGTTAACCGTCAACCCAGCATGTTAAATATTCCCTACAGAGTGTAGACAGACATACAGTTTTAGTTTTTTTTTGTTCCAAGTACACATACACACATATCAACACACATATATACACATATACTGGTACTATAATACAGTATCTCTTGTAATTAAAATTAATTTAACGTATATCAGCACATATACAATAACTTTAACTAAACTACCACCACCACCACTACAAACAACTACGACTACCACTAACACAACTTCAACAATGGAAAAAGTGTAACAAAAACGTCTTTATTAAAACTTAACGCTTATAATCACTTTGTCATGATTATGGCATCAGCATCAGTATCAGCAGCATCATCATAAACCCAACACCAGCAACAGTGGCAAATTTTAATAGCAAAAAGGAGTCGCAAAAAAAAATCACATAACATCAACTTTTCTCTTTGTTTTACGACCCGTAACATTAAAAATGTAATATAAAAAAAAATATTTAATAAAAACGTGCGCTAATATGTCAAAGAGTTGAAAATATATTTTTTAGCTTAATTTGATAGAAAATTTAACCAAAGGTCGTGGCTAGTTTTATGGTAATTAATTTCAAAGAAATTTTTTACTCAATTGAAGCTAGATCATTAATTAAAGATGGTTTTAAATTTTAAAGCACAATTGTGCAAACAAATGCACTTATATTTGGTATTGCTTGAGATCTTTTCTGTATGGAAAATATTTTTAATCCGAAAGTAGAATAACCCAGCAAAATTTTCTGTTCCAAATCATCGGTTCCGGAACCCATCAAACTACACTGCAACCGGTTCTACTTATCATTCCAGAATCAATGATTTTTGTTTGAAATTGTCCCGAAATCAATCGTTTTTTAGACCAAGTAGTTTTGTTTTTAAATAATTTTACATACACTCAAAAAATTATGTCATTTACTGTTTGTAGTTTATTTAAAAAGTTTTCCGTTTAGTCGTTTTTAAAAGAAAAAACATTTGTTTGATGTTTAGTTTTTATTAATGACTACTTCAGTCCTTTGTTTCAAAAATAACACACTAAAAAATAAAGACTTTCATTAACATTTAATTTTTAAAGTCATTTATTTTTGTTCTGTAAGTAAAAACTACTGATTATTCTTTTGATTTTTAATGATTTGTGTAAGTATTTTTTTTTTAAATTGTTGGTATTTTTTAATGAAATATCATTAGTTTTTACCTACACAAGTCAGTTATTTTTTTGTAGAAAAAAAAATCAAAAAATTATTTATAGAAATAAAAAAACATGTTTGTATCAAGTGACTTTGGCACGATGGGTAGAGTGTCTGGCCAGAATGTAGTTGATTACGGAATCGATTCCCCAAAAATTTTATTAAAAATTTTTAAGAAAATATTTCAATAGAAAATTGTAAAAAATAACCTACGAAATCATTAATTTTTAATGTTTTGGTAGGTTATTTTTTTGGATTTTGTTGGTAAAAATAACAGAAGTAGCAATAATTTTTAATGTTTTCGTAGGTTATTTTTTTCGAATGTGTTGGTAAAAATGAATGAAAAAAACGTAATTTTTTTAATGTTATTTATTTTAGAAAATTTTGTCAACAGTAACAAATAAATGTTTATGTTTGTTAAAACAAAATAATAATACTGGGATGGTTTTCAATTGTTTATTCACTGGTTTTAAGTGTATTTTTCATTTGTTTTTGCCTACAAAATATTTTGAGTGTGGTTTTTGTCAAAAATGTGTAAAAATTCGGGTTTAAAATAAAAGGCTATTATATGACATGCGAGGGTACAAAGGGGGGGAAGGGAAAAATTTTCCCCCAGACCAAATTTCAAAAAGAAAAAAAGAAAAAAAGAAGGAAAAAGAAGAAAAAACAAGTGATAGTGTTAAATTCGGCTGTGCCGAATCATTTATACTCTCCAAAATGTAAAAAAAGAATAAAAAAAAACATTGTTTGTTTTGTGGGAGAGGGGGGTGATGGGTTTCAGTGGGGACGTTGAGAGCACCTTCCCGATAAATAAAACAAATGTTTTATTTATTTAACAAAAATACAAAAAAACATGTAAAAAAAGTGTATTTCTTCAGAGGTTGGTTAAGAAAAAAAAGAAAAAAGAAAGAAAAAAGGAAAAAAAAAAGAAGGAAAAAGAAGAAAAACAAGTGAGAGTGTTAAATTCGGCTGTGCCGAATCTCTTTTACCCTCCAAAATGTAAAAAAAAATTGTCAGGGGCGTTTGTTTGGGGGGGGGGGTGATGGGGTCAGTGGGGGACGTTGAGAGCACCTTCCTATCCCGATAAATATAACAAATGTTTCATTTATTTAACAAAAAAACTTGTAAAAAAAAAGTTTATTTTTTAGAGCACATTTCTGCACATTCTGAAAATGTTGCTTTTAAAAATATTGGAGAACTCTCTGATAAAAAAAAATATGTCAGACTTTGAAAATTTGCTTAATGCAAAAATAATTTATAATCTGAGAATTTTTCTATAGAGAAAAATTAGAAAATATTTTGCAAAATAATAGTCTGATGTTTTATTTTCTCGGACTATGATACTTTTCTTATAGAATGCATTTCTCTAAATCGATAAATCTAGTACTGGGAAAAATTATTAAAAACATAATTACATTAAAATTACCTATTTTTCATCCAAATAAAATCTTCCCAAGTCTATTTGTAATTTATTTAAATTTTTCTATCCAAAATCTTTAAAATGCCTTGATAGCAAATTTTCTATTCTATTTTATTACTGTCCAAAATTAAAATTTCCAAAATAAATTTAATTTTTAATTTATTACCAATATGGGATTTCTCTAAAATAGCTATTGTTAAATATTATTGCAGTTAATTATTGTATGTAAAACAAGGTAAAAACATTTGTTTTTTCCCTCACTCTCTATGTATACTTAAAACGAAACTAATGCAATCATCATTAAAAGACGCCACAATTGCTAAAGGAAAAGTTTAAATTTAAAATGTGTTTGCGATTAAAATGAGTTTTCATATGCCTTAAATGCAACACATACTACACCTTATCCAAATGTTAATCAAAAATATTAATTTTGAAAAACTAATTCACAAATTCCTAAAATATCTATTGATATTCAGAAAATATTAAATGAAAATAAATCATTTAGAGAAATTACAAAATGTCAATTGAAATCTAGAAAATTCCAAATATAATTCAAAATAATTTAATAACTAAAAAAAATAAAAATTAGTTTCAATTGATATTTTTCTGAATTTCAATCAATATTTTTTAAATAATATTATCTGAGTATGAATAGAAATGATTAAAATAATTACCATAATTTAACCTAATCGAAAACTAGTCACTTGGAGTCGACCACACGACCCCACACTCATAGACAAACACACTATCACTTGCCTTCTGGGGCCCCTATCAATTAAAAGTTTCAAAATTTTAATTTTATTTTTTTTTTTAATTTTAGCTGGACTTTCTAAATTTTAATTGTGCTCAATAGAGTTTTCTGTAATTTTATTAATATTTTCTGAATTATCGTTGGAACTGGTGTAATAAAAACAAAATGTAGACTAATACAATCACACATGTGTGTTGCATTAGTCATTGTTGAATGTTCTGTTAAAAGTAGTAAAAGTAGGAAGAGTTTGAATTATACAATACAAACACAGGATATTCATATTGGGAAGTTCGTTGTATAACGTTAACTTCTACTTGTTAATATGAATCACTTCTATTCCGTGTGTATGTGTGAATATTTTTTGTTAAAGTGTTATGCATAATTGGAATTACTCGAAATCTGACAATTTTTCTGCAAGAAAAATGTCTCAGAATTTGAGAATTTTTGTCTGAATCTAAAAATGTTTCTATAAAAGAATTTCTTAAAATCTGAAAATTTTTCTAAATAAAACAATTAAGAAAATTATAGTCGGTCAAGACTTGTCATATGATACCCTACACTCACGTTTTCCGGAAAATGGGTCCCAAATCAAAACATTAACGGATTAAATCTATCTATTAGTAGAAAAAACTCGCACAGACGAAATTTAAGCGGAATCGGCTTATTTTTGTTGTAAATAAACCGATTTAACTGAATATCGGGCGCAACGGAATGTTCAGAGGGGGTGGGTGCCAACAACAACAACAAAACTATTTTTTTTTATATGAATCGCACGAAAAGAAAATAAAAAATATTTTGTTGTTGTTGTTAGGCCCTCAAAACCAATCCTGCATATGCCATTAATCGGGCGAAATTTTTGTGTAGTGACTAACAATAAGTCCGGAAATGGTCTGATTTGATTAGGCTACCAAAGCATAAATGGAACACCTACCTACAAGCAAAATTTTAATCAAATATTTCCTACTTTTATGATGTTTTAGATATTTATGTAAATATCAGGAGGGTGATTTGTATGGGACCATAGATAGGGTGACCATTTTTTTCTGATCTTAAATCAGTACGCCCAAGTTTTTATGTTTTTTTTTTTTTCTAGAAATAAATCTCTAAAATTTTTTTCTATGAGTAAACACTGATGTTTTTCAACACTCAAAAAATGTCGGTTAAACTAACTTTACCCCAAGTACATATTTTGAGTAAAAACAACTGCAAAAAACAACTGTTAAAAAATAACTGCAAAAAACAACTGTTGTCGTTATTTTGCAAAAAAAATTTAGTTGACTTTAAACGACTTCATTTGAATGTTTTGTTCGTTTCAGTGCAGAAAATATAACAAAATTCCACATACTTTGAGAACAAGAAAATCCCTCAGATTTTGAAGACTTTTTCCGTAAGTTTTGACAACTTTTCCTGTAAGAAAACTTCACAGCTAATAAGCACGTATTTTTTTTACAGGCCCTGAGATACTGATGACAGTAAATCATCTAAGATCTCAGAATCATTTGGATTCATGAAATTTACATCATCTTTCTAAAAATATGAAAAATCCATCAGTCCATTGAACTTTTCGTTATAGAAAACCTAAAAGATTCTGTTCGCATTTTCATATAAATTTAGGAAGATCAAAACAACCTCATGCTCAGATTCATTTTTGCGTTTTTACAAATTATCTCATTTTAAGACTTAAGTTATAAAAAAGAACTCTGACGACTTATATTATGAAAATTCAAGTTTTTGTACAGAATTTTCGATTAAAATTATTTTTTATGTTGAAATGTTCAAAAATCAGTACAAATCAGTACAATGTTTTTTGATCAGTACACGTGATAAAAAATCAGTACATGTACTGATCAAATCAGTACGAATGGGCAGCCTAACCATAGATGGGCACATGAGCAGATTAGTGCGCGATTAACGAGAGTCATGCGTAATCACTCGTGAGTGTGCCTGAAACTCAATTTTACTCACGTGATTGTGAGTGAGCGTTAGCGGAATTTGCGTGAATGAGTGTGCGTAAGTAAGATTTTTCCTTAACCGAGTGTGCGTGAGTCAAGTTTCCAAAAAAAAAAACAAAGTTGTAAAATTTATCGCAGCTTAAAATTTTGTTGAAAATTTTATTAGATTTTGAAAATTTTCATTTTTAATTTTTTATAAAAAAAAGTCTCTTGAGTGTAAATTAACGCGAGTGTGAGTTAAGCTTGCTTGAGTGCACTCGACCGTGAGTTGACTTAAATTTACTCACGTGATTGTGAGTGAAAAAATATGCTCCTGAATGAGTGGGCGTTATTTGGAAATTCTGGTTGTGAGTGTGAGTAAAAGGTCACTCACGCGACCATCTCTAATAGGGACAATTTCTTTAAAACTTAAAATGATTATTTGTGAATAGAAAATACGATCACCTGATGATACCTTTTCTAAAACGGTTATTAGTGTCATTTGAGCCACGACAAAGGACCCGTTTGTATGGTGGCTAGGTCTAAACATAGACCGAATTTTTCCCATTTCAATATACTTCGTCCTTGTTGTTTTTACACCGTTTACATGGAATGAAAAGTGACTCTGAGTTGGCCGGTATACTTAAAGGTTGGTATAGGACCAATATTTCAGGAAGCTACAAACATTAGCACAAACTCATTATATCCTGTACTACAGAGTGGTGTAGGGTAAAAAATGTCTCAGAATCTAAAAAAAAATTAATATATGAGGCATTCCACACCAAATGTCCAGCGAAAAAAAACATGTGTACCGTAAACTTCTGAATAGGTGGTATGGATAGCCCTATATGGAACTTAGAAAATTGCGTTTTTGGTTTTTCAATTTTTCAAAATCTGGGCTTAGGAGGCGTGGTCAAATATTGGAAAAATGGTCAAATTTGTGGCGAGTTGCCTTGATTAAATATTTATCACATTAAAACGGAATGCACCACAATCTCAAAAATTTACAGTCTTATATAGTTTTGTATGGGCTATCGATTAAATTTTTTTTTTTTGGAAAATTTTCAGAACCCGTTCTGAAATTTTCCGTTTTTTAAAAAAGTCAATTTATCAAAAATCCGGCCACTTTTTTTTTTTCTTTTTTCTTTATTTTTTTAAAAGTTTAGATGTTTGTCCATCCACACAAAAAAAATCAGAAATGTATTTTTCGTTTTTTTTGAGAAAATCGCATTTGAATTTTAAATTTCGTAACAATTTTGTAATTTGCTTGTATTTTCTTGTGTCAACAGAGCGTATGACGAATATTTATGCAATTAATATTACTCATTCGCAACTTTAAAACAAAGAAATACAAGCAAATAACAAAATTGTTATGAAATTTAAAGTTCAAATGCGATTTTCTCGAAAAAAAAGATGAACGTGTTTCTGATTTTTTTTGTGTATATGGACAAACATCTAAACTTTTAAAAAAATAATTAAAAAAGTTATATTTTGAGGATGTTTATTCTGGCTCGAGGTCATTATTTTCTTTACTAATTAAAACCATGATATTCTCATAGCATAATTTTCAAGAAAATTATTTTTTGTTTTAAATTTATTTATGTTGGTCATTTTTGCAAGACTTAATCGACACGTGTTTCGGAATTTGTCAAGATTCCATTGTCAAGATTATTTAGCAAAAATAGAAACGATTTACTACAAAGTAGCAAACGAGTCTAATGACAAATCGTTTGGTGCACAAACTAGCAAATTAATACATATTCGCCTCTATTCTCAATGAGAATTAGGAAGACGAAGAAATTGTACCATGCTAATAAGGCAACGATTATCAATAACCAACAAAAATATTTAAAACAATTTTACATACGATAGTCCATTGGACTACAACAATATGTTTTTTGTGTTTTTGTTGTAACAAATACTCCATATTAGGGTTATTCATCACATGGCGTGCCAACCATTATGTTCAAATTCTGATTAATTTTTATTAAAAAATAAAAATTGTTTTATTCGACCTTTAAAATATTATATTTTGAGGATGTTTATTCTGGCTCGAGGTCATTATTTTTTGTTGGTTATTGATAATCGTTGCCTTATTAGCATGGTACAATTTCTTCGTCTTCCTAATTCTCATTGAGAATAGAGGCGAATATGTATTAATTTGCTAGTTTGTGCACCAAACGATTTGTCATTAGACTCGTTTGCTACTTTGTAGTAAATCGTTTCTATTTTTGCTAAATAATCTTGACAATGGAATCTTGACAAATTCCGAAACACGTGTCGATTAAGTCTTGCAAAAATGACCAACATAAATAAATTTAAAACAAAAAATAATTTTCTTGAAAATTATGCTATGAGAATATCATGGTTTTAATTAGTAAAGAAAATAATGACCTCGAGCCAGAATAAACATCCTCAAAATATAATATTTTAAAGGTCGAATAAAACAATTTTTATTTTTTAATAAAAATTAATCAGAATTTAATTAAAAAAGAAAAAAAAAAGTGGCCGGATTTTTGATAAATTAACTTTTTTAAAAAAAGGCAAATTTCAGAACGGGTTCTGAAAATTTTCCAAAACAAAAAATTTTAATCGATAGCCCATATAAAACTATATAAGAACGTAAATTTTTGACATTGTGGTGCATTCCGTATTAATGTGATAAATATTTAATCAAGGCAACTCGCCACAAATTTTATCATTTTTCCAATGTTTGAGCACGCCTCCTAAGCCCAGTTTTCGAAAATTTGAAAAACCAAAAACGCAATTTTCTTAGTTACATATAGGGCTATCCAAACAACCTATTCAGAAATTTACGGGACACATGTTTTTCTGTAGCGGGACATTTGGTGTGGAATGCCTCATATGAAAAATGTCGCGGAATCTGAGATATTTTCTATGCGAAATTTTTCTATAAAACAAGAAAATTAAAAAAAAATAAAGAAAAAAGCACCAAAAGAATTTAGTAAAATTAAAAAAAAAAAACAAACTGTAAAATTATGGAAAAATCAAAAAATGTTTTAAAATTTCAATAAATTTCTGAAATATGACGGAAAATTTAGAAATTAATAAAAACAAGTAAAATAATATAATTCGGCCATGTTGAATGAATTGATACCATCCACAATGTAAAAAGATTATTTGCAAAAAACTTTATTTAAAAAAAAAATTGAAAACAAGTAGGAAAGTTAAATTCGACTTTGCCGAATCTATGAATACCCTCCACAATGCCTTTTTTAAAGGATAGTACATTTTTTAACGCGAAAAAAATTAACAATTTTGATTAGAAATATTTTATTTTGAGTAAGAAACTCATTTTTTGTCATTAAAAAAAAAATAGTATTTTTTTTTGAGTGTAAAATTTTTTTTTTTTCTGTAAAAATATTTCTGAGTGAATGCACGTACGTATGTACACAAAATATTGTAATTTTTGTAAAAAAAAATTAAATTTTTTTGAGTGTAAAATTTTTTTTGAGTGTAAAATTTTTTTCGAGTTTAATTTTTAAATTACCAAACAACACAAGTTTAAAAAGCATTGCTTCAAAATTAAACAAGTTTGAAAAGCATTATTAAGTTACCACCAATGCTTTTACAACTTGTTTAACACGTGGCATTTAAGGTGAAACCAATCTCAAAAATTCAGGGTTTTGCTTATAACTTTTGAACCACTGAACCGATTGAGCAGAAATTCAATACCAAACAGACCTGGGGAACGGCAAAGATACATGCCAGGTTTCTCATTAGTAGTCTCATTATTGTCTTTCGAAAGTTATCGTATTTTTTATCTCATAAATTCGCGAAAAACCCTTGCCGAAATTTACTCTTTTGCTCATAACTTTTGAACCACTGGACCGATTTGGCTGGATTGCAATACCAACCTGACCCGATAAATGACCAACATATATGTATGCCAAAATTTAGTAGCCTCTGTGAAGTCTTTCAAAAGTTAGCGTGTTTTCAACGGACAGACAGACGAACGGACGGACATCGTTAGATCGACTTAAAATGGATCGAGGATCATGAATATATATACTTTATGGGGTCCTAGACCAATATTTCGATGTGTTACAAACGGAATGACAAACTTATATATGAAGGTTTCTATTTCAAACGTACCACGAAAAAAAAAATGTTGTTGGATCAAAGTCAAACTTTGAGAGCTTATTGCGCTATATGAAAGTAACAAATCGTGGAACAAAAGTTTTCGTTTTTCGGAAAAATGGGCGAGATAGGCGTGGTCAAACATGATAAAATTGAGCAATTTTTGCATGATGTCGCTTTATATTTAATTTTTTCTACAGTAACTCAACGATTCTGAAATTTTCGAAACACATTTATTTTATAGTGTTTTGTATGGGCTATCGATTGGCATTATTAGTTTTTGGAAAAAATTCAGAACTATGTCTGAATTTTTCAAATGAAAAATAAAAATCGATGTAGCAAAAAACACGCCATTTTTAATTTTTTTTAAAAAAATTTTAAATTAAAGTTCATTTCATTCTCTACATCATATCAAATTTTCAGAGAGCAGTTATTTTTGGTTTTCGAGAAAATTGGCTTTAAAGTTTAAATGCCTTATTTTATTTTCGATATCACTCATACGCCACGATACATTTATTTTTGCACTTACCAAAAACTTGTTGAATTCTGTTTAGATAACAGATTTAGAGCTGATTTGTCTTATTTATAGGAATTCGACTGTTTTTTTGTTGACCAGAGACATACAGTGCCATCGCTTACTCGTCTTCTGTGTAATAAGAATGACAATTTTTTTGAACTTTAAAATCTTTGAAATAATGAAGAAGGTTTGTAAAATTTTTGAAGTGCAGACTTTAAAATATTTTTTGGAACTTGTCTACTTCTGATATATTTTAAATTTTTAGTTGTAAGGCAATGTGTTTAATATCAGAGTATTCTTAAAAATTAACAACGACTGTGAATATTGTTGCCTGGATTTATTCCAGTAAATGGCTAAGCGGCGTCCCAGAATTTCAACAATCATAAGGCGAAGATCACTTCTGAAATATTGTCATTTTATTGATATTGAATGCAACCTTGATACGAAGAATCTTGAAAAACAGTTGAATTCTTATTATAAATATGACAAATCAATAGAGTCCGGCCGAAACCAGTTTTTCGAGGCCAAACCGAAACCGAACCGAAACCGAAACTAAAAAAAATTAATGCCTGGCTGAATAAAATTTTTATTTATTTCTTTTTTAAAATAAATATACAGCACTTAATGTTTTTAAACCATCGGAATTGTTGTATTTATTAAAAAATATATATATTTTTAAAAACTTACAAAAAAATCATATTTAAATAAACTTAAAAAAAATTGTTCATTAAATCTGTAGATTAAGAAAAAAAAAATATTTGAACTGTAACAGTAACACGTTAATTGGAAATCCTTGTTACATTTTTAAAATGAACTGAATCAAGTGTAATGATACTCGAAATTGAAAAATTCAACAACTTTTTTATATATTTTTTTAAAATACTAAAATTTTGCCGAATACCGAATAGAGGCCGAAACCCCATTATTCGGCCGAAGTCGAGACAGAAACCGAATATTCGGTTGGACTCTACAAATCAGCTCTAAATCAATTATCTAAATAGAATTAAACAAGTTTTTGGTAAGTGCAAAAATAAATGTATCGTGGGCGTATGAGTGATATGGAAAATAAAATAAGACATTCAAACTTTAAAGCCAATTTTCTCGAAAACCAAAAATAACTGCTCTCTGAAAATTTGATATGATGTAGAGAATGAAAAGAACTTTAATTTAAAATTTTTTTAAAAAAAATTAAAAATGGCGTGTTTTTTGCTACATCGATTTTTATTTTTCATTTGAAAAATTCAGACATAGTTCTGAATTTTTTCCAAAAATTAATAATGCCAATCGATAGCCCATACAAAACACTATAAATTAGATGTGTTTCGAAAATTTCAAAATCGTTGAGTTACTGTAGAAAAAATTAAATATAAAGCGACATCATGCAAAAATTGCTCAATTTTACCATGTTTGACCACGCCTATCTCGCCCATTTTTCCGAAAAACGAAAACTTTTGTTCCACGATTTGTTACTTTCATATAGGGCAATAAGCTCTCAAAGTTTGACTTTGATCCAACAACATTTTTTTTTTCGTGGTACGTTTGAAATAGAAACCTTCATATACCCTCTATCACTAGAGTGGAGGGTATAAAAAGAATGTTCGTTACACTCGGGGCATTTGGAGAAATGATCGGAAGTTTATAGAAAAATAGTTTTCATTATACAAAAATAATTTTAAAAAAGTTCTAGAAAATCAGGAAAATTTTGGAAGTTAAGTAAAATATAGTCAAACGATTTAAAAAATCAGTAAATTAAGAAAAAATTAAAACATTCTAAAATTCTAAAAAAATAATGAAAAAATCATAAAATGTTGCAAAAAATTTTAAAAAATCCAGAAAAGTTTAGAAAAGAGTTAAAAAAAAATCTTGAAAACTCAAGAAATCCCAGCAAAACTTTGGTAATGGGTAGTGATTATATGACACATTACCAGGTAATGTATATACCTTATTTGTAGCATTATTTTAGGATGTCTTACCAAACATTTGTTCTACAACGTATTATTTTAAAGTGAAAAATAATGCATTACTAATAATTTGCTAAGTAATGCATGATTATTGGAAAAAATGTATTTCATATTTATTATTTCTAAACATTAAATCATGGATCACTTATATTTGGTTACATTATGTATTATTTGAAAGTTTGAAATAATGCTCACGACAGGAAATTTCTAACAACACACACTCACGAGCATATTTTATCTACTTACACTCACTTACAATCACGTGAGTAAATTTAATACAAAATTACTTTTTCACTACTCGTAACACCTTATATATTATCTTCTGGTATGCTATATTATTTCATTTCTCGTAACCTATAAAATATCATATATTTTACACCTTACTCGAATTCTTTGTTATAAATTTATGACTTATTTTATACCTTACTGGTATTCTTTGTGATAATGTGGATGCATTACTTTGAGTCTCATCGCCTGTTAAAATCATCAATGCTGCAATGTATAAAATAAGAGATGCTATACCTTATTTTATACCTTATTTGGTAATCTAAGTTTTGCTGGGATTAATAAAAAATTTGTTTCAGAATTGAAAGTTTAGAAACAGAATTTTATTAAATTCCGAATCACTCTAATATACCAGCCGTTATTTATATGTTTATATATGTAATGGTTTAATATGTACATAAATATTTTATGTTTGTAAGTATGAATGAATATTTATGTAGTTTTAACTTTCACATCTCCCAACTAACTAGTTGGTGCTACTTAATGCTGGGTTTCATTCGTTCGTTCATTCATTCTTTCATATTCATATGTATATTGTTTATTAGTATTTTAACCACAAAATTTGAAATTTTAGTATTAATATTTCTGTGAAGCTTTTGCTTTAAACTTGTTGTGTTGTGTGTATTTACAGAAATGACTTCAAGCCTTTTATGACTGTCTCCTTTATATGCATGTATTTAGTTTTCATGCATGTGTGTGTTAGTTTGATTATTTATGTATATGTTGTCATATGCAAATGTTACTAGTGGTGGTAGAAGTATTGTTTTGCATTAAACACACACACACACACTTATATCATTTCGATTCAAAAACTTACACATGTAGTCGAACACCCAGTGATTTTTTATTATAGATGTGTGTATGAAAATCATATAAAATACCGTTTTTTGTATTTGCTGTTTATTTGTAACATTAGCATGTATGGTTGTGTCTGTGTATGTCTTTATGTGTGTATAGTTGTTATAAAAAGAAACTTTATGATTTCATAGATTTATACAAATTTAAAATCGTACTCTATGAATTAATTTCAGGAAGTGACAACATGATAAACTACACTAACAAAAAAATAGACACACTAAATCATTCATCTTTTACTTAAAAAGCAATATAAAATAAATGGAAATGTGTTCATTTGTAGGTGCCCTCAAAAAATTTATTTAAAAGCTGATTGATGATCCTTCGATGAAAAAGACATTCTAGAAAAAGCACTTTTTTGAAATTCCGTTTTGGTACTTTTTATAATATCCTGAAATAATGATCACATAAACTTAAAATTTGGAATGTAGGATCCTTCGATAAAAAAAAAATATTCTGAAAAAAATACTTTTTGGAAATTCCGTTTCTAAGGGGGGTAAAAAAGGTAACAAGTAGAAAAGTTAAATTCGACTTTACCGAATCTATGAATACCCTCCACAATGCATTTTTTTTAAAGCGTAGTATATTTTTTAACGTGAAAAAATTAACAATTTTGATTAGAAATATTTTATTTTTAGTAAAAAACTCTTTTTTTGTAATTTTTTTTTTTTTTTTAAAGCAAAATTACTAATTTTTTTTTTGAGTGTAAAATTTTTTTCGAGTGTAATTTTTTTTTACTGTAAAAATATTTCTTAGTGAATGCACGTATTACTGTCATTTTTGTAAAAAAAAAAACTACATTTTTTTTTGTGTAAATTTTTTTTGAGTGTAAAATTTTTCTGAGTGTAAAATTTTTTTCGAGTGTAAGTTTTAAGTTACCAATGCTTTTAAAACTAAACCAGTTTAAAAAGCATTGCTTTAAAATTAAACAAGTTTGAAAAGCATTGTTTAGTTACCACCAATGCTTTTAAAACTTGTTAAAACACGTGGCATTTTAGATGAAACTAATCTGAAATTCAGGGTTTTGCTTATAACTTTTGAACCACTGGACCGATTGAGCTGAAATTTAATTAGACCCGTGGAACGGCAAAGATACATGCCAAGCTTCAGTAGTCTCATTATTGTCTTTCGAAAGTAATCGTGTTTTTTATCTCGTAAATTCGCGAAACACCCTTGCCGAAATTTACTCTTTTGCTCATAACTTTTGAACCACTGGACCGATTTGGCTGGATTGCAATACCAACCTGACCAGGTAAATGACAAACATATATGCCAAACTTCAGTAGCCTCTGTAAAGTCTTTCAAAAGTTAGCGTGTTTTCTCGGACGGACAGACAGACAGACGGACGGACGGACGGACGGACATCGCTAGATCGACTTAAAGTCGATCGAGGATCATAAATATATATACTTTATGGGGTCCTAGACCAATATTTCGAGGTGTTACAAACGGAATGACAAACTTATATATACCCTCTATCACTAGAGTGGAGGGTATAAAAAAGTGTACTTTTGGTACTTTTTATTTTTTCTGTAGTAATGGTCCTAGAAACTTGATCCACTTATACCCACTTCACACTATTATACTTTTCCATTACAAAAGCGTTATTTCACCAAGTTAGGGAATTGTTTTATAAAGAGTTTTGCCAGAAATTGTTCACTTATTCGATACGACCAGGTTTCAATCAAAAAGGAGTACAAAAATCTTTTAGAAGTTGGTAAACTTTGATGTGTATGATTGAAAAGTGTGATAGTGTAAAACAGGTACATATTAGGCTGGATTTTTGCCAATGTTGATTCTAAGAGGGTTCTTTTTTATTTTCTGAAGTAATGGTCATAAAAACTTGAAATTTGGTATGTAGGATCCTTCGGTGAATGAAACATTCTGGAAAGAATTCATTTGAAAAGTCTGTTTATAAAGTGGGTAAAAAATTTTAATTTTGGTACTTTTTATGTTTTCTGAAATAATGGTAATACACAAACAAAAAATTATGACATAAACTGTTTGTAGTTTATTTAAAAAGTTTTACGTTTTGTCGTTTTTATAAGAAAAACACTTTGTTTAACGTTCAGTTTTTTAATGACTATTTCTGTTCTTTGTTTCGAAAATAACAACATAAAAAATAAAGACTTTCATTAGCATTCAATTTTTAAAGTCATTTGTTGTTGTTCTGTAAGTAAAAATAAGTAATTCTTCTTTAATTTTTAATGATTTGTGTACGTTATTTTTTTATAAATTGTTGTCATTTTTTAAAGAAAAATCATTAGTTTTTACCTACTTGTGTTGGTTATTTTTTTGTAGACAAAAAATTCAAAAAATTATTTAAAGAAATATAAAAAAATGTTTGTATCAAGTGACTTTGGCACGATGGGTAGAGTGTCTGGCCAGAATGTAGTTGATTGCGGGATAGATTCCCCAAAAATTTTATTCAAAATTTTTTAAAATAAAATTCAAAAGAAAAATTGTAAAAAATAACCTACGAAATCATTCATTTTTAATGTTTTCTTAGGTAATTTTTATACCCTCCACTTAGTGATAGAGGGTATATATAAGTTTGTCATTCCGTTTGTAACTCATCGAAATATCGGTCTGGGACCCCATAAAGTATATATATTCATGATCACCGATCGATTTTAAGACATTCTAGCGATGTCCGTCTGTCTGTCTGTGGAAATGGTGATCACGGCCAAAACATTACACGGAGGTCACTGAAACTTTACATATTTATTGGAAGTTCTCCCGAGAAGTTTGGTATTGCATTTGAGCAATATCGGTTCAGCGGTTCAAAAGTTATGAACGAAAATGTAAGAACACCTCAAAAATTTTAGTACAGTCAACATAACCTAAAAATAAAAATGCTTTAATTCGGCTGCTGGTTGACTTATGTGGACATAATTAAACACCAAATGGTATTTAAACAAGTACAAACATATTTTTGGACAAAAAAGAAAAAAATCGCGGATTTTTTATTTACCAAATTTTTTTTTCGCGGAAATATTTTTTCAAAAAAAAATTTTTTTTTTAAAGTAATTTCCTTTTAAATAAAGTTTTTGCAATAATCTTTTAGAAATTGTGGAGGGTATCACTACATTCGGCAAGGCCGAATTTAACTTTTTTACTTGTTTTTTTTAATTGTTGGTAAAAATAACAGAACTATAATTAATTTTTTAATGTTTTCGTAGGTTATTTTTTTCGAATTTGTTGGTAAAAAAATGAAAGTGACGTTATTTTTTAATGTTATTTGTTTTAGAAAATTTTATTAACAGTAAAAAGAAATGTTGATGTTTGTTAAAATAAATGAATAACTACTAAGATGGTTTTCAAATGTTTTATCACTTGTTTTAAATATGTGTTTCATTTGTTTTTGCCTACGAAATATTTTGAGCGTTGCTCTAAGGGCACTCTTAGGGCAGTTAGAGCGGTTGGAGCAAATGTGATTTTGTGTGGAAGCCCCCTTAGAAATTGGAGATTGAGTATTAGTTTGTTCCGAAGAAATTTTTACACGTAAAAACCAATGGGGATCGGTCTTGGAAATGACCACTCTATGACGCAACATTGGAGCAGTAGAAATGATTTAAAGACTGGTAAATTACAATAAAATTTTTTCAAAAAATTTTAAAAAATAGTAATACTCGTTATCCCACGATCCTACTGGACAAAAAATTTGAAGAATCGATAGAAGTTTTACACAAAAAAAAATTCAAAAAAAGCAAAGAGTACATACATTTTCAAAAATGAGATTTAAATTTTTAAACTTAAAAATCGCATACTAGAGCGCTTTTAAGAATTTTTTGGGATTTTTTTTTAAAAGTACGTAAAAATACAAAAAATTTTTAAAAAAAATTAAAATTTGGACCATTATTAAAGAAGTTATGAGTAAAAGAAGTTTAAGTAAAGGAGACAACTACCAATTTTTAAAAAAATCGATATCTTTTGAACGGGTCATCAAAAAAATCTGAAAATTTACCACGAAGAAGTTTTCGAAGTGTACTAAAAACTGTAAACAAATTGGGAAAATCAAAAAAAAAAAATTTCAAAGTGTCCGATTTGACATGGATTGCCCCATATATATTCATGATCCTCGATCGATTTTAAGACGATCTAGCGATGTCCGTTCGTCATCTGTCCGTCTGTCTGTTGAAACACGCTAACTTTTGAAAGACTTTAAGGAGGCTCTTGAAGTTTTCACATATTTCCACACCAAATGCCCGGCGAAAAAAACATGTGTACCGTAAACTTCTGAATAGGTTGTATGGATAGCCTTATATGGAACTTAGAAAATTGCGTTTTTGGTTTTTCAATTTTTCAAAAACAGTGCGTATGAGAAATATTTATGCAATTAATAATACTCATTCGCAACGTTAAAATAAGAATATACAAGCAAATTACAAAATTGTTATGAAATTTTAAATTCAAATGCGATTTTCTCGAAAAAAACGAAGAACGTGTTTCTGAATTTTTTTGTGTGGATGGACAAACATCTAAACTTTAAAAAAAAAAATAAAAAAACCAAAAAAAAAAGTGGCCGGATTTTTGATAAATTGACTTTTTTAAAAAATGGAAAATTTCAAACGGGTTCTGAAAATTTTCAAAAAAAAAAAAATTAATCATTAGCCCATACAAAACTATATAAGGATGTAAATTTTTGACATTGTGGTGCATTCCGTTTTAATGTGATAAATATTTAATAAAGACAACTCGACACAAATTTTACCATTTTTCCAATATTTGACCACGCCTCCTAAGCCCAGTTTTTGAAAATTTGAAAAACCAAAAACGCAATTTTCTTAGTTCCATATAGGGCTATCCAAACAACCTATTCAGAAATTTACGGGACACATGTTTTTCTGCAGCGGGACATTTGGTGTGGAATGCCTCATATGTTGGGCATTTATCTGGTCAGGTTGGTATTGCAATTTAGCGAAGTCGGTCCAGTGGTTCAAAAGTTTTAAGCAAAAGACTGAATTTCGGCAAGGGTTTTTCGTGAATTTACATGATAAAAAACACGATATCTTTCGAAAGGCAATTCTGAGAATGCTGAAGCTTTTCATATATATTTCAGCCAAATCGGTCCAGGGGTTCAAAAGTTATTAGCAAAACCGTGGATTTCAGATTAGTTTCACCTTAAATTCACGTGTTGAAAGTCCGTTAAACATGTTTTAAAAACATTGGTAAGTCACAAAAATGTTTTACAACTGTCACTCAAAAATATTTTTACACTAAAAAACAAAAAAAAAAAAATTCACTCGAAAAAATTTCACACTCAAAAAAATTTTACACTCAAAAAAAAAATTGGTAAATTATTTCTTTTTTCAAATATTAGTTAAAAAAAAGTTTTTTTTACACAAAATAAAATATTTCTAATCAAAAATTTTATTTTTTCACGTTAGAAAATTTACTATCACTGAAAAAGGGCATTGTGAAAGATATTCATAGATTCGGCGAAGTCGAATTTAACTTTTTTATTTGTTTTTTTTAATTTTTTTACACACCCACTTGGTTTATTTCGAAAAAAATATAGTTTAAACTTTAAACAAAAATATTTTGCCCTCAAATCAAACTGCATACATAGTTGGTATATTTGTTAATTACTAACATAACATAGTATTATTCAGAAACAAAATATTGGTATTGATTATTGATTACGTATTGTATGACCGACCTACATAACTATTTCTTTGAGTGCAGTTATGAATAGAATAATTTAAAATTGAACAAAAAAAAAAAACACAACACAACAAAAGTTTGTCTACTATTCACTCTGTTGTAAATCGAAACTTTTAAATGGAATTCATTTATAAAATGTGGTATGTTTTCCAATCTTTCTCCCTTTTTCTGTAATTCTTTTGTGAATATTTTTTTTTAATTAGAATTCACAACAAGATTAAAAAAGCAAAAAAAAAATTTAAATAATGTTTAAAAATAAAAGAAAAATGTCACATTTTATTGTTCTTACAACTTTAAGAAAAATCTTTAGATTTTCTTTAAAAATAAATACCTTAATGGTAGTATATGGGGCATTCCAAGCCAAATCACTCACTTTTAGACCCGACCCCTTTCGATTAATGCCTGGGGATGCCTGGGGAAGTTCTAATAACTTGGCTGATTTTCAACCGATTTTAGTTTTTAGTACCTTATTAGAAAGGCATTTTACTCTACATCATAATTCTGTAATTGCTTGAAATAAAACTTAACTTAAAATATCAAAAATATTGCGAAAACAGAAAAAAATTCATATTTTTCCTTGTAATCCGTTTTTTAAACTTCAAGGACCATGCTAAACGCCTTACCCCTTTCCGATCGTTCTAAATTTTTGTGAGACGTATTTTTACCTCGAAATGAATATATCTGGGGTAAGGTAGGGTCAATATCTACCAATTTATTTTTTTTGGAGCACCATATAAAATAAATCAGAGCCAAAAAATAAAAGGTGCAATTTTTAAAATTTAAAAAAAAATAGAAAGAATTGTGATCACATCTCGAATTATGGCTTAAAAGTTGCGTAATTTAGAGTAGAATTTTTTTAGTTTTTTACAAAAAAATCGAAGGTTTCGGACTTTTCCAAAAAGTCGATTTTAATTTTTAAACGTCAAAAAATATGTGATAATTACTTCGAATAATTTTTTCATATTTTTTTTCTAAAACTACATTTAAATACAAACAAAATGTTGTCCAACTTTTTTTAAAATATCTATATTTTTTAATGGTCAAAATTAATTAAAAATTTCAATTTTTTTATTTTTTTGAGAAAAACGCCATTTTGAAAAATTGATTACTCAACACCATCTTGAAATAAAAGGCTGAAAATTGGTGTCCAAGTTGCATTTAATAAGTACTAAAACATATCCAAAAATAAAATAAATCGAAAGGGGTCGGGTCTAAAAGTGAGTGATTTGGCTTGGAATGCCCCATATACAACAATTTTTTACATTTTATTTATTTTTCTGTTTATTTTTATTTTTTCCCATTTTTAAGAAATATTAAATCAAGCTGCTTCAACGAACCAAATCTTAAGATTTATTTCGGCAAACATAAGAAAAAAAGTTCATCTTTTCATTTTTTTTTTTTTTATTTTTCTCAAGATTCTTTAGACAAAATTGCAATATCTAAAGTATTTTTTGGGTTTTAAAAGCTACCCTACCGCAAAAATACTGTGGTTCTTAACAAGACTTAATGGTGGTACATGAAATAAAATTTTCGGCAAAATTACTAGTGATTCGAAGGCTAAATTTGTTATACATATATTTCAGATTACACCGTCTGACAGCCAATATTAAACATGAACCGGATGATATACGTCTGAAAGTCGAGATCAAATGGAGTAAAACTGCATTTACAGTTTTTCATTTCGTGATCATGTTTCCTTTTAAAAGGACTTCAAAGTTTTAAAGGATACATTTTGTAAAATATTTTTTAAATATTTGTGCTTGTCCTAGGATGACACTGGTGATGGCAAATGAAAGAGGAGCATCACGTCTATTTTTTAATTTTTTTTATTTTGCCATATCAGGTTAAAAGGATGTGAATAAAGTCATTTGAAAACTTTATCAAAATATTTTGTTGAATATTTTGAATAATATTGAAGGATAATTTTTTGAAAGGACCTTACCTCATATTTCCTGAAATGTATAATAATAAAATAGGAAATTTAGGGGAGATCCTCCTCTTTCATTTGCTATCACTAGTGGCACCCTAGGACAAGTACAAATATTGAAAAAATATTTTATGTAATTTAGTCCTCTAAAACTTTGAAGTCCTTTTAAAAGGAAAGAGGATCACGAAAAGAAAAATTGCAAATGCAGTTTTACTGCATTTTGCCTCTAGTTTCACATGTATATAATCCAGTTCGTGTTAAACGACTTTTTTTATTTTTGTCGGACGGTGTTATATGGCATTTTTTCTTATATAAATTATCTCTAGAATTTCTTAAACACAGGGCACCCTTCGATTGTCCTGAAACTTAAATATGGGAATGAGGAGGAAAAAATAAGAGTTACCTTTTTTTTAGCTGCCCAATTTCAAATTTAAAAAAGGGTTGCCACCTTATGAACAAATAAGGGCTTTCGGGAAAATCCGAAAACGAAAAAAAAAATGGGTCAGCTTAATTTTGATAGAGATTATTATATGTGATTTTGGGGGTCGTACGTATATCTATATCCATATAAACTACCCCAACGATTACACAGTTTTGACAATAACAAACTTAACGACGCCAAATTCGAACACGACCGATACACCATTGGATAGGCCTTCAAAAAACCTTTCGACCTGTATAAAATGTGTATATAGTTTCTTTTGAAAAAAATTGGAAAATCCTCAAAAAACGAAAAAATCCTGTTTTTTTCCTTCCCCTTTGACCGGCTAAATGTGAAATTGGGTAGCTGTAAAATAACAGGTAACTCTTATTTTGTTCCCCTCTTTTCTATATGCAAGTTTTAGGACAATCGGTGGGTGCCCTGCCTTGTTAGTCAAATTTACAAAGAAATCAGGTAGGTTCACTTTGCGGGCTTTGCTTGTAAATTACAGGAAAACCCAACGATAGAATTAAATTTTGATGACGGAATTGAATTCAGAAGGTCAATATACAAAATGATTAGTGGGTCTAAATTCAGGGTTAAAACATTTGACCCAAAGTCAGTCTGCTGCTCACTTTGAGTGAAGACATTTTGAAAATTTATACACACAAAAAAAAAAACCTTGTCAAACCAGTTTTTTCTTGTTTTTTAACAAACAAATTTGGATTGAAATTTACATTTTTATACCCTCCAACTAGAGATGGGCACATGAGCAGATTAGAGCGTGATTCACGTGATTCACCCGTGATCACGCGTGAGTGCTACTGAAATTAATTTTACTCACGTGATTGTGAGTGAGTGTGAGTGGAGAAAAAAATTGCGTGAGTGAGTGTGCGTGAGTAAGATTTTTTCGTGAGTGAGTGTGCTTGAGTTCATTTTTTTGCGAGAGTTTGCGTGATTTCTTTTCTCTTAATATTTCCTTTCGTACCAAAAAAAGCAACAAAAAAATTTTAAAATTTGACTTAATTTAAGTTTTCGTACGAAAAAAGCAAAAAAAAAATGTAAAATTTCGCTGAACTTTAAATTTTGCTGAAAATTTTGAAAGATTTTAGAAATTTTATTTTTTTAATTTTTTTTTAATAAGAGTTTTGTGAGTGTGAGTCAACGTGAGTGTGAGTGAAGCTTGCGTGAGTGCACGTGAGTGTGAGTTGTATTAAATTTACTCACGTGATTGTGAGTGAGTGTGAGTAGAAAAAATATGCTCGTGAGTGAGTGTGCGTGATTCAAAAATTCCTGTCGTGAGCGTGAGTGAGTGTGAGTCAAAAGTCACTCACGAGCCCATCTCTACCTCCAACTACAGTATTCCGTGAGTAACGTATCAAAATATCGGTCTAGGACCCCATAAAGTATATATATTTATGATCAGTGATCGATTCTAAGACATTCTAGCGGTGTCCGTCCGTCTGTCCGGCTGTAGTTAACACGATGCAATCCAAAATAAAAGAGCTAGACTCCCGACATTTGGCACGAATATGTCTTATGTTCCTAGGCAGGTTAAGTTCGTAAATGAGCTAAATCGGACGAAGGGGAAAAAAGTTCCCCCTTGAGGAACTAAACCAACCTCTGAAAAATACCATTTTTTATATGATTTTTTTGTGTTTTTGTTCAACAATGCAACATTTTTATACTAAAAGTAGTTCAAAGTCCTGCATTTGGACCCAAAAAGTTACAAAATGTAATTTTTTTCGGTCCGCCCCCTCCTTTTATGGTAGTGGCTAGAGATGGGATCATGAGTGACTTTTCAATCACGATCACGCACGCTCACGAAAAAAATTGTAATCACGCACGAAATTTTTTTTCTGCTCAGTGGATAAAAATTAATCACGCTCACGACGTAATCACTATCACGAAATACTCATGAATTAAAATATGTAAAAAAATGTACATATGTCATATTTTTTTATGCATTACCCAGTTGGGAAAGTCCTTGAGCCATCCGTGGTAACGGCTAGCTAAAATGTCAGAGTTACACCTGACATTCCCATGACATCTCTATATACCGAGTGGAGGACAGTTTCATAAAAAATTTAAAAATTTCCTCAATCATAATCAGTAGTTGTCAGGGGGTGCTGAAATTCCCATGACATTTTTTCTAAGTCGCCTTTGTGGAAATGTATGATATAGGTATGATACAGCTTCAGGGCCGTCTTAAAGTATGGTGCGTGGCACACAAAAATGGGAACACGAGAATGGGCACACAAGAATTTGGGGCCCCTCTGGAAAGTAAAAAGTCGAAAGACAAAAAAAAACATTCTTTTGGAACAAATTAAATTCATGTTATTACCTGTTTTATTTTGGGTAGGGATATTTTAGCTTGAGGTCATTTTTATTTACTTATTAAAACCATGATATTCTTGAAAAATAGTTTGGTTTTAATGAGACCTTCTCTACACAGAGAAAAATAAATTTCCAACTGAATTTTTCAGTTGTATTAACTCAAAATTCGGTTGCTGCTACTACATTTTGATGTGGCTAACGAACTTTATAGTTGTTTCAATTAAAAGACAGTTGTAATAACAAAATTTTGTTGTAAATACCGATATTTAGTTGTTTCAACCTTAATTCAAATGCATCCACCGATTTTTTGTTGCAACAACAGAATTTCAGTTGGAAATTAGCAAATTTGTTTTCTGTGTGTATCTCAGAATCTGAGACATTTCCTGAAGGAAAAATGTCGCAGAATCTAAGAATATTTTTATACGAAAAACGTCTCGGAATCTGAGAGTTTTTCAATACGAAAAATGTCTCAGAATCTGAGACTTTGCATACAAAAATCTGAGACTTTTTATTTTGGAAAAACTTCTCTGAACTTTAGACTTTTAAAATCTAAGAATCTGAAACTTTTTCTGTACGAAAAATATTTCACATTCTGAAACTTTTTATGTAGCAAATATTTCTATGGATTTGAAACTTTTGATATATTACAAATTTCTCCTATAGAAAAAGTCTCAGTGTATACGAAAAATCTCTTAGATTCTGAGACTTTTTATGTAAAAAAATAAGAAATTTTATTTTAAAAGAAATTAAAGAAAAATCTTCATTTTTGTATAACCGAATTTATTGGCATTTCGGGGCCCTTAGGTCGGGGGCCCTGGGCACGTGCTCAGTGTGCCCTAATGGTTAAAATGGTACTGCCCAGATATAAAAGTTTAGTTTGATATACTGCTATTGTGAAGACATTTCCTTATAGATGTCTAAGAGGATTTTTTCACACTCTTACATTCATTGATGACAATGCTAGGACATGTCCTCATGAACTACCTATTATATGTCAGAATCTGAAGACATTTCCTCATGGGAGCACTGGGCAAATTCCCCAATGACACATTTAAAAAACTTATTAAATTTATAATTTATTGAAAGACCATGAAAAAATCAGAAAACGTTACCGAACAAAAAAAAATCTGGGAAACAATTAAAATCACGAAAAATTCACGCAAGAATTTTAGTCACGCACGATCAAGCACGAACTTTTTATTATAACTCACGCACGCTCACGTGAGTAGAAAAAATTTTACTCACGAATCACGTGATTCATACGTGATTCACGTGATGGTTCCCATCTCTAGTCGTGGCATAATTTTTTTTTTTTAAATATTGATAAACTTGTATTTCTTTAGCGCAAAAATCATAAGAATGAATTTTTAAACACATATTCGAGAGAAAATTTGCCCTCCAAATTACCACTACCGCCCCCCCCATCCCCAAAAAAATGCCCCTGAATTTTTTTAATTTTTTTTGCATATACTAAAAGTATAAGTATAAAAGATTCGGCACGGCCGAATTTAACACTTTTACTTGTTTTTTTTGTAACATTACAATTTTTTTTTTAATTTTACAAATTTCCAAGGTAATTTTACAAAAAAAAAAATCTGCCAGCAGTGACTCTGACTGTCACCGCGCCGTCACTAAGGATGGCTCGAGGACGCTGCCAACTGGGAAGTTATGGAAATGTTAGAAATTTTTTTATAATTTCTGTAACTTTTAGAAAAATTTGAAGAATATCAAAAAAAAAATTGAAAAAATGTGGAAAGAAAAAAGTTTTGCCTAATTCATAAAAAATTATGAACATTTCCGAAAAAAAATTACGAAAATTCGGTTAAATGTTGAAAAAAACAGGATGAAATAAAAAGCTAATGGAATACAAATATTTAGAAGATTTTTTAAAATTTCCTGAAACTCTTAATACATTTTTCTAAAGAAAAATTCTCAGATATTTCTATATAAAAATGCTGATATATTTTTCTTATAGAAAAATTTACAATTGTGTAACATTTTTTCCATATAAAAATTCTCGCATTCTAAGCCACTTTTTCAAATAACAATTTTTCAGAAATCTGTGTTAAGATTCTTAATTTGTTTACAATTGCATTAACTATTTCTCGTACACTCTTTAGTTGCTAGATTTTTAAGAAGCTTTTTTAAAAAAAATGAACAACAAAAGTAGTAGCAGTAAAAGTAGCAGTAGCAGCAGCAACATCAGTAGCAACATAAAAAAACAAACAACAATTATATTAAGTGTATCCAACCTGAAAAATACACAATACAACTACTCACTCACACACACACACACACATACATACTTTGTTTCATCCATATCTTTATACTTTCTTAAAATGTTTTTAACAATTTTGGCCTTTAGCGTTGAATTTTTATATTCTCTTTTTTTCTTTTTATTTTACTTTTATTTATTTATTTATTTATTTTTTTTTTTTTGTTAATTCTATATGTGTAGCCTAAATTTTCTTCAGTTTTTTTTTTTTTTTTTTGAAGATCATCATGAAAATTAAGGTCTTCACGTGCCTAAAAGTACAATACACATCTATATAATAGTCCTTTTTATGTTGTTGTTATTATTCTTTTTTAGCAGGTTTAACCATTTCAAATGTTCACTAAAAAAAACTCTTACACACTCACTCACACAACAAAAAATGTTATGCCCCTAAAAGCATACTAAATTTTTTGTTTTGGGTAAAGTACTTTTTCTAACTTGCAAATTGTTGTTGTTTTAAAACTTTATTTATACTCGTTATTTAATGTACTGTTTTTTTAGTTGTTGTTGTTTGTTTAATTCTAGTTGTGTTTATTTTTTTTTTTTTATGTGAATATGTGTGTGTGTGTATGTGGTCTACCGAAAGGTTTTTCAATGACTGACTGAGTGATACATTGACTTGAATCTGTTGAAACTATAAATTAACAAAAATTTTATTAAACGAAACACGAAATTTCAACTTGAATTTTTTAAAAATAAAAGCAAATATTTTTTTGGGCAAAAATTTTTGATTGTAATCTTTTAAACAAAAAGTTTTCTTAATTATATCATTATTTTTTTTTTTTTTTTTTTTTTCAGATTCCACAATATTAAGGTAAGTTAAAATAAAAAGTTAGAGAAGCTATTAAAAAACATCTAGATTTCGACATAAAAAACTTTATAATTTTCAGAATGTAATTATTCATAGATATGTCGATAACAAACTTATTTATTGTAACTGCTCTTCGGGTGGTCCAAAATATTTCTTTAAAAAGGTCTCCAATCCTGAGACTCTTTTCCTGGAAAATTGCTGAGATTCTGAGACATTTTTTCTATGGAAAAAGTCTCAAATTTTTTTTTTTCTATTTTTTCTATAAGAAATATGTCTCAGAATCTGGGACTTTTTCTATAAAAAAATGTCTCAGAATCTGGGACTTTTTCTATAAGAAAAATGCCTCAGAATCTGGCACTTTTTCTATAAGAAAAATGTCTCAGAATCTGAGACTTTTTCTATAAGAAAAATGTGTCAGAATCTGAGACTTTTTCTATAAGAAAAATGTCTCAGAATCTGAGACTTTTTCTATAAGAAAAATGTCTCAGAATCTGAAAACTTTTTCTATAAGAAAAATATATCAGAATCTGAGTCTTTTGCTATAAGAAAAATATATCAGAATTTGAGACTTTTTCTATAAGAAAAATATCTCAGAATCTGAGACTTTTCTAAAAGAAAAATGTCTCAGAATCTAAGACTTTTTCAATAAGAAAAATGTCTCAAAATCTGAGATTTTTTCTATAAGAAAAATGTCTCAGAGACTTTTTCTATAAAAAAAATGTCTCAGAATCTGAGACTTTTTCAACAAGAAAAATGTCTCAGAATCTGGAACTTTTTCTATAAGAAAAATGTCTCAGATTCTGAGACTTTTTCAATAAGAAAAATGTCTCAGAATCTGAGACTTTTTCTATAAGAAAAATGTCTCAGAATCTGAGACTTTTTCTATAAGAAAAATGTCTCAGAATCTGAGACTTTTTCTATAAGAAAAATGTCTCAGAATCTGAGACTTTTTCTATAAGAAAAATGTCTCAGAATCTGAGACTTTTTCTATAAGAAAAATGTCTCAGAATCTGAGACTTTTTCTATAAGAAAAATGTTTCAGAATCTGAGACTTTTTCTATAAGAAAAATGTCTCAGAATCTGAGACATTTTCTATAAGAAAAATGTCTCAGAATCTGAGACTTTTTCTATAAGAAAAATGTCTCAGAATCTGAGACTTTTTCTATAAGAAAAATGTCTCAGAATCTGAGACTTTTTCTATAAGAAAAATGTCTCTGAATCTAAGACTTTTTCTATAAGAAAAATGTCTCAGAATCTGAGACTTTTTCTATAAGAAAAATGTCTCAGAATCTGAGACTTTTTCTATATGAAAAATGTCTCAGAATCTGAGACTTTTTCTATATGAAAAATGTCTCAGAATCTGAGACTTTTTCTATAAGAAAAATGTCTCAGAATCTGAGACTTTTTCTATAAGAAAAATGTCTCAGAATCTGAGACTTTTTCTATAAGAAAAATGTCTCAGAATCTGAGACTTTTTCTATAAGAAAAATGTCTCAGAATCTGAGACTTTTTCTATAAGAAAAATGTCTCAGAATCTGAGACTTTTTCTATAAGAAAAATGTCTCAGAATCTGAGACTTTTTCTATAAGAAAAATGTCTCAGAACTTGAGACTTTTTCTATAAGAAAAATGTCTCAGAATCTGAGACTTTTTCAATAAGAAAAATGTCTCAGAATCTGAGACTTTTTCTATAAGAAAAATGTCTCAGAATCTGAGACTTTTTCTATAAGAAAAATGTCTCAGAATCTGAGACTTTTTCTATAAGAAAAATGTCTCAGAATCTGAGACTTTTTCTATAAGAAAAATGTCTCAGAATCTGAGACTTTTTCTATAAGAAAAATGTCTCAGAATCTGAGACTTTTTCTATAAGAAAAATGTCTCAGAATCTGAGACTTTTTCTATAAGAAAAATGTCTCAGAATCTGAGACTTTTTCTATAAGAAAAATGTCTCAGAATCTAAGACTTTTTCTATAAGAAAAATGTCTCAGAATCTGAGACTTTTTCTATAAGAGAAATGTCTCAGAATCTGAGACTTTTTCAATAAAAAAAAATGTCTCAAGATCTGAGACTTTTTCTATAAGAAAAATGTCTCAGAATCTGAGACTTTTTCTAAAAAAAAAATGTATCAGAATCTGAGACTTTTTCTATAGGAAAAATGTCTCAGAATCTGAAACTTATTCTATAAGAAAAATGTCTCAGAATCTGAGACGTTTTCTATAAAAAAAAATATCTCAGAATCATTTTCTTTTTCTATAAGAAAAATGTCTCAGAATCTGAGACTTTTTCTATAAGAAAAATGTCACAGAATCTGAGAGTTTTTCTATAAGAAAAATGTCTCAGAATCTGAGAGTTTTTCTATAAGAAAAATGTCTCAGAATCTGAGAGTTTTTCTATAAGAGAAATGTCTTAGAATCTGAGACTTTTTCTATAAGAAAAATGTATCAGAATCTGAGACTTTTTCTATAAGAAAAATTTCTCAGAATCCGAGACTTTTTCTATAAGAAAAATTTCTCAGAATCCGAGACTTTTTCTATAAGAAAAATGTCTCAGAATCTGAGACTTTTTCTATAAGAAAAATGTCTCAGAATCTGAGACTTTTTCTATAAGAAAAATGTCTCAGAATCTGAGACTTTTTCTATAAGAAAAATGTCTCAGAATTTGAGACTTTTTCTATAAGAAAAACCTCTCAGAATCTGAGATTTTTTCTATAAGAAAAATTCCTCAGAATCTGAGACTTTTTCATTAAAAAAAAACTCTCAGATTCTGAGACATTTTTCTTATAGAAAAAGTCTCAGATTCTGAGACATTTTTCTTATAGAAAAAGTCTCAGATTCTGAGACATTTTTCTTATAGAAAAAGTCTCAGATTCTGAGACATTTTTCTTATAGAAAAAGTCTCAGATTCTGAGACATTTTTCTTATAGAAAAAGTCTCAGATTCTGAGACATTTTTCTTATAGAAAAAGTCTCAGATTCTGAGACATTTTTCTTATAGAAAAAGTCTCAGATTCTGAGACATTTTTCTTATAGAAAAAGTCTCAGATTCTGAGACATTTTTCTTATAGAAAAAGTCTCAGATTCTGAGACATTTTTCTTATAGAAAAAGTCTCAGATTCTGAGACATTTTTCTTATAGAAAAAGTCTCAGATTCTGAGACATTTTTCTTATAGAAAAAGTCTCAGATTCTGAGACATTTTTCTTATAGAAAAAGTCTCAGATTCTGAGACATTTTTCTTATAGAAAAAGTCTCAGATTCTGAGACATTTTTCTTATAGAAAAAGTCTCAGATTCTGAGACATTTTTCTTATAGAAAAAGTCTCAGATTCTGAGACATTTTTCTTATAGAAAAAGTCTCAGATTCTGAGACATTTTTCTTATAGAAAAAGTCTCAGATTCTGAGACATTTTTCTTATAGAAAAAGTCTCAGATTCTGAGACATTTTTCTTATAGAAAAAGTCTCAGATTCTGAGACATTTTTCTTATAGAAAAAGTCTCAGATTCTGAGACATTTTTCTTATAGAAAAAGTCTCAGATTCTGAGACATTTTTCTTATAGAAAAAGTCTCAGATTCTGAGACATTTTTCTTATTGAAAAAGTCTCAGATTCTGAGACATTTTTCTTATAGAAAAAGTCTCAAATTCTGAGACATTTTTCTTTTAGAAAAAGAAAAAGACATTTTTCTTTTAGAAAATGTCTCAGATTCTTAGACATTTTTCTCATAGAAAAAGTCTCAGATTCTGAGACATTTTTTTTATAGAAAAAGTCTCAGATTCTGTGACATTTCTCTTATAGATAAAGTCTCAGATTCTGTGACATTTCTCTTATAGATAAAGTCTCAGATTCTGAGACATTTTTCTTATAGAAAAAGTCTCAGATTCTGAGACATTTTTCTTATAGAAAAGGCCTCAGATTCTGAGACATTTTTCTTATGGAAAAAGTCTCAGATTCTGAGACATTTTTCTTATAGAAAAAGTCTCAGATTCTGAGACATTTTTCTTATAGAAAAAGTCTCAGATTCTGAGACATTTTTCTTATAGAAAAAGTCTCAGATTCTGAGACATTTTTCTTATAGAAAAAGTCTCAGATTCTGAGACATTTTTCTTATAGAAAAAGTCTCAGATTCTGAGACATTTTTCTTATAGAAAAAGTCTCAGATTCTGAGACATTTTTCTTATAGAAAAAGTCTCAGATTCTGAGACATTTTTCTTATAGAAAAAGTCTCAGATTCTGAGACATTTTTCTTATAGAAAAAGTCTCAGATTCTGAGACATTTTTCTTATAGAAAAAGTCTCAGATTCTGAGACATTTTTCTTATAGAAAAAGTCTCAGATTCTGAGACATTTTTCTTATTGAAAAAGTCTCAGATTCTGAGACATTTTTCTTATAGAAAAAGTCTCAAATTCTGAGACATTTTTCTTATAGAAAAAGTCTCAGATTCTGAGACATTTTTCACTTTTTCACTTTTTATAGAAAAAGTGTTTTTCTATGTGAATAATGTCTCTGAATCTGAGATTGTTTCTATAAGAAAAATGTCTCAGTTTATTTCACTTTTATTAAAAAAACATAAAACACTGAGGCGTATGAGTGATATTTTATATTACAAACAATTAAATATGAATCATACGCCACTTGTACCAATTAATTGTTATGTTTGATTTATTGCTTATAAATTGTTTTTACTCTGCCTGCCCATTAATATAATATCTTTAGCAATTAAATATTTTTGGAATGTTTGCAATAGTCTTGAACTTTGTCGATTATATGTTCTTTTTTTATTACTTTCTTTGTTGTAAATGCTATTTCCCTAAGGTAAGTTTTCCTAACAAATGGTTTCTTATTTATTGTATACACGATTTTACTAAATATGTTTTCCATTCACTCGAACGCTAATTCTTAGTATAAAGTCATTTTGAATAATAATATGCTCAATTTCATTGTAAATGTGCTGTCAAAAAGACTAAAATACAAAACATTTTTGTATTTTTACCTTTCAAATGCCATTAATGCTTTGTCTGTCACGCATTTAATTTTATATTTAGTTGAGTTTTTTCGGTATTTTATATTGTTGTCAAATATGTTTTGTGTATAATAATAAGAATTGAATAGATAAAATGCAAAATTCTTGCATACAAAATTTTTACAATACCATCACCATTTTACTATGTATTTGCCTTAAAGGCATGTTTATCACACATTCATATGTTGAGAAAAAAAAAAACACAAATTCAGAGGATGTAGTGACATTGTCAATTTGTATGAATAAAAAAATTTATGTATGGAGATATTTTTTTATAATACATATTTACTCTCATCATCACCATCAAATTCAGCTATTCTTCTTTTTTATCAAAAAAAAAATAATAAAAAGACATCATCATCATTGTATGATTTTTCACTCACCACATAAGAAACAACGTCATCAATTTACTTTTTATGTAAATATAATTTTTTTGAACAAAAAAATTTAACCAAATCTGTTTGTTTTACAAATTATATGAAAATAAAGAAACTGATTTTTATAGCTTTATATGTTTTGTTTGTATGATTTTTATGATTTTGCAGCCAATGTATTTTTTTATAAAATAAACAGAATTATTGAATTTATTATCTGGTATGTTTAATAGTTATGCTTAAAGTAGGGTATAAGGGGCACACTTTTTATTAAAACAAATATCTCAAATTCTGAAAATTTTTTCATACGAAAAATGTCTCAGAATATGAGAATTTTTAAATACAAAAATTATTTCAGAATCTCAAAATTTTCTATACAAAAAATGTCTCAACATCTGTGACATTTCCTGTAGGAAAAATGTCTCAAAATCTGAGAATTTTCCTAAACGAAAAATGTCTCAGAGTCTGAGACTTTTTCTATACAAAAAATGTTTCAGAATCTGAGAATTTTTCTATATGATAAATGTCTTAGAATCTGAGACTTTTTCTATAAGAAAAATGTCTCCGAATTTTGTCTTTACAAAAAATGTCCCGAATCTGATATTTTTTCTATTACAAAGAGTTTTTCTATAGAAAAAATGTCTCAGAATCTTAGACTTTTTTATTCAAAAAATTATTCAGAATCTAAGACTTTTTCTATACGAAAAATGTCTCAGAACTTAACACTTTTTCAATAAGATAAATGTTTCATAATTTGCAATAAAGCAATAAATAAACATAACAATTAATTGGTTCAAGTGGCGTATGCAGTGTTACCATATATTTTTTTGAAAAATCTTATTTTTTCTGAAAAAAAATCTTTTTTTTGTAAAAAAAAATCTTTTTTTTTTGAAAAAAATATTAAAATCATTAAAAAAAACTCACAAATTGTTTTTTAAATTCAATTTTAACATAAAAAGCACGTAACAGTATAGCGTAGAATGAAAAAATAATATTAAATTTATAAAAAAAATATATTTCTGAGGTAATTTGAGCTTATTTAGAAAATAAATTTTTGTTTTTGTCGTTCCAAAAATCTTTTTTTCAGAAAAAAAATCTTTTTAGCACCTCAAAAAACTTGCAAAAAAAGATAAATCTTGATATATGGCAACACTGGGCGTATGATATATATTTAATTGCTTGCAATATAAAATATCACTCATACGCCTCAGTGTTTTATGATTGTTTATTAATTAACTGAGCTAAAACACCTCAATTCAACCGACAAAATGACCACACCCCCTCCAAATTTGAGGAAATTAAGTCCTGGGGTTTACTTTAACAAAAAAGAGATTTTTCCAATTTTTCAGGCTTCTGGTCCTTTCAGTATTCGAGATATGCGGTCTTAAAAATTAACAAAATCGTATATATTTGACAAAAGATATCTTAAAAAGTAATAATAATACTGGTCTCATTCAGGTTTCAAATAATAGGTAATAAGACAGCATTTAAAATGGCTTTCCCCAAGATTTTTTTTGAAAAAGGTCAAAGGTCATTGGTTTATACCCTAATTTTTGGAGAGCTATATCTCAAAAAACGGTATTTTTAAAATTTTGGAAAAAATATATGTTGTTAAAAATCACCTATACTACCTAAGTTTAAATTTTCAGGATGGAGACTTCATTGGAACTTTTAATATTAATAGATACCCAGCAAAATTTTCGGTTGCAAAGAACCGATTGTGGAACAACTTATACTTCCCTAGAACCTGTTCTAATTCTTATGCAACACCGATTCTTTTTACAAAGGGATTGTCCCAAAAGCAACAGATGTTTGTAAGCAAAATTAGAACACGTTTGTGTTCCTCGGAATCGGTTCTAGAAGTAAAATTTGGAACAGAAAAAGAATTAAAGAAATATTTTGAGTTGCATTAATTTATTTAACAAAGATAAAGACAATCATATATAAATGGAATATTTACATTTTTTTAACACACATTTATCCTCTTTCGCCTCCAAAGTTGCATTTTGGGCCTGAATAATGACATACCAGAACATGGATTTTCTGCAAACAAAAATAAAAAACATAACATTATTAGTATTTGACCCGACCCAGACAATGAAAATTTAATTTACTCACCTTTGTTTCAACAATTTTCACGAATATATCCTGCTATTTTAAAAGAATTTCGGGTTTTTTCTTGGTTAACAAAAATAAATTGATATTTATTTTTTAATTTTTTTGACACATAATTTTTTTTTAATTCCTGGGAACCAAAAGGTTATGAAACTTTGATTGCAGAGAACAAGCTTACAATAACTTTCGCTTAACTTGTTCTGAATAATTAAAGTGTAATAGTGTATGGTTACCGAAGAACCTGTTCTAGAACAAGTGTTGTCAGAATCGGTTCTGAAAAATTTTCCTGGGTACATTGTAATTTCCCTTAGAAAAAAAAAATTTTTTTGTCTTTGAAATTCTGGTACCAAAATTGATTTTTCTGAAAGTTTTTGACGTGCTGAGTCCAAATATGACCTTTGAACTGGCCTATCGCTATTACTTTTCAAGATATATGCACCTAAATGTTCAAAAAAAACACAGCAATAGCATTTTAGCAATTTTCACACATTTATGTGCAGATATCTCGAAAACTAATAGCGATAGGCCAGTTCAAAGGTCATATATGGACTCAGTACGTCAAAAACATTCAGAAATGTGAACTTTGGTACCAGAATCTCAAAACATTTCCTTTGTTTACAAAAAATTGGTGGTCAAAAGAATTGGAGGTTAAAAAATTCGGATTTCTTTGATTGCATTTTAAAAATTTTGATTTTTGTTTGGGTCATTGGAAGAATTACTTGATAAATGAATATATTTTATTGGACTATTCTTTAAAATTTTTGATCTTGAGAAAAATCGACTCAAAAGTATTTTTAAGAAATTTTCTAAGAAACGTCTTTCAATAATTTCAATTTTCATTTCGACCCTCGTAGCACGTTTAGTATTTACTCAATCGGGACGCCATTAAGCTTAAATTAAAGCTCGATAAATTACCTACACAGCACTTTTAACAAAATTACACGTTTGATAATAATTAGGTGTATTATTGTTATCTTTGTCTTAAATGGATTGCTAACTGATATCAAACACACGAAATAACCCAGGAAATTTCTTTAGAACAGATTCCTATTACAATAGATTCTTGAATATACTATTCTAAGGTAATCAAAACAAAATTTTCTATGTAAACTCATTTTTCAAAAAAACTACTTGCTCTAAAAAACGATTGCTTTCGGGACAATTTCAAACAAAAATCATTGATTCTGGAATATTAAGTAGAACCGGTTGCAGGGTAATATGATGCGTTCTGGAACCGATTATTTGGAACGGAAAATTTTGCTGGGAAGCAGCGAGTCACTGTATTTATTATCCCAGTTGGCAAAATAAAATCAACCCTGACATACTACTGACTCCCCCTTTTTGAAATCGCTGACATCTTCATACAATTTTTCAAAATGTCCCCATTGACATGTCAGCAATTGGTAAACAGTGTCACCCAGTATTGGTGGTCCCCAACAATTCGTGTAAA
The DNA here is from genome assembly GCA_963921195.1 of Pegoplata infirma. NCBI lineage: Eukaryota > Metazoa > Arthropoda > Insecta > Diptera > Anthomyiidae > Pegoplata > Pegoplata infirma. Next base: position 259,329,682 of record OY992536.1, on the reverse strand, counting down.
CAACCGCTGACCAACTGCTGACATGTAATTTTTTTTGAAAAATTGTATGAAGATGTCAGCAATTTTACAAAGGGAGAATCAGCAGTATGTCAGCGGTGACTGGACCAGATCAAAAATAACTGGACAATCCAGGCCATTCCCGGCCGTCTGGCAGCCCTAACTGGGCTTGTCACAAAAATTAACCAGCTGGGCACCCTGCTGGTAAAACTATTCAAGTACGCTGAATTCAATGGTTCTAGCAGTTTTTCGAAGTTAGCGCTCGTATTCGCGATATCCGCGATTTCAAATTGTAGAGCCTTGGTACTACAAAAATTAAATTTTTACGCTTTTGGGATAGTTTTTAAATATAAATTTTAAAAATGCATTTTTAGCGAAAAAAAATTTCCGCGCAAAAAAAAAATCCGCGAAAAAAAAATTTTTCCGAAAAATGCTGTGTCTGTAATTTATCGTATTCTACTCATTTTCATAAATTAATAAGAACAAAAAAAATGGAAAAAAAAAATTCGCAAAAAAAAATTTACGCGAATTTTTTTTTGTATATTCAATAGAGTTTAAGTAGATGAAAAAAATTCAGCAATTGTCTAAATAATATGAAAAAAATAGTTTTTTTATCTAAAAAATTTTCCGCGAAAAAACTTTTTTTCTAAAAATTTTGTGTCTGTAATTTATCGTAATCTACTCATTTTCATAAATTAATAAAAAAATTGGAAAAAAAATTTCGCGAAAAAAATTTACGCGAATACATATTTTTTTTTTTGTATATTCAATAGAGTTTAGATGAAAAAAATTTCTGCAATTGTTTAAATAATATGAAAAAAATATTTTTTTACCTAAAAAATTTTCCGCGCAAAAAAAATCCGCGAAAAAACTTTTTTTCTAAAAATTTTGTGTCTGTAATTTATCGTATTCTACTCATTTTCATAAATTAATAAGAAAAAAAAATTTGAAAAAAAATTTCGCGAAAAAAATTTCGCGAAAAAAAATTTACGCGAAAAAAAATTTACGCGAATACATATTTTTTTTTTTGTATATTCAATAGAGTTTATATGAAAAAAATTCAGCAATTGTCTAAATAATATGAAAATTTTTTTTTTTTTTAACTAAAAATAAAAAAATAATAATCGGGAATATCGCTAATACATACGCTAACTTTGAAAAAAAAAAATAATATTACAAAGGGATTTAGTGTACACAAACTAGCTTTACCAGATGGCTGTCGTAAATTCAAATCAAACTAAAAATATTTGTATTAAACCATTTTTTTCACGAAAATAAAGACTTTTCGCGAACAAAAAATGTTTCTCGCGAAAAAAAATCACGGTATTATGGTTTGTTGTGTTAGTTTAATAGATTGGAATGGTTTTAAATTTAAAAATTATCGCAAAAGTTTAAAAATATCGTGTTTATTTTACTTAAGCAACACAATTTTAAATCGCGAATACGAGCGCTAACTTCGAAAAACGAATAGCACCATTGAATTCCGCGTACCCGAATTAACTCAGAATCTGAGACTTTTTCTATAAAAATTTCTCAGAATCTGAAAATTTTTTTATAGAAAAAATGTCTCAGAATCTGAGAATTTTTCTATAGGAAAAATGTTTAAGAATCTAAGACTTTTTCTACACAAAAAATTTCTCAGAATATGACAATTTTTTTATACGAAAAACGTCTCAGAATCTAAGACTTTTTCTTTATAAAAATTGTCTTAGAATCTGAGACTTTTTCTATTAGAATGCTATCTCAGAATCTGTGACTTTTTCTGTAAAAAAATGTCTCAGAATCTGAGGCTTTTTCTATGAATATAAGAATTGTCTTGGAATCTGTGACTTTTTCTATTAGAACGCTGTCTCAGAATCTGTGACTTTTTCTATAAAAAATGTCTCAGAACTTTTTCTATAGGAAAAATGTCTCTTTTTCTATACGCAAAAATGTCTCAGAATCTGTGACTTTCTCTAAATGAAAAATATCTCAGAACTTGAGACTTTTTCTATACAATTTTTTTTTAATCCAAGAGTTTTTTCTATACGAAAAATGTCTCAGAATTTGAGACTTTTTCTTTAAGAAAAATGTCTCTGAATCTTAGACTTTTTCTATACGAAAAATGTCTCCGAATTTGATACCTTTTCTATACGAAAAATGTCTTAGGCTGGATTACTCAATGCTCCGTTAAAAATAACTCCCCGTTAAATTTAACTTTTTCATACAAATTTTGACATAAGGCTCCGTTAAATCGGCAGTTAGCAGCTAACTTTTCACTGAGTAATCTGCCCTTAGAATCTGAGACTTTTTCTAAACGAAAATTTTCTCAGAATCTGAGATTTTTTGTATAAGAAAAATGTCTAAGAATCTTAGACTTTTTCTATACGGTTATATTCAGTCGTGTTTGACCATTTACAAGTTTCTTATTTCCAATTCCCATTTATATTTTCTTATTTTTTTGTACTTTAATTTTCTACCACAAATCTGAGATTTATTATGAATTTTTATTTCTTTTTCATTGGTGCTAAAAAGATTTTCGCTGACTAACAACATTTTCATCTATCAGCATAAATGAAGCAAATACGTGCAGATATGTAGATTTGAGTTCTTTTACAAAAATATTTTTTTTTATATTTTTTGTATGTGTTAGTGCTGCTACTTTTTTTCATCCGTTTCCTGTATGTTGCTGTGTCCATTTGCGGCTTTGTTAGTTGTTTGTTATTCGTATTCCTTCTATCCGAATGTATTTTTTTTTATTCTCTCTTTTTGGTTTTCATACATTTTACATGAATTTGCAGTTATGGTCATTCTTACATTTATATTTTTTTTTTTATATATTTACATACATATGTACATTAGACTGGGTCGACCATAAAGGAGAAAAAAAAAGTTCCCCTTGTGCGGGCTTAATTTTAAAGCTTACCTCGAAAAAGTTCCATAGCCAAAATATAAGATTTTTAGGTCGCGATTTGGTACCGCCGAAATCGTTATTTGTTCATAACTTTGTCATTTGATGTCCGATCGTTTTAAAAAAAAAATTGTTTGAAAGTCCTCCGCGAGTACAAAATTTGACTCATATTTGGTTTTGACCTCTGAGCTCATCTTCGTGTCATGAGTGTTAGTTTCTCAGCTTTCTACCCACATAATTGATTTTTATTTTTCCATTAAATTATAGCACTAAAAAATTCATGAAATTCTTCCCTTGGAAGTATTCAGTTAAATTTATTAACAAAAAAGTTACATTTGATTTAAGATTTTCGTATACAATATAAAGAAAATTAGAAAAAACACTTGTTATTATGCCTTTAAACTATATTTAATTTTTTTAGTTTGTATTTAAATACATACGAACAAGTGTTTTAAATCTTTTTCTATGGAAATTTAAAATTGAATGTAACTTTTTTGTTAATTAATTTAAGAGGGTACTTCTAAGGGAAGAATTTCATGAATTTTTTAATGCTATAATTTAATGAAAAAATAAAAATCATTTAGGTGGGTAGAAAGCTGAGAAACTAACACTCATGACACGAAGATGAGCTCAGAGGTCAAAACCAGATATGAGTCAAATTTAGTACTCGGGGAGGACTTTCAAACAATTTTTTTTTTAAAACGATCGGACATCAAATGACAAAGTTATGAACAAATAACGATTTCGGCGGTACCAAATCGCAACCTAAAAATCTTATATTTTGGCTATGGAACTTTTTCGAGGTAAGCTTTAAAATTAAGCCCGCACAAGGGGAACTTTTTTTTTCGACCCGGTCTAATGTACATACATTTACTCTTCATATACCATTCATTCATATTTGAAAAGATGGACTCGTATGATAATTGGAATATTTTTAGTGTCGTTTATTTGTTTAAATGTAAATTTATTTTATTTTACATACTCATACCTACATTTATGTGTATCTTCTTTATTCGAATAAAATATAGTTAAAGTGATTATTTATTTTTTGTAAAAATTATTGCTGAATTTGTAATTTATTTATACAAGAAAACTACATATATCATCAATTAGATGCTTACAGCGACAATATATCTAATATGTAATTGATTTATAAATTTCATAAAATTATTGTAAAATTTTTTTTATACTTATTGTCGTAAATTTTTTTTATATTTATGGACACATAGCGAAACCCCTGCACAATTCGTAGTTCAATTGCATAGGTACCTACATCTTTTTACACCAAAAAAAAAAATGAAATTTCAAGTATATCCTTCTCTTGGATGTTAAATATGCTGGAGGATCCTACATGTTAAATTTTGAGATTTTTAGTTTTTTAGTTCAATAGTTATAAAAAAGTACCAGTTTTCCCCTTCACGGTTAGCCTCAGCGATGTTTAGGTTCAACTTTAGTGTCGACGAAAAGTGTAAACGCAGTTCGTTTTCTAATTGATTAAATGTCACAAAACTGTTAAAAGCGATATCGTAGCTGCTCGCATTCGCGAGATATCGCGAAATTAGTGTTTTTTTATTTTCTAAAATTTTGACAATGAAGTTTTTTAAATATCTTCAAAAACTGAGTATGCAGTTTCAATTGTATTTACTTACAGGTTACAAAACAGTTAATATCGAAATCATATCTTCTCAATTTCGCGAGAAATCGCAAAATTAAAAAAAATATATAAAATATTTGAAAAAAAACTATTTTTCGCGTAAAGTAGCAGCCAAGATATTGATTTGAGCAGTTTTACCAGCTTTAACCACATAAAATTTAAATTGCATACAATATATTTGTCGTTTCTTGACTTTTTTCCTTTATTTTAGACGCTAAAGAAAAAATAAACTAATTAATATAAAAGCTTGAACAGTAATTTTGCAATTTCTTGGGAAATTGATCAACTTTAATAACTTCGAATTCAAACTGCATACAACATTTTTATCGTTAATTGAAGTAAATGTTTTTACAGACAAAATAACACAAAGTAAGGAACAGGGAAACCAAAAATATGCAGTATCATGTTTTTTCCTGTGCATTTTATTGATAAATAGGTAAGGTATTTATCCGTTTCAGAAGTTTTTAAGAAATCTGGCATCGATTTGTTAGAGCATATTTTTGCATATTTTAGCCTTAAGAGCATATTTTTACATATTTTAGGTTTAAGAGCATATTTTAGCATAAGAGCATATTTTCAATTTTTAGAGCATTTTTCCACTTTTTAGAGCATATTTTTACATTTTTAGAGAATTTTTTTTTTTTAATTTTTAGAGCATTCTTTTCCAATTTTTTTATGACAACATGTATTTTTAAATTCTTTATCCAACAAGAATGTTTTTTTTCAACAATTACGGAATTGTGACGATTGATTCCCATTTGGTCTGTTCTTGCTTCATATCGGTGTATGAAACTATGTTTTCTTTAGATTCAGCAACTTGGCAGAAACATTAAGGAAAATATTTTTGTAGAGCATATTTAACCCTCTTACTATCGCACATAACGGTATTTGGAGGGTCTATTCTCTAACAAATTGTAAAAAATACAACAAAAAAGGGGACATCATTTTTTTAAGAGCATATTTTTATTGTTTTTAGAGCATATTTTCCGTTTTTAAGGGCATTTTTTAAGTGCATAAAACGTGTTTTTTAGAGCATATTTTTGGTTTCCCTGGTAATAAATAAATAGTAGTTTAGCGAGTTTTTTAGCGATATCTCGAAGAATTATTCAGCTAGAATTTAAATGTTAACAGCCTTATCACCTTTAATCAATAGCAAATCAAACTGCATTTCGTGTTTTCAACAATGTTAGAGAAACTTCTTTTTTTAATCAAAACAAGAAATACTTCCATAAAGCTGTTTTTCGCTATTTCTCGCGAAAGTGAGCAGCTATAATTTTTTTGTTGGTAGTTTTAATTTCTTCCAACATGCTCAAATCAAACTACTTTTTTTATTATTTCTAAAGAACAGGTTGTGAAATATAAATAAATAATAAAAAAAATTATATAATTACGCGATATCTCGCGAAATTTAACACCTACAATTTCGTTGTCAACAGCTGTGTGACCTTTGATCAAGCACAAGTAAAACTGCGTACTATGTTTTTACGAAATTTTAAAGAAACTTATCTAAAGATAAAAAACGAAAACAAAAACAGCAAAAAATAATTTCGCGATTTCTCGCGAACTAAAGAAGATAGGACTTTGATGTTTACTGTTTTGTGACCTTTAAATAAGTACAATTAAAACTGTATACTCAGTTTTTGAAAATATTTAAAAAACTTCAAAGTCAAAATTTTAAAAAATACAAAAACACTAATTTCGCGTTATCTCGCGAATGCGAGCAGCTACGATTTCGCTTTTAACAGTTTTGTGACATTTAATCTTGTAGAAATGGAACTGCGCTTACACTTTTTGTCGACACTAAAGTTCAACCTAAACATCGCTGAGGCTCACCGTGCCTTTCATCCCCTTTTTTGTCTCGTAGAATCAAAATTTCAAATTTATAATATCATATTTTAAGAAATCCATTTACCTTCATAGGCTAGACTACTTAACAATGATCCGTTATAAAATAACTCTTCGTTAAATTTAACTCTTTCATTTTTTTTAACTTTGGCATAAGTCTCTCTTAAATCGACAGTTAGCAGCTAACTGGACATTAAGTAATGCGCCCTTAGAACATGCAAATATTTCCCCATATACCCTAAATACAGTCCACAATGCAACTTATTTATGAGTTATATGTATTAAAATGCATTTTAACTGTTAACCAATACACATACAAAGACCGTATATGCATAAAAACCTTGGTATTACAGTCACCTTTAATGGGAAATATGCATAAACAAAATCGGTTCACGCATTACAGAGAAAGCACCAATTACACAAGGATTGCACCAAAAACCATCGTAGAAAGCATATGTAAGATTGTTTTTCACAAATCACCTAACCGAGTCTTTTTCGAGTGTTTCTGATGGTAAAAAACTGATCAATCATTTATTTATTAATATCACTGTGCTCGAATTTGACACTTTTTTTTAACAAGCTGGGCACCCCACTGGTGAAATTAATTCGAGTACACTAAATTCAATGGTGCTTTCCGTTTTTCGAAGTTAGCGCTCGTATTCGCGATATTCGCGATTTAAAATTTTGATGCTCAAGTACAATAAAAACGATATTTTTAAAATTTTGCGATAATTTTTAAATTTAAAACCATTTTAGTCTGTCAAAGTAGCATAGCAAACCATAATATCGTGATTTTTTCGCGAAAAACATTTTTTTGTCGCGAAAAATTTGTATTTTTTTGAAATAGTTGGTTTAATACAAATATTTACAATTTTTAGAATTTAAAAAAGTTTTTCAATTATCAACTTCGCATATTCGAAAATTATGATAAGTTGCAAATAATTAATATAATAATATTAATTGCATTGTCTATATGACATTAACAAAATTAAAAAAAAAAAAAACAAGTAAGAAAGTTATAGTCGGTTAAGACCGACCATATGATACCCTACACCAGTGTTTTCCGGAAAATGGGTCCCAAGAATGTTAGATCTTTATTTAGTGTAGAAAACACACACAGATCAAATTTTAGTGGAATTGGTTTATTTGTTTGCCAATAGAACGATTTAACTGAATATCGGTCGAAATTTTTATATAGGGGACTAAGTCCAAAAATGGTTCAATTATATTAGGTTACTAAAGTACACTTTTAACATCTTAAAATTAAATTTTTATGAAATATTTACATTTTATGAATTTTGAGGGAATTATGTGAATATCGGGAGGGTGGTTTGTATGGGGACTACCAGAAGGACTGACCCGATTCCTTTGAAATTTAGAATGATGATTCGTGCATACAAAATTTGATTACCTGTTATCCATTATAATACGGTTATTAGAGTCATTTAAGCCTAATCCAAAAGGGCGTTTGTATGGGGGCTAGGTCTTAACGTGGACCGATTTTCTCCAATTTCAATAGGCTTCGTGCTTTCAAATTTCAAGTCAATTGATTGAAAATTGCGACCTGTATCGTGCTTAAACCGATAGATGGACAGACGGACGGACATACGGGACCGACGACTCAAAAAGTAATTCTGAGTCGATCGTTATACTTGAAGGTAGGTCTAGGACCAATATTTCGGGTAGTTACAAACATCTGCACAAACTCATTCATATGAGAGATCTTTATTTTGGACTACTTTTCGAATATAACATCAATCAAATGGTCGCATCTGTCTTTTTTAAGCATATTCATTACATTTGAGCATGTCGGAATGTTGAATTTGACCTCGTCAAGAGTTTGAGGATTGCTGTGGCATATTTTTCTACACTCAAAAAAAAATACTGTAAAGTTAGCAAAAAATTTAGTTAAATTTAACTAAAAAAACACCTGATTTTGAACCTACTAAATTTCTAGTTAATTTAACAAAAAATATTTAGTTAACTTTTCGTAGAATGAATGTAGCAAAAAAACCGTAATATTAACTAAAAATTCAGCTGAAAATTTCGTAACATTTTATATTAGTTGAATTCAGCTAAACTTTTTGTAAAAATTTTTAAGTTTGTAAAATACTTATTGGTTTTAAACACTAGCACTTCACTTATTTTTTCTTTTTTTTCACAGCATTAAGTTCAGCTTAAGTAGGACTTATGAGATTTGCATAGGAGGCTACACAAGAAATGTTTAAAATTTTTCACTTTACAAAAATGTTACAAAAAATCAGCAAATTAATTAGTAAAAATTCGTAAACTCAGTTTTAAAGTCAACAAAAAAAATTAGTTCAAAATTTGTACAAAACTAGTATTTTCGTAAATTGAACTTAACTAAAAAAAGTAGTTAAAACGCTGATTTTAACTAAAAATTTGTTAAATAGTCAGTAAACTCGAGTTAACAAAAAAAAGTTTGCTAACTTTACAGTTTTATTTTTTTGAGTGTATTCAAATAACCCCAAAAAAAAAGTCCGGAGTGGGAATCGGATCTGGAAATCTATGTGACAAGTTAAAGTTCCATGGACGTGCGATGTCAAAAAAGCGACAATAACTGGCCCAACTCTACAGATTTGACCCCCCGGGACTTATTTTTGTAGGGTTATTTGAAAAGCAAAATCCTCAGATCATCTACGAGGTGAAGAAAAACATTCGATACGAACTAGACTGCCGATATGCACGTAAGTAATGAACAAAAGTACACTAAAAAAACTTTTTTTTTGCTACCTCCTATTAAACGAGAATTCCTAGTAATTTTTCAAGCTTTTCACCAATAATTTTGTAATCTAACAAGCTTTTTACTATTAATTTTGTAAATTTACAAATTTGTTGACGCGATAAAACTTACAAGGAATTCTCGTTTACTAGATTTTTTTGCTACCTTCTATTTTACGAGAATTCCTAGTAAAAATCACGAACTTTTTGCCAATAAAATTGTAAATTTACAACTTTTTTGGCAAAATAAAACTTGCAAGGAATTCTCGTGAATTTACTAGATTTTTTTGTAAAATTGCCATAGAAATTTACAAAATTACAAAAAAAAAAATTAAATTTCGATCGAAAATTGTTTGTTAAAAAACAAGGAAAACTGTCAAATATTAATAAAATGGGACTACGAGACATTTTCTAGTAATTTGACAAGGTTTTTTTATAGCGTAGTGAAAATGCAGCAAAAAGTGCAAAAGTGGGAGCTTTTTGATTTACGTTTTATTTAAAAAAATGTAAAATTTATTTAAAATATTTTTAAAATTTAAGAAATTATTTTTTAACTGGAAAAATTATACACTAACTGGAAACTGGACCAGACCCAAAATAACTGGAAAATCCAGGCCATTTCAGGCCGTCTGGCAACCCTACCTGTAGTACCACAGAGTGGTGTAGGGTATAAAAACCTAAAATACAAATATTTTTAGTTTGATTTTAAATTACGACATCCATCTGGTAAAGCTAGTTCATGTACACTAAATCCCATTGTAATATCAGTTTTTTTTTTAAAGTTAGCGTATGTATTAGCGATATTCGTGATTATTTTTTTTTTTTTTTAAGTAAAAAAAAAATATTTATACCCTACACCACACTGTGGTACAGGGTATAATGAGTTTGTGCTGATGTTTGTAACTACCCGAAATATTGGTCCTAGACCCACCTTTAAGTATACCGATCGACTCAGAATCACTTTTTGAGTCGATTTAGCGATGTCCGTCCGTCCGTCCGTCCGTCTGTCTGTCTGTCTGTCTGTCTGTCTGTCTGTCTGTCTGTCTGTCTGTCTGTCTGTCTGTCTGTCTGTCTGTCTGTCTGTCTGTCTGTCTGTCTGTCTGTCTGTCTGTCTGTCTGTCTGTCTGTCTGTCTGTCTGTCTGTCTGTCTGTCTGTCTGTCTGTCTGTCTGTCTGTCTGTCTGTCTGTCTGTCTGTCTGTCTGTCTGTCTGTCTGTCTGTCTGTCTGTCTGTCTGTCTGTCTGTCTGTCTGTCTGTCTGTCTGTCTGTCTGTCTGTCTGTCTGTCTGTCTGTCTGTCTGTCTGTCTGTCTGTCTGTCTGTCTGTCTGTCTGTCTGTCTGTCTGTCTGTCTGTCTGTCTGTCTGTCTGTCTGTCTGTCTGTCTGTCTGTCTGTCTGTCTGTCTGTCTGTCTGTCTGTCTGTCTGTCTGTCTGTCTGTCTGTCTGTCTGTCTGTCTGTCTGTCTGTCTGTCTGTCTGTCTGTCTGTCTGTCTGTCTGTCTGTCTGTCTGTCTGTCTGTCTGTCTGTCTGTCTGTCTGTCTGTCTGTCTGTCTGTCTGTCTGTCTGTCTGTCTGTCTGTCTGTCTGTCTGTCTGTCTGTCTGTCTGTCTGTCTGTCTGTCTGTCTGTCTGTCTGTCTGTCTGTCTGTCTGTCTGTCTGTCTGTCTGTCTGTCTGTCTGTCTGTCTGTCTGTCTGTCTGTCTGTCTGTCTGTCTGTCTGTCTGTCTGTCTGTCTGTCTGTCTGTCTGTCTGTCTGTCTGTCTGTCTGTCTGTCTGTCTGTCTGTCTGTCTGTCTGTCTGTCTGTCTGTCTGTCTGTCTGTCTGTCTGTCTGTCTGTCTGTCTGTCTGTCTGTCTGTCTGTCTGTCTGTCTGTCTGTCTGTCTGTCTGTCTGTCTGTCTGTCTGTCTGTCTGTCTGTCTGTCTGTCTGTCTGTCTGTCTGTCTGTCTGTCTGTCTGTCTGTCTGTCTGTCTGTCTGTCTGTCTGTCTGTCTGTCTGTCTGTCTGTCTGTCTGTCTGTCTGTCTGTCTGTCTGTCTGTCTGTCTGTCTGTCTGTCTGTCTGTCTGTCTGTCTGTCTGTCTGTCTGTCTGTCTGTCTGTCTGTCTGTCTGTCTGTCTGTCTGTCTGTCTGTCTGTCTGTCTGTCTGTCTGTCTGTCTGTCTGTCTGTCTGTCTGTCTGTCTGTCTGTCTGTCTGTCTGTCTGTCTGTCTGTCTGTCTGTCTGTCTGTCTGTCTGTCTGTCTGTCTGTCTGTCTGTCTGTCTGTCTGTCTGTCTGTCTGTCTGTCTGTCTGTCTGTCTGTCTGTCTGTCTGTCTGTCTGTCTGTCTGTCTGTCTGTCTGTCTGTCTGTCTGTCTGTCTGTCTGTCTGTCTGTCTGTCTGTCTGTCTGTCTGTCTGTCTGTCTGTCTGTCTGTCTGTCTGTCTGTCTGTCTGTCTGTCTGTCTGTCTGTCTGTCTGTCTGTCTGTCTGTCTGTCTGTCTGTCTGTCTGTCTGTCTGTCTGTCTGTCTGTCTGTCTGTCTGTCTGTCTGTCTGTCTGTCTGTCTGTCTGTCTGTCTGTCTGTCTGTCTGTCTGTCTGTCTGTCTGTCTGTCTGTCTGTCTGTCTGTCTGTCTGTCTGTCTGTCTGTCTGTCTGTCTGTCTGTCTGTCTGTCTGTCTGTCTGTCTGTCTGTCTGTCTGTCTGTCTGTCTGTCTGTCTGTCTGTCTGTCTGTCTGTCTGTCTGTCTGTCTGTCTGTCTGTCTGTCTGTCTGTCTGTCTGTCTGTCTGTCTGTCTGTCTGTCTGTCTGTCTGTCTGTCTGTCTGTCTGTCTGTCTGTCTGTCTGTCTGTCTGTCTGTCTGTCTGTCTGTCTGTCTGTCTGTCTGTCTGTCTGTCTGTCTGTCTGTCTGTCTGTCTGTCTGTCTGTCTGTCTGTCTGTCTGTCTGTCTGTCTGTCTGTCTGTCTGTCTGTCTGTCTGTCTGTCTGTCTGTCTGTCTGTCTGTCTGTCTGTCTGTCTGTCTGTCTGTCTGTCTGTCTGTCTGTCTGTCTGTCTGTCTGTCTGTCTGTCTGTCTGTCTGTCTGTCTGTCTGTCTGTCTGTCTGTCTGTCTGTCTGTCTGTCTGTCTGTCTGTCTGTCTGTCTGTCTGTCTGTCTGTCTGTCTGTCTGTCTGTCTGTCTGTCTGTCTGTCTGTCTGTCTGTCTGTCTGTCTGTCTGTCTGTCTGTCTGTCTGTCTGTCTGTCTGTCTGTCTGTCTGTCTGTCTGTCTGTCTGTCTGTCTGTCTGTCTGTCTGTCTGTCTGTCTGTCTGTCTGTCTGTCTGTCTGTCTGTCTGTCTGTCTGTCTGTCTGTCTGTCTGTCTGTCTGTCTGTCTGTCTGTCTGTCTGTCTGTCTGTCTGTCTGTCTGTCTGTCTGTCTGTCTGTCTGTCTGTCTGTCTGTCTGTCTGTCTGTCTGTCTGTCTGTCTGTCTGTCTGTCTGTCTGTCTGTCTGTCTGTCTGTCTGTCTGTCTGTCTGTCTGTCTGTCTGTCTGTCTGTCTGTCTGTCTGTCTGTCTGTCTGTCTGTCTGTCTGTCTGTCTGTCTGTCTGTCTGTCTGTCTGTCTGTCTGTCTGTCTGTCTGTCTGTCTGTCTGTCTGTCTGTCTGTCTGTCTGTCTGTCTGTCTGTCTGTCTGTCTGTCTGTCTGTCTGTCTGTCTGTCTGTCTGTCTGTCTGTCTGTCTGTCTGTCTGTCTGTCTGTCTGTCTGTCTGTCTGTCTGTCTGTCTGTCTGTCTGTCTGTCTGTCTGTCTGTCTGTCTGTCTGTCTGTCTGTCTGTCTGTCTGTCTGTCTGTCTGTCTGTCTGTCTGTCTGTCTGTCTGTCTGTCTGTCTGTCTGTCTGTCTGTCTGTCTGTCTGTCTGTCTGTCTGTCTGTCTGTCTGTCTGTCTGTCTGTCTGTCTGTCTGTCTGTCTGTCTGTCTGTCTGTCTGTCTGTCTGTCTGTCTGTCTGTCTGTCTGTCTGTCTGTCTGTCTGTCTGTCTGTCTGTCTGTCTGTCTGTCTGTCTGTCTGTCTGTCTGTCTGTCTGTCTGTCTGTCTGTCTGTCTGTCTGTCTGTCTGTCTGTCTGTCTGTCTGTCTGTCTGTCTGTCTGTCTGTCTGTCTGTCTGTCTGTCTGTCTGTCTGTCTGTCTGTCTGTCTGTCTGTCTGTCTGTCTGTCTGTCTGTCTGTCTGTCTGTCTGTCTGTCTGTCTGTCTGTCTGTCTGTCTGTCTGTCTGTCTGTCTGTCTGTCTGTCTGTCTGTCTGTCTGTCTGTCTGTCTGTCTGTCTGTCTGTCTGTCTGTCTGTCTGTCTGTCTGTCTGTCTGTCTGTCTGTCTGTCTGTCTGTCTGTCTGTCTGTCTGTCTGTCTGTCTGTCTGTCTGTCTGTCTGTCTGTCTGTCTGTCTGTCTGTCTGTCTGTCTGTCTGTCTGTCTGTCTGTCTGTCTGTCTGTCTGTCTGTCTGTCTGTCTGTCTGTCTGTCTGTCTGTCTGTCTGTCTGTCTGTCTGTCTGTCTGTCTGTCTGTCTGTCTGTCTGTCTGTCTGTCTGTCTGTCTGTCTGTCTGTCTGTCTGTCTGTCTGTCTGTCTGTCTGTCTGTCTGTCTGTCTGTCTGTCTGTCTGTCTGTCTGTCTGTCTGTCTGTCTGTCTGTCTGTCTGTCTGTCTGTCTGTCTGTCTGTCTGTCTGTCTGTCTGTCTGTCTGTCTGTCTGTCTGTCTGTCTGTCTGTCTGTCTGTCTGTCTGTCTGTCTGTCTGTCTGTCTGTCTGTCTGTCTGTCTGTCTGTCTGTCTGTCTGTCTGTCTGTCTGTCTGTCTGTCTGTCTGTCTGTCTGTCTGTCTGTCTGTCTGTCTGTCTGTCTGTCTGTCTGTCTGTCTGTCTGTCTGTCTGTCTGTCTGTCTGTCTGTCTGTCTGTCTGTCTGTCTGTCTGTCTGTCTGTCTGTCTGTCTGTCTGTCTGTCTGTCTGTCTGTCTGTCTGTCTGTCTGTCTGTCTGTCTGTCTGTCTGTCTGTCTGTCTGTCTGTCTGTCTGTCTGTCTGTCTGTCTGTCTGTCTGTCTGTCTGTCTGTCTGTCTGTCTGTCTGTCTGTCTGTCTGTCTGTCTGTCTGTCTGTCTGTCTGTCTGTCTGTCTGTCTGTCTGTCTGTCTGTCTGTCTGTCTGTCTGTCTGTCTGTCTGTCTGTCTGTCTGTCTGTCTGTCTGTCTGTCTGTCTGTCTGTCTGTCTGTCTGTCTGTCTGTCTGTCTGTCTGTCTGTCTGTCTGTCTGTCTGTCTGTCTGTCTGTCTGTCTGTCTGTCTGTCTGTCTGTCTGTCTGTCTGTCTGTCTGTCTGTCTGTCTGTCTGTCTGTCTGTCTGTCTGTCTGTCTGTCTGTCTGTCTGTCTGTCTGTCTGTCTGTCTGTCTGTCTGTCTGTCTGTCTGTCTGTCTGTCTGTCTGTCTGTCTGTCTGTCTGTCTGTCTGTCTGTCTGTCTGTCTGTCTGTCTGTCTGTCTGTCTGTCTGTCTGTCTGTCTGTCTGTCTGTCTGTCTGTCTGTCTGTCTGTCTGTCTGTCTGTCTGTCTGTCTGTCTGTCTGTCTGTCTGTCTGTCTGTCTGTCTGTCTGTCTGTCTGTCTGTCTGTCTGTCTGTCTGTCTGTCTGTCTGTCTGTCTGTCTGTCTGTCTGTCTGTCTGTCTGTCTGTCTGTCTGTCTGTCTGTCTGTCTGTCTGTCTGTCTGTCTGTCTGTCTGTCTGTCTGTCTGTCTGTCTGTCTGTCTGTCTGTCTGTCTGTCTGTCTGTCTGTCTGTCTGTCTGTCTGTCTGTCTGTCTGTCTGTCTGTCTGTCTGTCTGTCTGTCTGTCTGTCTGTCTGTCTGTCTGTCTGTCTGTCTGTCTGTCTGTCTGTCTGTCTGTCTGTCTGTCTGTCTGTCTGTCTGTCTGTCTGTCTGTCTGTCTGTCTGTCTGTCTGTCTGTCTGTCTGTCTGTCTGTCTGTCTGTCTGTCTGTCTGTCTGTCTGTCTGTCTGTCTGTCTGTCTGTCTGTCTGTCTGTCTGTCTGTCTGTCTGTCTGTCTGTCTGTCTGTCTGTCTGTCTGTCTGTCTGTCTGTCTGTCTGTCTGTCTGTCTGTCTGTCTGTCTGTCTGTCTGTCTGTCTGTCTGTCTGTCTGTCTGTCTGTCTGTCTGTCTGTCTGTCTGTCTGTCTGTCTGTCTGTCTGTCTGTCTGTCTGTCTGTCTGTCTGTCTGTCTGTCTGTCTGTCTGTCTGTCTGTCTGTCTGTCTGTCTGTCTGTCTGTCTGTCTGTCTGTCTGTCTGTCTGTCTGTCTGTCTGTCTGTCTGTCTGTCTGTCTGTCTGTCTGTCTGTCTGTCTGTCTGTCTGTCTGTCTGTCTGTCTGTCTGTCTGTCTGTCTGTCTGTCTGTCTGTCTGTCTGTCTGTCTGTCTGTCTGTCTGTCTGTCTGTCTGTCTGTCTGTCTGTCTGTCTGTCTGTCTGTCTGTCTGTCTGTCTGTCTGTCTGTCTGTCTGTCTGTCTGTCTGTCTGTCTGTCTGTCTGTCTGTCTGTCTGTCTGTCTGTCTGTCTGTCTGTCTGTCTGTCTGTCTGTCTGTCTGTCTGTCTGTCTGTCTGTCTGTCTGTCTGTCTGTCTGTCTGTCTGTCTGTCTGTCTGTCTGTCTGTCTGTCTGTCTGTCTGTCTGTCTGTCTGTCTGTCTGTCTGTCTGTCTGTCTGTCTGTCTGTCTGTCTGTCTGTCTGTCTGTCTGTCTGTCTGTCTGTCTGTCTGTCTGTCTGTCTGTCTGTCTGTCTGTCTGTCTGTCTGTCTGTCTGTCTGTCTGTCTGTCTGTCTGTCTGTCTGTCTGTCTGTCTGTCTGTCTGTCTGTCTGTCTGTCTGTCTGTCTGTCTGTCTGTCTGTCTGTCTGTCTGTCTGTCTGTCTGTCTGTCTGTCTGTCTGTCTGTCTGTCTGTCTGTCTGTCTGTCTGTCTGTCTGTCTGTCTGTCTGTCTGTCTGTCTGTCTGTCTGTCTGTCTGTCTGTCTGTCTGTCTGTCTGTCTGTCTGTCTGTCTGTCTGTCTGTCTGTCTGTCTGTCTGTCTGTCTGTCTGTCTGTCTGTCTGTCTGTCTGTCTGTCTGTCTGTCTGTCTGTCTGTCTGTCTGTCTGTCTGTCTGTCTGTCTGTCTGTCTGTCTGTCTGTCTGTCTGTCTGTCTGTCTGTCTGTCTGTCTGTCTGTCTGTCTGTCTGTCTGTCTGTCTGTCTGTCTGTCTGTCTGTCTGTCTGTCTGTCTGTCTGTCTGTCTGTCTGTCTGTCTGTCTGTCTGTCTGTCTGTCTGTCTGTCTGTCTGTCTGTCTGTCTGTCTGTCTGTCTGTCTGTCTGTCTGTCTGTCTGTCTGTCTGTCTGTCTGTCTGTCTGTCTGTCTGTCTGTCTGTCTGTCTGTCTGTCTGTCTGTCTGTCTGTCTGTCTGTCTGTCTGTCTGTCTGTCTGTCTGTCTGTCTGTCTGTCTGTCTGTCTGTCTGTCTGTCTGTCTGTCTGTCTGTCTGTCTGTCTGTCTGTCTGTCTGTCTGTCTGTCTGTCTGTCTGTCTGTCTGTCTGTCTGTCTGTCTGTCTGTCTGTCTGTCTGTCTGTCTGTCTGTCTGTCTGTCTGTCTGTCTGTCTGTCTGTCTGTCTGTCTGTCTGTCTGTCTGTCTGTCTGTCTGTCTGTCTGTCTGTCTGTCTGTCTGTCTGTCTGTCTGTCTGTCTGTCTGTCTGTCTGTCTGTCTGTCTGTCTGTCTGTCTGTCTGTCTGTCTGTCTGTCTGTCTGTCTGTCTGTCTGTCTGTCTGTCTGTCTGTCTGTCTGTCTGTCTGTCTGTCTGTCTGTCTGTCTGTCTGTCTGTCTGTCTGTCTGTCTGTCTGTCTGTCTGTCTGTCTGTCTGTCTGTCTGTCTGTCTGTCTGTCTGTCTGTCTGTCTGTCTGTCTGTCTGTCTGTCTGTCTGTCTGTCTGTCTGTCTGTCTGTCTGTCTGTCTGTCTGTCTGTCTGTCTGTCTGTCTGTCTGTCTGTCTGTCTGTCTGTCTGTCTGTCTGTCTGTCTGTCTGTCTGTCTGTCTGTCTGTCTGTCTGTCTGTCTGTCTGTCTGTCTGTCTGTCTGTCTGTCTGTCTGTCTGTCTGTCTGTCTGTCTGTCTGTCTGTCTGTCTGTCTGTCTGTCTGTCTGTCTGTCTGTCTGTCTGTCTGTCTGTCTGTCTGTCTGTCTGTCTGTCTGTCTGTCTGTCTGTCTGTCTGTCTGTCTGTCTGTCTGTCTGTCTGTCTGTCTGTCTGTCTGTCTGTCTGTCTGTCTGTCTGTCTGTCTGTCTGTCTGTCTGTCTGTCTGTCTGTCTGTCTGTCTGTCTGTCTGTCTGTCTGTCTGTCTGTCTGTCTGTCTGTCTGTCTGTCTGTCTGTCTGTCTGTCTGTCTGTCTGTCTGTCTGTCTGTCTGTCTGTCTGTCTGTCTGTCTGTCTGTCTGTCTGTCTGTCTGTCTGTCTGTCTGTCTGTCTGTCTGTCTGTCTGTCTGTCTGTCTGTCTGTCTGTCTGTCTGTCTGTCTGTCTGTCTGTCTGTCTGTCTGTCTGTCTGTCTGTCTGTCTGTCTGTCTGTCTGTCTGTCTGTCTGTCTGTCTGTCTGTCTGTCTGTCTGTCTGTCTGTCTGTCTGTCTGTCTGTCTGTCTGTCTGTCTGTCTGTCTGTCTGTCTGTCTGTCTGTCTGTCTGTCTGTCTGTCTGTCTGTCTGTCTGTCTGTCTGTCTGTCTGTCTGTCTGTCTGTCTGTCTGTCTGTCTGTCTGTCTGTCTGTCTGTCTGTCTGTCTGTCTGTCTGTCTGTCTGTCTGTCTGTCTGTCTGTCTGTCTGTCTGTCTGTCTGTCTGTCTGTCTGTCTGTCTGTCTGTCTGTCTGTCTGTCTGTCTGTCTGTCTGTCTGTCTGTCTGTCTGTCTGTCTGTCTGTCTGTCTGTCTGTCTGTCTGTCTGTCTGTCTGTCTGTCTGTCTGTCTGTCTGTCTGTCTGTCTGTCTGTCTGTCTGTCTGTCTGTCTGTCTGTCTGTCTGTCTGTCTGTCTGTCTGTCTGTCTGTCTGTCTGTCTGTCTGTCTGTCTGTCTGTCTGTCTGTCTGTCTGTCTGTCTGTCTGTCTGTCTGTCTGTCTGTCTGTCTGTCTGTCTGTCTGTCTGTCTGTCTGTCTGTCTGTCTGTCTGTCTGTCTGTCTGTCTGTCTGTCTGTCTGTCTGTCTGTCTGTCTGTCTGTCTGTCTGTCTGTCTGTCTGTCTGTCTGTCTGTCTGTCTGTCTGTCTGTCTGTCTGTCTGTCTGTCTGTCTGTCTGTCTGTCTGTCTGTCTGTCTGTCTGTCTGTCTGTCTGTCTGTCTGTCTGTCTGTCTGTCTGTCTGTCTGTCTGTCTGTCTGTCTGTCTGTCTGTCTGTCTGTCTGTCTGTCTGTCTGTCTGTCTGTCTGTCTGTCTGTCTGTCTGTCTGTCTGTCTGTCTGTCTGTCTGTCTGTCTGTCTGTCTGTCTGTCTGTCTGTCTGTCTGTCTGTCTGTCTGTCTGTCTGTCTGTCTGTCTGTCTGTCTGTCTGTCTGTCTGTCTGTCTGTCTGTCTGTCTGTCTGTCTGTCTGTCTGTCTGTCTGTCTGTCTGTCTGTCTGTCTGTCTGTCTGTCTGTCTGTCTGTCTGTCTGTCTGTCTGTCTGTCTGTCTGTCTGTCTGTCTGTCTGTCTGTCTGTCTGTCTGTCTGTCTGTCTGTCTGTCTGTCTGTCTGTCTGTCTGTCTGTCTGTCTGTCTGTCTGTCTGTCTGTCTGTCTGTCTGTCTGTCTGTCTGTCTGTCTGTCTGTCTGTCTGTCTGTCTGTCTGTCTGTCTGTCTGTCTGTCTGTCTGTCTGTCTGTCTGTCTGTCTGTCTGTCTGTCTGTCTGTCTGTCTGTCTGTCTGTCTGTCTGTCTGTCTGTCTGTCTGTCTGTCTGTCTGTCTGTCTGTCTGTCTGTCTGTCTGTCTGTCTGTCTGTCTGTCTGTCTGTCTGTCTGTCTGTCTGTCTGTCTGTCTGTCTGTCTGTCTGTCTGTCTGTCTGTCTGTCTGTCTGTCTGTCTGTCTGTCTGTCTGTCTGTCTGTCTGTCTGTCTGTCTGTCTGTCTGTCTGTCTGTCTGTCTGTCTGTCTGTCTGTCTGTCTGTCTGTCTGTCTGTCTGTCTGTCTGTCTGTCTGTCTGTCTGTCTGTCTGTCTGTCTGTCTGTCTGTCTGTCTGTCTGTCTGTCTGTCTGTCTGTCTGTCTGTCTGTCTGTCTGTCTGTCTGTCTGTCTGTCTGTCTGTCTGTCTGTCTGTCTGTCTGTCTGTCTGTCTGTCTGTCTGTCTGTCTGTCTGTCTGTCTGTCTGTCTGTCTGTCTGTCTGTCTGTCTGTCTGTCTGTCTGTCTGTCTGTCTGTCTGTCTGTCTGTCTGTCTGTCTGTCTGTCTGTCTGTCTGTCTGTCTGTCTGTCTGTCTGTCTGTCTGTCTGTCTGTCTGTCTGTCTGTCTGTCTGTCTGTCTGTCTGTCTGTCTGTCTGTCTGTCTGTCTGTCTGTCTGTCTGTCTGTCTGTCTGTCTGTCTGTCTGTCTGTCTGTCTGTCTGTCTGTCTGTCTGTCTGTCTGTCTGTCTGTCTGTCTGTCTGTCTGTCTGTCTGTCTGTCTGTCTGTCTGTCTGTCTGTCTGTCTGTCTGTCTGTCTGTCTGTCTGTCTGTCTGTCTGTCTGTCTGTCTGTCTGTCTGTCTGTCTGTCTGTCTGTCTGTCTGTCTGTCTGTCTGTCTGTCTGTCTGTCTGTCTGTCTGTCTGTCTGTCTGTCTGTCTGTCTGTCTGTCTGTCTGTCTGTCTGTCTGTCTGTCTGTCTGTCTGTCTGTCTGTCTGTCTGTCTGTCTGTCTGTCTGTCTGTCTGTCTGTCTGTCTGTCTGTCTGTCTGTCTGTCTGTCTGTCTGTCTGTCTGTCTGTCTGTCTGTCTGTCTGTCTGTCTGTCTGTCTGTCTGTCTGTCTGTCTGTCTGTCTGTCTGTCTGTCTGTCTGTCTGTCTGTCTGTCTGTCTGTCTGTCTGTCTGTCTGTCTGTCTGTCTGTCTGTCTGTCTGTCTGTCTGTCTGTCTGTCTGTCTGTCTGTCTGTCTGTCTGTCTGTCTGTCTGTCTGTCTGTCTGTCTGTCTGTCTGTCTGTCTGTCTGTCTGTCTGTCTGTCTGTCTGTCTGTCTGTCTGTCTGTCTGTCTGTCTGTCTGTCTGTCTGTCTGTCTGTCTGTCTGTCTGTCTGTCTGTCTGTCTGTCTGTCTGTCTGTCTGTCTGTCTGTCTGTCTGTCTGTCTGTCTGTCTGTCTGTCTGTCTGTCTGTCTGTCTGTCTGTCTGTCTGTCTGTCTGTCTGTCTGTCTGTCTGTCTGTCTGTCTGTCTGTCTGTCTGTCTGTCTGTCTGTCTGTCTGTCTGTCTGTCTGTCTGTCTGTCTGTCTGTCTGTCTGTCTGTCTGTCTGTCTGTCTGTCTGTCTGTCTGTCTGTCTGTCTGTCTGTCTGTCTGTCTGTCTGTCTGTCTGTCTGTCTGTCTGTCTGTCTGTCTGTCTGTCTGTCTGTCTGTCTGTCTGTCTGTCTGTCTGTCTGTCTGTCTGTCTGTCTGTCTGTCTGTCTGTCTGTCTGTCTGTCTGTCTGTCTGTCTGTCTGTCTGTCTGTCTGTCTGTCTGTCTGTCTGTCTGTCTGTCTGTCTGTCTGTCTGTCTGTCTGTCTGTCTGTCTGTCTGTCTGTCTGTCTGTCTGTCTGTCTGTCTGTCTGTCTGTCTGTCTGTCTGTCTGTCTGTCTGTCTGTCTGTCTGTCTGTCTGTCTGTCTGTCTGTCTGTCTGTCTGTCTGTCTGTCTGTCTGTCTGTCTGTCTGTCTGTCTGTCTGTCTGTCTGTCTGTCTGTCTGTCTGTCTGTCTGTCTGTCTGTCTGTCTGTCTGTCTGTCTGTCTGTCTGTCTGTCTGTCTGTCTGTCTGTCTGTCTGTCTGTCTGTCTGTCTGTCTGTCTGTCTGTCTGTCTGTCTGTCTGTCTGTCTGTCTGTCTGTCTGTCTGTCTGTCTGTCTGTCTGTCTGTCTGTCTGTCTGTCTGTCTGTCTGTCTGTCTGTCTGTCTGTCTGTCTGTCTGTCTGTCTGTCTGTCTGTCTGTCTGTCTGTCTGTCTGTCTGTCTGTCTGTCTGTCTGTCTGTCTGTCTGTCTGTCTGTCTGTCTGTCTGTCTGTCTGTCTGTCTGTCTGTCTGTCTGTCTGTCTGTCTGTCTGTCTGTCTGTCTGTCTGTCTGTCTGTCTGTCTGTCTGTCTGTCTGTCTGTCTGTCTGTCTGTCTGTCTGTCTGTCTGTCTGTCTGTCTGTCTGTCTGTCTGTCTGTCTGTCTGTCTGTCTGTCTGTCTGTCTGTCTGTCTGTCTGTCTGTCTGTCTGTCTGTCTGTCTGTCTGTCTGTCTGTCTGTCTGTCTGTCTGTCTGTCTGTCTGTCTGTCTGTCTGTCTGTCTGTCTGTCTGTCTGTCTGTCTGTCTGTCTGTCTGTCTGTCTGTCTGTCTGTCTGTCTGTCTGTCTGTCTGTCTGTCTGTCTGTCTGTCTGTCTGTCTGTCTGTCTGTCTGTCTGTCTGTCTGTCTGTCTGTCTGTCTGTCTGTCTGTCTGTCTGTCTGTCTGTCTGTCTGTCTGTCTGTCTGTCTGTCTGTCTGTCTGTCTGTCTGTCTGTCTGTCTGTCTGTCTGTCTGTCTGTCTGTCTGTCTGTCTGTCTGTCTGTCTGTCTGTCTGTCTGTCTGTCTGTCTGTCTGTCTGTCTGTCTGTCTGTCTGTCTGTCTGTCTGTCTGTCTGTCTGTCTGTCTGTCTGTCTGTCTGTCTGTCTGTCTGTCTGTCTGTCTGTCTGTCTGTCTGTCTGTCTGTCTGTCTGTCTGTCTGTCTGTCTGTCTGTCTGTCTGTCTGTCTGTCTGTCTGTCTGTCTGTCTGTCTGTCTGTCTGTCTGTCTGTCTGTCTGTCTGTCTGTCTGTCTGTCTGTCTGTCTGTCTGTCTGTCTGTCTGTCTGTCTGTCTGTCTGTCTGTCTGTCTGTCTGTCTGTCTGTCTGTCTGTCTGTCTGTCTGTCTGTCTGTCTGTCTGTCTGTCTGTCTGTCTGTCTGTCTGTCTGTCTGTCTGTCTGTCTGTCTGTCTGTCTGTCTGTCTGTCTGTCTGTCTGTCTGTCTGTCTGTCTGTCTGTCTGTCTGTCTGTCTGTCTGTCTGTCTGTCTGTCTGTCTGTCTGTCTGTCTGTCTGTCTGTCTGTCTGTCTGTCTGTCTGTCTGTCTGTCTGTCTGTCTGTCTGTCTGTCTGTCTGTCTGTCTGTCTGTCTGTCTGTCTGTCTGTCTGTCTGTCTGTCTGTCTGTCTGTCTGTCTGTCTGTCTGTCTGTCTGTCTGTCTGTCTGTCTGTCTGTCTGTCTGTCTGTCTGTCTGTCTGTCTGTCTGTCTGTCTGTCTGTCTGTCTGTCTGTCTGTCTGTCTGTCTGTCTGTCTGTCTGTCTGTCTGTCTGTCTGTCTGTCTGTCTGTCTGTCTGTCTGTCTGTCTGTCTGTCTGTCTGTCTGTCTGTCTGTCTGTCTGTCTGTCTGTCTGTCTGTCTGTCTGTCTGTCTGTCTGTCTGTCTGTCTGTCTGTCTGTCTGTCTGTCTGTCTGTCTGTCTGTCTGTCTGTCTGTCTGTCTGTCTGTCTGTCTGTCTGTCTGTCTGTCTGTCTGTCTGTCTGTCTGTCTGTCTGTCTGTCTGTCTGTCTGTCTGTCTGTCTGTCTGTCTGTCTGTCTGTCTGTCTGTCTGTCTGTCTGTCTGTCTGTCTGTCTGTCTGTCTGTCTGTCTGTCTGTCTGTCTGTCTGTCTGTCTGTCTGTCTGTCTGTCTGTCTGTCTGTCTGTCTGTCTGTCTGTCTGTCTGTCTGTCTGTCTGTCTGTCTGTCTGTCTGTCTGTCTGTCTGTCTGTCTGTCTGTCTGTCTGTCTGTCTGTCTGTCTGTCTGTCTGTCTGTCTGTCTGTCTGTCTGTCTGTCTGTCTGTCTGTCTGTCTGTCTGTCTGTCTGTCTGTCTGTCTGTCTGTCTGTCTGTCTGTCTGTCTGTCTGTCTGTCTGTCTGTCTGTCTGTCTGTCTGTCTGTCTGTCTGTCTGTCTGTCTGTCTGTCTGTCTGTCTGTCTGTCTGTCTGTCTGTCTGTCTGTCTGTCTGTCTGTCTGTCTGTCTGTCTGTCTGTCTGTCTGTCTGTCTGTCTGTCTGTCTGTCTGTCTGTCTGTCTGTCTGTCTGTCTGTCTGTCTGTCTGTCTGTCTGTCTGTCTGTCTGTCTGTCTGTCTGTCTGTCTGTCTGTCTGTCTGTCTGTCTGTCTGTCTGTCTGTCTGTCTGTCTGTCTGTCTGTCTGTCTGTCTGTCTGTCTGTCTGTCTGTCTGTCTGTCTGTCTGTCTGTCTGTCTGTCTGTCTGTCTGTCTGTCTGTCTGTCTGTCTGTCTGTCTGTCTGTCTGTCTGTCTGTCTGTCTGTCTGTCTGTCTGTCTGTCTGTCTGTCTGTCTGTCTGTCTGTCTGTCTGTCTGTCTGTCTGTCTGTCTGTCTGTCTGTCTGTCTGTCTGTCTGTCTGTCTGTCTGTCTGTCTGTCTGTCTGTCTGTCTGTCTGTCTGTCTGTCTGTCTGTCTGTCTGTCTGTCTGTCTGTCTGTCTGTCTGTCTGTCTGTCTGTCTGTCTGTCTGTCTGTCTGTCTGTCTGTCTGTCTGTCTGTCTGTCTGTCTGTCTGTCTGTCTGTCTGTCTGTCTGTCTGTCTGTCTGTCTGTCTGTCTGTCTGTCTGTCTGTCTGTCTGTCTGTCTGTCTGTCTGTCTGTCTGTCTGTCTGTCTGTCTGTCTGTCTGTCTGTCTGTCTGTCTGTCTGTCCATGTAAACGGTGTAAACACGTACAGGTCGCAATTTTTAATCAATTGACTTGAAATTTGAAACTTAAGCCTCTCTTGGCCCAAGGACGAAGCCTATTGAAATTGGAAAAAATCGGTCCATATTTGGACCTAGCCCCCATACAAAGGTCCTCTTTAGTTTTGGCTCAAATGACTCTAATAACCGTATTATAACAGGTATCTTTTTGAAATTTGGAAGGTAAACATGTTTTTTCTTCACAAATTACCATTCCGAATTTCAAATAAATCGGACAATTTCTTCTTGTAGCCCCCATACAAACCACCTTCCCGATTTTCACATAAATGTCTCAAATTTCATGAAAATAGAAAATATTTAATTAAAATTTTGTTTGTGTATGTTAAACGCGTACTTAAATAACCTTATCAAACCTGATAATCATCGGATCAGTTTTGGACTCAGGACCCTTGTGAAAATTTCGCCCGATATTCAGTTAAAGCGGTTTATTTTCAACAAACTGAAGCCTATTTCACTCAAATTTGAATTGTGAGTGTTTTTTACACTTATTAAAGATTTGACAACATATAGATCTAATCGGTCCATGGGACCCATTTTCCGGGAAACTCTGGTGTAGGGTATTATATGGTCGGTCTTGACCGACTTTAATTTTCTTACTTGTTTTTATATTATTTAGACAAATTCTGAATTTTTATCATTTAAACTCTATTGAATATACAAAAAAAAATTATTCCGAAAATTTGTTTCCCAATATTTTTTTTTCGCTAAATTTTTTTTCAATTTTTTTTTTATTTATTTTGCTATTAATTTATAAAAATCTGTAGAATACGATACACTGCAGACCACAGTACAGACTAGTATGCAAACACTGGTGCTAATTGCGTACTTTCCAATATGGTGGTATGGTTTTTAGTACAGAATGATCATCGCTGCCTAGTATATGTGTGCCTGTACGTGTGAGCTTTTGTGCATGTATTTATGATGTTTGTTTACGTTTTGTATGAAACGTCAAAAGTTACACCGTGTGCTGTCACTAATACTTACACCCATCAGATGCAACTCTGTGATACTACTACTCATGTACTGTGCTGCAGACACAAAATTTTTAGAAATTTTTTTTTTCGCAGATTTTTTTTTTTCTTTTTCGCGAAAAAAAAACAATGCATTTATTAAACTTTTATATTTAAAAACTATCCCAGAAGCATAAAAAAATAATTTTTGTAGTACTTTAGCTTAACAATGTCAAATCGCGAATACGAGCGTTAACTTCAAAAAACGGCTAGCACCATTGAATTCAGCGTACCCGAATTAACTTTACCAGCAGAGTGCCCAGCTTGTTAATTTTTGCGACTAGCTCAGTGTAATTATCAGTAATTATTATAAAGCTGGTTTTTAAACATAAAACTTTTTTTATTTTGATATTGATATTCAGATTTAAGTATAGAGAGATTCTAAGATATTTCTGGTATTCGTAAATTTCCTATAGAAAAATGTTTAGATTCTAAAAACTGTCTTTATAACTTTGAGTTTTAAGAACAATTTTTTTTAGGAAAAGTTGCCAAATTCCTAATATTTTTTTTATTTAGAAAATTCTCAGATTTTGAAAAAAATATATTTTGCGAAAAAAATGTTACTTGAAGTGTAATTTTAAATTTCTACCGAAAATTAATTGACTTTCAAAGTTTCTTTTTAATTTTTAATCATTTACGGGCAATTTCATTTTATTTTCCCAATATAAAAGAAACATTTTGTTCTTTATCTTAGCATCTTCCTGAAATTATTATCTCACACCAGAAACACTTTTTTTTTTTGTTTTGTTTATAAATTAAAAAAGTTTTTTTTTTAAATTACAAAAAAAAACTAAAACAAAAAGAAATTTAAACGAAACAATATCCCACTGAGACTAATTGTAAGCCCTTTTTCCAACATCCGATGTAAGAACGGTATAGTTACCATTAACAGAAAAAAAAAACTAGAAAAAGGATGTTAAAAGGAAATTAGAAAAAACTTGAAAACATAAAAAGGGGATAACTTAAAAATGTCAATGCAGTTAAATACAGACTCAGTCAGACACTCGACAAAAAAAAACGAAACATCAACACAACACTACACCAGTATACACTTGAAAGAGAAGAATAAGTTGTGTTAAGAATGAAAAATTAAAAAAAAAAAAACAAGTTGAAAAGTTAAATTCGGCCTTGCTGAAGGTTTTGATACCCTCCGCAATGTACAAACGATTATTGCAAAAAGATTTATTTGAAAAAAAAAAAAATAAAAAAATTGGTAAAATAAAATATTTTTAAGAAAAAAAATTAAAAAAAAAATCCGCGAAAATAATTTTTTTTGGTAAAAAAAAATTTAAATACACTCAAAAAAAACGTGTACCATCCCGAGTAAAAATTTTTATACGATGCAATATATGTATAATGATATGTAATACAATATATATTTATACGCAATTTGATCCGAATAATGGTGGATCTTTTTGCATTAAAAAAGATCAACTTGTATAAAAAATGATTTGATTTCATCCGAGTTTTGACCAGACATTGTCATATATTGGTGGATCTAATTAGATCTAATTGAATAAAAACATATAAAATCCTGGGGTTTTTTGGTTTGGGTTGAGATACACCACAGGTCAACGATACATTCACCAAACATATAATTTTCTAAAACAAAAAACTGTTTGGGTACGCTTCGAACCAGATAGGTGATATACATAACCCTAACAAGGAAATGTTTAGGAACATTTTAAAAAGTTTCTTATACTTTGCCTAAAAAACTTAGAAAATTTTTGGTTAATTGGAAACATATATAGTTTTATATGGAACAGAATAAGCTATATATAATTTTATGTTAAATTATACAGAAAACCATATTTTGTATTGACCCTCATATAATTTTATATAATTATATCTACCTGACACCTTTTAATCCGAATCATGATTAAATTATCTAAAACTACATATGACTGCATATAAAAAATTTAGAAAATATCTCACGCGATGTATTTTTACTCGGGATGACAAGAAAAGCTTGTTATTTTTATACCTCCTAGCTGATGAGAATTCCTAGTGATTTTACAAGTTATTTTCCAATAATTTTGTAATTTTACAAACTTTTTACCAATAAAATTTTACAATTTTTTAGACGCTATAAAATTTAGACGGTATTCTCGTGACTTTACTAGATTTTTCTGACACTAACTGTTTGTAGTTTATTTAAAAAGTTTTACGTTTTGACGTTTTTAAAAGAAACAAGTAGAAAAGTTAAATTCAACTTGGCCGAATCTATGAATACCCTCCACAATGCCCTTTTTAAAATATAGTAAATTTTCTAAAGTGAAAAAATAACATTTTTGATTAGAAATATTTTTTTTTTGTGTAAAAAAACTTTTTTTTAACTAATTTTTGAAAAAAAAAAACAAGTGAGAGTGTTAAATTCGGCTGTGCCGAATCTTTTATACCCTCCAAAATGTAAAAACATTAAAAACAAAAATTTGTCAGGGGCGTTTCTTTTTTTTTTTGGTGGGGGGGGTGGAACGTTGATAGGTTCAGTGAGGGACGTTGAGAGCACCTTCCCATCGCGATAAATATACCAAATGTTTCATTTATTTAACAAAAATACCAAAAAACATGTAGAAAAGTGTATTTTTTCAGAGGTTCGTTTAGTTCTTTAAGGGGGAACTATTTCCCCCTGGTCCGATTTGGCCAATTTTCGAACTTAACCTGCCTAGGAACATAAGACATATTTGTGTCAAACTTGAGAGTTCTAGCTCTTTTATTTTGGACTGTATCGTGTTAACTACAGACGGACGGACAGACAGACAGACGGACGGACGGATGGACGTCGCCAGGATGTCTTAAGCCTGAATTACTTTAAACGTCCATGAAACGTAGACTGTAAAACAAAATTCAGTAAGTCAAAATAGTACAGAACATTTTTATTTATGTTTTGTTTGTGTCTAACGCATTGTATTTTTTGTCACGTCAGAACGTAGAGAAATTCTGTTGAAAATAGAATTTCTCTACGTTTCAACGTGACAAAAAATACAATGCGTTTGACAAAAACAAAACATAAATAAAAATATTCTGTACTTTTTTAACTTATTGTATTTTGTCAAAGAGACTACGTTTCATGCACGTTTAAAGTAATTCAGGCTTTAGAATCGATCACTGATCAATAATATATATACTTTATGGGGTTCCGACCGATATTTCGATGCGCTACACACGGAATGACAAAGTGAGTATACCCCCATACTGTAGTTGGAGGGTATAAAAATAATTTACCAAATTTTTTTTTTGAGTGTAAAATTTTTTTCGAGTGTATTTTTTTTTTTTTTAGTGTAAAAATATTTTTGAGTGACAAAAATGCGTTGGAAAATATTTTTGTGACTTACCAATGTTTTTAAAACATGTTTAAAGGGTTTTCAACACGTGAATTTAAGGTGAGGCGAATCTGAAATTTACGGTTTTGCTAATAACTTTTGAACCACTGGACCGATTTGGCTGAAATTTAAAACGAACCGGACCAGAGGAACGGAAAATGTATATGTCAGACTTCAGCACCCTCAGGATTGCCGTTCAAAAGTTACCGTGTGTTTTATCTCGTAAATTCCAGAAAAACCCTTGCCGAAATTCACTCATTTGCTTATAAGTTTTGAACCACTGGACCGATTTTGCTGGATTGCAATACCAACCTGACCAGGTAAATGCCCAACATATATGCCAAACTTCAAGAGCCTCAGTAAAGTCTTTCAAAAGTTAGCGTGTTTTCAACAGACAGACAGACAGACAGACAGACAGACGGACAGACGAACGGACGGACATCGCTAGATCGTCTTAAAATCGATCGAGAATATATATACTTTATGGGGTCCTAGACCAATATTTCGAGGTGTTACAAATGGAATGACAAACTTATATATGAGGCATTCCACACCAAATGTCCCGCTACAGAAAAACATGTGTCCCGTAAATTTCTGAATAGGTTGTTTGGATAGCCCTATATGTACCTAAGAAAATTGCGTTTTTGGTTTTTCAATTTTTCAAAAACTGGGCTTAGGAGGCGTGGTCAAATATTGGAAAATGGTCAAATTTGTGGCGAGTTGCCTTGATTAAATATTTATCACATTAAAACGGAATGTACCACAATGTCAAAAATTTTCGTTCTTATATAGTTTTTTGTATGGGCTATCGATTAAAATTTTTTTTTTTGGAAAATGTTCAGAACCCGTTCTGAAATTTTCCATTTTTTAAAAAAGTCAATTTATCAAAAATCCGGCCACTTTTTTTTTTTTTTTATTTATTTTTTTAAAAGTGTAGATGTTTGTCCATCCACACAAAAAAAATCAGAAACACGTTCATCTTTTTTTTCGAGAAAACCGCATTTGAACTTTAAATTTCATAACAATTTTGTTATTTGCTTGTATTTCTTTGTTTTAAAGTTGCGAATGAGTAATATTAATTGCATAAATATTCGTCATACGCTCTGTTGACACAAGAAAATACAAGCAAATTACTAAATTGTTATGAAATTTAAAGTTCAAATGCGATTTTCTCGAAAAAAAAGATGAACGTGTTTCTGATTTTTTTTTGTGTGGATGGACAAACATCTAAACTTTTAAAAAAATAAATGAAAAAGAAAAAAAAGTGGCCGGATTTTTGATAAATTGACTTTTTTAAAAAATGGAAAATTTCAGAACGGGTTCTGAAAATTTTCCAAAAAAATTAATCGATAGCCCATACAAAACTATATAAGACTGTAAATTTTTGAGATTGTGGTGCATTCCGTTTTAATGTGATAAATATTTAATCAAGGCAACTCGCCACAAATTTGACCATTTTTCCAATATTTGACCACGCCTCCTAAGCCCAGTTTTTGAAAAATTGAAAACCCAAAAACGCAATTTTCTAAGTTCCATATGGGGCTTTCCATACCACCTATTCAGAAGTTTACGGTACACATGTTTTTTTTCGCTGGACATTTGGTGTGGAATGCCTCATATACCCTCTATCACTAGAGTGGAGGGTATAAAAATGATGAAAAAAAAAAAAAATTATGAAAAAAAAAAAATTTGATGAAAAAAAAAATAATGAAAAAAACAAATTTGATGAAAAAAAAAATTTTTTTGTTGAAAAATAATTATGTTACTTTTTATTCACCAGCTGTGAAAAACGGTTTTATTTACCACGAGGTGAATTATTATTCAAGTTACAAACCCAAGTTATTAAAATTTTTGGTTTTAAGAAAATGAAAATAGTAATTATTGTTTTCTTTTTCGTTAATTGTTAGCTTATATAGTCAAACTGAGGTGGCGTCCTGCAACTTTTTTAAAATTAGACACCAGCCTAAAAACATTATCATGTTAAAACATTTGTTCAATGTTCAGTTTTCTTACATGACTATTTCTGTTCTTTGCTTCAAAAATAACAACATAAAAAATAAAGACTTTCGTTAGCATTTAATTTTTAAAGTAATTTTTTTTAGTTCTGTAAGTAAAAAAAAGTGATTCTTCTTTAATTTTTAATGATTTGTGTACGTTATTTTTTTTTTAAATTGTTGGCATTTTTTATAGAGAATTTTTTTGTAGAAAAAAAAAATTCAAAAAATTATTT
This sequence comes from Pegoplata infirma, assembly GCA_963921195.1. Classification (NCBI taxonomy): domain Eukaryota; kingdom Metazoa; phylum Arthropoda; class Insecta; order Diptera; family Anthomyiidae; genus Pegoplata; species Pegoplata infirma. Next base: position 259,299,224 of record OY992536.1, on the reverse strand, counting down.
ATAGAAATATAAAAACATGTTTGTATCAAGTCACTTTGGCACGATGGGTAGAGTGTCTGGCCAGAATACACTCAAAAACACACTCAAAAATACACTCAAAAATGAAAAACTTTTACAATGACAAGAAAAGCTTGTTATTTGTATACCTCCTATAGGTCTAGTTGACGAGAATTCCTAGTGATTCTACAAGCATTTTTTAATAATTTTGTAATTTTAAAAACATTTTACCAATAAAATTTACAAGGTATTCTCGTGACTTTACTAGATTTTTTTGCTACACTCAAAAAAGTATGTCATTAACTGTTTGTAGTTTATTTAAAAAATTTTACATTTTGTCGCTTTTAAAAGAAAAAAACATTTGTTCAATGTTCAGTTTTTTTAAATGACTATTTCTGTTGTTTGTTTCAAAAATAACAACATAGGTTAGGTTAGGTTGTAAGTGGCTGCTGACGTTTTACGTCAACACACGTAGACTCTGAGGTCCATTGTGATACCACGGGACCGTAATAGGTTTCCCTACTAGTCCCTGTCGTTAAACCAGTTTGAGCTTCTTATAAAACTCCTTAGATGTTGAATTTTGACATCCAACAAATCAGAAAGATCGTACAGCTCCCTAGATCCCAGTGAAGCAAGTCTCTGGCCAGAAAGTGCCGGGCAATGGCAAATAAAGTGTTCGATAGTTTCCAACTCCTCTTCATCCATGCAACTTCGGCAAAAGTCATTCGACGGCACATTTAACCGCTCTGTGTGCTTCCCTATAAGACAGTGTCCGGTAATTATAGAAACCACCGTCGAAATCTCTCCTCTTGGAAGCGATATCAGCTCACTTGTGCGCCCCTGATTAAGAGAAGGCCAAATCAGTCGTGTTGTCTCACATGTCCATTAAAGGTGTCCTTACGACTAAGGTAATTTTTCAAAATCACTTTTGAATACGTGGTAGGGTCCTAAATTGTAGTTTAGTATCTAAAAATGAGTGAGCCAAAATTTGGGGACAATCGGATAAAAATAACTCGTGCCGAAAATGGATTGAAGTTTTGGGACACTCTTATGTGATAAAAAAACACGTTTTTTCTAGTTTTTTGAAAATTATTGGTATATGTTATTTTTTATTAATTTTTTTGTTAAATAATATGAAAATCGTACTAAATTACCTTTCCAAAAAGGTTAAAAAAATTCAAATCGGATAAAAAATAAGCACTTTATGCATACATGCCCCAGACCATTGCATGGTTTTTAAAGCCAAAATTTGAAAATGTTCAAAATTTCTAGGCAAAAAAATAAAAAAAAATAAATTTTACTTTATAATGTTATTAAATACATGTTATAGATAAAAATTAACAAATATAGTAGTCTAGCTTTTTTTTAATTTGGCGTGGGTAGTGATATAACTTCCGCGGATTTCAAAGAAAATGTGTTTTTCTATGGTAATTTAGCAAATATAGGAAAAAAATGTTTTGTATTGTGCTGTACCAAGTGTAAAACATAAATTCTGTAAATTTTTAGAGAAATAGGGCATCTTTAACCCCTTTTCATCGAGGTGAAATGACAAATTTGGGACATTACATATTTATATAAAACAAGATATCTGCATATATCCGGTTTCTCAAAAGTTATAGAATTTACATTTTACGCTTCGTTCCGTACAATAAAGAAAAAAATTTCCCATGTTTGCTAAATTATTGTGAAAAAACGCATTTTATTTGGAATCCGCGGAAATTTTATCACTACCGGCGAAAAATAAAAAAAAATCTTGACTACCATATCTGCTATTTTTAATCGTAAACATGTTTTCAATATGATCATAAAGTAAAATTAATTTTTTTTTATTTTTTTGCCTAAAAATTTTGAAAATTTTGAAATTCTGGCATTAAAACCCATACAATGGTCTGGGGCATGTATGCGTAAAATGCTTGTTTTTTATCCGAATTTAATTTTATTAGTCTTTTTGGAAAGGTAATTTAGTACCATTTTCGTATTGTTTCACAAAAAAATTAACAAAAAATAACAAATACCAACATTTTACCAAAAACTACAAAAAAAGGGTTTTTCTTTCATATAAGAATGCCCCAAAACTTCAATCCATTTTCGGCACGAGTTATTTTTAGCCGATTGTCCCCAAATTTTGGCTCACTCATTTTTAGATACTAAAGAACAATTTAGGACCCTACCAGGTGTAAAAAGATGATTTTCGTTTTTAAGGACACCTCTAATGTCCATCCATTTGCCCATCTTTGATTAGTCTCCGTCGCAGAACAAAGCCGTAGGTTTTGCTTGCAAGTTTCTAGAGGCATACCAACACATTCCAATTCTGTTGGAACCTGCACTCACAGCAAAATACGGTTGGGACAACCGTACAAGGTTCCAACCTCAAGTTGAGGTTGAGGCAACCGGAAAATTACGGTTGAGGCAACCGACAAATGCCGGTTGCAACAACCTCAAATAACGACATTTGCCGGTTGTGGCAACCGCATTGCCAGTTACTCCAACCTGAGCTGTGTTTAATATATTTTCGATATTATGCCAAAATAAAATATGAAATCCCTATTACAAAACACATTTTTTTTAGTTTTTTGGTTTTTTTTTAATGTTTAAAGAAAAATATAGTTATATAAATGATTAAATACTTATAATAATAAACTGTTACATTTTTATGTGGTTTTAATTCGTTTGCTAAAAATCTAATAAAAAGAATTCTTCTTCTCAGAATCTGAGACTTTTTCTGAAGGAAAAATGTCTCAAAATCTGAAACTTTTTCTATAGTAGAAATGTCTCAAAATCTGAGACTTTTCTATACAAAAATATTTCAGGATCTGAGAAAAACAACTTTGAATCTGAGGATTTTCCTATGGGAAAAATCTGAATCTTTTTCTATAATAAAAATGTCCCAGAAAAAGTCACAGATTTTTCTATAAAAAAAGTTTCAGATTCTGAGACAGTTTTTCTCAGATTCTGAGACAGTTTTTTAATAGAAAAAGTCTCAGATTCTGAGACAGTCTCAGAGAGTCTCAGAGAAAAAGTCTCAGATTCTGAGACAGTTTTTCTATAGAAAAAGTCTCAGATTCTGAAACAGTTTTTCTACAGAAAAAGTCTCAGATTCTGAGACAGTTTTTCTATAGAAAAAGTCTCAGATTCTGAGACAGTTTTTCTATAGAAAAAGTCTCAGATTCTGAGACAGTTTTTCTATAGAAAAAGTCTCAGATTCTGTGACAGTTTTTCTATAGAAAAAGTCTCAGATTCTGAGACAGTTTTTCTATAGAAAAAGTCTCAGATTCTGAGACAGTTTTTCTATAGAAAAAGTCTCAGATTCTGAGACAGTTTTTCTATAGAAAAAGCCTCAGATTGTGCGACAGTTTTTCTATAGAAAAAGTCTCAGATTCTGCGACAGTTTTTCTATAGAAAAAGTCTCAGATTCTGCGACAGTTTTTCTATAGAAAAAGTCTCAGATTCTGCGACAGTTTTTCTATAGAAAAAGTCTCAGATTCTGCGACAGTTTTTCTATAGAAAAAGTCTCAGATTCTGAGACAGTTTTTCTATAGAAAAAGACAGTTTTTCTATAGAAAAAGTCTCAGATTCTGAGACAGTTTTTCTATAGAAAAAGTCTCAGATTCTGAGACAGTTTTTCTATAGAAAAGTCTCAGATTCTGAGACAGTTTTTCTATAGAAAAAGTCTCAGATTCTGAGACAATTTTTCTATAGAAAAAGTTTCAGATTCTGAGACAATTTTTCTATAGAAAAAGTCTCAGATTCTGAGACAATTTTTCTATAGAAAAAGTCTCAGATTCTGAGACAATTTTTCTATAGAAAAAGTCTCAGATTCTGAGACAATTTGTCTATAGAAAAAGTCTCAGATTCTGAGACAATTTTTCTATAGAAAAAGTCTCAGATTCTGAGACAATTTTTCTATAGAAAAAGTCTCAGATTCTGAGACAATTTTTCTATAGAAAAAGTCTCAGATTCTGAGACAATTTTTCTATAGAAAAAGTCTCAGATTCTGAGACAATTTTTCTATAGAAAAAGTCTCAGATTCTGAGACAATTTTTCTATAGAAAAAGTCTCAGATTCTGAGACAATTTTTCTATAGAAAAAGTCTCAGATTCTGAGACAATTTTTCTATAGAAAAAGTCTCAGATTCTGAGACAATTTTTCTATAGAAAAAGTCTCAGATTCTGAGACAATTTTTCTATAGAAAAAGTCTCAGATTCTGAGACAATTTTTCTATAGAAAAAGTCTCAGATTCTGAGACAATTTTTCTATAGAAAAAGTCTCAGATTCTGAGACAATTTTTCTATAGAAAAAGTCTCAGATTCTGAGACAATTTTTCTATAGAAAAAGTCTCAGATTCTGAGACAATTTTTCTATAGAAAAAGTCTCAGATTCTGAGACAATTTTTCTATAGAAAAAGTCTCAGATTCTGAGACAATTTTTCTATAGAAAAAGTCTCAGATTCTGAGACAATTTTTCTATAGAAAAAGTCTCAGATTCTGAGACAATTTTTCTATAGAAAAAGTCTCAGATTCTGAGACAATTTTTCTATAGAAAAAGTCTCAGATTCTGAGACAATTTTTCTATAGAAAAAGTCTCAGATTCTGAGACAATTTTTCTATAGAAAAAGTCTCAGATTCTGAGACAATTTTTCTATAGAAAAAGTCTCAGATTCTGAGACAATTTTTCTATAGAAAAAGTCTCAGATTCTGAGACAATTTTTCTATAGAAAAAGTCTCAGATTCTGAGACAATTTTTCTATAGAAAAAGTCTCAGATTCTGAGACAATTTTTCTATAGAAAAAGTCTCAGATTCTGAGACAATTTTTCTATAGAAAAAGTCTCAGATTCTGAGACAATTTTTCTATAGAAAAAGTCTCAGATTCTGAGACAATTTTTCTATAGAAAAAGTCTCAGATTCTGAGACAATTTTTCTATAGAAAAAGTCTCAGATTCTGAGACAATTTTTCTATAGAAAAAGTCTCAGATTCTGAGACAATTTTTCTATAGAAAAAGTCTCAGATTCTGAGACAATTTTTCTATAGAAAAAGTCTCAGATTCTGAGACAATTTTTCTATAGAAAAAGTCTCAGATTCTGAGACAATTTTTCTATAGAAAAAGTCTCAGATTCTGAGACAATTTTTCTATAGAAAAAGTCTCAGATTCTGAAACAATTTTTCTATAGAAAAAGTCTCAGATTCTGAGACAATTTTTCTATAGAAAAAGTCTCAGATTCTGAGACAATTTTTCTATAGAAAAAGTCTCAGATTCTGAGACAATTTTTCTATAGAAAAAGTCTCAGATTCTGAGACAATTTTTCTATAGAAAAAGTCTCAGATTCTGAGACAATTTTTCTATAGAAAAAGTCTCAGATTCTGAGACAATTTTTCTATAGAAAAAGTCTCAGATTCTGAGACAATTTTTCTATAGAAAAAGTCTCAGATTCTGAGACAATTTTTCTATAGAAAAAGTCTCAGATTCTGAGACAATTTTTCTATAGAAAAAGTCTCAGATTCTGAGACAATTTTTCTATAGAAAAAGTCTCAGATTCTGAGACAATTTTTCTATAGAAAAAGTCTCAGATTCTGAGACAATTTTTCTATAGAAAAAGTCTCAGATTCTGAGACAATTTTTCTATAGAAAAAGTCTCAGATTCTGAGACAATTTTTCTATAGAAAAAGTCTCAGATTCTGAGACAATTTTCTATAGAAAAAGTCTCAGATTCTGAGACAATTTTTCTATAGAAAAAGTCTCAGATTCTGAGACAATTTTTCTATAGAAAAAGTCTCAGATTCTGAGACAATTTTTCTATAGAAAAAGTCTCAGATTCTGAGACAATTTTTCTATAGAAAAAGTCTCAGATTCTGAGACAATTTTTCTATAGAAAAAGTCTCAGATTCTGAGACAATTTTTCTATAGAAAAAGTCTCAGATTCTGAGACAATTTTTCTATAGAAAAAGTCTCAGATTCTGAGACAATTTTTCTATAGAAAAAGTCTCAGATTCTGAGACAATTTTTCTATAGAAAAAGTCTCAGATTCTGAGACAATTTTTCTATAGAAAAAGTCTCAGATTCTGAGACAATTTTTCTATAGAAAAAGTCTCAGATTCTGAGACAATTTTTCTATAGAAAAAGTCTCAGATTCTGAGACAATTTTTCTATAGAAAAAGTCTCAGATTCTGAGACAATTTTTCTATAGAAAAAGTCTCAGATTCTGAGACAATTTTTCTATAGAAAAAGTCTCAGATTCTGAGACAATTTTTCTATAGAAAAAGTCTCAGATTCTGAGACAATTTTTCTATAGAAAAAGTCTCAGATTCTGAGACAATTTTTCTATAGAAAAAGTCTCAGATTCTGAGACAATTTTTCTATAGAAAAAGTCTCAGATTCTGAGACAATTTTTCTATAGAAAAAGTCTCAGATTCTGAGACAATTTTTCTATAGAAAAAGTCTCAGATTCTGAGACAATTTTTCTATAGAAAAAGTCTCAGATTCTGAGACAATTTTTCTATAGAAAAAGTCTCAGATTCTGAGACAATCTTTCTATAGAAAAAGTCTCAGATTCTGAGACAATTTTTCTATAGAAAAAGTCTCAAATTCTGAGACAATTTTTCTATAAAAAAAGTCTCAGATTCTGAGACAATTTTTCTATAGAAAAAGTCTCAGATTCTAAGACAATTTTTCTATAGAAAAAGTCTCAGATTCTGAGACAATTTTTCTATAGAAAAAGTCTCAAATTCTGAGACAATTTTTCTATAAAAAAAAGTCTCAGATTCTGAGACAATTTTTCTATAGAAAAAGTCTCAAATTCTGAGACAATTTTTCTATAAAAAAAGTCTCAGATTCTGAGACAGTTTTTCTATAGAAAAAGTCTCAGATTCTGAGACAGTTTTTCTATAGAAAAAGTCTCAGATTCTGAGACAGTTTTTCTATAGAAAAAGTCTCAGATTCTGAGACAGTTTTTCTATAGAAAAAGTCTCAGATTCTGAGACAATTTTTCTATAGAAAAAGTCTCAGATTCTGAGACAATTTTTCTATAGAAAAAGTCTCAGATTCTGAGACAATTTTTCTATAGAAAAAGTCTCAGATTCTGAGACAATTTTTCTATAGAAAAAGTCTCAGATTCTGAGACAATTTTTCTATAGAAAAAGTCTCAGATTCTGAGACAATTTTTCTATAGAAAAAGTCTCAGATTCTGAGACAATTTTTCTATAGAAAAAGTCTCAGATTCTGAGACAATTTTTCTATAGAAAAAGTCTCAGATTCTGAGACAATTTTTCTATAGAAAAAGTCTCAGATTCTGAGACAATTTTTCTATAGAAAAAGTCTCAGATTCTGAGACAATTTTTCTATAGAAAAAGTCTCAGATTCTGAGACAATTTTTCTATAGAAAAAGTCTCAGATTCTGAGACAATTTTTCTATAGAAAAAGTCTCAGATTCTGAGACAATTTTTCTATAGAAAAAGTCTCAGATTCTGAGACAATTTTTCTATAGAAAAAGTCTCAGATTCTGAGACAATTTTTCTATAGAAAAAGTCTCAGATTCTGAGACAATTTTTCTATAGAAAAAGTCTCAGATTCTGAGACAATTTTTCTATAGAAAAAGTCTCAGATTCTGAGACAATTTTTCTATAGAAAAAGTCTCAGATTCTGAGACAATTTTTCTATAGAAAAAGTCTCAGATTCTGAGACAATTTTTCTATAGAAAAAGTCTCAGATTCTGAGACAATTTTTCTATAGAAAAAGTCTCAGATTCTGAGACAATTTTTCTATAGAAAAAGTCTCAGATTCTGAGACAATTTTTCTATAGAAAAAGTCTCAGATTCTGAGACAATTTTTCTATAAAAAAAAGTCTCAGATTCTAAGACAATTTTTCTATAGAAAAAGTCTCAGATTCTGAGACAATTTTTCTATAAAAAAAAGTCTCAGATTCTGAGACAATTTTTCTATAGAAAAAGTCTCAAATTCTGAGACAATTTTTCTATAAAAAAAAGTCTCAGATTCTGAGACAATTTTTCTATAGAAAAAGTCTCAAATTCTGAGACAATTTTTCTATAAAAAAAGTCTCAGATTCTGAGACAATTTTTCTATAAAAAAAGTCTCAGATTCTGAGACAGTTTTTCTATAGAAAAAGTCTCAGATTCTGAGACAGTTTTTCTATAGAAAAAGTCTCAGATTCTGAGACAGTTTTTCTATAGAAAAAGTCTCAGATTCTGAGACAGTTTTTCTATAGGAAAAGTCTCAGATTCTGAGATAATTTTTCTTTAGAAAAAGTCACAGATTCTGAGACATTTTTTCTATAGGAAAAGTCACAGATTCTGAGACAGAATCTGCGCCTTTTTGTCTTTAGATAAAGTCTCAGAAGCTAAGAGATTTTGGCTTTATTTTTCCTTTAGAGACGTCTTGATGGTTTGTATTCCAAGGTTCTCAGATCATGGAATTTTCGTATATAATGTATCAATTACCACCTTTTTCTGAAGCGCTGCAGTGCTTGTTTGGATATATTCTTGAGTGAAGTTATAGTTTTCCGACTCTTTCTTCGTCCATTGACTTCTATGCCTTTCATACCTTCTCGTCAGACTGGGAAAATTTAGCCGTTGTAAGCAGCCGTATTAGGGAAATCGTTTATGACGCCTTTTACAAATATATTTTTGATAATTTCTATAAATTTAACGAAAAAAATTATTTATTAAATATTTTTTGCATTTAATAAAAGCAAACTTACGGTTTTAATAGTATTTTCCTTTTTATTTCCATATTTCACCATTGTGTTTTGTAGAAAAGAATTTTCATTTAAAAATATTTTATTTTTCTGACATTAAAAAAGTTTGTTATTTTTTATTATCAGTTGAAGGAACCGAAAATTTACGGTTGCTACAACCGATAATTTGAAGTTGTAGCAACTGGCACACAAATATTTAAAAAAAGTTTTAACAACCTCAACTTACGGTTGCTGCAACCGCTTACGGTTATCACAACCGTAAGACGGTTGAGACAACCGCAACTCGGTAGCAGCAACCGTAGACGAGGTTACGACGGTTGTGGCAACCTCATTCCAACCGAGTTTTCATGTGAGTGTGTAAGGTAGTTCCTAGTCTTGCAAGCTCATCGGCTTTGCAATTCCCTGGAATGTCTCTGTGCCCTGGGACCAACGGCGTATGCAGGACTGTTTTTTCAGGGCCCAACAACAACAACAAAAAAATTTGTTGTTTTTTTCATGAGATTTGTGTTTTCCAATACATATAAAAAAAATATTTTTTTGTTTGTTGTTGTTGGGTCCCCCCTCTGTATACGCCGATGCCTGGGACCCATATGAGTCATATGTTAAACTGCTTGGCCATCTCATTTAAAGACGTGCGGCAGTTAAGGGCAGATCTTGTTTTCAGAAACATTGAATCCAGGGACTTGACCGCGGCTTGACTGTCAGTATAGATGTTGACTGCGGTTGTAGACAAGACATTGCAGCTCAACCAGTCAGCCACTTCTTTTATTGCCAGCATCTCTGCCTGGTAAACACTGCAATGATCTGGCAATCTACGAGCCAGGCTCAACCCAAGCTCTTCCGAATAGACTCCAAAGCCCACTTGTTCGTGCAGCCTCGATCCATCTGTGTAAAAATTTATGGTAGCTCCACTACCCGGAGTATCCCCCATCCAAGACTCCCTGGATGGTATCATAGTGGTAAAGTGGCGCTCAAAGAGGCTCAAAGAGGGAGCACAGTCCACATTTTGTGGTATTGTTATCTTTTTCAAGATCGCGCTATGGCCCCAATCGCTGCTCCTCCATTGCAGCGTGCTATTAAGTCGAATTGCCGATGCAGCCGCATACTGCCTACCCAATATGTCCAAGGGTATCAGGTGAAGGAGGATTTCTAATACAGCCGTATGTGTAGTACGAAGAGCACCAGTGATGCACATTGACGCCATTCTCTGTACCTTCGTGATAAAGGCACAGTTCGCTTTTGTTTCTAAAATAAATAACAACATAAAAAATAAAGACTTTCGTTAGCATTCAATTTTTAAAGTCATTTATTTTAGTTCTGTAAGTAAAAAAAAATGATTCTTCTTTAATTTTTAATTATTTGTGTACGTTATTTTTTTTTTTTTTTAATTGTTGTCATTTTTTAAAGAGAAATCATTAGTTTTTATCTACTTGTGTGGGTTATTTTTTTGTAGAAAAAAAAAATTCAAAAAATTATTTATAGAAATATAAAAACATATTTGTATCAAGTGACTTTGGCACTATGGGTAGAGTGTCTAGCCAGAATGTAGTCGATTGCGATATTGATTCCCCAAAAAATTTATTAAAAATTTTTAAAAATAAAAATTGTAAAAATAACCTACACAGAAAAAACAAATTGTTATATTGACCCCCATTTTTGTAAATACAATTATTTTTTTCACTGAAAGTGCGCCTATATGGAAATTTGTAATATTAGCAAACGTTTGTAAATTTTGATTGTTGAAAAAAGAATTTAGTTTTTTTCAACAAAGAAATTCAACAAACACAGTTCGTTGATCTGGCAAAAGTAAAAAAATCTTAATTTTTTTTCAACAAAGAAATTCAACAAACACAAACACTATTTATTGACATGATAAAAGAATTAAAAAAAAAAATACTTGACAGAGTTTGTTGAAAACAAAATCAAAGTTTTGTATTATGGACTAACAGGCTCCCGTTTTTACTAAATGTTTGGTTGATTTACAATTGATGTTTGTTGATTGAAATTTGACGGTTTTATTTTCTGTGTAATATTTTAATGTGTTACAAACGTTATTACAAACTTATACCCTCTACCACTAAGTGCAGGGTATTAAAAAACTAGACAAGAAAATACCGCCATAGATTTGAGGTTTTGTTTCTTCTGTTTTTTTTTTTTTTCTTCTTTTTTACGAGACATAAAAAAAGTAGCAAAGAAAATATATAGCAGGCCAGAATATAAGAAATAGAAAAAAAACACAATAGAGGTACTAAACAAAACTAACATGGCTGCTATAAAAAAATCAAAAAAAAAATAAAACAATAATAAAAACGTACAACTGCTACTTGAGCTTCTCAAATTGCTACTCCTGCTGATTTTGTTGGCGCTGCTACTCTTGTTATTTCCAGTTGTGCCATTGATGTTGTCACTAACAAATGTTATCGATTTTTAACGTTTTGCAAAATGCGTCTTTTTTTTTTGCTATTTTGCTATGATTTCTTATCATATTTTTTGTTTTCACTTCTAGTTGTTGGCTAAGTAGCTTTGGCTAAACAAAAGTGGACAGGTTACAAAAAAAAAAACTAAAGATAAATGCCCATAGAGACAATGTGTCAATATAATATTAGACACACACATACAGACATAAACGCATTCACACGCACATCATTTTTTTATAAAACAACAATATTAATCTCACAACCCTTGCAGTTCTAGTCAGAGTTGCCAACATATTTATTTTTGTATTTACAAAAGTGGATGAACAAAACAGTAGCTTAGGAAAAAGTCTCAGGATCTGAGATTTTTTCTATAGGAAAAATGTGTCAGAATCTGACACATTTTCCTTTTCCTTTTCTATAGGACAAATGTCTCAGAATCTGAGACTTTTTCTGTTTGAAAAATGTCTCAGAATCTGATACTTTTTCTATAGACAAAATGTCTCAGAATCTGAGACTTTTTCTATAGAAAAAATTTCTCAGAATCTGAGACTTTTTCTATAGAAAAAATGTCTCTGAATCTGAGACTTTTTCTATAGAAAAAATGTCTCAGAATCTGAGACTTTTTCCATAGGAAAATTGTCTGAGAATCTGTCTCAGAATCTGAGACTTTTTCTATAGAAAAAATATCTCAGAATCTGAGACTTTTTCTATAGAAAAAATGTCTCAGAATCTGAGACTTTTTCTATAGAAAAAATGTCTCAGAATCTGAGACTTTTTCTATAGAAAAAATGTCTCAGAATCTGAGACTTTTTCTATAGAAAAAATGTCTCAGAATCTGAGACTTTTTCTATAGAAAAAATGTCTCAGAATCTGAGACTTTTTCTATAGAAAAAATGTCTCAGAATCTGAGACTTTTTCTATAGAAAAAATGTCTCAGAATCTGAGACTTTTTCTATAGAAAAAATGTCTCAGAATCTGAGACTTTTTCTATAGAAAAAATGTCTCAGAATCTGAGACTTTTTCTATAGAAAAAATGTCGCATTGTCAGATTCAGAGATTTTTTCTATAGGAATAATGTCTCAAAATCTAAGCCTTTTTCTATAGAATAAAGGTTTCAGAATCTGATAGGTCTCAGAGTCTATTGGAACATCTTTCAGAAACTGAGACTTTTTCTATGGGGAAAAATGACTCAGAAACTGAGACTTTTTATACAGAAAAACATCTCAGAATCTGTGAATATTTCTGTAGCAAAAATGTCTCAGATTCTGAAAAAATGTCTCACAAGGGAAGTATCTCAACCCTTATGAACCGATTTGCATGAAACGTAAAATATATATAAAAGAGACAATTCTAATGTTGGGGTGTCTCGGCTTATCGGCCATATCGGGGATTTAGGGGTTCAAAACATGGGCCAAAAAATGGCGAAAAAATCGTTTTTTGGATTTTTAAGCGATTTTTTTCTAAGAAACTACATGATGTTTACATATGAGATGAAAGGTTTTTTTAATGCCTATCCAACGATGGCATAATCTTGTAAAAGTTTGGCTTCGTTAAATACTTTTTTCATAAAAATGTGAAAATTTTCGGGGGTATTTATATGAAAGACATCGATGTCCATATGAATACGAAATATTCTTTATTAAATTTAAGTCGACACGAATTTTTTCTCTAGAGGATATTCCTGTTAGTTCGTGAGTTATCGAAATTTCCCGGCGGTCCATTTGGTTACATAAGGGGACAACGAAATTTTGAAACACTGATATGGCCAAAAGGCCGAGACACCCCAACCTTAAAATCATCTCATTAATATATATTTGAAGTTTTAGGCAAATCGGTTCATAAGGGTTGAGATACTTCCCTTGTCACGCTACACCTTCCATAATTATATAGACATAAAGCAACAAACACACACAAAACAATAACAAATTTTTGTTTAATTGCAATAAAAAATTATTTTTTTTTTCTTTCTTGAAAAGAAAGATTAACTACATTTTTGTTTCTAAAAACCAAAAAAAAACTTCTTTTCCTCTAATAAAATTTTTAACCGATTTTCGGCACGTGTTCCCCTTATCCAATCTTCTCCAAATTTTGAATTTTTATGCCCTCCCTCCACTCTAGTGATAGAGGGTATATATAAGGGTCCTAGACCAATACCTCGAAACATTGGTCTAGAACCCCATAAAGTATAAATATTCATGATTCTCGATCGATTTTAAGACGATCTAGCGATGTCCGTCCGTCTGTCTGTTAAAAACACGCTAACTTTTGAAAGACTTTACGGAGGCTCCTGAAGTTTGGCATATATGTTGGGCATTTACCTGGTCAGGTTGGTATTGCAATCCAGTCAAATCGGTCCAGTGGTTCAAAAGTTATGAGCAAAAGACTGAATTTCGGCAAGGGCTTTTCGTGAATTTACGAGATAAAAAACACGCTAACTTTCGAAAGGCAATTCTGAGGATGCTGACGCTTTGCATATATATTTATAGTTCCCCTGGTCTGATTCGTATTGAATTTCAGCTAAATCGGTTCAGTGGTTCTAAAGTTATTAGGAAAACCGTGAATTTCTGATTAGGTTGAGCTAAAATTCACGTGTTGAAAACCTGTTAAACATGTTTTAAAAACATTGCTAAGTCACAAAAATATTTTAAAACGTATTTTTGTCACTCAAAAATATTTTTTTACACTAAAACCAAAAAAAACAGTCGAAAAAAGTTTTACACTCTAAAAAAATTTTACACTCAAACAAAAATTTAGTAAATTATTTTTTTTTTTTCAAGAATTACTAAAAAAAGCTTTTTTACACAAAATAAAATATTTCTAATCAAAAATGTTACTTTTTTCACGTTAGAAAATTTACTATCACTTAAAAAGTGCATTGTGGAGGGTATTCATAGATTCGGCCAAGTCAAATTTAACTTTTCTACTTGTTAGTTTTTAGATATTAACAAAACTGGGCCCATCCATGTTTGAAAAGTAAGTTTTAAAAATTTCCCTTGTATTTACGAACAGGTCCAATATTCATGAATCATGATCCTCGATCGATTTTAAGTCGATCTAGTGATGTCCGTCTGTCTGTCTGTTGAAAACACGCTAAGTTTTGATAGATTGGTATTGCATTTCAGCGAAATCGGTTCAGTGGTTCAAAAATTATAAGCAAAAGAGGAAGTTTGACAGGGGTTTTTCGCGAATTTTCGAGTTAAAAAACAAGCTAACTTTCTAACGAAAAATTTTAAGCTTAGCGTATATATTCGTCGTTTTCCTAGTCTAGTTGTTGTTGAATTTCAGTAAAATCGGTTCAGTATTACAAAAGTTATGAGCAAAACCGTGAATTGCAGATTGGTTTCATCTTAAATTCGCGTGTTGAAAAAACCGTTAAACAAGTTTTAAAAACATTGGTAAGTCACAAAAATATTTTACAAAGTATTTTTGTCACTCAAAAATATTTTTACACTAAAAAAAACAAATTACACTCGAAAAAATTTTACGATCAAAAAAAAATTACACTCAAAAAAAATTGTATTTTTTTTTTACAAAAATTACTAAAAAAAAGTTTTTTACTCAAAATAAAATATTTCTAAGCTAAAATTGTTAAAGTTTTTTACGTTCGATGCCCTTTAAAAGGGCATTGTGCAGGGTATTAATGGATTCGGCCAAGTCAAATTTAACTTTTTTTACTTGTTTTTATTTACCACTTTTCTAAAAAAAACTACAAGAAAAAGAGAAAGAAGTTTTAAATCGGCTTTGTCTACTAGTTATACTTTGTTGTTGTTGTTTTTTTATGTTGTTCGTATAATCGTGGTAGTATTAGATGTGAATGAGATTAATTTGAAAATACATTAGTATTACATACACTAGGGAGATATATTAGACATTTCAGTTTTGCTGTTTTTTTTTTTGCTTTTTGGCCAAAATAATCACCTAATCGTAGAGGCGTGTTACCACTTTACTAAATGGTTTTTCATTTCGCTACCAGGAAAATACAAAAAAAAAATATATTAAAAAACACGAACCAAAAATAAGAAATAAATGAAAAGGGGTTGGTAATCTCTAAAGAAACCTTAAAAACCCTGCACCCACCCAAAACATCAATTTTTTCTTGTGTTTGGATGTTCTGGTTGTTTGTTTTTCTAATATTTGAGTTAATGTTGCTGGGTAGAATGGTATGGTAGAAAGGTAGTTTAGTACTTACCTCATCAATAAATTCAAAATCACCGCCATTTTCACCAATATACTTTTTTGGTTTCTTTGCTTCAACACCTTGCAATGATGACATCAATAAAATCAGACCAATAATGGTCATTAAATACATAAAACACTTCATAATTGTTTGAGTTTAACAATTTTTTTTTTAATCTTTAAGATTTTTTTTTTAGAATTTTTCTATAGGTTTTTTTTAATTTTTAAAATTTTCCCAAAAACACAGAATTACTAAAACAATTAAAAAAAATTAAATTTATAAATTATTCACTTGTTTTTATTTTTTTTGTATTTTTTTTTTAAGTTTTATCCTTTAGCCAAATTGCAAAATTTACACACACACATACACAGAAATTTCTGTAAACTTAAATAATTGTTTTAATAACAAAGAAAAATACTGCAAAAAAACTTTTGTAATATTCCCAAAAGGAATTTAATTACTATTGTCTACAAGCAACGACACTGACACTCATAGAATTCATTTTCATTTTTATTTTTTTTCGTTTCGTTGCGTTTTTTTTATGATTATTTTTAAAACATTCGCACACTTCCTCTCACATACTAACAAACATTCACTTACTCATACACTCAAACATTCATTCCTTGTTTTTAAAATTTTTCAGATTTTTTTCTTGTGTGCGCATGTACAAATACTTGTAATTTTTATTTCTTAAATAATGTTTTCTTTTTTTTTAATAAATCCTTTAATTTTTTTTTAAATAAATCCTTTTTTTTAAATAAATCCTTTAGTTTGTTAAATTTTTCTATATTTATCGTCTTCTTTTTCTTTGTTTTTCTTATATTCCTTGTATTTTTTCTTATTTTATTTTTCACATTTTTTAGGTTTTTTATGTTTTCTTTAATTTTACTTGTATATCCTGTGGTTTTTGTATATTTTTTCAATATCCGTTTCGGTTTTTCTGTACCTTTTGAACACGACCACGTCTAAACGTCTACTGATTTGTATTTCTATAGGAATTTTCACTTTTAGTAATGGTATTTGAGTTGTCACAAAAAATTGAGTCTGTGTTTTTTTTAGCTAATTTGCCTGTTTTTATTCTCTTAACTGTGGTGAATTTTTTTGCAGGGAAATTTTGGTAAAAGTTGCCAGAGATGGGATTATGTTAGTTAACACATTTAAGTTAAGCCATTAAAGGTAGAGTTTGCAAATAATCGAGATATTTCATAATCGCGGTTACGATTAAAAAAAAACCGTTAATCGCGATTAACGATTATTCGAATTTTTAAATTATTTGAATTGCAATAGCTTCATTAATTTTTTATTTTATTTTATTTTGCCATATCAGGACAAAAGGATGTGAATAAAGTCTTTTTAAAACTTTATCAAAATATTTTGTTGAAAATTTCGAATGATATTGAAGGATAAAGTTTTGAAACGTTGTAACTTACCTCCTTTTTCCTGATATCTAAAAATTATAAAATAGGGAAAATATGGGAGATCCTCCTCTTTCATTTGCCATCACCAGTTGCATCCTACACTCAAAATAATACATTAGTAGATTTACTAATTTTTTTTTGCTAATGCTAGTTAGCTAACTTTTAGCAAATTTTTAGTTGAGATTAGCATGTTGGCAAAAAATTCTTGTAAACTTCATTTAGCACATTAGCAATTTTAAACAAACTTTGAACTAATTTCTTTTGCTAAGATTTGAAATTGAGTTGACAAAATTTTTACAAGCTTTTTTGCTAATATTAGCAAAATAAATGGTAAATTTTTTTTTATTTTCAGAAAACTTAAAATGACCCTATCTCGGAAACTAAGCCAGATAGAGCAAAATGGAGGCCATTTTTGGTTCTCGGGTTCTCCATAGTATCGCCGGTCCTCTTCACATGTGTGGACCCTAATGGGCCCTAACTTTGGATCCAAAAAAGTTAGCATTCCCGAAAATTTTAAAATGCTCATATCTCGGAAAATATTGCCGACACAACAAAAAGTCCCAAAGCATTTTTGTAGCTCTCAACAGAAACGTAGAACAAGACCGCAAAATAGTCAAAAGCTCTCCGAGTATTATTTTTGAAGTTATCGAGTTTTGTAATTCTCAAGACCCCAGTGGTCCCATATAATCACGTATCTCAAAAACTAAGCAAGTTAGAGCGAAACGGACACAAATTTTGGATCAAAAACTGTGACGATTTTTAAAGACCCAACTAGGTCTAGGCCCATCGGGGTCTGGACCTATCGGGTCCGAACCCAATGGGGTCATCAGATGTGTATGAACTAAGTTCAAAAAAAAAAAAATTTAGTTAACTAATTATTGGCAAAACATTTTTGCTAACTTTAGCAAAAAAATTGTCGGTTCAAAATCAGCAAATTTTCTTGTAGGTTTACAAGCTTTTTTTGCTAACATTACAGTGTTTTTTTTTTGAGTGTAAGACAAATGCAAATATTTCCGAAATATTTTACAAAATATATCCTTAAAAATTTTGATGTCCTTTTAAAAGAAAACAGGATCACGAAATGAAAAACTGTAAATGCAGTTTTACTAACTTTAGCCTCTAGTTTAAAGTTTGAAAAAATTACGATATTTGACAAAATTGTATGTCGAATTTTTAACCAAATCCGGTTAAAGAAATTATTTGCATATATTTGTAAAATAAAATTGAGGGGTTACTAACAAGGGAAGTATCTCAACCCTTATGAACCGATTTGCCTGAAACTTAAAATATATATTAAAGAGACGATTTTAAGGTTGGGGTGTCTCGGCTTATCGGCCATATCGGTGTTTAAAAATTTCGTTGTCCCCTTATGAAACCATGTAGACCTTCGGGAAAATTTTGATAACTTCCGAACTAACAGGAACATCAGCTAGGGCAAAAATACGGGTCGACTTAAATTTAATAAAGATTATTTCTTATCCATATGGATATTGTAGGTCTATGTCTTCACATAAGTACCCCCCAAAATTTACACATTTTCCTGAAAAAAATATTTAAAGAAACCGAATTTTTAAAAGGTTATGCCACCATTGGATAGGCATTAAAAAAACCTTTCTTCTCATATGAAAACATCATATAGTTTCTTAAAAAGAAATGGCTGAAAAATCCAAAAAACGATTTTTTCGGCATTTTTTGACCCATGTTTTGAACCCCTAACTCATAGGCGTAGATAGCCCTGTCTGGGGGGCTTATCATTCACAATTTTTTTTTTAATGATTTCATTAATTTTTGCAACAATAAATAATAATATGTAATGAGTCTTTAGGACTCGTTACACACAGAAAAATAAATTGCCAACTGAATTTTTCAGTTGAAGCAACTCCAAATTTGGTTGTTGCTACTTAAATATGCTGTGACTAATATATTTTATGATTGCTTCAACCAAAAGTCAGTAATATCAACGTTATTCAGTTGTGACTACCGATATTAAATTGCGACAGCCTATATATGAGTGATTCAACCTAATTTTAGTTACATTAACTGACTTTCAGTTGGCAATTGGCAAATTTGTTTTCTGTGTGTATGATTAGTCAATGAGTCTTAGGGACTCGTAATGATTATTATATAAGATCAAATAGTTTTTCCCATTGAAAAATAGTCTGAATTATTGAAAAAAGTTTTTATATGAATCTGATGTTTTTGTCAGTAATAAAAACTTTACCGAATCTTAGGGTTTTACCTTCAGAAAACATTTTAACTTCTTTGATTTAAAAAAGTTTCTAAATTCTAAGTGTTTTTTTTTATAGACAAAAGTTATTGAAAGAAAGAATCTGAGAATTTTTACTAATAATCATCAACTTTTGCAATCATCGAAACTTTTTCTTGAAAAAATCATAGTAATCTAATGATTTTACTATACACTCAAAATAATTCTACAGTAAAAGGTTTAGTAAGTGATATTGTACCTTAATCTACTAATTAGTTACTAATTTTAGTATCTTCAAAGTACTAAAATTAGTAATTTTTACTGGTTTTGACTAACATTAGTAAAAAATTTTAGTATTGGTTACCAATTTCTGCACTAGGTCCTTTTGGACTAAAATTAGTTAAATTTTTAGTATTGAATACCCACGTTTTTTTTTTGGGTGTAGGAAAAACAATAAAAATCTTTCATTCTCAAAACATATCTAAAAGTTCTAAATTTCCGGAAAATCTACAGAATCAAAATTTAAAAAAAAAAATATGAATTTTTAACCGCTTTCGGGGGGCATTCGTTTCTAGGACACCTAGACGCATATTAAAGGGAACGCTTCAGGAATAGGTCTGGGTTTTTCTTTAAAAAAAAATACCAAAAAATTTAAAAAAATCTAGGGGGGGCTTTAGCCCCCCCCCCCCCCCCCAGAAATGTTGGCTTCCTACGCCAATGCCCTAAATCCCCGATATGGCCAATAAGCCGAGACACCCCATCCTTAGAATTGTCTCCTTGATATATATGAGGCATTCCACACCAAATGTCCCGCTACAGAAAAACATGTGTCCCGTAAATTTCTGAATAGGTTGTTTGGATAGCCCTATATGTAACTAAGAAAATTGCGTTAATGGTTTTTCAAATTTTCGAAAACTGGGCTTAGGAGGCGTGGTCAAATTTTGGAAAAATGGTCAAATTTGTGGCGAGTTGCCTTGATTAAATATTTATCACATTAAAACGGAATGCACCACAATGTCAAAAATTTACGTTCTTATATAGTTTTGTATGGGCTATCGATTAAAAATTCTTTTTTTGGAAAATTTTTAGAACCCGTTCTGAAATTTTCCATTTTTTAAAAAGTCAATTTATCAAAAATCGGGCCACTTTTTTTAAAATTTTTTTTAAAAGTTTAGATGTTTGTCGATCCACTCAAAAAAAAATCAGAAACACGTTCTTCGTTTTTTTCGAGAAAATCGCATTTGAATTTTAAATTTCATAATAATTTTGTAATTTGCTTGTATTTTCTTGTTTCAATAGAGCGTATGAGTAATATTTATGCAATTGATAAGACTCATTCGCAACGTTAAAACAAGAAAATACATGCAAATTACAAAATTGTAATGAAATTTAAAATTCAAATGCGATTTTCTCGAAAAAAACGAAGAACGTGTTTCTAAATTTTTTTGAGTGGATGGACAAACATCTAAACTTTTAAAAAAAATTTAAAAAAAAAAAAGTGACTGGTTTTTGATAAATTGACTTTTTAAAAAATGAAAAATTTCAGAACGGGTTCTGAAAATTTTTAAATCAATAGCCCATATAAAACTATATAAGAATGTAAATTTTTGAGATTGTGGTGCATTCCGTTTTAATGTGATAAATATTTTACAAGGCAACTCGCCAAAAATTTGACCATTTTTCCAAAATTTGACCACGCCTCCTAAGTCCAGTTTTTGAAAATTTGAAAAACCAAAAACGCAATTTTCTTAGTTCCATATAGGGCTATCCAAACTACCTATTCAGAAATTTACGGGACACATGTTTTTCTGTAGTGAGACATTTGGTGTGGAATGCCTCATATGCTAAATATTTAAGCGACCACAAAGCTCTTAAAGGACAATACCTAAGATTTTCTTTGAGCAAAAAAATGGGGTTCATTTAGAAAAAAAAGATCAAAAATGTTTTTGATTTTGCAAAAAAAAAATATTTTTTTTATCGAAATATTGAAAAATAAGCAATCTTAATCACTCGGAACAAAATTTTCTAAAAACAATAGGTAATAAGTTACATGGATGCGAAGAAAAACCGGTTTGCCAAAAAATGTAAAATTTCGACGTTCCCCCCCCCCCCCCCCCCCCCCTGACTAAGAGAGTCAGATGAAAAGCCCCAAATATATATTTGCATATATGATTATATCCGATACATTTTACTCGGGTGGGCATACATTTTAATATGTGTTCTCTTGTTTGTTAAAACTACAAAATAATTGTGAAAGCTTAAACCATTTGTTGTTTGTTTCCAAAATATTGTACCCAAACTTTTCTAACTGTGTACTATGTTGAGTATGCGTTTTAACTTAAAATCATATTTTAACAAAACGCCTTGTGAGTACAATTTTAACTACCACCACAACCTCAACATCATCACCAACACCCCACCCCTTCTCTTCTTCTTTATCACAACAACTCAACATAACATGAGAAAATCGATTTGTAAATTGTTTCACTCACAAGCAATTTAAACACCATCTTAAAAATAAAAAATAAAAATCTCTAAAGTCAAAAGGTGAGTTGCTTTAAAGACTTGAACTCAACACAAATCCCAAGAACACCAGCCAATTCATCCATCCATCCAGTCAGCCACAAAAGCAAACAAAATCATTTGAAATTAAAAAGAAATTGCTTTCTTTTATATATTTTTGTTATATTTAAGTACTGTAAATTCTGTAAATTCTCTTTTAATTGAGCATGTCGCGATAAAATTTTATTTCGTCGTTCTTTTATGGCATCTCAAAGCAAAATGATGATGTTGATGATGAAGGAAATGATAAAATAGATGAAAAATACCAACAACAACTTTACCTACATTAGTATGTAGTAGTAGCAACGTGTGATGTTGATGATAATACGAGTAGTAAAAATCACAGTACATAAGTAGTATGCAAACAGGATTGTATTGAATGTGTACACTCAAAAACAAAATCTTGTAAAATTACTAGAAAAAGTCTCGTAATCCCATTTTACCAATATTTGACAGTTTCCTTGTTTTTTAACAAATAATTTTCGATTGAAATTTACATTTTTTTTTTTTTGTAATTTTACAGTTTTTCTTGTAATTTTACAAATTTTCAAGATTTTTTACAAAAAAAAAAAAATCTAGTAAATTTACGAGAATTTCTTGTAAGTTTTATTTCGCCAAAAAGTTGTACATTTACAATTTTGTTGGTAAAAATCTTATAAAATTACAAAAAAGTTCGAAATTTCACTTAAAACTCTCGTAAAATAGGAGGAAGAAAAAAATCTAGTAAAATCAAGAAATCTCCTTGTATGTTTTATCGCGTCAAAAAATTGTAAATTTACTAGTTTTGGTAAAAAGCTTGTAAAATAATAAGGAATTCTTGTCAAATAGGAGGTATCAAAAACTTTTCTTGTAATTTTACAAGGTTTTTTTTGTTGAGTGTAGAAGTAGTACACTAAAATAAAAATTACAATGAATTTTCATGACTTTACCAGATTTTGTGCTTCCTCCTTTTTACGAGAATTTCTAGTAAAAACCTACGAGCTTTTTTGTAATTTTAAAAGCTTTTCACCAATAAAATTGTAAATTTAAAACTTTTTTGATGCAATATTTACAAGAAAGAACATACAAATTTTTCCTATACAATTTTTTTTTTGATTTTTTACTTTACTTTTATTTTATTGTATGGGGCCGTCTTTAACGGTTAAAGATAGATGGTAGAAATGTTCTGAAAAAATGTTGAGGTTCAAAAACTATTGGGGGTCATACATTTGCGCCCTCTAGGGGCACTCTTGGGAAAGTTAGAGCGGTGGGGGCAAATTTTATAGAAATGTCATATTGTATGGGATCCCTATAGGGAGTTGGGATAGGGGTTAGGTATGTTCAGAAAAAATGTTGAGGGGTAAAAATAAATAGAGGTCAGTCTCACCTTTGACCACTTTAGGAGCTGCCATGGAAGCGGTAGGAGCTGATTTTATAAAATAAATTTAAAAAAAAATGAAAAAAAATGGTATGGGGAAAAATGTTGAGGTTTAAAAACTATTGGGGGTCGGTCATACATTTGCCTACTCTAGGGGCACTCTTGGGAGAGTTACAGCGGTGGGAGCAAATTTTATAGAATGTCATAATGTACGGGAGCCCCCATAGGGAGTAGATATAGGGTGTAGGTATGTTCAGAAAAAATATTGAGGGGTAAAAAATAATAGATGTCAGTCTCTCCTTTGACTACTCTAGGAGGTGCCATGGAAGCGGTAGGAGCTGATTACATAAAATAAATTTAAAAAAAATAAAAACAAGTGATAGTGTTAAATTCGGCTGTACCCTCCAAAATGTAAAAAAATAAAAACAAGTAATAGTATTAAATTCGGCTGTGCCGAATCTTTTATACCCTCCAACACGCAAAAAAAATTGAAGGGGCGTTTTCTTTTTTTTGGTGGGGGGTTCGTTAGTGGTAATTGGGGGGGGGGGGGCGGGGGGGGCAAATTTCCTTTCGAATTTGTGTTTAAAATTCATGCTTATGCTTTTTGCACTGAAGAAATACAAGTTTATCATTATTTAAAAAAAAAAAAAAGTATTCCACTCCCATTAAAGGGGGGGGGGCGGACCGAAAAAAACTACATTTTCTAATTCTCTGGGTCCAAATGCAGGACTTTGAACTTCTTGTAGCATAAAAATGTTGCATTTGTTAAACAAAAACACAAAAAATCATGTAAAAAGTGGTATTTTTCAGAGGTTGGTTTAGTTCTTCTAGGGGGAACTTTTTTTCCCCTGGTCCGATTTTGCTCATTTACGAACTTAACCTGCCTATTAACATACGACATATTTGTGCCAAATGTCGGGAGTCTAACTCTTTTATTTTGGACTGCATC
The DNA here is from genome assembly GCA_963921195.1 of Pegoplata infirma. Lineage (NCBI taxonomy): Eukaryota > Metazoa > Arthropoda > Insecta > Diptera > Anthomyiidae > Pegoplata > Pegoplata infirma. Next base: position 259,275,435 of record OY992536.1, on the reverse strand, counting down.
GTGTTATCTACAGACGGACAGGCGGACGGACGGACATGATCATAAATATATATACTTTATGGGGTCCTAGACCGATATTTTGATGCGTTACACACGGAATGACAAAGTGAGTATACCCCCATACTGCAGTTGGAGGGTATAAAAACAAGAAAAAAAGTTAAATTCGGCCTTGCCGAATGTAGTGATACCCTCCACAATTTAAAAAAGATTATTGCAAAAAACTTTATTTAAAAGGAAATTACTTTTGAAAAAAAAAAATTTTTTTGAAAAAAAATTTCCGCGAAAAAAATTTTGGTAAAAAAAACCCTAGATTTTTTCGTTTTTTGTCAAAAAAATATGTTCGTACTTGTTTAAATACCATTTGGTGTTCAATTATGTTCGCATATGTCAACCAGAAGCCGAATTAAAGTATTTTGTATTTTTAGGTTATGTTGAATGTACTGAAATTTTTGAGGTGTGCTTACATTTTCGTTCATAACTTTTGAACCGCTGCACCGATATCGCTCAAATGCAATACCAAACTTCTCGGGAGAACTTCCAATAAATATGTTAAGTTTCAGTCATCTCTGTGCAATATTTTGTCCGTGACAACATTTTCCACAGACAGACGGGCAGACGGACATCTCTAGAATGTCTTAAAATCTATCGGGCATCATGATATACACTTTATACACATATATATAGAGTTCGTTTGGTGACTATGTCACTTCATCTGTTTATCGGATATCATCATTTTTTTAAAGGATTTAGGGGAGCTAAAAAGAATGCCGGTATTTTTTTGGAAAAATTTTCACTCCTTGGGGTGGTTCAAAGCATCTGAAAACGCGGATTTTAAGCTGATTTTTCTGCAGAGAAAAAACGGCTGAATATATTGCAAATCTGATTGCACCAGTCGATTCTACACCAAAATTTAAAATAATAGCAGGTTTTTTAACTCTTAAAAAAAGTTTCAATAACCCCCAGCAGGGGGCGGAAAAATCGATTTAAAAAAAAAAAATTTAAATTATTTTTTTAATCATGCACGATGAAGAGGCAGTTTTTGCTATGAAATTTGGTACGAAAAGCACCTTTCTATCACAACCCATTAAAAAGTTATAAGGCTTCAAAGTTTTTTTTTCCAATGGCAAAATTATAAAACACTAACCGAAATTTAAAAATTTTTTGGATGGGTCCGCGGTCTGGACACTCGTTTTCGATTTTCATTTCAATGCTGAATTCAAATCTGGTTTCCAAAATGTTCCGTAACGTCAGGTTTTTGAGATAATTGAGGTCAAAGTTCACAAAAAACGCATTTTTTGTGCATTATTGAGAGCATTTTTTGTGATGTTTTTGGATGATATTCTGGGATCATAAAACTTGTTTTCGATGAACATTTCGATGCTGATTCTGAATCTAGATTTCAAATTTTCTATCACGTCATGTTTTCGAGAAAATTGAGGTCAAAGTTCTCAAAAATCGTGTTTTTGTCCATTTTTGAGAATTGATAACTTTTTAACGGGTTGTGATAGAACGGAAAATTTAGTACCATTTTGTCAAGCTAAAAATGCCCTTTCATCTTGCATATTCAAAAATTAATTTAAAAAGAAAATGGAAAAACCTTATTTTTCCGCCCTCTGTGGTGGGTTTTGGGAACTTTTTTTAAGAGTTTGAAAAATGACCACTGTATTATTTTTTGCTGTAGAATCGACTGATGAAATCAGATTTGCGATATATTCAGCCGTTTTAGCTCTGCTGAAAAATCAGCTCAAAATTCGCGTTTTCAGATGCGTTGAACCACCCCAAGGAGCGAATTTTTTTCCAAAAAAATACCGCCATTCTTTTTAGATCAAATTTTTAAAATTAACTCTAATATATACACTTTATGGGGTCGCAGATCGATATTTCGATGAGTTACAAACGGAATGACAAACTTATATATACCCTCTATCACTAAGTGGAGGGTATAAAAATTGTCAGGGGCGTTTTTTTTTTTTTGGGGGGGGTGGTTATGGGGGTCAGTGGGGGACGTTGAGAGCACCTTCCAATAACTTAGAATCGACCATGGATCAATAATATATATACTTTATGGGGTCCCCGACCGATATTTCGATGCGTTACAAACGGAATGACAAAGTGAGTATACCCCCATACTGTGGTTGGAGGGTATTAAAATGCTATGGGGACCGCCTTAAGGGTTAGATATAGAGCATGGGTACGTTCTGGGAGGTGTTGGAATGGACAAAACATTATGGGTTGATCATACATTTGACTCCTTCAGGGTCACTTTTGAGGCAGTTAAAGCTGTTGGGGCAGTTTTATAAAAACCTAATCTTTGTGTAGGAGCCCCCTTAATGAGTGGAGACAAAGCTTAGGTAGGTAGGCTGATTTCATAAAATAAATTTAAAAAAAAAATAAAAAATAAATGGTATGGGGACCGCCTTAAGGGTTAGATATAGAGCATGGGTACGTTCTGGGAGATGTTGGAATGGACAAAATATTATGGGTGGATCATACATTTGACTCCTTCAGGGGCACTTTTGAGGCAGTTAGAGCTGTTGGGGCAGTTTTATAAAATCCGAATCTTTGTATGGGAGCCCCCTTAACGAGTGGAGACACAGCTTAGGTTGGCTTGCAAAAAATGTTAGGGGAGAAACAAATGGGGGTCAGTCTTGCATTTCATTCCCCTAGGGGCAATTGTGGGGCGGATTTAAAGCTTTTTGTGGATTTTTTTTAGTCAAAATCGACAAATTTTAAGGTACGAAGTGGTCTTCATTAGCTAATTAGGGTACTTAAACACGTTCAGATTGTTTTGGCATATTCATAAGAGTTTTTCAACTTGTCCGTGGCTACAATTTTGCCAAATATTGTTAGGGAAAAATCAACAGTCCCTGTAAGTTATGCTGAAAAAAAATGTCAAAAAACGATTTTTTCCCCATATTTTTTCAAAAACAGTCCGGGAAAAAAATATTTTTGTAGCATTAGCCACATTTTTGCTAAATATACTTAAACGATAGCACCAACTCTGATTAAGCTGTTGGGAAAAAAACTGATGACACTATATTTTGAGGGTCCCACTGCTTTTCTGAATCTTTGGAGGCTCATAAAAAGGAATTGGTCACCAAACTGAACAATCTGAGTACATACAGTGTTTTACCGTCTTTTGGTAATAGAATTGAACCTATTTAGTCAAGTTCTTGTGTTTTTTTCACTAATGCACAGTGTAATTATAATAAAAGTTCACCAACTTCAAATGGAAGAATAAAAACTACACTTAGAAAATTATTGCAGTTACTACATGACGTTCATTTATGTAGTAAGTAGTAGTTGTTGTTTTCAATTACAATTTCAGTTGTTTTTGTATGAAAAATCTCAAACAATTATTTTTTGTAGACGTTTTAGAAAATAAGTACAAAAAATTACTACATTGTAGTAACAGTTGTTGTATGTAGTTATTTTTAATCTATAAAAAAAAAACTTATAATTTTCTAGAAATTTTTAGAAAAACGGATGTGTTGAACGAGTTGGAAGTGTCAGCTGCAGCATGAATTATTTCCAAATAATTTTAACCGTTTTTTGACGTTTAGAGAAAATTCAGATAATTTTAGTTACCGTAAAAACAACTGTAACTTGAAGTAGTTTTTACCGATTTTTGTAGTTAATCAATAGTTAAAAACGACAACAATTTTTGGTTGATTTTACCGTCCACTACATAGGACGCCTACACTCAGAAAATTATGTCAGTTACTACATGTTAGTTATTTGTATATTTTACAGTAGTAAGTTGTTTTCATCTACAAAGTCAGTTGTTTTTGTATGAAAAATATCAAACAACTATTTCTGTTAGTTATTTTAAGTAGTTTTTTTGAATAACTAACAAAAAAGTACTGTGATGTAGTAACAGTTATTTAAAGTAGGTAATTTTATTTTTTATCTCTGAAAAATTTTCAAAGTTTTTTTTTACAAAAAATAAAAATAAGTTTTGTTTTTTTTTATTTTTCATAACTTTTTAAAAAAAAAAAAAAACTTAGAAAAAATTTGGTCTTCAATTTTTTTTTTTCTGAAACATTTTTTGAAAAAAAAAAAAATGTATATTGATTATTTTAGTTTATTTTTACTACATTTTAGTTGTTTTGACTTCAAATGTAAGTAGTTTTTACTACATAAATCAGTTGTTTTTTGTCAGTTAAAATAACTAACATTGTTAGTTGATTTAACTGAAAAAGTAGTTGACCCCAAAACAACTTACAAAGTAGTTATTTTAACTGACATTTTCAGTTGATTTTACTAACATAATTTTTTGAGTGTAAACAACAACAAATGTAGTAGTTTTAACTGTCATTTGTAGTTGAATCTATCCTCAAATATATCACTGTTTGCATACTACTTATGTACTGTGGTAAAAACACAAAAATTGTGCCGCACTTAAAAATGTTGCTAGTGATAATAAAAAATAAAAATGAAGAAGTCGAAGGAACAAGCACAAGTCAAAGTATAAAACGTTTTAGCCTTTTGGGTCGTGAACCTTTTGGCAACATTGTGTCAATTTTAAAATCGTTTTTTTTTTTTTGTTTTTCTTTCAATTCATACGAAATTTTTTTTTATTGCTGTCAGCAACATTTTCATACTTTTAGACGTAAACCCCCTCCCAAAAAGAATTAAAGGAATTTTTTTTGGAGGGTTGGAATTTTAGAGTTCTAAGGATTTTTTTATTTTTTCATTTTATTTTGGCATCATAACTAACGTGTTCTATAGTTAGTAGTAGCAGTAAGTGTATTGTATGCCACTCACTAAACATCATGTATTGAAAAATGTTAGCTTTAGGGTTTGGATTTGTCAACGCCTCATTGCATTTTCCCAAAAATAAAACTGACAAAAAAAATTTAAAAGAACCCATAGCAAGTTATTACTACAATGTATGCTCATTAGGGGTGTAACTATTTTTAAATTTTTGATAATATCAAAATTTGGACTTTGACTTATGCTCACTCTAACAACAATCGAATCACTCACGCAAATTTGTTTTATCCACACTCGCTCACTGTTCACGTGAGAAAAAAAATGCTAACGCTTACGTGTGACTCACGCTATATTCAATCACGCTCACTCGTGGGTAACGCATGCTCTGCTCACGCTATAAAATGAAAATAATGAAAATCAAAAATCAAATCTCACAAACTCACGCAAAAAAAATTAAACACGCATTTTTTTTTTTCAACTCACGCTCAATCTCAATTACGTGATTTAAGAGAAAATCACTCACGCGTGATTCACGCAAATGACATCAAAATGAATCCATAATGATGTTACTTTTTAGCAATATGATAAAGATTTTTCTCTTACAATTAGTGTAGTGCTGTGTTGATTTTTTTGTTACATCCCTAATGTCCATGTTTATATAATGACAATGAGGATGATGCTGCTGCTGCTGCTGATGATAATAATATGCTAAAGGTATACCATACAATGATTTACGTACTACGACATACTCCGTATCTGTAATATGTAATTTAACTGGTCTCTAAACAAAGTTACTTTCTTTGGTTGACTGGATGTAAGGTTATGTTGGCCAAACTAAAAATAAGAACATAATTTTCTCATCTTTAATGTTTGTTGTTGGTTATTATATATTTTATATTTGGGGTGGCGGTGATGTTAGTGGTGTCGTCATTTTTAGTTTGCTTACAGTCCATTCACTTCCGACTAATGTACAGTAGTTATCATAAAATTCAATATGTGCAAAGATTTCTGTGTGTTGAGGAATTGAATTGGAGGGTAACTCTAATTCGAGTACGATGTATCCAAAAAAATTTGATTAATTTGATTTGTGCTCATTATTTTCATTACCATTGTCATTATTTAAGTACACGGTGCGTATTATTAATTATGCCATAATATGTAAATAACAAATTAATAATACGCACCATTTACTGAAGTAATGATGATAATGTCGAAAAATCATCCCTAAATTTTAGAAACCATCTCATTGTGCTCTGTTCGGGTGTACTCTTTCACCCTTCACCTAATTTTTAAAAATTTTATATTCTTTAAAATTTTAAGATTTTAAATTTTTTTTCTTGATACAATTAAAGATCTAGTTAATATCTTTAATAATTACGAGAAAACAAACTTAAAAATCTTAAAATTCGAAAGGATACACATTTTTTTAACAACTATGTGAATGGTGAAAGAGAGAGCATCTTAGATCCTGCTAAATAATTGTTATATCATTGACTTCCTTTTTACCCACTGTTTTCTACTTTTAATAATGTAGGTTGTATTTATTTCCTGGCCATATTTTGAGACATCACTTTATCATCTTGTAATGTTAGTTATGATGAGATTTTTTTAGGTGAGTTTTTCTCCTATCAGTTTATTTATATTTTTAAATAAACGGTGTCTTCCGTAATTGGATGCAGTTTCAAGTTGAAAAACTATTCATCTTTTGACAAAATATTCTTCATATTTTATGGTTTACAAAAAAAAAACATGTAAGAAAATTATGGTAGACCAAATATTACCCTACACCAGTTTTTTCCGGAAAAAAGGGTTTTTCCGGAAAAAACGATTTTTAATTATAGTAATGTAGAAATCACACACAAACCAAATTTGAGCAAAATTTACTTATTTTTGTTGTTATAAGTCCGATTTTCATTAATTTCGGTTTAAATTTTTATATTTGGACTGATTGTGAGACCAAATATGGTCCAATTATAATCAGATTTTATAAGGTTACCAAAGTACACGTTTAACACCTACAAACAAAATTTCAATCAAATGTTTATTTTTTTACGAACTTTGAGCGATTTTTGTGGTGGTTTTGTATGAGGATTAGAGTTTTTCACGGAAATTCCCGGGACGGGATTTCCCGGGAATTCCGTTAATTTTCGATCCCGAAATCCCGGGAAATAGAGCGGGAATTCCCGGGAAATTTCATTTCTTTGAAATTTTTGATTTTTGACTTCTATTGATTATTTTGTATGTTTTTTTTAGAGATTTTATTAAAATTTTGATAATTGATGGCAGAAACGTACACTTAGAAAATTATGTAAGTTACTACATGTTAGTTGTTTGTATATTTTACAGTAGTTAGTTGTTTTCAACTACAAAGTCAGTTGTTTTTGTATGAAAAATATCAAACAACTATTTCTGTTAGTTATTTTAAGTAGTTTTTTTGAATAACTAACAAAAAAGTACTGTGATGTAGTAACAGTTATTTAAAGTAGTTAATTTTTTTTTTATCTCTGAAAAATTTTCAATTTTTTTTTTTCCAAAAAATAAAAATAAATTTTCGTTTTTTTTATTTTTCACAATTTTTTTTTTTTTTTTAAATTTGGTCTTCCAATTTTTTTTTCTGAAAAATTTTTTGAAAAAAAAAATATTTATTGATTATTTTATTTTTACTACATTTTAGTTGTTTTGACTACAAATATAAGTAATTTTTACTACATAAGTCACTTGTTTTTTTGTCAGTTAAAATAACTAACATTGTTAGTTGATTTAACTGAAAAAGTAGTTGACCCCAAAACAACTTACAATGTAGTTATTTTAACTGACATTTTCAGTTGATTTTACTAACATAATTTTTTGAGTGTACGCAGGGACCAGGAGGACTTAAAAAGTATTCCAAGGGAAACCTTATAACTCAAAATTGTCATAAAATCTGAGACTTACGAAATGAAAAAGTTTCACAATATCTTAATATCCGAAAAGATATAATTATCAGAACCTGATACTGTTTTTCAGAAGCTGAAAATTTTTCTTTATGAGACCTGCATTAGAAAAATTTGCCGTACACACAGAAAACAAATTTGCTAATTTCCAACTGAAATTCAGTTGTTACAACAAAAAATCGGTGGATACATTTGAATTAAGGTTGAATCAACTAAATATCGGTAGTTACAACAAAATTTTGTTATTACAACTGTATATATATTCGATTAGAGTTTTATTGTAGTTCGAGGCCCAAAAATATTTCTATTTATGATATTGTCATAATAGAGTATTTTTAATTTATTGCTTTAAAAAACGTTACTATCTCATAGTATGTCTGTACTGATCAGTTTCATCCCCACTAAAGGAATCTTCAGCAGACTTTAGAGAATCATCGTTGGTCAATCAAACATCAAACCAGACATAATATTTGATATATTTCCCAAGTTATATGAGAAGTACTATTATGAAGGTCCGAAATCTGTTTTCCAACAAAAATAACTCTTTTAAATCAAAAATTGTATATATTAAATCACCGTCGGTAACTATTAATATATGTGTTGCTGTTATTTTACAATAACAACAGTGCCTAACCAAACAATAGTGTTGGTAGGATAAGTCGTACTAAACTTTGTGTTAAATGTTGTTTTTTTATTTTTAGTACCAAAAGGTACATAAAAATAAAATGTATTCATTCGGCCTTTATATATGGGGCATTCCATGTGAAATCGGACACTTTGAAAAACTTTTTTTTTAGATTTTCCCAATTTGTTTACAGTTTTTAGTACCCTTCGAAAACTCCTTCGTGGTAAATTTTCAGATTTTTTTTATGACCCGTTCAAAAGATATCGAATTTTTAAAAATTGGTAGTTTGTTCCTTTACTCAAAATTCTTTTAATCATAACTTCTTCAGTTACTTAGGGAGTGGCGATAGGGCGTAGGTATGTTTTAAAAAAATGTTGTAGGGTAAAAATAAATGGGGGTCGGTCTCACCAATGACCCGTCTCGGACGCACCATTGGACCGGTAGAAGCTGATTAAATAAAACAAATTTACAAAAAATAAAAAAAAATTGTATGGAGACCGCCTTAACAGTTAAAGATAGAGGGTAGGTGTGTTCAGAGAAAATGTTTGGACTAAAAAAATATTGTGGGTCGGTCATACATTTTGTTGCTCTAAGGGCACTATTAGGGCAGCTAGAGCGGTTGGAACAAATTTTAAAAAATGTCGTTTTGTGTGGGAGCCCCCTTAGAAATTGGAGATAGGGTAATAGTTTGTTCCAAAAAAATGTTAAGATGTAAAAATTAATGGGGGTCGGTCTTATAAAGGACCCCTCTATGACGCACCATTGGATCAGTAGAAATGATTTTAAGATTGAAAAATTACAATAAAATTTTTTCAAAAAATTTTACAAAATAGTAATAATCGATATCCCACGATCTTCCTGGGTAAAAAATTTGTAGAATTGATAGAAGTTTTACACAAAAAAATTTCAAAAAAATCGAAGAGTACAAACATTTTCAAAAATGAGATTTTAATTTTAAAACTTAAAAATCGCATACTAGAGCGCTTTTAAGAATTTTTTGGGATTTTTTTTTAGAAAGTACGTAAAAAAACAAAAATTTTGAAAAAAAAAATTTGAAATTTGGACCATTATTGAAGTAGTTATGATTAAAAGAAGTTTGAGTAAAGGAACAAACTATCAATTTTTAAAAATTCGATATCTTTTGAACGGGTCATCAAAAAAATCTGAAAATTTACCACGAAGGAGTTTTCGAAGGGTACTAAAAACTGTAAACAAATTGGGAAAATCTAAAAAAAAAGTTTTTCAAAGTGTCCGATTTCACATGGAATGCCCCATATGTATATATATTCGATTAGAGTTTTATTCTAGGGGGGATGAAACTGATCAGTACAGACATACTATGAGATAGTAACTTTTTTTAAAGCAATAAATTAAAAATACTCTATTATGACAATATCATAAATAGAAATATTTTTGGGCCTCGAACTAGAATAAAACTCTAATCGAATATATATACATATATAAAGGCCGAATGAATACATTTTATTTTTATGTACCTTTTGGTACTAAAAATAAAAAAACAACATTTAACACAAAGTTTAGTACGACTTATCCTACCAACACTATTGTTTGGTTAGGCACTGTTGTTATTGTAAAATAACAGCAACACATATTTTAATAGTTACCGACGGTGATTTAATATATACAATTTTTGCTTTAAAAGAGTTATTTTTGTTGGAAAACAGATTTCGGACCTTCATAATAGTACTTCTCATATAACTTGGGAAATATATCAAATATTATGTCTGGTTTGATGTTTGATTGACCAACGATGATTCTCTAAAGTCTGCTGAAGATTCCTTTAGTGGGGATGAAACAGATCAGTACAGACATACTATGAGATAGTAACTTTTTTTAAAGCAATAAATTAAAAATACTCTATTATGACAATATCATAAATAGAAATATTTTTGGGCCTCGAACTAGAATAAAACTCTAATCGAATATATATACATATATAAAGGCCGAATGAATACATTTTATTTTTATGTACCTTTTGGTACTAAAAATAAAAAAACAACATTTATTACAACTGTATTTTAATTGAAGCAACTATAAAATTCGTTAGCCACATCAAAATGTAGTACCCAGCAAAACTTAGATTACCAAATAAGGTATAAAATAAGGTATAGGATCTCTTATTTTATACATTGCAGCATTGATGATTTTAACAGGCGATGAGACTCAAAGTAATGCATATACATTATCACAAAGAATACCAGTAAGGTATAAAATAAGTCATAAATTTATAACGAAGAATACGAGTAAGGTGTAAAATATATGATATTTTATAGGTTACAAGTAAGGTATACAATATAGCATACCAGAACGTAATATATAAGGTGTTACGAGTAGTGAAAAAGTAATTTTGTATTAAATTTACTCACGTGATTGTAAGTGAGTGCAAGTAGATAAAATATGCTCGTGAGTGTGTGTCGTTAGAAATTTCCTGTCGTGAGCCCATCTCTAGTTTAAACTTATGCATTTTTTTATAAAATAATTATTTTTTATGTTATTGTAATGCATTATGCATCCAATTATAAATAATGCATTATTTCAAACTTTCAAATAATATATAATGTAACCAAATATAAGTCATCCATGATTTAATGTTTAGAAATAATAAATATGAAATACATTTTTTTCAATAATCATGCATTACGTATCAAATTATTAGTAATGCATTATTTTTCACTTGAAAATAATACGTTGTGGAACAAATGTTTGGTAAGACATCATAAAATAATGCTAAAAATAAGTTATATGCATTACCTGGTAATGTGTTATATAATCACTACCCATTACCAAAGTTTTGCTGGGTAGCAGCAACCGAATTTTGTGTTAATACAACTGAAAAAGTCAGTTGGAAATTTATTTTTCTCTGTGTATGATTATTTGTTTCTGTAGAAAATATTTATGTCTCTGGGCATGATTCTTTTTAAATCGATAAATTGATATAAAATCTGTGTAAGGAATGACTCTGAAATTAACGGTTTTTTCTTTTAAAAACAATAATTTTTGAATTTTTTTAATAGTTTTTTGGTGTAAATTTTCTTATAATTTTATTTCTCTGAAACAGTTACATTCAGTTTCAGAGACATAATCAGTTTCATTGTGTTCAAAGCGTTAAAAACCAATTGTAAAAATGAACTGAGATGAATTAGAATAAATGATGAATTTTTATTATTAAAACAGATAAAGCGATGTGAAAAAACATATTCCCTTAAAAATACCTTTACAAGACTTCGACATATTTGGTCCGTTTTTTTAATAAAAACTGTGAAACAAAAATTGTTCTTTTTTTCTCGAAACTTATTTTTTTTATTGTTTTAAAGGTAATAATAAGATTCTTATGGTGTTAATAACATTATAAATAGTGTAATCGCAATCATAAGGTTTATTTATATTTTTTTTTTTTGACAAAAAATTTGGGTTTTTAGTTTTTGCGGGAATTCCCGGGATCCCGGGAAATTTAAAAATGAATCCCGCTTTCCCGGGAAATGAAAAAGTCCGGGAAAAGAAAAACTCTAATTCTAACACATCTGTCGGTGAGCCGGAACGAAATTCGCCAAAAAGCCAAATTCGATCCACCCTATTATGTATATCACCTATTTGGTTCGAAGCGTACCCAAACAATTTATGTTTTTAGAAAATTATATGTTTGGTAAATGTATCGTTGACCTGTGGTGTAAAACACCAATATTTTAGATGTTTTTATGCAATTAGATCTAATTGGATCCACTGATATATGGCAATGTCTGGTCAAAACTCGGATGAAATCGAATCATATTTTATACACGTTGATCTTTTTTTGCACCATTATTCGGATTAAATTGTGTATAAATATATATTGTGTTATATATCATTATATATTGCATCATATAAAAATTTTTACTCGGGTACACCAGTTTTTCCGGAAAAAATGGTAACAAGTCCTTTCGATCCTTAATTAATGTAGAAATCACACACTAACAAAACCCTCAAGGCTTTTTTACAAGTCGCTAGACTTTTTTACAAGTCGGTGATTTTAAAGCATTTAAAGTATTTGTGTACTAAACATGTTCTACTTTACACACAAAAAAATATTGGCTACAAATTTTCAATTAAATCTATTGATCAAAAAAAATTAAATGGGCCAATCAATGGTTTGATTAAAATTTTTGTTATTTTATTTAACTGTCAATTACAAATTTTCAAAAAACCAGATTTTTTTTTCGCTTTAATTTATTTGAATAGATTAATTCAAAAATAATCTGGTTTTACTTTTTTATTGTTGGCAACATATTGGACAGAAAAAAAGATGAATTTTTTGATAGTTTTGTCATAATCTTACAATTCATTTGTTAAATCAATCATTATTTTGATTGACTACAAATAAAAAATTTATCAAATTTTTGTTCAAAATCGAAAAAATGTTTAATTGAAAAAATTTTCAATCAATCACCTACAATTTGATGATTGGTATAACAATTTTTTAATTGGAGGAATTTCAATAAAAAAATTAATTGAATCCGCGATTTTGTTGACTGAAATTTGTTAAAAAAAAAATTTCTGTGTATTTTTAACTCTCTAACACTAAATAGAGGGTATGAAAACATGTGAAAAATGTTCAAACCTACAATTTGATGAATGGTATAACAATTTGTATACCCTACACTACACTGTGGTACAGGGTATAATGAGTTTGTGCTGATGTTTGTAACTACCCGACGTATTGGTTCTAGACCCACTTTTAAGTATACCGATCGACTCAGAATCACTTTTTGAGTCGATTTAGGTGTAAACACGATACAGGTCGCAATTTTTAATCAATTGACTTGAAGTTTAAAACTTTAGCCTCTTTTGGCCCAAGGACGAAGCCTATTGAAATTGGAACAAATCGGTCCATATTAAGACCTAGCCCCCATACAAAGGTCCCCTTTAGTTTTGGCTCAAATGACTCTAATAACCGCATTATAATATGTATCCCTTCGAAATTTAGTAGGTAATTATGTTTCATCAACACAAATCACCATTTACACTTACAAAGGTTTGATAAAATATAGATCTAATCAGTCCATGTTTGAACTTGGGACCCATTTTCCGGGAAACTCTGGTGTAGGGTATTATATGGTCGGTCATGACCGACTATAATTTTCTTACTTGTTTTAATTGAAGGAATTTCAATAAAAAAATTGATTGAATCAGCATTTTTGTTGATTGAAATTCGTTTGAAATTTTTCTATGTAGGGACCCCTGGTGGTGCCCTTATTGGGCATGTGGGTTCCAGAGTCCAAACTTAAGCTCGAAACTACGTTAGCGACAACCGGTATGAATTTCGCTGCAATCGGTCTAGTACCTACTTACTGAATAGCCATTTTATTATAAATAAAACACTGTGCACCGTTGCGTATGATTGTTATTTAAAGGCAATTACAAAATTAATCATACGCTACTTGTACAATTTACATATTTTTTTTATTATAGGCCTTTGTTCTGTCTTTCACCACTTTTCAATTCACATGAAAATTTCCGAATCACATGAAATCAAGTTTAGTGTTTTGTTGATCACGTTTTCATTCGAAGTTAAAATCGAATAATTAAAATTTAAAAAATTATAAGGAAAAAAGTGCATTCGTTTTACTTTCACCAAATTTTATTAATGTGAAACAAAACGAAAAAGAAATTTGGATGTGAAATCTAGAACACCAAAAAATTCGAAAATTTTCATTATCACATTTTATATGTGAATTACTTTTTTTGGAACAGCGGCCATAATTATAATAAAAGTTCACCATTTTCAAATGTGTGTAAAAATATAGCACTGAACTAAAAAAAAACTTGAGGGTTTTGTTATGGAATATATCAATATATTGGTTGTGATTTTTTAACCACAACCAACCTAAGATGGGTGACTACTCTCTTTGGCATTCCGTGTGTAAAGCATCGAAATATGGGTATAAGACACCATAAGTATTATTGTTCTTTGATTTTTACTAGCATATTCTTGCGATGTCCGTCTGTCTTAAGATATCCCGATACAGTATAAGCCAACAGAGCTAGACCCCTGAAGTTTTGCATTAATGTGTCTTATGGTCATAGGCTGTTCGTAATTTGCAAAATTTGGACCAAGGGAAAAAATTTTCCCTTAAAGAACCTTTCCTGCACTTGGGCAAACTGAATTAGGAAATCCCAATTTTTCGTATTCCTTTAAAAAAATAAAACACAATTTATTATTTGTTAAACACTGGGGGTTTTTCATAGAGATTTTTTAATATATATATTTTAAACTTTTTTTTTTGGTTTTTAAAAACACGTTCATTTGTTTTATATATAAAAAAACTACAATACATAATAATGTTTACATTATGTGTAAAAAAAAATTAAATTTTTTTAACTATTATCAAATTCAGACCAATTGTTTTTGTTACACATTCATATGTTCAAATTAAATACACTTTGTTTTTCATGTAATAATAATCATTTCTTTTGATTTCAATTGTTTTGTTTCATTTTTTTTTTTGTAAAGAGTTTAAGAGTGTGTTAGTAAACTAAACAACAATAATAATTAACTAAAATTAATAATAAAAATTAAGGTAAAATTATAAAAAAACGTAGAATGACACTTGTTTGTTCGAAAAAAATTGATTTTTTAAATACTGCATTTAGAATAACATAAAAATGCTTTTGGTAATAAATTGATATGACAAATAAAAGAAAAAAAAATATTTAAATATATATTTTGATTAAACTACAAAAAATGCAACTAATAAAAAAAATACAAAAAAAGTGTTGCAAGTACAATGGAAAAAGTTTTTTTTTTTATAAATAAATGTTGGAGATTCCAAATAAAAGTTTAGAAGAAATTTATAAATGAACTTTAAGAGATTCCATGCGTCCAACAATACGACGACGTAATTCAGCATATCTGCAAAGAAAATGAGAAATTAAATTTTGTTTTTATCCAAGAAAGTCCTAAATTTTGAGCTAATTTTACTATATAGAGAAAATCTGTTATAGTGAGACATTTTTCCTGTTATTGTTATATTGAGACATTTCTCATATATTGAGACATTTTTCTATATTGAAAAAGTCTCATATATTGAGAAATTTTTTCTTATATAGAAAAAGTCTCAAATTTTGAGACATTTTTCTTATATAGAAAATGTCTCAAATTTTGAGACATTTTTCTTATATAGAAAAAGTCTCAAATTTTGAGACATTTTTCTTATATAGAAAAAGTCTCAAATTTTGAGACATTTTTCTTATATAGAAAAAGTCTTAAATTTTGAGACATTTTTCTTATATAGAAAAAGTCTCAAATTTTGAGACATTTTTCTTATATAGAAAAAGTCTCAAATTTTGAGACATTTTTCTTATATGGGGGTTTTCGTGTCAACTGACACAACTTTTGAAACCGATGTCTTCCGATCGGGATGAAATTTGCACCAAGGTTAGTCCTATTGGATAGTAGTTCAAACACAATTTTTCAGCGAGATCGGTCAAGGACTCTCTGAGTTAGAGGGGGTCGAAATTTGACATTTTGGCCGAAGAGGTGTTTATTCTGATCCATGTAACTTCTTACCTATTGTTTTTAGCAAAATGTGTCCCAAAGAGTTTAGAAAGCTATTTCTTCAGTCTTTCTAAAAAAAATTATAAAAAAAATAAAAAAAAAAATTTTGATTTTTTTTCTTAAAAATCTAAAACTTTTTTGACTTTTTCCTCAAATTGGGCCCTTTTTTTTTTTTTTTTTTTTGATTCAAAAGAAAGCTTAGGTCTTTTCCTTTAAGAGCTATGGGGTCGCTTAGTGGGATGCGAGTGGGATATCTATGAAAAAATTATTTTTTTAACTTTGGAACACAAAAAACGGTTCTTCAATTTGCACTATTAGGCGTGGGATAGCTAACCAGTTTTCGATTTCGATCCGCGATACCCTCTAATTTTTATAGGTTCGAAAAAGAAAGCACGAGCCAAAAAATAAGGGCGGTGGGGTTGGGCCATATGGCTCCTCATCGGGGTCAAATTTGGGCGTAAAGAGGTTACAATTCTCAAAAAGCCCCACAACTGCCCTAGAACTGCCCACGGAGGGGTGCAATGTGAGACCGACCTCTATTAATTTTCTGCCCCCAACATTTTTCTTGAATATACCTAACCTCTATTTCCACTTCCTAAGGGGGCTCCCATACAAAACGACATTTTTATAAAATTTGCTCCTACCGCTCTAACTGTCCATAGGGTGCCCCTAGAGAAGTAAAATATATGACCGACCCCCAATATTTTTTCATGTCCAACATTTTCTCAGAATATACCTACCCTTTATTTTCAACTCTTAAGGGGGTCCCCATACATTTTTTTTTATTTTTTTATTAGTTTTTAAAAATACATGTTTTTATAACGTATGGGAGCCCCTTAAGGAGTGGAGATAGGGTGTTATTATGTTCGGACAAAATGTTGGTAACTAAAAAATAATGGGGGTTGGTCATAATTTATGCCTCCCTAGGAGGCACGGTAGGGGCGGTAGGAGCTGGTTTAATAAAACAAATTTATAAAAAATAAAAGAAATGTATGGGGACCACCTTAAGGGTTAAAGATACATTGTAGGTGTGTTCGCAAAAAATGTTGGAATTAATAAAATAATGGGGGTCGGTCATACATTTGGCTCCACTTGGGGCAATTTAGGGTAAGTTAGAATGGTAGGATCAAATTTTTGAAAAATGTTTTGTATGGGAGCCCCCATAGGAAGTGGAAATAGGGGTAAGGTATGTTCAAGAAAAATGTTGGGGGCAGAAAATTATTGGAGGTTCGTCTCACATTGCACCCCTCCAGGGGCGTTTCTAGGGCAGTTTTGGGGCTTTTTGACGATTTTACCTCTTTACGCCCAATTTTGACCCCCATGAGGGGCCATATGGCCCCACCCCGCCGCCCTTATTTTTTGGCTCGTGCTTTCTTTTTCGAACCTATAAAAATTAGAGGGTATCGCGGATCGAAATCGAAAACTGGTTAGCTATCCCACGCCTAATAGTCCAAATTGAAGAACCGTTTTTTGTGTTCCAAAGTTAAAAAAATAATTTTTTCATAGATATCCCACTCGCATCCCACTAAGCGACCCCATAGCTCTTAAAGGAAATGACCTAAGCTTTCTTTTGAATCAAAAAAAAAAAAAAAAAAAAGGGCCCAATTTGAGGAAAAAGTCAAAAAAGTTTTAGATTTTTAGTAAAAAAAATCTAAAATTTTTTTTTTATTTTTTTTATAATTTTTTTTCGAAAGACTGACGAATTAGCTATCTAAACTCTTTGGGACACATTTTGCTAAAAACATTAGGTAAGAAGTTACATGGATGAGAATAAACACCTCTTTGGCCAAAATGTCAAATTTCGACCCCCTCTAACTCAGAGAGTCCTTGACCGATCTCGCTGAAAAATTGTGTCTGAACTACTATCCAATAGGACTAACCTTGGTGCAAATTTCATCCCGATCGGAAGACATCGGTTTCAAAAGTTGTGTCAGTTGACACGAAAACCCCCATATAGAAAAAGTCTCAAATTTTGAGACATTTTTCTTATATAGAAAAAGTCTCAAATTTTGAGACATTTTTCTTATATAGAAAAAGTCTCAAATTTTGAGACATTTTTCTTATATAGAAAAAGTCTCAAATTTTGAGACATTTTTCTTATATAGAAAAAGTCTCAAATTTTGAGACATTTTTCTTATATAGAAAAAGTCTCAAATTTTGAGACATTTTTCTTATATAGAAAAAGTCTCAAATTTTGAGACATTTTTCTTATATAGAAAAAGTCTCAAATTTTGAGACATTTTTCTTATATAGAAAAAGTCTCAAATTTTGAGACATTTTTCTTATATAGAAAAAGTCTCAAATTTTGAGACATTTTTCTTAAATATTAAGGCATTTTTCTTATATAGAAAAAGTCTCAAATTTTGAGACATTTTTCTTATATAGAAAAAGTCTCAAATTTGAGACATTTTTCTTATATAGAAAAAGTCTCAAATTTTGAGACATTTTTCTTATATAGAAAAAGTCTCAAATTTTGAGACATTTTTCTTATATAGAAAAAGTCTCAAATTTTGAGACATTTTTCTTATATAGAAAAAGTCTCAAATTTTGAGACATTTTTCTTATATAGAAAAAGTCTCAAATTTTGAGACATTTTTCTTATATAGAAAAAGTCTCAAATTTTGAGACATTTTTCTTATATAGAAAAAGTCTCAAATTTTGAGACATTTTTCTTATATAGAAAAAGTCTCAAATTTTGAGACATTTTTCTTATATAGAAAAAGTCTCAAATTTTGAGACATTTTTCTTATATAGAAAAAGTCTCAAATTTTGAGACATTTTTCTTATATAGAAAAAGTCTCAAATTTTGAGACATTTTTCTTATATAGAAAAAGTCTCAAATTTTGAGACATTTTTCTTATATAGAAAAAGTCTCAAATTTTGAGACATTTTTCTTATATAGAAAAAGTCTCAAATTTTGAGAAAAAGTCTCAAATTTTGAGACATTTTTCTTATATAGAAAAAGTCTCAAATTTTGAGAAAAAGTCTCAAATTTTGAGACATTTTTCTTATATAGAAAAAGTCTCAAATTTTGAAACATTTTTCTTATATAGAAAAAGTCTCAAATTTTGAGACATTTTTCTTATATAGAAAAGTCTCAAATTTTGAGACATTTTTCTTATATAGAAAAAGTCTCAAATTTTTAGACATTTTTCATATTTAAAAAAAGTCTCAAATTTTGAAATATTTTTCTAATATAGAAAAAGTCTCAAACTTTGTTAATTGCATACCGTACTTACTTTTCTTTAACTTTGGTAACTTCTCGATCTAATTCTTGATCATAACGCTCAAGTATAGCACGACATTCTGGTAGTGATAAATTTAAAAATTGAGCAACTTCATTGCTAAAATAACAGAAAAAGGAAACAAATTATCAATTTCAATAAATTTTTTTTATTCAATTTCTTTTTTACCTTATTTCATCTGTTTTCCTAGCATCCACTAAAAATAGTTTTGCTACATCTTCATGGGGGCCCAACGTGATACGTGTTATCAATGGATACTCATTTTCCTTTAGACGTTTTTGTTCTCCATTGTCTCGTATGATAAAGAGTGAAAAATTCTCGGCTGCACTATCTACCCTATATTTTTCCAATAACAAATTGATGACCTCTTGTGTGGTGACCAACGATGTAACCCATACAGACATTTGAGACCCGTAGGGTGGGGTAAAAAAGGACGTTTCACGATTGTAAAAATGTCCGTTAATTGAACAACGACGTTTTAGTTTAGTACGGGATCTGAAAAGAAAACACAATGAACTTTTATAAAAACTTTTGGAAAAAAAAATTGTGGTGAAATAAAATTTTTGCCAAAATCTGAGAATTTTTCAATACGAAAAATGTCTCAGAATCTGAGAAAAATATCTGAGAATTTTTCTATACGACAAATGTATCAGAATCTGAGAATTTTTCTATACGAAAAATGTCTCAGAATCTGAGAATTTTTCCATACGAAAATTGTCTCAGAATCTGAGAATTTTTCTATACGAAAAATGTCTCAGAATCTGAGAATTTTTCTGTACGAAAAAATATCACAGAATCTGAGAATTTTTCTATACGAAAAATATCACAGAATCTGAGAATTTTTCGATACGAAAAATGTCTCAGAATCTTATAATTTTTCTATACGAAAAATGTCTCAGAATCTGAGAATTTTTCGACACGAGAAATGTCTCAGAATCTGAGAATTTTTCTATACGAAAAATGTCTCAGAATCTGAAAATTTTTCTATACGAAAAATGTCTCAGAATCTGAGAATTTTTCTATACGGAAAATGCCTCAGAATCTGAGAATTTTTCTATACGAAAAATGTCTCAGAATCTGAGAATTTTTCTATTAAAAAAATGTCTCAGAATCTGAGAATTTTTCTATACGAAAAATGTTTTAGAATCTAAAAATTTTTCTATACAAAAAGTCTATCAGAATCTGAAAATTTTTCTATACGAAAAATGTCTCAAAATCTTAGAATTCTTTATACGATCTAAGAATTTTTCTATACTATCTTAGAATCTGAAAATTTTTCTGTAAGAAAAATGTTTTCGTATTTATTGAACGATTTCCTACCTTCTATTGCCACTACGTCGTTTTATGGCCGCAGCACCCGTACGTGGTGGTCTTCTTAATACCACACCATCTTCTGTAATATGCAAAGGTTGTTCATCACCATCCTGATGATGGTGCTGATGATAATTCGAATTTTGATGATTCTTTTGTGTCTCGCCTCCGCCGCCGCCATCTGTAGCAGTTAATAAATCTTCAGTTTGTGTTAATTCATCACCAGCAGCAGCACCACTTTGTGATGTTGTTGAATTGTCGGCATTATCATGACGACTTATAGAATCACAGTCACTGGCACCACCTTCTTTGGGATAACAATTCATTTTTATTTGTATAAAACGTGGTGGTATATCACTTTTACGTATAGTAGCTGATTCACCATCTCTTTTACGTGGTTTTAAAGTCGAATCATCGTCATCATCATCACTGGAAGAATAAACAATACAAGAGGGTCCGGATTTTGAACGATTGATGCCCCTTTCAAAACGACCATTTGTCATCATCATGAATTGCGCCTGCGCAGAACCACTTTTTTGTAAAGCATACGGAGCACGTCTTAGGGGTGAACCACCACCTTCAGTTATCTTTAACGAAAGTGTATCATTTATAAAAGAAGCATCTATTGAACGCAAAGCATGTTCACAATTAAAACTTTTACTCATTGGATTGTCTCCACTAGCACTAGGATAAAGTTTTAGGGAATCGTGTATGCGTGAAGGATCTATGGGTTGATTACGTTTTAGGGTATCATCATTGTGTTCTTGAAAAGAATTGGCACCATTAACATAGTCTTGATGAACACTACGTTTAAAATCTTCAAAATCCATTGGTTTCAATGTGGCATCATCGGAGGTTTCATAATTATCGACCGTAGTGGAGGTGGTTGTATTAGCATTTGTGGTTGTTTCGGTTGCGGTAGTAGTAGTGTTTAAAGAGGCAGTGGCTGTTAAGAAATTATCCGAAGATGTAGTAGTACTGGAGGAAGAGGCATGTGATGGAGAAGATGTTGTTGTAGAGGAGGAAGATTTTGAGGGTGAAGCATCTTCTATATTAGTAGTATCGGTACTTAATTGATTTGACATAGTCTTCGAACTATCTGAAGTTGGTGTAGACGATGAAGAGTTTTGCGGTGAGGCCGAAGGCAGACGTACTGGCATAGTTTCATATATTTTATCCTTTTCATTGACACGTCTTTCTACCTGTAATAAATCATCGATTTCATCCCAATCTAGTTTTTCTAATTTATCCAATTTTGAAGGCAATGTTGAACTAACACAATTTGTTGCACTTGTGGTTGTCGTAAGATTCGATGATGTTTGTTCATCACATAAAGTGGTGGTAGTTGAAGAGGAATCATCTTCTTGATTTTTACCATTTGTTAAAGTTTCTGTAACACTTGTGCCAGTAGTTTGAGCCGAAACATCTTCGGGTGTTGTTGGCAAATCAGGATATTCATTAAGGCTACATGAATCAAAAGTCATACTTTCACTTAATGATACATCCGTAGATATGGCATCAACTTGATCGCTAGTTGTTGTAGCAGCTTCATATGATTCTGTACCATCATTATTTTCCTTATCGGATGCATCCTATAAGTAGATAGATACATGATTAAAATTTCATTTTTATTTATTTTTATAGTAGCTAACTTACATTATCTGCTTTAGATACGCGACATGAATTACGTTTACGCACTACAAAAGTTCTTTGATCATCATCTTCTTTAAGATGTATAACAGCTTGGACACCCCAGTATACCCGCAAAGCTCCTTCAAGTATTAAACGATTATTAACTTCTCTACTGCGTACTTCCATACTTTTATTGTCATAAAATTGATTGTAGACCTTAAAAGAAAATACGTTTTTTTTATTTAAAAAATGTTTTGTATACGAAAAATGTCTCAAAATTTGAGACTTTTTCCATATTGCAAAAATGTCTCAAAATTTGAGACTTTTTCCATGTAGGAAAAATGTCTCGAAATTTGAGACTTTTTCCATATAGGAAAAATGTCTCAAAATTTGAGACTTTTTCCATATAGGAAAAATGTCTCAAAATTTGAGACTTTTTCCATATAGGAAAAATGTCTCAAAATTTGAGACTTTTTCCATATAGGAAAAATGTCTCAAAATTTGAGACTTTTTCCATATAGGAAAAATGTCTCAAAATTTGAGACTTTTTCCATATAGGAAAAATGTCTCAAAATTTGAGACTTTTTCCATATAGAAAATGTCTCATATATTGGAAAAATGTCTCAAAATTTGAGACTTTTTCCATATAGGAAAAATGTCTCAAAATTTGAGACTTTTTCCATATAGGAAAAATGTCTCAAAATTTGAGACTTTTTCCATAAAGGAAAAATGTCTCAAAATTTGAGACTTTTTCCATATAGGAAAAATGTCTCAAAATTTGAGACTTTTTCCATATAGGAAAAATGTCTCAAAATTTGAGACTTTTTCCATATAGGAAAAATGTCTCAAAATTTGAGACTTTTTCCATATAGGAAAAATGTCTCAAAATTTGAGACTTTTTCCATATAGGAAAAATGTCTCAAAATTTGAGACTTTTTCCATATAGGAAAAATGTCTCAAAATTTGAGACTTTTTCCATATAGGAAAAATGTCTCAAAATTTGAGACTTTCCATATAGGAAAAATGTCTCAAAATTTGAGACTTTTTCCATATAGGAAAAATGTCTCAAAATTTGAGACTTTTTCCATATAGGAAAAATGTCTCAAAATTTGAGACTTTTTCCATATAGGAAAAATGTCTCAAAATTTGAGACTTTTTCCATATAGGAAAAATGTCTCAAAATTTGAGACTTTTTCCATATAGGAAAAATGTCTCAAAATTTGAGACTTTTTCCATATAGGAAAAATGTCTCAAAATTTGAGACTTTTTCCATATAGGAAAAATGTCTCAAAATTTGAGACTTTTTCCATATAGGAAAAATGTCTCAAAATTTGAGACTTTTTCCATATAGGAAAAATGTCTCAAAATTTGAGACTTTTTCCATATAGGAAAAATGTCTCAAAATTTGAGACTTTTTCCATATAGGAAAAATGTCTCAAAATTTGAGACTTTTTCCATATAGGAAAAATGTCTCAAAATTTGAGACTTTTTCCATATAGGAAAAATGTCTCAAAATTTGAGACTTTTTCCATATAGGAAAAATGTCTCAAAATTTGAGACTTTTTCCATATAGGAAAAATGTCTCAAAATTTGAGACTTTTTCCATATAGGAAAAATGTCTCAAAATTTGAGACTTTTTCCATATAGGAAAAATGTCTCAAAATTTGAGACTTTTTCCATATAGGAAAAATGTCTCAAAATTTGAGACTTTTTCCATATAGGAAAAATGTCTCAAAATTTGAGACTTTTTCCATATAGGAAAAATGTCTCAAAATTTGAGACTTTTTCCATATAGGAAAAATGTCTCAAAATTTGAGACTTTTTCCATATAGGAAAAATGTCTCAAAATTTGAGACTTTTTCCATATAGGAAAAATGTCTCAAAATTTGAGACTTTTTCCATATAGGAAAAATGTCTCAAAATTTGAGACTTTTTCCATATAGGAAAAATGTCTCAAAATTTGAGACTTTTTCCATATAGGAAAAATGTCTCAAAATTTGAGACTTTTTCCATATAGGAAAAATGTCTCAAAATTTGAGACTTTTTCCATATAGGAAAAATGTCTCAAAATTTGAGACTTTTTCCATATAGGAAAAATGTCTCAAAATTTGAGACTTTTTCCATATAGGAAAAATGTCTCAAAATTTGAGACTTTTTCCATATAGGAAAAATGTCTCAAAATTTGAGACTTTTTCCATATAGGAAAAATGTCTCAAAATTTGAGACTTTTTCCATATAGGAAAAATGTCTCAAAATTTGAGACTTTTTCCATATAGGAAAAATGTCTCAAAATTTGAGACTTTTTCCATATAGGAAAAATGTCTCAAAATTTGAGACTTTTTCCATATAGGAAAAATGTCTCAAAATTTGAGACTTTTTCCATATAGGAAAAATGTCTCAAAATTTGAGACTTTTTCCATATAGGAAAAATGTCTCAAAATTTGAGACTTTTTCCATATAGGAAAAATGTCTCAAAATTTGAGACTTTTTCCATATAGGAAAAATGTCTCAAAATTTGAGACTTTTTCCATATAGGAAAAATGTCTCAAAATTTGAGACTTTTTCCATATAGGAAAAATGTCTCAAAATTTGAGACTTTTTCCATATAGGAAAAATGTCTCAAAATTTGAGACTTTTTCCATATAGGAAAAATGTCTCAAAATTTGAGACTTTTTCCATATAGGAAAAATGTCTCAAAATTTGAGACTTTTTCCATATAGGAAAAATGTCTCAAAATTTGAGACTTTTTCCATATAGGAAAAATGTCTCAAAATTTGAGACTTTTTCCATATAGGAAAAATGTCTCAAAATTTGAGACTTTTTCCATATAGGAAAAATGTCTCAAAATTTGAGACTTTTTCCATATAGGAAAAATGTCTCAAAATTTGAGACTTTTTCCATATAGGAAAAATGTCTCAAAATTTGAGACTTTTTCCATATAGGAAAAATGTCTTAAAATTTGAGACTTTTTCCATATAGGAAAAATGTCTCAAAATTTGAGACTTTTTCCATATAGGAAAAATGTCTCAAAATTTGAGACTTTTTCCATATAGGAAAAATGTCTCAAAATTTGAGACTTTTTCCATATAGGAAAAATGTCTCAAAATTTGAGACTTTTTCCATATAGGAAAAATGTCTCAAAATTTGAGACTTTTTCCATATAGGAAAAATGTCTCAAAATTTGAGACTTTTTCCATATAGGAAAAATGTCTCAAAATTTGAGACTTTTTATACCCTACACCACTCTGTGGTACAGGGTATATGAGTTTGTGCTGATGTTTGCAACTATCCGAAATATTGGTCCTAGACCCACTTTCAAGTATACCGATCGACTCAGGATCACGTTTTGAGTCGATTTAGGTCTGTCCGTCCGTCTGTCCGTCTGTCCGTCCATGGAAACGTTGTGAGCACGATACAGGTCGCAATTTTTAACCGATTTGTCTGAAATTTGAAACTTAAGCTTCTCTTGACCCACGGACGGACGCTATTGAAATAGGAAAAAAATCGGTTCATGTGTTGACCTAGCCCCCATACAAACGTCCCCTTTAAATTTGGGTCAAATGACCCTAACAACCGTTTTTCTTGTGGCCCCCATACAAACCACCCTCCCGATATTCACATAAATCTATAAAATTTTATGAAAATAGAAAAAATTTAATTAAATTTTTTTTTGTATGTGCTTAACGCATACTTTAATAACCCAAAAATCTGATTATAATCGGACCATTTTTGGACCATATGAAAATTTCGCCCGATATTACGAAAAGCGGTTTATTTGCAACAAATATAAGCCAATTTGACCCAAATTTGGTATGTGAGTGTTTTGTAGACTTATTAAAGACTTCACAAATGATAGACCCAATTGGTCCATGTTTGGACTTGGTACCCATTTTCCGGAAAACACTGGTGTAGGGTATTATATGGTCGGTCTTGACCGACTATAATTTTGTTACTTGTTCTATATAGGAAATATGTCTCAAAATTTAAGATACATTTTCTATATCGGAAAAATGTCTTTAAATTAAAGACTTTTTCGAATAGGAAATATGTCTCAAAATTTAAGATACATTATCTATATAGAAAAAATGTATTTTAATTTAAAAATTTTTCGAATCTAAAAAATGTTTTACACAATTTACCTTAACTTTTGACTCCATATGATCTCTGGGTAATGAGGGACCATTTTGTGGACCCGGCCTTTGTATAGCTTTGTTACCAAAACTCTTATGAGATTCCACACGGGTACCATGGCCAAATAATTGAGGACCAAAAAGAGCACCATAACATGGTACATGACAGTAAGGCACACCTTTATGCTACAAAAAAACCCAAGATTACAGGCAATTGTAAAAAAAAAAACATTTTAACCCTAATATGCAAAAAAAAATAAAATCTCACCTCTGCATGTTGTCCAGGATTAAGACGTTTACCACATTCTTCACATCTTAAACATTCCGGATGCCAGTCATAACCCAATGATTGTTTGCGCTCGGCTAAAATGAAATAATTTTAATTAACCATGGCTTTGGAGTAAAAAGAAAAGTGAGGTTAATTCACATACCAAAATATACGGGTTTTCCGCACTTATGACACTTCCACATAACGATGTTGTATTTGTTCTATAGAAAATTTGAACCTCCACACTTACTATTTACAAAACAATTGCACACAAAGTTTAATGAACTCCTATTCCCCTCTTTTTTCTCTTGTTTTATTATGGTTATTACAAATTTATTATAAATTAAATTCTTGTTGAATTCTTTATAAAACAAGGTAATTGAACTTACATGGCCTAAAAACCCAATAAAAGAAACGTAAAAACTGATTTTGCCTGTGATTGAGTTGAATGGTCGGGTCTGTTAACTAAAAGTTTTCGAAACAAAGAACTGTAACACCAAAATGATATGTTTTCTTAGCCACCAGCATCAGTTCCATTAAAAGTCAATGCAAAATCCTTTGTAGATCGATTTTTTTCTTCAAATTGTTTATAAAAAAACCTATATTTTGTTATATTCTTTTTCCGCAGATTATGAACATTTATTTTGCTGCGTACGTGTTTTGTTTATTAATATTTTTACTTGTGATTTTATAATTTATGCATCTCCACTATTAATTTTTTATTCCATTATACGCCTCCTTTTTTTTTGTCTTCTTTTTTTACTCTTTTGTGAATTTTTGTCTATTCGTTTTTTTCTTCTTTTTTATATATTTTCTTATTTGTGCACCTGTTTTTTATAGTTATTTTTTTGTTTATTTAACAAATTGTTTATATTAAAATTTTTATAAATTATTCAAATTATTTATTAATAACCCGTACTTTTAATAAATCTACCTATAGGTGATTTTTTCAATTTTATTCTCATATATTTCCATAAAATTCTTTACTTTTTGTTAAAAACGTTCAATGTCCGTTCACAATGTAAAAAAAAATTGCAATTACAAAAGCCGTGTAAAATTAGCGCTGTAAAAATATATTGGAAAGTCTCATGCGACTATTTTTATTTTGTTTTTGTAAATAATTGACAACCAATGCTGCCACTTTTCATAAGTTCTTATGCCCACAAAAAATACTGTTCGCTGAATTTAAAAACCAGGGGATAACTAAGTAATATCCTATTCACACTTAAAGTTTTAAACCGTTTTTAGCAATTATTTTTAGCATTTTCTGTCAATATACTGTAATAGAATAAAGAAAGTGCTAAAAATATTGGTGCTAAAAACGATTTAAAACTGTACGTGTGAATAGGGTATAACTTGATAGTCCTCAAATCGTATCGTTAGCTCATTATTCCATTACCATATAGTGTCATTTTATGGTAATAGAATAATGAGCTAATGATGACGATTGACGATTCATTCTTCTTCTTCTTCTTCTTCTGTAGACACACACAGTGTTGTGTCAGTTTCCACAGTGTGGAAATAATAAAAAGCGACCTGAGACACCAGGTCTATGTTGCCGCTTTTGTGGGGATTTTTGTAAACTTGCTGGGGTTGTAGATATTTTGTGTTGTCATCATCCGTTAAATTTGATTACCTTTAATTTACTTCAAATATGAAAATTCGGTTATGGTTGTTCTATGATGTTTATTCATATCATTATATTCGTGTTCTGATAAAATTTCTGCAGTATTTTGTAGATTTTAAAATTGTTAATTTTTAATATCTCATCAATATTCATCTGTTGTACATTCAGGTTTTGTAATTTGTAGATCAGGTTGTTTCGATGATTACCATCTATGTTCGGGCAATTAAACGTGATATGATCAACTGACTGTATCATACCACAATCACATAAGTCAGAGTCAATAATGTTAACCTTAAAAAGGTGTTTTCTAGTCTGGTTGTGATCAAATCTCAATCTGCACACCATCGTTATCACATTTCTAGGGAGATGTTGATTTCTAAACCATGGTTTTGTATTGACTGTCTGGGTAAGAGAATATAGGTGTCTTCCGTGTATGCTGCCATCCCATTTGTTTTGCCATGATAAGATTGCGTTTTTCTTATCCACAGCTCTTAAATCATTAAACGGAATTAATGGATAATCCCCTGTATCAGTGTGACCGACAGCAACTGCATCGACGTACTCATTGCCGCTGATACCTGAATGTGCAGGCATCCAGAGAAATTGTACGGTAAAGCCGGTTGAATCGAGTTCATTCAGTTCATTCTTTATCCTGAGAATGTAAGGATGAGTTCTGTTGTTGTCAAATGATTCTATGGCCTGTAGCACAGATTTGCTGTCCGAAATTATCAGGTATTTATCTCTTCCATTGACTTTTATGAATAGCAGCGACTCCAAAATTGCAAGAGCCTCCGCCGAGTATATAGGGCACACGTTGTTAAGCGAAAAGGACGCTTCGATGTCCAAGTGAGGTACCCAGAAACCACAGCTGGTCTTATCTACTGTTTTAGACCCATCTGTAAAGATGCGTTTAAATTG
Source organism: Pegoplata infirma (assembly GCA_963921195.1). NCBI lineage: Eukaryota > Metazoa > Arthropoda > Insecta > Diptera > Anthomyiidae > Pegoplata > Pegoplata infirma. The sequence continues at coordinate 259,246,478 of OY992536.1, read as the reverse complement.
AGCCCATCGTCCATCCGTTAGCTTCATGAATTTTCTATTGATGTCATCGACATTGGCCGTGGATTTTCTAACATCTAAGTAAATTACTTTTGGGGTGATGGTAATAGCTTCCACTGGAAATTGGTATCTAAGTAATTTATCATATCTTTCCAAACTAAAGTTGTTAAATTTCAAGTCAAATCTTTCAAAAAATGTTGGTTTTACGGCAAATTGTTCATTATATTGAGTTATATATTCAATGGCTGGGTGATTTTTATTTGATATAATCCGGCTTATGTATCTATCAGTTAAAAGTTGTAGCCTTTCCGGAATTGGCATAGCTCCAGCTTCCTGCTCTAAAGCCAAAGTGTGGGTGGAGATCATAGCACCCAAAGCGATTCTTATGCCCTTGTACTGAATCCTCTGAAGTTTCATTAGTTCGCTTACTGGTGCATCCAACATCAATGGTGCCATGTATTCTATTTTGGGTCTTATAACACCATAATAAATAAGGAGAAGGTTCTGAGGGTCTGCGCCCCAAGATACGCCACATAACGCACGTAATATATTTAGAAAGTGAAAGCAATTCCTCTTTACATTTTCAATGTGTTGGTGTACCTTTAAGTTGGATTCAAAAGTAAATCCCAGGAAATTAAATGTGTTCACGAATTCAACAGCTTCATTTTCTATACGGATTTCAGAGCAATCAATTACACGTTTCCTGTTTGACGGTGGAAATATCATCGCCTTAGACTTTTGTGAAGAAAGGGAAAGTTGAATATTCTTCAGCTTATCATTCAGGGTGTTAACCGTATTCTGTATTCTAAGTATTGCTGAGTCCACCGACGCATCAGAACAAAAAATCATCAGATCATCAGCATAACCCAAGGTACTTACATCACAGTTTTCAAAAATTTCGTTAATGTACACATTGAAACTAAGCGGGCTCAAGACAGAGCCCTGTGGGGTCCCAGTGAACGACCTTCGGTGAATGTTGGTAGTGGCAGTTTCCATGATGAGATCTTTATATTGAAACAGTCTATGAATTATTCCACTGGTGTGACCACTTATACCAAGAGCTTGATATTTCTCAACAAGTATATCAATGTTTACATTTTCGAATGCGCTTTTAATGTCCAAGAAAAGGCTGACCAAAAACTTACCCTCTTTTTTAGCTAACTTGGCCGCAGACCAAAGAGTAGTCGTGTTGTCATATGTCGATTTACCACGTCGGAAGCCAGACTGGGAATTATTCAATCTTGAGTTTGATTCTATTTGATGGTCTACCCGGTTGTGTATCATTCTCTCAAATATTTTCCGCAAACATGATATAAGTGCTACAGATCTGTATGATAGTGGATTATCCGGGGGTTTTCCTCTTTTGTGTAGTGGCACCACTTTGTATTGCATCCATGATTCGGGAATATTGCCGCTATACCAAACGCTGTTGTACATCTGCAAAAGAGTTTGTTTTATTTTTTTACTGAAATTCTTTATATGACCATGCCTTATGCCATCTGTGCCAGCTGCTGTATCCTTGGATACATAAATTGCCATTTCAAGTTCATTCATAGAAAATTCTTTATCTCTAGGGGTATTTGACAAAGCAGGAATGTGTCCTATTGGACCCACTGGACCCGACAGAGTATCGCAAAATTGCTCTATACATGTGGGTGGTATTGCATGCGGTTTGGGAATATTCATGCCTCTAAATTTCTTTATTGTGCTCCATAGTTCTGTTGGTGTCAAATCAGAACTTATGCTTTCACACACCTTCCTCCAGCCAATTCGTTTCTGGGTTCTAATTACATAAAAATATTCCTTCTTTTTTGCCATGAATTTCCCAAGATTCTCCCGCGATGGCCTCTTCTTAAACTGAGCTAAAGCCTTTACTTGACCAGCTTTAGCTTTGTTACACTCCGAGTTCCACCAGGGATTGTCCTGATATTCTTTAGTATTAATCTTAACCTTCAATGTGTCGTAAAAAAGTTTTGAAAAAATATCAAATTTTCCATCCTCAGGGCAATTTACGAATTGTTCGCTGTCAATTATTCTTTCGATACTCCCATTTAATATATTTTTCGGTACATTTTTCGGAACACCGTACGATACTTTACGACAAGTAGTCGGTCTTAATTGTAGATCAATACGTATCATGCAATGCGAGCTTCCCAGGCATTCATTTGAAGTAGTCCAAGAGGATATCAAAGACAAAGAAGGGGAGCAAATGGACAAATCTAAAGCCGTGGGGTTGGCACAACCAAAGAAAGTTTTAGAACCATCATTTAATAAGACCAAACTATTATCCTCTATAAATTCATATACACATTTGCCCTTTGGGTCATCGTAATGGTTACCCCAATCCCCGTGATGGGCATTTAGGTCCCCACAGATCATAAAGTGTGGATTATTTGGGATTTGAGTCAGAATATTTGTAAGATCCGATTTGTTAAAGTTCTCATTTGGAGGTATATATATTGACAATATAACTATTTTCCCAATTTGGGAGTCGATTTCGCAAATGGCAAGTTCGATTTTCGGGTTTGTCACAATTACATTAGGGATGCTGAAAGATATGGATTTCTTCAGCAATATTGCAACACCACCTCCAAAGGTGGTCGTTACTCTATCCTTTCGAATGATGTTGTAGTTGACGATCTCATACTTTTCATCCGGTTTTAAAAACGTTTCCGATAGTAAGGCCATATCAATATCCTCATCCCTAAGGTATTGTGACAGCTGTGACTTCTTGTTTCTTGCGCTTGTGATATTAATTTGTGCCACCTTCATCATCATTCGAGATATTCACAGATTCATCTCCAATTACGGTTTGAACTGATCTTTGAAATGACTCAAATTTATACAAAGTGGTATTAATAGTTATATTGTCTTTATCGTTGTTGTCTTGAATTGTTGAATTTGTTGGCGATAATTCAGTGGAGAATGTACCAATTGGTTCAATCTCAAGTGATTCGCCTTGTAATTGGGTTCCAATAATATGTTGGGTGTTGTTTTGATTGTCTGATTCTAAAGTTACCGGTAACTGGACATCCAGTTCACTGATTTCCAGTGATGGAGAGAGGTCATTAGACTCCTCCTGCGGTAACGAGAAATTTGTGGTGTTTTGTTCATTATGGTTGTTCTGGTTGTCTACAATACTGTTTTTGCGTTTCCTGGTTTTACGTTTTTTAGTATCAAACTTTTGTCGTTTAGATAGTACTGGGAAATCTAATTCGTTAAACGTAAATGTATTATTAACCGTCTGACTTACTTCAATGTTGTTCCCATATTGGTACCTTTTAGGAACTCTTTCAAATGCCCGGTTCCTGGCTTCTTTGCGCAGGTGCATTTTTAATTCACAGCCATTGTATGTTGCATCATGATTCTTACCGCAGTTAACACATAAAGGGATACTGTTACATTCACCTCCATGAGGATTGCCACATCGAAAACAGATCGCATTGGATCTGCGACAAACTTTCTCGGAGTGTCCATGCCTCCAACATTTCTTACATTGTACTGTGTGTTCGATATACGGCTTGACAGGGTATATTATTTTGCCCAGGGTAACATGGGATGGTAGCATTACGCCTGCAAATGTCAGCATTACTAAGTCTATATCAATTCTATTACCTTTATCATCCGGTTTGGTGAAACGTTTGACCTCTACTAATTTCGCCCCACTTACTGGGCCATATTCCGGTAGATGTTTAATCTCTGTGCTGTTAAAAATGTATTCCTCTGATAGCTCATCATCGACTGGTATCTCTACAACTGCTCTGGTTTCACAATGTTCAGGCGGAATAAAAATTTTGTACTCCTTGCGAAGCCCTTCATCTTTCACCATTTCGTTTATAGAAAAACTATCTTTGGCCTTAATTCTTAACTTTTTCTTAGACACAAAAAATATCTCGATGTCATTGAATTTCGTAAGTAAAAGCTTGCTTGTTTTGATCAGGGGTATTGGTTTACTAGCGTCATGAGGTTGGATGATCGCCTCATAGTCTTTTCGATAGTAATCATATCTCCTTATCCTTGGCAATGGAAACTTTTTGTCACCAGGATCCAAATATTCAACAGCAGGATATACCATTTTGTCAGATTTTCACTTAAATTCAGATTTTTATCAGATTTAATTAGGATAGAAAAAAAAATAGACGTGTGATATCAATGGCGATCTAACGGGTTTTTCTTGACGATTCATTGATACATTTTTCACAGAACCAGAATCGACCCCCAGAGCACTAAGTGTGCAATTAAAATTCTGGCGTTGGCTTCGAATTTTGATTTTTCCCATACGTTTGGTATGTACAGCATAAAACAACAGCGTTGGCTTTGAAAAATCTACACACAAAATGTATTGAAAAAGCAAAATTCAAAGCCAACTCCAGAATTGTAATTGCACACTAAGAGAATAATCACAATTGGAGCGGGAAGCGTTTTTCCACAACTGTCCACATACGTTTTATATGAAAACATAATTCCGCCGCGTTTTTCCGCCAAACTAGATTCAATTTTATTTTTATGAGGACAATTGCGTTTTTCCGCTTCTAGCTCCAATTGTGATTATTCTCTAAATCAAAAATCAGTAATAAAATCCCTTAATTGGGGACAAATCAAAAAGACTGGCAACTCTATTATCAGTGCTGGTTGCCTGGAAATATCAAAACTTGGCACCACTTTTAGTTTGCTTGTGTAACCACGCCGACCAGAGAAACAAGCCGATCGGCTCAAAACAGTCGGCGCGCCGCCGCCGACCTTTTTTCACATTCTACGCCGCCATTTTTTCGCATTTTAAGCCGCTGGGAGTCGCTTAAACCAAGCCGCCGAATCATTCGACTCCGATCGGCTCATGATTACAAAAATCCATGGTTGGTTACCGTTACCCTTATTATACCGTTACCGATTCAAAACCCTTTCAAATCGAATACCGTTACCGTTACCGATACCGCTAAAAATATTTTTAGAATACCGTTACCCTTACCGTTACCGTTATAATTATTAGAAGTTACCGGTATTGTACCGGTATTCAAAATTTTACCTGTTTTAAGGGATTTTAACGAACAAAAAAATAAAATCAAATTGCTAAATTAATTTTAAATTTATAATTTGCAAATTATCATAAAATAAATGGCAAAAATAATAATCATATCAAATCTATACTGGTTTTTGGGTCTATAAAATATTTTTAGCTTTCAGTTCTATCTTTTTTCAAATTTTTAACTAAATTAATAATACCGGTACGTACCGGTTTGGTTGGTTCGGTAACGGTACATACCATTACCGGAACGATTTGAAAACACTTACCGTTACCTTTATCGAAATAAATAAAAATTAGATACCGTTACCTTTACCCTTACCGTTATTCGTTACGGTAACCAACCTTGCAAAAATCACAACACAAATTCACAAAAATACTACTCTGCAACAAAAAGGAAAAATGAGCCGATGATTGAACCGCTGCCGGCTAAAAACACGCGCACAGACTAATACAGACTCGACATAAGTGACAGGTGTAAAACAAGTAGTCTTGAAGCATATGGTTAATTTTTTTAAAATATTCTTCGAATTAGGTTGGAAAGAGAAAGCTAATATCAGAGTTATAGAGTAAGATAACAAATGACGTTTGAAAAAGTAGTTAACAAAAACCATATGGTATTGTTTACGAAATTTTATCACAAATCGAAATGTGAGCGAGATGGAATATACCAGTTTAACAGTGAGAATGCAGATTGTTTATTGTCTCTCTTTGCTTTACGTTTGAACTCTAGTTTGGCATTACCAGAATTTTCCAATTATCTTTGGTGATGCCAGATCTACAAAACGGTCGATGAATTACCACAGACTAATACAGACTCGACAAATATGACAGGTGTCATAAAAGTATTCTTTAACCAAATGGTTAATATTTTCAAATTATTCTACGAATTAGGTTAGACAGAGAAACTGATATAACGCGCCATATGAAAAATGGATGCCAGATCGGTTTTTGTTGTTTCACTCACTCCTAAGTCGTAGAAAGTGTTGCCATGTTAGCGTAAAACGGACTAAAACCGCTGTGTTTACTCCTAAAATCGCTTAGTTTTTCGCCATTTTTTTCTTATAAAACTCTACTGTCGAGTCTGTATATTGTCTGTGGCACGGGGATTTATAAATACCGGTATTTTCGGGATCGGGATTTCCCGTTTGGCATCCCTAGTGGTTAAACAAGTTTAAAAAAATTAATGCGAATTTGGTATTATACCCTATTCACACTTACAGTTTTAAACCGTTTTTAGCAATTATTTTTAGCATTTTCTGTCAATATACTGTAATAGAATAAAAAAAGTGCTAAAAATATTGCTGCTAAAAACAGTTTAAGACTGTACGTGTGAATTGGGTATTACTCAAGTTTTTTTATACACGATCAAAATCGCATTTTCAGCAAAAAAAATAATTGTACAGCATGCACACACAAAAAAAAAATATAAAAAAATTGCGTCCGTTTTGGGGATAATACAACCTATAAAGTGGTTTTGTATAATTTACCTAAGTTTTTTAGAGCAAAAACTTTGGTAAGTTATCCAAAACCACTTTATAGGTTGTAATTAAACCAAAAACTGGCACAATTTTTTTAATTTTTTTTTGTGTGCAGTATCGTGATGCTCCCCTTTAGAATGGTGGTAAAGAATTAAAAACGCTAGATGTAGCAAGAAAACGCAAAATTAGCAACAGCCCACAACGGCGACGGCCACTGTTGCCAACTATTTTTAACCAAAAACCTCTAAATTTGACGAAAAAAGCGCTAGAAACCGCCAAAAATTAATTTAGCGGGGAATATTTAAAATTTTCCCGCTAAATTACAAAAAAAAGCGCTGAAAACCGAAAAACTTGGCATTTTTGATTGACAAAAAAGAAAAATTTAAAAAAAAAACCTCCAAATTATTTTTACTACGAAAATTTACTTTTCATTAAAAACGCGCAAGAAACGGTCGAAAAAATTTTAGCGGGAAAATACAAAATTCTCCCGCTAAATTACAAAAAAAAAGCGCTAAAATTCGACAAACTTGGCGTTTTCGATTGAAAAAAAAAAGAAAAATTGGAAAAAACCTCTAAATTTGTCCCACTAAATCCAAATAAAAAGCGCTAGATTTTCCCGCTAAAGCACCGTTCCCGCTAAAACCAATTTTCCCCCGCTAAATCCAAACAAAAAGCGCTAGATTTAGCGGGAAAACCTCCAACTTGGCAACAGTGGCGACGGCTTTAAACAAATAAAGCAAAATAAAGAAAAAACGTTGGCGGCGTCGACTTCAACCCATTCAGCTTCGTTCTCTGATGTGAATAGTTTTGTGCAAAAATCATAAATTTTTAATAAATTATTTTGATATTTTTAAAATAATTAGTCTTTATTAGTAAAAAAAATGGAAAATAATTAGAAATTAAAGTAAATAATGCTTCTAAATAAAGAGATTAATAAAAGTTATGATGAAATAGAGAAAATCACAGTGAGGAAGTGATGAGAAAAGAAACGAAATAAAGTAAAAGTGTGAAAAAGGTTGAATAAAATACGTGTTAACACAAAAGAAAACGAATAGCAGGAAACAAAGGAATTTCAAAACAGGATATAAAGGATACGAAAGGATTATTAAGCGCAACAGCTGAAAATTAAAACTCAAGATAAAATTTAAATGTAAAGGAATCTATCTGTGCGGATTGATTTTAGTTAAAAACGTAGAGTCATACCATTAACACACATACACACCACGCAAGAAAGTAAAAACAAGAGGAAACTGGTTAAACAGATTTCACTGAGTTGTAGAGCAATTAAAGTGGCACAAACATGAAAACTCCAATAGAGTTTGAGGAATGTCTCAAGGACTCGCCAAAGTTCAGGTAAGAAAAACAAGAATAACTTTAAAATTTTTATAAAAAAATGTAGTTAAATGTAGCGAATAAACAAAAAAAATCTGTTGATTTTTTATGTCAGCAAAAATAAAAACCTTCAACAATAAAACAATCCACTCAACCAGCCATTCATCCGTCCAGCCAGCCATTCAGTAAAATAGACTTGAAAGAAACGCCCCTATTGTTTCAACTTTTTTTTTTGTATTATCTTTAATGCGGTTTTGTTTTGCGTTTAGAAATTGCAAACAAAACAAATCGTGCAATTTTAATTTAATATTTTTCAAATTTAAATGTTTTTAATTATTTTCATTGTTAAGAAATATTATTTTATATACAAACATATGTATATGTTTACTAATGAATGTATTATGTATCGTGTAATTAACATGATTATAATTGTTATGTATGCATGTATTACATAGATATGTATTTACATTAGGGTGGGTCACGAAAAATATGTTTATGCTGATTTTTATACCCTCCACTTAGTGATAGAGGGTATATATAAGTTTGTCATTCCGTTTGTAACTCATCGAAATAAAGTATATGTACTCATGATCCCCCATCGATTTTAATACATTCTGTGGAAATGGTGATCACGGCCAATATATTACACGGAGATGACTGAAACTTAACACATTTATTGGAAGTTCTCTAATAAATGTGCATTTGAGCGATATCGGTTCAGCAGTTCAAAAGTTATGAAAGAAAATGTAAGAATACCTAAAAAATTTTAGTACATTCAACATAACCTACAAATACAAAATGCTTTAATTCGGCTGCTGGTTGAAATATGTGAACATAATTGAACACCAAATGGTATAAAAACAAGTATGAACATATTTTTGACAAAAAAAGAAAATAATCGCGGATTTTTTTTTTCAAAAGTCCTTTCCTTTAAAAAAAAGTTTTTTGCAATAATATTTTTTAAATTGTGAAGGGTATCGCTACATTCGGCAAGGCCGAATTTGACTTTTGACTTGTCAAACATCATTTTAATTTTGAATTATTTTGTTTTTTTTTTTCTGAAAAAACAATTTTGTTTATTTGTGTTTTTCTGATTGAAGAAGAAAATTGTGTCTTCTAAAGATTAAATTAAAATGTGGATTTACCCTAGACCATGGTTTCTGTAGCCACTTCTACGTCATCAGTAGGCAATTACATTAAATTGATTATTTGATATTTGCTAGAAAAATTCTTTATATGTTTTTTTATCAACAGACTAGCCTGACATGAGCTTCGACCCATACTTTTATAAAATCTGTAAGGGATCAGCTTCTCTTGCATACCACATCTCGATTAACCGGCAACCTAAATTACCGGAAAAGAATAAGAATAACGATAAGAAGAATAAGAAAATTTTTATTTGTTTTGCATCGATTAACCGTGATTACCTCTTTTGTCTGGGATAATAAGCATATTTTTTTATTTATAAAATTGTATCTCAATTAATCGTAAAAATCAATGATCTGGATTAATAGAGGTCTAGCTGTTCCATTTTATTTCTCTGCTGTATATGCCCTGTATACGTGGACAAATTTAAAGTTTATTTTATCTTTTAATTAAATAAACCTTATTTCTTTGAATTTACTACAGAACTTTTTTGAAAAAAAAATAACACAGTGCTACAAAAGGGGACAAAAAAAAAAATACACAGAGGTTCTCATATAAAAAAAACCTTTCTTCTCATATGTAAACATCAAATAGTTTCTATGAAAGAAATGGCTGAAAAATACAAAAAACGATTTTGTCGCCTTTTTTTGACCCTTGTCTTGAACCCCTAAATGCCCAATATAGCCGATAAGCCGAGACACCCCAACCTTAGAATTGTCTCTTTTATATATATTTTAGTACGTTTCATGCAAAACGGTTCATAAGAGTGAAGATACTTCCCTTGTGAGTTAAACCCACAAATTCTGTTTATGAGATCTGTTTTATTTTAAGTTTAACACACCAATGATGAAGAGTTAAACTAAGGTACAAAAACCTCAAAAAAACACCTCTGATTTTCAAATGTACAGGTTAGTATTGCCATGTTGTGGTATTTTAATTGAAAAAATGTGCGATGATGGCAACTATTCTAATTGGAAATGCAATATTTGGTATGACAATACCAAATGTGAAAAATCTTCAAAAAACGAAAAAAGTCCCGTTTTTCCCCCACCTCTTTGGCCCGCGAAATGTGAGATTGGGCAGCTATAAAAAACAGGTAACTTTTATTTTGGTCCCCTCTTTCATATGTGCAAGTTTCAGGACAATCGGTGGGTGCCTTGTGAAAGACCTTCCTTGTCAGTTTAAACCTAAAACAAATAAATTCGACAACTCAAAAACTCGCCCTTAGTATTTCCGTACTCAATGGCTCCTGTATTTTTTTTTGGTGTAGTACAGTGTTATTCATCATTTTGTAACTACACTGTATATTTTTTCAACACAAGTTATTCATTAACGGAAAACACTTTACGATTGTTCAGTATTAACAGTTTTGTGAAGAAATATAGCAGTGAATTGTAACTACCTCTTAACCATTTTTGTATTTATTATATCGCTGGGTGAAAATTGGTATGAGCGAATTTACATGTTGGCTTTTTATACCCTTCACCACTCTTTGAAACACGGTAAAATGAGTTTGTGATGATGTTTGTTACTACCCGAAATATTTGTCTACCTTCAAGTATACCATTCGAATCACTTTTTGAGTCGGTTTTCAAAGGAATCTAATAATTTTTTTTTAATCGAAATTTAATATTTCCTGTCAACATTTTTAATTTTTTTTTTATGTTAGAAAAACTACTGTTATTTAAATTGATCATTGTGTAGGGCATTCATGGTTTCGGCTAGTCGAATTTAACTATTCTACTTGTTTCATGTTAATGCCAATAAAATAGCAGGCATTATTTTTTCTTAAAAAAGTAATGTATGCTATTTATGTAACTTCTACTGTTAATAACGTATCTATCATCGTGTTTTAAAATATTTTACATTGCAGCATTATAAGCAATTATATTGATAACTTTTTGTTGTTGTTGCTATTACTTATTTTTATGCTTTTGCATCATACTTAAACATATTAATAAAATTAATATTATGACAATGCATTTATACACACACATATTATATCCCTGCCCTGATCACACCCCTCTTCAAACAAGATTAGGTTTTGTAAAAATAATGACAAAATCGGGTAATGACATTTCATTACTATTTATTAAGAACTTTAAATATTGTTAACACGAGAATCCTAGCTGACCCTGTTTTCGAGTTATTGATAAATAACTACACTGTTCGACAAAAACCTCAGAGTGAAATATCCAACGGATTCTAATAGATTTTGCTCTCCTGTAAAAAAAATTAGAGCCGATGGGGTCCTACTCCAAAAATTTAATTTTTTTTTAAGTTTTTTGCCTGAAAAGATTTTAGCTGAGATGTTGCTTTTAGTGATACATATCCACAAAAAAATAGTATTCCTATTCTTAACATCTTTATCGTGTTCTAAAATGTATCAAAAAAAAGTGAGTTTTTTACCTTTTTTTCAAATTTTATGTTTTATTACAAAAAATTACTTTTGTCAATTGCCTGGCAAAATAACGTTCGTTTTGGTCTAAACACTCTGAATCTTATGAATAACCACCTCTATGTTTAAATTTTTAGCCAAATCGGACAATTTTAACCCTTGTCCCCCCTTGCTGGGGGGTTAAAGTTTCTTGTACAAACCAAAAACAATTATTTTTCAGGGATAAACTTTAATAAATGTATGCAATATCTTAGCAAAAATCCTTGGTGTCCTACTTTAAGGACACCAACGGTTCTAATTTTTTATCGTTGGGTTTATCCCACTAAAACTAAATTTTTAGTCGTTAATAAGCTAATCAAGTAAAAAAAATTAAAAATCCAAAAAAAAAATGTTGGTTTGTATGGGAAAAAAATTTGTTTGGGGCAAATTTATCACGGGTTAATTTTTTCCAATCTGGCTAAAAATTTAAACATAGAGTTTTAACACCAAAACAAACCATAATTTTCCCGGAGATCGACGAAATTCGAATATAGTCATTATTCGTGCCACTACTATTTTTGTTCCAAAAGTTTTTGAAATATCGCTTTTTGAGATATATTTTTCCAAAAACAATAACCGTTTAAAAAAATGAATATGGGCTCGTATCTTGAGATAACGACTTGTATCTTGAGATAACGACTTGTATCTTGATAACGACTTGTATCTTGAGATAACACGATTGTTGCCAAAAAAACATTAGCAAAATTTGAACAATTTTTCAAATTTTTAAAATCCCACTATCCAAAACTTACAAAGTCTAGAAATCTTACAATTTTTCACAATCTCTATTTTGTAAGAGTAAAACCCAATATTAAATTTTGTAAAATATATTTTTAACTCCATACATAAAAAATATATTTGCTTAGTTTACACAGAATACAAGAAGTTAACGAATTTAAATGAATTTCATCATTGCATTTTATTATGTGTTTTTATATAAATATTCATATACACATTTCATAATAAATATAAACAAAAATGATGTACTCGTATTCCAAGGCATGAATATTATCTAAATTTTGTTTTGACTTAATTCAGCATAAATTTAAATCTATAATTTGATTTTGATAATATAAACAAATATAACTATAAAAAAATGCGACAACATATAGCTCATTTACTACAATAGTGACATAACTTAAAAATCGTTATTTTTGAGATGATGAATAATTTTTAGTTATATTATGTTTTATATTCACTGTATTCACTTCAAAAATGTTAACCCTTGCAACAGTGCTGTATTTTTTTGTATGTTGAATCAAATTTTACCCCTTTTCTATTACCTTCTACATGATGCGTTGTTGCAAGAAAATATTCATACTTTATTTCAATATTTATTAACCGTCCAACAGACAATATTAAATATGAACCGGATGATAAACGTCTGACAGATCAAATGGTATAAAACTGCATTTACAGTGTTTCTTTTCGTAATCCTGTTTCCTTTTAAAAGGACTTCAAAGTTTTTGATTATCACATTTTTGTAAAATATTTTTTGAATACTTGTACTTGTCTAATAGTGTCACTATTGATGACAAATACTATAAAAGAGGAGAATCTTCGCTAATTTTTCCATTTTTTTATTTTTCCATATTAGAAAAACGGATGTAAATAATGTCCTTTCAAAATTTTATCAAAAGATTTTGATAAAAATTTTAAACGACATTGAGGGATCATGTTTTAAAAATACATTTTTATACATCCTTTTTTTGCTGATATTGCAAAATAATAATATGGAAAAATTAGCAAAAAATACTACTCTTTCTTTGGCTATCAACAGTGGCATCATTGAACAAATATATACAAATATTTAAAAAATATTTCACAAAAATGTAATCCTCCAAAACTTTGAGGTCCTTTAAAAAGAAAACAGGATCACGATATGAAAAACTGTAAATGCAGTTTTACTACATTTAGTCTCTAGTTTTAAACGTATATTATTCAGTTCGTGTTTAAGGACTTGTTTCTTTTTGTCGGACTGTGTAATACTCTTAAAAAAAACAATCAAATAAAGTTGCAATTTTGACATTTCGTAATTTTGCAATACTTAAATTGCTGACGTGAATTCCTTTATTGTGTAAAAAAATTGCATTAATATCTTTTTATCTCACCGCTTAAGAAGATAATATGCCATTATTACATTTTATATGCTTCGGCCTTTTTCAATAGAGAACTTTAAACAAGTTTTTTGAGTTGTATCACTGTTGTAGTATACAGACGTTATGACGACTAAAGATACAAGTACTCTTTAAAGTGGCAGTGAAAAATATATAGACTAAAATCAGCAAAAAAAGCCAATAACTAACAAAGGGGTAAATCTTGAGTGTTGACTTGACAAAAGAAAAATGACGACGAAAATAAATATTAGTACCTAATAGAGATGGGAACATGAGCAGATTAGAGCGTGATTTACGCGTGACTGTGACTGAATTCAATTTTACTCACGTGATTTTGAGTGGAGAAAAACTTGCGTGAGTAAGATTTCTGTGTGAGTGAGTGTGCGTGAGTTTGCGTGATTTATTTCTCTTTATATTTCCTTTCGTACCAAAAAAGCACTAAAAAATTGGCTTAACTTAACATTTCATTGCGAAAAAGCCAAAGAATGTAAAATTTCGCTGAACTATAAATTTTTCTGAAAGGTTTGAACGATTTTTGAAATTTTAGTTTTTGAATATTTTTTTTTTTATAAATAAGGGTTACGTGAGTTGTGAGTCAATGTGAGTGTAAAGCTTGCGTGAGTGCACGTGAGTGTGAGTTGTATTAAATTTACTCACGTGATTGTGAATAGAAAAAATATGCTCGTGAGTGAGTGTGCGTGATTCAAAAATTCCTCTCGTGAGTGTGAGTTAGTGTGAGTCAAAAATCACTCACGCACCCATCTACGACATGTTTATGTATTATTTATACGACTTATTGATAAACAATTCAATTAAAGGTAATTGTTATAAATGTTAACTGTTTTCTTCTCATTTTCTTTTTTACCACAGACAATTCATCTCTAAAGAGGAATCTGATATTGAACATTTGGAACAACGTTTGGAAAAAATTATAAAACTTTGTAATGTAGCTGTTGATTCAGGCAAAGAATATGTTAAGAATCAAAGGTAAATATGATTGGATTACTTGAATATATGTGGGATAATTGATAATTTTGCAACTTTTAAGTTGGTATTGAAATGTATTCATTTTAATTTTTCGTTTTATAAATAATGCTATTTGATACAAAAATCCCAAACATAATTTTTTTATAAATAATAAAAAATAAATTTTAAAAAGGAGTAGTACTGTAGGAGTAGTACTGACACAGCACTGGTGTTACAAAAAATCAGTACTGTGGCGTGCTAAATTTTTGTAACCGTCGGTAATTTCTACCTGGGAACTGGTGTTGCAAAAAAATCAGTGCATTTTTTTGTAACCGTCGGCAATTTCTACATGGAAACTTTTAAAAATATAAAAACATTATTTTATCTAGTGTTTTTTCGGTGGATTCAAACCACCCTCCCGATTTTCGCACAAATCTCTCAAAATTCATGAAATTTTAAATTTTTTTGTTTAAATTTTGTTTGTAGGTGTTAAACGTGGATTTTGGTAATCAAATATGAATTTTATTAGACCATTTCTGGGCTTAGTTCCCATATAAAAATTTCTACCGATATTCAGTTAAATCGTTCTTTTGGCAAACACCAGGGGGCTAATCACGTAAAACGATAGACGATGCATAAACGACATCAAAATACATTTCGTTTTTAAGGGAAATTTGTGTTGTCTAATACAAAAACATTAAAAAATGGGAAATATTTTGATTAGTTTACGATATCGACGATAGTTAACTATCGTTTTACGTGATAACAGTAAAATATCGTTTTACGTGATCACTCAAATTTCATTAATGTGTGTTTTTACAATAATTAAAGGTCTTACAAGAGGTAGACCCAATTGGATCGATGTTTGGACTTGGACCTTTTTTCCGAAAATGGTCGGTGTTGACCGTCATAATTTTCTTAAATAAAAAACATTTATTTAAAATCAAACCGCTTTATCTAATTAATTTAAAAAAAAAAACACTGTCGTAAATGTTGAACAAATTGTACTGACATTGTACACTTCTGATTGTGATTGCCAACGTTGGCTAAGCATTGGCATTTCCATTAAAGCCAGTGCTCTGCCAGTAAAATATTTTTGATACAGTTGGCAATTTCTGACTGCGTAGGTATACGACCAATATTACAAACATCTGCACAAAATCGTTTTACGCTGTATCACAAAGTGGTTTTGTGTATAATGAGAAAAATTATTAAATAGATTTATCAATTAGGCCACGTTAAAAATATTAATTTGCTTGTTTACATTTTTTTTGTTGCAGAATGTAATACAATGTATTTCTTTATTTTTATTTCTTTTTCTCCAATATTACAGTGCTTTTGCAAGGTCCCTTTGGGATTTGCAAGAACATTTTGCTGATAATAAAAGTGCTCACAATGCCCTGGGAAAACTGATACATTGCTTTCAGGTTTGTTGTTTTTTTTTTACAATAAAAAAAAATATGTAAATGAATCGGTTTTATTTTCAATTGTTATTTCTTATTCTCATTTTTTGCAATATGTATTTTCTTATCTGTTCTTCTTTGGAAAACAAAAATATATAGGAAATGAATAAATTTCATACAATTTTATTGGATCAAGCCAGCCGTACGGTTTTAAAAAATCTATCCGTTTTTGTAAAAGACGATATAAATCAAGTGAAAGACTATAAAGGACATTTTCTTAAAGTATCCGAAGGTTATGACAGTGCATTAATTAAAAATGCTCAAGTAAGTTAATTGTATACAAACGGCCCTACCAAGAAAGATGTATTTTGTAAATACATCTTTTTCTAAAAAAAGTGTAATACTTTAAAACGATTTCTGCTTTTGCAGAAAATAATTAAGTAAATTTTAAAAAGTTTAAAGAAATATCATTTAATATATTACATTTACAATTACATTTTTATGCATCTTGGTAAGACTGATTTCCTTTTAGATTTAACATTTACTCACACCATCATCATCATGATTACTATGTTTACATTAACATTTGTTTGTGTTCTTTTAGGCTAGCAAAAATCGCACACAGGAAGTACAGGAAGCCGCCAACATATTATCAGCTTCTAAATCTTGCTTTCATCACACAGCATTAGACTATGTCAACTACATCACTCTAGTTCAGTCTCGTAAAGTACCTTCTATTTTATCAACGGTAAGTTTCGTTTTTTCCTTTATGGTTGTTTTTTCCTATTTTTAGTTGAATGTGTTTTGTAAACATTAAGGTAAACTCATGTACATATTCGTTTATACAAATCGATGTGTGCTGTTTATATCAAATAACAAGAAAGGATATCCTATAGATTTTCATGTTTGTATATTTCGAGGATGTACATTTATTTTTTACAGAAGTGTTTTTATTTTTTAAGTTGCAAACAGTTTCAAAAATGTGTTTCCATTTTAATAAATGTGAATGTAAAATTTTAAATGAATATTGAAGCATCAAATGAAAAACTAAAACATCAAAGTTGTCGTTATTGGATCAGGAAATGTAAAAACATCAAACTTATTTGGATGGTTTACTTTTTCTATACATTTTTTAATTGCACAACAATAGGGAAAACATAATAAAACCAACTTATTAAATTGAAGTGTAGGAGACCAGAGTGTACTTCTTTAATGGTTTGACTTGCGCTAAAACTGAACTCCATCAGGTTTTTGAGATATCTTAGCTTAAAGTTAAAAAAAAAATCTGTCGACGTATTTAACTTAACCTGCCTATGAACATGAGACATATTTCTGCTAAACTTCAGGAGTCTAGCTGTTTTATTTTGGACTGCATTGTGTCATCTACAGACAGACGGACGGACAGATGGACATTCATAGACTGTCTTAGAATCGATCATAGATCAATAATATATATGGGCTCCCCGACCGATGTTTCGATGCGTTACAAACGGAGTGTATAAAAATCAAGTCGAAAAAAGTAAAAAAAAAGTCGAAAGCAAAAGTCGACTTTTTAACAACAAAAAAAGTTGATTTCGACTTTTTCATACAAAAAGTGGATTAATCGACATCTGACAAAAGTAAAAAAAAATCAATTCGATAAAGTCGAAAGCAAAAGTCGACTTTTCGACTTTTTAACAACAAAAGTCGATTTCTACTTTTCGACTTTTTCATACAGATATAGAACCCTAGTTCCAGGGCTTCGACTTTTTTCAAATTTTGTCGGCCTGTGTAATTTATCTAGCTTTTATATGCATCTTATCTTGACCACATTGTGTTAATAATGAATTTGCAGTTCATTGCATTTCGCTTAACCCTCCGATTACTGCTAAGGTCCCTAGGGACCTTTTTGGCTTTCAGAGATGCAGCATTTTAAGACGGCTTGTGTGTGATGTTATAAGCAGCTTAGTAAATTCAACATGATTCCTGCACTTGTTTTATCATAATTGCGGGTTATGATAATAAAGCTCCCCAGGGACCTTTTATATCTTTTTATGCATTTTGTTGACGTTTTATCTCTTTTCGTAAAATAAGAGTGTACTAAGGAAGATAAAATAATTTGAAAATGAGTCATATGAGTCACTGTTGTGTCAGCGTGAGTAAAACTAGAGCATATTTTTGCTAATGTCACAGTACGTCTAACGCATTTTGTTTCATAAAATAGCAACCACTATTCGTCGCACTCCCGCACATATTGTTGTACAATGTGTTAGTCTATTTTTTTGTTGGAAATTTTCTTTAACCGTGTTAGATGTTAGAACACTTTGTTGCAAAAAAATCTCAATACAAGCTTTATTGAATTATACGTCATTGAAGTTGAAAAAATTATCAGTCATCGGAGGGTTAAAGAGAAAATTATTTATTAAAGTTGTTTTTCCAAACAACTATGCGATTCATAATGTTGGCATTTTTTAATTTATTTCCGAATTATACTCTCACGTATAATTTTGCCTTTTTTATAATCTATTACACATTTCGACATCGGAGTTTGAGTTTGCGTTTTCATTTTATTGTTGTTATTTAATTTGTTTACACATTAATATGCTAATAGTTTATCAGTTTTTTATTTAATTTAAATCTTCTCTAATTGTATGTATGAGTAATATTTGTTTACTAAAATGCTACACTAAAACAACGATTAACGGTTTATCAAGTCGTTACAACTTAACAGCATTTGCACGTGAGATACGACGATCCGATGTTGTTTACATTTGTTGTTTACACAAAAAACTTTTTCTCAATTTTTTTTTATTTGGGATTTACTTTTTTTCACACAAAATTTTTTTTCACAAAACTTTTTATACAAAATATTTTCACAAAATTTTTAATTCGAATAGTGATCACCAATTTTGTTTTTCAAATAAAGTTTTTTGCAATAATCTTTTTATACCCTCCACTTAGTGATAGAGGGTATATATAAGTTTGTCATTCCGTTTGTAACTCATCGAAATATCGGTCTGGGACCCCATAAAGTATATATATTCATGATGCCCGATCGATTTTAAGACATTCAAACGATGTCCGTCTGTCTGTCTGTGGAAAATGCTGTCACTGACAAAATATTGCACAGAGATGACTGAAACTTAACATATTTATTGGAAGTTCGCCCGAGAAGTTTGGTATTGCATTTGAGCGATATCGGTTCAGCGGTTCAAAAGTTATGAGTAAAAATGTAAGCACACCTCAAAAATTTCAGTACATTCAACATAACCTAAAAATACAAAATGCTTTAATTCGGCTTCTGGTTTTTATACCCTCCAACTACAGTATGAGGGTATACTCACTTTGTCATTCCGCGTGTTACGCATCGAAATATCGGTCGGGGACCCCATAAAGTATATATATTATTGATCAGTGATCGATTCTAAAACATTCTAGCGATGTCCGTCCGTCCGTCTGTCCGTCCGTCTGTAGTTACCACGATGCAGTCCAAAATAAAAGAGCTAGAACCCTCAAGTTTGGCATAAAAATGTCTTAGGCAGGTCCTAGGCAGGTTAAGTTCGGAAATGGGCCAAATCGGACCAGGGGGAAAAAAGTTCCCCCTTGAAGAACTAAACCAACCTCTTAAAAATGCTATTTTTTTTGACGTTATTTTGTATTTTTGTGAACCAAATGAGACATTTTTATGTTCGTAGAAGTTTATAGTCGTGCGCTTGGACCCAGGGGAATAAAAAATGTCGCTTTTTTTGCCCCGCCCCTCTTTTAAGGGCGTGGATAAAAAATAATTTAAATATATTTTTATAATTATAAAACTATAATACTTATGTAAGTGCACAAAGCAGACAAAAATGGACTTATAAACATATACCGTGAAGGACAAGGAGTCATCCCAGCTCACCGACCCCTCCCCCTACCTTGCCCCCCTTAAAACAACGCCCCAGTCAAAATTTTTTTTTTAATTTTTTTACATGTTGGAGGGTATAATAGATTCGGCACAGCCGAATTTAACACTCTCACTTGTTTTTTTTAAAGTAATTTCCTTTTAAATAAAGTTTTTGGCAATAATCTTTTTGAAATTGTGGAGGATATCACTACATTCGGCAAGGCCGAATTTAACTTTTTTACTTGTTTACATTCGGCAAGACCGAATTTAACGATTTTTTTTTGTTAACTTTAAGCTCTTGCATTTTATTGAAAAATAATATATATTTTATTTTAAATTTCTTTTGCAGTTATTGGATTACTACCAAGCTTGTGTTACGTATTATCATCAAGGTTTTGATTTATGCAACGATTTTGATGTATTTTTTAAAAGTATTACTGAAGACTTAAATTCATTACGCGGTGAATATCAACAATTAGAGAAAGCCATGCAAAATCGTCATATGAGTGTTAATAGTTATAGTGACACCAACACAAATAGTACTTCGAATAAAATCGAAGGATATTTATTTAAAAAGAAATCAAAAGGATTTAAAACATGGTGTCGTCGTTGGTTCTATTTAAGTGATAATCAACTTGTTTACAGGTATGATCTAAATATTATAAAAATATAAATGAAAAGTCTTACCAAGAAAAAATTATAAGTTTACAAATTATAAATCATATATTTTTCTATAAAGAGCTTACGACTTTTTAATGTTTTTGGCAATCTAAAGATATTTGTTTTCTTATACCACTGAGTTATACGGCGTTAACACTTGCTGTTTTGAAGTGTTCAAGAGTGAGATGTTTAAAAAAGTCTTTGTTCTGTGTCCATTACGTTTTTATTCTGCTACTGGTGTTTTGTTGAACAACTTGTTTAAGGTCGCTAGTGTGAATGCCATATTAGATGATTTTTGACAATTGTTGTTTATTTTACGAAATACCTATTTTGTTGAGCCTAAAAGTATGCACTACGTTTTTTTACACAAAACATCTAAAACCGTTTGACTCAGTGGTATCGTGACAATTGACCTTTACCATATTATATGGTAAAATTCGATATTGTACTTTTCTTGGTAAACTTGAATAGTAAAATTGTTTTAATACTAGCAAATATTTAGCAAGGCATGTTTTATTTAGTAAAGTATTCATAATTTTAGATTGTGAAAATTGTACATAATTTTCAAAATATTCTTTTTAGTTAATTTCTTTTTCAAAAATAATGCTTAAATTTTTATTTTTCTTCTTTTTTTATATGTTAATTGTTGTTTTGTAACAAATTTGTTATTTGTTTGTCCAAATTAATCTTGTTCTTTTTTTGCGTCTTGTATTAATCTTTTGTTGTTATTTTAAAAAAAAACTATTCTGTTATTTTGTATGTTTTTTTGT
Organism: Pegoplata infirma; assembly: GCA_963921195.1. NCBI lineage: Eukaryota > Metazoa > Arthropoda > Insecta > Diptera > Anthomyiidae > Pegoplata > Pegoplata infirma. The sequence goes on along the minus strand of OY992536.1, from coordinate 259,225,287 downwards.
TTTGTTAAATTGAAAAATTGTCTTGTGTTGTTGTTGTTGTGTAACGCTCTGAAGTGATTTGGATTCGAATTCTAGAAAACGTAGCAACGAGGATTCATTTTCTGTGATGGAAGAAGATTTACGCATTTGTACTGTACGGCCGGTTAACGATGGTGATCGACGTTTTTGCTTTGAAGTCATATCACCAACAAAGTAAGATTTAATTAGTATAATCTTTTAATGTAAGTCAAAAAAAAAAAAAATTATTTTCTTTTTTTCTGTTTAAGATCTCATATTTTACAAGCTGACTCAGCTGATATGTTAACCATGTGGATTTCTGCTTTACAAAAAAGTATTGGTGCAGCTATACAGCATGATTCACTACATTCCAGGCCACAATCGTCCATAAATACTAATCCCTTAAATGCCAAAAGAAAAGTGTAAGTGAAGTTTAATTTTTATTATAATTTCTTTAAGTTGCCCTGCAGGAAAATGGTGTCGATTCGGAATCAATTATCCCGTAACTGACTGATTAAAACCGGACATTCACTATAATGTCTTAAAATACTTGTTATGGGACAAAAGTTGGACTTATAACTTACACCCAATTCACACCTGAGGTGAAATCTCGTTTCAACGAGATTTCGATTATACGGTTAAATATATAATGATACAGAACCATATGATCGACATATCGTTCGAACTAGATTTCACTTCTGGTGGTCTTTAAAAATGTTAGAATGTTAATTTTTTAATGTAAATATTAGGGTGGGGCGATTTGAACATCTTAATGGGCGCTTCGCGTTTCTGATTCTTGGGATTGTACTGAGCAAAAAAGTCAACTAGACCATACGTCTACGGTGAAAATCGAGCCTCCCGATTTTGACTTGAAGTTTTTTCTCAGACTTTATTTTTTTTGGAAATTTGCAAAATTTCTTAGGCTCATATTTTGTAAACTATTTGAAATTTTGACTTATTTTTAAAAGTAAAGTTGTAGCTATTGTCTCGGGCTACAATTTCTCTGAACATATTACTTAGAAAAAACTTCGTTTTCATGGTCAAAAAGTCGAAAATGTAGTAAATTCACCACATTTTGTAATTTTTTTTTGGATATTTTGGCCTATAACAGCCAAACAATTGAGATTTTCGATCCAATACTAAGACAAAAATTGTAGCCAAGACAATAGTTAAGAACTCTCTAGTACATCGCAAAAGCATTGGAATGCTCCTTCAGGCAGTTTTGGCCTTGTGAAAGTGCACATTTTTTGTGAAAATATTGATAAATTACCATTTTCAGTTGTTCATAGCGCAAAATCATAAAAATGTTCTATTTCTTATTTTTTCCACTTTTTTTATCCAAAAATATAATGTTTTTGTTTTGTTTTGTTCAATATTTATTTTGAAAATTCTTTTTTTTTTTTTTTTTTTTTGACTTTTAATTATGGCAAAACGTTCGTTTATATGCCAGTGCTAGCAGATGTGTAACCAAGTCACAGGTTACTTATTCTTCTTTCATAGATTCCCTCTTCCTAGGGCTGGTAACAACCCTTAATGAAACAGGGCAAATCCTTTTAATTCTTCAATCGATGAGTTTTAATGGCACTCAACCATATTAAACATAAATTAGACGGCACAAATAGTATAAATATATATACTAAGATGAGTTTTTTGTGGTCCTCCACCAATTTCTAGTAATAGACGCCACGAGGCGTCAAAACGAGTGCATGAGTATCAGCAACAAACACGATGGAAAACTGTATATTACAGTTATAATCGAATTCACCACCAATCCAAATGCGGGTGAGAAATAACCAATACGAATGGCCGACAAACAGACCCACGTGTCTGGTTTTAACAAAATTAATACCAGGAACGAACGTGTGCTTCTCAATCACGATCTCAGTTACAACTGATTTTGAAAATTCATTTAAAGTACAAAGTAATTAGCGGTATTCACTCTTGGTAGCAAACTACCCTTGCAGACCTTTCAAAGCTTGCAGATATTGTATAAATACAAGAGTATGCAAGACCACAACAACAAAATACATGAAATAAAAATATACAAGACTTTCATTTATATGCAAGACAAAAACCCATAGCGTATTCTGGCCTTTCAAACCTTTCAAGCTTACAATACTTAACATCTTTTAGTTTTTCCGGAAAACAATAAGAAAAATTAACAAACTTTCATATTTTGTGTAAAAAAAAAATAACAATAGATTTTTAGAACGAATTATAACAAAAAATAAGCAAAAATTAGAACAACACAAATGAAAAAATTAAATTATTTATCTTCTTCTTGAGCGCAGCACTGATGCCAACTAATCTTCCAACAGAAAGTCGCTAAATCCTACTAAAAAAATCGCTAGAAAAGCGGTTTTCGATAGAAAATAGCTATTTTGACAACAGCAGAATATAATAACAACAGCTGTTTGAAAACTCACAATAAAAACGAAAAAAAGACGCTCACGCTTTGTAGCATAAAATCATAGCATATATACTACCCTTGCAAAAATGCTATCAAGAGCGAATACCGCTATTGTATTGGTAGAGACAAGGTATGAATCAAGAAGAATTCCAATTTAGTGTATTTTTCATTCAAAGATTGCCTTCCAAATCTTTTCGAGATTCCATACGAGGCGCTTTCTTTCGGCCTTCAGATACAGATGCCATTACACCTTCACGGTTTTTGTCGATTGAGCGCTTAGCAACACTAGCTAGTAGCTGAACATGACGCTCCGTACCTTGAATAACACAAGGTATTAGTGGGTCTGGAAATGGTGGATCTTCATCATCTACACATTCGAGGTATTGTTGTAAATGCTCATACGGAATTTTTCTGGTAAATGGCGGTTCAAATAACAATGCTTTGTCCTCTAAATCGATCATGTGAACGAAATGCGTACAATCAAAATTGATGTTTGGTTTTACATATTCGCGAAGCTCAGTTAAATCGCATACGTTGTCGCGAATATACAATATTTTTTTGAGCGCCAATGTACGAATTTCTTTACAATCATCGTATAACATGCTCAACAAAACATTTTGACTGTGTGCGAAATAGGAATTATTCTGTATTACGGGATTTATGATGTTACGTAAGTTGTCTGGTAAATATTGCGTCCACTGGATGAATTTTCCAAGCAGAGCACTACCGTCACAAGGCCAAAACTGCCTGAAGGAGCGTTCTAATGCTTTTGCAATGTACTAAAGAGTTCTTAACTATTGTCTTGTCTACAATTTTTGTCTTAGTATTGGATCGAAAATCTCAATGGTTTGGCTGTTATAGGCCAAAATATCCAAAAAAAATTACAAAAAGTGGTGCATTTTCTACATTTTCGACTTTTTGACCATGAAAACGAAGCTTTTTCTAAGTAATATGTTCAGAGAAATTGTATCCCGAGACAATAGCTACAACTTTACTTTTGAAAATAAGTCAAAATTTCAAATAGTTTACGAAATATGAGCCCAAGAAAATTTGCAAATTTCCAAAAAAAATAAAGTCTGAGAAAAAACTTCAAGTCAAAATCGGGAGGCTCGATTTTCACCGTAGACGTATGGTCTAGTTGACTTTTTTGCTCAGTACAATCCCAAGAATCAGAAACGCGAAGCGCCCATTAAGATTTTTTTCCTTCCTTACTAATCGCCCCACCCTAGTAAATATATTTTTGAGGAAAACATTTTTGTGTGGCATGTCAATGTGTTTTTAAAAAAATTGGCGATTTACCAACGCTTCCAATATTTGGAGTCATTAACCTACCCTGCAGAAAAAGGTTATAGGTCCATGATAGGTCACGTGTCCTATCACCCTATCACCCATTTTTGTAAACGGGACTTAGAAAATTTTTAAAAATTTTCGGAACTTAGAAATTTTTTCAAAACTCTTTTATGTCCGGGACTTCGAAAATTTTCAAAAAAATTTCGGGACTTGGAAAATTTTTCAAAATTTATGATTTTTTTTTTTTTGTGAAACATTTTTGATGAATTTTTTTACTACAAACGCAAAAAATATGTCTGAAACTTAGAAATTTTTTAAATTTTGTTTAGGATTTACAAGGGAAGTCTCCCTGGTGTCACCCGCCGATCTTTATGGAATTGGTTTTATTTTGTAGAGCAAACTTTTTTTTATAGCGGCCTAAATTCACATTTAGGGGTGCAAATGAGGGGAGAATTTTTCAGTTTTTTTCATTTATCTCATATATTATGCATAGAAACCTAGTCATGTTATACACCAAATGAAAGGTCTTTGGAAAACCTATCTACTTGTGTAAAGCACCTGTCTAAATATGCACAAATTTTCGCCAGGTGACATGACATAATCCCCACGGACATAATCCCCATTTCCGTTATGGGGATTATGACCAAATTCATTTCGGTCATAGTCCAAATAATAGTAGTGGGGACTATGACCAAAAAAATAATTTGGACATAATCCCAATAAAAAACGGACATAATTCCCAGATTTATGGGGATAATGACCACATAACAAATGGCCACAATCCCCATTACAGGGATTATGTCCACTATACTAGTTGGTCATAATCCCAAAATTGTATTTTTATACCCTCCAACCACAGTATGGGGGTATACTCACTTTGTCATTCCGTTTGTAACGCATCGAAATATCGGTCGTGGACCCCATAAAGTATATATATTATTGATCTATGATCGATTCTAAGACATTCTGTGAATGTCCGTCCGTCCGTCTGTCTATAGATAACACAATGCAGTCCAAAATAAAACAGCTAGACTCCTGACGTTTGGCACAAATATGTCTCATGCTCATAGGCAGGTTAAGTTCCGTGAATGGGCAAAATCGGTCCAGGGGGAAAAAAGTTCCACCTTGAAGAACTGAACCAACATCTAAAAAAAAAAAATATCGCAATGGGAAAGTGCTCTCAAAGTCCCTCACTGACCCCCATCACCCCATCCCAAAAAAACACGCCCCTGACAATTTTTTTTTTTTAATTTTTTTACATTTTGGAGGGTATTAAAGATTCGGCACAGCCGAATTTAACACTCTCACTTGTTTTTGTCTTAAAAGTTTTTCTGCGTAGCCGGCCTTCGGCCGGGCTTAGGGATTACAAACTCCATGCATTAAACCCACCCTCCCCGCAAAAACGGGGATTATGACCGACATTTATTTGGACTTAGTCCCCATAATATGAATGGGGGGTTATGACCGAATAATTTTCGGACGTAATCCCAACAGGGAACGGACATAATCCCCATTATCCTATGACCGATTCTAAAACGGTCATAGTCCCCACAACTATTATGGGGGTTATGTCCGTAATGAATTCGGTCATAATCCCCATTTCCGTTATGGGGGTAATGTCCGTGGGGATTATGTCCTGTCACCTTTTCGCCATATTGAGTAAAATACCAAAATGTTTGGACATTTTTGTTAATAAGTCTAAAAAGTATTACTTTTTTGGCACGTTGTTAGCATCAAGAGATAGGTATTTTAAATACCTTCAATCTGATACCACATATGCCTATATTATTTTTGCCAAAATAGGCGTAAACCGTAAGAAACTGAAAAGGGTCAATTCCCCCCCATTTAAATCGACCCCCCCTAAAAGGGTGACACCAGGGAGACTCTCCTTGTTAGTAAAAACTGGAAAATTTGGTTTAGTCCTCTTGGCTCCTGTTATGTAATAGGCATTTTAGTGATGTGTCCCGTTTTCATCAGTCTCGGGATAGGTGATTTCGGATCGAGAGATACACTTTTACTGCAGGGCATAATTTCGTAAATTTAGGTCTGTTTTGAAAAATTTTACTTAATTGTTTCCATTTAATTTTCTTTTTCCAGACATTGGGAACAATTTCTTAAAATTCCTGGCAATTCACAATGTTGTGATTGTCGTGGCTCAGATCCTCGTTGGGCTTCCATTAATTTAGGCATAACCTTGTGCATAGAATGTTCCGGTGTTCATCGTAGCTTAGGTGTACATTACAGTAAAGTGCGTTCATTAACTTTAGATGCTTGGGAGACTGAAAATGTTAAAGTTATGATGGAATTGGGTAATGCGGTAGTCAATCGTATCTATGAAGCGCGTATTGGTGAAAATAGTGAAGTGAAACCGGCTACAGAAAATTGTGAAATAGCCGTGAGAGAAGCCTGGATAAAGGCAAAATATGTAGAAAAACGTTTTATATGTGGTATGCCTAAACCACCCGATTATCTATCAAGTGAAACTGCAGAAGTTTTATCTATTGATAGTGGTGATATGAGCAAAAGGGCTACACTATCACTGGGGGCACCCCGCAAGTGGGCTGTTAAAAAATTTAGACGTCGCCGTCATCGTGAACGTAAACGTCAGAGATCTAGTTCAAAATCATCCGATGATCCGGTGGTAGATGATGAGGAGGATGATGACGATGATGAATCGATTAATATACCATCAATGTCGTTGAGTATATCACGTGAAGATCTTTTAATTATTGGCGATGAGTTAAATTTGGAAACCTATGAAACTCCTGGTATATTAGGTTCGGATCAAGAATCAACCGAAGGTGAAAATGAACCAGAAGTTATACATGAAGTGCCCTTTTCCAAACTGAATGCGAATCTCATGTTATATCAATCATCCGCAGTACACAATTTACCAGTGATGTGTATGGCTTTTGCTTTAGGTGCTGATAAAAATTGGCGTAACGTTGAAGATCATAATCGTACTTATTTACATCAAGCTGTATTATCGGTAAGATAAGTGTTATATTTTTCAATTATAAAGACATACTAATAATTGGGTGAAAATTGCTTACTATTTTACAATAAATTAGAAAAGTTAACAACTCTTAAATTTGCATTATAAACACGACTGCCAATTATTGTTTATAGATTTTTAAAAATATAAACTTTTTTCTCTTAATTAGGGATCCGTTATGGCTTGTGAATATGTCTTACTGAATGGAGTACCCATTGATTCGGTGGATGATTTGGGTTATAGTGCATTACATATGTCAACTGAAAAGGGTTTTATAGCTCAAGTATACTTATTGCTTAAACATAAAGCCAAATACGATCTAAAAGCTCATGATGGGAAGAAACCTTTAGATATTGCTGTTGATCAACGAAATGCTGACATTGTTACACTGTAAGTAAATTTGTTTTATTTTGTTATAGTAGATATTTTTGTCTACCATTTTTATATACCCTCTAGTGATAGAGGGTATATAAAAAATTCTCATTCCGTTTGTAACTATGTCCTGTAGGACCAATCAATTCTCACAGGGCTTTTGCTACCGCGGGAAGACTCGGACATCTAAACCAGTCCGAATTTTCATTATTCTACAAAATATATTCAATGTTTGTTCAGTTATAAATTTATCTATGGAAAAATAACCGGGTCGTTTATGAAACCAATGCGGATTGGTTTGACAACACTTTTTCACGGAAATCAGCTGTATGTGTTTATGAATCCAATCCAATTCCAATCAAAGAAAAAATTAAAAAAAAATTTACGTTCGAAGACGAAAATGTGCGTTCATGAATTCTATTCAGTTGGTTTGACAGTTGGAAAATTTTCGTTAACGTTTTGCTTCGGGGAATTGTAAGAAAAGTTGGAAATAATTAATTAAAAAAATTTTAAAACTAAAGTTAAATGAAAAAATGTGAGTAATACCATTTGTCTCCCGCTCTTAATATTTTGGAACTTTTTAACAGAAGGTACGAAAACTGTTAGACGAGGAAAATACGATAATGTTAAATTAACATTGTTGGTTTGACAAATAATGCTAACTTTTTATATCGAAAAAGCGCTTATTAAATTTAAAAAAAATGTATCAATTTATAATTTTTTTGTTAATATTATTTAGGAAATACCTTTAAAAGTGTTTAAAACAAATTGTCAGCAAATAAAAAGTCATTGGATTTCCCGATAATCCACAAAAAAAACTTTTTTTACAGCTAGATGAAAAAAAAACGCTAGCTTTAGTCTGAAAATCGCCAAACTGCAATACTTTTTTTTTTGTTTATATCGAACTTAAGGGATTTTTTTTGGTTTGATCAAACGTCCAGTTCGATGGCGGACTTAGCAAAGGAAATTTAAGAGCGGCTTTAACAGAAGAAGAGCGAGTTCAGATCTCTTTAGTATTGATACTCCTTGGTAATACTATGTTTAGACCAAACAAAAACTAACTTGTTTTTGGCAAAAAAGAATTTTGGAAAACCAAACTGTTTACACCGAATAAAAAGAGTTTTTGTTTGTCAAATCAAATTAATTATTTTCTAAATTCACTAAAAAACACAAAATTACAATAGCCACACGTTATTAAAAAAATTAAATTACACATTTATTTACTTTTTTTAAAGGTTTGAATATTAATTTCACAAAAAAACAAATATTTTTATTTTGACATTCGTTTTTACCAAAAGAAAATTGAAAAAAACATTCACACTGAATTAATAGTAGCATAGACCACAACCTGAATTCTAGTTTTTGTTCAGTTTTAGTTGGCAATTCAGTTTTTAAATTGTATGGAATACTATGTTTATACTATGTTTAGACCAAACAAAAACTAACTTGTTTTTGGCAAAAAAGAATTTTGGAAAACCAAACTGTTTACACCGAATAAAAAGAGTTTTTGTTTGTCAAATCAAATTAATTATTTTCTAAATTCACTAAAAAACACAAAATAACAATAGCCACACGTTGTTAAAAAAATTAAATTACACATTTATTTACTTTTTTAAAAGATTTGAGTATTAATTTCACAAAAAAACAAATATTTTTATTTTGACATTCGTTTTTACCAAAAGAAAATTGAAAAAAACATTCACACTGAATTAATAGTAGCATTGACCAGAACCTAAATTCTAGTTTTTGTCGAGTTTTAGTTGGCAACGCAGTTTTTAAATTGTATGGAAAATTTATGTAGTTTTTGCCAAAAACCAAAAAAATATTCAAAAACAAGTTGTTTTCGTTGGTGTAAATACCGTATTAGACCAAAGAAAAACTAACTTGTTTTTGGCAAAAAAGCATTTTGGAAAACCAAACTGTTTACACCGAATAAAAAGAGTTTTTGTTTGTCAAATCAAATTAATTATTTTCTAAATTCACTAAAAAACACAAAATTACAATAGCCACACGTTATTAAAAAAATTAAATTACACATTTATTTACTTTTTTAAAAGATTTGAATATTAATTTATACTATGTTTAGACCAAACAAAAACTAACTTGTTTTTGGCAAAAAAGCATTTTGGAAAACCAAACTGTTTACACCAAATAAAAAGAGTTTTTGTTTGTCAAATCAAATTAATTATTTTCTAAATTCACTAAAAAACACAAAATTACAATAGCCACACGTTATTAAAAAAATTAAATTACACATTTATTTACTTTTTTAAAAGATTTGAATATTAATTTAACAAAAAAACAAATATTTTTATTTTGACATTCGTTTTTACCAAAAGAAAATTGAAAAAAAACATTCACACTGAATTAATAGTAGCATAGACCACAACCTAAATTCTATTTTTTGTTCAGTTTTAGTTGGCAACGCAGTTTTTAAATTGTATGGAAAATTTATGTAGTTTTTGCCAAAAACCAAAAAAATATTCAAAAACAAGTTGTTTTCGTTGGTGTAAATACCGTATTAACAAAAAAAACAAATATTTTTATTTTGACATTCGTTTTTACCAAAAGAAAATTGAAAAAAACATTCACACTGAATTAATAGTAGCATAGACCACAACCTAAATTCTAGTTTTTGTTCAGTTTTAGTTGGCAACGCAGTTTTTAAATTGTATGGAAAATTTATGTAGTTTTTGCCAAAAACCAAAAAAATATTCAAAAACAAGTTGTTTTCGTTGGTGTAAATACCGTAGAAAATACATGTAGTTTTTGCCAAAAACCAAAAAAATATTCAAAAACAAGTTGTTTTCGTTGGTGTAAATACCGTATAACATGTTTTTATTTTTGTTTTAGAATTTTTTAAAAATATTTTTTTTATTTTTTATTTTATAAGGTGAAGGCACAAAATTAATGAGCAAAATGCAGTTAGTTCTTCATGAGTTTGTGGAAATAATTCCAGATATAGCGAATGGATTTGTGTTTTAAGCTCCTAAAATATAAACCTGTTAAAATATGCAATAAAAAAAGTGCATTTATACTTTTTTGGAAAAAAATTGTTCATACATTCCAACATTTGTTCCAGTTTTTATACCCTCCAACCACAGTATGGGGGTATACTCACTTTGTCATTCCGTTTGTAACGCATCGAAATATCGGTCGGGGACCCCATAAAGTATATATATTATTGATCCATGATCGATTCTAAGACATTTTGTGAATGTCCGTCTGTCCGTCCGTCTGTCTGTAGATGGCACGATGCAGTCCAAAATAAAAGAGCTAGCCTCCTGCCATTTGGCACGAATATGTCTTATGGTCCTAGGCAAGTTAAGTTAGTAAATGGGCAAAATCGGCCTAGGGAAAAAAAGTTCCCCCTTAAAGAACTGAACCAACCTCCGAAAAAATTCACTATTTTTACATGTTTTTTGTTAAATAAATGAAACATTTGGTATATTTATCGGGATGGGAAGGTGTTCCCAACGTCAACCACCACAAAAAAACAAACGCCCCTGACAATTTTTTTTACATTTTGGAGGGTATAAAAGATTCGGCACAGCCGAATTTAACACTCTCACTTGTTTTTAATTTTATTTTTCTTTGTCCTCTGTCCCAAAAATGTAATTCACATTGAAAAATGTGAAAATGAAAATTTCCGAATTTTTTGGTGTTCCGAGATTTCACTTTCGTGAAAGTAAAACGAATGCACTTTTTCCTCTATAATTTTAAAATTTCAGTTATTCGATTTTAACTTTGAATGAAAACATAAACAACAGAACTCGAAATTAGATTTCACGTGATTCGGAAAATGTGAATTGAAAAGTTGTAATAGACAGAACAAGGCTTGTGTTTTTTTCTTTTGTATAAAACTACCGTAATGGATCAATAACTAAAAAAAATTAATTTAAAAGTAATGCTTGACAGTTTGTTATTTGCCATATTATAAAAACTGACATATTATAACAACTCTGACTTTGACTTTCTAACAGAGTTGATACAAAATACGACTCTGTATTTGCAAAAACAGAGTCGTATTTTGTAAATACATTTATTTACAACAAAAAAATGTGTCTCCGCTAAGTTCGAACGAAATAGATATTTTTTTTCGAACAAAGCACTTTCGTCACGGTTTCATGAACGCTTCGAAAATTGAAAACGAAATTAAATTTCGTTTCCAATCCAATTTCGTTGTGGATTCATGAACGGCCTGAACATCTTTATTAAAAAAAAATGTAATACCATAATATTTTCAATTAATTTCAGCCTACGTCTAACACGTTTAAATGATGAAATTGGTCTAAACGATGAAGGCAATGGTGAAGATGAAACTTATAAAGATGTTATGAAAGATTTTTCAAATTTTACCTCCAGTCAACCACGTATGTTACGTAATCGTAATGATTCTAATACACTGGAATCTCAACGTTCTTCCATGACCAATTCGGATTAAATTAAAAAAAAAAATACATGAATTAACGAAATTAAGCTGAAAATGAAATGAAATGCATGTGTTTTTGTATTAATTATGTATATGTTATTTATACTTGTTATTTATATTATTATATATGAAAAAAAAAAAATAATGTATCAGTCATTCTGTTATAAAACATTCATTAAATTAAGAAGATTATAAAAAAAATGAGGTGCTTTTTAAGAGCTAATAACTTTAATGTTAATATTTGTGAATTATTAATAATCTTAAAAATATGTACTTTGATTTTATTTGCATTAAAATTATTTATTAAAAAAAAATCTATAAGTAAAATTAGTATACATACATACCCACAAATATTTGTTTTGCTCAATTAAATTTTCTGACTTGTTTTTAAGCATTTATTGTTATGTTAAAATTTTGTTTAATAGAATTAAAAATGGCTTTCCTAAATGCTTTAAACTTTTTAATATTTTTATACTTTATTCAGAATTTCATGATCGTTCAACTCACATTTAAAACTAGTGTGTCAAGGTGAAGTTACAACGATTTTCATGTAAGGTCTACCAACAGGTTATTTAAGTGAAAATTTGGGCGAAAAAGCCTTCTATGTTTTTTATTTTCTTTATATTTGTTATATTTCTGACACATATTTATATTTTTAACAAATTTAGGAAATTTCGTGCACAAAAACAAATATAGGATGTCTACTAACTTGTCATAATGTCTACCAACTTGTCATCCAACAGGTTATATATTTGAAAATTTGGGCGAAAAAGTCTATGTTTTTTATTTTCTTTATATTTGTTATATTTCGACACATATTTATATTTTTACCAAATTTAGGAAAGTTCGTGCACAAAAACAAAATCGATCGGAAACATTAAACAAATTTTATAACTCGAGGGTTGGTTGGCATGATCAAGAAAAAAAAATTGTTCGTTGTATATATTATATAGATTTGCCATTTGTTTAATGTGGCCTTAAGAATGTTTAAAGTCTGGATCATGCGTAAAATTTAACTAATGCAGGTATGTGAAATACATAAAAGCGAAATGGTAATCGATTTTTGTTTTCAATAAATTGTAAAATATAAAATATATTTTTTTGCCGGATTTTAAGTTGGATAAAATATTCTTGAAGGTGTATATAAAAAAAATTATAAACAAAAAATTAATACATAGACAAAGTAAACTTAAAACTAATACCTATTCCTTTATTTTGTATCATTCGGCTTTACTCTATGCATATTGGCAATGTGTCTTTTAATTGACGAACGATCACCAAATGTCCGATCACATTCACTGCATTGAAAAGCAACACCACTGTGTGTTGCCAAATGGCGACTTAACCCCGATGCATGATTAAAACGTTTCGGACATAAATGACAAGAATACTGCTGTATTCGAGGGTTCTCTAAATGGTTACGATTAATATGTTGTGTCAAATTAATGCGTTGTGCAAAAGCCCGGTCACAGTGGGGACAATTATGCGGTTTAATGCCTGTGTGTGTTTGCATATGTCGCTTTAGAATTTCTTTTTGTACAAAAGCTTTACCACATTCGTTACACGCAAACGGTTTCTCCTCGTAATGAACAAACATGTGACGACGTAGAGCACTAGTACAAGAAACCACAATCTGACATTCGGGACATTGATGGGTTACACCAGTTTCTTCAATTTTACGATGCGTACGTACATGACGATCCATAGAAGATTTTGTTGAAAATACCATTGGGCAATCGTCACATTTAAATATTTTTGGTGTATCCGTAATACGCTGCAATGGATTTATATAGGTTTTGGTGAGATATGTTGTTTCCAAAGTGGTAGTGGTTGTAGTAGAATTTGCAAATGTAGAGGGAGACGTGTTGATGGTGTTTTTATTATTGGGCGATTTGTTAGATTTAATAGAGGTTTGTTTTTTCATTGTAATGGATTTCTGTAAATAAAAGAAGTAATAAATGGTTACAAATAGGAACATTTTTTTACTACTAGCTTCTTCCACTGTCAAAAAAAAATTCAAGGAAGGTCCCTAGGAAGAAACTGCCGGCAATGTAAGCTCTGCTGGAAGAGCTTAATTTGCCTAAAAAAAAAGTACTTTCCCTCTCTATAAATAAAAGTTTAGGGCACTTAAAACCTATGTGTTTTTTAATTTTTTTTTACAGATTTCTTTACTTTTGGGAAGTATTTTTTTTTTTGGCTAAATACATGTTTTCAACTAAAAAAATGCATACACAATTTATTAAAAAAGTACATACCACAGCTTTATCATAGTCATTTACATATTCGCCTATAACTAATTGATCTTCTTCCATTGCTTCGGGAAAATTAAGTATCATAATATTATCATCAGTAGTTTGCTCAACATTATCAACAGTTAAAGGATCATCTTTGGACTTTTTTAGGAACTTTATTCCACCATCTCCGCTATCTTCAACTAAAAATAAAATAAATCAAAATAGTAAATAAGGGCATCATAGAGAAAACAAGATAAAGAGTAAATAAGTTATTAGTTCGCTTTGTTTTGTCCTCAAAGTCCGGATAGGGTCAATTTTATTTCAACTTTCAATCGATTACATTTCCAGGCAATCTTTTGTGAGAAGAACATAATACAGATATCGACAATTCGACCGGGGAGGTACAATTGTAAAATTAAGTTTTTCAGAGGTTGGTTTAGTTTTTCAAAGGAAACTTTTTCCCCTGGTCCGATTTTGCCCAGGGTTGTTCAGAGTTGTAATTTTTCTGAAATTTAATACTAACCTGACGCGGTAAATTTAAATAGCTACAGTAGTCTTAGTTGTATATCGAAAGTTAGCGTGTTTTCAACAGACAGACGGATATTGCTAGATCGTCTAACTTTATGGGATCTAGACCGATATTTCGAGATAATACAAAAGGGATGGCAAACTTATATATTCCCTCTATCATTAACAAGGAAGGTATCATATAGCTTACACTATGATTGTTCTGGAATGCACCTAAATATGTTATAGAAGACAACCATTTTTATTTAGGGGCTATCTTTGGGGGGTTAAAAGAAGAAATTTAATGGCATGTTTTTTTCATATTTCTTCTAAAGGAACTAAATAAATCGCGACCTTGGGACAACAAGGTTCTAACTGACATTTTTTTCAAAAATGAGTTATATATCGCATCGCACTAAAGCGACTACGCTCTTTCGATTGGCGGTCTCAGTTTTTGTCTATCTCTTACAGCTTCTGAGATATTCAATGCAACAAGGTTCTATCTACGTGTTTTTGGTTTGAGATTCAGTTCACAAGGTTCTAACTGGCAGATAGAACCTTGTTTACCAAAAAAGCCCATATTGTTTTGCAGATAGAACCATGTGGACACTTTAATTGGAAACAGAACCATATTGCACAAATTAAAAATTGCATATTGCACATATACACTAAACAAAAAAACTTGTAAAATGATAAAAAAAGCTTGTAATTTTTTTCTACCTCCTATTTTACGAGAATTCCAAGTAAAAATTACAAAATTTTTTTGTAACTGTAAGCTTTTTACCAATAAAATTGTAAATTTACAGCTTTTTGACGCGATAAAACTTAAAAGGAATTCTTGTGACTCATCTGAATTTTTTGTTACCTCCTATTTTACGAGAATTCCTTATAAAAATGACGAGTTTTTTGTTTTTATTATAAAATTACTAGAATTCCTTGTGAAAAACAAATTTTTCTTGTAAACTAACATTTTTTTCGTAAATTTTGGCTGCGTATAACTAACGTTTTACCAATGAAATTGTTAATTTACAAACAAAATGTAAATTTCGATCAAGCAAAACACAAAATTTTTTGTTAAAAAACAGGGAAAACGGTTAAATATACGTAAAATGGGATTACGAGAATTTTTCTAGTAACTTGACAATGTTCTTTTTAGTGTACACTTAGAAAATAAATCTTGTAAAGTTACCAAAAAAGCCTCGTAAAAAAATTGATTGCTACGAGTACCTTCTATTTTAAGAGAGTTCCAAGTATAAATTGCTATTTTAGTGGTAGTAAGCTTGTACAATTACAAACAATTTACAATGTTTCTACTAATAAAATGGTAAATTTACAACTTTTTGACGCGATAAAAATTACAAGGACTTCTCGTAACTTAACTAGATTTTGTGCTACCTCCAATTTTACGAGAATTTTTAGTAAAAATTACGAGCTTTTTGTAATTTTAGTTTTTTTACCAATACAATTGGAAATTTACAACATTTTTGATATGATAATGGTTACAAGGAATTCTCGTGCCTTAACTAGTTTTTGTTTTTGTAAAATTACCTTGGATATTTGTACATTTACAAAAAAAATGTAAAATTACAAAGAAAAATTTAAATATCGATCAAACATTTTTTGTTAAAAAACAAGGAAAACTTATTAAATATTTGTAAAATGGGATTAAGGGACTTTTTATAGTAATTTGACAAGGATTTTTTTTGAGTGTAGAACCAACTTTAATGATAAATGTCACGTGAGCACAGTCTTTAAACCAGACACCGGAAAACTTTTTATTTTTTGTTTTTATCAAAGATATTTATCGTAGAAGTTCAAAAAAAATTTAAATTATTCAAACAAAAAAAATAATAAAAAGTTATTTATTTAAAAATTTTCCTCATGATCGAAATAAAAAACCAAACAAAAAAAAAACGTTTTCCAAAAGAGATATTTATGAAAAGTACAAAAAATAAAATGTTTTTTTGATTGTTTTCAATATTTATGTACAAATTCTTTTATTATTATTTGAATTTTTGTTATTTTAAAAATTCAAAATAATTTTGTAAAAGCAAGAAATTGGAATCTGCCAAACAAATTTCGAAGGAAATTGATGTTAGCGGCGTGCAACAAATGAGGGATGATTCAAACAACATTGGTATGCATTTAGTTATGTATTCAACATATTTTTTCAGAGATAAAATCTATATTTAATTAAAAAACTTATGTATCATTGATTCCTTTCATGGAATATTTAGCAATAATGCCTTAATTTCTTCCAAGAGGATAGCTTTCGGAAAAATTTTTTGATAATAGCCGCAACTTAAATCACTTCCATGCGAAAAGCATAGATTTTAATTTGATTGACTTCCATACATTTTCTGCCGAAGCGATTATCTTTTAATATTCGTGATCTGCGACCTAAAAACAGTTACTCCAAACAAAATGTGAGCACTATGTCCCATCCTTACTTTTTTTTATTATTTGGAAATTTGCCCCTTAAAGATAACGCAGATTTTGATAAAGCTATTTAGATTCCGTAGTGACTATTATGATCTTACACTTTATAATAGTGATTCTTCGAGAATTTGGATCTCGAAGCCGCTTTCTTGGCCCTAATTTTGCTTGACGAGTAAAGATCCTTCTGTCCCTAAAGTAAGTTCACAAACTTGGAGGACTTACAGTAGGTAAGTGGTTCCAAATAGAGACTTAATGAATATTAGAGTTTTGTTTAACACTATTATTTATTTTGGTATAACATTTACCCTTTAGTTAACCTGGACAAATATAATCAAACCCCTTTATTCACTTAATGGATTGAAAAGTTTTAATAAGTTTACAATAAGTTTGGCGGGTATAGATCTTATTTAATAGACGCTCCAAATAAGTTTGCAATGGTGTGCTACTCCAATTAATTGCACCAAAAGTGACAAAGATGTGAATGATTCAATTTATATCACAAGTTTATTTTAGCTAACATATTTCCAATTATTTTTTTCTACAAAAAAAAAAACGTTTTTTTTTTGGGTTTTATGTTTTTTTTTTTGTACGATAAATATCTTTTTCAAATTTTGTGGAAAACTTTTTTTTTGTATTTTTATATTTTTTTGTTTTGGAAAGAAAAATATATTTTGAACTTGTGATGAAAATACAAAAAAATATTACAGACAAATATTTTATTTTGAACAAAATAATTTTTTTATTTTTGATGAAAACTTTAAATTTTTTGTTTTCGGTTTTTAAAATCTGGTGTCTGCTTTAAACTTATTCAAAATAAAGAGTTTCTTCCGTAGTGGCTTAGCTTGGAGCTTTTGCTACTCCCAAAAATCAGTTTTAACGCACACGAGAAAAAAAAACTTAACTAGGGTAACTAAAAGATACGATAAGGAGCGAAAATCCGCAAAACGAATTCCTGAAGCAAGGTTTTTGAAGTAAAAACACATGAACTAAAAGGCTTTCGATAAAACTTCAGCTACTCCAACCACACACTTGTCAACAACAAAAAAATATACTGTGCTTTGTGGACTGAGTACACTGGCGGAAGAAGTGTAAACGATATTGCATCAGCCTCCAAAAAAAAAATGTCGAAAAAGTATTCGAAGACAAAAATATCAGAAAACTGTTAACATGGAGCGATTCGGTACTAAAAAGCAAAAATTCCATTATGGCCCTAGCAATGAAGTATTTTATTACAACTCATCCCTATGATGAAAGCATTACAATGAATACTCATTACCGGGACTTAAAACTGACCGTCCTCTTCCTTTTATGTACCCCCCTTAATTAAGTGTGACATTATTTTTCCTGCTCTACAAAATAAAAAAAATATTATGAAGATCCTTGGTGGACGCTAGGGAGACTTACCTTGTAATTTGGTTTATTTTTGATTAACAAATGTTGTATTATTATATTGAAATCCAAATAACACAAGGTTCTATCTGCAAAAAAATATTTTTTACAGAAACACAAGGTTCTATTTGGCAGTTAGAACCATGTTGTCCAAATTCATGTGCCTTATCGTTGAGCAACAGAGTTCTATCTGCTTTTTGAGACTCAAATTGTGCAAAAAATAATATAGTAGCGCGAATATTTTCAAATACATAATAAAATTTAAGGACTTATTTCAAATTATTCAAAAACCGTTTTTAAATTTAGTCAAAACTGACTTAGTAAAGCGATTAACAATATTCAACCTTAGTTTTCTCAATAGTAGTGTTGGTGCAAATAGAACCTTGTTGTTCCAAGGTCGCGAAATATTAGGTAAACGACGTATCCAGGAATTTAAAAAAAGGGGGGGGGGGCACAACTCCCAAATTTTTTTTGACATCGCCTAATTGTATTTATTTGAACTAAGACTACACCCCCTCTTTCCTTTCTGCAAGTTTCACGACAATCGGTGGGTACCCTGTAAAAGACCTTCCTTGTTAGTTATCGATACTAATATTAACATATATAAATATCAGAACAATCAGAGTGTAAACTTTGGGATACCCTCCTTGCAAGTGGAGGATAAAAAAATATTTACTTACTATGATAAGAAGTGGTAGATGTTGGTTCAGATTCTTCAGTTGCTTCAATTTGTTCATTACAAGTAGCAAAGGCATTACTATTGGAGTCTATATACTCGTCTTCTTCCTCAGCTTCATTTATAATGGTTTCAGAGTATTGATCTTTACTATTAGATAAAGGTGCCTTTTCTAATTCATAACCATCATCGATGTTATATACTAAAAAGTTTCCTTCACCATCAGATTCATCAATTTCCTCGAAATTATCCGACAAAATAAGTTCATCTTTTACCATGGTGCGGTTCTGGACATTTTTCTTATTTTTTTCAATCGACGAATTATATGAATTGCATATTTTCTTGGTCGTTGGAAAATTAATGATTGTTGGGCTAAGTGATTTTGTTTTTGGTGTTTCTGCGGAAGCTCTATTTGGTTCTATTGCAGATATAGATTTCTTTTTTTCTTTCAGGAATGTTTGTAAATCATTTAATAAGCATTTCATTTCCAACTGGCGGCATTCTTCACGCAATTCATTGCGCAAAGAATCTTTGGCTTCTTTAATACATTCTTCTTTTAATTGCTGGCGCATTGTTGTTTCTAATTCTTTTTCAATCTCTTTCTTTAATTCATGTCTTAGTTCATCCTTTATTTTTGGTGTTAACTCCAACCGACATTTTAATTCTAAGCTTTCCTTACTCTTTTTTAACTCCTGCTCATTTTGTAATTTCATTTCATTCATCAAATCGTCTAATTGTAGCTGTTGTAATTTTTTGTGTTTTTCTTCTTGTTCTTTGATGAAATCCAATGTGTCTTTAAATTCCAATTCATCATCGTCGTCGTCATCTTCATCTATTGTTTTAATAAAAACTTTACTTTTCTTACCCATACCCACTAGGCGTATATGTTTTCGTAACTTTGCATCTGAGGCCTGACTTTGTTTGCGAAAATAATACGATTTTTCCAATTGCAGACGACATTCTGTACATACTTTACTGGGTAAACCATCCGTGGCTTGTACCTCTAGAGCGGCGCATGTCATTATACGCATAGGAATCGATAATGCAGCAAATTTGTCCGTATCATCTTTTTGCGGAAATATGCGAACTGTACCGGCATTCTCTTTTAAACACAAGCGACATATCACTTGTAAATTTGGATAATTTTGTTCTTCCATGGTATTAAAGATCTTTTGCCTTTTATATATAAAATTATGGTTTAAATTTATAACTTTCCAAGCCCAAACAAAATCAGGATAAAACAAATCAATTGTCTATTGTAGTGTTGCAAAATGCACTAAGTTTTCACTAACCGAGTAGTCAGTACTTTTAAGGGTATTCATAACTCAGAAGTATCTAAAACTATTAGAAATTGACCTTTTTGCATCCCCAACATAGGAAAACAGTAGATGAGGTAACTAAAGTGTCAATCGACCTACAAAATTAATTTTTTTAAATTTTCAGAGTTCTGTATTTTCAATTTTTGAATTCAAAAATAGCTATTCAGTAATGAGTACTCGGTTGACAAAATACAAGTTTTTTTTAAAGTCATAATTTACAGCACTAGTCTATTGTTAATGATTGTTTATGGAAATGCTACACTATTGTGATTGGTACTGTTATTACACAGAGTTGCATTTGTTGGCATAAAAATCGTTAAAAAAAACGTTTCCTCCCGGTGGAAAATTAACACCATATTCGCATACGAATGGAAAATTTTGCATGTGTTTTTTTATTGAAACAACAACAAACAGTGGGATGATAAGCCAATAAACCATCTGGAATGTCATCCCACTTGTAAGCCGACCATCGAAAAATAAAATATTTTTAAATTATTACAATGGTCATCAAACTTGTTTAAAATTTCTTGGTTACAGATGGGTGCGTGAGTGAATTTTGACGCACGCTCACGATATATAAATATTTTCCACGCACGATCATGCTCACGTTCACGCACACTCACGTGAGTAACTAAAATTTTTATCGCGCTTACGAAATAATCACGCTCACGAGATTCACGAAATTAATATAAACAAATTTTTAGTTCACTTTTTTCTAATTCTTGCACAAAAAGTTCACAATTTCCTAAAAAAAACAATCATGCAAATTTATTTTAATCCCAATGTATGTATTCATTACCCTCTAAATTCTATATGATGACAATTTTCTTACTTGATTTCTGATTCAGGCAGCACAAAACAATCACGCAAACTCACTAAATAAAAATTACTCACGCATGAAACCAATTTATTAAATCACGCGCACTCACGATCACGAAGTAAAAAAAATTTCACTCACGATCACGCGAGAATCACGAAGAAATCGTGTCACGCCCGCATCAATTGTCATCCAACAAGTCATTCAACTTGTTTGAAATATCTGGGTTAGAGACGGGCGCGTGTGTGAATTTTGACTCACGCACGGTCACGAAATAAAAATATTGTTCACGCACGATCATGCACGAAATTTTGTTTTCTGCTTACGGTCGCTCATACTCACGTGAGTAACTAATATTTTTATCACGCTTACGAAATTATCAAGCTCACGAGATTCACGAATTTAAAATAAACAAACTTTTAATTTTTTTCGAATTCTTGCACAAAAAGTGTACAATTTCCTAAAAAAACAATCATACAAATTTATTTTAATCACAATGTATGTATTCATTACCCTCTAAAATCAATATGATGACGATTTTCTTACTTGTTTTCTGTTTCAGACAGCACAAAACAATCACGCAAACTCATTAAACAAAAATTACTCACGCACAAAACCATTTTATTAAATCACGCGCACTCACGATCACGTAGTAAAAAAAAAATTACTCATGATCACGCCTGAATCACGATGAAATCGTATCACACGCGCATCTCTAGTCTGGGTGCCTTTACGAAAATTTTTCGCATGAAAAACCGAATACCGACCTTTAAACGATAACGTTTCCTATACTAGTTTTATAATGGCAACCCTTTTAGCAAAAAAAAAAAATAAATTAAAAACGCAGAACATAAAAACAAAGCAGAATTGATAAATATAATCAAAAAGGTAGTGATAAAGCCGGTGACAATTTTATAATCTTTCATCTATTATTTAAGAGAAACATTTAAATATATTCTACAATAAATTCAGGTGAGTTTTGTTAATTATAAAAATACAACAAATAATATTAATAAATTAGCTAAAAATACATTGATTTTTTTGTGTTATATTTTCTTTGCAAATAGGAAAAAAGAAACCACATATTTTAATGTCCATGTTCGACGTATTGTCGTGTTGTGATGTATACATACTATAACAGCATGTACATGGATTTCTTCATCCATGTCCCCTTTGTCACCCACTAAATTTGATGCAATTTTTTTCAATAATTTGTTGGCATATTTCCATTTAACGTCACAGTAGAATACCAATAATGTGTAGTTTTGTGTGTGCGTTGTGTGTCTATTTGGTGTACGAGTGTTATGGATGGATGTAAGAGTTTTATTTTTAACTTTTTCATGCAACCACCAGTTGATTCATAATTGCTGCTCCGCATCGTATAGGCATGTGTGTTCTTTTTTCTATGGCTATGGGTTGTGGTACTACAACACTATAATTTGTTTTAGTTGTTGTCTATCTACTTGTTTTTTTGTTCTTACGTTAATCAACGTTAATAATTTTAATAGTATTTTATTAATATACAATATTTTGGTAATATATGGTTATAAATTACATTTCCTAATTCTGTGTGCTTAGAGTGATTGCAGAGTGTTTTTTGATTGTTGTTGATAACGATAACTATTAGTCATATATAATATGGGCTCGAGACTATTGTAATTTTATTTAAATTATTTTGACCGATAACAAAAGTTATAATGCTATCAAAGACCAGTAAGAGGGGAATTTTTCCACCTGGTCGGAATTAACCCATTTAAGAACTTTATAGCTGCAAAATAGATCGTGCTTTTCAAAGAGAGTCGGACGGATCAATACTATATTCACTTTATGGGTCCTATACCGATATTTTTATGCATTGCTCATGGAAAGACAAAGTTAGTTAACCCCCATACTGTGGAATACCATTTTTATACCCTCCAACCATTTTATACCCTCCAATCACTTTGTCATTCCCCGTGTAACGAATCGAAATAACTGTCGGCGACGCCATATGGTATATATCATCGGTGCGCCAACCTTTTTTTGAAGAGGCTTGCTTTTTATACCCTCCAACCACAGTATGGGGGTATACTCACTTTGTCATTCCGTTTTTAACGCATCGAAATATCGGTCGGGGACCCATAAAGTATATATATTATTGATCCATGATCGATTCTTAGACATTCTGTGAATGTCCGTCAGTCAGTCCGTCCGTCTGTCTGTCTGTAGATAACACAATGCAATCCAAAATAAAACAGCTAGTCTCTTGAAGTTTGGCACAAATATGTCTCATGTTCATAGGCAGGTTAAGTTCGTGAATGGGCAAAATCGGGCCAGGGGGAAAAAAGTTCCCCTTGAAGAACTGAACCTAACTCTGGAAAAATACACTTTTTTCATGTTTTTTGTATTTTTGTTAAATAAATGAAACACTTGGTATATTTATCGCGATGGGAAGGTGCTCTCAAAGTCCCCCACTGACCCCCATCACCCCCCCAAAAAAACGCCCCTGACATTTTTTTTTATTTTTTTATTTTTTTTACATTTTGGAGGGTATAAAAGATTCGGCACAGCCGAATTTAACACCCTCACTTGTTATTTTTAAAAAAGCTTTATTTAAAAAAAACAGCCTTTGATAAGGCTCTTCAAAAAATTTTGAAATACACATAGCGGTTCGGGTTGGCGCACAGTATATCGTATATTATGGATCCATGATCGATTCTAAGACGTTCTATAAATGTCCGTCCGTCTGTATAAAACACGATTCAGTCCACAACAAAAGAGCTGGACTCATAAAATTTGGCAGGAATATGTCTCATGGTCATAGGCCAGTTCGTAAATGAGTATAATTCCGAATTTCTTGACGTAAAACGTCAGCAGCCACTTACAACGTTCTATAGTAAAAATTTGAGAATTTTTCTATAGGAAAAATCTAACAATTTTTCTATTTCGAAAAATATGCGATTTTTTTTATAGGAAAAATCTTACAATTCTTCTATAGGAAAAATCTGCCAATTTTTCTATAAGAAAATTCTGACAATTTTTCAATAGACAAAATGTTAGAACTTTCTATAGGGAAAATCTGACTATCTTTTTTTGAAAAAAGGAAAGAGAAAAAGAAAAGGAAATTATGTGAGAATTTTTTCTTAGAAAAAATGTCCAAAATTACACAGAATTACACGAAAAATGTTTCGGAATCAGATATTTTTTCTATTTAAAAACCCTCAGAATCTAAGACTTTTTTTAAGGAAAAACGACTCAGAATCTGTGACTTTTTGAATAGAAAAGTGCCTCAGAATTTTTCTGTTGGAAAATAAATGAGACTCACAATCAGACACTGAGACTTTTTCTACACTCAAAACAAAAACCTTGCAAAATCACAAGACAAGCTTGTAATTTTTATTTTTTGATACCTCCTATTTTACGAGAATTCCTAGTAAAAATAAAATTGTTAATTTACAACTTTTTGACGCGATGAAACTTACAAGGAATTCTCGTGACTGGTTCGTAAGTTGTGGTGATTTTGTAATGATTGGTAAGGTTTTTTTTTTTGCTGGGTTATAATAAACATTTAAACTCCGTCTTTACTTTGTTATAAATAAATTAATTGTTAAATTTTTCATACTTAACACTGAGAAAAATACATGCAGCATTTTACGAAGTGAACTTTCGTAGCAATTTCTTTCGTAGAATACACGAAAGTTTTGTTTACTTTACGAAAATAAATTTAGTAAACAGTCTCGTTTATTTTACGAATTTATTTACGAATTTAAATTTCAATTTAATGAATTTAGGAAATATTATTACATAATAATTATATATGTATTTGTAAAATATAAAAAAAAATATTTATTTTACAAAATATTTTTTACAAAAATGTCGAACAGTTTTTTGTGAGAAATAACGAAAATTTTTGTCAATTGTACGTAAGAATTCGTAAAAATTTATTTTTTTTAGTGTAGTAAAACTATAAATGTTGTCAAGTGCTTTTAAAACGATTACAGAAAACACTTAAAAATATTTACATGTTTTTAAATTTCAAAGATAAGATCTTTCATGAATTTATATTTTGTTATACATTTAAGTATTATTTATTTAATTTTTTTTTGCGCCATCATTGACAATATGTACATAAAACTATTGCTATAATATCAATAAAACACCAAACAACAATATTTT
Organism: Pegoplata infirma; assembly: GCA_963921195.1. Classification (NCBI taxonomy): domain Eukaryota; kingdom Metazoa; phylum Arthropoda; class Insecta; order Diptera; family Anthomyiidae; genus Pegoplata; species Pegoplata infirma. Next base: position 259,200,255 of record OY992536.1, on the reverse strand, counting down.
TTCATTTATAAATGTTGACATTAAAACAGATTAATGGCAAGAAGTATGTCCGTCGGTTTGTCCGTCTGGCCTAACTGCTTGACACTCTTTTAAAATAATATTTTAAGAGATAGGAAAAAAGGCTTATCTCTTTTTTTTTAAATATTTTTTAAATTGCACCACAACTACTATCATCATTCATATTATTATCAACTCAATAGATAAACGTAAAAACCTCTTCCTCAATCCTGAGAATGATGAATAGATGTTAATAGACTTTAGAAAGCAAAATACTAAAAGATGAGTATTTAAATCTTTTAAATACACTCATATTGAAAAAGAAAGTATTGTACTTTAAATACATTTCAGTAAGAACATTTTTAAAATGACAAGTTGAGAAAATTTTTCAGTTGAATTTAAAACGTTTAACGGTACAAGTCGAGCGGTTTGTGTTTTTGGTTTTTCTTTTTAATAAAATTTGAACGTTTGGGTTTAATTAAAATTTATAAAAATAAAAGTAAATTTATTTGTAATTCACTGACGTTATGCTTCAATAGATTTGAAAAATTTTAACAATTTCTAAATATTAAAATATTGGTCATTGATCTTTTAAAGTGATATTTTCAAGAAAAACTTCTTAATTATTTTAAAAGAAAATATATACATATATTTAAAATTTGTCAGTTTAACTATTCGTTTATCAGTTTGTCGGTCGGTCGTTCGGTCATTTGTTTGTTCGTTTGTTCGTTCGTTTTTTTTTGTTCTTCTGTCGATCACTTAAACTTGTTTATCAATTTCCACTCTCTTATTTTAATGACTGTCTGTCAGTTATTCTAGCTGACAAATTTTAAGTCGATAATCATTAATGTGTCGAACCATTCATGTGAAAGTGTTTTTTATTTTTATAAATTTTTATTTTGGCACGAGATTTAACAACAAATTGATAAATTCATACGTTTTTTTCACTTTTTATTAGAAATTTTATTTATTTTTAATTTGTAAATTGTCGCTACGCATGTTTTTCTTTTGCTATTTAAGCAGAACCTTATTGAATTAATTCTTTTTTTTTTGCATGCATTTTTTAATAAATAAAAAAATCTCCTAGCTAAATTTTTGGTTGCAAAGAACTGGTTGTGAAATAACTATTTTTTCAACCCGTTCTAATTTTGGCGCTACACAGAGGTATAAGCATTGCCCCAAAAGCAACACGTGTGTGTAAGTTCTACACCATTTCTAATTGTAATTTAAAGTTTTCCAAATGTATTTGAGAATTTTTAAGATAAATTTTATAATTTTCCAAATGAATTTTAAAAATTTTCTAATATATTTTAAAATTTTCTAAATATATTTTCAAATTTTCCAAATTTATTTTAAAAATTTTTCAAATACATTTTAAAATTTTCTAAATGTATTTTTAAATTGTCCAAATATGTTTTAAAATTGTCCAAATGAATTTTTAAATTGCCCAAATGTATTTTAAAATTGTCTAAATATATTTTAAAATTGTCCAAATACAATTTAAAATTTTTCGTATGTATTTTAAAATTGTCCAAATGTATTTTAAAGTTATCCAATTGTATTTTAAAAATTTCCAAACGTAGCTTAACATTTTCCTAATGTATTTTAAAATTATTTAAATGTATTTTAAAAATTTCCAAATGTAGTTTAAAATTTTCCAATGTCACACTGTTCGACAAAAACCTCCTAGTTAAATATCTCCTGAAACCAAATCTGCTTGGTTTCACTTGGAGTTTTTTTTTGACGAACAGTGTATTTTTTTAGAAATAACTCGAAAACAGGATCAGCTAGGATTTTCGTGTTAACGATTTTTAAAGTTCAAAATAAAGAGGAGTGAAATGCAATTAGCCGATTTTGTCACCATTTTAACACAACCTAAACTTGCTTGAAGGAAGCGTGGACAGTTTATATATGGGGGTTTTCGTGTCAACTGACACAACTTTTGAAACCGATGTCTTCCGATCGGGATGAAGTTTGCACCAAGGTTGGTCCTATTGGATAGTAGTTCAGACACAATTTTTCAACGACATCGGTCAAGGACTCTCTGAGTTAGAGGGAGTAAAAATTTGACATTTTGGCCAAAGAGGTGTTTATTCTCATCCATGTAACTTCTTACCTATTGTTTTTAGCAAAATGTGTCCCAAATAGTTTAGATAGCTATTTCTTCAGTCTTTCGAAAAAAATTATAAAAAAAAATTTTTTTTTTTGATTTTTTTTCTTAAAAATCCAAAACTTTTTTGACTTTTTCCTCAAATTGGGCCTTTTTTTTTTTGATTCAAAAGAAAGCTTAGGTCATTGCCTTTAAGAGCTATTTGGCACCCTATGCTCCAATGGGAGTTAGAGGAACACATATATATTTAAGAGCTATGGGGTCGCTTAGTGGGATGCGAGTGGGATATCTCTGAAATTTTTTTTTTTTTTAACTTTGGAACGCAAAAAAACGGTTCTTCAATTTGCACTATTAGGCGTGGGATAGCTAACCAGTTTTCGATTTCGATCCGCGATACCCTCTAATTTTTATAGGTTCGAAAAAGAAAGCACGAGATAAAAAATGAGGGCGGTGGGGTGGGGCCATATGGCCCCTCATCGGGGTCAAAGTTGGGCGTAAAGAGGTAAAAATTCTTTAAAAAGCCCCACAACTGTTCAGAAACGCCCCTGGAGGGGTGCAATGTGAGACGAACCTCCAATAATTTTCTGCCCCCAACATTTTTCGTGAACATACCTTACCCCTATTTCCACTTCCTAAGGGGGCTCCCATACAAAACATTTAAAAAAAATTGTTCCTACCATTCTAACTTACCCTAAAGTGCCCCTAGTGGAGCCAAATGTATGACCGACCACCATTATTTTATTAATTCCAACATTTTTTGCAAACATACTTACAATGTATCTTTAACCCTTAAGGTGGTCTCCATACATTTCTTTTATTTTTTAAAAATTTGTTTTATTAAACTAGCTCCTACAGCCCCTACCTAAAATCGCTTCGCCAGAAAATGTATGGTTGTCAAAGGGTTAACGAACTAAAACTTTCAAAGTTCTGATTTTACATGTCTGTGTTCTTACACACAAAATATTACCAATATTCGCTTAATTTGTTGTAATTTAATTTTATTTTCATTCGCTATGTAAATTTAATGATTTATTAAATTGTTGATATGTTTCTATATAAATTTTTCTTATGATTTATTTACAGTTTTATTGAGTGCTGTGTAAACGTACATAGAATTTCTAATAACATTAATTGTAAATATGACTTTACAATCAATTAAATATGCACCCGGTAAATTGGAAATTCTTGATCAGTTATTACTCCCGGTTCAATCTAAGTATTTAACAGTTAAAGGAGTTGAAGATGGTTGGAAAGTTATTAATAAAATGCAGGTGAGTTTTTTTTTTGTTGGAGTCAAGGCCTATTCACACCTGAGGTTCGAAAGAGTTTTCACCTCAGGTGTGAATTGGGTATAAATGGTGATTTTCTTTGTAAGGAAAGTTATTTTATTTTATTTTTTTTTTTAAATAGTAATTTTTTTATCTTAGGTAAATATGAAATCTTATTGATTTTATAACGGAGATCTCTTTTAGGGTTAAATTTTAAAAGTGAACACCATTATTAATATTAATTTTTCCAACTTTAATTAAAATTAACTGAATTGTAAACTTTTTTGGAGTAAGTTTGTTAGTAGATTTAACTTAAAGTTTTGGTGTATGCGTATGATGAATATTGATTGCTATGAAGGCAAACAGTATTACTCATACGACTTGGCACTTATCATTAAATTTTTAGAAATCGCTTTAGAAATCTGTTGTAAACAAAATATGTATTTACAGTTTCCTTTTTAAAAGATAGTTTTTTTTCTAATTATTCCATTTCAATAACTCTTGAAAAATTCGATGATTTTCAATACCCATTTTACATATAAAAATTGCAAATTTAAATAAATTTAAAAATTTAAGGTTAATGTACACATAGTTTATTTCTTAAATGTTTCATTTGCTAAAATTTTATATCAGCGTGTGTATGTCTTTTGTATTAAAATAATTTATCATTTATTGTCCCATTATCTTAGAGCATATTTTGAATAGCGTTTGTTAATTAAAATATAAATAATTGTTTTGTTGTTTTTTTTTTTCTAAAATAGCAATCTTTTTAAAATAATCTTCTAAAAAAAAGCAAAATAAAAATAATATTTATTTTAAAATATTTAAATGAAAAATAAATTTGTCATTATTACACTGTGCAACACGATTTTGTATCTTTGATGGGCAAACAAAAAAAATGTTGGCATACAACAGTAGAGCGAAACCCCCGTAGGGTTTTGAAAAGTTAGATCGAGTTCTTTTTTATGGCCCACTGATGCTATTTAATTTTTTTCAAAGGCGTTTTGAATAAGTCAAAAAATAAATATTAAATCTAATTCTGAGGTAAAAAATGTTAGGACATGTCTTCAGTAAAATTTGATGGCGGTTCTTTTCTAAGAATATATTAACCCTCTATCTCCCATTTTTAGGGGACAACCCCTAGTAAAATTTGATGCAGAAAATGTTTGTAGAACATTTTAACCCTTTAACGCACGCTTTAATCGTGTTCTAAGAGGATATTTGAAAAAATGGGAGACAGAGGTTTAAAATGTTCTAAGAAAATAACCGCCATCAAATTTAACTGAAGACATCTATTGTCGTAATTTAGGTCAGAAGCATATTTATAACATTTTTTTCGACTTATTTCACACGACTTTGATGAAAAATATTTTAATAGTATATGTACGCTTTAATCGTGTTCTAAGAGGATATTTGAAAAAATGGGAGACAGAGGTTTAAAATGTTCTAAGAAAAGAACCGCCATCAAATTTAACTGAAGACATCTATTGTCGTAATTTAGGTCAGAAGCATATTTATAACATTTTTTTCGACTTATTTCACACGACTTTGATGAAAAATATTTTAATAGTATGTGATAACTAGGAATGAGATTTTCATGCACTAAAAAAACGAAAATATGCGCTTAAAATATGCACTAAAAAATTTAAAATATGCACTAAAAAACCTAAAAATATGCACTAAAAAATAAAATGTGAGCGAGCAATAAAAGTCTTGTTTTCATTCGAAAAACTTCTTAAAAAAGCAAAAAATAACACCGGGCTTAAATAGTGACATTTAAAACTTTAACCAGGTTTTTTTTTGGAAATTATGGCAACCCAGTCAGAAAAATACAAAAGGGCCAAGGTTGGCAAAGCGTTGGTGCCAGTATTACCAACGTTGGCCGATAACACGGTTTGCAACTAATACTGTACAGTGGCATTGTTGGATTGATAACGCCAGATGTAGCTCCGCCAATTGTTTTTTCTGGTGTTGGCAGACTGTTGGCAAAACAAAAAACACTGCACATCACCAGTGTCATATTTTTAAGTAATACTACGCTGTGCCAAAGTCGGATTTACAAAAAATACTGTACAGTGCTATTGTTGGATTGATAACGCCAGATGGGGCTCGGGCCAATTGTTTTTTCTGGTGTTGGCAGACTGCTGGCAAAATAAAAAAAATAATTTTTTATAATTTTTCATGTAGTTAAATTAACTGTTTATTTACAAACATTGTCAAGTAGAAATTTGTAACCGATTATGGCCTTTTGGCTAGGTTATAGAAAACAATAAATTAAATTAAATAAAAAAAAAATAAAAAAATAAAAAAAGGCTAACGCTGAGCACCATTTAGCTAAAGAAACCAGTCCACTTCTCGATATTCCTAACTTTGACTTAATAAAATCCGTCGTTTTGGATGAAATGCATATGTTGTACCTTGGAATTGGGAAAACGTTACTTCAGAAACTTATTTTTAAGAATCCAGATTCTTATATTTCCGAAGAAAACGTAGCAATTATGCAACAAAATTTTTCAAAAATATCTAAAGATATTACAGCTGAGTTCCAAAGAAAAACGTTTGATTTAATGGATACAGGAAATAGGAAAGCTACACAATATCGTTTTTTTTTTATTATATGGCGGAGGGATAGTTTTGAAAAATGTATTGAAATCTAATCAGTACAGACATTTTTTACTTCTTTTTACAGCTTGTCGAATTTTGTCATCTAGCAAATTAGCTACATTGAAAGCTGATTATGCTAAGCAGTTATTAAGGAAATTTGTTGAACTTATGTCATATTTTTATGGACCAAAATCACATCCAATGAATATTCACAACCTTATTCATATCGCAGATGACGTTGTTAATATAGGGGCGCCGCTATCTCAATTTTCCGCGTTTGATTTCGAAAATAGCCTAGGTTTTATAAAAAGTATTATAAATTCTCCAACCAACCCCATCGAAGAAGTTCAAAGAAAACTTCATATTTTTCGATCAAACGATTCATCAAATAATTTTCCATTGCTTTATCGTATCAATAGAAGCTTAAAATATTCTCTTGGACAAATTTTAGAAACCTCGGAAATAGGAGTTTCTTTTAGCTTTGTTATTATCGAAGGCAATAAAATTTCACCACTTCCTCCTGATAACGTATGCTTACTAAGAAATGGAAATGTTATTACGGTTAACGAAATTTTTAGTAGGAAAGTGTCGAATTTCAAATGTGATGATATTTTTTTTTAAAGGCAACGTTTTTCTTGAAGTTACTGATTTTGTGGAATATCCACTTCCATCAAGTGAAATAGGATTGTATGATGTTAGAAAATTAGATGAAAATAACACTGAAATTAACATAAGTATGGTAGAATTCAAGTGTATTCTTACTACATGTGATGATAAAACAATTGCTATTACTCTATTACACTAATTTTAATAATATATATGTAAATTATTTAATAACTCTTTGTTAATATAATAAAAGGTGTAATAAAAACAATATTTAATCGAAATCCAACCGCTTAAAAATAATTAATAAAAAAATAAATGGTCGTAAATGTTGTATTAAATGTACTGGCAGAGTACAATTCTGTTTGTAATTGCCAACGTTGAAACGCTGTTGGCATTTCCAATAAATCCAGTGCTCCGCCAGTACAATATTTTTTGTACGGTTGGCAGTTTCTGATTGGGAATCTATTAAAAAAGAAAAAAATAATTTTTGTTATTTTCATAATAAATTTTTAAAATTTAAAATATTTTTGAAACAAATAAATTTCAATTTGTGTTTTTGCTAATTTATATCAAAATATGCAAAAATATGCACTTAAAAGTTGGGAATATGCACAATATATGCACTTAAAACCGAAATATGCAAAAATATTTCCCATTTTAAAGCAAATTTCTTGATTCGGAAAGATAATTGGTCAACGTTTTTAGATTATCGACAAAAAACATGCATTTGCATGGAAATCTCATCCCTAGTGATAACATGCATGGGGCCCCTGTAGGCTAGTTGGTAGCGTGCTAGCCTATAAAACAGGAGGTCGTGGGTTCGATTCCCACTAAAACCCTTGGTCGATTTCGCTACAACGAGACGACGGTCATTGTTACCAGTTCTCGGTTAGGTTTAAATTATTAAAAATGATTTGTAATTAAATTGGAAAAATAAATAAAAACTGATCATTGGATCAAAATTATTATTATTATTACATGGGAATTTTTAATTGGCATTAGCATTTATTGCCAATGAAATTTTTTGGCATTGGCATTATTTGTACTAATGCCAATGAAACGACACAAATGCCTAAAAAACTATTTACAATTGATAAAAAAACATTTTTTTACAATAAATATATATATTTTTCTTTTAAACTTAAAATGGCGATATCTTGAAAACTAAGCCAGATAGTCCTCTTCACATGTGTGGACCCCAATGGGTCCTAACTTTGAATACAAAAAATTTGGGATTCCGGAAAATTTAAAAATGCTTATATCTCGGTAAATATTGGTGACACAACAAAAAGTCCAAAAGCATTTTTGTAGCTCTTGGTTTCTAGAACTCGTCTGCCAATACTAGAAAACCCTCAGAGCAATAGTTTTTTAGTTATTCAGTTTCTAAAATTCTCAAGACCCTATTGGCCCCTAAATTGCAGTACCTGGAAAAATAAACAAGATGCTAAAGGTATGTGAATTTTTAAATTTTAGGGAGTGGCAATTTTTTAGATTTAAAAGTTGGACCTATTAGGGTTCACACATGTGAAGAGGACCGGCGAAACAATGGAGATTCTAAGAACCAAAAATGCCCTCCATTTTGATCTATCTGGCTTAGTTTTCGAGATATAGCCATTTTAAGTTTTAACAAAAAAAAATTTCACAACTCGCTGACGGAAATACGACATTTGATATTGCTAATGCTTTGTTTTCATTAAGGCATTTATTAATGCCAATGAAATTTTTCATAATTGGCATTACTAATGCTACTAATTCCTTAACGGGCATTGGCATTGATTGAAACAATGCCAATGCTAAAAATTTCATTGGCATTAGTTTTAATACAATGCCAATGAAATCGTGAATTAATTAGTTCATTTATTTAAATAGTCCCATGTGTGTGTGATAATTTACAATTTTACTTTTTTTTAACCATTTTGCACTTTTTTTAAGAACTTTTGATCTTTGGCGACTCCTAGTGAAATTTGAAATTTGTAGAACATTTTAACTAGGGATGTCGCGAATATTCGTCACTATTCGGTATTCGGCATATTCGGCATGTTTTTTGAATATTCGGTTAAATAAATATTCGGCAATAGTTTGCCGAATATTCGGCAAAATTTAAATTAGTTAAAAAACACTTTTTGTTGACGTTTGACTCTTTTTTTTAATCATTTCAGTTTGTTTTCTATACAAAAAACTTGAGCACTTGATTAAAATTCGAATTGTTAAGGTACCAGAAAAAACAGTGTCAACAACAGCGTTGTTGTCTTTTAGTCTGGTACTTTTTTATAATATTTTACAAAGGTAAAATACAGGCGTATGAATAATTAAATTATTCGGCAAATATTCGTATTCGGTTCAAACCGAATACCGAATAGTAAATATTCGGTAAAATGCCGAATACACTATTCGCGACATCCCTAATTTTAACCCTTTAAACGCACGTTTTATTGGTGTTCTATTAGGGTATTTGAAAAAAAAGGACCAAAATGACCCATAAAAGTGGAAGATAGAGGATTAATATATTTTAATAAAAGAAACGCCATGAAATTTTACTGAAGACATGTCTTAACATTATTTACCACAGAATTAGATTTAATACTTATTTTTTGACTTATTCAAAATGCCTTTGAAAAAAAATTGAAAAACTTCAGTGGGCCATAAAAAAGAACTCGAGGTAAGTTTTCAAAACCCTAAAGGGGGTTTGGTCTTCTATTAGTATACTTTCATTTTTTTCTTGGTCCCGTTCAAGATACACTCGAAGACCCCAAGTTTGTTGCACAGTGTTATTTGTATTCGTATGCAAGAGATTTTTAAAATTCTTGTAAATTGTGAGGCGTCAAGCTAAAATAAAACAAATAGTTGTACCATATCAACCATATGTAAACTTTTGTTAGATTATCCCTTTTTAAATTAAAATACACGATATTTTTTTAAACATAATAAGGGTATTCATTTCAGAGAATGTAAAAGTGGAAAAATGAAAAATGTAAGATTCCACTCTCATTGATGTGAACGGGTACATAAAAAAATTGTGATACAAAGTTTCCAAAAATAATTAAATTATTCGATGAATGAACTAATTAACTTATAAATTACACTTTTTACTCATTTTGACAGTTTTTTCTTGTTGTTTAATTCTTAATTTCTATTATTATAACCAAAATTATTTGTATACATATTTTCTTCTAAGAAAAATTTCAAACACATGTTCAATAAGGGCTGCCGAGGTAGAAAAAACTTAAATAACAGTAGCAAATTTTGGTACTTTTTCTTTGATTAGTAATGAATGGCAATGCTTAAATAATTGGAAAAATGTAACTTTTTACTCTGATAATTTTACACTTCGATATAGGTTGTTTAAATTGCAACTTTTAAGTGGAAAATTTTTTCATGTGTTTGTTGTAATAAAAAGTTACATTTTTACAATTTTTCATTTTTACAACCAAAAAAAAGCTGAAATGAATACCCTTAATGGCTATAAATTGTTGATACACCAAAAAGTGAAATGTACATATTTAATAATGAAATGTGTTTAATAATGAAATGTTTAAACAATTAAAAACAATCAATTTATCTAATAATTACTCAACAAAAAAACAATTTAAACCCTTCAGGCAGAGCTTTAGCCGAATTAATTCAAATGAATTAAGACATGTGAGAGATTATTTGAAAATATTTTTTGAACACGTCTGTTTTAGAGGGTATATATGAGTTTTTCAAAGCGGACACTTTATTTTTTTTTAGATTTTTCCATTCTTTTACAGTTTTTAGTGCCCTTCAAAAATAGAAAATTTTCAAAAATTCAGAACTTGTTCTCTAGTTAAACTTTTTTTTTACAAAACTTCTATAAAAATAGTCCAAATTCAAAAACTTTTTTTTTTAATTTTTGTGCTTTTATGTACTCTTAAAAAAAAATCCCAAAAGTTTTCTTATATGCGATTTTATGCTTTAAATTTTAAATCTAATTTTTGGAAGTTTCTGTACCCTTTGTTTTTTTTAAAAAATTTTTGTGAAAAACTTCTACAAAATTTATTTCTTAAAATTTTCTTAGCCTCTGTACCTGCCAAAAGAGTGCTTCTAGTGCGTAAATTTTCAAAAAAACGAGATTAAAATCATTAAACTTAAAAATCAAATGAATATTTTTATTACACCTTAAAATGGTGTAGTGAAAATTGCCCTCTGTACATATATTTAAATACTTGTTAAAAGGGATTTTTCTTAAATATGTCATCACTTATGTTTTTAGCTTGATTATGATATATTCAACATAAAACCGACAGACATAAAATGCAACAGACAAAAAATAAATATTTATACATCTGTCATCCACATGATATGTTTAAAATTGTGAAAACCTTTTTATTGTAGTGTGCCAACTATATGAATGGCAGCGATTAAACGTTATAATTTCTTACTGTAGAGATACTTTAAATCTTTTGAAATTTGATAAAGATCAGTTAAAGTTAAATTTTAAAAATGTATTTGAAAATTAAAAAATATCAAGAAAATAAAAAATATTCTAACGATGTCTGTCTGTTTAAATGGGGATCACGGCCATATTTGCACAGATTTTACCAAACTTAACATATTTACTTGTTGTTGTCCCGAGCAGTTTGGTATTACATTTGAGCAAAATCAGTTCAGCGGTTTAAAAGTTAGGAACGAAAATGTAAGGACACTTCAAAATTGTTGGTACATTCCACATAACCTAAAAATACAAAATGCTTTAATACGGCTGCTGGTTGACAGGTGTGAACAGAAGGACATTGAATGGTATCAAAACAAAAGTACAAACAAAAAAAATTCGCGGAATTATATTTTTCACCAACATTTTTTTTCTACTTAATTTTATTTTTCAAAATATTTTCTCTTTTTTTGCAAATAATTTTTTTTACATTGTGAAGGGTATTAACACATTCGTCGCGGCCGAATTTAACTTTGTTACATGTTTTTGTTTTTATTTGAATGCAATATAATTTAAACCTCTTCTATGTATGAACTTGTGAATACATCTTGTAGAATACAAAAGTTTTATTTTGTAAAACCTCTCCCACACTATACTACTCTCTGGTCGTCTGTATCTTTTGTTGATTTTTAGTATCACGTGAAGTGTGCAAATATTGTTGTTGATATATTTTGTATTAAACAAATCAACGCACACATTGTGATTGTGTACGAGTATTTATTTATTTTTTTACTTAAATTGTTCTTAAAGTGATTGCTCTTGATTACTTTGACTTGTGTGCGCTTTACTACTTCTCAGGTTTTCTTTTATTTTAAAAATAACAATCAGTTTTTATCTGTTTATTTTGGGCTTAAAAAGAATTTTAAATACCCTACCCTTTCTTAGAATTTTTATATGGGAAAAATGTTTCAGAATTTGAAAATTTTCTCAAAATGTTTCAAATTTTGATCATATGGTAGTTTATAAAATGATACAATACCATATCATGAAAATCCCTTTTGAGCAAGATTTTAACGTATGTAGGTGTGTAGAGTCTATAATAAGAACCCATAAAGCATATCTATTAGGGTGGGCAAATTTTCCTTTTTTCGAATTTTAAAATCGTCGTCGAGGATAGTTGCCTTTAGGGTAAATTTTAACACAAACAAGTAAAAAAGTTAAATTCGAACTTGCCGAATGTATTGATACCCTCCACAATGTAAAAAAAGTTTATTTGAAAAAAAAAACGCGAAAAAATTTTTTGCTGAAAAAAAAAAAAAAAAATTCGTCGAAAATTTGGTTTTTGTAAAAAATTATGTTTGTTCTTGTTTAAATACCATTTGGTGATCAATTCTGTTCACATCTGTCAACCAGTAGCCGAATTAAAGCATTTTGTATTGTTAGGTTATGTTGAATGTACCAAAATTTTCGAGGTGTCCTTACATTTTCATTCCTAACTTTTGAACCACTGAACCGATTTTGCTCAAAAAAAAAAATCGTCGAAAATTTTGTTTTTGTAAAAAATTATGTTTATACTTGTTTAAATATCATTTGGTGATCAATTCTGTTCACATCTGTCAACCAGCAGCCGAATTAAAGCATTTTGTATTGTTAGGTTATGTTGAATGTACCAAAATTTTCAAGGTGTCCTTACATTTTCATTCCTAACTTTTGAACCGCTTAACCGATTTGGCTCAAATGCAATACCAAACTACTTAGGGTAACAACAAGTAAATATGCTAAGTCTTAGTCATATCTGTTTAATACTTTGGCCGTGATCGCCATTTCCACATGCGGACAGACAGACGGACATCGATCTTAAAATCGATCACTGATCAATAATATATATCGGCCATTCCAGGAAAGACCGGCCAAAAATGGGCATTTTTTGACCTTGGGTCGTCTGAATATCATAAAACTTTTTTTGTAGGAACTCTAAGGAGCCATTAAGAGAATTCAGTTTTCAGTTTATAGAAATTTAAAAAACCCTCGATTTTATTCGCGTTTTTAATTTTTTGAAATATCAACAAATTGGAAAAAGTGGGTAACTTTGTAAATTAATATCTCAGCCAATTCTTTATGCATTTTTATCATTTTAAATGAGTTTAATTGCCAATATCGTCTACCCTTACAATATTAAAGTAGAAAATAAATGTTGAACTGCAGAATGCATTTTTTATGCAATTGCATTTTTAAAATGCATTTTTTAAGTCAAAGGGCCTCATCGATTTTTTTCATCTTTCATGTTAATCAAAATATAACATTTTTACTGAAGACCTGCATTTATAGTATTTTGGGTCTTGCAGTTAAAATATTTAAATTATTTTTTTTTTAAAAATCACTTGAATTTTTTCCTTACAAAACTTGAAATTTGTTCACAATTTTTCGATTTTTTTTTTCATTGTTTTTAAATTGGATTGTATAAGTCGAAAATTATACCAGCAAGGTAAACCAAATTCGAGTATGCTAAATTTAATAATTTGTTAGCCGCTTCGTGATATCCGCGACTTGCAATTTGTATGCTAATGTGCCATAAAAACGATATTTTTATACTTTTGGGATAATTTTTAAATTTAAATTTAAAAAAACTCGAATAAATATATTTAAAATTAAAAGATGCTGTGTTTTTTTTTTTTGAGAGAGAGAAAAAATATTTTTTTTTCGAAAGTTTTTTTTCTGTCACCTTCCGTATTTAAGACATTTTCAAACATAAATATCAAAATTAAAAAATACAATAAAAAATGTCGCTAAATATCAAATTTCCTCAAATAAAAATTACAGTGTTATACTGTTATTATACATTTAAAAAATGTAAAAAGGTTCTGACCCAAAAACCAGATCCACTAATTTTTATATATTTTGACCTCCTGTATTCGCCATCAGAATTGAATTCTATCGTTGGGTTTTCCTGTAATTTACAAGGAAAAAATCCGCAAAGTGTACCTACATAATTTGTAAATTTGACCAAGTTAAAAAATTTTTCGCGAATACGTAGTAATTTTGCTGGTAGATGTCGTAAATTTAAATAAAAAAAACGTTCACATAAAAATATATTTTTCGCGAAAAAAAATATTTCTGCAAGTGAAAATTACAGTGTTTTATTACACCGTCCGACACACTTTTGTACACATGGACCAGACCGAAAAATTCTGACAGTAGAGCTGAAAATAAAATACACGAGTCTCCCAGTTTTTTAGATCAATTCGCGTTTTCGCGAAAAACGCCAATAAATATATTTGTGTTTTTCCAGAGTAGTGTGAAATAAGTTGAAAAATTTATTAAATCCACTTGTGAGCTAAATAATGTTTAAACATGTCTTTAGTCAATTTTTTACAACAGATTTTTTTTTTTTGAAAATGCACGAAGAGTGCTATCTTTAGTAGCCAACTGTTTCTTTTTTGTCCAAAATGGTTTTTGTTATTTTTCCCGTAAAAGGGTCCTAAATCCCTATCATTTAGGGGGGCAAGCATTTTCAAATTCGAAAAAAAGCCGAATTCGGGACGCGCAAGTGTTCAGCTTGCTAAAAAAAGTTTAAAATTTACACACAGTGTTCATATAAAGCACTTTTTTTCGTTCTATGGCGTACTAATACAATCAAACTAAAAAATAACGAAAAAAAACGCAAAAAAATAAAAATAATTTAAATATTTGTGTGAAAAAAAATCTAAGCGTTTTCTTTAAAAATTTTTTTAAAATATAACAACTACGAGACCCAAAAAAGTGTAAATACAGGTCTTTAGTAAAAATTACATATTTTATTAAGTACAAAACAGAAAATAAATCGAAGAGGCCCTTTGACCTAAAAAATGCATTTAGAAAATGCAATTGCATACAAAATGCATTTTTGAATTTAAAATATTTTTTGTAAAACAATATTGTAAAATAAGACAATATTGCCTTTCAAACTCATTTTCAATAACAAAGATCCATTAAGAATTGCCCAAGATATGCATCTACAAAGTTGACCATTTTTTTAATTTTTTTGATTTTTCAAAATATGAAAATCGCGAATAAAATCGAATTTTTTCAGAATTTTTCTAAACCGCAAACTAAAATCTCTTAAGGCCTCCTTAGAGTTCTTGAAAAAAAAGTTTTATAAAAATCGGATGACCCGAGGTCAAATTTTGGCCGTTCTTTCATGGAATGGCCGATATACATTATGGGGTCCTAGACCGATATTTCGATGGGTTACAAACGGAATGACAAACTTATAAGGGGTGGTCCAATAACTGGTATCTTTTTAAAACATGCAATGAAATGAACAATACTCAATAGTTTTGAAACCTTATGGCTTTATTTGAAAGAGCAAACATTCCCGTTTTTTATGGCAAACGACTTCATTGATGCGTCTTCGGCTTGCTCCGCTGTATCGCGTTGTAGCGCAGTACTGCGCTGCCAAACTGCACGTTTTTCGAAAAAAAGTTTTTAACCGAAATAAGGCACTCAAATGAGGTTATGTTAACAAACAAATTGGTACATCTTGGGATCGT
The DNA here is from genome assembly GCA_963921195.1 of Pegoplata infirma. NCBI lineage: Eukaryota > Metazoa > Arthropoda > Insecta > Diptera > Anthomyiidae > Pegoplata > Pegoplata infirma. The sequence continues at coordinate 259,184,751 of OY992536.1, read as the reverse complement.
AAAACTCGCAAGGTATTGTAAAGAATCCAATTCATCTATAGAAAGCAATAGATTTGAGTATCAGCATCATTACACAATATTTTCAAAAATACAGCTGAAACTCCCATTTTCGTCAAAGATGAGCGCTACATAGCCATGATTACCGACTTTTTGTGGGCCGTAATAGAATATACCAACTTGGATGACATTTATTTTCAGAAGGATGTCGCAATATGTCCCACAGTCCATCAAACAATCGATATTTTGCGACTTAGTTCGGAAATCGTATTTTTCGCCATATTCGCGGTGACAATTGATCACTTCAGAGCTGCCGATTAAAAACTTTAAAAATTTTTTTGAGGGGTCTCGTTAAAGATTCATGCAACATGGGAAATCCAGAAATGTTCTAGGCCCATTCGACGAATATCGTTCAAGCCATTCGTGAGATAGAACCAGAAACATTAGAAAAATGGGTGCCGAGAATGAGCTACTGCGGAGCTAACCCAGGCAACCGCATGAATGAAGTCGTTTGCCATAAATAATGGGAATATTTGCTCTTTCAAATAAAGCCATAAGGTTTCAAAACTATTGAGTATTGTTCATTTCATTGCATGTTTTAAAAAGATACCAGTTATTGGACCACCCTGTACAAACAAACTCACTAAGTGGAGGGTATAAAAATATTGGAACTGTAGGACACTGTCTTTTCATTGACTTTAAAGTCGGATAGTTCCGATCAAGTGAAAAAAAATTAAATTTTTTTAGGAATATTTTTTTTAGATAGGGGAAAATGTCTTAAAAATTCAAAATGATTCTTTAGGAAAAATGTGTTGGAGCTTACAGTTTTTTCTGTTTAAAAAGAAAAAAACTCAGCATCTTTTAAATTTAAATTCTATAGAAGAAATGTCTTTAACAGTGTAGGAGATTTCCTAGTCCATTTTAACTATATATAATATAGTTAATAATTTTCTTAAATAGAAGTTTTGTTTTTAAAAAAGTTTTAATTAATCTTATTTTTTCCCTACAGGTTCGTGGAGCTCCTGCTATTGCCATAGTTGGTTGTTTATCTTTGGCTGTAGAAATATTTCCGGAAACATTTGATTCAAAAAAATCTTTACGTCAAGAAATTGAGGGTAAACTTAATTATCTTGTATCGGCTAGACCAACGGCAGTGAATATGAAAATTGCTGCTGATGAGCTAATAGCCTTGGCCAATGAATTTACTAAAGACGAGAGTATTTCAGTTGATGAAATGAAACTGAAGTAAGAATTTAAAACGAAACAAAAAAAATTCTTTAAGAAAATGTATAATAACCCCATTTTTTTTAGATTCCTTGAAACCACTGAAGCTATGCTACAAAAAGATATTTCCGATAATAAAGCCATTGGAACAAATGGTGCTAAGGCTATTTTAGAAAGTGCTAGTAAAGATGGTCCCGTACGTGTATTAACACACTGTAATACTGGGTCATTGGCAACGGCAGGTTATGGTACTGCATTGGGTGTTGTTAGAAAATTGCATGAATTAAAGAAATTAGGTAAGTTTGTTATATATTTTTTATATCCTCTACTTATTGTTAGTTAAAGAGGAATTACCCTCAATCAAGCCGCGGTCAAGTCCCTGGATTCAATGTTTCTGAAAACAAGATCTGCCCTTAACTGCCGCACGTCTTTAAATGAGATGGCCAAGCAGTTTAACATACGACTCATATGGGTCCCAGGGCACAGAGACATTCCAGGGAATTGCAAAGCCGATGAGCTTGCAAGACTAGGAACTACCTTACAGGTTCCAACAGAATTGGAATGTGTTGGTATGCCTCTAGAAACTTGCAAGCAAAACCTACGGCTTTGTTCTGCGACGGAGACTAATCAAAGATGGGCAAATGGATGGACGAGTGAGACAACACGACTGATTTGGCCTTCTCTTAATCAGGGGCGCACAAGTGAGCTGATATCGCTTCCAAGAGGAGAGATTTCGACGGTGGTTTCTATAATTACCGGACACTGTCTTATAGGGAAGCACGCAGAGCGGTTAAATGTGCCGTCGAATGACTTTTGCCGAAGTTGCATGGATGAAGAGGAGTTGGAAACTATCGAACACTTTATTTGCCATTGCCCGGCACTTTCTGGTCAGAGACTTGCTTCACTGGGATCTAGGGAGCTGTACGATCTTTCTGATTTGTTGGATGCCAAAATTCAACATCTAAGGAGTTTTATAAGAAGTTCAAAATGGTTTAACGACAGGGACTAGTAGGGAAACCTATTACGGTCCCGTGGTATCACAATGGACCTCATAGTCTACGTGTGTTGACGTATAACGTCAGCAGCCACTTACAACCTAACCTAACCTACCCTCAATCGATCTATTTAAAGACTATCTATCCGTCTGTCTATTGAAAGACAACTATGAGGCTGCTAAAGCTTGGGATATATATTTATCGTTCAGCGAAAGCAGTTCAGTAATTACACTGTGCAACACCCAAAATCGGAATGGGATGAAACCAAAAGCAAATGAAAGTTGACATATTCCATAACAAACCCCTCAAGGCCTTTTTCCAGTTCAGAGCTAGATTATTTTTTACACGCATTTGAAGTTAGTGCACATTTATTATAATTATAATTATAATTATAATTATAATTATAATTATAATTATAATTATAATTATAATTATAATTATAATTATAATTATAATTATAATTATAATTATAATTATATTATAATTATAATTATAATTATAATTATAATTATAATTATAATTATAATTATAATTATAATTATAATTATAATTATAATTATAATTATAATTATAATTATAATAATTATAATTATAATTATAATTATAATTATAATTATAATTATAATTATAATTATAATTATAATTATAATTATATAATTATAATTATAATTATAATAATAAATGCTTGAAAATTGTATTAGTGGCGAATGATTAATATTGTAATTGCCTTTAAATAACAATCATACGCAACGGTGTCCAGTGGTTTATATTAATAATGGCATTTAAATAACAATCATACGCAACGGTGTACAGTGGTTTATTTTAATAATTGCAGCAAAATTCATACCAGTCGTAGCTGAAGTAATTTTGAGCTTAAGTTTGGAAACTGGACCCTACATGTTCAATAAGGGCACAACCAGGGGCCTTTAAAGTAGGACATGTTTAGTACACAAAAACTTTAAATGCTTTAAAATCACCAACTTTAAATGCGTGTAAAATAAAATCTAGCTCTGACCTAAAAAAAGGCCTTGGGGGTTTTGTGTTATTGGAGAATAAAAATTTGTCCGGACGTTCAAAATTGGAAGAAAAACTTTTTTGCCATTCAAAAAAATACCAGTCTAATGCAACATGTTTTGGGAATTTTAGAGGGTATTCATTAGGGTGGAGCAAATTTTCCTTTTTTTTTCGAATTTCAAAATCGTCAAGGTCGAAAAAGCTGACTTTTTTGGTCAATATTAACACAAAAAAATATTGAAGCTGTACGGCAAAGTCATTGGGTTCCTTTTTTGATTTGAAAATCGGAAAGGTCCGAACAAAACAGGAACCCTAAACCCTACAGGTCAAATATTTTGCTTATCCTCCAACCACACTATGGAATTTTGTCATTCCGTGTGTAACGCACCGCAATATCGGTCTGGGACCTCATAAAGTATATATATTATTGATCAGTGATCGATTCTAAGATATTCTAGCGATGTCCATCCGTATGTGGAAGACACAATACAGTCCAAAGTAAAAGAGATATATTCCTAAAGTTTGGCACATGTGTTATGGTCTTGGGCTGGTTAAGTTCGGAAATGGGCAAAATCGGGTCAGGTGGAAAAAGTTTCCCCTTTAAAAACTAAACCAACTTCTAAAAAAACGAAATTTTTTACAGGTTTTTTTGTTCTGTTGCTAAGCAAATGAAACAACTTTATGTCAGATGAAGTTCAAAGTCTTGCAGTTCGATCCAAGGGACCAGAAAATGTCATTTGATTTGTTCCGCCCCTTTTGTTGGCGTGGTTAAAAAATAATAATAATACAATTGTATAACTATATTGCAATTATTGTAACAAATGAATAAGTAAACATTTATCGCGAGGGGAAAAGTGTCTCCCCCGACTTTACTGAACCCCCCTTAATAAAAAGCAAAAGACGCCTCTGCATTTTTTTCCATTTTTTAATCGTGTTGGAGTGTATAAAAGATTCGGCATAGCCGAATTTAACACTCTTACTTATTTGTGTTAATATTGACCATAAAAGGCAACTTTTCCGAACCCGAAGATTTTGAACTTTGAAAAAAAAAAATAAAATTTGCTTCACCCTAGTATTCATTCCAAGTCGAATCGGATACCAAAAGCTATTTTAACAATTACAAACAATTTTTTTCTTGACCCAAAAATTTTATTTCGCGAAATTTTTTTTTAACCAAAAAAAATTTTCAGGGCATTTTTTTTCAAAATTATTTTTTTTTTGCCAATTTTTTTCAAAGAAATTTTTTTTGCAATAATCTTTTTTACATTGTGAAACAAAATATTTAGCTAGACGAAATAGAAAGTTTTTTATTATTTACATCAGCGTAATATTCAAAATGGAGAATTTTGTAAATATTTAGGGGCATGTCACAGACTCAATTCCGTTCGGAAGTGGAATAATTGGTTTAATCTTAAAATGCAAAGCGAATATTTTTTTTCGGAATGAAACCACTTTTATGCAATTCAATTCCACTTTGATTTTTGAAAGTGATTTCATTCCGAAAAAAATAATATTCGTTTTGCGTTTTAATTTTTTTAAATCTGAGCGGAATTTTTCCAATTCCAAATTTTCATAAAAATTTCCATTTTAACTGTGTTTTCTCGTTGTTGGCAACTAAATAAGATTAGAGTGTTACAAAAAAATCTTTAATTAATAAATAAATTTTTATTTTTTATTTTTAGAACATATTTACTGTACTGAAACAAGACCTTATAATCAAGGCGCACGTTTGACTGCATACGAATTAGTACATGATAAACTTCCAGCTACTCTAGTGTTAGATAGTATGGTAGCCGCGCTATTGCGTGCTAAAAATGTAGCAGCTGTGGTTGTAGGAGCGGACAGAGTAAGTTTTATACTTTTAAATTATTTAAAACTTAAACACTATACAAATTCGTTTTTTTAAAGGTTGCTGCAAATGGTGATACAGCCAATAAAATTGGTACCTATCAAATAGCTGTGGTCGCTAAACATCATGGTGTACCATTTTTTGTAGCCGCACCTTTAACTTCTATTGATCTTCAAATACCAAGTGGTGATCATATAATTATTGAAGAAAGACCAGACCGTGAAATGACTCATGTGGGTGAGCATAGAATAGCTGCGCCTGGTATTAATTGTTGGAATCCTGCCTTTGATGTTACACCCGCTTCTTTAATTACTGGCATAATTACGGAGCGTGGTGTATTTAGTCCACAAAAACTTAAAGATGAAATTAGTGCTTTATTAGAACTATAAATTGTTTAACCACCTCCCTAATAGTTTGTAAGACTCAAAATACTTTCCCCAGTTATCTAATTAATTACTACATACATATTTTTTTCTCTTAATTTTTAATTTAACAAATTGAACAAAATCCTAATGGGAAAAATGTAGTTAGAATTTTACAGCACCAATTTTTTTTATATATATATTTTCTTTACACTTTAGTTGTGATATTGTTAACATACAAACAAACATACGTTTATATTTGCTATAATTATTATTCAACAAAAAATATTATGATGAACAAAAATAATAACAGTTTTCGTATACGAAACTGCTAAGATTTTGCAAACAAAAAAACTAATATTTAAAATTTTTGTATTCTGTAAGTTTGTCAATTGAATTTTTATTCTCAATAAATGCTTAAATAAAGCAACTACATAGTTACTTAAAGTAACAGACAAATAAAATACAACATCAATAATTTTTTAAGACTTTGAGTATGACAAATATGCTGATTTTAGTAGACGCTCTTGCTAAATTTCTATCTAGATAATCTACGTTAAAACAGCGGAAAAACCTATCCAGACTGTAGAAAAATCTGCTATTAAAAAAAAAAAATTAGAGGACACCTTTCCCTCGCAGTATATGTTTAAAAATGCATTTATTATAATTTTCGCGCTATTGAACGGGTCATCAAAACAATGAACATTTTCTAAAGTGTTATATTATGCAATATTTAAGTTTTAAAATAAATTTTAAAATTATTGTAAATTTGAACGTTTTGTCGATTCTACAAACTAATTGGTCAGTAAGATCGTTTAATTTAGATTATTATTTAGATTTTTTTAAAAATTTTTATTCCAGTTTTCCAATCTTATTATCAGACACACTGATGCTGTGGTACGTTCTAGAGGTGTCGATACCAAGAGTGATCCCCATTAATTTTTACCCTTAAAACTTAGAGTCTCCAATTCCAAAGGAAGCTGCCATACAAAATGAAATTTCTTAAAATTTGCTTTAACAGCTCTTGCTGCCAAAAGAGTAAAATTTTCTTGCAGTTTTCTAATCTTTATATCAGACACACTGATCCAATGGTGCGTTTTAGAGGGATCGATACCAGAACGAACCCCAATAATTTTTGCCCCCGAAATTTTTTGTCGAATAAACATTTACGCTATCTCCAATTCCGAAAGGGCTGCCATACAAAATCACATTTCTTAAAATTTGCTCTATAGAGCATATGAGGCATTCCACACCAAATGTCCAGCGAAAAAAAAACACGTGTACCATAAACTTCTGAATAGCTTGTATGGATAGCCCTATATGGAACTTAGAAAATTGCGTTTTCTTAAAATCTTAAAAATTTACATTCTTATATAGTTTCGTATGGGCTATCGAATAATTTTTTTTTCCTTGAAAAATTTTCAGAGCCCGTTCTGAAATTTTCCATTTTTTAAAAAAGTCAATTTATCAAAAATCCGGCCACTTTTTTTTCTTTTTTTTAATTTTTTTTTTTTAAAGTTTAGATGTTTGTCCATCCACACAAAAAAAATCAGAAATGTATTTTTCGTTTTTTTTCGAGAAAATCGGATTTGAATTTTAAATTTCATAACAATTTTGTAATTTGCTTGTATTTTCTTGTTTTAACGTTGCGAATGAGTAATATTAATTGCATGAATATTACTCATTCGAAAATGTTAACGTAATTTTTGTGGAAAATACCAAGTTTATGTGTAAAATAATGATTCATAAAAAAAGACAAAAAATTAAAGGTATATTGCACAAAATGTAAAAGACCATGTGTTATACTTAAAAGTCGTGGGTTTTTTACCTAAGGTTTAAAATATGTATTTTATACATCATCTAGCGAAATTTTAACAAGCCGGGTGTGTATTCAATAAACTCCATATAAAAACAAAGTTACCAAGTTCGATTGGATATTTTAACACACGTCTTTTTTTTGTGTGTAATAGCTCTAACTGCCAAAAGATGGGTCATATGTATAGCCGACCATATAGAGGAACATAATCTAAGATTTACCTTTTTTTTATCGGATATCGCGAAGATTTGGGGAGAAATGGGAGGGTGAAAAACGGGATTTTTCGATTTTTTTTTTGTATTTCTTCCAAAGGAAGTATATAAGGGGCATTCCATGTCAAATCGGACACTTTGAAACATTTTTTTTTTAGATTTTCCCAATTTGTTTAGTACCCTTCGAAAACTCCTTCGTGGTAAATTTTTAGATTTTTTTGATGACCCTTTCAAAAGATATCGAATTTTTAAAAATTGGTAGTTTGTTTCTTTACTCAAACTTCTTTTACTCATAACTTCTTCAATAGTGGTCCAAATTTCAAATATTTATACCCTACACCACTCTGTGGTACAGGGTATAATGAGTTTGTGCTGATGTTTGTAAGTACCCGAAATATTGGTCCTAGACCTACCTTCAAGCATACCGATCGACTCAGAATTACTTTTTAAGTCGATTTAGCGATGTCCGTCCGTCTGTCCATCTATCGGTTTAAGCACGATACAGGTCGCAATTTTCAATCAATTGAATTGAAATTTGAAACTTAAGCATCTTTTGGCCCAAGGACGAAGCCTATTGAAATTGGAGAAAATCGGTACATGTTAAGACCTAGCCCCCATACAAACGCCCCCTTTGGATTCGGCTTAAATGACTCTAATTACCGTATTATAATAGATATCGCTTTGAAATTTAGCAGGTAATCAAATTTTTTATGCAAAAATTACCATTCCAAATTTCGGGTCAGTCCTTCCGGTATTCCCTATACAAACCACCCTCCCGATATTCACATAATTCCCTCAAAATTCATAAACATGGAAATATTTGATAAAAATTTTATTTTTAGGATTTAAACGTGTAGTTAACTAACCTTATCCAATCGGAATATAGTTGGACCATTTTTGGACTTAGTCCCCCATATAAAAATTTCGACCGATATTCAGTTAAATCGGTCAATTGACAAAAAATAAACCATTCCACTAAAATTTGACCTGTGTGTGTTTTCTTCACTAAATCGGTGTAGGGTATCATATGGTCGGTCTTGACCGACTATAACTTTCTTACTTGATTTTTTTTTAATTTTTGTTTTTTTACGTACTTAAAAAAAAAAAAATCCCAAAAAATTCTTTAAAGCGCTCTAGTATGCGATTTTTAAGTTTTAAAATTTAAATCTCATTTTTAAAAATGTTTGTACTCTTCGATTTTTTGAAATTTTTTTGTGTAAAACTTCTATCGATTCTACAAATTTTTTGCCCAGGAGGGTCGTAGGATAACGAATATTACTATTTTTTAAAATTTTTTTTTAAAAAATTTATTGTAATTTTCCAATCTTAAAATCATTTCTACTGCTCCAATGGTGCGTCACAGAGGGGTCATTTCCAAGACCGACCCCCATTAATTTTTAAGTCTAAACATTTCTTTGGAACAAACTAATACCCTATCTCCTAATCTCCCACACAAAACAACATTTTTTTAAATTTGCTCCAACTGCTCTAACTGCCCTAATAGTGCTCTTAGAGCAACAAAACTTATGACTGACCCACAATATTTTTTTAGTCCAAACATTTTCTCTGAACACACCTACCCCCTATCTTTCACTGTTAAGGCGGTCCCTATACATTTTTTTTTATTTTTTGTAAATTTGTTTTATTTAATCAGCTTCTACCGGTCCAATGGTGCGTCCGAGAGGGGTCATAAGTGAGACCGACCCCCATTTATTTTTACCCTACAACATTTTTTTAAAACATACCTACGCCCTATCTCCACTCCCTAAGAAGGCTCCCATACAAATAACAGTTGGAGCAAATTTTTTAAAAATCTAATTTTGAATGAAAACCTACTTAGGGAGTGGAGATAGGGCGTAGGTATGATTTACAAAAATGTTGGAGGGTAAAAATAAATGGGGGTCGATCTCACTAATGACCCCTCTCGGACGCACCATTGGACCGGTAGAAGCTGATTAAATAAAACAAATTTACAAAAAATATAAAAAAATTGTATGGGGACCGCCTAAATCGATAGAAGTTTTACACAAAAAAAATTAATTTCAAAAAAATCAAAGAGTACAAACATTTTTAAAAATGATATTTAAATTTTAAAACTTAAAAATCGCATACTAGAGCGCTTTTAAGAATTTTTTGGGATTTTTTTTTTAAAGTACGTAAAAAAACAAAAATTTTGATGGATGGAAAGGTTTTTTAGGGGCTATCCAATGATGTGTCGGACTTAGTAAAATTATTCTTTTTTAAGTTGGCTTTTTCTAAAATATGTAAAATTTGAGCTATACGTACGACCCCCAAAATTATATATAATAATCTCTATTAATTTAAGCCGACACGTGTTTTTGCTTTTGGCGAAATTCTTCTAATGTAAGTTTGGTTTCTTAATTTTTAAAAAGGTGGCATAAACCCCCGGGATAGCCGATAAAAAATAGCAGGTTAAACTTAGATTTTGGTACTTGTTAACATATATAAATTGCAAAGCAATTGACTATGGGATACCTTCCTTGTTAGTACTATATTTTTTGTACCGCTGGCAATTTCTGGCTGGGAATTTCCGTATTTTTGAAAAAAATCTGAAAATTTACCATCAAGGAGTTTTCAAAGGGTACTTAAAAAACTTGGAAAAATTTAAAGTGTCCGATTTGGACACTTTGACCCCATATACTTTATGGGGTCCTAGATCGGGGTGTCGGGGAATCAACACCCTCGCCATAAATGTTAACTTATTAATTTTTTATGATATTTACGCTTAAATAATTTACTTTTATCATTATTTCCTATTATTTTGTATAACCACAAGTAGTATGTTTTAAAAATCAATTGATAACATCTTGTTTACACACTTAATTCGTCTAGACAAATCCATATATCCAGGCCTTATATTCAAAACTTGCTATCTACAGTGTAATAAAATTGCAAACAGCAAGTTTTAATTACACTGTAAGTATAATTTCAACTTTTGAAATGACACAACAAAACGCCGAAACACGTAAATCTAATTTTGGTTCGCAGAATCTAGTGGTGTACTCCGTTTTGCCAGGTCAGGTCAAAATCAAAAGATATTTCGTTTTAAAGTTTTGCGATTTTCGAGCGAGTTTTTATTATATTTTCCTAGGAAAATCCTTTGAAAATCTTTTAAAATTACTTTATTTAGTATTTATTAGTCAAAACTTTACTCTAACATCGATGGCGGATCAGTTTGGGCGAGTAAAATAATTAGTTTTTCTTAAATTTTTCAATTTCCTTAAAAAACAATAAAAAATCGTTGGAAAATCACAAACTTAAAAATTAATTATCTCTTAATATTGACCTGATCTGCCAAAACGGAGAATGCCACTGTGTTCTACGACCTAAAATTAAGGTTGGGTGTCTCGGCGTTTTGGTGTGTCAATTTCACGTACTTACAGTGTTATAAGCCCTCGATATTTTTTATACAGACAATGCTCGGAATAGAGTTTCTTAAAAAAATCGACTAAATGGTGTCTTACTTTATTGAATACAAAAATTAACTGCAATTGTTGTTTTAACCTATATATAAATGTTAGTCCATTTCAATAAAACAGATGTCATTCGAATTACAAAGGCCAATAAGGGTTTTAAAAAGCTATATAAACACTTACCACTTTAAATAGCTGCAACATTAAGGTGAAACCTGGTGAATCCATTTAATACAAGTAAACACTAAAATCATAAAAATGTTTATATTTTTACTATTACTGGGTCTGAGTGGAATTTACAATATTTATTGTGGTATGTATACTTACAGGAAATTTCTAACTTTCATAAATATTTGCAAGAATTAATTTATTTTCTTCATAAAGATCAATCTCTCAATTCTCTCAAACAACCATTAAATGTAGAGACGAATTATCGTAATATAAGGCTACGTTTAAATAATCGTTTAGATAAAAAGACTCCATCGCGTAATTTACGCGAGGGACGTGTTGAGGTTAGTTTTGATTATGGTTCCAGTTGGGGTACTATATGCTCAACACGTTGGAGTTATCGGGAGGCTAATGTTGTTTGTAAACAATTAAATTTAGGTTTTGCCGCCTTTGCAAATCAAACTCAACAATATGGTAGTAGTAAGGCGTATCCATGGCGTATGGTTGGCACTGTATGCCGTGGTACTGAAAAAAGTTTGCGCGATTGTTATCGTGAAGCACAATATCCAAAAGCATGTAATGCCTCAAATAAAAATGTTGCAGTTGTAAGATGTGTAGAGAAAATAGCCGATTTAGCTTTGGGCGTAAGAGAAATACAACAATCGGCATATTTGGATACACAACCGTTATCACGATTAACATGTGCCATGGAAGAAAAATGTCTATCGCGGGATGCCTATGAAATTGTTGCTACACAGCCGCAGGCTTTACGTAAACTACTGAGATTTACGACAAGAGCTGAAAATGTTGGTAGCGCAGATTTTAGTCCTTACGCTAATTATGAACAATGGCAGTGGCATCAATGTCATCGTCATTATCATAGTATGGAATCATTTGCTTCATTTGACATTTATAATATGACATATACAAAAGTGGCCCAAGGACATAAAGCATCATTTTGTTTAATGGATGTTGGATGTAAATCGGGTATTACTCCAAAATTTTTCTGCGGCAATAGAACACAAGGTAAGAGAATCAAATTTGTTAACAAGGATTTCACAAATTTCATGAAAGAATTAGAAATAATCATGAAAAAAAAAATCGTCATATTAACAAAAAAAGTTAATTGACCTTTTTTGAATTACAATTAATCTTTTTCGAATTACAATTTATCTATTTCAAATTACAATAGATCTATTTCGAATTAGAATTGATCATTTTCGAATTACAATTGATCTATTTTGTATAACAATTGATCGTTTTCAAAGTACAATTGATATTTTTCGAATTACAATTGAACTTTTCGAATTGAATTCCAATTGGAATCTTCGAATTACAATTGACCTTTTTCGAATTACGAGGCATGTCACATACTCCATTCCGTTCGGATTGGGAAAAAGTGGTTTACTCGTAAAACGCAAAGCGAATATTTTTTTTCGGAATGAAACCACTTTTTTGCAATTCCATTCCACTTTGATTTTTAAAAGTGATTTCATTCCGAAAATTATAATATTCGTTTTGTGTTTTATGAGCAAACCACTTTTTCCAAATCCGAACGGAATTGAGTCTGTGACATGCTCCTACATCTGTAAATGGTGTAGTAGTAATATTATTAAAATACTTTTAATAATTTCGAAATGTTATTAATGAATTTTTATTTTCAGGCATATCCATTGGTTGCTGGGATACTTACAGTACCGGTTTAGATTGCCAATGGGTTGATGTTACAAATCTGCCACCCAATCATACTTATATCTTGAGAGTTGCTATTAATCCCGAATATATGATTGGCGAAAAAACGTTTGAAAATAATGGTGTTGAATGTTTATTACACTATACTGGACAACGCAACACTACAAGAGTTACCAATTGTAATCGTACACCTTTGTGGTATAATAAATAAAAAAATAAATAACTAATTATACGAGTTTTAATATGGTGAATGGTTAAAATAAATATGTTTATTACTAAACCGTTCGGAAACTAATAGTTAGTTAAGTGCTTCCTCTAAAACGTTTAAGGAAATATTTTTTCTTTGAAATAAACCCAAATTTTGTATATATTTTACGAAATTTTTGTACTTTTACAAAAACTAAAAATTTTGTAAAAATACAAATTTTTAAATTATTCGAAGTCCCAGACACAAACGGTTTGTTTAGCGTTTGTAGTAAAGAATTTCGTTTTAAAAGTGTCCGACATTTTTTTTTGAAATTTTACAAACGTTTTTGGAATTTTGGCTATAAATAGAATGCTGAACCTATATGTCAAAAAAGTATTACATATAGGTGTTGAAGGATCGCTGATCACGATTATAAAAAAAACATTTCAAAATTCAAAATGGCGGATCCAAAATGGCGGACGATTTTTTAATTCTTTGTTTATTGTATTTAAGATAATCATTGTCGATGTATTTGGGGTTGTTAATAACGAATATGAGCTCAGAATTTTAAAATTCAAAATGGCGAATGCAATATGGCGACAAATTTAAAATTAAGATTTTTTATATGTTGTCTGTTTTGGCCAAAAACTTAGATTTTGATGGTTTTTCGGATGATAAAAATGATTTTGGAACTAAAGATTTGAAATTCAAAATGGCGGATACGCTTTTTTGATTCTTAGCTAATTGTATTGAAATTTATCATTGTCGACGTATTTGCGATCGGTAATTACGAATATGAATTCAGATTTTTTAAATTCAAAATGGCGGATCCGATATAGCTACAAATAAAATATTAAGTTTTTTTCTATGTTTGTTTTGGACAAAAACTTTGATTTTAATGGTTTTTCGGATGTCAAATCTTATTTTAGAATCAGATGTTCGAAATTCAAAATAGCGGACAAGATATTTAAATTATTGATAAATGTTTCAAAATATCACTAGGAAATTATTGCGCAACGTTAATCACGAATACGAAGTTAAATTTTTTGAAATCAAAATAGCGGATCGAAAATGTAGGACACAGCTTTTTAAAAAAATGTAATAATGTATGAGACAAAAAAGTTGAAAGAATGAATGAAGTGAGGTTGAGATTGCTAGAAATAGAATTGTAGTGTTGGAAACTGTCAAAATTTATTCTGTAGAAACTATAAATATTCACATATGTATATAAAACTAAGTTTTTTTTAATTCATCTTTTTGCTTCTATGAGAAGATTTTAATTAAATATATCCTTTTTAAATGCGTCAAAAAGTTCATATATTCAGTGACACATTTAAGAGTGAGCCTTTTTATTTCTAATTAGTATTTGCCATCCTAAATGTACAAATAATGCTACTAGCTGACAATTTCATAAAAAACATTTAAAATGATATCGCCAAAATGTGCCCGCTTAAATGCGTTTCCAGATTTAATGTTTAGCATTAGAGATGGACGCTGGTCACGTGAATTACGCGTGATCGAAAGTAAGCGTGATTCAAATTTATTGTTCGTGAGTGATAAGTGAGTGAAACGTTTTTTTTTAGAGAGTGTAATTTTTTTGCGTGAGTCAAAACTATTCAATCTTGCGTATTAGACGCCCAACGCGACGAAATTTGATTCTGGTTAGTTCCTAAAAGTTTAAAATAATTACGCAATGTTAAAAAAAAATAATTATAAGAACCCAGCAAAAAATAAACGAATTGGTTCAAAAAGAATTAGTGGTTTCACTACATACAAAGTAGCGATAGGTGCCGAACTTCATAGTCCGTAGGAAGTGCTTTTAAAATCACTTCCAAAAATGCTTCAAAATAACAATAAAAACATCTTTCACCAGTTCTTTACTTAATGATTTTAAAGTACCTCTTTCATATTTTCTTAGGACTTAAATTAAAAAGTGCAAATTTCTGGCACTTAAGTATTAGATCAAATTAAATCAAATCACCACAACATATGAACTTCTTTTTCAACTGAAACACTTAGAATGGGGGTAATACACGAAATATGCAATTTTTTCTACGTCCAGCTTCGAATAGATTTAGGTTTTGCAAAAATGGTGACAAAATTTGGTAATGGCATTTCATTTCTCTTTATTTAGAGCTTTAAAAATCGATTATTGATAAATTTTTCAAATTTCATACAAGCAGTTTGACGTTTAACTACCATTCTATATCGAAAAAAGTTGGTCCTAAATTAAATAAATACATTTACGAACTAAAGCGGATGTTGCTGCATCACATTATAAAAGATTGTTTAAGCTTTTTAGAAACTGTTGAATCGATTTGCCTTGAATTTTTATAGTTTTGTGATCTTTATAATTACTCATTTTTTTAATTCGAAGTATATACGTTTGATTATCAATGAAATTAATGTTTCTATCACGTAAGGTTTTTAAGATATTCGCGTTTGAATATTGATATATTTGGGTCTTCTCTGTAACGAATTCTTAAGTTGCTCAAACACAATAGTACTCGATTTAGTAAAAATAAGACATCTTTATTACAAATCTGGTATCCAAATTTTTCTATCGTGTACTGTTTTTGAAATATTGGCGTTTAAAAATCTAAAATCCACTGTTGCAAACTTATATTCTTTTTAAATCACACTATCATTTTCAAACGCAAATATCTCGAAAACAGAACATGCTTGAAAAATTTGGATTGCAGTTTTGGAATCACGAGGTCCATTTTATATGAAATCAAGTCCTATTTGGTAGAAGCAACGTAAGAATACGTAACAGAAGACCCCTAAAAGTGCTAAAATATTGTTTCTCTTTTACCTTTTTAACAGCGAATATCTCAAAAACGGTACGTGCTATAAAAATTTGGACGGTAGATTTGGAAGCAGGAGACCAAAATCTGTAAGGACCAGTTAGAAATTTTACTGGAAGGTTTTTGCTGTCAAACAGTGTTTTTAGTGTAAATATTACAAAAAAATATTCTTTCAATTTATCTTACAAAAAGAAGTGAAAAATCACTTCTAATTTAGAAGTCCTAAATCACCAATTAAAAATGACATAATCACACCCAAAATGCCAAGAAATATGGACTTCTAAAGAAGTGATGAAATGTTAGCATCCGGATCACTACTTCAGAAGTTGTGATAAAAATGTTCATATATATGTACATAATAAACACTAGTGATATATGTTATTCTTAAGTGTCAATCTTTCGCCACTGAAAAGTGGCGAAAAAAAGAACATACTTTGTGTGTCACGCCCATTTTAAATTCATCAATGTTTCGTTGAAGAAGAAGTACATCTGGTTCATAAGTTGTGGTGAATTTTGTAGTGAATGGTAAGCTCTTTTTTTGCTGCGGTAAAAAAAAAAAAAATTATAAGAATACATAAATAATATTAAGTATAGCTTTCACAAACGTCGAAAAATTTTGAAAGAATTCTTTAAAAAACTATGATTTTTCAAAATTTTGAATCATCTTTTAAATTTTTAATTGTAAAAACTATTCTTAATATTATTTTAACAATAATAAATTTGTTTTGAAATAAGTATTATGTTTTTTTTATTATTTTATCATTACAATAATTATGTTATTTCCATTACAATTATTTTGTTTTCTTTTTCTGTATTTAAATTAATATGTTATCGATATTTTTGTTTTTTTTTATTTATAAAATACATAAATTGTTATAATTTTTTTTATCGACTATGGTAAATTTACAAATTATAAACAAATTAAATTATAAAAAAGCTAATTAAATATAAATTAATTCTATTAATTTTATAGGAAAGCAAACAAAAAAGAAAAAAACAAGCCTAGTACAAATTATATATAATTTATTGCAACATAAGGAGGCACTTTAAAACTAAATTAATAATAAATTTTGTTTTTAATTTTTATTTTATAAAAAAAAGAGTATTTAAAAATAAATAATAATTAAATTATTAACAGTTTTGTTTAAAATTAATCGAATACTAAGTAGTAGAAGAGTAAGCCTTCCGATGAGCTTTGGATTTTTTTTATTTTAAATATTTTTTTCAATATGAATGATTTTTATTTTTATAGTAGTATTTAACGTTATATTTTTTTGTTTATGTTCTTATTCACTTTTCTAGAGCACAGTACAAATTTATGTTTTAGTACCTTTATTTTATGCGTATTTTTATTTTTAAATTTATATTTAAGGTATGGGTTTATTTTCTTATTTTTTAATAAATAGTGCGCAAGTTTTAGTCAAAACTTTATTTCATTTTCATTGCGGGAGAAAAACAGTTTTTTTTTTTAATAATTGTATTTTTTGTGTCATTTTAAATACACCGGCTGTTTGTTTTTTAAATAAAATAAAAAAAAATGTTTAACCAAATTCTACGGAATTATAATATTCAAGAATTAATTACTTGATTTTGCACCATTACAGAAATTTGGAGTATTAATAAAATGTTTAATTTATGCGATTAAAAAAACGATTTAATTAAACAATACTAAATTTTTTTTATAATATCCCAAAATCAATTGTTTGCCGTAATAATTTTCTTCGCAATAGCGTCGTTCATACTAATGAAGAAGTAAATCGTGAATTGTATTACACAAAACGCAATTACACTGCGTGACAAAACTAACCACTATTTTAGAAAACAAGAGGTACGACCATCATTTCAATATATTTCGGACATGCTGAATCGAATGGCGTACTCCGTTTTTCGATGTATGGTACAGTTTTCTTGTAAAATGTAATTAAAGATTGGCTGATTTTCAGCTGCTTTTTTAACAAAAAAAAAAATCCGAAGCTAATGATTTTTAAATTTTATGGCATGGAAAACATAGATATAACTTGTAGCAATATTTCTAATATAAATTTGGTTTAAAGCTTTTCATCTTAAGCCCTTAAATTCGCGGATTTCTTCATTTTTTTAAGTTTTCGCGAAATTAACCGCTAAATTGGTATCTGATAAAAAACTTGCATTTTGTGGATCATAAAGGCGTCCATGACACTACGAATAGTGGACAAAAAACATCTATGTTATATGGACCATCATGATGAAAATCGCGAAAAACCGTTTTTGTATATGGCAGCATCACTTTAGGAGATGATTTGAGGCTTCATCTTTTAGTATATAATGTGGGAACCTTAAACAATGAACTGACCCAAATTTTGTCCAAAAAAGTTTTCATTTGCAAAAGTTATCTTAACAAAAACTATAATTATTGTATCGCAAACACTGAAATAATAGTTTTTGTTAAGATAACTTTTGCAGATGAAAAGTTTTTTGACCGAATTTTTGGTCAGTTAGTTGTTTAAGGTTCCCACATTATATACTAAAAGATGGAACCTTAAATCATCACGTAAAGTAATGTTGGCATATACAAAGAAACGGTTTTTCGCGATTTTCATCATGATGGTCCATATAACATAGCTGTTTTTTGTCCACTATTCGTATTGTTAGGGATGCATTTTTGATTCATTAAAAGCAAGTTTTTATCAAAGACCAATTTGGTTGTTAATTTCGCGAAAACCGTGTAAAATGAAGAAATTCGCGAATTTAAGGGCTTAAATTGAAAAGCTTTAAACCAAATTTGCATAAGAAATGTTGCTACAAGTCATATCTTTGTTTTCCATGTCATAAAATTTATAAACCATTTACTTTGCAAATTTTTTTGTTAAAAAACTGGCTCGAAATCAGCAAATCTTTAACGACATTTTGCAAGAAAACTGTACCATACATCGAAAAACGGAGTACGCCATTCGAATCAGCATGTCCGAAATATATAGAAATGATGGTCGTAACTCTTGTTTATTTTTTAGTGTTCCGCAGTGTTATTTACAATCACAGTTGTCCCGTTTAAATGCGGCGCTAAAAAAGGCGGATTTATAAGAAAGCTCAAAAAATAAAATTATTTGTCATTGCATTAAAGAGACTAGTAAGTTCTTACATTATTTTTTAATACATCAGCAAACTAACAAGGAAAGTCTTCCACCGATTTGCCTGAAACTTAAAATATGTATTAAAGAGATGATTTTATGGTTGGGATGTCTCGGCTTATCTCAGATACTATAGCAAAAATGTCTCAGATTCATACAAATAGAGAAGTAAATAGTAAATTGTAATATACAAAATGTAATTTTTTAAAATCACAATTTTCTCCGCTTAAATGCGTTACTAAAACAGACAAACTGTGTGGCAAATCCTACTTAAACTGGGATTCTTTTATCCCAATGGTCTGATTTATAATAAAACTCAGGAAAAAAGTAGTTTTCACTTAAATGCGCCCCCTTTAAAACGTTCCCCGCTTAAATGCTCCGACTAAAAAGCATTTATTTTTTTAATGTTGACACATGTTAAGTACAGTTATTATTTTTTAATAATCAGATAAATTTCCATCTAACGTATTTCAAAAAATGTTTTTTTTTTACAAGGTGCGCAAAAATAGACTTTTCTTCAATATAAAAAAAAAATCGCTTATATGCGCCAACTTGTATGAACTTTTCGCTTATATGCGCTAAAACTGCAGGAAAGTAAATGATTCATAAAAAATACGTTTGCCCGCTTAAATGCATTTACGCACTTATGATTTACATAAAAAAGTAGTTCTCGCTTACATATGCGCCTACTTAAAAGCATGCCCCCCCTAAATGCTAACACTAAAAAGCGTTCTTCGCTTTAATGCGCTTAATGTGCAAACATGTCAAAATTTCATACAAAATATGTCAGCCGTCTTAAATGCATTACTCGCATTGTTAAACCATGTAAATTAAAAAAATTCTAATGAATTTTAAATAGATTTTTATACCCACCAAATTTGTCATTTTGTATGTAACTCATCAAAACATTGGTCTAGTACCCAATAAAGTATATAATTGTTGATCATTGGTCGAATCAAAGACGTTCTAGCTATGTCCATCTGTGGAAGACACGATGCAGTGCAAATTAAAAGAGTCAAAATCCTTAAATTGGGCACAAATAGGTCTTAAGTTCGGAAATGGGCGGACCAGGGGAAAAAAATTCTCCTTGAAGAACTAAACCAACCTCTGAAAAACATTTTTTTACAGTTTGTTTTATACTTTTATTAAACAAATAAAACATTTTGGAGTCAAAATCCTGCACTTGAAACAAGGGAACTACAAAAGGTTTTTTTGCACGACCTCTTTTGTGGGCGTGGATATAAAGTGTAAAAATCATATAAACAATTAGTTTGCCAACATTTTATGCGAGTGCTAAGGTGTCCTCAAATTAACGCAAAAACATAGTTTTGAGTTAATTTCAGAACTGTAATAAAACTAACATAAGTTTAATACGTAATAGATTTTAAAATTAATAATTTGTGCTAGAAATAAATGTATCTAACAAAAAAACTTGTCAATTTTAGAGGCGCATTTTTAGCCATTTAATATGCAAAACATTTTATAATCAAAAAATATTTAGCACAAAAAACATTAGTTATCGCTTAAATGCGCCCACTTAGAAGAGTTCCTCGCTTAAACGCTCCAGCTAAAGCATTCTTTACTTCAATGCGTTAAAAGCGCAGGCATGTACAATTTTCATACAAAATTTGTTCGCCCGCTTAAATGCATTTTCCGCATTAATGATTTTCAGACGGATATACAAAAAAGCATACAATTTAAAAACAAATTAAATGGCTTAAGTGCTTTGCCAATATACACTTGTTCAACTTTTTTTTTTAAGTTACTTGCAACTTCTAAATAATTTTGAATTGATTTTTTTTTAATAAGTAGTAGATTTTGAACTAATATATTGTTTAAGATTTCAATCCGCTAGAAATAAATGTATCTTACAAAAAACTTGTTAATTTTAGTGGCGCATTTTTAGCCATTTAATAAGTACAACATTTCATAATCAAAAAAATATTTACCACAAAAAACAGTAGTTATCGCTTAAATGCGCCTAATTAGAAGAGTTCCTTGCTTAAATGCTCCCACTGTAAAGCATTCTTTGCTTTAATGAGTTAAAAGCGCAGGCATGTACAATTTTCATACAAAATTTGTCCGCCCGCTTATATACATACAATTTGAAAACAAATTAAATGGCTAAGGTGCTTTGCCAATATACACTTGTTAAAGTTACTTTTTTTTAAGTTTCTTGCAACTTCTAAAGAATTTTGAATTGATTGTTTTTAATAAGTAGTAGATTTTGAACTAATTATTGTTTAAGATTTGAATGCGCTAGAAATAAATGTATCTAACAAAAAAACTTGACAATTTTAGTGGCGCATTTTTAGCTATTCAATATGTAAAACATTTTATAATCAAAAAATATTTACCAAAAAAAAAAACAGTAGTTATCGCTTAAATGCGCCCACTTAGAAGAGCTCCTCGCTTAAACGCTCCAGCTTAAGCATTCTTTACTTCAATGAGTTAAAAGCGCAGGCATGTACAATTTTCATACAAAATTTGTCCGCCCGCTTAAATGCATTTTCCGCATTATTTATTTTCAGACGGATATACAAAAAAGCATACAATTTAAAAACAAATTAAATGGCTTAAGTGCTTTGCCAATATACACTTGTTCAACTTTTTTTTTTAAGTTTCTTGCAACTTCTAAAGAATTTTGAATTGATTTTTTTTAATTAACCGAAAACACATTTTAGAGTTAATTTAAGAACGGTAATAAAAGTAAGTTTAATAAGTAGTAATTGATTATATTTTGTTCATGAAATCAATGCGCAAGACATAAACTTATGCGAGCTTATAAACTTTACAATTTTAGTGACGCAATTAAGCGGCCACAGTCAAATTTTAGCCATTTTTAAAAATATCCATCACAAAATTTGAAAAAAAAGATTAATAATTAGGAAATCAGTGACAAATCCACAGAATTTTGTTAAACATTTTTAATTTTTTTTGGTATATAAAACTTTTAGAACACATTATTTGATGCTATTTATTTTCACCTATTTCTTAAATTTAATTTAAAAAAATAAATGTATACGTAAATTAAAAACATAATTATGCGTATGTGTATTGGCTTCTTTTTGTTAAATAAAATTGTTTATTTTATGCTTAAGATTCTTAAAGATTTTGTGTTTTTGTTTGTTTTATTTTTAAAAAATAGTCTTTTAAATTTCGTAAAAAATATTAAACTTACAAAAGAAATACAATATACAAAAACAATTTTAAAAAATTTAAAAAATATACAAACAATAAACAATATATAAAAATAATAGTTATAAATAATGTAGTACTTACTCGGTAACATATAACTAAATAGAACAAGTGAAACTCCTACAACATAAGGAGCTAAAATTTGTAAGCTTAGCAGGCTAAGAATTACTCTATTATGATGAGTAGTTTTTTTTTCTTTTTTTTTAATAATGACTTAAACTAATCTTTAGCATCAAAGGGGGGGTTTTTCTTAAACTATTTTCATTTTCATTTTATTTCCATAGAAATTATGTAGATGTATCAATCGTATGTTATGTGGTTTTATTTTGAAAATGTTTTGCAATATGTGTGTTTTATATGAGTGAAAATTTTTGCAGTATTTTTCTTTCAATTATTTTGTGCTTTTGTTAAAGTAACTTTTTGTTTCTAAATAGAGTTTTGACAATTATTTGCATTAATAGTTGGCAGAGTAGATGAAAATTTATTCTATCAGCTTTCAACGGTTGTAGAACTAACACTGTGACTAGTGGTTAATAAATGTTCAGGAATGGGTATAGGTTGAGTTCTTGCTGGTTGCTTCTTCTGGAAAAAAACGTAAAAAAATTTGTTATTAAAAGAATTACATTAATATTTCAGAATTAGTAAACAATTAAAAGTTAAGGGTTTTAATCTATTTACGAATAAGGCACAATGGGAATAAGGCAATAAGGGAAGAAATATTTCCTAGAATTACGAAAACAAAATTCCGGTTTCCAAACGCCTTGAAAAAAAAAAAAAAAAAATGAAAAATATAGAGGGCCATACAAATTGAGCTAAGTTTTTACTTTATTTTCTTCTCATTCAAGATACAAAAATTATATTGCACAGTGTAATCTATAGTAATCAAAAGGAAATTTTTGGATTTTCGGTGGCAACAGTTTTAAATATAAGCCTTAAAAGTATAAGTCGGTGTTGCCGATTTGTAAAAAATAAGTAAATTCTATTGTAAATTTGATTTTTTTTCGCGAAAAAAAAATTTCCGCGAAAATTTTTTTTTTTCGAAAACTTTTGTCTCTTTTTTGTCTCGAATTCTACACTTTTTCATAAATTAATAACAAAATAAAAAAAAATTAAAAAAACATTTCATGAAAATTTTTTTTTCCGAATTATATTTAATTTTCCGCGGATAATAATAATAGTTTTGATCACATGACCAATTATTTTTATTTATTCTTTCTATTTATTTACAACTAATTTTTAATAAATTCAACATAACCGAGAACTGGTAACAATGACCGTCGTCTCGTTGTAGCGAAAATTTCAAAGGTTTCTGGTGGGAATCGAATTCACGACCCCCACGTTGAAAGTCTAGCACGCTACCAACTAGCCTACGGGGGCCCCCTCCGCGTATAATATTACAAACAAATACCAACAATAGTTCTTCAAGTTTTGCAAGTCTCAAAAAATGTGGCAAAAATCTTCTGCAAAATAACACATTAGTATTCAAATTTCAATACATTTTTTTGGATATTCGCCCTTTTTCCATTTAATCAAAAATTGAAGTTCAATTTTCGACAAGTTCTCTTTCAAACACCTTGCTAAAATTTTGTACATGGATAGAAGTAAGTTGAATCTTAAGCTAATGCAGAAAAGTTGACAAAAATATTAGTTTTTGAACTTTTCCTGCGTTTTTATCGTCCCCTGTAAAATTCTACAAATTGTCTATTCGTCTTTATTCGCATGAACTGTTCATTTAAAGTATTTGTATACTAAATATGTTGTACTTTAGGGGCCCCTGGTGGTGCACTTATTGGACATGTGCTGTCCAGCGTGTCCAAACTTAATATCGAAATTAGCTATAACCGGTATAAATTTCGGTGCAATCAGTACAGTACTTTCTAAATGGCAGAATTATATCAACACGAGATAGAATACTTCTATTCGCAAAATTAGGTCGAAATTGAGACGTAAAAAATTGACCCTGTTAAGGGTCAAAGGTCAAATTTTAGAAAATTTTGAATTTTTAAACATTAACCAATTTGCTGGGTGGATTTTGCTGAATCTACTTGATGTTATTTTAATTGGTCTGAACTAAATGGCAAATAATTAAAATTTAGATATTTAACCCGTAAGTGCTGTTGGGGCCTAAATTTTTTTTTAGTTTAATTGAGATAATGTAAGTGTATTTTGATCAAAGGATCGAATAGGCCCCACCAGCACTAAAGGGTTAATATTCTGAATATAAACAAAAAGACATATGATTAGACCTTTTACAATGACATCAAGTAGTTTCATACATTTCCACTCAGAAAATCTGTTAATGTTTAAAAATTCAAAATTTTCTAAAATTTGACCTTTGACCCTTAACAGGGGCAATTTTTTATATCTCCATTTCGCCCTAATTTTGCGAATTGAAGTATTCTATCTCGTTTTGATATAATTCGGTCCAAAACATATGAAGTTTGTAAAAAACCAAAAAAAAAAAAAAAAGCTAGAAAAGGGCCAAAAATCACTACTTTCCCGAAATCCGCAAAAATTAAATCACTGTAAATCCCAAATGATAACAGCAAACCCCACAATTTTTGGGGTTTTTATGCCTTTATATGTGCTTAACAAATCCTTAAACTCCAATAGTCGAATTTTTAAAATTTCTTTAACAAAAAAAAATAAAAATTTTAAATTGGAGATTTGAAAATAGTGTTGAAAAATTCAGACCACTTTAGCATTAATTTAAAACAAGTTAGCAAAACGCAAAATGAAAAATATTTATCTTCTTAGTACATTGGGACTTGAAGAATAAAAAAAAGTTTTTACAGTAGATAATTTCAATAAATTTCAAAAATGGGGCTAGAATTCCTTGATTAAGTGCCTGACACACGTAGTTGCCTGGGGAAGTTGTAATAACTTGGCTGTTTTTCAACCGATTTTAATTTTTAATACCTTATTTGATAGACAATTAACTCTTAATCAAAATTCAGTGACCAATTGAATTCAAAATTTACTCAAAATATCAAAAAAATTGAGAAAATGACAAAAAAAGTCATATTTTACCCTTGTAATCCGTTTTTCAAACTTCAGGGCCGATGCGGCACGCCTTACCCACATCCGATTACCCTATAATTTTGCAAAACATATTTTTACACCCAAATGCATATTTCTAGGGGGAGTTACGGCCAATATTTAACAACTTCATTTTTTTGGAGCACCCTAGTGTACCCCCATACTGTGGTTGGAGGGTCTAACAATTGTGCACCGTTGCGTATGATTGTTATTTAAAGGCAAATACAAAATTAAGTATACGCCTCCTATACAGTTTTCAAGAATTTTATATTAAAAAAATTTTTCATGCAACTTTTAATGAATTTTAAATTATTTTTTATTGTAAAAGCATACAAAATTATTTAAAACAAACAAAAAAAAATAATCAACCGATTTGGTCCGGAGATATTTTTATTTAAGTAAAACTTTATTAAGTAAAAAAACAAAAATGTTCTCTTTTGAAACTTTGGAATTAATATTTGAATTCAGTTCGAAATTTAGCATGGAAAATAAATGCAAAATTTCGTGGATAAAAATATCTCTAAACTAGTGTAAAATTAAGGCAAAATACTTCATTTAAAAAAGAAATTTGGTGAAAAAAATTTGTGCAAAAACAAAAAAAAAAAAAAAAAATGGTAAAAGAAAGTTATTTTGACAAAAAAATTTTGTGCATGTTAAAATATCATTCTGTAGCCAAATCCATTCCCATGTCTCTACAGAAGCCGAATTAAAGAATTTTGTATTTTTAGGTTATGTGGAATGTACCAAAGTTTTCGATGTGTCCTTGCATTTGCAGTAATTATTATAGGATATTGAAAACTTTTTGTGGAAAAAATCAGAGCCAAAATTTTTTCATTTGATACGGATTTGTTTTTTAGAAATACAGGATTACAGGGTCAGAAAAAAATAAAAATAACCAGAATGGGCTGCTAAAAATAATAATTTTTGATTCTCTACAACTATGTTATGGCAATCAGATTGAGCTTCTCAGGATCCTCTCTTGTGAGAGTTTTTTATTTGGAAAGCTATTTAAGAATCAGGAAATGTTTCAGTTAAAACAAGTAAAAAATTTAAATTAGGTTTTGCCGAATGTATTGATACCCTCCACAATGTAATAACAGATTATTTGCAATTTGCAAAAAAAAAAATAAAAAAAAAAAAATTCCGCGGAAAAAAATTTTTGGTAAAAAAAAAAAAATTCCGCGATTTTTTTTTTTTGTAAAAAAATTGGTTTGTACTTGTAAAAATTCCATTCTGTGTTCAATTCTGTTCACATATACCAACCAGCAGCAAATTTAAAGCATTTTGTATTTTTAGTTTATGTAGAATATACCAAAATTTTCGAGGTGTTCTTAAATTTTAGTTCATAACTTTTGAACCGCTGAACCGATTTCGCTCAAATGCAATACCAAACTACTTAGGACAACAACAAGTAAATTTGCTCAGTCTCAGTCATATATGAGGCATTCCACACCAAATTTCCCGCTACAGAAAAACATGTGTCCCGTAAATTTCTGAATAGGTTGTTTGGATAGCCCTATATGTAACTAAGAAAATTGCGTTTTTGGTTTTTCAATTTTTCAAAAACTGGGCTTAGGAGGCGTGGTCAAATATTGGAAAAATGGTCAAATTTGTGGCGAGTTGCCTGGATTAAATATTTATCACATTAAAACGGAATGCACCACAATGTCAAAAATTTACGTTCTTATATAGTTTTGTATCACCTATTCAGAAGTTTACGGTACACATGTTTTTTTTTCGCTGGACATTTGGTGTGGAATGCCTCATATGTTTAATACTTTGATCGTGATCATCATTTCTACAGACGGACAGACAGACGGACATCGCTAGAATGTCTTAGAATCGATCACTGATTAAAAATATATACTTTATGGGGTCCTAGACCGATATTTCGATATACCCTCTATCACTAATTGGAGGGTATACAAATTGGAGACGTTTTCTGTGGATAATTTTCGAAGGAAATAAATGACTCAGAATCCGTGATTTTCAAAGAATCTAATACTTTTTCTACAAAAAAATATACCCGCCAAAAATAATTTTCAAAAATTTCGAGCAAAAAAAAAAAAAATCAATCTTACCTTTCTTCTAAAAGGAAAACATCCAGATGTATCGGGTTGGGGTGTGGCATTAATAAGTAAATCTGGTGTGGGATTATCATCAGGACCAAAGACGTTTAATTCTCTAAAACATTCAGTTTCCATCATTTCATTTTGCCATGATATGGACACAGAGCCAGTATTGAATTTCGTATAAAAATTCGAATCAGATTCATCAATATTTACACCTTTAACTGTTGAAAATTGTTCTATATCTAAGACATCTTTGGCATAAACAGCATGTGGCTAAAAAAAATAATTTTTTAAATTTATTAAAAAAAGTTGTTTACAAACTATCTTAAATAAATACATACATCTGGTACAAATGGTGGATCAACCATACCAGCCTCTAAACGTCTCCAATTGATACAATTAAAGAAGGGATGTAATTTAACCTCTCTTGCTCCAAAACGACCATTACGACAGCCTAATCTTAGTTTAATGGACTTTGCTAGCAATTGTTGGCATAATGATCTGGCCTCATCACTAAATTTACTAGAATATTTTTCAGGATCCTCCTATGGTATTGGAAAGAAAAATATTATTAAAACGCTTTGGTTTATTGGTAATCTAAGATATTACCTTAACCCTTCTATCCACCTCTTCCCGTTTAACCTTTTCCTTACGCGCTCTAAATGGTGCCTGACCCTCAATCATTTCATACAGCAGACAGCCAAAACTAAACCAATCCGGTGAAAATGAGTATTTTTCATTATCAATAACTTCAGGAGCCATATAACCTTATTTAAAAAATACGTAAAATGTTAAAATGAATAAATTTCGATTTATTTTTTGTAATTTCCTAGCAACTTACCCACTGTACCCACACGTCCTCTCACCATTTCACCATCAATTTCTACGGCCAAACCCAAATCGGATATACGCACATGACCATGATCATCAAGTAGTATATTTTCAGGTTTACAATCTCTGTAAACAATGCCCTGTTGATGTAAATGCTCTAGGCCACATACAACTTCGGCTGCATAAAATCGCGCTCGGGCCATTTCAAAACCAGGATCACCACCCATATTATAAATATGAAATTTTAAATCTCCTCCTGAAATAAATAAAAAAATAAAACATGTAAAGAGATTTTCTAAAGGAAAGATGTTTCAGAATCTGGAAGTTTCAAAATTTGGTAAAAAAATTTTAAGTGGATAAAAAATTAGGGTTAAAAATTATGTCGAAAGTAATTTTGACAAAGAAAAAAAAAAAATTTTTGCATAAAAAAAATTTGGTGAAACAAAAATTTTCATCGAAGAAAAGTGTAACAGTTGTTTTTATTGATTCATTCATTTATTCTGGAATGTTAAGTAGAACCGGTTGCAGGGTAGTTTGATGCGTTCTGAAACCGATTTTTTGGAACAGAAAATTTTGCTGGGCCACTATATAAATTAGGTTAGGTTGTAAGTGGCTGATGACGTTTTACGGCAGCACACAAAGACTCTGAGGTACGCTGTGATACGGTATTCGTATGACATCCGACAGTTTCATTTGACGGCACATTTAACCACTCTACGTGCTTTCCTATAAGACTGGTAATTACAGCAACCACCACCGGAATCTCTTCTCTTGGAAACAATATCAGCTCACTTGTGCGCTTCTGATTAAGAGAAGGTCAAATCTGTCATCTATACTTAGAAAATTACAATTTCAGTTGTTTTTGTATAAATAATCTCCAACTATTTTTTGTTGTCGTTTTAAAAAAGAAATACAAAAAACTCCTACATTGCAGTAACAGTTGTTTTATGTAGTTGTTTTTAGTTTATAAAAAAACTAGAAAAACGGATGTGTTTAACGAGTTGGAAGTGTCAGATGCAGCAGGAATTATTATCAAACAATTTTAACGTCAAGAAGATTTTTTTTGTTAATACAAAAATTCCGACAATTTGAAAAACAACTGTAATTTAAAGTTGTTTTTACCGTTTTTTTTTGGGGGGGGGGGGGGGGGGT
This sequence comes from Pegoplata infirma, assembly GCA_963921195.1. Taxonomy (NCBI): domain Eukaryota; kingdom Metazoa; phylum Arthropoda; class Insecta; order Diptera; family Anthomyiidae; genus Pegoplata; species Pegoplata infirma. The sequence goes on along the minus strand of OY992536.1, from coordinate 259,155,595 downwards.
GATGGGGGTCAGTGGAGGACGTTGAGAGCACCTTTCCATCCCGATAAATATAACTAATGTTTCATTTATTTAACAAAAATACAAAAAAACATGTAAAAAAGTGTATTTTTTCAGAGGTTGGTTCAGTTCTTCAAGGGGGAACTTTTTTCCCCCTGAGCCGATTTTGCCCACTTACGAACTTAACCTGTCTAGGACCATAAGACATATTCATGCCAAATTGCAGGTGGCTAGCTCTTTTATTTTGGACTGGACCGTGCCATCTACAGACAGACGGACGGACAGACGGACGGACGGACATTCACAGAATGTCTTAGAATCGATCATGGATCAATAATATATATACTTTATGGGGTCCCCGACCGATATTTCGATGCGTTACAAACGGAATGACAATGTGAGTATACCCCCATACTGTGTTTGGAGGGTATACAGAGAACAACAATTTTTGGTTAATTTAACCGTAAAATTTAGTGGAAGCCTAAACAACAACAAATGTAGTTGTTTTAACTGTCTTTTGTAGTGGAATCTACCGTCATAATTTTATGAGTGTAGTCTCACACGTCCATCCATGTGCCCATCTTCGATTAGGCCCCGTCGCGGTACAAAGCCGTAGCAATTTCTGTTGGAACCTGAAAGGTAGTTCCAAGTCTGGCAAGATCATCGGCTTTGCAATTCCCGGAAATGTCTCTGTGCCCTGGTACCCATATGAGTCGTATGTCAAACTGTTTGGCCATCTCATTTAAGGACCCGCGACAGTTAAGGCCAGATCTTGCTTTCAAAAACATTGACTCCAAAGACTTGACCACGGCTTGACTGTGCGAATAGATGTTGACTGCAGTTGTAGCCAAGACATTGCAACTCAACCAGTCAGCCACCACCTTGTTTGCCAGCTTCTCTGCCTGGTAAACACTGCAATGATCAGGCAATCTTCGAGCTAGGCTTAACACAAGCTCTTCCGAGTAGACTCCAAAGCCCACTTGTTTGTGTAGATTCAATTCATCAGTGTAAAAATTAATGGTGGCTGCACTAACCGGAATTCCCCTCATACAAAACTCCCTGGATGGTATCATAGTGGCAAAGTGGCGCTCACAACGGCTCTTAAGGGCAGTCCACATTTTGTGATATTGTTATCTTTTTCAATATCGCGCTATGGCCACAGTCACTGCTCTTCTATTGCAGTGTGCTATTCACAATACCCTAATGGTATCAGGTGAGAGAAAATTTCTAATTCAGTCGTAGGTGTAGTACGAAGATGCACAACGACGGCATTCTCTTTATTTTTGTGATAAAGAGACAGCTCTCTTTTGTCTTCAAAGCAGGCAGCCAGACAATGATTCCATACAGCAGAATTGGACGCACCACTGCTGTTTGCAATCAAATGAACGACTTTAGGGCTAAAGCCCCATCGTTTTCCAATGGCTCTTTTACAGGAATATAAAGCAATAACCCGTTCCTCAATATTACGCCGTCCAGAGAAACATGATCAAAAACAGGAATCTTATTTATCATTTTAAACAAAACAAACTCTGTTTTACTTGGATTAACTCCCAAATTACTGCCTCGTGCCTATTTAGACAGATATTTCAGAGAACCCAAAAGAATGTCCCTTTACTGCTATCGCAACATCGCTACACATACCAAGTTACAAAGAAGAACAACTCCTTCTGGTGTGCCCCTATTGACAAATCGAGACGTTATCGTCTAAAGCCCACGCTTTACTCCCAAACAATGCTACAATTATCTAGTCAGAGATGATATTATTAAAAGCCCCCTCTATATAAATATAGAGGGGGCTTGCTGTATGCATGTTGCTTAGTCGAAAGCAACCTCGAGTCAATCACTCTACGCAAATATGAGTATTTCATTCGTTCCATATACTTTAGACTCTAGAACGATATTTCGATCATGTAGTTGGAGGGTATAAAAATGTCGCAGAATATGAGAATTTGTCTTAAGGAAAATGTCTTAGACTCTGAGACATATTTCCAAAATTAAATTCAGAATTTAAGATATACTTTTCCGCAGGGACTGGATTCTTTCAACTTGAGTAAATTGCATTGAGAATTTTTAAACAATGTTCGTTTCCATTTTACAGGACTTTTTGTTATCAGTTGTAAGTCAAATAATTCAATTACACTAAACAATATCCATTTGCAATGAAAAATAAATATATTTTTTTTGTAAGGTTTACAACAATTATGCAAAAAAAAAAACATAATAATAAAGAAAATCTTCCTGCATTGATAAAATACTAAATGAAAAATCAATAATCAATTTAAAAACAAGCCTCAAAGCTAGGACAATAAAAAAGTTTTATAAAAGACTTTTATGTCGAATATTAAAATGATTTGATTTGTAGTGAGATAAAAAAAATCATAAATTAAATGAAAAATATGTGAAGCATATTTTAAGGATATACAAAAAAAAAAAATAAACAGTAGTATACATTTCAGAGATAAATTTGAGTAGAAATTTATAGCATATCTTAAGGCAATATTTTTTTTAAACTAAACAATACAAGATTTAAGTTATATTTTTTTTTACTAAAAGAAATTTATAATATGTAAAATTCTTGTAATGAACAAAGAAACGTTATTCTCGTTAAAGTAATACAGGAAATATCTGTATGCCCACAACGGCGATATTTTTTTTTGAACTTTGACCTCAATTTTCCCAAAAACCTGATGTGATAACTTTTAGGTCTAGTAGAATAAAAATTTGCCCGGACACTTTGGAGAATCAAAAGTTGAAGAACAAATGTTATAGCACCCTCCTAATATATTGTTCATCAATTATATATTTAGCTTACCATTCATAATAGTCAATACCAAACATAAAGCATCTTTTGTTTCATACGCATATGCCAGATTGACAACAAATCGTGAATTTATTTTCTCTAGAATTTGTTTTTCCGTTAATACCATAGATTCACCTTTACGTTTTTTAATACGTTTCTTTTCCAATTTTTTGCAAGCATACATTTTGCCTGTGGCACGTACCTAGAAAAGAAGATTCAAATATAAAAATTATTTAGAGAACAATATGATTTTCCTATGATGACAAAATAATGGCAACAAACGTAAATTTGCAGCATAGAAAGTTAAACACTTTAAATGAAATTCTTAGATTCTCAGACATTTTTACTAAAGAAAAATCTCAGATTCTGAGACATTATTTTTATAGAAAAAGTCTTAGATTCTGAGACATTTTCCTATAGAAAAAGTCTTAGATTCTAAGACATTTTTCAAATAAAAAAAGTCTCAGAAAAAGTCTCAGATTCTGAGACATTTTTCGTATATAAAAAGTCTCAGATTCTGAGACATTTTTTGTATAGATAAAGTCTCAGATTCTGAGACATTTTTCGTGTAGAAAAAGTGACAGGTTCTGAGACCTTTTTCCTCTAGAAAAAGTCTCCGATTCTGAGACATTTTTCTTATAGAAAAAGTATCAGATTCTGAGACATTTTTCGTATAGAAAAAGTCTCAGATTCTAAGATATTTTTCTACTAGAAAAAGTCTCAGATTCTGAGATATTTTTCAACTAAAAAAAGTCTAAGATTCTGAGACATTTTTTGTATAGAAAAAGTCTCAGAATCTGAGGTGGCGTCAAAAAAAAAATATGTTTTTTATCCAGTTCATTTGGTCCAAGTGCAGGTCAACTTCTTCTAGGGAAAAAGATTTCATTTAGTATTAGGGACCCATCTCATTTGGTTTGGAATGCAAAAAAACATCGACAAAAAACAGTGCAAATATACTTCTGAGCTAAAAATTATGTTCTGACGTGTTTTATAAAATCTTATGATGATTCTTTTCTTTGACCAAATTAACGCTCTAGCTCCCGTTGTAAGGGGTCATTTTTGTTCTTTTTCAAAAGAAATACAAAAAAAGTCTTTAAAAAATGGCAGTTAGAGGGTTAAAATGTTCTACAAATATTTTCTGCATCAAATTTTACTAGGGGTCGTCAAATCCAAAAATACATTTGGACTATGTAAAATGCTACAAAAAGTATGTGCAAAAATTGTATGTGCAAAAATTGTATGTGCAAATTTTACAACTTTACTTTTTTTTAGCATTTTACATAGTCCAAACGTATTTTTTAGCTCTGACGATGCCTAGTAAAATTTGATGCAGAAAATATTTGTAGAACATTTTAACCCTCTAACAGTCTTTTTTTATAGACTTTTTTGTATTTCTTTTAAAAAAGGACAAAAATGACCCCGTAAAATGGGAGCTAAAGAGTTAATTTGGTCAAAGAAAATAATCATCATAAAATTTTATAAAACACATCAGAACATAACTTTTAGCTCAGAAGTACATATATTTGCACTGTTTTTTGTCGATATATTTTAACACTGCTTTGGAAAAAAAAAAATAACAACCCGAGTAAAAAAGATTATATATATTCATATAAAATTATATAAAGCCATCATATATAATCATATATAGTTTAATGCGAAAAATGAGTCGATAAAACGATATAAAAACTTATCAAATTTGATCAAATCTGATCAAATTTGATATAATTTTAATATAATTTTATATAGTTATATGCGAAAATTGGACCCTTTTTTGTATAAAATTGATGCAATTATATATAATTAAATATATTTATATATAAGAAAAAAATGTTTTCCCCCAAAACGCAAAAAATTGACAAAAAAAATTTGTTTCCAGGACTTAAAAATTTTCAAAAATATTTTTAGGACTTTGAAAATTTTCAAAAAAAAAAAACATCTGGACTTAGAAAATTTTTTGTATTTTTTTTTTCAATTTTGCATCAGTCCTAGAATTTTGGGACTTATAAAATTTTATTTTTTTTTGGACTTAGAAAAATTTTCAAAAGTTATATTAAATTATATGTAAAGGACTTAGATTTTTTTTTAAATTTTACTCATATAAGATAACATATAATTTAAAAACAGTTGCATAAAGTTTTATATAAAATTTCTTCAAATATTTTGTTTTATCAAATTATATAAAAAAGAAGACATAATTTTAAAGTTCATATGTAATTATATAAACGAACTTTAAATCATATGTTATTATATAAAAGTCAATATTTTCTGTTATATAATTTTATATAAGAAACAAATTAGAAGTGCAAATATATAAAATCACATATGATGCAACAAAAAATACATATAGTTTTACAAAATAATATATGTATATATAAAACTATATATAATTATATATGATCTTTTTTACTCGGGAAACATTGATTACACAGGGCAACACTTTTTTTTTTGCACGGGTTCTGATAGCTAATTTTGGGTAATTGGGGTACGCTGATTTCAAATCTGGCTGTCGTTTTTTTGGGTCAGCTCTAGTTTTTGAGATGTAGCCTAAGGAATCTTTGAAAGTAGGCTATTTTTGGCATCTTTGTGAGTCCATATTTACCAACACTTGTCTTACATCCAAAAAGTGAATGACGATTTTGAGTATGTTGGATATGCTGATTCCAAAAATGCTCTTACTTTTGTTGAGTCATCTTTAGTTTTGGAGATATCGCTAAAATAAAATTTTTAAATTTATGCCCTCTTTAATTTTGTCTGAATATTTATGCCCTTTTTAATAACTCGTAAACTGAAGCTGTCAGAAAAAAGCTAATACCAGTTTTGGAATCCTCCCATCCAATATATTTAAGTTCTTGCTTAAAACTGGGGCTCCAAAATTAGTTTTGGAAATTACAGCCAAGCAAAGTTAGTGAAAATCGCACTTTTTCGAGTCTTTAACAGCGATTTGCTCGCGAACGCGAGCTGATGGAAAAAATTGAATAACAGATTCGGAATCAGCACACTAAAATCCATATAAATCAGTTGTCAAAGGTCAGGCAAATTGAAAAAGTTCAACATTTGTCAACCTGTGATATTTATACTTAACCCTTTTTAAGCATCTTGCTCATGTGGCACAAACTTTGAACATTTGAAAACCCCTAGTGAAATTTTATGAGGAAAATATTTGTAGAACATTTTAACCCTCTAAATGGACGTTTTATTAGACTTCTGTGTTTAGCTTTTGAAAAAGGACTAAAATGACCCCTTAAAATATTTAAAATATTTTGAAGCTCAGATGAGGTTTTATTACAGTATTTTTGACGTTTTCCAAACTCCTTTGATAAAAAAATAAAAACTTCAGTGGGCTATAAAAAAGAAATCCGAACAGACTTTGCAAAATCTTTTGGTGATTTTGTCCATTTTATGGTCTACTTTCAAATGGCGTTAAAGCCATTGAGGCTCATTTTTCTTGTTGCACAGTGTAATGCATTATGTACTTTATGAGGTTCTCGACCGGTATTTGCATGCGTTACACACGGAATGACAAAGTTAGCATGCTTTCATACTGTAGTTGGAGGGTTTAACAAGTTGTAAGAAAAATTTCTAAGTCCACATATAAAATGTGAAATAAGAAACAGAAAAGATGCTAAGTCACAAAATACAGCAAATTATTTTTAATTGTGCATATTTTGAATTTATCAAGACATGAAGATAGAAGAAAATTGCATTTACAGATTTAACGAATATTAAAAGCAAAAGATATCAGCAAATATTTTATTTCTCCTGCAAAAATGTAACACATTTTTCTTTAAAAAAACGTAACTCCATAAATTTGAGACAAATTTTCATTTTCACTATTTTTTTTTTTTTTTTTTTGCATAAATCCAGGGAAAATAAATCAACTTCGTTGTACATAATGAAATTTACTAATATTTTGTTTGCTCTTTTCCATGCTTGTATTTTCTTTTTGTTTAACAATAATACATTGAAAGAAAAATACACTGAAATCGGTTTTAAAAAAGTTAACTTTTTTAAAAACTAAAAAATTTTTTATTCGAAAATGTGCATAAAATTATTAAAAAAATAATTTAAAAATATCAATAATTTTTTTACACTTTTCACAAATAAAAATTTACAAAATTACAAAAACATTTAGAGTAGGGTTATTCTAGCTCGAGGCCATTTTTCCTTTATCAATTAAAACAATGATAATGTCATAGAATAATTTTCAAGAAAATATTGTCAAGACCATTTAGCAAATATAAAAGAGTTAATTATTCTTCTAATGCTCAATTAGTGTAGAGTTAAATATGTATTAATATTTGTGTTTTAGACACTAACGATTGTTTTTATATTTGCTTAATAGTCTTGAAAATGGAATCTGACAAATTCCGAAACATGTGTCGGGTAAGTCTTGCAAAAATTAACAACATAAATAAATTTAAAACAGAAAAATAGTTTTATTGAAATCTATTCTATGAGAATATCATGGTTTTAAACAGTAAGGAAAAAATTACCTCGACCTAAGTAGAATAACCCTGGCCAAAATATTATATTTTAAAAGGTCGAATTTAACAATTTTAATAAAAAAAAAAATATATTAGAATTTAAAGTACTAAAACTTAATTAACAAACTATTAACTATTAACAAACTATTACTTTAATTTTGTTCAGTGTAATAGAATACGGCTGCTGTCATATTTTGCCAAAAAACCCCAAAGGCTTTTAAACATCAAGTTACACTCAAAAACTTACCTGACATGCACAGACTTCACCAAAGCCACCTTTACCCAAAACACGATACATGCGAAATGTTTTATAGGTTATGGGTTGTGCTTCCAGCCATTTCCATTGTAGGTAACTAAAAATAAAAAGAAAATAGATATGCATAAATTTAATTTGCACAATTTTTGTTGGAATATTTTACAAAAATAACATCATACAAACAATTTTAACGGAATTTATTAAAAACCCTCAAAAAAAAAGTAAAAACCTTTTAACTACAAATTCTTTAAAATGAAATCGAATATGACAGCAAATCAGGCTGACAAATATGCACAAAATGGAATTTTTTTAGCAAGAAAACCAAAAAAGTTGGCTGTGCCGAATCTAATGTTCTCTCCACTTTATACATATAAAATTGGCAAGATCGTTTTGTATAGAAAATGTCTCCAAATTTTAGAATTCTTTAACAGTGAAAATATTTTAAAATTCGAAAACTTTGATAGAAAAGTTTTTTAGAATTAGAGATATTTTCTCATCATTTTTCTTTAGAAAACATGTGTCAGAATGTGAAATTTTCTCTGAGATATTTTTTGATAAAAAAATTCTAAAGGGAAAATTGCAAAGAAGCAGACATTATTTTAGAGGAAAAATGTCTCATTACCTTAAAATTTTCTATAGGAAAAATATTTTTAAATCTAATAATTTTTTTGTCAAAAATATGTATCAGTATACAAAAATTTTTCTATCGCAAAAGTGTCTCAGAGACTGGCAATTTTTCTCTCGGAAAAATGTCTCAGACCTGACCTAAAATTGTCAATCTAACCTAACTCACAACGGACCTCAGAATCTATGTGTGCTGACTAGGGATGCCAAACGGGAAATCCCGAATCCCGTAATCCCGGGATTTTTCGGGATTGACAAATCCCGAATCCCGGGATTTATTTTTTTCAATCCCGGGATTTTTCGGGATTGACAAATCCCGAATCCCGGGATTTATTTTTTTCAATCCCGGGATTTTTCGGTATTTTCCGGGATTCACAAATCCCGAAAAATCCCGGGATTTCGGGATTTTTTGTCAAATTTTGTAATCAAAATTGACTATTTCTTCAGTGTTTGTTTTCCGGTGGTGACAATATGGATATCGTTTGAAAGCTGTTTGAAATATCTTTCAAATGAGGCAAATTGGGCTTAATTTCTATTACTCTTTTGGAGTACAATTTAATTTTTAAGACGTATTACTTAATATACAGAAAGGTGGAGCAAATTTCCGTTTTTTTAGAACTTAAAAATCGTCGGAGTCAGGGTTCCTTTTTTGACTTGGAATTCGGAAATATCCGAACAAATTCAAACAATTCTTTACTTTGTTTGAAACTTTCCGATTTTCATGATTAAATAGAACCCTACAGGCCCAATAATTTTTTGTATAAATATTGACCCTAAAGGGCAACCCCAAAGATTTTGAAATTCGAACTAAGGAAAATTTGCTTCACCCTAATATACAGTTAGCTGCTTTTAAGAAGCAGTTTAATATTTGCCGAGAGTTAAATTTGTAAGGGAGCATTAAGTAATCCATCTCTAAAGTTTCTTTTTAACAGATTTAGTTCGTAAATGAGTTAAAGCAGTTAAGGGGAAATTTCCCCCTTGAAGAACTTAGCCAGAAAATGACATTTTTCTAGTCCCGCCAAATGTTGTATCGGCGGAGGACATTGAGGGACACCTTCCCCTCGCGAGAAATATTAACAAATTTATTAATACAATTGTATCATTATTTAAACAAATATTTTATATCCACTTCTAAAAAAGAGACCGACCGAAAAAAAATAATTTTCTGATCTTTTGAATTCGACTGCATCGCGTCTTTCACAGACGGACGTCGACCGAATCTATTCAAATCGGTCATAGTTATTCCTAAATTTTGGGTTTTTCTGTGCTAAATATGTAAAACTTTTCAATAATTATTCAATAGTTATGAATTAATTAAATATTTAATTATAAAAAAATATATTAAAAATATAACGTGAAAAAGCTTAATTTTAATAAATCCCGAAATCCCGAAAAATCCCGGGATCCCGAAAAATCCCGAAATCCCGAAAAATCCCGGGATCCCGGGATTAGGATTTTAAAATCCCGAATCCCGGGATTTGGAAATGTCAATCCCGTTTGGCATCCCTAGTGCTGACGTAGAGCGCCAGCAGTCACCTACAACCTAAGAAATGTCTCAGGTCTATGTTTGGACTGGGACCGAATTTTTGTAAATCTTTTTTTGTAGAAATTTTAGAACTGCTGCAAAAATTTGAAAAAAAAATTCTTGTTAAATTTTTGTTCATCTATGTATTAATTAAATAAAAATCTGTTTTTATTTAGGTAAAATTTGCTTTTAAAAATTTCATTGTTTACTCAATTGTCGCTATTGAAATATTTATATTGGGAAATCCCTTTACGTAGTTGAGACATGCTTAAAATGTTTATCTAAACAGTCAGCGGCTTCAAAAAGTTTTTTAAAATAAATCGATTTTTTTTAGAATTTAGAGAGATTCACACTTTAAAAACAAGTAAAAAAGTTAAATTCAGCCTTACCGAATGTAGTAATACCATCCACAATTTCAAAAGATTATTGCAAAAAACTTTATTTAAAAGGAAATTACTTTTGAAAAAAAAAAAAATTGAAAAAAAAATTTCCGCGAAAAAAAAAATTTGTAAAAAAAATATCCGCGATTTTTTTTTTTGTCAAAAAACATGTTCGTACTTGTTTAAATACCATATGGTGTTCAATTGTGTTCACATATGTCAGCAGCCGAATTAAATCATTTTGTATTTTTAGGTTATGTTGAATGTACTAAAATTTTTGAGGTGTCCTTACATTTTCGTTCATAATTTTTGAACCGATATCGCTCAAATGCAATACCAAACTTCCAATAAATGTGTTAAGTCTTAGTCATCTCCGTGAAATATTTTGGCCGTGATCACCATTTCCACAGACAGACTGACATCGCTAGAATGTCTTAAAATCGATCGGTCCCAAACCGACTTTTCGATGAGTTACAAACTTATATATAAACTCTATCACTAACAAGGGAAGTCTCCCTGGTGTCGCCCTCCGTTCTTCATGAAATTTGAATATGGTGTTAAGTAGGGTGTTCAATTAATCGGGTTTTTTAATTGTTCGATTAAACGATTAATCGATATTTGCCAATTTTAAATTATTCGATTAAACGAAAAAAACTTTAAAATTGTTCGATTAATCGAATAATTACAAATTCAGAAATTTTCTAAATGAAAAGATTATTTTCGACAATTTTAGAAAAAATTGGTACTTGAGTAAATAAACAACATTAATTACAAGTATTTAAACATTTTATTAACAACAAAAAAACAAAATTAAAATCATTTCAAGGTGTATCAAAATTTAAGTTTTCTGCTAATTTGTTTGAGAAAATTAAAAAAAAAAACATTTTAGAGATTTGTGTAGAATTCAAAACCAATTTTTTTGACAAATTTATTGGATTACGGATATCACAAAAAAAATTATATTTATTATCTGACCACATTTGGGAAATCTTAAATTTTTAATTTTATTTTTTTATATAAATTAGTGCGTTTTTGCCGAAAACTCGAAACTTGACCGATTTTAACTGTATGACCGTTGACCGCTTTGGCCCAAAATTTTATCAGGTACTTATTTTTTTCGTTTAACAAATCCAAGCTTCAGGAGCAGCGAAAATCAGAAAAAAAAATTTAAAATAATGACCACTTAAGTAAACATGGTTGTGTTTTTTAATTCCAACGGTAACATACGTTTGGTTTGTTTATTGGACTTAAAAATTTTAAAAAATTATACATATTTCCAGAAAAAACATATATTATTATTATTCGATTAATCGGCATAAATTCTTCGATTAATCCTTTAATCGAAATTAGCAATTTTAAATTAATCGAACAATTATTCGTCTAAAATTGTTCGATTAATCGAACAAGAATTAATCGACTGAACACCCTAGTGTTAAGAACGAAAATTAATTCGATACGTATTTTTTTAGCGGTCCAAACTTATTTTTAGGGGGGTCGATTTGTATGCGGGAAATTGACCTTTTTCAGTCTTTTACGATTTACGCCTATTTAAACAAAATTGATATAGGCATGTGTGGTATCAGATATTAAAAATACCTATCTCGTGTTGCTAACAACGGGCCAAAGAAGTTAATATTTTTCGACTTATTAACAAAAATGTCCTAAAATTTTGGTATTTTACTCAATATGAAGAAAAGTTGTGCATGTTTGGACACGTTCATAGCACACGTAGATAGGTTTTCCAAAGACCTTTCATTTGGTATGTAACATGACTAGGTTTCTTTGCATAATATAGGAGATAAACGAAAAAAACTGGAAAATCGCCTTGTCTTCCCCCCTCCTTTTTACCCCCTAAATATGAATTTGGGCCGCTAAAAAAAATACGTGTCTCTTTATAAACCAACCCTATATATAAACCAATTTCATAAAGATCCGCGGGTGACACTAGGGAGACTTCCCTTGTAAGTGGAGGGTATAATAACTATCAGGTTTTTGAGAAAATTGAGGTCAAAGTTTAAGAAAATCGCCGGTTTGGGGATTTTCGGAAACTCACAGCAGACGAACCCTATGTGATGGCGACTAAAAAATTAGTCGAGGGTAAAGCTTTCTTTTAGATGTAAAACTCATTTGGCCAGTAACTTTTACCATTTGGACACCAACTCGTTATGACAGGAATTATCGATAGCGAAAACGATATCATATTTTTATGGAAATACGATATCATAAGGAAAGGTACATTAAGAACGAACACACTATCGTTTTCGCACAACATGTGATAATTAGGTGATATTGCCTCGATATAATAACGTTATCGTTTGGTTTATTGGGGTGGCGTATCAGTAGCATCAATTTTTTTTAAATATGATTATATATGTATATGAATACGACATCATTGAAAAACTATCGGTAAGGCGACTGACCAAATGAGTTCTGCATTCTTAGGAGCAATGATTAAGCTTTACCCTCGACTTATTTTTAATTCGCTATCTCGTCGGGTTCATCCTCCATGAGTTGTCAAAAGTGCCCAAAACGGCGATTTTTCTGAACTTTGGCATACATTTCTTTAAAAACCTGATGTGATGGAAAAGTTTGGAGATCAGATTTGTGATCACGAGAACAATTGCCATTAACTAGCGTCCCAGTCGCATCAAGTTTTTTTTTTTTTTTAATGTTCAGTAGTGTAATTGTTGTACAATAAGAAAATCTGAAAAAATCAAATGACAACACAGGCTAATTGTAAGTGGAGATATCAACAGCTTTCGGAAGGTGCCACGCTTTTATCATCTGCATTCCTTCGATTGCTACACACTTAAATCCAACTTTTGAATAAATCGAATTATTTTCTTTTCCCGTATACCCACCCACCATCATCCATGGTGTATTCATTTGGCCAAACTTAACCAAGCTTAACTTTTTAAAGTTTAATGTTTTTTATCATAAGTTTGTCCTACAGATCCAATATTTTTGTGTTTTAATATCGAAATTCGAAAAAAGCTAAATTTTGAAAGAAATTTAAAAAAAATATCGTACTATACTAAAAAAAAGCTTTGAGTGTTTTGTTATGGATAATGTCAACTTTCATTTGCTTTTGGTTTTATCCCATTCCGATTCGGAAAGTTCGATTTTGTATCATTGTGTATTTTATAGAATATTTTAACCCTTTATATATTTTTTTAATTTTCAAAAACTTACCGATGAAAATACATTGAAGTTTCAAATTCTCGGAATGGTTCACCCGCTAAAAATGCTTTGACCGCTTTAACACAAGGTTCGAAAAGTTCTTTACTACCACTGGTGATTTTACTGCGTACCCGTGAAATGAGATCATCATTTAATATGTCCAAAACAAATTCATCGGAAGACAATGGTGGTTTATTTGAATTGCCATTTAATTTTGTAACAACAGTAGTTGTCGCCGCTGTCGTATCAACAATACAATTTTTAACTTTGTCATTAACAGCAGCCTCACTATTACCATCACTACCGGCCCGGCCATTGAGGCCACCACCGCCACCTTCATCACCGCCGCCACCTTCATCACCGCCGCCACCTCCACCATCACCATCGTACGTAACTTCCGATTCAGCATGTTCATCACCATTATGATTTTGAAAGTTTTTATGATTGTTGCTACAACTACTACTGGTATTGTTGGCGGTGGTATTGTTACATAATTCAGTCTCTACAGGATTTGTTGCTGTTGTTGGTGATGTTGTTGTTGTCGCTGTGATATTTTCCGTTTCTATGGAGGTGGTTTTATTTTCAGCCGGCTGTTGTTTTTGTTCATCTTCCTCTTCCGCCGCCCCATCATCCGTATTACCATTATTTAATATGTCCAGTGATGGAACATCAATATCTAAAAATCTACTACCAATATCATGAGCAATGGTTAAACGTTGTTCATCATATTCTATTTCATATCTAAAAAACGGATGAATGGGCAATTTGTTCAAACTTGAAAAAATTAAAATTGTGATAATTGTCGCTTCAAAAAAAAATGTCAATACTTACTTTTGGACTTGATCTAAAAATGAGATATAACGAAAGTATAACGGTTTTTTACTTTCACAAAATTGTCGAAACAATTCTCGTCCAATTGGCTGTTGGTCTATCACGTAACCATAGCTTATGTCTGAAAAAAGAGAGTGAGAAAAATTTAATTTTTTTAAAAAATTTTGGTGGAATAATTTAATTTTTTTTGTATACAAATTCTGATTAGTTTTAATTTTGATTAAAAAACAAAAAAACAAATTTATTCGACCTTTAAAAAATTATATTTTCAGTGGGTTTATTCTAACTCGAGGTCATTATTTTTTTTACTAACCCTTAATCGGCTGACAGTTTACAAATTTAAACTTTCTGAAATATTTATTTATAAGTTACAAAAATATGCATTAATAGTCATAACATGCTTAAATATGCCGTTTTATCAAAATATGCAACACTAGCTTACCATCCCGGTACTTCGTTACTGGTTGTATTGAATACCGGATAATAGAAGGATCAGAATCACTATACCGATTTCAAGAAAATTCCCCTACGTAGGGTTTGTTTTATTTACTTGTGCATGTTTAAGTCTTTTATAAAATAATATTTTAATGAATAATTTAAACAATATATTGAATAATTTTCGAGCCCTTATATCGGGATTTTGGATTTTGAGTGAATAAAAATTTCAGTGAATAAAGAAATTGGAATAAAAATGAGTTTGAGTGAAAAAACATAGACAGAAAAAATATGGAGTAAAAAAAGTTAAGTACGAAAAATTTTAGTAAAAGGTATCATTCCATATTGTTCCCTGCTCTATTCCATTTCGTTCCCCGTTCTAAAATTAGGTTAGGTTAGGTTAGGTTGTAAGTGGCTGCTGACGTTTTACGTCAACACACGTAGACTCTGAGGTCCATTGTGATACCACGGGATCGTAATAGGTTTCCCTACTAGTCCCTGTCGTTAAACCAGTTTGAGCTTCTTATGAAACTCCTTAGATGTTGAATTTTGACATCCGACAAATCTGAAAGATCGTACAGCTCCCTAGATCCCAGTGAAGCAAGTCGCTGACCAGAAAGTGCCGGGCAATGGCAAATAAAGTGTTCGATAGTTTCCAACTCCTCTTCATCCATGCAACTTCGGCAAAAGTCATTCGACGGCACATTTAACCGCTCTGCGTGCTTCCCTATAAGACAGTGTCCGGTAATTATAGAAACCACCGTTGAAATCTCTCCTCTTGGAAGCGATATCAGCTCACTTGTGCGCCCCTGATTAAGAGAAGGCCAAATCAGTCGTGTTGTCTCACACGTCCATCCATTTGCCCATCTTTGATTAGTCTCCGTCGCAGAACAAAGCCGTAGGTTTTGCTTGCAAGTTTCTAGAGGCGTACCAACACATTCCAATTCTGTTGGAACCTGTAAGGTAGTTCCTAGTCTTGCAAGCTCATCGGCTTTGCAATTCCCTGGAATGTCTCTGTGCCCTGGGACCCATATGAGTCGTATGTTAAACTGCTTGGCCATCTCATTTAAAGACGTGCGGCAGTTAAGGGCAGATCTTGTTTTCAGAAACATTGAATCCAGGGACTTGACCGCGGCTTGACTGTCAGTATAGATGTTGACTGCGGTTGTAGACAAGACATTGCAGCTCAACCAGTCAGCCACTTCTTTTATTGCCAGCATCTCTGCCTGGTAAACACTGCAATGATCTGGCAATCTACGAGCCAGGCTCAACCCAAGCTCTTCCGAATAGACTCCAAAGCCCACTTGTTCGTGCAGCCTCGATCCATCTGTGTAAAAATTTATGGTAGCTCCACTACCCGGAGTATCCCCCATCCAAGACTCCCTGGATGGTATCATAGTGGTAAAGTGGCGCTCAAAGAGGCTCAAAGAGGGAGCACAGTCCACATTTTGTGGTATTGTTATCTTTTTCAAGATTGCGCTATGGCCACAATCACTGCTCCTCCATTGCAGCGTGCTATTAAGTCGAATTGCCGATGCAGCCGCATACTGCCTACCCAATATGTCCAAGGGTATCAGGTGAAGGAGGATTTCTAATGCAGCCGTAGGTGTAGTACGAAGAGCACCAGTGATGCACATTGACGCCATTCTCTGTACCTTCGTGATAAAGACAAAGTTCGCTTTTGTTTCCAAAGCAGGCCACCAGACAATGATTCCATACAGCAAAATTGGACGCACCACTGCTGTATAGATCCAATGAACGACTTGAGGGCTAAAACCCCATCGTTTTCCAATGGCCCTTTTACAGGAATACAAAGCAATCGTTGCTTTTCTCACCCGTTCCTCAATATTACGCCTGAAATTCAGCTTCCTATCTAGAAATACTCCAAGATACTTGGCTCCATCTGAGAAGGTGATTTCAGTACCGTCCAGAGAAATAGGATCAAAAGCAGGAATCTTATTTTTCCTTGTAAACAAAACAAGCTCTGTTTTACTAGGATTAACTCCTAGGCCACAGTCTCTTGCCCATTTAGACAGATCTTGCAGAGAACCCTGAAGAATGTCCCGCAATGTTGGCAGATGCTTCCCCTTTACCGCTATCGCGACATCGTCAGCATATGCGATAACATGACAACCACGTGCTTCTAGAGATAGTAGCATTGAATTCAGTGCCAGGTTCCAAAGAAGCGGCGAAAGAACACCTCCTTGTGGTGTGCCCCTATTGACAAATCGAGATATGACGGACGCTCCCAATTCAGACGTTATACGTCTATTGGCAAGTAGGTTTTCCACCATTAAAACGATTTCACGCTTTACTCCCAGACCAGACAATGCCAATATTATCGATTCTGGAATGACATTATTAAAAGCCCCCTCAATATCAAGAAAGGCCACCATAGTGTACTCCTTTACCGAAAGCGATCTCTCGATGGTACCAACGAGCTCATGAAGAGCTGTTTCCGTTGATCGTCCCTTGCTGTATGCATGTTGCTTTGTCGAAAGCAACCTCGGGTCAATCACTCTACGCAAATATGAGTCTATCATTCGTTCCATTGTCTTTAACAAAAAAGAAGACAGACTAATTGGTCTGAAATCCTTCGGAGCTGTGTGGGAACTTTTCCCAGCCTTCGGGATAAATACGACTCTGGTATCCCTCCATTTTAAAGGAATATACGACCAATTGATGCATGCTGTGTATAGATTATACAGCAACGGGGCTATATAGTCCAACACTTGCTGCAACTCAGCCGGGATTATACCATCAGGTCCCGGAGATTTATAGGGCCTGAAGCTTTTTATCGCCCAGATTAATGTTGGCATATTTATTATTTCCGAAGCAATTTCAGATGCTTGGGCGTCAGAACGTTCCAAAGCTTGAAACGGCGTCATGGAATTGCCCGGAAAATGCGTGTTTAAAAGGAGATCCAGCGACTCTCCACTGGAGGAAGACCACACCCCATTAGGATCTTTCAGGTATCCTAGGGTGCAAGGAGAAGAAGCCAGAACCTTGCGCAGGTTCTAAAATTAAAAATGGGTGTTATTTCTGGGGCTTTTAAGTTTAATACTTAGATAGGTAAAAATAACCATTTGCCCCCATTTGCCCTTAAAACTAAATTTTATAAAAACAGTTTTTTTTTGCTAGGTGATCCTTTATTTAAAATATCAAGTTTCTGAACCATTATTTAAGAAATATAAGAATAACCAATTTTTACACTTTTTCATTATTATAGGAACAAAATAATAGTACAAAAGTACACTTTCGTATCCCCGTTAGAAACGGAATTTCCAAAAAGAAACTCTTCCAGAATGTTTTTTTCTTCACCGAAGGATCTTCTTTTCCATATTTCAATTTTCTATGATCATTGTTTTAGCAAATATTAAAAGTGCAAAAAGGATTTTACATTCCTAATATTAAGTTTCTCAATTTTAAGTTTCCTAATTTTAAGTTTCAAAAAATATCAAGGGTACCGAAAGTACACTTTTTTTTAGCCATTTTACCCTACTAAGAAGCGGAATTTTAAAAACTTATTTTTCGCAGAATGTTTTTTTTTACTGAATTCTCCTACGTTACAAATTTTAAGATTCTAGGAAATATAAAAAGTTTCTATAAATATAATTTCAGGAAATAAAAAAGTACCAAAAATTGTACTTTCGTACTTTTAATAAAAGGTTCTTTTTATAAAAGGTACTTTTTATAAAAGGTACTTTTTATAAAAGGTACTTTTTATAAAAGGTACTTTTTATAAAAGGTACTTTTTATAAAAGGTACTTTTTATAAAAGGTACTTTTTATAAAAGATACTTTTTATAAAAGGTACTTTTTATAAAAGGTACTTTTTATAAAAGGTACTTTTTATAAAAGGTACTTTTTTTAAAAGGTACTTTTTATAAAAGGTACTTTTTATAAAACGTACTTTTTATAAAAGGTACTTTTTATAAAAGGTACTTTTTATAAAAGGTACTTTTTATAAAAGGTACTTTTTATAAAAGGTACTTTTTATAAAAGGTAATTTTTATAAAAAAGGTACTATTTATATAAAAAGTACTTCTTATAAAAGGTACTTTTTTTTAAAGGTAATTTTTATAAAAAGTACTTTTTATAAAAGGTACTTTTTAAAATTGGTACTTTTTATAAAAGGTACTTTTTATAAAAGGTACTTTTTATAAAAGGTACTTTTTATAAAAGGTACTTTTTATAAAAGGTACTTTTTATAAAGGAACTTTTTATAAAAGGAACTTTTTATAAAAGAAACTTTTTATAAAAGGAACTTTTTATAAAAGGAACTTTTTATAAAAAGTAATTTTTATAGAAGGCACTTTTTATAAAAGGTACTTTTTATAAAAGGTTCTTTTTATAAAAGGTACTTTTTATAAAATTTACTTTTTATGAAAGGTACTTTTTATTAAAGGTACTTTTTATAAAAGGTACTTTTTATAAAAGGTACTTTTTATAAAAGGTACTTTTTATAAAAGGTACTTTTTATAAAAGGTACTTTTTATAAAAGGTACTTTTTATAAAAGGTACTTTTTATAAAAGGTACTTTTTATAAAAGGTACTTTTTATAAAAGGAACTTTTTATAAAAGGTACTTTTTATAAAAGGTACTTTTTATAAAAGGTACTTTTTATAAAAGGTACTTTTTATAAAAGGTACTTTTTATAAAAGGTACTTTTTATAAAAGGTACTTTTTATAAAAGGTACTTTTTATAAAAGGTACTTTTTATAAAAGGTACTTTTTATAAAAGGTACTTTTTATAAAAGGTACTTTTTATAAAAGGTACTTTTTATAAAAGGTACTTTTTATAAAAGGTACTTTTTATAAAAGGTACTTTTTATAAAAGGTACTTTTTATAAAAGGTACTTTTTATAAAAGGTACTTTTTATAAAAGGTACTTTTTATAAAAGGTACTTTTTATAAAAGGTACTTTTTATAAAAGGTACTTTTTATAAAAGGTACTTTTTATAAAAGGTACTTTTTATAAAAGGTACTTTTTATAAAGGAACTTTTTATAAAAGGAACTTTTTATAAAAGGAACTTTTTATAAAAGGAACTTTTTATAAAAGGTACTTTTTATAAAAGGTACTTTTTATAAAAGGTAATTTTAATAAAAGGTACTTTTTATAAAAGGTACTTTTTATAAAAGGTACTTTTTATAAAAGGTACTTTTTATAAAAGGTACTTTTTATAAAAGGTACTTTTTATAAAAAGTACTTTTTATAAAATGTACTTTTCATAAAAGGTACTTTTTATAAACGGTACAGAATTTTCAGGAAGTATCTGTTTTAAAGTGTTTTATTTCACTAAAGGATCCTACATTTCAAATTTCAAGTTTGAATGACCATTATTTCA
The DNA here is from genome assembly GCA_963921195.1 of Pegoplata infirma. Lineage (NCBI taxonomy): Eukaryota > Metazoa > Arthropoda > Insecta > Diptera > Anthomyiidae > Pegoplata > Pegoplata infirma. Next base: position 259,135,735 of record OY992536.1, on the reverse strand, counting down.
GTAAATAAAAAAAAAAAAGTACCAAAAGTACACTTTTTTACCCATTTTACCCCCGTAGAATCAACATTGGTAAAAACCCAGCCTTAGTGAATCTAGTACCATTATTTAACAAAATATAAAAGGTACCAAAAGTACAGTTGTTTACCCTTTTTACCCCCTTAGAATCATCATTGGCAAAAATCAAGCCTTAGTGGATTTACATTCCGGGAGGTGAACCTACAGTCCAAATTTCAAGTCTCTATGACCATTATTTTGTGATCATTTTTTAAGGAAATATAAAAGGTACAAAAAGTACAGTTTTTAACCCTTTTTACCCTCTTTGAATCATCACTGATAAAAATCCAGCTCTAGTAGATCTATATTCCGGGAGGTGAACATACAGTCCAAATTTCAAGTCTCTATGACCATTATTTCAGGAGATACAAAAAGTACCAAAAGTACAGTTTTTGCCCTTTTTACCCCCTTAGAATCATCATTGGCAAAAATCCAGCCTTAGTGGATTTTTTACCCTTTTTACCCCCTTAGAATCAACACTGATAAAAATCCAGCCTTAGTGGATTTATATTCCGGGAGGTGAACATACAGTCCAAATTTCGGGTCTCTATGACCATTATTTCAGGAGATATAAAAAGTACCAAAAGTACAGTTTTTTACATTTTTTACCCCCTTAGAATTAACATTGGCAAAAATCCAGCCTTAGTGGATCTATATTCCGGGAGGTAAACCTACAGTCCAAATTTTAAGTCCCTAGCTTCAGCGATTTGGGCTGGGCGATGATGAATCAGTCAGTCAGTCACTCACTCTTTTATATATATGGGGCATTCTAAGCCAAATCACTCACTTTTAGACCCGACCCCCTTTGATTTATTTTATTTTTGGATATGTTTTAGTATTTATTAAATGCAACTTGGACACCAATTTTCAGGTTTTTATTTCAAGATGGTGTTGAGTAATCAATTTTTCAAAATGGCGATTTTCTCAAAAATATTAAAACATTGAAATTTTTAATTAATTTTGACCATTAAAAAATATACGTAGATATTTAAAAAAAAGTTGGACAACGTTTTGTTGGTATTTAAATGTAGTTTTGGAAAAAAAATATGAAAAAAATTATTCGAAGTAATTATCACTTATTTTTTGACTTTTTTGAAAAAGTTCGAAGCCTTCGATTTTTTTGTAAAAAACTATAAAAATTTTACTCTAAATTACGCAACTTTAAAGCCATAATTCGAGATGTGATCACAATTCTTTCTATTTTTTTAAAATTTTTAAAATTGAACCTTTAATTTTTTGCTTGGATTTATTTTATATGGTGATCCAAAAAAAAAATGAATTGGTAGATATTGACCCTAACTTACCCTAGATATATTCATTTCGAGGTAAAAATACGTCTCACAAAAATTAAGGACGATCGGAAATGGGTAAGGCGTTTAGCATGGACCTTGAAGTTTAAAAAACGGATTACAAGGAAAAATATGATTTTTTTTCTGTTTTCGCAATTTTTTTGGTAGTAAAATGCCTTTCTAATAAGGTACTAAAAACTAAAATCGTTTGAAAATCAGCCAAGTTATTACAACTTCCCAAGGCATCTAGCGTGTGTCATACCACTTGATTAAATAATACGAGTCCCTTTTTTTAAATTTATTGAAATTTTCTACTGTAATAACATTTTTTCATTATTCATGTTTCAGTGTAATATTTTTTTGGTTTTTTTCAAATTTTAAAACAAAAATTTTTTTTTTTTTTAAAATAGAGATTTCAAAAGGGTGTTGAAAATGCAGGCATTTTTAGCATTAATTTAAAAAATGTTAGCAAAACACAATATGAAAAATACTTGTCATCTAATTAAATTTGAACTTGAAGAATAAAAAATGTTATTACAGTAGAAAATTTCAAAACCGATTCCAGTTTTTGGTACCTTATTAGAGAGGCATTTTACTCCGTATTATAATTCTGTAACCACTTGAATTTAAACTTAACTTAAAATACCAAAAAAATTTAAACAGAAAAAAAATCATATTTTTCCTTGTAAACCGTTATCTAAACTTCAAGGCCCATGCGGAACACCTTATCCATGTCCGATCGTTCTTAATTTTTGTGAGGCGTGTTTTTACCTCGAAATGAATATATCTAGGGTAAGTTAGGGTCTGTATCTACCAATTTAATTTTTTTGAAGCACCATATAAAATAAATCAGAGTCAAAAAATAAAAGGTGCAATTTTCAAAATTTGAAAAAAAAAAATTAAACAAATTCTGATCACATCTCGAATTATGGCTTAAAAGTTGCGTAATTGAGAGTAGAATTTTGATAGTTTTTTACAAAAAAATCGAAGGTTTCGGACTTTTTCAAAAAGTCGATTTTAATTTTTAAACGTTAAAAAATAAGTGATAATTACTTCGAATAATTTTTTTAATATTTTTTTCTAAAACTACATTTAAATGCCAACATAACGTTATCCAACTTTTTTTAAGATATCTATATTTTTAACTGGTCACAATTAATTGAAAATTTTAATTTTTTAATTTTTTTGAAAAAATCGCCATTTTGAAAAATTGATTACTCAACACCATCTTGGAATAAAAGGCTGAAAATTGGTGTCCAAGTTGCATTTAATAATTACTAAAACATATCCAAAAATAAAACAAATCGAAAGGGGCCGGGTCTAAAAGTGAGTGATTTGGCCTGGAATGCCCCATATAGAAGAAGAAGATAGATATGCAAAAATTAAATGTTTATTTAAGCAAATTACTTGAATCGGAAAGTTATTTGGTTCATATCATTTGTTGATGTATTGGCAAAAAATTGTTTGCAGAAATAAAACAACAGAGTTAGGCTGAAAACTTAATTTTAGCATAATTTTGTCAGATTCTATTGAGTGTATGTATTTAAAAAAAAAAACGCTTAAAACTCGAAATTAATTTTAAAACTTTTTTCTAACCCACCGAAAAAATAAAAAAGAAAATTTGTTTGGTAAACAAATATTTATCCATTAAAAAACAATTTTATGGAAAACTTTTATGACATTTTTTTTGGGCGTTCATACAACAGACTAACTAACTTTAAAAGAACTTATCATATGGAACATGTTAATTTACGTACATAAATTTGATTTCCAAAAAAAAAACGGATAAATTTATTTTAACAAATTATACTTTTAAAACTTACCTAATTTGTCTTTTAAGTGTATACACTGTGATATGTGAGGAAATTGTAAGATTTTTCGCCATTTTTTGCTCTTTCCTTTATTGCTATCGGAACCACCTGAAAAGAATAGAAAAAAAAAATAAATTTATATAACCTCATACATATGTAAATAAAGTAAATACAATAAATTTTTTGTGTGGAAAACACATACTAAGGAGTGAGATCATAAAAATGTTAACACACATTTTTGCCTACAACTTTGGTGTAAAGCTTCCAATTTTTTTTTTTTTCGGCAGTTTACATTTTAAAAATATGTCAGTTAATAAATTAATTTACATCATGAGTTTTAATTTGCAATTTTTTACACAATGGACGATGAAAGAAAAGTGCGTTCAAAAATAATTAAATATTTTCAACAAAACCAAACATGGACATACAAAAAAATTGCCAAAGAAACTAATGTATGCCGCCAAACAGTTTCAAAAGTGGTAAAAAGGTATCTGGAACACCTAACAATTGAAAGGAAGCCGGGAACAGGAACAACGACTGGTTATCGTAACATTGGTAAGGCATATAAAGTTAAAAGCATCCTTAAGAGAGCTCCTAACACATCTGGCAGAAAAACAGCTCGGTTAGCCCAATGCTCAGACTTTTTTGTACGTAAAGTGAAACGTAAGGCGGGACTAAAGTCCTACAAAGTTCAAAAAGTTCCCGATAGAAACGCTTTTAAAAATTTGGAGGCCAAAACCAGAGCTAGAAAATTGAAATCAAATTTTATAAAAAAAATACAACTGTTGTGTAATGGACGACGAAACTTATGTCCTGGCTGATTTTGCGCAGCTCCCTGGTCAAGAATTTTATGTTTCCGATGTTCGAGGAAATGTTGCGGAAAAATTTCGGTCAAAAAAGCAAACGAAATTCCCCAAAAAATTCCTAGTATGGCAAGCCATATGTAGCTGCGGCCAAAGAAGCCAGTCATTTGTGACATCTGGCTCTATAAACAGCGAAATTTATATCAAGGAGTGTTTGCAGAAGAGACTTCTTCCGTTCTTGAGTCAGCACAATGTATCCACTTACTTTTGGCCCGATTTAGCATCTTGTCACTACAGCAAGAAAGCGCTGGAGTGGTATAATGATAATAATGTGGTTTTTGTACCAAGAGAGGCAAATCCACCAAACTGCCCGGAGCTCAGGCCAGTGGAGAGATATTGGGCTCTTGTTAAAAAAGAATTAAAGGGCACAAAAAAGGTCTCCCAGGACATGCAAGATTTCAAACGTAGATGGACCACCTGCTCTAAAAAGGTGACAGAAACTACCATAAAAGCCTTAATGGGAGGGTTTCCGGAAAAAGTGGATAAATTTGTTCGTAGTGGTTAGAGTTCCATGCGGTTTTTTTGTTATGATTTTGTATTAAATTTTATTTAATAAAAATTTGGTTTGAAGTCTTAAAATTCAGTAGTCTGTTTTTTATTTAACTTTATGTGTGTTAACATTTTTATGATCTCACTCCTTACATATGAAATGTGTAACGAGTATTTATATGGAATACAAAAAAATTTACATATTATGAAAATATTTGAAATATTTTGTATGCACGTCGTCGTAACTTAATAATAAATTTAATACAAACAAGTAAAACAGTTAAATTCGGGCTTGCCGAATATAATTATATCCTCCAAAATGTAAAAAACTTTATTTGAAAAAAAAAATTTTTGTAAAACGTAAATGAAATAATTGAGCTCGAGGTCTGTTGTTTTAAATAATTTTTATTTTAATTCTCCGATATTTCGAAATTCATCGAATTTCATCGCAATATTTTGAAATTCATCGAATTTCATCCTCAGGGACACTTGTAAAAATTACACAAACAAAATAAACTTTAAGCTATAGTTGTTTTAAATTCGTCGTATGGTATTGAGTGCAATACCATACGACGATGTTAAAACGATGTGTAATTTTTACAAGTGTCCCTGAGGATGAAATTCGATGAATTTCGAAATATCGGAGAAATAAAATAAAAATTATTTAAAACAACAGACCTCGAGCTCAATTATTTCATTTACATTACAAATTTAAAGGTCGAATAAATACAACATTAAATTTGTAAAACATTAAGAAAAAAAATTTCGTCGAAATTTTTGTTTTTTATAAAAAAATAAATTTCTATATCGCTAAAATGCAATACCAAACTTCTCTAAGCAACAACAAGTAAATATATTCAGTCTCGGTCATATCTGTGTAATAATTTGGAAATTATCGCCATTTTAACAGACGGACATCGCTAGAATATCTTAGAATTTTACACCAATATTTCAATGAGTTACAAACGCTATAACAAACTTATATATACCCTCTACCTAAGTGTAGGGTATACAAATAAGGAAATTTGATAGAATGAACAAATTCCTTTAATGCTTTTGAAGAATTTAACAAACAAATTTTACTAAAAAAATAAAAAAAATAAAAATATATAAAAAGAAATTTTTTCTGTTCAAAAGAAATTATTTTTATACAAACAACAAACGACAAGAGCGACAACAACAATTACATAGACAGTTACTAAACCATAAAAGGGCAAAGTTTTCTTATAAGTACCTAATGTAAAGTACAGTAAAGAATAAATGAATTTACGTACGTAAGTACGTATGTATAGAAGAATGTGTAAAATGTCAAATTAGAAAATTAAGTAATTTTCATTGTACCAACCAAGCCATTATTTCGGTTCGGCAAGCAACTGCTGCTGCTGCTGGTGTTTTTTAACCATGAAAGAGAAATAAAAACCACAAAAAGAACAATAAAAGATACAGGACAAACAAATTTTCATGAAAAGCAAGAAATTCAAACGACATCAAGTATTTAAATATATTGGGGGGTAAATAAAGTTTTTTGGCAGCTAAGTTAAGGGGTCACTGAAAATATATATTTCCACTTCCCCTAAAAGGTTACGATCGATTTTGATTTGAAATTTTGCTCCAATTTGCTCTATCTTGCTTAGTTTTCGAGATATCAGAATTTTAGATTTAGGACCTTATTTTTAGGACCCAATAGATTTAACACATTTAAAACGTAAATAACTCAAAAACTATTACTCGAATTTCCTTCGGGTAATTGATGTCCTTGTTCTTCGACCCAAGAACTATAAAATTGCTTCGAAACTTTTTGTCGTATCGCCGGTAGTTACCGAGATATTAGCATTTTAAAATTTCCCGGAATTCGAATTTTTTATTAAAAATTAGGATCCATGATATAAACTATAGGGTCACCATCGATTTTGATCCGAAGTTTTGCTCCGTTTTGCTCTATCTTGCTTAGTTTTCGAGATATTGGCATTTTAAATTTTATATATTTTAAATTTTCGTTATGCCGTGGAGTGAACGATGTTTTTTTTTTTTTTTTGAAAATGAAAATTTTCATTCGGTGAGTGAGTGAAAATATTAAATTCTCATTTGAAAATGCTTATGAGAATTCTCATGAAGATTTTCATTCATTCACCAGCCCACGTATTTTTTTTTCTTTCATTCTTTCATTGCACATAAAATGAAACAAGAGAAAACAGAATGTTTTTCATTTTCACAAAAAATTAATGAGTGTGCACAAATGAAAGCTTCTTTCGTGAGCACTTACCCTGCATAAAATATAAACTTTTGAATTTCGTGTCTTAATACCTGCCGAATGATGGTGGGAAAATTTATCAAAAAAATTTGTTAGGGCTTCCTCATAAAAAAGTTACGTTTTTCGACCAAATTCAGTTCCAATTTTTTTAAATTTTGGCCGTTGGTTGCCGACTAAAGATGGCCTGGCAAAATTTTTTCATAAATTTCCTCGCAATCAGATATTCTGTGGCCATCGTTCGGCAGGTATAACGAAACGAAATTCGAAACTTTATTTTTGAAGGGACGCCATTACGTATACTGCTCCACACAGAAAATACATTTAATACAATTAATTTCATTGTTAATACAATTAAAAATTTAATTGAAACTGAGCCTACATTGAATTTTGTCAATACAACAGTGACCTTTGTAACTTTTGAAAAAAATATCAACTCATTTTTGTCAATTAAACTCATTGTTGTATCAACGATGAAATTAATTGAAAAGTTTGCAATAAATTGTATTAGCGGAAATAAACATGCTTTAATGTCATTTTATTTAAAAAATCTAAAAAAAAAGAAAAAAAATCTAAAAAAAAAAACATTAACCTGCAGCTGGAATCGAACCCGCAACCAACATGATACGAGTCTAGAACACTACCACCGTGCTATTCCTATATATATTTGCAGTTGACTATACGCATATTTTCAAGGAAATAAACCGGTTTTAATGTCATTTTATTTAAAAATAATATAAAAGAAACTAAAAATAGAACACAAAATCTAAACAAACGTCTAGCGGCAGATGGAATCGAACAGGCAACGAACATGGTACGAGTCTAGCACACTACCACTGACTTTTTACTTGACTTAACGCGTATAAAATGTGTCTGTAGAATAGCAAAACAAAACTAATCTCAAAATAAAAATAAAAAATGTTTCCGCCAGTTGGCAGCGAACCCGCAATCTTCATGATTCGAGTCTAGAGGGATCATTAGTGAGATTTTTTTCAAAACATACCTTCTTCCTATCTCCACTTCCTAAGATGGCTCCCATACAAATTACAATGGGAGCAAATTTTATAAAAATTTACTTTTTAATGTAAGCCGACTTAGGGATTAGAAATAGCGTGTGGGTAAAAAAATGATGACGAGGAAAAATAAATGGGGCTCGGTCTCACTAATGACGCACCATTGGACCGGTAGAAGCTGATTAAATAAAACTGATTTTTAAAAAATAAAAAAAAAATTTATGGGGACCGCCTTAAGGGTTAAAGAAAAAGGATAGAAATATTCTAAGAAAAAGTTTGAATTAAAATTAATATTCGGTCGTTCATACATTTGACTGCTCTAGGGGCACTCAAAGGGCAGTTAGAGCGGTTGGAGGAAATTTTTTATTGGAGCCCCTTAGGAATTATAGATACGAGTGTTATTTGGTTCGGAAAAGATGTTTACGGGTAAATATTTCTATAGGAAAAAAGTATCAAAATCCAGGATTGCCTCGAAAAATGTTAAATGATTTGAAGTCAAAAATTTTTCGTTTCTCTAGAATTTCTATAGAAAAGTGTAAAAGAATCTGATAATTTTGGTGTAGGAAGAACGTTTCGGAAACCTACACAGAGAAAAATAAATTTCCAACTGAATTTTTCAGTTGTATCAACTCAAAATTCGGTTGCTGCAACTAAATTTCGCTGTGTTCGGATGAATTTTTTTGTTGTTTCAATTAAAAGATAGTTGTATTAACAAAATTTAGTTGTTACTACCGATATTTAGTTGTCACAACCTTAACACAAATGCATCAACCCACTTTTTTTTTGCAACAACTGAATTTCAGTTGGAAATTAGCAAATTTGTTTTCTGTGTGTAGATTTTTTTTTTTTCAGAATCATAGTATTTTCTTTAGGAAAAACATTTAAGATTCTGATATTTTTCAAGAAGTTTTCTATGGAAAAAGTGTCTTTAAAACTGATAATTTTTCTAAAAATTAAATTAAATTTTTAGGTTGGAAAATTGCCTCAGTATCACATTTAAAAATGTTGCCCGATATTAGGTTAAATGAGCCAATTGGCAACAAAAAGAAGACTTTTTCACTCAAATTTTTTTTTGTGTATTTGCTACAAAACAAATGCACAAAAACATTGATATAATCGGTTTATGTTTGGAATTGGGATCCATTTTTCGGGAAACACTAATGTAGGATCAAAAGTCCAAAAACTTTTCTTTACACCCAATACTTAGTACTTGTTAATAGATGCGTACAAAACATTAAAGAAACAAAAATAAAAAATAAACAAATGTTTAAAAAGTACCACTTTTCTTTATTTCCCAACAGCACAAATATACCCTCAAGAATGATTACTTATATACTGTTGTTGTTGTTTCTATTTTTGTTGTTGCTAATGATGACGGAAAGGATGAGGAAGGACAACTTGTACAGAGAGAGAGTGTGCACATTTCAAAAAGTTAATTTTAAGTAATAAAAAAGAAAAGTATGTACTATATAACAACCAACGTGCATGCATATTCACGCTTTGTCATCATTATGTTCTGTATGTTTTGTATTCATGTTGTTTGTTTAGTAGTACGATGAGAAGAGTACATTATAATAAGAAAGTGGCGAGTGAAAGTGTAGTGGTACTGTAGTATGAGAAATTATGAAAAGAAATTAGGAATATCGTAAGGAACAACTTTATTACTTTATATTTAAGTATTTAATTTAAACAAAATCTTTTATTTTAAGTTCTTATCTTTGCGAAACAAAATTTTGATATTTTTTTTTATAAATAACAGAGTTAAATTTTAAGTAAAAACTAATTTAATTTTTATTAACATTAATTATTATAATTTTATTAAGAGCTCTCGGTATAACGAGAATTTATTTCATTAAGAACCAAAAGAATAAGTTCAATAGGTTAAGAGAAAAAAAGGACTATTTTAAATTGTGAATTGCAATTATGCATGCGTATGAATAATATAATTTATAAAGAGAAATATAATAACAATCATACGCCACTCTATGCGACAGCTGAAGCTTGGCAATGCCAAGTTGGCATATGAGCAAATCCATGGGAAATTTAACTGACGGATCACCGAATTTGTTTATTGTTGGTTATTTGATAGAGCTTTGTAAATTACTGAAAATCGTATTTTTTTTAGATCAATACTTTGGAAGATATGGGCGTTTTAACAAGCGCTTTTTTTTTGACAATATTCAGTTTTTTTTAACATTTTTGTACTCGGAAACCGTAAGTCGTACGAAAAAACATATAAAAACAAAATTGTAGATAAAATTATGAAGATTTACTTTTTTTTCCGAAATTTCAACAAAAAATTTTGAAAACAATATTTGAATGCCCTTTTTTCCTGGGAAGGACACCATGGATTTCCAAAAGCAAAATTTTGTTTTAAAGTTTAGAATGCCCTTTTAACGCTGTTAAAATTTCAGATAGGTGTTTTCGTATTGTTGAGCAATAAATTTTCAAGGTTTGTTAGAGAGCCAAATATTTGATTTTTTTTTTTTTAAATTTTGGCAAAAAATCAAATAGTTGGCTTTAGACATTTTTTCGTGCTTTTTTACTCGGAAACCGTAAGTTTTACGAAAAAACTTTCTGTGACAATATTGTTGATAAATTTATGGAGATTTTAAATTTAGAAACAAAAAAAAATTCAAAAAAAATTCAACAAAAATATTTTAAAACAATATTGGAATGTCCTTTTATCCTATCAAGGACACCATGGATTTCCAAAACCAAAATTTTTTATTAAAGTTTAGAGTATCTTTTTAACGCTGTTAAAATTTTAGGGAGGTGTTTTTTCGCGTTGTCGAGCAATACATTTTTAAAGTTGGTAATAAAGCTAAATTTTTGATTTTTTGCTACAATTTTGAAAAAAATCAAATATTTGGCGATCTAAAAAACTTTAAGAATTAATTGCTCAACAATACGAAAAAAACCTCTCTGAAATTTTAACATCGTCAAAAGGACAAACTAAACCTTAATACAAAAATTTTGAAAGAAAGTTTGAAGTGAGGTTGAGATTGCTAGAAATAGAATTGTAGTGTTGGAAACTGTCAAAATTTATTCTGTAGAAACTATAAATATTCACATATATGAAAAACAGTTTTCATTAACAAGACAAACCGACATTTAAAAATCCTACTGAAGATGACACTAACTGGGGTGTTTGAAACCGGTATAGGAAATACCAGAAATGTCTATAATTTTTAGAAATTCAATTTTTCTTCTGCATTTTTTCAACTTGAACCCTTATAACAAATATAATTAGAGCCCGTGCTCGATCTGTACTTACAGAAAAAATCAAACAAAAATTTTGATTTTGGAAATCCATGGTGTCCTTCCCAGGAAAAAGGACATTCAAATATGGTTTCCAACATTTTTTTGTTGAAATTAAAAAAAAAAAAAAATTGTTTCTAAATTTTAAATGTTCATAATATTATATACAATATTGTTTCATAAGTTTTTTCGTACGACTTACGGTTTCCGAGCACAAAAATGTTAAAAAACTGTCTAAAAGTCATTATTGTCAAAAAATCCAAAAATTTGGGTTTTAATCATTTACGAAGCTTTATCAAATAACCAACCATAAACAAATTCGTTGATCCGTCTGTTAAATTTCCCATGGATTTGCTCATATACATTTGGGTGGCTTGAATAATGTTTTTTTCGAAATTCCTCGATCGCCGGGCAATTTATGGTTCGCTTTGTTCTAAAAGCTCTATGTTTAAATTTTTAGTCAAATCGGAAAAATTTTAAAGTTTTAAAATATTTATAGACATTTTTATTTTTTTAATATTTTTTCCAAGTTCAAACATTAGAAATTTAAAAAACCGTTTAAATATTTTATTCAGTGTTCAACTAATTTTTGCAACGACCCAAACAAAAATTAAAAATTTTTAAATGCAGGAAAACAGTCGACATTTTTTTGACCTCTAATTATTTTGACCACCAATTTTTTGTAAAGAAAGAAAATATTTTATTTTTTAATAATAAATAAACATCTTGTAAATTCACGAGATTTCCTTGTACGTTTTATTGCGCCAAAAAAGTTGTAAATTTACAATTTTATTGGTTAAAATCTTGTAAAATTACGAAAAAGCTTGTAATTTTTACTAGAAATTGTCGTAAAATAGGAGGTAGCAAAAAATCTAGCAAAACCACGAAACCTCCTTGTAAGTTTTATCGCGACAAAAAAATGTAAATTTACAATTTTATTGGTATATAGCTTGTAAAATTACAAAATTTTTGGTAAAAAGCCTGGAAAATTACAAGGAATTGTTGCCAAATAAGAGGTAGCATAAAAAAGTTACAAACTTTTCTTGTCGTTTTACAAGTTTTTTTTTGAGTGTGGACCGAAAATATTAAAATTTATGGTACCCGACCTCTCATCATAATCGTTTTATTTTCCATTTTTTATTTTTTTTTGCCTGGGCGATTTCATGCAAAACCTTTATTTTTTTTTAGAAAAATAATCGCAACTCTGTCAATTGTTATCCGATATCGATATCAGGATAAAGCTCATCGTATTCAGAATTAAATTTTCTTAAGAATATATGAAGGTTGCGAGAAAAGTAATAAAAACATTCAAGGGTGCCTGTCAAGTTCGATGAGCATTTTTGTGACCTTTTCGACGAGACCTACAACCTTCGTTAGCTCATTTGAAAAGTATACACTCAGAAAATTATGTAAGTTACTACATGTAAGTTGTTTGTATATTTTACAGTAGTTAGTTGTTTTCAACTACAAAGTCAGTTGTTTGTGTATGAAAAATATCAAACAACTATTTGTGTTAGTTATTTTAAGTCGTTTTTTTGAATAACTAACAAAAAAGTACTGTTATGTAGTAACAGTTATTTTAAGTAGTTAATTTTATTTTTTATCTCTGAAAAATTTTCAAAAGTTTTTTTCCAAAAAATAAATTTTCGCTTTTTATTTTTCACAACTTTTTTTAAAAAAAAAAAGCTTTGAAAAAATTTGGTCTTCAATTTTTTTTTCTGAAAAATTTTTTGAAAAAAAAAAAATATACATTGATTATTTTTTACTACATTTTAGTTGTTTTGACTACAAATGTTAGTAGTTTTTACTACATAAGTCAGTTGTTTTTTGTCAGTTAAAATAACTAACATTGTTAGTTGATTTAACTGAAAAAGTAGTTGACCCCAAAATAACTTACAAAGTAGTTATTTTAACTGACATTTTCAGTTGATTTTACTAACATAATTTTTTTAGTGTATTCGATTTTTTTTTTTTTGTAGTACAGTGTAATTAAATGTTGATGAACGACTTTCTTTATTATTATGTTATTTCTGAAACAATCTACAGAAATGGTCATTATTAAAAACTGTTCCTTAACAAATGTTTTTTTTTTTTTGAAAAAAACAAGTATACGGAAAACTGTTTAAACAAACTACAAACAGTAAACGACATTATTTTTTAAGTGTAGCTCTTACCCAGCAAAAACATGGTAATGAGTGGTGAAAAGTAATCATTACCAAGTACATTTTTTATAATGAGTACCCATTACCATTAACATTATTTTAAGCCCAAAAGTAACTACTTCTCAGTAATATGTTATAAAAGCACCTCTAAGTAATATTGTCTTCTTGCACTTGCAGTTTTTAACCTTTACAATTCAATTAACTTAAAAAGTACTCAAAAACTTAATAAAATTTACGCAATTTTTAAGTTTTAGTAAAAACAAGTTAAATTTTAAATGTTTTAATTAAATAATTATTTTACTTCTTATTGGTAATGGGTTTTTACTCCTTATTAGTAATCCGAGGCAGTAACTACTTATTTATCTCCATACTCTTCACTAGTTATTTTTGTCTCACGCCCTTGTTAAAATAATTAGTGTTTCATTCAATAAGTAACTACTTATTATCATCTGTTTCGGATTACAAAACCCATTACTAGTAATGCCAATTTTTGCTGGGTAATATCAATTTGTTTGTTTGTTCGTTTGTTAAGTATAATTTGTAGTGAAGAGGTGGCAAGTTCAATATGTAATCCCAATTTACATACTACATGTTGTTGCACTTCAACATAAATTTATATACACATTTTTTAACTGCTGTTGTGTTGTTGCTGTCAGTTTCGTAGCACAAATATTAGTGATTTAGAAAGACACACTTAACAAACAATATGTGCTACCGTAAGGCATAAAAAAACACATTTAATTGAAACAGCAAAAATAAACGTTTATTATACCCTACACTACTCTGTGGTATAGGGTATAATGAGTTTGTGCTGATGTTTGTAAGTACCCGAAATATTGGTCTACACTCAAAGAACTGTAAAACAGTTTGTCATAAAAGTTCGTCCAATGAAACTTTTTAATGAAGTTTTCATAAATATTATGAAAATTTTCATAAATATAATGAAATGTTTCATAAATACTATGAATATTTATGAAACATTTCATAAATATAATGAAACAGTTTCATTGAACGAACTTTTATGCTGAGTTTCATTATAATTATGAAGCTTTTTCTTTGTGTGTAGACCTACCTTCAAGTATACCGATCGATTCAGAATTACTTTTTGAGTCAATTTAGCGATGTCCGTCCGCCCGTCCGTCTGTCCATCTAACGGTTTAAGCAATTTTCAATCAATTGACTTGAAATTTGAAACTTAAGCATCTTTTGACCCAAGAACGAAGCCTATTGAAATTGGAAAAATCGGTCCACGGAAGAGCTAGCCCCCATAAAAATGTCCCCTTTGAATTAGGCCTAAATGACTTTTATAACCGTATTATAATAGATATCGGTTTAAAATTTAATAGGTAATCAAATGTTGTATGCACGATCATCATTCCAAATTTCAAAAGAGTCGGGTCAGTTCTTCTTTTAGTCCCCATACAAACCACCGCGGTGGTGGACGGTGCACCGTCCCAAAATTCATAAAAGTTGGAAATATTTAATTAATGTTTTTTTTTTGTAGGTATTAAACGTGTACTCTGGTAACCTAAGCTAATCTTAATATAATTAAACCACTTTTAGACTTAGTCCCCATATAAAAATTTCGCCCGATATTTGCTAAATCGGTTGGCAACACAAATAAGGCAATTCCATTCAAATATTGTGGTGTGGTTTCTACACTTATTAAAGATAAAAATATAAATTAAATCACGTTTGGACGGGACCCATTTTCCGGAAAACACAGATATAGGGTATCACATGGTCGGTTTTGACCGACTATAATTTTCCTACTTGTTTTAGATTGAATTAGACGGAAAAATAACAACAGCAAATACGAACATGTGAACATTGTATGTTTTGAATTGAAGTTTAAATTTTTGAAATAATCAATTCTTAATTCATTTAAAAATAGTAAGGAAAAAATAGTCCGTCAAGACCGACAAATATCCTACAAACATCAGTGTTTCCCGAAAAGTCCTAACATCTATTGAATCTAAAAATTTAAAGCTTTATTATGTTGTATATTTAGAACATAAATTTTCATTATGTCTACTTACATACCAATATAAGACTTTATGTTTTGCCAC
Source organism: Pegoplata infirma (assembly GCA_963921195.1). NCBI lineage: Eukaryota > Metazoa > Arthropoda > Insecta > Diptera > Anthomyiidae > Pegoplata > Pegoplata infirma. The sequence continues at coordinate 259,120,476 of OY992536.1, read as the reverse complement.
TAACGATTGTCAATTTGCTAAATACTCTGGACAATGGAATTTGACGAATTCCGAAACACGTGCCGAGTAAGTCTTGCAAAATGACCAAACTAATCAATTTAAAACAAAAAACTTTATAAATAGTTTCTTGAAAATTGTTACTTTGGCAATATCATCGTAATTATTAGTAAAAGAAATATGACCTTGAGCTAGAAAATTTTTTCATATAATTATTTGCAAATAAAAAAAAAATGTTGAAAAAAAATTCCGCAAAAAAAAAAAAAAATATTAAAAGAAATGTATTAAAGGGTATATACCAATGGTTCCCAACCTTTTTTGGGCCATGCCCCACTTTTAAGCTAACCTACACTCAAGAAAGATGTGTAAATTTTTCAAATTTGTTTTAAAATTCAAAATTTACTTGTAGTTAAGCAAACTTTTTGTTAAAATCATCTTTTAAACAAAGTTTTTAGCAAAAGTTTTCAACAACCAACAAAATAATTGAATTGAACTAAAATAATATTTTTTTTAGTTTTTTAACAAAAAAAATCTTTTAAATTTGCTCGTTGCCCCCCTGAAACATTCAAATTGCCCCCCAGTGGGGCGAGAATCAAAGGTTGGGAACCATTGGTATATACATTAAATTTTACTCATCTAATAATTTTCTAATGAAACTTCCCCATCCCTAAACCAGTTTTCCATTTTCAAAACTTTAACATAAGTAAATTAAGCATTTTCAATTTAAACATAAAAAATAATATATTTACCAACAAACTCCATCACTAGATCAAAAATGTTGATACCCTATAAAAAAAAAAAAAAACTAACATCCATCCAACAGTTGATAGATTTCATGCTTAAAAAACTTTTTTGGAATATAAACTTTTATTTTTACGATGTCCTAAAATGTTCTGTTCTAAATAGTTTTAACAACATTATTCTCGCATAAAGTTTTTTTTTTTTGTCTCTAACATTTTACGATTGAAATCATAAAAATGAATAAAAAATTGTTGTTGCTTTATTTACTGTTGTTTTAAATGTTATTAGTCGAGTATTTTTATTAAATGGAAAACTAATAAAAATTTTAGAAAAAAATTTGTTTATTTAAAAATATAGGATAAATAAACAAAATAAAAATTCTGGTAATAAATGCTAATATTGCTGTTTTGTTGCCTGTAATCATAAAATATAAAATTTTAGTACAACGGATTATGGCGAGTAAAAATTTTAAATTTAATATTTTATAGCTGCCACATATGGGGCATTTCATTTTAATAATTAAATATTCTGTTTTTAATTTTTAAATTAATAAAAAAATATTTATTACTCGACCATTAAAATTTTATTTTCAGAAATATTATTCTAGCTCAAGGTCATATTTCTTTACTAATCATTACGATGATATTGTCAAAGTAACAATTTTCAAGAAACTATTTATAAAGTTGTTGGTTTTAATTTAAATTGATTGGTTTGGTCATTTTGCAAGACTTACTCGACACGTGTTTCGGAATTTGTCAGATTTCATTGTCAAGAATATTTAGCAAATTGACAATCGATTTGGCATTCAACAAATATTTTTCAAATTTCGATTGTAGTTTTTGAATTTCAATTGATATTCATTTAAAATTGACGATTCGACTTTTAAATGAAATGACCCAAACATTAGAAAAAAATTATTGTTTGTTTTTGTTGAAATGTGTTTTAATTAGATTTTTTAATATTTTTGTTTAATATAAAGTTTAATGGAGAAAAAAAGTTTTTTTTTTGATTTTTGAATCATTTCTTCTTTAGAAACTAATGATATTTTCATAGGAAGAAAGGTTTTTAATATTTTTTATACAAAAATAAAATTTATACCTATCCAACGGTGGCATTACCTTGTAAAAATTCGGCTTCGCTAAAACTTTTTTCACAATGTGTAAATTTTAGGGGGTACTTACACTGCGAATCACATCAATAAGGAATCGAGTTTTTCACTTTTTAATCGAATATATCTCTGTAACGAATAGGCGGAAAAATATAAAAAAATGCACTGTTAGAGACCATTATCTAGCTAATAATGTCAAATAATAACAATAATCAAAAGACTGAAAGAAGTCGTTTAAAAAAATATTTTTTGGCAACTTGTTAAAAAATTACTAGTTTTTTATGAATCACTTGAATAAGGAATTTTGGAATACAGACCAAGCAGGACCTGAATCCAATTTTTTATGGATAGCAATTCCTCAAACAATAAAAACATAACAGTTTTGTTTCGAATTTCAATAAAAATGAGACTCACAACAGCTCCCCAGCAGAAATAAATCGAGATTTTGGCGACACAGCATCCGTTTATAGCATACCGTAGCGCATCCAAAGAGCGCTCTTAGGGATGCAGTAAAAGGAAGGGGAAAAAATTTTAATTTTTTTTTAAGATTTTTTATATAAAACTTATAATGTGTAATTATTTTTTGATAAAATTTCACACTTGCTTTCCTTTTTAATATTTTTAACACTTTTTGAATAAAAAAACATGAGTTTTAGACAAAGACACATGATTTGACTGCATCATTATTGCGCATTAATCAGCGCTGCAAAGAGCGCTTCAATCATAGCATCTTTGACCGCTGTTCCCAAACAAAATCCCATAAAAAATGTGAAAATAAAAAGGTCCGATATTTTTTTGATGTTCACTTCCGATTTTTTTTTTTTTCATTTTGTTTCACATAAATAAAGTTTTGTAAAGTAAAACGAATGAATTTTTTTGTTATATTTTTTTAAATTTTAGTTATTTGATTTCAACTTTGAATTTACAGCATCTTTATTCTGCTTAAATCAGCTCTACAAAGATACATGAATTCACTGCATCTTTAATCTGCTTAAATCAGCGCTAAAAAGATACATGAATTTACAGCATCTTTATTCTGCTCAAATCAGCGCTCTAAAGACACGTGATTTCAGTGCATCTAAAGAGCGCTGTTTCTGTGTATCCAACTAGCGCTCTAAAGTGGGACATCGCCTTAGCGAATCATGCATGAATTCAGCGCAATTGGATGCGCTCCTTTACTCAAGTTCCCCTTCCAAAAGCTGCTGAACGTTCAGCAAAATTTCTGCTGGGTCTTAGCTCTTCCGAAATGATAAAAGTACTGACTTTTAATTCCATAGTATTAAATGCCGTTGAAATCGCGAAAATTACAGTGAGGGGCAAACCTATCAAATGCAATTATTTAAATAACATTAAGAACTATGGGAAAAAACATGAATGGGCGAACTTAAATGGCAACAACAGAACGAGATCGACCAAAATTTTAAGAATTCCCACGAATTCCACGTTGACAGGTTCCAAATTTCTCAAAGAAAGTGGTGATTTTGTGGGTATTTGTATAGTCCATCACGATTAAAAATTAAATGAGTTTATAGTCTGTTGAAAAATGCAAAAAAAAGCCACCACTTTATTCCAAACTTAAGAAGCATCGATGGTAACGTATGGAACAGTGATGATGCTACAGTAGAATATCGCACCCCATACCATAAAAGCACCTTCTATGATCTGTCTGCTAAGCAAAAACTTATTTATTAATAAAAACTTATTGTCTCAAATCACCGAAAACAATTATATCCGTCTAATGCAACGGTATTAATTTTTTGTTCGTCGGAATAAATTACTTTAAAAATTTCTGAGAACGTGTCATTGTATTCCTGGCGATATTAAGGCGCTGCTAACTACGTTTGGCATTTAGCTATTAATTTTTGCATAATTTTCGACGAGCACTGATCTCACTTGACTTTTAAATGCGACGGACTGTACAAATACTCGCATTAACGCCACTTTCTTTGAGAATTTTGAAAGATGTCGGCGTAGAATTTGGGGGAATACTTAAACTTTTTGGCGATATCGTTTTGTTGTTGCCATTTTAGTTCGCCCATTCATGTTTTTTCCATAGTTCTGAATGTTATTTAGATAACTGCATACAGCATTTTTTTCCCTCTCTATTATTTCCGCGATTTCAGCGGCCTTTAACACTTTTTCAGTACTTTTTCCTTTTCGGAAGTGCTAAGAGCTTTGTGAGTCCCATTTTTATTGAAATTCGAAACAAAACTGTTTTTTGTTTATTGTTTGAGGGATTTCTATTCATTGCAAATTGGATTCAGGACCTACTTGGTCTGTATTCCAAAATTCCTTATTCAAGTGATTCAAAAAAACTAGTGATTTTTTAACAAGTTGCGGAAAAATATTTTTTTAAAGCACTTTTTCTGTCTTTTGATTATTGTTATTATTTGACATTATTGGCTAGATAATGGTCTTTATCAGTGCATTTTCTTATATTTTTCCGCTTATTCGTTACATAGATATATTCGATTAAAAAGTGAAAAACTCGATTCCTTATTGATGTGATTCGCAGTGTATGTGAAAACATAGACCTACGATATTCACATGAATATGAAATAATCTTTATTAAATTTTAGTCGACACGTAATTTTGCTCTAGATGTTATTTATGATAGTTCGGGAGGAATCGGAATTTTCCCCAAGGTTCACATTGTTTCATAACACTGCACTTAGATAATTATTGCAGTTACTACATGACGGTGGTTTGTGTAGTAAGTAGTAGTTGTTGTTTTCAACTACAATTTCAGTTGCTTTAGTATGAAAAATCTTAAACAACTTTTTTTGCAATTGTTTTAAAAATAAACACAAAAAATTACTACATTGTAGTAACAGTTGCTTTATGAAGTTGCTTTTAGTATATAAAAAAAAATATTTTCCTAGAAATGTTTAGAAAAAGTTTAAAAGGAGTTGAAAGTGTGGAGCAGAAACTTTTACCAGATAAATAATAAATAAAATAATTTAATTACAATTTATAAAAGGTAATAAAAATATTTTTTTTGTTTTTTTAAACGATTTTACCGTTTTTAACGATTTAGAAGATTTTTTTTTGTTAATAAAAAAAAATGCAGACAATTTAAGTTACAGTAAAAAGAACTGTAATTTGAAGTTGTTTTCTGTAGTTGTTAATCAATAGTTAAAACAACATTTATTGGTTGATTTTACCATAAAATGTAGTGCACTGAAAATAATAACTCTGTTAAATTACAGAAAAACTCTGCTAATTTAACAGAATTAAATTACAGAAAAACTCTGTTAATTTAACAGAGTACACCATAAATTTCCAGCTAGCAACATTTCTTGGTAATTTTACTGTAGACGCCTTAACAACAACAAATGTAGTTGTTTTAACTGTCTTTTTTAGTGGAATCTACTGCATAATTTTTTGAGTGTGATACGGCCGATAAGCTGAGACACCCCAAACTTAAAATTGTCTCAGTTTCAGGCAAATCGGTTCATAAATGTTGCAGTACTTTCCTTTTTCCACTAGAAAAATTTTCAGTTTCTTAATAATTTTTCCTGACACAGGTTTTTCTTTGAAATATTTATACCCTACACTACTCTGTGGTACAGGGTATAATGAGTTTGTGCTGATGTTTGTAACTACCCGAAATATTGGTCCTAGAACTACCTTCAAGTATACCGATCGACTCAGAATTACTTTTTGAGTCGATTTAGCGATGTCCGTCCGTCCGTCCGTCCGTCCGTCCGTCTGTCCGTCCGTCTGTCCGTCCGTCCGTCAATTAATCAATTGACTTGAAATTTGAAACTTAAGCTTTTTTTGGCCCAAGGACGAAGCCTATTGAAATTGGAGAAAATCGGTCCATGTGAAGACCTAGCCCCCATACAAACGCCCCCTTTGGATTCGTCTTAATAACTCTTACAACCGTATTATAATTGATATCGCTTTGAAATTTAGCAGGTAATCAAATTTTGTGTACATAAATCATCATTCCAAATTTCAAAGGAATCGGGTCAGTTCTTCTGGTAGTCCCCATGCAAAACACCCTCCCGATATTCATATAATTCCCTCAAAATTCATGAAAACGGAAATTTTTGATAAAAATTTTATTTTTAGGTGTTAAACGTTTATTTTAGTAACCTAATCAAATCGGAATACAATTGGGCCATTTTTGGACTTAGTCCCTCATATAAAAAATTTGACCGATTTTCAGTTAAATAGGTCTATTGATAAAAAATAAACCAATTCCACTAAAATTTGATCCGTGTGTGTTTTCTACACTCAATAAAGATCTAACAAAAGACAGATCCAATCGGTCCATGTTTGGACTTGGGATCCATACCTACATTCCAAATCTTTCGTGGAATATTCAGGTCTTTAGTGGATTATTATCATACAAAATTTTAAAGTTTTAAAAATAAATTACTATACACTTAGTTCAATGCTGTTTTTAATAGGGGCATAACTTTCCGTTTACCAAAATTTATCTATTTTCCATTTCTACGGTCACTTCAGGCAGACTATTAAAATTATGAATTCATTCACTTTTGTAAATTATGAACATTAAACTATGATACTAAATTTACCTTATATTTTAAAGCATTTGACATTACTATGTCACTCATACAACATAATTTCCGTTCTTTTTTTTCCCATAAAGAAAAACTACTAGTTAAGGGTAGTACAGTGGGTGTGTCAGAATTTTATCACTTCTACCTACACTACGACTACTTGTGTTTATAGTAAAATGACAAGATAAGAAAGTTTCCTTTGAAAGTTGAAGTATCCTGACGTTGATATAAAATATTGCAAGATATTTAATAAAAAAAAAAAAAATAAATAAAAAATTATAAGATACATTTATTTGTATTTATGTGAACAGACGATGGAAGTCACAAACAACAATAATAATATTTTGAACACAAAAGAAATTTAAGAATTTTTAAAATTTCAATATTAACTACACTCAAAATAGAAGTTTGTTAAAATGAAGTAAACGTACACACAAGAAATTATTGGTTAAAAATTTTAAATTAAATCTATTGATCAATAAAATTTAAATGAGTCAATCAATGTTTTGATTCAAATTTTTGTTATTTTACCAGATTTTTTTTCGCTTTAATTTATTTGAATAGATTAATTCAAAAATATACAAAATAATCGGGTTTTACTTTTTTTTATTGTTAGCAACATATTGGAAAGCAAAAAAGATGTATTTTTTGATAATTTTGTCATAAGCTTACAATTCATTTGTTAAATCAATCATTATTTTGATTGACTATGAATAAAAAATTGATCAAATTTTTGATCAACATCGAAAATATGATTGATTGAAAAAAATTTCAATTAATCACCTACAATTTGATGATTGGTATAACAAATTTTTTAATTGGAGGAATTTCAATCAAAAAATTGATTGAATCCGCGTTTTTGTTGATTGAAATTCGTTTCAAATTTTTTCAAATTTATACTATGAATTTGCTATGATCATTTATAAATTGTGTTGGACAAAAAAAGTATTAAAATATAACAAAAAATCCAGCTTGGTTTTTCTTACTGCAGAACAACCAAGCTTTAATTTTTTTTATGACCCATTGATCTTCACAATTTTAGTTTACGGCAACAATGCTTTGTAGGGAATTTTTTAAAAAATCAAAGAAAGTCACCGAAATTTTATTTTTCAAAAATTTTTCGTTGGTGTAAGAAACCTAAAACTTTAGTTATATTCCCATAAAAATATGTGATTATATTTCATTAGAGCGGCATTTTTATTCATGGCAAAATATTTTGTACGTCCGGGCAAATTTTAATTTTCCTAGGCCTAACACTTATGTGGTACAAATTTGAGGGCGATCGGAATAAATTAACCCGTGGCGACCTGCATTCAAAGTTTTGAATTTTTGAAATTAAAAAAAAAAAAAAAATAAAACAAAATATGTGTTGCGTTTTTTTTATTTGATACGCTTAACACGAATATCAAACAATTTTTAAAATCAGTCAAACAGTTTTCGAAATAACGCTATTTGAAATTTGCAAAATGGGGGTTTTTATACCCTCCACTTATTGTTAGTGATAGAGGGAATATATAAGTTTGTCATTCCGTTTATTACCGAAATATTATCGAAATATCGGTCTGGGACCCCATAAAGTATATCGTCGATGCGCCAACCAAAACCGCTATGTGTATTTTAAAATTTTTTGAAGAGACTTTATAAACAGCTAAATTTGGTACTTTTGTGCTGTTTTTTAAAATTCAAATCAATGTAAATAGAAAATATGAAATATTATTTAAATATGTATGAAAGAAATATTGTTTAAATCACCGCAAAAGGTCAAAATAACGCTGATTTATAAACCTCTTAAAAAAATTTGGAAAAACACATAGCGGTTTTCGTTGGCGCACCGACGATTTATATTATTGATCAGTGATCGATTTTAAGACATTCTAGCGATGCCCATCGGTTTTTCTGAGTGTCTGTCTGTGGAAATGGCTATCACGACCAAAATATTACACGCAGATGACTGAAACTTAACATATTTACTTGTTGTTGCCCCGAGAAGTTTGGTATTGCATTTGAGAGATATCGGTTTAGCGGTTCAAAAGTTATGAAAGAAAATGTAAGGACACCTCAAAAAATTTTGGTGTATTCAACATAACTAGTGTTTAGGGTCCGGAAATTCCCGGGTCGCAATTTTTCCGAAAAATCCGGGAATTTTATAAAATAAACCTTTTTACATAAAATTGCTTATTTTAATTTAATTTTAAATATATTTCAACAGAAAAAATTTTAAATTGTTTAAAAAACACTACTCAAACGAGTGATGGCAACTTTCTACAGCCAAAACACGCAAAACAGTAACTCAAAAATCGGTCAATTTGAAGTGAAAGGCACCAAAAAGCGCTAAAAACTATTTTTAATTAAACGGTTTTAATAAAAAAATTTATAAAATCATCAGGCCTATTCAAAAAATAAGTTTAAAAAATTGATAAATAGTTGTTTAATTTTTAAACAAAATTTTCTCTGTTTTTATTGTAAAACATACATTTTTTTAAAGAGATTAGTTGTAGAAAGAAAGTGCTAAAGGCGCTAAATGAAAAAGTTAAAACGCGACAGTTTAGCGTTTTTTTTTTTAACGCGCTAGGTTTAAAAAATGCGCTTTTAAGGTGGTCAGAAATCGTTAAATCTAGCGCGAAACGCTCTGAATTGGTATTTTAGGGAATGAGCTGTTTGGAGATTGAAAGGTCTTGAATAGTCTTTTGCTCCAAAACGCAAAAAAATTTTTTTCTATTTCTTCTCTTACATTTATGTCAGCATTTAATTGTTAATTGTGTTTTAATTAGTTGTACACATATTGTTTATTTCTAATAAAACCCGGGATTCCCGGGAATCCCGGGAAATTAATTTTTTATTTCCCGTTTCCCGGGAAATTAAAAAGTCCGGGAATTCCCAAACACTAAAAATACAAAATGCTTTAATTTGGATGCTGGTTGACATATGAGGCATTCCACACCAAATGTCCCGCTACAGAAAAACATGTGTCCTGTGATTTTCTGAATGTAACTAAAAAAGTTGCGTTTTTGGTTTTTCTATTTTTCAAAAACTGGGCTTAGGAGGCGTGGTCAAATATTGGAAAAATTGTCAAATTTGTGGCGAGTTGTCTTGATTAAATATTTATCACATTAAAACGGTATGCACCACAATCTTAAAAATTTACATTCTTATATAGTTTTGTATGGGCTATCGATTAATTTTTTTTTTTTTTGGAAAATTTTCAGAACCCGTTCTAAAATTTTCCATTTTTTAAAAAAGTCAATTTATCAAAAATCCGGCCACTTTTTTTTGACATTTTTTTTCTAAAGTTTAGATGTTTGTCCATCCACACAAAAAAATTCCGAAACGCGTTTTTCGTTTTTTTTTTCGAGAAATCGCATGTGAATATTAAATTTCACAAAAATTTTGTAATTTGCTTGTATTTTCTTGTTTCAACGTAGCGAATCCCAGCAAAACTTAGATTACCAAATAAGGTATAAAATAAGGTATAGGATCTCTTATTTTATACATTGCAGCATTGATGATTTTAACAGGCGATGAGACTCAAAGTAATGCATCCACATTATCACAAAGAATACCAGTAAGGTATAAAATAAGTCATACATTTATAACGAAGAATACGAGTAAGGTGTAAAATATGTGATATTTTATAGGTTACGAGAAATGAAATAATATAGCAAACCAGAAGATAATATATAAGGTGTTACGAGTAGTGAATAAGTAATTTTGTATTAAATTTACTCACGTGATTGTAAGTGAGTGTAAGTAGAAAAAATATGCTCGTGAGTGTGTGTCGTTAGAAATTTCCTGTCGTGAGCCCATCTCTAGTTTAAACTAATACATTTTTTTTATAAAATAATTATTTTTTATGTTATTGTAATGCATTATGCATCCAATTATAAATAATGCATTATTTAAAACTTTCAAATAATACATAATGTAACCAAATATAAGTCATCCATGATTTAATGTTTAGAAATAATATATATGAAAAACATTTTTTCCAATAATCATGCATTACGTAGCAAATTATTAGTAATGCATTATTTTGCACTTGAAAATAATACGTTGTGGAACAAATGTTTGGTAAGACATCCTAAAATAATGCTACAAATAAGGTATATACATTACCTGGTAATGTGTTATATAATCACTACCCATTACCAAAGTTTTGCTGGGATGAGTACCAAATATTTACATAAATATTACTCATACGCTACGTTGAAACAAGAAAATACAAGCAAATTACTAAATCGTTATTAAATTCAAAATTCAAATGCGATTTTCTCGAAAAAAACGAAAAACACATGACTGAATTTTTTTGTGTGGATAGACAAACATCTAAACTTAAAAAAAAAAATATTTAAAAAAATAAAACAAAAGTGGCCGGATTTTTTATAAATTTACTTTTTTAAAAAATGGCAAATTTCAGAACGGGTTCCGAAAATTTTCCAAAAAAAATTCAGAAAAATCTAAGTGCATCTATGCATCTATGCATCTAAAAATTCTTAAAAAAAATTAAAAAATCCGAAAATTTCAAAAAGTTCAGAAGATTAAAAAGCAAAAGTTAAATTCGATTAATTGTTAGTCGATTCCATAAAAACCTTCTCAAATGCAGTGGCGGATACAGCTTTTGAATAATTACTTCTTTAAATAATTACAGCGCAAAGCTCACACTATCGAAAAATGTCAACACAAAAAAAATTTAAAATCAGAACGCTCCTTAAAAGGAGCTTTGTTTTTCAGTCTCAGAATCTAAGACTTTTTTCATACAGAAAATTTTTACGGAATCTAAGATTTTGTTTTTTTCACAGAAAAAGTCTCAGATTTTTAAACGCTTCACTATAGAAAAAGTCTCATACTCTAAAGAATTTTTGAGATATTTTTCTAATAAAAAAGGTCTCAGATTCTCAGACTTATTTCGTTTTAGATTCTGAGAACTTTTTTCAATGGAAAAGTCTAAGACTCTGAGACCGTTTTTCCTATAAACTTTTGTTTGTTAATTTGGTGATTGGTATAATAATTTTTTTATCAGAGGAGTTTCAATCAAAAAATTGATTGAAACCGCGTTTTTCGTGATTGAAATTCGTTTTCAATTTTTTATGTGTGAGTTTTTGTTGATCGACTCAGAATCACTTTTTGAGTCGATAAAGCGATGTCTGCACATTTAAACGATAGTTAAAACTTCAAATTAAAACTTCTCTTGATTTTAATAAATGTGGAGGGTATTTAAAAGTCTGCGCTGTCCGAATTTTAAACTTACTTCTTATTTTTTTATAAGTATAAAATTTTTCATCTCTGTTTTTCTTTTATGTAAAGATAAAAAAATACATAATTTTTTCCAATAATGGTTCATTAAATTTTCATTTATTTCCGAAAAATATGTAGAAAAACAAAAAAACATGAAAAAAAAACTTTTGTTGCACGTAATTACAAAGTTTTTCTATATTTTTTTTTATTATTATTTGTGTAAAAATAAAGAAGAAAACAAGTTAAATTTTTTTTATGTACTAAAGTTGTTCATAATGATTTTCTTTTTTGTCTGTAAATAGGTAAATGGAAGTAGGGTAAGTAGGGTAAGTAGTAAGAGGGAAGTGCTTCGTGGATAAGTCAAACATAAACCATCATGTAAATCATTAAGAGGTATAATTATTAATTTACTATCAATTTCTAGTATCCCCCTAGTAAATGTTTTAGTTGGCTTAACTTTAATTTGAGCAATCAAGGTAAGAAATTATTTTCAAATGAATTATAAGGAATGTAACCAAGGTCCCACACTCAGAGAGAGAGAGATATATAATTGTGGCAACCATAATTTAAGAACGTCAATAATGATTTAAAATTGTGTCATAATATGTTAAGTTAACATTGTTTATAGCAATCATAAAATTTTTGTTGCAATCATATTATGGTTCCAAATAATAATTTTCCCAATGTTTGCTGCAAAAATGTTATGGTTGCTACTAACAAGTTATAATCAAATTTTCAATCATACTATGACGCTATTAAATTATGGTTGCCACAATTATATCTCTTCTCTGTGTGCTTTCGCAGATCTTAATGAAATTTTAATAAATGTTTTCATATATATTACAAAGATTTTGGCTGGATTAAAATTGTATCATAATATGTTAAGTAGACATTGTTTACAACAATCATAAAATTTTTGTTGCAAACATAATATGGTCCCAAATAAAACTTTTTCCAATGTTTGCTGCAAACATGTTATGGTTGCTACTAACAAGTTATGATAAAATTTTCAATCATACTATGACGCTATTAAATTATGGTTGCCACAATCATATCTCTCCACTGACAATGAGTGCTTTCGCAGATTTTAATGAAATTTTAATAAATGTTTTCATATATAAGTATTACAAAGATTTCGCCTGGATTACAAATAAGCGTGACACAAAATTACACAGATTTTTAATTAATATTACAATTTCTATTACCCGGGTGAAAATGACCATGTATGTTCATATATGATGCATATATGGATGTCCATACATGTGCATATCCGTAATTTGAGGGTACATGTACATTAATGATCATATATTGTCATACATGAATTTGTATGTAAATTTTTTTTTTGTATTTTTTTCCATAAAACGTCTATATAATAGCTATTAATTGAAATTTGTTCAAATATAAACAATTTTAATTAATTTATGACACTGTTTTTTAATAAAAACTAACGAATATTTTAAAAATATACTTTGAACTTTATGATACTTTAGGGTAATCAAAGCTTCGAAGAATTAACCACTTTTCGAATGAATTCACAAATAAAATACATTCGATTTTAATAGTCTCAGTGACAATTATCTTTTAATATCAATATTTCTTGGAACGCATTCGATTTTGACCAGTAACACGAATTCTTGTTTATGAGAATTTTAAAAATTGAACGCATTCTTTATTTCATGCATTTATTATTCACGAGACTTTTAAAAATCGAATTTATAAAAACTTGCGCATTCAATTTCAAAGTCGAATGGAAAAGAAATTAAATACATTCTATATTTTAAAATCAAATGTAAAATCATTCGATAAATTGCGATTGGGGAACGCAATCATTAAAGTTAATTCAGAACACCAAATCTAATTAAGGAATGAAATCCTTCGCAGCTCTGACAGTAATACCGTCAGAGTGTTCGCATTTTCTTCTAAATTTGGTTACGTTAGTGCCGTTCATATTCGCCTATAGAATACAAAAATTATAATCAATTTTGATGATGTATGATCAATATTGTCCGACCGAAAGACTTTTTCAGACTGAACCCATACATGAATTTCGTCCAATTTTGCAAAGTTCTGCCGAACCCAACCTTTAAAAAAAATTGTTTTTAAGACATGTATGCTATGCAGATGCATAGCATATATGAAGGTGTGTGACATGTACCTATCCACACATAGTTGCATACATTTACATATATGGAATATTACATTACTTGCGTATGTTCATATATGCTTCCATATATGACATACATTTCCATATATTGTTCATATACTATCATACATGGAATCATGTATGAGCATGTATGAACATGTATGAACATACATGGTCATTTTCACTCGGGTAATTAAAAATTTTTTTTTTCTCTGTGTTCGATGATTAAAATAATCAATAAACTTTTTCAGAGTGTATGTTTAATTTCCAATTAAATATTTCTAATGATACAATCTTTCATATTTGCTTTGGGAAAATTAATCAAATATTTCAAATTACTCACAAAAGAAAATTTCAAAATTCCTAGAAAAATATAATCTTGCTTTATCAGTCAATATTTGTATTGAAATTATTCACATGACGTCTTAAACATGAAAATTAATTAAATTTAATATTTTGCAAGGCTAACTAATAACTTTATGTACTTATTCACGTACGTTCATATGTAATTTAGAAGAATTTCTAAGAAGAAAATCTGGTTTAATGTGAAAATGTATCCATCAGAGCTTCGAAGGATTTCATTCGTTAATTTGATTTGGCATTCCGAATGAAAATTGCTAACCCCAATCACATTTTAGCGAATTGAATAAATTCACTTTGTACACAGAAAAACAAAAACGCGGATTCAATCAATTTTTTGATTGAAATTCCTCCAATTAAAAAAATTGTTATACCAATCATAAAATTGTAGGTGAATGATTGAAATTTTTTTCAATCAAACTTTTATCGATTTTGATCAAAATATTGATTTGATTGATTTAACAAATGAATTCAAAGCTTTGACAAAACTATCAAAAAAATCATCTTTTTTGCTTTCCAATATGTTGCCGACAATAAAAAAAGTAAAACCCGATTATTTTGTATATTTTTTAAATAATCTATTCAAATAAATTAAAGCGAAAAAAATCTGGTATGTTGAAAATTTGTAATTCGACATTTAAAGAAAATAAGAAAAATTTTAATCAAAACATTGATTGACTCATTTAAATTTTGTTGATCAATAGATTTAATTGAAAATTGTTAACAAATAATTTTTTGGGTGTAGTAATTTGATTTTAAATCGAATGCATTTGATTTTTTTTTTCATTAGACTTATAAAAATCGAATGCATTCCAAAACGAATGCAATCGAGTTTTTTTTCATATAATTTGAAAAATCAAATGGCTTATTTATTTGATTTTAAAAGTGCATAAAAAAACTTAAAATGTCGATATCTCAAAAACTGAGCAAGATAGGGCAAAACGGAGAAAATTGTTGGTGACCATACTAACGCCGATACTCTGTCCATCTAAAAAAATTGGCATTCCAGAAAATGATTAAATGCGCATTTCTCGCTAAATACTGCCGACACAACAAAAAATCCAAAAATATTTTTGTAACTCCTGACTCGCAAAACACGACCACCAATTACCCAAAAAAACTACAGTTTTTTAGTTACACAGTTTTTCAAATTCTCAAGACCCTAAATTTCTGTATCTTGAAAACTTAAAGGTCGGCATAGATTTTGATCCATTTCGCGCTATTTTGTTTTCGAAAAATTTAAATTTTCGGGAATGACAATTATTTTAGATTCAAAACTAGGGTCCACTGGGGATTGACACATGTGAAAAGGGTCGGCTATACTATGAGAATTCTAAGCAACAAATATTGGGTTCCGTTTTGCTCTCTCTTGCTTAGTTTTTGAGATATCACCATTTAAAGATTTATTTTTCCACAATTTCAAAAAGATTATTACAAAAAACTTTTTTTAAAAGAAATTACTTTTGAAAAAAAAAAATAAAAAAATTTTGAAAAAAAATCCACGAAAAAAAATTTGGTTTAAAAAAATCAGCGATTTTTTTCTTTTTTTTCAAAAAATATGTTGTTTGAATGCCATTTGGTGTTCAATTATGTTCACATATGTCAACCAGCAGCCGAATGAAAGCATTATGTATTTTCAGGTTATGTTGAATGTATTGATATTTTTGTGGGGTCCTTACATTTTCGATCATAACTTTTGAACCGCTGAACCGATATCGCTCAAATGTAAAACCAAACTTCTCGGGAGAACTTCCAATAAATATGTTAAGTTTCAGTCATCTCCGTGTAATATTTTGGCCGTGATCACCATTTCCACAGACAGACAGACGGACATCGCTAGAATGTCTTAAAATCGATCGGGGATCATGAATATATATATTTAATGGGGTCCCAGACCTATATTTCGATGAGTTACAAACGGAATGACAAACTTATATATACCCTCTATCACTAAGTGGAGGGTATAAAAAACTTAAAAAGATGGACTGCATTCGCAATGGAATGATAAAAAATCGAATGCATTAGAATTTTTTAAATCCAAGTGAACAAGAAATCGAATGCATTCATTTTTGTCTATTCAATCGAATGTATTCCAAGGACTCCATCAATGTTGATTTATAAAATCGAATGCATTGACTATAAAAATCAAAAGAATTTTTTTTGGAGAATTCGTTCCTCGAAGCTCTGAAATCCATGAGAAAATTGATGATGATGATATAGACAAATAGAAAGGTCTATGAATCAAATGAAAATTGAATGGTTAATTAATTTTCTTGAATAGACACAAATGCAAAAAGTCAAAAAGAAATGTTAAGTTAAGAAAATAATAGTATCTAATTAATGAAACGTTAAAACATTATAGTTAATCAAGACAGACCATATAATACCCTACACCAGTCTTTCCCGGAAAATGAATCCCAAGTTAAAAAATGGACCGATTTTCTTAAAAAAATTTATAAAATAAAGTTTGAAAAAAACAAATTTTTGGAATAAAAAATGTTTTTTAATCTGAGAATTTTTTTATAGAAAAAATGTCTCAGAATCTGATAATTTTTCTGTAGAAAAAATGTCTTAGAATCTGAGAATTTTTCTATAGAAAAAATGTCACAGAATTTGAGAATTTTTTTATAGAAAAAATGTCTCAGAATCTGAGAAATTTTCTAAAGAAAAAATGTCTCAGAACTTTGAGAATTTTTCTATAGAAAAAATGTCTCAGAATCTGAGAGTTTTTCGAAAGAAAAAATGTCTCAGAATCTGAGAATTTTTCTATAGAAAAAAGTGTCTCTGAGAATTTTTCTATGGAAAAAATGTCTCAGAATCTGAGAATTTTTCTATAGAAAAAATTTCTCAGAATCATAGTATTTTTTATAGAAAAAATGTCTCAGAATCAGAGAAAATTTTTCTATAGCAAAAATGTTTCAAAATCTGAGAAAATTTTTCTATAGAAAAAATGTCTCAGAATCTGAGAAAATTTTTCTATAAAAAAATGTCTCAGAATCTGAGAATTTTTCTATAAAAAATGTCTCAGAATCTGAGAATTTTTGTATTGAAAAAATGTCTCAGAATCTGAGAATATTTCTTTAGAAAAAATTTCTCAGAATCTTAGAATTTTTCTATAGAAAAAATTTCTCAGAATCTGAGAATTTTTTATACGAAAAATGTCTCAGAATCTGAGAATTTTTTATACGAAATATGTCAAGGAATCTGAGAATTTTTCTGTAGAAAAAATGTCTCATCTGAGAATCTGAGAATTTTTCTATAGAAAAAATGTCTCAGAATCTGAGAATTTTTCTATAAAAAAATGTCTCAGAATCTGAGAATTTTTCTATAGAAAAAATGTCTCAGAATCTGAGAATTTTCCAATACGAAAATTGTATCAGAATCTGAGAATTTTTCTATAGAATAAATGTCTCAGAATCTGATAATTTTTCTAAAGAATAAATGTCTCAGAATCTGAGAATTTTTTTCTATAGAAAAATGTCTCAGATTCTAAGAATTTTTCTCAGAATCTCAGAATCTGAGAATTTTTTTATAGAAAAAATGTCTGAGAATCTAAAAATTTTTCTATAGAAAAATTGTCTCAGAATCTGAGATTTTTTTTATAAAAAAAAGTGTTAGAATCTGGGAATTTTTCTATAGAATAAATGTCTCAGAATCTGAGAATTTTCCTAAAGAAAAAATGTCTCAGAATAAGAGAATTTTTCTATATAAAAACTGTTTCAGAAATTTAAAATTTTTCTATATAAAAAATGTCTCAGAATCTTAGAAAAAATGTTTCACAATCAGAATCTGAGAATTTTTCTATAGAAAAAAATTACTCTGAAAATTTTTCTATAGAAAAAATATCTCTGAGAGTTTTTCTATAGAAAAAATGTCTCAGAATCTGAGAATTTTTCTATAGAAAAAATTTCTCAGAATCATAATATTTTCTATAGAAAAAATGTCTCAGAATTTGAGAAAATTTTTCTATAGAAAAAATGTTTCAAAATCTGAGAAAATTTTTCTATTGAAAAAATGTCTCAGAATTTGAGAAAATTTTTCTATAAAAAAAATGTTTCAGAATCTGAAAAAATTTTTCTATAGAAAAAATGTCTCAGAATTTTTCTATAGAAAAAAATGTTTTAGAATCTGAGAATTTTTCTGTACAAAAAATGTCTCAGAATCTGAGAATTTTGCTAAACGAAAAAGGTCTCAGCATCTGAGAATTTTTCAACAGAAAAAATTTCCCAGAATCTGAGAATTTTTCTAAAGAAAAAATGTCTCAGCATCTGAGAATTTTTCTCCAAAAAAAATTTCCTAGAGTCTGAGAATTTTTCTACAGAAAAAATGTTTCAGAATCTAAGAATTTTTCTATAGAAAAAAATTTATCAGAGTCTGAGAATTTTTCTATAGGATAAATGTCTTAGAATCTGAGACTTTTTCTATAGCAAAAATGTCTCAGAATCTAAGAAAAATCTATACGAAAAAAGTCTCAGAATCTGAGATTTTTTTCTATAGAAAAAATGTCTCATAATCTGAGAACTTCTCTATAGAAAAATAGTCTCAGAATCTGAGAATTTTTCTGTAGAAAAATGTCTTAAAATCTGAGAACTTTTCTAAGTCTCAGAATTTTTCTATAGAAAAAATGTCTCATAATCTGAAATTTTTTTTTTCTACAGAAAAAATGTTTCAGAATCTGAGAATTTTTCTATAGAAAAAATGTCTCAGAATTTGCGAATTTTTCTGTAGAAAAAATATCTAAGAATCTGAGAATTTTTTTATAGAGAAAATGTCTCAGAATCTGAGAAATTTTCTATAGAAAAAAGGTCTCAGAATCTAAGAAATTTTTTATACGAAAAATTCCTCAAAATTAGAGAATTCTCTTTAGAAAAAAATGTCTCGGAATCTAAGAATTTTGCGAGAGAATAAATGTTTCAGAATCTGAGAATTTTTTTATAAAAAAAGTTTCAGGATCTTAGAATTTTGGTATAAAATAATATCTCAGAATCTGAGAATTTTGGTCTTAGATTTGAGAATTGTTTACAGAAAAACTTTTTCAGAATCTGAGAATTTTTCTATAGAAAAAATGTCCCAGAACCTGAGAATTTTTCTATAAAAAAAATATGTCTGACTTATCTCAAATTCATGGAACATGTAAATTTACATTTGTTTCAAAAAACACCTTAAAGTATACTCTATTTTTAACTAGAAAAATCTTCCTCGAAGTATGCAACGATTTTAAAATTTTAACAAGAGTTCAACTTTGTTATAATTTATCATTGCTCATATTTATGGTTGCATTTTTGGCCTTGTAAAAATACCCAATTTAAACTTTTACACTCAAAAAAAAAAATTCACTCAACTGTAAATTTTGTAAAACTGTAGAGTCTTATCAGTTTACTTTTTGTTTTTTGATGTGAAAAGAAAAACTTTTTTTTAGTTTTATTATTATACCTACAATTTTCTGTTTCCTTTTAATCATCATTATCGTTGTTATCAATTAAAAATTACTTAAAAGTTTATTATTAATGATTTCAAATGTAATAAAATATTTTCCATAATTACTCCTGCTGTTGCAAGGAAAAGCAAAAAAAAAAAGAAAGAAAACATTAACTACTTATTTGTTGGTTTTGTTTCTCAGTATTTAAGTGGTGGCTGTGAATGAGGCGGATTCCATTCAAAGTGCTCTGGTGGTAGTATGGTAGTCATAATTTAATATTTACTTTATAGTCAGTTGTTAGTTAGTAGACGCAGTTGAAGCAAATGAAAAACTAATATAAATGACTGTAGTAAACTGAGTTTTTTTGCTGTTGTTGTTTTATTAGCTTTATGCCTTATTTCACTAACAACTTCAGGCGTCATCATCATTTTAAGAATTCTCAAACAGACATTGTTTGTTAACTTACTTGTTGTTTTTTTTTTTGTTTTTTTCATTTCAGTCATTATTTTTATTAGTAAGTTGCTTGTTAAAGTGGCTCGTTTTAACTTGACTGCAAATACTATGTACCTACATACAACATTTGCAAAAATGTTTTCTTAACATTATTTTTTTTATAGATTTTTTTTTTAAACTGACGGAACTACAATAAAAAAAAAATAATAATTGTAAAAAAAGCTAAAAAGACTTTTAAATCTTAAAGAAAATTTGCTGATATTGAACAAATAATTTAATTAATAACGTTAGCAAGCAAAATTTGTTTGTAAAAATCAGTTAAATGCACAAAAGATTTTAGAAAAAACGAATTAAATTCTGCTTTGCCAAATGTGTTGATATCCTCTACAACAGCGGTTACCAACCTATGGTACGCGTACCACTAGGGGGTACGCGAAACTGTCCGCGGGGGTACGCAAAATTTTAGTAATAGATTAACCTTTCAATGCTGGTTCCGTATCTGGCATCCAAAGTTTTTACGAAAGTTAAGGTAAAAATTCACAAAGAACGTATTTTTGTGCAATTTAGAGAGCATGTTTTGCGATATTTTTTTATGATATTTTGATATCCGACCACTTGTTTTCGATTAATCTTTCGATGCTGATTCCGAATATGGTTCACAAATTTTTCTATGATGTCAGGTTTTTGAGAAAATTTATGTCAAAGTTCTCAAAAAAAGTGTTTTTGGGCATTTTTGAGACGGGTTGTGATAAAGTGGAAATTTTGGTGCCATTTTGTTAAGCTCCAAAATGAAATTTTATTGTATATACGAGGATGTTTCATTCGAAAAGTCACGGAATTATTGATCTGCCCTCGTATTAAAAAACAAATTTAACACAAATTAAAAATATAATATTTCCGCCCCCTGTGATGGGTTTTTGGAACTTTTTTAAAGAGTTAAAAAAACGTTCGTTGTTTTAATTTTGATGTAGAATCGACTGGTGAAATCAGATTTGCAATATTTTTAGCTGTTTTTGCTCTGCAGAAAAATCAGCTTCAGATGGATTGAACCACCCCAAGGAGCAAACATTTTTCCAAAAAAAAACATAACACCATTGTTTGATCTCCCCTAAATCCTTCAAAAAAAAAATGACAATACCCGCAGATCAAAAATTTCAAAATTAACTCTAATTTTTATATGAGAACAAACTCGTTTGGGGGTACGCGGCTAATAAAATATGAAATTAGGGGTACGCGAGCCAAAAAGGTTGGTAACCGCTGCTCTACAATGTAAAACAAGTAGAAAAGTTAAATTCGACTTGGCAGCATTCATGAATACTAGGGTATTCAATTAATCGACGTTCTTGTTTAATCGGTTAATCGAGCAAATAATTAATCGGGATTGAGATTTAATCGGTTAATAATCGGTTAAATTTGAATTATTCGATTAACCGAATAATATAAATTTAAAATTTAAATTGAATATAAAACCAAGGATTGTATGTACTTTTAAAATTTTTATTATAAACAAGTAAGAAACCTATATCCGCTATGCCAAAGCTTCAAATACCCCCAACAATCTCAGCCCAAGTAAAGAATTTTTGTATGGCATCCTGAAAAATGACCCCAATCCAAAATGACACCAACGTGAAAAATATCACCTCAAAATTAAATGTCAAATATGGCCCAATTCAATGTGAAAAAATGCAAAAAAAATAAAGATATTTTTATAAAAAAGAAAAATTACCCTAAATATATAAAAAAATTGTTTGGTTTCCAAATTTGTTTTCTTTTATTTTTTAGTGCTAAAATTACAATAATTTCATCCGGCAATATCTTCGTGATTAAAAAAGATATCTGAAGGATTCCAAAGTATTTTTTCAAATGTGCTTAACTATTTCCACATCTTAATATTTTTAGCGGTTTTATAGGGTTCCGAACATTGCGAAAATCTGAGTTTATTCACACTCTAATTAAAAAGATTTCAGTTTCCTACTATAAATTGGGTAAATTTACACAAATTGCGAAATTCTACTTAAAATTATTGAAAATTTACACAATTTATAGTAGTAAACTATTTGAATTTGTATAAACTTACCAGTTTATAGTTGGAAACTGGAATCACTTTTTTAGAGTGCAGTATGGTTAATCGAAATCCTAAATATCTCAAGATGAGATAGTTCAGTTCTAAGACCAGATTCAGATTATTCGCATTAAAAACTATTGGAAAAATCTATTGTGCTGGAAATGTATAACAAATTGGCTAGAGTCACCCAGTTAATTTTTTTTAAGCCGAAATAAATTTTTAGGCCTCTATAAAATATTTTCTTGACGACAATTTTACATATTGATAAAGGAGAGTTTGATTAATTTTTTTTATACCTAAACTTCTTTAAGCAGAACCTTAAACAGCAAAAAATAACCAAAAGTTATAAAAAAAAAAATTCGGTTAATCGGTTAATCGACACAAATTAATCGGTTTATTTGTTATTTGAAAATTGGAAATTTTAAATTATTCCAACAGTTAATCGACCAAAATTAATCGGTTAACTGATTAACGGTTAATCGATTGAATAGTTAATTTTCTAACGTGAAAAAAATTAGCAATTTTGATTAGAAACATTTTATTTTGAATAAAATCCTGTTTTTAGTCATTTTTGTAAAAAAAGGTTCACTTTTTTTTGAGTGTAAATTTTTTTTTTGTAAAAGTAGTTTTGTTGCTTACAACTGTTTTTAAAGCTTGGGTTTTGTTTAACACGTAAATTTAAGGTAAAACAATCTGAAATTTACTATTTTACTCATTACTTTTGAACCGATATTGCTGAAATTTAATACAAACTAGACCAGGGAAACGCTAAAAATATATACGTGCCAAGCTTTAGCAGACTCAGAGTTGCCATTCGAAAATTAGCGTGTTTTTTTAACACGTAAATTCGCGAAAAAACCCTTGCTTCACTCTTTTGCTTATAACTTTTGAACTACTGGATCGATTTCGCTGAAATGCAATACCAAACTGAGCAGGTGAATTACAAACATATATGACAAAACTTCAGTAGCCTCAGTGAATTTTTTCAAAAGTTAATGTGTTTTTCACAGACAGATATACGGACGGACATCGCTAGATAGACTTAAAATCGATCAAGGGGTCTTAGACCAATATTCGGAGGTGTTACAAATGGAAGGACAAACTACACTAGAGTGGAGGGTATAAAAAATTGTTGAAAAAAATTGTAAAAAAAATTGGTAAATAAATTAATTTCAAGAAAAACAACTGAGAGTGTTAAATTCGGCTGTGCCGAATCTTTTATATCCTTTAACAGGTAAAAAGTTATTTTTTTTTGTGGGGTTACCTTTCCCTTAACGGTAAATTTTGAGAAATCTAAAAATCTGAGATTTTTTTCTGAAGGAAAAATGTCTCAGAATCTGATACTTTTTCTATAGAAAAAATGTCTTAGAATCAAAGACTTTTTCTATGGAAAACATTTCTCAGAATCTGAGACTAACTTATAGGAAAAATGTTTAAGAATCTGAGACTTGTTCTGTGGCAAAATTGTCTCAGAATCTGATTATTCTATAGAAAAAAATGTTTTAGAATCTGAGAATTGTTCTGTGGGAAAATGTCTCAGAATGTCTTGTTCCATAAGAAAAATGTCCCAGAAACTGAGAACTTTTCTATTGGAAAAATGTCTCAGAATCGAAGACTTTTTCTATAGGAAAAATGTCTCAGAATCGAAGAATTTTTCTGCAGGAAAAATATCTTAGAATCTGATACTCAGAATCTGTGTCTTTTTCTATAGGAAAAATGTTTTAGGATCTACAACTTTTTCTATAGGAAAAGTTTCTCAGAATCTTAGACTTTTTCTATAGAAAAATTTTCTTAGAATCTGAGATTTTTTCTGTAAAAAAATAACTCAGAATCTGAGATTTTTTCTATAGTAAAATTGTCTGAGACTTATTCTATTGGAAAATATCTCAGAATCTGATATTTGTTCTGTGGGAAATATGCCAGAGAATCTGAGACTTGTTTTTAAGGAAAAATGTCTTATAAGGAAGATCTTTCACAGGGCACCCACCGATTACACAGCTCAACAAGAAAATGCGTATTGGATTCTGGTTCGTGATTTTGATAGTGTCTGTTGCGCTTATTCCAAATCCGGAGCCCAAATTTGTCTATCACGTCAGGATTTTGAGTAATTCGCGGTTAAAGTGCCGAAAAAGGCCATTTTTGACCCTATTTAAAAGCTTATAAAATGAAATCCTGACATGCAAATGACTTGGTATCAAGCTCATTCGAAAGCCTGTAATTTTCTCTTAAAGATAAGATAAAATGTTTTAAAAATTTAATTTTCTAAAATGGTAAAAAAATCTTCCATTTTTTCAATATTTAGTTTATTTACACAGTGTTTTTTAAGAAATTTCCATACAAATTCATACGTAAATTTTAGATTTAAAGCACTTGTGGCTAATGATTTTTTTACCATTTTAGAAAATTAAATTCCAAGAAGATTTGATCTTGTCTGAAAGAAAAAATTACACACTTTCGAATGAGCTTGATACCAAGTCATTTGCATGTCAGGATCTTATTTTATAGGCGTTCAAAAATGGTCAAAATGGGCAAAATACCAAATGCTTTAATTCGGCTGCTGGTTGTCATATGTGATAAGAATTGGATACCGATAGGTATTTAAACAAGTCTAAACATATTTTTAACCCCAATATTTTTTTCTTAGAAATTTTTTTTTACCAAAAAATTTCCGTTTCGCATTTTTTTTTTTTTTTTTTTAACTAATTTCTTAACTAATTTAAAAAAAAAATGTTTAAAAAAGTTTTTTTTTCAAACGAAATTTTTGCAATAATCAATTTTACATTGTGTGTAACAATACATTCAGCAAGGCAGAATTTAACTTTTTTTACTTGATTTTTCTAATATTTTTCTGTTTTAGGGCGTTAGAAATTCTTAAACATACTTTTTCAAAATCGTTATCGATAAAATTCAATAATGATATTTTTCCCCCAAACAATCGTCTGTTTGTTCCATGTTATAAAAAAATCCGGCACCCAAATCTTATTATACACATATAAAAGGTAGGGTGGGAATCAATAGAACGAACATAAATATTTTTAAACTGTCGTTTTGCTATGGTTTAACTACACAATGTTTTAATAAATCCTTGAGTAATAGAAATAAAATCCTGATAAAGGTCATAATCCATACTGACATGTGTTTATACGCCAGAAATAAAGTTAATATTATATTAATATTAAATAAACTCAAGGCAACATGAAGCAAAGATTATGTTTGTTTAACATTTTTTTTAATAGCCTACATTGAGGATGTCATATTTAAATTGAAATGTAAAATTGTAAAATATATTAAAGGTCAATATTATTCTTTGAAAATAAAAAGAAATAAGTAAAAAATATAAGGATTTATTTCTTTTTTCTAAAAATGTCATCTGCGTTTTAAATAAATAAAAAAATAATAATAATCAAAGCATACTTCAGGGATGACATATTTTAATAAAAATGTTGCCGGCTATTAAATGTCAATATTATTTATATTAAAATAAATATGAAAATTTAAAAATATCTTTTTTTTCGTACTAAAACAAAATCATAGCATACCTTTTAGCTTAAAATAACTCAATTAAAACATTGTCATATAAAAAGTTAACATTTTAAATTTTTTTTTTGTTTTTTAAATTTTTATTTCATTTTTTTTTGTAAAAAAACACAAAAATAAACAAGTAGAAAAATTTAATTCGACTTGGTCGAATCTATGAATACCCTCCACAATGTTATCTGATAGTAATTTTCTAAAAAAAATTTAAAAAAATTGCATTACAAATTTTTTATTAGAAATATGTATGTTTATTATTTTGAGTCAAACTTTCTTTTAATCAATCAAATTTTTTTGAGTGTACAATTTTTTTGACTGACAACATTTTTTCGAGTCTGCCATTTCATTAAAAAAAAATAATAATGTGTAATTTTTTTTTTTGAGTGTAACATTTTTTTTTGAGTGTAAATTTTTTTTGGAGTGTAAATTTTTTTTAGTGTACAAATTCTTTGAGTAACAAATTACTTTGTAAAATATTTTTGCTGTTTTATACCTACATATATGTAATACAAAAAAAAACTATTTCACATATTTTCCTCTTTTTATATTACCATCCTTTTCTTTAAAAACCAAAAACAAATTAACATTCAATCATACACTTACTTTATTTGATTTTTTCCCGTTACATACAGTTACACTAACAATAACAAATATTTACTTGTCTAACAACTAAACTGCACCCCACGACAAGAAAACAAACAACAACAAGTTTTACAAAACTGGTATTTCACCATGCTATTAAAACTTGTTTAACGAGTTTTCAACAGTTTAAAGTGAAACAAATCTGAAATTCAGTGCATTGCTTATAACTTTTGAACCACTGAACCGATTTTTCTGAAATTCAAAACCAAACAGCCTTGAGGAACAACAAATATAGATAGATAGATAGATAGATAGATAGATAGATAGATTTCTTTATTATTTTTTCAATAAATTTTAACAATAATGAATTTTAACAATAATAAATTTTAAATAGGTAAACAATAAAGATTTAACGGCATGGTTTGTAACCGTCTGCCGGAAGTTTGGTACGATTAAGATTTTATTTATGTAAACAACTTTAATAATAACAACAAAACAAAAATTTATTTTCAATTAGAAATTATATTCCTCGATTAAAAATTTCCTATATTTTAAGGCATTTGTAATATAGTTAAATAATGGACGCCAATTTTCATTGGTGCCACCATTTAAAATCTCAAAAATTTCACAATCAGTAAAGTTTGTACTAAGAAGGTGCACGCGTCTTATATGTTTTAAAACTGGACATCTTCCTATAAAATGTAAGAGTGTTTCTTCTTCATTTAAGTTACAAAGGGAGCAAAGTCTGGATTGGACGGTCCTATATTGATTTCCGTTAAGCCAAATAAGATCGCCTCGAGCTTTCATTATAATAGATATTTCATGTTGAGAAAAACGTTCATTACAATATGCCTGACCTTTTGAATGATCTAAATGCCTATATATTCGATGTTCGCTTTCTAATGCAGATACGTAATAATTTTCCTTAGTTTCATATTTCATTTTTTGAATTAATTGAACACATACGGCATTCCACTCTGTTTTACTCAAATTTGCACTATCAAGGCTCAGGTTGTATTTATTTGATCTTTCTTCAAAGTCTGCATACCAATAAAGTTTTTTGGACATTATCGCGTTCGAGAGTTTATGAGGTAATCTTTGGTTGTCATAATCGTGTAAAGTTTTTGAGATGTATTGTAAATGTAGGCTATACGTATACATATGCGCTTCTTCCTGTCCTGTTTCCAGGGCAAGAACATAATTTGGTGTATTTTCTGGCAATTTTAGTATTCTTTTTGTAAAAAACCTTTGGAGTTTATCAACGTAATCAAAGCCAACAAAACCCCATATCTGTGCTCCATATGTTTGTATTGATCTGCAAACTGCTTGGAATAATTTCCATTTTGCTTTTAATGACACATCCCTTTTACTAATAAAATTTTTCCACGTAATATTAATACAAACTTTTGCAGCATCAATTTTAGAACATATGTGCTTAATAAAGGACATTGAAGGTGTTAATAAAAACCCTAAGTATTTATACTCGTTTACGATCTTTACTTCTTCTCTATTAAATTTCCATTTTTCGCTTGACCCAATACGACCACTTTTCCTGAAAACCATTATCTCGGATTTCAAAAGGTTAACTTCCATACCCCATGTGTTACAATAACTTTCTAGATTATTTATCATTTTTTGTAGTGTATTCACGTTTTCGGCCAGTAAGACAATGTCATCCGCATACATTAAGACTCTAATATTTAAATCATCTATATATAATCCTCCTTTCAAATGATCATGCAAGTCATTCAAATAAAGTGTGAACAACAATGGAGATAACAAACACCCTTGCTTAACACCAGAATTTGTTTCGAAGTATTCGGACAGTTCTGTTCCAGTCCACACAGCTGACATAGTATTTTGATAAACATTTTCAATCAAATTTACCACTTTTGTTGATATTCCCATCTGATGAAGTTTATATATAAGGAGCCTTCTAGGAACGCGATCAAATGCAGCTTTAAAATCCACAAAAAATCCATACACTCTTCTCTTTTCGTGAAATTTTATGTTAATAATTGCTGACAGGTTGTATATGTTGTCCATGGTTGAGTAGCCTTTGCGAAATCCTGCTTGGAACTCGTTTATTATGTGACAACAAATATATATGCTAAGCTTCAGTCCCCTCAGAATTGTCTTTCGAAAGTTATAGTGGTTTTAATCTTGTAAATTCGAAAAATACTCTTCCCGAAATTTACTATTTTGCTCATAACTTTTGAACCACTGGACCGATTCCGCTGGATTGCAATACCAACCTGACCCGGTAAATGAAGAACATATATGTCAAACTTCAGGAGCCTCCGTAAAGTCTTTCAAAAGTTAGCGTGTTTTCAACGGACAGACAGACAGACGGACGGACGGACGGACGGACATCGCTGATCGACTTAAAATCGATCAAGGATCATGAATATATATACTTTATGGGGTCCTAGACCAATATTTCGATGTGTTACAAACGGAATGACAAACTTATATATACCCTCTATCACTAGAGTGGAGGGTATAAAAAAGAGCAACGGCAACATTGTAAATAATTTCTCGTTTATACTGCTTGTTTATGATATTTACTCACTTTCAATTTATGTTATTTTATACAAACTTTTCAACGTCAATTTTAGTTTTATTAGATTTTGTTTTAACGTTTTTATACAATTTTATATTTGTTTACAACTCAATAAACATGGATGTTACAACACATATTTATAGAGAATTGAATGAAACGCAAAATTGAGATAAACTAACAAAGAATTTACGTATGTATATGCAAATAAAGGAAGTGCATGAAAAATTTATAACAAATTTTTTTCGACATGAAAAATTTCTGTACAACAGAATTTTTCTATTCGACTTGGCTGAATCTATGAAAATATTTTTTATTGATTTAATTTTTTTTACCGTAAAAAAAAATATAAAAATTTTGTTTTTTTTTTCTGTTAGTAAAGATTGAGTTTAGATTTTATTTATCAGTTTTAGTATTATAATCAGTACAAGCTAAGAAAAAACTTCTTCATATTAATGAAAAGCTACATAAATATGATAAAATTTTACATCAATTTTCGTCCGGTGCCAGGGGTGTCATTAATAACAACAATTTATTTTTCTTTGAAAAATAAAAATTTTATTTTATTATAATTTTTTATTATTTTACTAGCTTACCATCCCGGTACTTCGTTAACGGTTGCATTGAATACCGCATAATAGAAGGATCTGAATTGCTCTACCGATTTCAAGAAAATTCCCCTACGTAGTCTTTGTTGTATTTACTTGTGCACGTTTAAGTCTTTCATAAAATAATATTTCAATGAAAAATTTAAACAATAAAATTTGAATAATTTTCGAGCCCTAATATCGGGATTTTGGATTTGGAGTAAATAAATATTTCAGTGAATAAAGAAATTGGAATAAAAATGAGTTTGAGTGAAAAAACATATAGAGAAAAAAGATATGGAGTAAAAAAAGTAAAATACGAAAAATTTGAGTAAAAAGTATCATTCCATATTGTTCCCTGCTCTATTCCATTTCGTTCCCCGTTCTAAAAGTTTAAATTTTAAAATATGTCCTTCTCTTGGGTGTTATTTCTTGGGCTTTAAGTTTAATAGTTAGATAGGTAAAAATAACCATTTGCCCCCTTTTTCCCTTAAAATTAAATTTTCCAAAAACTGTTTTTTTGTGCTAGGTGATCCTTTATTTAAAATATCAAGTTTCTGAACTAATATTTCAAGAAATATAAGAATAACCAAAATTTACACTTTTTCATTATTATAAGAACAAAAAAAGTACCAAGAGTACACTTTCTTACCCCCGTTATAAACGGAATTTCCAAAAAGAACCTCTTTTATAAAAGGTACATTTTATATAGGTACTTTTTATAAAAGGTACATTTTATAGAGGTACTTTTTATAAAAGGTACTTTTTATAAAAGGTACTATTTATAAAAGGTACTTTTTATAAAATGTACTTTTTATAAAAGGTACTTTTTATAAAAGGTACTTTTTATAAAAGGTACTTTTTATAAAAGGTACTTTTTATAAAAGGTACTTTTTATAAAAGGTACTTTTTATAAAAGGTACTTTTTATAAAAGGTACTTTTTATAAAAGGTACTTTTTATAAAAGGTACTTTTTATAAAAGGTATTTTTATAAAAGGTACTTTTTATAAAAGGTACTTTTTATAAAAGGTACTTTTTATAAAAGGTACTTTTTATGAAAGGTACTTTTTATAAAAGTTTTTTTTTTTATAAAAGCCCTAGTAAAAATATTATGCTAATTTTACTAAATAGATCTAATTTGATCCGTAAAATGGTTGTATCAAATAATATCTAATTGTATTACTTTAGATCAAAAAATACAAAAATTGATACAATTTGATCCTGAATTTGGTCAAATCTAATTAGATCAAATTGATCTTATAATATCTATTTTTATATAATTTGATGAGCAAAACCAAAATACGAATCTAATCATATACGGAGCAATATCTAACCATATAAAGTGGATCAACCGTATCAAAGTGATAGATAAAATTTTATATAAATTTATATGGAAGCATATTAATTCATATAAGATTGTATCAAATTATATATGATTAGACCAGAAAATTTTTACTCGGGAGGTTCTTTTTATAAAAAGTACTTTTTATAAAAGGTACTTTTTATACAAGGTACTTTTTATACAAGGTACTTCTTATAAAAGGTACTTTTTAAAAAGGTACTTTTTAAAAAGGTACTTTTTATGAAAGGTACTTTTTATAAAAGGTACTTTTTAAAAAAGGTACTTTTTAAAAAAGGTACTTTTTATAAAAGGTACTTTTTATAAAAGGTACTTTTTATAAAAGGTACTTTTTATAAAAGGTACTTTTTATAAAAGGTACTTTTTATAAAAGGTACTTTTTATAAAAGGTACTTTTTATAAAAGGTACTTTTTATAAAAGGTACTTTTTATAAAAGGTACTTTTTATAAAAGGTACTTTTTATAAAAGGTACTTTTTATAAAAGGTACTTTTTATAAAAGGTACTTTTTATAAAAGGTACTTTTTATAAAAGGTACTTTTTATAAAAGGTACTTTTTATAAAAGGTACTTTTTGTAAAAGGTACTTTTTATAAAACGTACTTTTTATAAAAGGTACTTTTTATAAAAGGTACTTTTTGTAAAAGGTACTTTTTATAAAAAGTACTTTTTATAAAAGGTACTTTTTATAAAAGGTACTTTTTAGAAAAGGTACTTTTTATAAAAGGTACTTTTTATAAAAAGTACTTTTTATAAAAGGTACTTTTTATAAAAGATACTTTTTATAAAAAGTACTTTTTATAAAAGATACTATTTATAAAAGGTACTTTTTATAAAATATACTTTTTATAAAAGGTACTTTTTATAAAAGGTATTTTTTATAATAGGTACTTTTTATAAAATAAACTTTTTGTAAACGGTACAGGATTTTCAGAAAGTACTTGTTCCAGAGTGTTTTATTTCACTAAAGGATCCTACATTCCAAATTTTAAGTTTGAATGACAATTATTTCAGTATATAAAAAAAGTACCAAAAGTAAACTTTTTTACCCATTTTACCCCCGTAGCATCAACATTGGCAAAGACCCAGACTTAGTGAATCTTTTTTTCGGGAGTTGAACCTACATTGCAAATTTCAAGTTTCTACTACTTTTTTACCCTTTTTACCCCCTTAGAATCATCATTGGCAAAAATCAAGCCTTAGTGGACCTATATTCCGGGAAGTGAACATACAGTCCAAATTTTAAGTTTTTGTGACCATTTTTTAAGGAAATATAAAAGGTACCAAAAGTACAGTTTTTTGCCCCTTTCACCCCCTTAGAATCAACATTGGCAAAAATACAGCCTTACTGGATCTATATTCCAGGATGTGACCATACAAACCAAATTTCAAGTCTCTATGACCATTATTTCAGGAGATATAAAAAGTACCAAAAGTTCAGTTTTTTACCCTTTTTACCCTCTTAGAATCAACACTGGCAAAAATCCGGCCTTAGTGTATCTATGTTCCGGGAGGTTAACAGACAGTCCAAATTTCAAGTGTCTATGATCGTTATATCACGAGATTTAAAAGGTACCAAACGTACAGTTTTTTACTCTTTTTACCCCCTTAGAATCAACACTGGCAAAAATCCAGCCTTAGTGGATCTATATTCCGGGAGATGAACAGTCCAAATTTCAAGTCTCTAGCTTCAGCGGTTTGGGCTGGGCGATGATGAGTCAGTCAGTCAGTCAGTCACATTACACTTTTATATATGAGGCATTCCACACCAAATGTTCAGCAAAACAAAAGTTGTGTCGTGGCAATATGAAATCATTTGCAAATTATTCGCTCTTGGGGTACTATTAAATAGCAAAAATAAAATTTAAGTTTAGTTTCACCTTAAACTCACTTGTTGAAAACCCGTTAAACATGTTTAAAAAGCATTAATAAGTGACAAAAATATTTTACAACGTTTTTTTGTCACCCAAAAATATATTTATACTAAAAAAATACACTCGGAAAAAATTTTACACTCAAAAAAAAAAGTTTAGTAAATTATTTTGTTTTTCAAAAAATAGGTAAAAAAAAGTAGTTTCTAATCAAAAATTTAATTTTTTTTACGTTAGAAAATTTACTATCAACTTTAAAAGGGCATTGTGGAGGCTATTCATAGATTCGGCCAAGTCGAATTTAACTTTTCTACTTGCTTGTGTCATCCTAAATGTGCAAACAATTCTACCAGCAAATAATTTCATAAAAAATATTTGAAATGCTATAGCCTAAATGTGTCCGTTTAAATGCTCCAGCTACTCAAGTAAACTTCATTTCTGCATCAAATGGAACTTCAAGTGAATTTTTCTTTAGGACAATTTAAAATTTTTTTAAATGTTAACATATAAATTATATTTTGTCAACATCCTTTATATTGTTAAAAAAATAATAATAATAAAACTAAAGAAACGGATACATGTGTTAGCATTATATTTTAGCGTTTATTATTATTATCATTACCAGCAATTGTAATATGTGTGATATGACGATGATGATGATGATGTTGATGCAGTGGGGTAAGGTAATGTGAAAATGGGGCTGAGATGAATAAAAACGAATACTATTGTTTATTGTGTCATGTCAGTTGTGTCAATATTTACTTATTTTGTTTCTCTTTCTTTTATTTTACACTGATGTTGTGTTGTTATTACAATAAAAACAAATAAACTCTTGCAAAATTGAGAAAAGTTGAAAGATAAAGAACGAGTTTCACTTTGTTTTGTTATGTCTACACACATGTTTTTATTTGTTGTTTATTGTGCAAATAAACAATATTTTTTTATATTTTTTTCACAAGTTTTAGTGAGAAATTTATAATTTTTTTAATAATTCTAGAGAGAAGATAGATCAATATTTTAAAGGCATAATTATTTTTAATAATTGCGCAATATTATTGCACATTGTTTTTTTTTGCGAAGTTTTTAAAATTTTTATGGGACAATTTTTTTATTGAACATAGTTTTCAATTTGACTGTGACACTTTTTCAATTTTTTTAAAGAACTTTTTAAATTTAAGTTAATGAGTTATAAAATTGATAATGTGCTTGACTTTTTTTTACATTGATTGAAACCCCTTAATGAATTTTTTTAATCGATTAAAATAATAAAAACAAATCTTATGAAAATAATGAATTTCAAAAATGTTTGTGTTATTGAAGTTGTCAATATTCAATGTTTCATAAAATATTGTGCAAGTTAATAAAAAACGTAAGTAACCAAACAAAATTTAATAAAATATTGCACTTAATTTTTTTTTTTTAAGTTTAATTACAATTTTAGATATTCAACAAAATGCCTGAAATAGTCTAAAGAAAATTACAAATATTTCCGAACATATTGAAAAACTTAAACTACCCTCTCCAATATCTGTAGTGTAAGTAATAAAAATTGGCGTTAGTATAATAAAAGAAAATCATATAAATTTGTTTACTTGCACAGACTTGTACATTATTTTACAACATTAAATGAATGACTTAACTTTCCAGACATCCATAATTTAGCACATACAAAAAAAAAATTATATTTAGGTAATTCACACGGGTATCGTATTTGTTGTATATGTTGTATGTCGTATCTAAAAACAGGGTTAGTAAAAATTATTTATCGCTCATTTGATAATTTTCTCTTAGATTCTCTTCTTGTTAGCATACTTGAAAATAGCACACAAAACATAGGTATAAATGTTGTATCGTCATATCGTGTAAGTGTCGTATTTTTAATTTAAAGTTTAACCAACCCTGTTTTTAGATAGGACATACAACATACAACACCAAATACGATACCCATGTGAATTCCCTAATTGTGTTAAGAACAAAAAAAATTTAGCGCCAATTTATAACATCACTATTAACCATAAGACAAACCAACGAACTGAATGTAATGCTATTTTGCAGATGAGAGAAATGAAAAGGCACACTGCCTTTTCAAAGTTAAAAAAAATCGTCGTTTTGAATATTTTTGGTAATTCAGGGCGGATGAACCCGATGTTTTGGCGACTTAAAAATAAATCGAGGGGAAAGCTTATTTATTAAAAAAAAAAAATATTGTAAAAAAATTGTGTGTTTTCAGGGATAGTTTTACAGGCCTATTCACAGATATGGCTGGTTATGACTAATTTTATTATTTTCAAACTTCATATTCCCTGTGTTTGTTGTAAACACAATCATAAAAAGTCTCAAAATTTAAAATTATTTGTCAATTTTGAGACGATGTGGATAGCAGGTCTTTATTTTTTTTGAAATTTTCAAACAAAATTTGAATTTTTTTATGATTGTTTACAACAACCACATGGAAAAAAAATAGTTATTTATTTATTTATTCGGCCAATGGAAATAAATCCTTACAGGCTAGATACAAATTTTACTTAAACCTAATTTAAATATGTTAATAAATTATATTTAAAACAATTTTTTGAGATTGAAAAATCCAAACTAAAATCTTTATAAAGAGTATTTAATAAATTTAATATTCGTATTAATGGTTCATTTTTGGCATAATCAGTCCTATGTACAGGAATATAAAATAAATCATAAGATCTTAGTATATAATAAGGA
The DNA here is from genome assembly GCA_963921195.1 of Pegoplata infirma. Taxonomy (NCBI): domain Eukaryota; kingdom Metazoa; phylum Arthropoda; class Insecta; order Diptera; family Anthomyiidae; genus Pegoplata; species Pegoplata infirma. The sequence continues at coordinate 259,085,218 of OY992536.1, read as the reverse complement.
ACACAAAAGGTAATACGATTTAGTAAATAATCACAATCAATAAATCCATTGATTAAATCAAAAATGACCATTGCAGATTGCACAGTTCTCCTAATGGAAAGAGGTCTTAAATTTAAAAGTAAACAGCGAGCATTATATGAAGGCAAATCTTTGTTAGAGTCAAAATTAATACTACGAAGAGCAAATCTCAAAAATTCTTTTGGACTCGCTCAATACGAATCGAGTGAATGATTGAGTAATGACTTTTTTGTGAATAGGCCCCCTAGTTCTTCAATAGGGAGTTTTTCCCCCTTGTTCAGTTTTTGCCTTTTTACAAACTTGACCATCCTATGACCATAAGACATATATTCAGGGGTCTTGGGTCGCTTATACGAAAATAGAGCAATTTTTTTTCAATTGGGTTTTAAAGAAAATTTCACATTTTCTTTCCAAAAAATTCTCAGAATATAACAGATTTTTCGTATGCAAATGAGACTTTTTCCATAGGAGAAATTTGTCCTAAATATTTTTCGAACAGAAAAAGTTTCAGATTCTGAGATTTTAAAAGTCTAAAGTTATTCAAAATAAAAAGTCTCAGATTTTGAGACACTTATCGTATGCAAACTCTCAGATTCTGATACATTTTCGTATAGAAAATGTCTCACATTCTGATACAATTTTCATATAGAACAAGTAAGAAAGTTATAGTCGGTCAAGACCGACCATATAATACCCTACACCAGTGTTTTCCGAAAAATAAGTCCCAAGTCCATGGACCGATTGGATCTATCTTTTGTTAGATCTTTAATTAGTGTAGAAAACACATACGGACAAAATGTTAGTGGAATTGGCTTATTTTTGATTCCAATAGACCGATTTAACTTAATATCGGTCGAAATTTTTATAAAGGGGACCAAGTCCAAAAATGATCTGAATATATTAAGATTAAAGTAAGTTAGCACCTAAAAACAAAATTTTAATCAAATATTTCCAACTTTCATGAATTTTGAGAGATTTATAAGAATATCGGGAGGGTGGTTTGTATGGGGACTACAAGAGGAACTGGTTCGATTCCTTTAAAATTTGGAATGATAATTTGTAAATACAAAAAAAGATTACATACCAAATTTCGAAAGTATATCTGTTATAATACGCTAATAAGAGTCACTTGAGTCAAATTGTAGGGGTCGTTTGTATGGGGGCTAGGTCTAAACATGGACCGATTTTTCCCAATTTCAATAGGCTTCGTCCTTCAAAAAAAGCTTATGTTTCAAATTTCAGCCAAATAGGTTTATAATTGTGTCGTGTTTACAACGTTTACATGGACGGACGGACATCGTTAAAGGTGGGTCTAGGACCAATATTTCGAGTAGTTACAAACATCAGCACAAACTCATTATACCCTGTACCACAGAGTGGTGTAGGGTATAAAAATTCTCAGATTCTGGCACAATTTTCGTATAGAAAAAGTCTTAGATTCTGATAAATTTTTCGTAAAAAAAAGTCTCAGAATCTGAGTCATTTTTCGTATACACTCAAAATAATCACTCTGTTAAAATACAGATTTACTCTGCTGAGCCAGCAGAAAATACCATAGATTTCCAACCAGCAAGATTTTTTGTTATTTTACAAAGAAAACTCTGTAAAATGATTTTGATAAAAAAACTGTAAATTTACACAATTATCTGTAAAATATTGATGAAAGCGACCAGAATTTTACCAAGAAACATGGATAAGTAATAACTTGACACAAAATTTAGGCAAGTGCCATCATTTAAATGCGCCCGCCTAAATGTTTCGCACTCGAATGCGAAACTTTGTAGAAATTATTTACAAACTCGCTAGATGTTCTGAGTTTTTTTTCATAAACTTCTCGTTTTTAGTACCACATTTAAGCGGGATCATTCCAAAAAACACTTGTAAAATTAAAGGGAAATCGTTTAAGAATGCTTCGACTTTCTTATATATATTTTAAATGCGCTTGATATGGCTTTTACCCATTGGTCACTATTTAATTTCTGAGCAATTTCTGCTTTCTTAATGTCCAAGTAGTGTTGACAATTGGTAAATGCCATCGTGAAAATTTGCCCGCTTTAATGCTTCCAAATTGTAAATTAACTTTTTTTTGTAAAATTTACGAGTTTTTTGCGAGTACCTCCAATTATACACGACATCCTCGTAAAATTTACCAGCTTTTAGTGTAATTTAAGACGCTGAGTGGTTGAAATATTTGAAAGTTTTTTGAAGAGATTTTTATTTGAAAACTGTATTACAGGGTGGTAAATAAAATTACAGATGAATAATTTGAATACGAGAAAAAAGCAATGTATTTTTCTAAAATCAATATTTTAGCAAACAACTAAAGATTACAAAGTAAAATTACAAATAAAATTTTGTTTCAGTCACAAGAAAATACAAAGTATATTCTCAAAATCTGTATTTCGACAGATAACTTTGTCAAATATCTGTCGAATTCAGATTACAGTCATTTTACAGAGTATTTAACAGAGTTAATTTTTTGAGTGTAGAAAAAGTCTAAGATTCTGAGGCATTTTTTCGTATAGAAAAAGTCTCAGATTTTGACGCATTTTTTGTATAGAAAAAGTCTCAGATTTCAAGGCATTTTTCGTATAGAAAAAGTCTCAGATTTTGAGACATTTTTCGTATAAATAGCATTTTTTGTATAGAAAAAGTCTTAACCTCCGAGACATTTTTTGTATGGAAAAAGTATCACATTCTAAGACGATTTCATGAAACATGTTTCGCATAAAAAATTCATAAAACATGTTTCGCATAAAAAATTTTCAGATTCTGAGACATGTTTCGTATAGAAAAAAATTTTAGTATTGAGGAAGTCTCAGATCTGAGACATTTTTCGTTTTAAAAAATTTCAAATACTGAAACATTTTTCGAATATTCTCAGATTCTAAAACCTTTTTCGTAAAGAAATAGTCACAGGTTCTGAGACATTTTTCGTATAGAAAAATTTCGAAAAAGTTTCAGATTCTGAGACATTTTTCGTATAGAAAAATTTCGAAAAAAATTTCAGGTTCTGAGACATTTTTCGTATAGGAAATGTCTCAGATTTTAAAACATTTTTCGTAAAGAAATTGTCACAGATTCTGAGACCTTTTTCGTATAGAAAAATTTCAGATTCTGAGAACTTTTTAATCAAAAAAATTCCATTTTTCGTATAGAAAAAGTTTCAGATTCTAAGACATTTTTCGTATAGGAAAAGTCTCAGATTCTGAGATAGAATAGGTCTCAATAAAACAAATTTGTTCCACACAAATATCATGGTTTTATTAAGTAAAGAAAATGACCACGAGGTACTCAATTTTTTTTTTTTTTTTGAATCTACGTCTTAAAACATGAATGTTTTTTTTTGCCATACCTTAAAGCGGCCTTGGAGGGTATTAAAAATAGGTAAAAAAAAATTACGAGTAAAAAAAGAGTTTCGTCAATGTTTAAGCGAAGATCGTGTAAAAGGCCTGTTACTGTTCAGTGCCTTTTATCTTCTTTTTATCTATCCTTTTGTTTTTCTATTTGGCGTCTAGGCGTTTTTTAAATAAAACAAGAGAAAAGCTTTTTCATACTTTTGTATACCCCAGCCAAGTACGGTACGTACAATTAATTTAAACCCCGAATTATTTTTAATAAATTATTATAACGTTTTTGAAAATATAATCTAATTGTGTTTTCTTTTTTATTCAAACATTTTTCGAGACAAATATTATCAAATAAACATTTGGTCCTTCGAACCGGATTATACAGTCCACCCCGTTGATAATATTTGTTAAGAGAAATATTTATTTTAGAAACCCCCTTTGGCTTTCCATTTGGACGGACAAACCCGATAAAAACCAAATTAAATAACCCCTTACTAAACCCCTTTAAAGGAAAAAGGTACGTGTTTTTTGCATTCATTTTTTTGTGTGAAAAAATATAAAAGTGAAGTGTAACAATATAAAAAGTGTTCCCTTGTTTGACAAAGTAAAAGAAAAAAAGAATACCAACAACAAGTGTTAAATAATCCACAATTACAAAAACAAAAACAAGTGCAAGTGTTAAAAAAAAACCCCTTTTAAATTTTACCAACACCCTTGGTTAACATTTAGAGAAAGTGAAGACAAATTTATTTCCTTTTAATTTAAATATTTTTTTCTCATTACTTGTGTTTTTAGTTTTTTTTTTTTTGTTGTGTTCATATTAAAGCAAAATAGTTTTTTTATATAAAGTTCTGTTTTTTTTGTTTTAACTCAAGCTTTTAATTCTCTGTTAACCCACTGTTAAATAAAGCTTTACAGTTTAAAAGTCATTGCTGACATATTTACTCGTTAGTTCTAATTAGAACGAATAAAGCACAAAAGGGAATTGAAAAATTTTACTCGTAAACAAATGTAAACAAAAAACAGACAATAATATTAAAATTATTTTGTGAATTTTTTGCCGATAATTTATTTAAATTAAATTAAAAATAAATAATTAAAATTATTTTAACCCAGTGAATGCATTAATTGTGTGAGTTTTATTAAAATAAAAGTGAAATATACCGCTATTTAACATAGTGTATTTGTTGGTTGTTTTTTTTTTATTTTTTTTTATATTGTTACACACATTCATTAGTGTTGCAACATTTGGGATAACCGAATAAACCGGGTATTTTGTAACTTTTTACAAAATTGTTATTTTTAATTAATTTTTTCGCCATAATTCGGTATAAATTAATTATTCGGCTCATTTTTTAATAAAAGTACCCGTAATTTTGTGAAATTTAATTAAATTTTGTGAAATTAATTCAATTCATTGAACCCGATTGTGAGTACCCGTGTTTAAAAGTTGCAACGCTAGTGTAATTTGAACTTTTAATACAATTTTTGTTACCGAAAGTGATTTACACTGTAAAAAATTGTTGTTTAATTTGTTTTTAAGTGTAAATTAAAGATAATTTTGCAATTTTAACCCGGTTTTTTGAGAATTTTTTAACCCGTATCAAAGAAAAACAGTGTAAATTACTTTTGTGACGTATTATATTGTCAATATTTTTGATTTTTTCGAATTTTTACCCAAAATTTAATTGTTTTTTTTTGCGTTTAACACGAAAACAAATTTATTTTAACTCGTTTTTCCACCCCAAAATACTTTCCCGAAACACTTTTTGTGATTTTCTCAATTTTTATTGAGTATTTTTGATAATTTTTTCAAATTATTAAATTTTTTGTTGAATTTAACCCGCAGTCATTCAATTTTAAAGTTTATTTTACCCTTTTTAAATTTTTTCGAACCCGTTTTTAGTATTTAAACTTTAAAAAATGGCTGAAATGAACGATTTCATTAGGGTTTGTGATCGCCTGACTGAGTTTGAGGCATTTATTGCCATAATACCCCAAGTCGAACATAAAACTGGGTCTTTAAACGCTCACGAAAAGGAGTTAACTCGGTTATGGGAATCCGTTCGGGAAACCTACGAGACCCTTTTAAGCGGTGGTATTCAGAAGGCCCAATTGGAGCTCAAGCAGCGATATATGGCTTCGTATACTACCTACGTTCGCGGTATTTCTCTAATTACCGAAAATAGTGAGCGAATTAAGGCGGCGGCAAAGACCCAGGAGCTTAGCCTGAAGCCCAATATACATTTACCCCCGTGTGATACTGATATTTTTTATGGGGATTATGTTAATTGGCCTACGTTTAGGGACATGTTCACTGCTTTGTACAAAAACAATTCTCGACTATCCCCGGTTGAAAAATTGTACTACCTTTTGCAAAAAACAAAAGGAGAAGCCCATAATATCGTTCGAACATGTCCATTAACGAATGAAGGTTTTGAGCTTGCATGGAAAAATTTAGTTGACATGTATGAAAACAAACGTGTTATAATACATGCTCAATTTAAAACCCTATTTTACAATATACCTCAACTCACTAAGGAAACTGGCCCTAATTTGAAAAGTATACAACGCACTATAAATGATTGTATTACTAATTTATCGCAGTTAAAGCTGAGTTTTGAAACTATTTGGCATCATGCTTTAGTTTTTATATGTTCTTCGAAATTACCCGACCATATTGTAGCGCTCTGGGAAGACTCTCCGAAAGCGGATCAATTTAATCCAAGGTGGGAGGAAATGGATAAGTTTTTAACGGCTCGTTACCATACCCTTGAGGCCGTTTCTGATATTAAAAGCTCGAATCCAAACCCAGTTCAAACTCAAAATAAAAGCGCAAATTTACCCGAATCGAGAAAATCGTTTAAGGACTCGAAGAAAATAAAAACTTTTGCTACAAAGACTAATACTAGTCAGACGGTAGTGCGTTGTGCTCTCTGTCAGGAGCAACATCCTTTGCGACTTTGTGCAACATTTTTACAAAAAAATGTGGAGGGGAGACTTGCGACAGTGAAAAGGCTCAAATGCTGTTCGAACTGTCTGGCAACATCCCACGAATTTAGAGCTTGTAAGAGTGCAAATGTTTGTTTTTTGTGCAAACAAAAGCATCATTCGCTTTTACATCGGGATAATCAAGCTTCTGGATCTGGTACTTTTGTTCAACAAAACCCCCGTAGCGGTACTTTTGTACCACAAAACCCCCAAACCGGTACTTTTGTACCACAAAACCCCCAAAATGGTACTTTTGTACAACAAAACCCCCGAAACAGTACAGTTGTACCACAGAACCCCCAGAATAGTACATATGTACCACAAAACCCTCGCACTAATAACCCCGTAAATAATCCAGGAAGCTTTAATATCCAGACACAAAATCAGACACAACCCCCTAATAACCCTGGAAATGGACCATCTACATCAGCTGCTTCATTCCAAACATATGCAACTCATTTGGATTCCAACCCCTATTCCACAGTATTGCTGGGAACAACTCTGTGTGAAATTCATGTCAATGATATGAAATGCGCAGCTCGTGCCTTAATTGACCCTGCTTCTCAAGCCACTTTTATATCTAAAAAGTTGCAAAGAAAGTTGTCAATACCCACATTTTCTGCTCCAACGGCGCAGATAACTGGACTTAACGGGAGTTTGACAGCTACTTCATCAAAAATATGCTTTATTTCGATATGCTCAGCAATCGACCCCAGTTTTGAAATTCGTACTGAAGCATATGTGGTGGAGAAGTTGACTGGTCGTTTGCCATCGTGTTCATTTGCGAACATTATGAATTCGAATTTCCCTGAAATTTCAATGACTGATGTCAAATGCACCCGAATGGATCTTCTCCTCGGGGGAGATCTTTATTCTCATATTATATTACCCGATGTGAAAAAACACCCGGATGGCAACCTAGTCGCACAGAGAACAGTTTTCGGCTGGATTGTGACTGGTAAAGTTTTTCATCCACAACCCCTAAATTCAGTTGAATCATATTTCAACCATATTGAGCTAAGCTCTCAACTCTCTCGGTTTTGGGAACTTGAAGAAGTTCCACAAGTGACACAACTGTCTGAAGCCGACGAGTATTGTGAAGAACTTTTCCAGTCGACAACTTATAGAAATCCAGATGGTCGCTATGTAGTCTCACTTCCATTCCGGCGGGAATTTTCGAGTAATATATCTCTTGGAAATTCTCGAAATGCGGCCTTGTCCCAATTCATGAGAAATGAAACTCGACTTTTGAAGAACCCCGAATTAAAATCACAATATGATAGTGTGATTGGCGAGTATCTCGAATTGGGTCACATGAGGGAAGTAGAATCTTCTACATCAGGCTCTGCTGCATATTATTTACCCCACCATGCAGTATTTAAACCTGATAGTGTTACTACCAAGCTTAGGGTAGTATTTAACGCTTCAAACCCGTCGTCTAATGGCGTAAGTTTGAACAATATTTTGCACCCCGGTCCTGTATTACAGGCAGATTTAACGGTTTTAATTCTCCGTTGGCGACTTTACCGTTACGTTTTTAATGCCGATATTGAAAAAATGTATCGACAAATTTTAATTCACCCCAATCAAACCCCCTTTCAGCGGATTTTATTCCGTAATAATCCCGAGGTCGACGTAAAGGATTATGAGCTTAATACGGTGACGTTTGGAGTGAACTGTGCGCCGTATCTTGCAATTCGGACTCTTATACAATTGGCAAGAGAATGTGAAGCTCAAAATCCTGCGGCATCCGAAATTTTGAAAACCCAGATGTACGTTGATGATGTACTAGCTGGCTCTCATGAGCTAGCAGACGCTTTTAAAAGACGAAATGAGCTTATTGAAGTTCTTGGGTCTGCTGGTTTTGTTCTTCGGAAATGGACTGCAAACCACATTCGTCTTTTAAAAGCGTCTGCTAGCTCATGAGAGCCAGCTAGTACATCATCAACGTACATCTGGGTTTTCAAAATTTCGGATGCCGCAGGATTTTGAGCTTCACATTCTCTTGCCAATTGTATAAGAGTCCGAATTGCAAGATACGGCGCACAGTTCACTCCAAACGTCACCGTATTAAGCTCATAATCCTTTACGTCGACCTCGGGATTATTACGGAATAAAATCCGCTGAAAGGGGGTTTGATTGGGGTGAATTAAAATTTGTCGATACATTTTTTCAATATCGGCATTAAAAACGTAACGGTAAAGTCGCCAACGGAGAATTAAAATCGTTAAATCTGCCTGTAATACAGGACCGGGGTGCAAAATATTGTTCAAACTTACGCCATTAGACGACGGGTTTGAAGCGTTAAATACTACCCTAAGCTTGGTAGTAACACTATCAGGTTTAAATACTGCATGGTGGGGTAAATAATATGCAGCAGAGCCTGATGTAGAAGATTCTACTTCCCTCATGTGACCCAATTCGAGATACTCGCCAATCACACTATCATATTGTGATTTTAATTCGGGGTTCTTCAAAAGTCGAGTTTCATTTCTCATGAATTGGGACAAGGCCGCATTTCGAGAATTTCCAAGAGATATATTACTCGAAAATTCCCGCCGGAATGGACAAATTTTAATTCACCCCAATCAAACCCCCTTTCAGCGGATTTTATTCCGTAATAATCCCGAGGTCGACGTAAAGGATTATGAGCTTAATACGGTGACGTTTGGAGTGAACTGTGCGCCGTATCTTGCAATTCGGACTCTTATACAATTGGCAAGAGAATGTGAAGCTCAAAATCCTGCGGCATCCGAAATTTTGAAAACCCAGATGTACGTTGATGATGTACTAGCTGGCTCTCATGAGCTAGCAGACGCTTTTAAAAGACGAAATGAGCTTATTGAAGTTCTTGGGTCTGCTGGTTTTGTTCTTCGGAAATGGACTGCAAACCACATTCGTCTTTTAGAAAATTTACCCTGCGAGAATCTGTTAGATGCAGACTTCTTGAAATTTTCGGATGCTAGTACAGCTAAGACCCTTGGCTTGCGATGGAACGCTGATAGTGACAGTTTTTATTTTAAACTCATATCGCAGCCAGGTAGGGATGTTGTTACAAAGCGTGCTGTCTTGTCAGAAATAGCAAAGCTATTCGACCCCGCCGGTTGGCTCTCTCCGAAAATTATTGTTGCAAAAATGATAATGCAACAAATATGGAAGGACAAGACAGATTGGGATGAATGCTTAAACCCCGTAACTCTAAAGCAATGGCACGCATTTTTAACCGATTATAAAAATATTGAGAGAATTAACATTCCAAGATGGGTTAATTTTCACCCCGATTATGATATTGAGATCCACGGTTTTTGTGATGCTTCTGAAAAAGCATATGCTGCCACTCTATATGTTCGCAGTAACTCCTCGACTGAGGTTAAAACCCACTTACTCGCATCTAAGACGAAAGTAGCGCCTGTTAAATTTGAAACACTACCCCGTTTGGAGCTCTGTGGAGCTACATTAATGGCAAATATGGTAGAATCGTTATGTGGTCAACTAAATCTAGCCAAGAACAAGATTTATCTGTGGACTGATTCTACCATTGTTTTATCTTGGCTCAAAAAACCCCCATGCCATTGGCCTACTTTTGTCAAGAACAGAGTGGCGCTTATTTTGAGTAAAGTTGGAAATGAGAATTGGTCTCATGTAGATTCCAAAGACAACCCCGCCGATTTGGCAAGTCGTGGATCTCTCGCTAGCGATTTGATAAACAATTCGTTATGGTGGCACGGTCCGAAATGGTTGCAACAACCTAGGGAAAACTGGCCACAGAAAACGTTTAATTATCATACTCATTTGGAAATTCAATCCCATCATGCGGAGATGAAAAAGCCATTTGAGATACTCGAACGATTCTCTGATTTACCCCGTGCAATGCGAGTTGTAGCATATTGGTTTCGGTGTTTGCATTTTTTGCGTACACGCACCAGTTTATACTCTTCTCCAAATATGACTCAATCTGAGTTGAAGTTTGTAAGAGATCGTTTAATTCTCGTATGTCAACAGGCCTATATTGCAGAATATGCTAATTTGTCGAAAGGTATTCCCTTATCCCCAAAAAGTAGTTTACTCACATTAAACCCCTTTATAGATTCTAATGGATTTGTTAGAATGAATGGCAGATTAGTGCGGTCACCCGGTTTGACATATGATGAGCGATTTCCGAAAATCTTACCCTATTCGGCTCGTTTTACCCGTTTATATGTGGAACATGTCCATAAATGCTCAGTACATGGTGGGCATTCATTAGTATTGCGCCTTGTACGAATTGAGTTTTGGGTTCCGAAATTGAAGAATTTGATTCGTTCGGTAATTGATAATTGCAAACAATGTACCATTTACCGAAAGAAAACCGGTCTGCAGATAATGGCTGCTTTACCCCCTGAACGAAGTGTTCTTTCGAGACCTTTTACCCATACCGGTTTAGATTTCGCAGGTCCATTTGATATAAAATCCTATATTGGAAGAGGTTGTCGAATCACAAAAGGATATGTTCTAGTATTCGTTTGTTTTTCGACAAAGGCAATTCATTTAGAGGCTACAGGCGACATGTCGTCCGATACCTTTTTGGCGGCTTTCACTCGTTTTTTCTCACGACGAGGATGCCCGTCCCATTTATACTCTGATAATGGGACAGCCTTTGTGGGTGCTTCAAATTTACTCGAAGTCGATTCGAAAAAGTTTCTGGCCGAATTAAAGGACAAAGTTCTGGTCGGAAACGGTTTTCAGCCAGTAGAATGGCATTTTATTCCACCTGGTGCACCCCACATGGGCGGCTTATGGGAAGCCGGCGTAAAAAGTGTAAAAACCCATTTAAAGAAAGTCTCTAATGCACAGAGATTTACTTTTGAAGAATTCACCACAATGCTAACCCGTATTGAAGCGTGCTTAAATTCTAGGCCTCTAAGTGCAATGAGCGACAACCCCACTGAATTAGTCCCTTTAACCCCTGGTCATTTTCTAGTCGGAATGCCTTTATTAGCCCCCGCTGAACCCGACTATTCCGATTTAAAATTGAGTGTTGCCAACAGGTGGCAAAAACTTAAGGCTCTTCACCACCAATTTGCTCTCAGGTGGAAAGAAGAGTATTTAAAGGAACTCCACAGACGCGTGAAGTGGAAGTATCCTCAAAGGGACTTTGCAGTAGGCGACTTAGTTGTTATCCGACAGGATAATCTCCCTCCTAATGAATGGAAATTAGGGCGACTTGAAAAGGTCTACCTAGGAGATGATTTGAAAGTTCGCACAGCTGACGTGAGAACAGCTTCTGGCATTTATACCCGCCCAATTGTGAAGCTGGTTCTCCTACCCAATGACGAACCCAATTAATAATTGTTTTTTCTTTTCCCATAGTTGTTGAAGATGTCCAAAGTCTCGGCCCGGCTACAAGTACATCGTGCTACCGAAGGGAATGGTGAAGCTGCTGAAAAGGTCACCCAAAAGTCACCTCGTGACGAGAGTCTTCGCGATTGCCGCTTGTGCAAAAGCGAGCATGCGTTGCGTAAATGCATTAAGTTTCGGAAGATGTCGGTCAAGGAGCGGTGGGAAACTGTCAAACGTTTCCAGTATTGTTTTAATTGCTTGGCACATTCCCATATGAAGGACCGATGCAGTAGCCGGGAAAGATGTATAGAATGTATGTCGGACCATCATTCTCTGCTGCATCGGTTCAAAAACCATAAAAATTCCCAAGCAGCTCCACCAGTCCAACCGAATCCGTCAGTTCCCAGTGAGTCTACCAATGTTACCACCGTAAGGCAAATTTCGCGAAGCGCAAAACGGCGCAACAAGCGAAAAAACAAAAGACTGAACAACAAAAATCACGTCAACAACAACAACCCCGTCATCAACAATAACAATAACAACAATCCACCTCATTGCAGTGGTCATTGCTGCAACCATCAGGTCCAGCAGAGTATGGCGCAGAATGTGATGGCACCTGCACAAACGGCGTACCCAGGCCAACCTAACGCCACCATCGTTATCAACGTCCACTCTGGGCGCATTTAATATTTTTGTATATATTTTTTATAACTCCCTTTTTTTTAAACAAATGTAAATTTTTTTTATTTTTATATTTAAATGAATTTCCTTTTAATTTATTTTTCTTTTCTCTTTATTTTTCTTTTCTCTTGTTTTTACCGCTATATCCTTAGCCTTCCTTGTTGCACTCTTGCAAGGGGGGCGGGATGTTTAAGCGAAGATCGTGTAAAAGGCCTGTTACTGTTCAGTGCCTTTTATCTTCTTTTTATCTATCCTTTTGTTTTTCTATTTGGCGTCTAGGCGTTTTTTAAATAAAACAAGAGAAAAGCTTTTTCATACTTTTGTATACCCCAGCCAAGTACGGTACGTACAATTAATTTAAACCCCGAATTATTTTTAATAAATTATTATAACGTTTTTGAAAATATAATCTAATTGTGTTTTCTTTTTTATTCAAACATTTTTCGAGACAAATATTATCAAATAAACAGTCAAAAAAAAAATAAAAAAAATCCGTTTATATATCTAAAGCAGCCAAATAAAAGCATTTTGTATTTTTAGGTTATGTGGAATATACACTCAAAAAAAAAGCTGTAATGATAGCAAAAAAAGCTTGTAAACTTACAAGAAAATTTGCTGATTTTGAACCCACAATTTTTTTGGTAAAGTTAGCAAAAATGTTTTGCCAAAAATAAGTTAAATGAAATTTTTTTATTTCGACTTAGTTCATACAGATTTGAGGACCCCATTGGGTTCGAACCCAATAGGTCCAGACCCCGATGGGTAGACCTAGTTGGGTTCCTTAAAAATCGTCATAGTTTTTTATCCAAAATTTTTGTTCGTTTCGCTCTATCTTGCTTAGTTTTTGAGATACGTGATTTTAGGAGACCACTGGGGTTTTGAGAATTAAAAAACTCGATAACTTCAAAAATATTACTCGGAGAGCTTTTGGCATTTGTTCTACGTGTTGAGAGCTACAAAAATGCTTTTGGACTTTTTATCGTGTCGGCAATATTTACCGAGATATAAGAATTTTAAAATTTTCGGGAATGCTAACTTTTTTGGTTAGGACCCATTAGGGTCCACACATGTGAAGAGGACCGGTGATACTATGGAGAGCTCGAGAACCAAAAATGGCCTCCGTTTTGCTCTGTCTGGATTAGTTTCCGAGATTGCGCCATTTTAAGTTTTCTAAAAAAAAAAATTTATAATATTAGCAAAAATGCTTGTAAAAATTTGGTCAACTCAATTTCAAATTTAGCAAAAAAAAATTAAATTGCTAATGCGCTAAATGAAGTTTACAAGACATTTTTGCTAACAAGCTAATCTCAACTAAAAATTTTCTAAAGGTTAGCTTACTAGCATTAGCAAAAAAAAATTAGTAAATCTACTAATGTATTATTTTGATATATCAAAATTTTCTAGGTGTCCTTCTCGAGGCAACAACAAATAAATTTGTTAAGCTTCAGTCATATCTTTGTAATATTTTGCCCGAGATCTAAGTATATTTGTGTTAGATCTAAGTATATTTGTGTTCATTTCTGCCCATAACTGTTTAGAAATGATTTATAAGCATCATAAGTTTATTCTGCTAATACATATGAGGAGTTCCGTTTTAGACTTAAATTTTGAGTTAAAAAAGATGTGCTTTTTGTTTTGATGGCACATCGATGAAAGTTGGCATAAACATTAGATGCTATTTAAGAATAAGAAATTCGTTCGCGTCAATTAAATCGCGCAAGGGGGTCAAAAGTTATGGCGGTTTTAAGATTTAGCGGTTTTAAAAATCTTAAAAATATTTTAAAGATTTTATTTTCTACACATTTGTTGCATGCGTTATTAAAACATGCCAGGATATATCATTTCTTCTAAAATATATGATATAAATTTAACCCTTTAATGACCAAACGATTTAAAAAAAATATATCTAAGTACCTAAAATCGCGATTAATTCGCGGTAAAAGAAAAGTTTCACAATTTTTTATAACATATTTAGGCAATGCGCGTTGGTATTACTGAAGAAAATCACGGAAAATCGTATCATTGTACCAGTAGTTTAAAAAAAATCGGTGATGCTTTTTTATAACAAGAAAATTTAATATGGTCCAAAAAATCTATAATCATCAAAATTTTTTAACCCGCCTCTGATTTTATGATGACACATCAAGTGGGCTTTCATTTAAAAAAAATTTCATCCAATTTCGTGTAATGCCTTGGATGTGCCAGATCAAAACAGGTTTAGATAAAATCATCGCGCTTTCCGCTCAGAATGGCTTAAAGTAAAAAGTCAAAAAGCAAATCAGTTCTACTCGTTAAGGCACGTCTTTTGGTGTATTAAAATGAACATGATGCATTAATTGCTACTAAAAAAAATAGGAAACAGATTTGCAGATTTCGCACAATTTTCAAAAATGCCATAAAATTTTTGCAATTTATTTTTTACAAACCCGCCAGTGATTTTTTTATGTAAACTCACAAAAAACTCGGTTTACGCAAGAGTCCACCAAATTTCGAATGAAACCGCGAATGTGCCTCGCGAAAAACTGGTATTTTAAAAAAATTACGTTTTTTCTTGCAAACTTTGATCTGCTGAAACTCCTTAAGTATTCGTGGCACATTAACGGGATTAATTCCAAAATATTAAGAATTACAACAGCTACCAACTCTAGTTCAACTTTTTTCATTTTATAGAGGGGGCCGAAATCCCTTATCAAAAAACCTCAAAAATTTAAAAACTCTTAATTTTTGGTTTCAAAACTTAACCGTCTTATAACTTCTTATCAATCGATGAAGCATCTATCAAGCTAACATTTAAATAATCTCTTATATGCACTGACTTTGTGTTATGCCGGAAAAGATTGAAATATAAGGAGAACTTAAAAAAAAAAGCGAAAGAATGTAAAAACTATGGATTATTTCAAGCCATTTTTATCGATTTTTCAACTTTAACCCTCTCTAAGTTTTACGGATAAAGTGGGGTAATCCTTAAACATTGCTCAGTGATGGTTCAAGGTCTTGTTAACACAACTGCATTTACAGTTTTTCTTAATTCCAAAAACTGCCGGTTTTTTATAACATTTATTTCAGTTTCACTGAGTTGAAATTTAAAAAAGATTTCTTGATATGTGTTTCTCTAACGTCTAGTACAATGTAAATACGTATACGTACTACGTATCCTATAAAATATGTGTAAATATGTACATTTCGCCTACCCCCACCTCAAGTGTTAATGTTAAGTTTAGACTGGTAATATTTCTATTTGATGGCATATAAAAAATGGAACGTGCTAACATTAAAACATCATACAAAATAATACTAAAAGTAAAATAATGTATGATTTTTGTTTTCTTTTGTATATGGTGGCTCTTAAAATTTTGCAAACAAAAAAAAAATAAGAGAAAAATAAAGAAAGTAAGCATATGTGCAGAAGAAAAATTAATGTATGGATTATTTTCGCCCCTTAAATCATCATTCATTGCATTTGGCCTATCGATTCATATTCATCTCGTCATATTATAAAGTTCATCCATCCGTACGTCCATCAATCCATCTTAAATGTGTATGAATTTTTATTTATTTTGGATTTTCTTAAAGTTTTCAAAAAATATTATGTGGTTGTGTGTTATGTTTCACTTATACCCATACTGTGACCATTAGATTTTCTTTTTTCTTTTTTTGTGTGAATGTATATTTTCAAAGTAATGCCAACTTTTCTGATATTTTGTATATTCCCAATTTTTTTTTTAATGGCCTACAAATTTTTTTATTAGCTGTACACGTTTTGCTAAAAGAAAATTTTGTACATACACTTAATTCAATCTGTTAAAATATTTAGGTGCCTATTCAGAAAATTAAATAGACCATGTATTGCGTAGTATATAAATCAAATTTAATTACAATTTTTATTGTAACTTATAAAAAAAAAACAGATATGTTAAATTTTTATTATATTATTATTTTCATAATAAAATAAATTCATCTATATATTAAATTCATTCATTTCAAATTTATAGTTATATTTTTTAAATCAAATTACAATCCTGTTTGTATGCATTATTAGTTTTACTTTATGAACCCTAAAAGTATGCACTAAATACTGATAAATATTAGTGGAGTTCAACCCATACAGAGACCAGAGAAACTGATAATTATAAAACACTACAAAAAAAGTTTAGAGATTTTCTCTACGCTTAAAATGTTTAATTTTTTGGTATTCAAAAAAATTTGTGTCAGAATGTGTTTCTTTGAATTTTGACAATTTAACCCCCTCCACCCATATACAGTTTTGGCCACGTGCCCAAAATTTGCAAATTCCCCTAAATATTATAAACAAATTAACATCTATATAAAATCATGCAGATATAAGTTTCATCGAACTGTTGCAATCATACTCCATTGTATTGAATTGCTTCAATTGTAGCACTTTGTAGTTTTCATTAATAAACTAATAGATTTTTTTAGAAGGCTTCTGTTTGTTCATTATTATTTTGTAATTATTATATAAATTGTTAGTTCTTGTGGTCAATAGTAATATGTTTAAGTTTATGCTTTAAAATTAAATTTAAAAGACTGCTCTAAAGTATGCTATAGATTTATTGTTATTGTGATATTTAACTGTCCTAGCTCAGTTATATACAAAATAAACAAAAAAGTTTAAGTGATTAATTTGGCTTGGTTGAATCTTTTATACCCTTTAAATTCTGCACGGGGCCGTTTTTTTAGAGGCGTTAGGGGACACCTTCCCCTCGCGATAAATGTTTGGCAAAGCCATTTATTATGATTTTTGCCCTATGGTGATGTAATTTTGTCATTATTTCAAAAATTTTCTCAGAATCTGAAATGTCTCAGAATTTGAGAATTTTTCTAAAGAAAAATGGCTCAGAATCGGAGAATTTTTCTATCAGAAAAAGTCTCTGAATCTGAGAATTTTTCTATAGAAAAAAGTCACAGAATCTCAGAATTTTTCTATAGGAATGTCTTACAATTAGAATCAAAAATTTTTCTATAGGAAAAATGTGTCATATTCTGAGAATTTTTCTGTGGCAAAATGTGTCAGAATCTGAGTTTCTATAGAAAAACAAGTAAGAAAGTTATAGTCGATCAAGACCGACCATATGATACCCTACACCAGTGTTTTCCGGAAAATGGGTCCCAAGTCTAAACATGGACCGATTGGAACTGTCTTTTGTTAGATCTTTATTTAGTGTAGAAAACACACGCAGATCAAACTTTAGTGGAATTGGTTTATTTTTTTGTCAATAGACCGATTTAACTGAATATCGGTCGAAATTTTTATATGGGGGACTAAGTCCAAATATGGTGCAATTATATTCCGATTTAATAAGGTTACTAAAGTACACGTTTAACACCTAAAAATAAAATTTTTATTAAATATTTCCATTTTTATGAAATTTGAGGGAATTATGTGAATATCGGGAGGATGGTTTGTATGGGTACAACCAGGAGGACTGAACCGATTCCTTTGAAATTTGGAATGATGATTCGTGCATACAAAATTTTGATTACCTGCTATATTTCAAAGCGATATTTATTATAATACGGTTATAAGAGTCATTTAAGCCGAATCCAAAGGGGGAGTTTGTATTTTTTCCACTTTCAATAGGCTTCGTTCTTGAGCCAAAATATGCTTAAGTTTCAAATTTCAAGTCAATTTATTGAAAATTGCGACCTGTATCGTGCTTAAACCGAAAATGGACAGACGGACGGACGGACATCGCTAAATCGACTCAACAAGTCATTCTGAGTCGATCGGTATACTTGAAGGTAGGTCTAGGACCAATATTTCGGGTAGTTTAAATCATCAGCACAAACTCATTATACCCTGTACCACAGAGTGGTGTAGGGTATAAATATGTACGAATTTGAAAATTTTTATACAGGAAAACTGTCTTAGAATCTGAGAAATTTTCCAGGCGAAAAATTTCTCAGAATAGTCTTCCTTAAGGAAAAATGTCTCTGATTCTGAAAAATCTCAGAAATGTCTAAGAGTATGACAACTTTTCTATAAGAAAATTGACTTAGAATCTGAGAATTTTTCTGCAGGAAAAATTCCAAACAATCTGAGATGTCTGAAAATTTTTCTATAGCAAAAATGTCTTAGACTCTGAGAAATTTTCTCTAGGAAGAATGTCTCAGAATCTGAGAATTTTTCTAAAGGACAAATGTCTCAGAATCTAAAAATTTTTCTATAGAAAAAATGTGTCAGAATCTTAGAGTTTTTCTATAGGAAAAATTTCACAGAATCTAAGGTTTTTCTATATAAAAAATCTCTCAGAGTCTAAGAATTTTTCTATAGAAAAATGTCCCAGAATCAGAGAATTTTTTTATATGAAACATGTCTCAGAATTTGAGAATTTTCTATAGAAAAAAATTCTTAGAATCTGAAAATTTTTCAGTAGAAAAAATGTTTCAGACTCTAAAAAATATACTCTGAGAATTTTTCTATAGGAAAAATGTCTCAGAATCTGAGCATTTTTCGATACGGGAAAAACGTCTCCGAAACTGAAAATCTTTCTATAGAAAAAATTTCTGAGAATCTGAGAAATTTTCTATAGGCAAAATGCTTCAGAATCTGAAAATTTTTCCTATAGGAAAAATGTCTCAGAATTTGAGAATTTTTCTATAGGAAAAATGACTCAGAATCTGAGAATTTTTCTATAGGAAAATTGTCTCAGAATCTGAGAATTGTTCTATAGGAAAAATCCATCAGAATCTCGAGAATTTTTCTTTGGAAAAAATGTATCAGAATCTAATAATTTTTCTCTAGGAAAAATATTTCAGAATCTGAATATTTTTCTATAGAAAAAATGTGAGAATTTTTCTATAGGAAAATGTCTCAGAATCTGAGAGTTTTTCTATATAAAAAATGTCACAGAATCTGAGAAATTTTCTATAGAAAAAATGTCTCAGAATCTGAGAGTCTATATTGGAAAAATGTTTCAGAATCTGAGAATGTTCTATAGGAAAAATGTCTCAGAATGTGAGAATTTTTCTATAGGAAAAAGGTTTCAGAATCTGAGAATTGTTTTATAGGAAAAATTCATCAGAATCTCGATAGTTTTTCTTTGGAAAAAATGTCTCACCATCTGAGAATTTTTCTATAGGAAAAATGTTTCATAATCTGAGAATTTTTCTATTGGAAAAATTTCTCAGAATCTGAGAGTCTGTGTATAGGAAAAATGTCTTGGAATCTGAGAATTCTTCTATAGGAAAAACGTCTCAGAATCTGAGAATATGGGAAAAATGTCTCAGAATCTGACATTTTTCTATAGGAAAAATGTGTCAGAATCTGAGATTTTTTTATAAAAAAAATGTCGGAGAATGTTCTATAGGAAAAATGTCTGAGAATGTGAGAATTTTTCTATAGGAAAAACGTCTAACCATCTGAGAATTTTTCTATTTGAAAAATGTTTTAGAATCTCAGAATGTTCTATAGGAAAAATGTTTTAGAATCTGAGAATTTTTCTATAGAAAAAATGTCTTAGAATCTCAGAAGTTTTCTATAGGAAAAATATTTCAGAATCTGATAATTTTTCAATAGGAAAAATGTCTCAGAATCTGAGCATTTTTCTATATATATAAGAAAAATTTGTCAGAATTTGAAAACTCTTATATGTAGGAAAAACATCTTAGAATACAAGAAATTTTCTATACGAAAATTTTCTCAGAATCTGTGAAATTTTCTATAGGAAATAATTTCTGAGACAATCTGCGAGTTTTTATATAGGAAAAATGTCTCAGAATATGAGAATTTTTCTATATAAAAAATGCCTCTGAATATTAAAACTGTTCTACAGAAAAAATGTCTCAGAATCTGAGAATTTTTCTATAGGAAAAATCTCTCACAATAAGAATATTTCTATATAAAAAATGTCTCAGAATCTAAAAAATTTTCTGTAGGAAAAATGTCTCAGAATCTGAGAATTTTTCTATAGAAAAAATCAGGGTTGGCAACCGATACCCTCCTATAATAACGGTATTTGGCTATTGTACCGCAACCAATAAAGAAACGGTATTATAACGGTATTGACCTATATTTCGAAAACGAACCGGTAGAATCACGAAGTGACACATTTAAAATACTAGAAATTTCATCAGCTTTCATAATCGCTTTTGAAAATGTCCATATCTTTATTGGTTGCGGTACAATAGCCAAATACCGTTATTTGGGTGGGTATCGGTTGCCAACCATGGAAAAAATGTTTCCGAATCTAAAAATTTTCCTACAGGAAAAATGTCTCCGAATCTTAGCATTTTTCAATAGAAAAATGTCTCATTTTTGATTAATTTTATTTCCTTTTTGCATATTATATAAAAATCATTATTTTAAAATTTTGTTGCATACTTTTAGGTTAACCTTAAACCAGTGTTGGCTACCGTTACCCTTTCAATACCGTTACCGTTTAAAAACCCTTTAATATTGACTACCGTTACCGTTACCAATACCGAAAAAAAAAATTTTAAATACCGTTACCGATAAAAAACCATTACCTTTATTCGGATTTTTACCGGTATTATATCGGTTTTGTTTCGGTTGTCTTAATATGACTAAAAATCAAAGTAAAATATTTTTAATGTTCGTAAAATAAAAAAAATAATGTTTGTTCATTGTAAATCGGAATGTTATTTGTGCAAAAACAATTTACTAAATTATGTGGAGATCGGTCCAACCAATGATCGATCACATTCGCAATTTACCTAAAAATTTCTGAAGAGAAAAGTGAGTGCCACGTAATGTTAGCATTTTTCATCGGGAATATACTTAAAAGAAGAGACAAACCTGAATCGTTTACGTGTCGCTGGCGTTGTCATCCACACAGGAAAGCGTGGATGGGTGGTTCTCTGGAATTAAATACTCTGTCGAAAAATCTGTAAAACAACCTTTAGTTTGAATTAGAAAACTTTTACCAGATTTTTCTGCTAAAATGAATACTTTAACTTAATTCTCTGTCATTATATTTAAAAAAAATCTGATTTTAAAAAAATATTTTTGTTCAAATTTTAGCAGACTATTTGTAATTTTACACAAAATAATAATGTTGGCATTTTTTTAATTCTTGTCTAATTTAAACGATTAAAACTAAAAATTGCTCAAATGTGAAAAAATCATCTAAATAACTATTTTAATAATTTTACAGAAATTGACCTGTTTGTAAGAAAACTTTCTTGAAAAAAATTTAAAAAAAAATAAAATTTTTTTTTTTAAGTTTATTAAAAAACTTCGCTTCTTTTATAAAATTTTTAACAAAAAAAATAATTTTTTCTTAAATAAAATACAAATTCAACGTTCAGGCTGTTTATCTGAAATCAGAAGATTTTTCATCTTAAATCAGCAGATTTATTTACGGTCTTGACAAATTTTTCTGCAAACTCTACCTGGTTTATCCAGACAGAAATTTAGCAAACCGCGTCAGCAAAAATCAGCAGATTTCTTAAATGGCTCAAAATGCAGATATTTCTTCTAATTGGACAGACATCTTATAAACACGTAAAAAATCAATAATTTATTTGTTGCATTACAATATTGCGTGAATATTTTAATTAAATTATGAGTTAATTAATATTCTATATAATTATATATTGCAAATGCACTAAATTTATCAGTTTTTTTTAATTTTATTACATAAGTTTTTGATTTTTTACGTGTTTTTAACAAATTTGTGACTTTTTAATATGTTTGGTACATTTTTTTCATAATACCGGTACGTACCGGTATCGTTGTTTCGGTAACGGTTAACCGTTACCTAAATAATCAAAAATACCGTTACCTTTACCGTTACCGATATAAAAAATATGTAATACCAATACCGTTACCAATACCGTTATTCGTTTCGGTTGCCAACCCTGCCTTAAACATAATATAAAATTATTGCTGCTGCATTATTTCGTTTGATTTTTTTGTCTACCACATTTCAATAAATAATTTACAAATTTTGTAGCATACTTTTAGGTTGACCTTAAATAAAGCAACAATATGCATGCTTAATTTTGGTGTTTTCCTTTATGTAATTTGACATCCTTTTAAAAAATAATACTTTCTTAACCTAATAGTTTCCTTTTTTTTGAGAATATAACAAATCAAATATTTTCAATATAAATTTTAAATTTATTTCCTTTCCTTTTTTTTTGATAATGACATTTGTAAAACTGTAACTTTTGGCTTAACAATTTTCGACACATTTTATTTATTTATTTATATTTTTTTTTCCTCGGTCAGAATAGAAATTGTTATAAATTCTGTCCCAGTCTATCTACATAACAACTATCAAGAAGAGTATTGTTTATAACATAAAAATTTTATAGAATCAACTCCCTAGAAAACTTTATTGAAAAAACTACCAACATGTTTAGAAAAAGAAGAAATAAACCTTTTTTAAGTGGCTTCCTTTATCCTTTTCTCCTATAGTAACCCTGATATTATCATCATCATTTTTTTTTTATTAGTTTCAAACTTAGTGTTAGCATTGCTTTTCTCTATACCAACCTAATTTTTCTTACAAAAGAGATTTAAATCATCTTTTGACCCTTTGTATGCTATGATTTTTCAATTTAATAGACACAATATTGAGTTATTACAGAGGAGTGGCCCAGGACCAGCATTGAAAGTAAAAAAAAAAAATCAAAGTTTTTTGCTTTTGATGTTTGACGGGTGGGTTGTAACCAAACGCATTTTCATTTTGGCAAAAAACTTATATTGAGTGTGGAGAAATGTGTGTGTCGTCGTCCTTTGTATAACATTATTTAAAATAAACTTTAGTTGGTTTTCAACAAAAATTTTTGTTCCAGTATTTACAAAGGATTATAATTATATTGTTATTTGAACAATATATCTATTTATTTTCATACGCAAAATATACAGCATTTTGTATTTAATACACAATTTAATGGAGCATGATAAACACTACTAAACATACCAAAGGGTCAAAATAATAGATTTAAGTTTTTAATTGCTTACAAGGGAAGTATTCTAAACCCTTGTGAAGCGATTTTCCTGAAACTTTAAATATAAATAAAAGAGACGATTTTAAAAAGTAGTTGTTTTAAAATTTCTTCACCTCTTATGAAATGATGTGGACCTTCAAGAAAATTTCGATAACTCACGAACTAATAGCAATATCGTCTAGAGCAGCGGTTACCAACCTTTTTGGCTCGCGTACCCCTAATTTTAAATGTTATCAATAGCGTACCCCCAAACGAGTTTTTTTTTTCGTTAAAAAACTTCATATATGAGGCATTCCACACCAAATGTCCCGCTACAGAAAAACATGTGTCCCGTAAATTTCTGAATAGGTTGTTTGGATAGCCCTATATGGAACTAAGAAAATTGCATTTTTGGTTTATCAAATTTTCAAAAACTGGGCTGAGGAGGCGTGGTCAAATATTGGAAAAATGGTCAAATTTGTATAGAGTTGCCTTGATTAAATATTTATCACATTAAAACGGAATGCACTACAATCTCAAAAATTTACATTCTTATATAGTTTTGTATGGGCTATCGATTAAAATTTTTTTTTTTGGAAAATTTTCAGAATCCGTTCTGAAATTTTCCATTTTTTAAAAAAGTCAATTTATCAAAAATCCGGCCACTTTTTTTTTTTTTTAAAATTTTTTTTTTTTAAAGTTTAGATGTTTGTCCATCCACACAAAAAAATTCAGAAACACGTTCGACGTTTTTTTCGAGAAAATCGCATTTGAATATTGAATTTCACGACAATTTTGGAATTTCCTTGTATTTTCTTGTTAAAATATGGCGTATGAGTAACACATTTTTGCGAAACTAACGAGTTGATTCCATTTTAATTATTTTTTCATTTGTGGTGCAATATAGAGATGGGCGTGAATGCGATTTGACCCGCGCAAGAAATTTTAAAGTCACTGACGACTCGTTATTATTTTTAGTTTACTTGTGCAATCACGTGAGTCAATTAACTGTTACTCACGCAGTTTTTGATTACGCTCACGGTTGTTCACTCACGCTGATGATGATTTTACAAAAATAATAAAAACAACAAATTTTCTATGAAAAAAGCACTGAAAACGGAAACTCAAAAAAACATTAAAATTCCAAAAAAAAAAATAATTAAAAATCACAAAAACTTACTTAAGAAAAATTTTAAGCATTCACTCATCTCGCAAAAATTGGACTTCCTAATCACTCACGAAATGTTCTACTCACGCTTCCTCTTTAATATCTGAATAGCTTAGTACGTGACTCGCGAGTCAATTTTTTCAAATGTTGAACGTTAAAGGACATGTACCTATAATGTTGTGTCCGATTTATTGCTCCCGCTTAAATGCGCTTATCAAAAATATTAAATAAATCAGAAGGATATTGATGCATTTACATAAAAAAGCTATTATAAACGCACATCAAGTGATCTTAAGATTTTGAACTCATTTTAGTGTTGATATTTCAGTAAAATTTGTATGAAACTACTCTTACCAGTTTTAGGCATTTAAGCGAGTAATTCCGTATTTTTTTTTAATTTAAATTGAAATCTTTATGAAATCTTAAAACAAATTTTTTTAACAATTGACGATTTGTTTTCGATATAAACGGTCAGAAGGACATTGATGCATTTTAAAAAAAAACTCTTACAAACGCATCTTATCAGTTTTACGCATTTAAGCATTTTATGCATTTAAGCATTTACGCATTTAAGGGAGATGAGTGAATGTTTAAAATTTTTCTTAAGTTTTTGTGATTTTTAACTATTTTTTTTTTTTGGAATTTTACTGTTTTTTTGAGTTTCCGTTTTCAGTGCTTTGTTTTCATAGAAAATTTGTTGTTTTTATTATTTTTGTAAAATCATCATCATCGTGAGTGAGCAACCGTGAGCGTAATCAAAAATTGCGTGAGCGTGAGTAACAGAAAATTGACTCACGTGAGTGCACAAGTAAATTAAAAATATTAGCGAGTCGTCAGTGACTTTAATATTTCTTGCGTGGGTCAAATCGCTTTCACGCCCATCTCTATATTGTACCACACATGAAAAAGCAATTAAAATGGGATCAACTCGTTGGTTCGCAAAAATTTGTTACTCATACGCCATGTTTTAACAAGAAAATACAAGGAAATTCCAAAATTGTCATAAAATTCAATATTCAAATGCGATTTTCTCGAAAAAAACGACGAACGTGTTTCTGAATTTTTTTGTGTGGATGGACAAACATCTAAACTTTAAAAAAAAAAATTAAAAAAAAAAAAAAAAAGTGGCCGGATTTTTGATAAATTGACTTTTTTAAAAAATGGAAAATTTAAGAACGGGTTCTGAAAATTTTCCAAAAAAAAAATTTTAATCGATAGCCCATACAAAACTATATAAGAATGCAAATTTTTGAGATTGTGGTGCATTCCGTTTTAATGTGATAAATATTTAATCAAGGCAACTCGACACAAATTTGACCATTTTTCCAATATTTGACCACGCCTCCTGAGCCCAGTTTTTGAAAAATTGAAAAACCAAAAACGCAATTTTCTTAGTTCTATATAGTGCTATCCATACAACCTATTCAGAAATTCGTGCGACACGTGTTTTTTTTCGCTGGACATTTGGTGTGGAATGCCTCATATAAATATTAGAGGTAATTTTGAAATTTTTGATCTGGCTGTATTATTATTTTTTGAAGGATTTAGGGGAGATCAAAACTATGGTGGTATTTTTTTTTGGAAAAATTTTCGCTTTTTGGGGTGGTTCAATGCATCTGAAAACGCGGATTTTGAGCTAATTTTTCTCCAGAGCAAAAACAAAATCTGATTTCATCAGTCGATTCTACACCAAAAGTTAATACAACGCACATTTTTTAACTCTTAAAAAAAGTTCAAAAAGCCCATCACAGGGGGCGGAAACATAATGTTTTTAAATTTTTTGAAAGTGAAAATGGTACCAAAATTTCCAATCTGTCACAACCCATTGAAAAGTTATAAGATCTCAAAAATTTGAGAACCAGATTCGGAATCAGCATTAAAAGGTTAATCGAAAGGAAGTGTTCAGGGGGGTAATTGTGTAATTCGATTCGAAAGAAACTGTACGAATTCGGAAAATTTTGATCCTTTGTAAAATGTAACTCGCTATGGGAAAAATATTTTTTTGTTTATTTTTAGAATAAAAGGATAAACATTAATATGCCAAAAGATTTTCGGTAGAATAAAAATTATTTTATGTACTTTAAATTGCAAACAAAAATTTCGTTCGAATAGCTTCTCTTTTCGAATCGAAATACACAATTACTCCCCAGATCTCAAAATATAATCCAAAACAAGTAAGAAAGTTATAGTCGGTCAACACCGACCATATGATACCCTACACCAGTGTTTTCCGGAAAATGGGTCCCAAGTCCAAACATGGATCGATTGTATCTGACTTTTGTTAGATATTTATTTAGTGTAGAAAACACACACAGATAAAATTTTAGAGGAATTAGTGTATTTTTTTTGTCAATAGACTTCACTGAATATCGGTCGAAATTTTTATGAGGGGGACTTAGTCCAAAAATGGTCCAATTATATTCCGAATTGATTAGGTAACTAAAGTACACGTTTAACATCTAAAAATAAAATTTTTATCAAATATATTAATTTTTATTAATTTTGAGGGAATTATGTGAATATCGGGAGGGTGGCTTGTTTTGGGACTACCAGAAGGACTAATGCGATTCCTTTGAAATTTGGGATGATGATTCATGCATAACCTGACCAACTGTTTTTGTCTGAAAAGCGGGATGGAAAGGTTGAAAAAGCGGGATTTTGGTCTAAAAAGCGGGACTTTTTATATCCCCCATTAAGTGATAGTGAGTTTATATCAGTTCGAAAAAATATAAAAATTCATGATTTTCAATCGATTTTGACTGTTGAAAACACACTTACTTTCGAAAGAAAGGGGTTGATATTGAATTTCAGTGAAATCGGTCCAGTGGTTCAGAAATTATGGGCAAAACCGTGAATTTTGAATTGGTTTCGCCTCCAATTCACGTGTTAAATAAAACGTTGAACACGCTTCGAAAGACATTGGTAAGCCACAAAATAAGTTTACGAAATATTTTTGTCACTTTAAACAAATGTTACACTCAAAAAAATTTACACTCAAAAAAAATTTCATAAAATCATTTACACAAAAAAATATATTCCGAGTGAAAGTTTTCAAAGTTTTCAGTTTTCAGTTTTTTTTTTTTTTAAATTTTGGATTTTTGCTGCTTCTTAAACGAGCTGGTAATTTTGAATGAGGAAATTTTAAAAGAATAATTTTGCAGATTTGAAAAATGTGTCAAATTCACAAATCATATTTTGTATCAAATTAATATGGGTTACCGATATCTCGAAAATTATATATTTCTTATCTGAGTACGTTAAACAAAAATTATTTTGTTTTGAGCATATTCATAAAACTGGAAACTTTGACTGATTTTCGCGGGGTCAAAGAGTTGACCGATTCGGCTCAAAATTTTACTAGGTACTTATTTCAAAAAAAAAAATCAAAATAAGGACCACCCAATTGAACACTTCTCCAAAAAAATTAAGATTTTTTTTTTTAAATTAAAAAAATAATTGAACTAAAAATAAACTTAAAAATTTGTTTCTAAATTAATTTTTTTTTTTTTTTTAATTTTTCTTTTTTAAATTTTAAATTAAATTAAAAAAAAATTAAATTAAAATCAAAATCAATTTATTTTTTTAACATAAACGTTTAAAATGTTATTGAAAGTATTTTCGAGTGCCAACATAATTTTGGGAGTAATTTCCCTTTCATTTTTTTAAACCCGGTAAGAAATTTTACCATATTTATATGCACAAAAATCTAAATAAATAGCTTAAAATTACTTCAGAACAATTATACTCAAAATATTATTAAAAAAATTTTAATTTATTCTAAAAGTCAAAAAGCGGGATAAAGCGGGATGAAGCGGGACTTTTGTTTGAAAAGCGGGATAGAAATTCAAGGCGGGATGAGACATCAAAAAGCGGGATAATCCCGCCAAAAGCGGGATGGTTGGTCAGGTTATTCATGCATACAAAACTTGATTACCTGCTAAATTTCAAATCGATATCTTTTATAATACGGTCATTAGAGTCATAAAGCCGAATCCAAATGGGGCGTTTGTATGGGGGCTACACTAAAAAAAAACGTCGGTATTCATAACTAAAAATTTAACTAAAGTACTAATTTTTTAGTCCAAAATGATCTAGTGCAGGCGTTGGTAATCAATACTAAAATTTTTTACTAATATTATTCAAAACTAGTAAAAATTACTAATTTTAGTACTTTGAAGATACTAAAAAACTACTGTACTACTGGTAATTAGTAAATTATTAGTAGATTTAAGTACAAAATCACTTACTAAACCTTTTACTGTAGAATTATTTTGAGTGTAGGTCTTAACATGGACCGATGTTCTCCAATTTCAATAGGCTTCGTCCTTGGGCCAAAAGATGCTTAAGTTTCATATTTCAAGTCAATTGCTTAAAAATTGCGACCTGTATCGTGCTTAAACCGATAGATGGACAGGCGGACGGACATACGGACGGACGGAGATCGCTAAATCGACTCAAAAAGTAATTCTGAGTCGATCGGTATACTTGAAGGTATGTCTAGGACCAATATTTCGGGTAGTACCACATAGTGGTGTAGGGTATAAATATTGCGTATTCATTTCTTTATAGCTGTTTAAAAACTGCTTTCATGAAGGCTGTTTTTTTGTTTAAACACCCGTTAAAGGAAAAATCACACTCTATGTAGAGTATTTTGTTGACTATTTTTAGAGTCCGAACTTTTACAGAAGAATTTTGAATAAAATTTGTCACTTAAATTGTAGGTACTAGGGTGTTCAGTCGATTAATTCTTGTTCGATTAATCGAAAAATTTTAGACGAATAATTGTTCGATTAATTTAAAATTGCTAATTTCGATTAAAGGATTAATCGAAGAATTTATGCCGATTAATCGAATAATAATAATATATGATTTTTCTGGAAATATGTATAATTTTTTAAAAGTTTTAAGTCCAATAAACAAACCAAATGTATGTTACCGTTAGAATAAAAAAAAACACAGCCATGTTTACTTGAGTGGTCCTTGTTTTAAATATGTTTTCGGATTTTCGCTGCTCCTGAAGCTTGGATTTGTTAAACGACCTAAATAAGTACCTGATTTGGGCAAAAACGGACTAAATTATAAAAAAAATAAAATTACAAATTTAAAATTTTCCCAAATGTAGTCGGATATATATCCAATATATTAGTCAAAAAAATTGTTTTTAAATTCTACACATTTTACAAATCTCCAAAATATTTTTTTTTTTTTTAATTTTCTCAAACCAATTAGCAGAAAACTTTAATTTTTATACATTTTGAAATGATTGTAATTTTGTTTTTTTGTTATTATTGAAATGTTAAAATACTTGTAATTAATGTTCTTTATTTACTCAAGTACCATTTTTTCTAAAATGGTCGAAAAAAATCTTTAGAAAATTTCTGAATTTGTAATTATTCGATTAATCGAACAATTTTAAAATTTTATTTGTTTAATCGAATAATTTAAAAATGGCAAATATCGATTAATCGTTTAATCGAACAATTAAAAAACCCGATTAATTGAACACCCTAGTAGGTACTTACGAAACTTAACTTTAACTTCAAATAGACAAACTCACCTGTAAAGAAAAAAAGAAAGAAAACTGCATAAGAATTTTGATTTTTAAATAATTTATTCACACTACACATTTAAATATACATATATAGTTAATTTGTATTTCAGTCAAAACATGGCGCTACATCAAAAACATATTGCTCGTTTACTTGTATAGCGTCATAACTAGGGTGACCATTTTTGTCTGAACTCAAATCAGTACGCACGAGTTTTTATGTTTTTTTTTTTCTAGAAATAACTCTCTGAAAACTGTTTTCTGTGAAAAAAACACTGATGATTTTTGAGAAACATTGACGATTTTTCCAACACTGAAAAAGTTTTGCTTAAATTACCAAACTTCGGGTCAATTAGTATTTAGTAAAAACAACTGTTAAAAACAACTGTCATAAACTGTGTCGTTATTTTGCGGAAAATTTAGTTGACTACAAACAACTTCATTTGAATGTTTTGATCGTTTCGGTGCAGAAAATATAACAAAACAATCAAAAAACACAAACAAACCCCACAGGTTTTGTAAATAAAAAGTCCACAGATTCTGAGGACTTTCAATAACTCTTCCTTTTAGAAAACTTCACAGATAATAAGCAAGTCTTTTTTAAATAGACCTGATGTACTGAGCGCTTTTTAAAATGACATTACCTCATCGAGCATCTAAGAATCATTTTATTCATCCAATTACATTATCACTCTAAAAAAAATATAAAAACTGCATCATCCCGTGAACTTTTCGTTTTAGTAAACCTCAGAGATTTAGTGCGCCGTTTCATATAAATTTATGAAGATCAAAATAGCCTAAGCTCTTTAGAATTCATTATAAATCATCTTATTGTCAGAATTAAGTCTTAAAAAAACTACATTTAAGACTTATATTATGGAAACTCCAGTTTTTGTATACAATTTTCGAATAAAATTATTTTTTATGTTGAAATGTTCAAAAATCAGTACAATCAGTACATATTTCGAAAAATCAGTACAAATCAGTACAACGTTTTTTAATCAGTACACGTGATCAAAAATCAGTACATGTACTGATCAAATCAGTACGAATGGTCAGCCTAGCCATAACTCAAAATATTTGATTTGTCAAAAAAACGCGTTTAAAGCTTACATTTGAAACTGGGTTTCCATTGAAAAAGGCCGGTACATATCAAATGTTATAATGGCGTGTTCTCTTCTCAAAAGGTGAATTTAAAAGATATTAATGCAAATTTTTTACACAATATAAAGCATGTTGTAACGAACAATTCATATCATATAAAAATCAAGTTTTTTGAGTTATGCCACTATACAAGTAAATGAGTGATATTTAGATACGACAAATTCTAATAAATTAATTGTTCATTCGAATTCTGCTAATAAAATAACATCTCATACATTATGTATGTATAAAAAAAAATAAGACACATTGATTTGTTTAATAAATCAATATTGATTAGCAATTAAAATAAATAATTTACCATAAAATATCTATTGTGTGTGTAAAACCACCTACTTTATTTTTGTAGAAATAGTCAATATTATGCTACTGTAACGCAATATCTGTTACTGTTACTGCTACAGTAATAAAAAACACCTACAATCACATATTCACATACATATGACAACGTAACGTCCCAGGCAAAAAAAAAAAATACAAATTTTGTCAGGGACTTAGAAAATAAAAAAAAGAAATTAAAAAAAAAAAATTTAACTCCAAAACATAAAAAAAAAAATTGCCAAAATGTATTTGCGTTCTGGACTTTTTCAAAAAATGTTTTGGCAATTTTTTTAACGTAAAAACAAATTGTTTTAACGTAAAAAACAGTTGTGTCAAATTGTGTCTGAGAAAATTTTGAACCAATTTTTCAGGACTTAGAACATTTTGATATGTAATATTGAATCTTTGAGACATTTTATTGATATGTCCCATTTTCACCAGTGACGAAATATGTGATTGCGACCGATAACAACATAATTCACACAAAAAAATGTATAAAATCTAATAATAAAATAAATATATGTAGTAATAAAAGTATTATTTTTGGTAAAAATGCACTGGTAAAGCAAATTTAGGGTTATTATTTCCCATAATATAAGAACTTTACGTTGCCAGTACTTTGTACAGCTGGCAATTTCTGGCTGGGGTATTGTAACGTTATTGACTTGGAACAATAAAACTCCATTTAACACACGCCTACTATAACAACTAAAAAATGAGTAAATTGAAAAAAAAAAAAACAAGACCTTATTAACACTTACATTATTAATAATAAATATAAAAACATAAAATGTTTACGCACTTACACTACATTCATTAACACAACGAACATGTTATTATTCATTTTTGTTGGTAGGTACTTAATAAAATTACTATATTTTTCAATTAATCTATTTGTGACGAATTTTGTTTTAAATAATATTACGAATAAGAAAGAAGAAATTTAAAAAAAATCTAGAATTTTTTTTGCAAGCAAAAATGCTTGGTGTATCCCAGATCGAACCAATATTCTGACAATTTATTATTTTTTTAACTCCCACCCCTTGAACCTTTCATAGAGCTAGAGACAAACTTTCATTTAAACTTAGTTTGAGCCAAATGAGAATATTTAAGCTTTGATAAAAGTGTACAGTTTTTAGTGAAATTTAAAAAAAAATTTGGATCGAAGAACGCCACGGTTTAAAATGATCAGATTTGGCTCAAATTTATTTTAAATGAAAGTTGAAAGGGTCAAAGGGGTGGGATTCCAAAAAATAATAATAAATTAGCAAAAAATTGGTTCGATCCGGGATACACCTTTTGCTAGTAATGGGTTAAAAGCTTATCTATAAAAAATAAATCAATATTATGATTAAGTCTGTAATAAACATTATCTATAGAAGGAATTAACCGTTTGTAATTATTTTACTTTTGTACAAGCATGGAGTATGTATGTATGTTGTTAATATGTTAATATATATATTTGTTATTATTTTACAATAAATAATTTATATATAACACATGAAATAACATGCGCATAACTGATATTGTTAATTTGTTTATGACTTTATTACAGCAGCCACCCAATAGGCAAATATGGTAGTCAGTAATGAAGAGTCCGGTTTTTACCCTCCAACCCACAGTATGGGTTTATACTCACTTTGTCATTACATTTGTAAAGCATCGAAATATCGGTAGGGGAACTAATAAAATAAATGGGGCATTCCAAGCCAAATCGCACACTTTCAATACAACATATCCAAAAATTTAATAAATCGAAGGGGGTCGGTCCGAAAATATGCGATTTGCCATGGAATGATCGATTTTAAGACATTCTATGTATGTCCGTCTGTCTGTTCGTACGTCTGCCTGAAGATGGCAAGACGCAGCACAAAGTAAAAGAGATAGCATTCTAAAGTTTTGCACGAAATTTGTCTTATGGTCCGGAAGGGTAAGTTATTAAATGGGTAAAATCGGAGCAGGGAGAAAAAAGTTCTCTTTTGAATAACTAAACCAACCTCTTTTAAAATTTCAGATCCACAGCCCTCTCAAAAACGCCATTAAATTATTTTTCGAATTACAATTGATATTTTTCCAATTGCTGTTGTTTTTTTTACAAATTACAATTGATCTTTTTGAATTAAAATTGATCTATTTCGAATTACAACTGAAATTTTCGAATTACAAATAGAATCTTCGACTTAAAAATGAAATCTTCAAATTATACAATTACAATTCGTCACCTAAAATGCAAAAAGCCTTAACTACCATTTTATTAATTTTACAGTAGAAGCAAAAAACAGTATTGAATAATATTTTAAATTTGTTAATAACTTTGTTGTTATTTAATGAATTTGGCTAAAATTTTGTGAGGACGTTCTTTTAATAAATATGAATCAAAATAAATCAAAAAATATTACAAAAGTTTTTTGTTTAGTTACGTTCATTGCCCATTGCTCAAATCACATGTTTTTACTTTTGGCTATAAAATTGCTAATTTTAATTATGCAGTCCTAATTTTTTGTGGAGACGTATATGTTGATAAAATAATTCAGAACAAATCAAAAAACTGATTTTGAATTTTTTGTTAGTTAGAGCCTTTTGCATTTTAGGTAACGAATTGGTCTTTTTCGAATGACACCTGTAAATGGTATAGTAATCAATTGATTTTTTGTTCAAAACTTATTGTTTACTGGGGCTCACTTCGCTTTACCCAGCAAAACTTAGATTACCAAATAAGGTATAAAATAAGGTATAGGATCTCTTATTTTATACATTGCAGCATTGATGATTTTAACAGGCGATGAGACTCAAAGTAATGCATCCACATTATCACAAAGAATACCAGTAAGGTATAAAATAAGTCATAAATTTATAACGAAGAATACGAGTAAGGTGTAAAATATATGATATTTTATAGGTTACGAGAAATGAAATAATATAGCATACCAGAAAATAATATATAAGGTGTTACGAGTAGTGAAAAAGTAATTTTGTATTAAATTTACTCACGTGATTGTAAGTGAGTGTAAGTACACTAAGAAAATTATGTCATTAACTGTTTGTAGGTTATTTTAAAAAGTAATCAGTAAAGTCATTTTAAAAGAAAAATCACTTATTTTATAAAGGATTTAATTTTTTTACTGTTTCTGTAGTTTAAAAAAAATAATTTACTGTATTAAAAACGAATTTTCTGTTACATTTAATTTCGGCAGTAAAATATTTCTTTTATAGTTTTACTGTTTTTCAATACAAAATAACTGAATATTCACTAGTTTTTTAATGTTTTGGTTAGTCATTAAATTAACATTTAAAATGTGTTTTTAATTTAAATGAAAAAACAGTGGAATGGTTTTTAAATAAAATTTCATTTGTTGTTTGTGTTTTTCTGATTGAAGAATCATTTGTTTTAAGTGAATATTCACTGGAATTTACCTACATAATTCTTTGAGTGTAGATAAAATATGCTCGTGAATGTGTGTCGTTAGAAATTTCCTGTCGTGAGCCCATCTCTAGTTTAAACTTATGCATTTTTTTATAAAATAATTATTTTTTATGTTATTGTAATGCATTATGCATTCAATTATAAATAATACATTATTTCAAACTTTCAAATAATACATAATGTAACCAAATATAAGTCATCCATTATTTAATGTTTAGAAATAATAAATATGAAATACATTTTTTCCAATAATCATGCATTACGTAGCAAATTATAAGTAATGCATTATTTTTCACTTGAAAATAATGCGTTGTGGAACAAATGTTTGGTAAGACATCCTAAAATAATGCTACAAATAAGGTATACATATTACCTAGTAATGTGTTATATAATCACTACCCATTACCAAAGTTTTGCTGGGTATGTTTCACAAATAAATGTAGCATGTATTCTAATTTGAAATCCTAACATATGATGTTTCTAATTAAGTTAATTTTTGCAAATCTAATAGAGGATTTGCACTTGTCAAATTAATATCAATTAATTTAGGTAGTAATGGAAAAAGGTTAAATAAAAGAATAATGCAATCAAATGGAAATTTGAATTTACATGTAAACCTCCTAGGTTAAGAGATACAAATTGAAATATTTATATTATTTTTATTTAATACTAGCTGGCCCGGTCCGCGTTGCTGGCCCAAATATAAGATCAGTGTTATATTTCGTCTCGCTTCATATTTATAGCCCTGCAAAAAATGTAATGAATTTCTTGACTTAGAAACATTTGTGGGAGTGGCTTTAAAGACCCGATTAGGCAGATAATCATCTTCAAATTATTTTTTAAGAACAAAAAAAAAATTACCATGTCTTCGACTTTGCGAACTGTACCAATTTCAAACTTCTTTAGTATCATTATGAACAACACATAAATGAATCACACATATCCTTCGTTCTTACTGTGAGCTATTGTCTTGAGTTCAAACAACCCTTTACAGTTTTCCTGAATTTTCTATTTTTTCAGGACACTTTTCTCATTTATTATTTCCTTAAAAACCTAATTTGATCTATAATTAACATACAAAAATCGGTCCGGTCATTTGTAGTCGACTTATTTAGACAAAAGTAGGCGTTAAAATTTGTGTGGTAAGTTAAACTTGTCACTTGTACCAAGTTTATGCGGAATCTATTAAGAAATATTTTTTTTAATAGATCGAATCGGAGTAAAAATTAATTTTAGATATATCGAAAAAAAAGTGGGCGAGGACAATTTTTCTTTCCGACCAATTATATCGACTATTACGAACATTTCAAACAAAAAAGATCTAACCAGTCAAGGCGTTCTCAAGTGTTGCAAATTTTAAGGATATTGAAAAATGTGGGATTTGAATTATTTCCGTAAAATCCTTACTTGGACTTTAATGATCATTAAAGAAAAAAATTATCAAATCAGATCATTCGTCCTCCGATTTTAGATTTATTGAAAAACCTGGGAGTGGACAATTTTCCTTTCCGTAGAAACCTTAGTTGTGCTTCCGTTTTAGATGTATCGAAATAAAAGTGGGCGTGAAAAATGTTTATTTTTCGTTTTAACGTAAGTTGGACTATGGCGAACATTAAAAAAAAAGTTTATCAAATCGATCCAGCCGTTCTTCGATTTTAGATATATCTAAAAAAGGAGGTGTAAAAGTGGGAGTGATTATAATCATTTAAATTATAATTTGTTTTCCGAAAAAATCTAAGACGAACATTAAAAAAAAAATAAGACAAACAATTAAAAAAAAAATATTATCCAAATCGGTAAATTCTCAAGTGATCCGAACCAACGAACTACATTTGATTTTTATTTATATTTTATTATTCTATATTTTATTTTTCTATAGAGCAGTTTTTATATGTATTGAAAACAACTTTTCTTAAATAAATCCTTATTTAAATTAAACCAACTCGGTCCCTCCATTCAAAAGTAGGCGTAGACATGGAAAATTTTTCTTTCCAAAAAATCTTAGTTGGAATATGACGAACATTAAAAACAAAAATAGACAAATTGTTCCAGTCATTCCATCATTTAAAATATATATATTGGGAAAAGTAAGCGTAAAAGTAGGTGTGGACAATTTTTCTTTCCTTAAGAATCTTTTGCGGAGTATAACCAAATCGGCTTAGCCGTTATAGTTCTTTCGATACATAAAAAAGTGGGCGTGGGAAATTTTACTCTCCGTAAAAACCCTAGTTGAATTATTTTTTTTTTTTTTTTCAACAAAAATTAGCCAAAGTAGGTGAGGTCATTTTCCTTTTTCATAAAACCAAAGTTGGAATATGATTGAAAACTCATTTAAAAAATTTAGTCAAATCGGTCCAGCTATTTTCAGATTTTAGATAAATTGGAAAAGTGGGCGTAAAAGTGGGCGTGGTCGATTTTTCTTTCACTAAAAACTTAAATTGGATTACTACGAACATATAAATAAAAAATTACCCAAATCGGTACAGCCGTTTTCCGATTTTAGATAAATCAAAAAAAGTGGGCGTAAAAGTGGGCGTGGTCAATTTTTCTTAACGTAAAAACCTAAGTTGGTCTATGACGAACATTTCAAAAAAAAAATTGTCCAAATCGGTCCAGCCGTTCTCAACTGATGCTGTTACCAACGAACGACAATTGATTTTTATTTATATAGATTATTAAATAATGAATTTTTGAAACTTTTTTTCAAAAGTGATTTTATAACAATGACACACAAATCTATAAAACTGTAATGCATTAAAAAAAATAAAACCCCACCTACAATAGTAAAAAGTTTAAATAAATACCCTCTACAATGTAAATTTTCAGGATTTTATCACTGTTTTAGTAAATTTTTTTTTTTTTCTTACGAGAAGGGAATGCCGAACTCTGACTGGGATAATAACTGGGATAATAACTGGTCATCATAACATTGTCTTATCGGCATCCATGCCAAGAATATTAGACTTACTTCAGACGCTAGTTGTAAAAGAAGCGCTTCACCAGGAGTAGATGAAACGATGGAACACATACTTTGTCACTGCCCAGCTGTGGCAAGGAGTCGCCGATCCATTACCGGTCAGATAAGTTTCGGTACTTTGGAGGATATAACGCAAATGGATCTTAGGATATTGAAAAGATTCGCAATGACTTTGAACGTGTTTAACTTGCACCGCTAGCGGAAGAAGTTTTGTGGTACCGCTATGGACCAAGAGGTCTATGCGAGGTGTCAATCGGACACCGCCACCCTAACCTAGTAAATTTTTCGTAGTTTAAGGAAAAATATTTAAAAAAAAAATTAAAATGAAGAAATCTCATAACCTAAGCCAGATAGAGCCAAATGGAGGCCATTTTTTGGTTCCTTGGATCGACATAGTATCGCTGGTCCTCTTCACATAAGTGCATCTCAATGGGTCCTAATTTTGAATCTCAAAAATTAATTATTCATATATCTTCAAATTCGACACAACAAAAATATGAATTTTTGTAGTACTAATTGTAAGTAAAACACGATCGCTAAGTCCCAGAAATCTTTCCGAGTAATAGTTTTTAAGTCATCCAGTTTTTAAAATTCTCTAGACCATATCGGGCTTCTAAATGAAAAAAAAAAAAAAAACTTTTGAATCACTCTACTGCAGAGCTTCTCACTAACTTTTACTTCTCGACCCCTTTTCAATATTTCAAATTTCTCGCGACCCCCTTACATAAAAAACAAGTAAGAAAGTCGGCCGAGACCGACCATATTTTATTGTACACCAGGTTTTCCCGAAAATGGGTCCCAAGTCCAAATATGGACTCATTAGATCCCTAGCTTTTGAGATCTTTAATTAGTGTAGAAAACACACAGAAGCGAAAATTGAGGAAAATAGGATTTTTTACTGCCAATAGACCGATTTTACTGAATATCGAGCGAAATTTTTATATGAGAACTAATTGTAAGTCTAAAATGGTTCAGTTACCAAATTTGATAAAGTTACAAAAGTACAAGTTTAAACAACACGACCAACATTTTTGTCAAATATTTCCTTTTCATGAGTTTAAAGATATTTTTACGGACACCGAAAGGGTGGTTTGTATGGGGACTACAAGTAGGACTGGTCCGATTTCTTTAAAATTTGGAATGATTCATTGCAAATACTTTTACCTGCCAAATTTCGAAAGCATAATAATTATAATACGGTTTTAAGAGTAGTTTTTGCCAAATTTAAAGGGGACGTTTGTATTTGTGTATCAAAACATAGACCGATTTTTTTCAACACAGTTTTTTAACAATTTAGCTGTTTTTAAAGTCCAGAATTAAGCAAGGATGCAGATAGCATGTAGTCGTGGCGATCATATCCTGAAGTAGTCAGATTTAAAAATTGTGCTTTTTAAACATTTTAAATAATTTTGAAGCTTTTACGAGCTATGAAGCTTAAAACGGCGCATATCCTAAAGTTGTCGGATTTAAAATTGTTGGGACTTTGAAAAGAAGAATAATATGAATTATGGTAAAATTGTGTTTTTTGGCATGCATATAGTACGATACAAAAGACCCATACGGACCTTGATTTTTTGGTGTAAGGGTAGAAAGACGAAAGGAAAAAGGGGGTTCATTTAATTCTGTCTTTTCCAAAGTTTTTGGAAGCTGACAAGCTAAAAATAGGCATATATTGCCAGATCCTAACGTAGCCGAATATTTTTATATTTTGATAACTTGCAATTACCAAAAAAGTATGCTTAACTTTTTTTTAGAAATTTTAATAACTTTAGCATGATGTTTACTAAACTTTTCGCGACACCATAGGAATGCTTCTATGACCCCCTAGGGGGTCGCGACAAACCGTTTAAGAACAATTGTGCTAAATAGTCATGACAATGAAATCTGACAAATTCCAAAATACGCGTCGACTAAGTCTTGCAAAAATTATCAAAATTAATAAATTTAAAACAGAAAAATAAAGACCTCTAGATAGGATAAACCTACTTTAAATATACCTTTGTAAAAGGCAAGTTTCAATTTGTTATAAATTAGTGTTAGGTTACAAAAAAGAAATACCACTAATATTGTTTTTGGAGTATGAAATCACTGCCATATAACCACATAATGCCATGAATTAAATGTCTTAATGTATAAGCACTTTAAATTAATCTTTCATGTTCTTAGGCCTTTTTTGCCTAATGCATTAAAACAAAAATAACATCTTCATTTCTTCAGAATTAATTTTTCTGAGTTTTTATTGCTTTTATACCCTTCAACCACATTATAAGGTATACTAACTTTGTCATTCCGGCTGTAACGGAATGAGCCTTGATCGCTAGATCGCTGATCAATTCTAAGACGATTTGGTCATTTGTGATTTGTGTGTTCTTTCGCTACTCCACTGTCTCTCTGTGAAAGGGCTGTGTCGTCTAAACAAAAATAACTAAACTGCTGAAGTCTGACACAAGTTTGTAACGGAATAATTCTTGATCGATAGATCTCTAATCGTTACTCCAACTATCTGTTACTCCCACTATCTGTCTCTGTAAAGCTGTCTGTAGAGGACTGTGTCGTCCAAACCAAAATAACTAGACTGCTGATGTTTGACACAAATATGTTTTATGTTAAAATAATGGTTAAGTTTTAAAAGGGCAAAACAATATTTTGACAAATCAATAGTTCTCCACATTCTTATGGTTACTTCAAATCCCGGATTTTAAAAGACAGATGAGTTACAAACGCAACAACAAATTTATAAAACCCCTCTATCACTAAAGATAAGAACAATTTTAGACGAATAATTCTTCGATTAATATAAAATGGCTAATTTCGATGAAAGGATTAATCCAAAAATTCTAAAAATTTCTGAATTTGGAATTTTTCCATTAATCGATCAATTTTAAAATTCGTGTAATCGAATAAGAAAAAAATGTCAAATGTCGATTAATTGTTAAATCGAACAATAAAAAAACTCGATTAATTGAACACCCTACTAAAGAGATGTTATAAAAAAATATAAATCTGCTTTTAACACTTTTCCATTAATTTTGGTTTTTTTAGCAATAAAATATTTAATTATGGTGTGAAAATTACCATTTGTTGTTATTATTTTTATTTTATTATTGTTGTTTGAATACACACATTTGTACAATAAAGTTAAACAAAAATGCAAATAAAAACCAAACCGAATGAACCACTTCTCATACACAAAACGCAAACAATAATTTAATAATTAATGAAACATTTCAAAATATTTACAAACAATAATGAAAAAATAACATACATATAGTTGTATTCATTTAAATATGATGAGTGATTAGTAGAGATGGGAGTGTGTGTGATGTACGACTCACGAAAGAAATTTTAGAAATTTTAGAGCAGCGTTTAAATTACTACGAAGAAAGTAGCTAAAACAACCAAAATTGACGATATGTGTAGTCTTAAAAACAAACAATATGTAAATCATTCAATTGCTATAACTACTAATACTTTCACATTTCTGTTTTTGTAGCGAGAGCTTACGATTGTTTTTAAAAATGAATAAGTAGCAAATAAAACAAAAACATTAGAATTGTGTAGCCTACAAGTAGCCTACAAATTATTTTTGGTAGCCTACAAATATTGTTTTTGTAGCCTACAAAGATAAAATTTAATAAAACTATAACACACACACTTATCTTGTTTAACATAACTGTTTTATTTTAATGTGTATAAAGAATAGGGTTGGATTGTTTTAATGTAAAATTATAATTCAACTTCTCAAAAAAAAAAAACTTTGGCAATCATTGTTGTGGTGTACCCTTGTCATTAAAAGTAGAGATGGGCACATGAGCAGATTAGATCGTGATTCACGCGTGACCACGCTTGAGTGTACTAAATTCAATTTTACTCACGTGAGTGTGAGTGGAGAACAAAATTGCGTGAGTGAGTGTGCGTGAGTAAGATTTTTGCGTGAGTGTGCGTGAGTCGATTTTTTAATTTACGCTGAACTTTAAATTTTGTTGAAAATTTTAAAAGATTTTTCCAATTTTAGTTTTTAAATTTTTTTTTGTATGAATAAGAATTTCGTGAGTGTGAGTCAACGTGAGTGTGAGTGAAGCTTGAGTGAGTGCACGTGAGTTGTATTAAATTTACTCACGTGAGTAGAAAAAATTTGCTCGTGAGTGAGTGTGCGTGATTCAAAAATTCCTGTCGTGAGCGTGAGTGAGTGTGAGTCAAAAATCACTCACGCGCCCATCTCTAATTAAAACCATGTTTTGTGTATTTTTCAACACGTGAATTTTCGAAAAACCCAATGTAGAGATGGATGCGTGAGTGGATTTTGACTCACACTCACTCACGCAAAAATAATTGAATCACTCACGCAATTTTTTTTTATTCACGCTCACTCACTATGCACGTGAGTAATAAAAATCTTACTCACGCCAGAGTCACGCAAAATCTACTCACGCAATAACATTTTTTTACCAAAAAAAAAACTACAAAAAAAATTTTTTTACAAAAAATAAAAAAAATTGGGCTAATCTAAAAGTCTAATCACGCAAACTCACGCAAAAACTAAATGACTCACTCACTCAGATTTTTTTTTAGCTCACACTCACTCACAATCACGTGATTGAAATGAAAATCACTCACGCGTGATTCACGTGAATCACGCAAATCACGTGACCAGCGCCCATCTTTTACCCAGTGTTAATGTCAAGGTTTTGCTCATAACTTCTGAGCGTCTAGACCGATAATATTAAAATCTCGTACATATTCAAAAATATCGAAAAATTCGACAAAATTCCAAATTTTTCTATATTTTTTTGACCAAAATTAAAAGAATTTTATTTAAAATTATTATTATTCTTTTTTCGATGTTGTATTCATTTTACACCATCTTAACGAAATTTTTA
Source organism: Pegoplata infirma (assembly GCA_963921195.1). Lineage (NCBI taxonomy): Eukaryota > Metazoa > Arthropoda > Insecta > Diptera > Anthomyiidae > Pegoplata > Pegoplata infirma. The sequence continues at coordinate 259,042,460 of OY992536.1, read as the reverse complement.
ATATGATCACGTTTTTATATTGCTACATTTGTTTACAATGTGAAGGTAGTAATACTGTAGTAATTCTGTAGTAATTCTGTAGCCTACAAATATACTACTGTAGTATATTTGTAGCCTACAAATATACTACTGTAGTATATTTGTAGGCTACAACAATAAAATTTGTCTTCCGCTACTGCTCTGTTTGGAGTTTTTGTTTTTTTCATGTTGTTGTAGTTTAAGCAAACGCAAAAAAGAAAAGTAAACAAAAGCTATAACTTATAATATTGAAATTGTTTGAAGTGATATGAAAAGCAAAAGCAAAAAAACGGGTAGCTAACGTAGCCTTTCAAACGCTGCGCAGGAGTTTTTTTTATTGTACTATTCATACTCTAACACAAAACATGTTAGTAAATTTGATTTAAAAAAAAAATTCCGCGGAAAAAGTTTTGTTGGTATTAAATTCAAACTTAAATCACGAAAAAAATCATGTGCGCATCTCTAGTAAAAAGATTAAATCAGAAAAATAAATAAAAAAATTGTTCAAAAGAATATGAATATAAATTTATTTAAATCTGTTTGCATGAAAGTATTTACAGACATACAATTTTAATTTTTCAAACCTAGTTGGTCTATAACTCAAAAACTGTATGTTATAAAGTCAAAAGGATTTCAGATTTGAGTTCTCCTAACCGAATTATAGAAAATCACGAATTAGCTTCCGTCACCAAAATATTTTCTTGCACAGTTCAATAAGTGACTTGATATTGTATTTATGACGATATTTTTCTTTGTAAAACATGACGTATGAGTACTTTCATATAAATAATATTATTCATACGCAACCAGTCAACACAGAATTAAGAAAGAATTGCGCCATCACTCGAATTATTTGAAAACCAGTCAACATTTTTAATTAAATTTAAATGTCTTTTCTACGATTTTGACATTCCGTTTGTAACATCGGTTTCGATCCTCGATCGATTTGAAGACGAACTAGCGATGACCGTCCGTCCGTAGAAACATTTGTCTGTTAAGAACACGATACCTTTTAAAAGACAACTTTAAGACTGATGATGCTTGTCATATATATTTATTGTTCTTCCGGTCATGTTGTTATTGAATTTCAGCGAATCAGCTATCAGCAAAACCGTAAAATTAACACTGGGTTTTTCGGAAAGAAATTTTACTATTTTTTTAAAAATTTTTTTGAAATAAGGAAAACAGAACTTTTTTATTGCAAATTTCAAATAGCGATATCTCGAAAACCGTTTGACCGATTTAAATTTTATTTTGATATTCGTGTTTAGCGCATAATTATTATCATCATAATGTGTCTCAAGGCATATTTTTTTAAATTTTCAAAAATCCAAAACTTAGATCGCCGGGCATACATGGGTTAATTTAATCCACTAGGCTTCAAATTTGTTCCACATAAGTTTTCAAAATCGGAAGAAAAACTTTTTGCATAAAACATGTCGTGAACCTACATATATTCAAAATATGCCAATTCAAATTTGACCGAAATGAGTTTCCGATGGCAAATAGCTCCCCCATCTGTGATACAAATTTCAGAGCAAAAAATTATTGGTTGTCGTTTTACATCCATTTTTGTTATTCTGCTATCTCAAAGTACTTATTTTTTTGGTGAAAATAAATGTCAACTCCCATTGTAAATTTCAAAAAATTTTTCAATTTTTTTTTTTTTTAAAATTAGACCGCACATCTTATTGCATTTGCAATGCTGACCACGAATCTGGTAAAGATTTTGATACCTAATGGCTAGTTTTTGAGATATTGCCATTTTGAAAACTCTTCGCATAGACCGGCTGGTCCATAGCAATACCACATGATTCTTCAGTGACGAGGATAAAACGCGTCCATGTTGCAAACAGTTTTACGGACATAAGGTCCATAACTGCGATTTCCTCTAGATTCTCGAGTTCTGCTTTGCCTAATATTCGCTCGTAATGCCTGGCCAATGCGGGGCATTTGCACAGGATATGTTTAACTGTTTCATCTATATTCGGTTCATCGCGTCTTCTTCAACTGGAATAAGGTTTGGTTAGGTTAGAGGTGGCGGAGTCAAAGACTCCTCACATAGACCGGATGGTCCATAGCGAAACCACAATAATTCCTCAGCGACGCTGATAGAACGCGTTTGTCCTCATCGCGACCTATTTGCCTTAGGTCGACATTCGAAACCGTTTCCAAGATCTCATAGTCATATCTGCCTAATATGTGCATAAATTGTAATTAAAAAAAAAAAAAATGTTCGACCGTTTCTTCAGTGTTAGGTTCGTCGCACCTTCTACAGCTGGCATCAGAAATAAGTCCCAATTTCTTTTTATGATAACCTATTAGACAGTGCCCGGTGATCACTCCAGTAAGTACACGGCAGTTCCATCTTGTGAGTGAGAGTAAGTATTCAGTTTTTCTTAGATTGTAGCATGCCCACAATCTTCTACTGATCGCACTTGTTGTCAGCTCTCTCCACTTTCTATTAGCCATTGCAGTGTTTTGAATGTCGCGTAGCGATCTGAAGTGGTGGATTGGTGGATCAATATGTACAGAAATAAAAATAACATCAGCACCTTGTTTCGCGAGCTCGTACGCTCTCTCGTTCCCTTGAATACCTAAGTGACCTGGTACCCATATTAGTTTCACCTGGTTCATACTCCCTAAACTTTGGAATAAGTAATGAGCCCAATCGTTCTTGCGTGGAACAACAGTTATCAGAACTTAAAGGAAAAAGTAATCGGAATCCGAGGGAATTTCCTAATATCAAAACCTGTTGGTTTTTGTGTTTTCTTATACATTGAAATGATTTTGTTTGAAAATTTTTCCCACGCGAAAATCTCGAAAACTGAACATCCTTAAAAAAATTTGGATTACAGTTTTGAAATCAGGAGGTCCAATTTATATGAAATTAAGTCCTATTTAATGGAAGCAACATAACTGTGGACCACCGAATGTGTGAAGTTATTGGCTTTTTGACATTTTAACAGCGAATATCTCAAAAACGGTAGGTGCTAGCAAAAATTTAATGGTAGATTTGGATTCAGGAGAGCAAAATCTAAAAGAATTAGTTATATATTTCACTGGGAGGTTTTTGCTGTCGAACAGTGTTACTATTAAGCAATAACCTTAAAACAGGATCAGCTGGAATTTTCGAATTAACGATTTTTGAAGCTCAAACTAAAGAGGAGTAAGATGCCATTGGCCGATTATGTCACCATATTAACACAACCTAAACTTGCTTGAAGAGAGGTGTGTCGGGTATTGGCAAGTCAATTTCTACACTTCAAGAGCCATTCTAAAGGTGATGCTAAATCGATAGGTATGCTTGAAGGTGGGTTTTGGACCAGTATTTTGGATAGTAACATAGAATGTCGAGAATAAAAAGCTTATGTCAACTCGGGTTGAACATTTATCTGATTTGATTTTTTTTTATTAAATTCTTTAAAACTTTTTTAAACACAATTGCAATCAATCACCATTAAAATCTTAAATATTTTCTTGCAGTCTTATAAACAACATGGCGTATGAGCATTATCAAAATAGTTTATATTAAATCCATATTACTTATACGTCATGTTAGTAAAGTAGTTTCAAATGCCATCAACTTTTTTCTTTTCTTTTCAATTTCATTTTATTCGGGTCCCATTTTTATTTTCTTTGCAACCACTTAAAAAGAATTGAACTAAAACAAAAAAACAAATATTTGTTTTTAGTTAACAATAAAAATAATATTTTCGCTCGCTCTCTTTCTTTTCTTTTTAATTCTCTTAAAATAAAAGAAGAAGAAAAAACAAAAAGCAAGTTATAAGCATGCACTTACTAACTACTTTCAACTATACACAAATGCATACAAATGCACACACACACACATGCACACACGCATACAAAATGAGTATACGTAAATATTTGATTTTTAAAATGTTATTTTTAAGTTTTTATACCCTCCAATCTAGTGATAGAGGGTATATATAAGTTTATCATGCCGTTTGTAACACCTCGAAATATTGGTCAAGGACCCCGTAAAGTATATATGGGGCATTCCATGTCAAATCGGACACTTTGAAATTTTTTTTTTTAGATTTTCCCAATTTGTTTACAGTTTTTAGTACCCTTCGAAAACTCCTTCGTGGTAAATTTTCAGATTTTTTTGATGACCCGTTCAAAAGATATCGAATTTTTAAAAATTGGTAGTTTCTTCCTTTACTCAAACTTCTTTTACTCATAACTTCTTCAATAATGGTCCAAATTTCAAATTTTTTTTTCAAAATCTTTGTTTTTTCATGTTCTTTTAAAAAAAAAATCCAAAAAAATTCTTAAAGGCGCTCTAGTGTGCGATTTTTAAGTTTTAAAATTTAAATCTCATTTTTGAAAATGTTTGTACTATTCGATTTTTTTGAAATTTTTTTGTGTAAAACTTCTATCAATTCTACAAATTTTTTGCCCAGGAAGATCGTGGGATAACGATTATTACTATTTTTAAAAATTTTTTGAAAAAATTTTATTGTAATTTTCCAATCTTAAAATCATTTCTACTGCTCCAATGGTGCGTCATAGAGGGGTCCTTTATAAGACCGACCCCCATTAATTTTTACGTCTTAACATTTCTTAGGAACAAACTAATACCCTATCTCCAATTTCTAAGGGGGCTCCCACACAAAACGTAATTTTTTAACATTTGTTCCAACCGCTCTAACTGCCCTAATAGTGCCCTTAGAGCAACAAAATGTATGACCGACCCACAATATTTTTTTAGTCCAAACAATTTCTCTAAACACACCTACCCTCTATCTTTAACTGTTAAGGCGGTCCCCATACAATTTTTTTTATTTTTTGTAAATTTGTTTTATTTAATCAGCTTCTACCGGTCCAATGGTGCGTCCGAGAGGGGTCATTAGTGAGACCGACCTCCATTTGTTTTTACCCTACAACATTTTTTTAAAACATACCCACGCCCTATCTCCACTCCCTAAGTAGGCTCCCATACAAATAACAGTTGGAGCAAATTTTATAAAAATATAATTTTGTATGGGAGCCTACTTAGGGAGTGGAGATAGGGCGTAGACATGTTTTAAAAAAATGTTGTAGGGTAAAAATAAATGGGGGTCGGTCTCACTAATGACCCCTCTCGGACGCACCATTGGACCGGTAGAAGCTGATTAAATAAAACAAATTTACAAAAAAATAATAAAAATTGTATGGGGACCGGCTGAACAATTAGAGATAGAGGGTAGGTGTGTTCAGAGAAAATGTTTGGACTAAAAAAATATTGTGGGTCGGTCATACATTGTGTTGCTGTAAGGGCACTATTAGGGCAGGTAGAGCGGTTGGAGCAAATTTTAAAAAATGTCGGTTTGTGTGGGAGCCCCCTTAGAAATTAGAGATGTGGTATTAGTTTGTTCTAATACCACTCTATGACGCACCATTGGAGCAGTAGAAATGATTTTAAGATTGGAAAATTACAATAAAATTTTTTCAAAAAATTTAAAAAAATAGTAATAATCGTTATCCCACGATCTTCCTGGGCAAAAAATTTGTAGAATTGATAGAAGTTTTACACAAAAAAATTTCAAAAAAATCGAAGAGTACAAACATTTTCAAAAATGTGATTTAAATTTTAAAACTTAAAAATCGCATACTAGAGCGCTTTTAAGAATTTTTTGGATTTTTTTTTTAGAAAGTACGTAAAAAAACAAAAATTTGAAATTTGGACCATTATTGAAGAAGTTAAAAGAAGTTTGAGTATAGGAACAAACTACCAATTTTTAAAAATTCGATATCTTTTGAACGGGTCATCAAAAAAATCTGAAAATTTACCACGAAGGAGTTTTCGAAGGGTACTAAAAACTGTAAACAAATTGGGAAAATCTAAAAAAAAAGTTTTTCAAAGTGTCCGATTTCAAATGGAATGCCCCATAATTCATGATCCTCGATCGATTCTAAGTCAATCTAACGATGTCCGTCCGTCTGTCTGTTGAAAACACGTTAACTTTTGAAAGACTTTACAGATGCTGCTGAAGTTTGGCGTATATTTTGGTGTTTTACCTAGTCAGAATGGTATTGCAATTCAGCAAAATCAGTCCAGTGGTTCTAAAGTTTAAAGCAAAAGAGTGAATTTCGGCAAGGGTAAGGGTTTTTGGCGAATTTACGTGATAAAAAACACGCTAACCTCCGAAAGACAATTCTGAGGCCGTTCCTCTGGTCTGATTGGTATAGAATGTCAGTAAAACCGTTTGAGTGCCTCAAAAGTTATTAAGAAAATCGTGAATTTCAGATTGGCTTCTCCTTAAATCCACTTGTTATAAAAAACCCGTTAAAACTAACTTTAAAAACATTGGTAGGCCAGAAAAATATTTTAGAAAGTATTTTTGTCACTCAAAAATATTTTTACACTAAAAAAAAATTACACTCGAGAAAAATTTTACACTCAAAAAAAAATTTTGTTAAAAAAATTTCATCACCATAAAAGTGATTCATGGATTCGGTAAAGTCAAATTTATTTTTTTACTTTTTTTTATTTTTTTTTTTATAAAACACTGCACAAGTTTACACTGCACACATGTATAAGTGTTTAAATGAATATTGTAAATGCAATGCATGTGTGTGTGTGCGTACATTTTGTATATAAATATGTATTTAGTTAAAAGCATAGTGCAGCAATATGTATAAAATAAAACTGTTAAAATATTTAGCTTGTATAATAAAACGATAAAGAAATGTACATAAAACATTAATGTGTATGTATGTGTAAAGAGTACAAATGCAAAAAAAAAAACACTTAACACAACTTTTATTTTAATTTACGACGATTTTAAAAGAATATAAAAAAAAGCGAAACACCACCATTACCACCCTCAATCGAGGGTTACATCAAAAGTTTTTGAAATATTTTTAAATCTATTTTAAATATAATTGCACTGTTGGGGGGGGGGTTTTTAAATTGCAAATGTTAATTAGAATCTAAGGAATCTCAAAATCTGAAAATTTTTCTGTAGCAAAATTGTCTCATAATCAGAGATTTTTTCTAAAGGAAAAATGTCTTCGAATCAAAAAAATTTTTCTGTAAGAAAAATGTCTCATAATCTGAGATAGGAAAATGTCTCAGAATCTGAGAAACTTTATACCGGAAAAATGTCTCAGAATCTGAGAATTTTTCTATAAGAAAATCTTCTTAAAATCTGATAGTTTTTCTATAGGAAAAATGCCTGACAATCTGAGAATCTGAAGAATCTGAATATTTTATACGAAAAATTTCTCATAATCTGAGAATTATTTATAAGAAAAGTGTTTCACAACTTTTTTAATTTTTCTATGGGAAAATGTCTCAGAATCTAAGAATTTTCTATAGGAAAAATGTCTCAGAATCTGCGAATTTTTCTATAAAAAATGTCTCAGAATCTGAAAATTTTTCTGTAAGCAAAATGGAACAGGAAAAGGTCTCAGAATTTGAGAGTTTTTTTTATAGAAAAAATGTCTTAGAATCTAAGAATTTTTCTTTAAGAAAATTGTCTCAGAATCTGAGAATTTTTCTATAAGAAAAATGTCTCAGAATCTGACATTTTTTCTATAAGAAAAATGTCTCAGAATCTGAGATTTTTTCTATACGAAAAATGTTTCAGAATCTGAGAATATTTATAGGAAAAATTTCTCAGAATTTGAGAATTTTTCTATAAGAAAAATGTCTCAGAATCTGAGAATTTTTCTATAAGAAAAATGTCTTAGAATCTGAGAATTTTTCTATAAGAAAAATGTCTCAGAATCTGAGAGTTTTTCTATAGGAAAATGTCTCAGAATCTAAGATTTTTTTCTACAGAATCTTTACAGAATTTTTCTTTAGAAAAAAATGTCTCAGAATCAGAAAATTGTTTTATAGGAAAAATGTCAAACATGGAACAGGAAAAGGTCTCAGAATTGGAGTGTTTTTTTTTAGAAAAAATGTTTTAGAATCTAAGAATTTTTCTATAGGAACCATTTCTCAGAATCTGAGTATTTTTCCTTAAGAAAAATGTCTCGGAATCTGAGAATTTTTCTATAAGAAAAATGTCTCAGAGTCTGAGAATTTTTCTACAATAAAAATGTCTCAGAATCTGAGAATTTTTCTATAAGAAAAATGTTTCAGAATCTGAGAATTTTTCAATGAGAAAAATGTCTCAAAATCTGAGAAATTTTCTATAAGGAAAATGTCGCAGAATACGAAAAAAACATGTCTCAGAATCTGAAAATTTTTCTTAGGAAAAATGTTTCAGAATCTCAGAATATTTCAAAAATTCATTGAGTTTTTTTATAAAACTTCCCTATAGAAAATTCTAAGATTCCGCTAAAAAGATAGTTTTTAATCATTTTTGAAAAAAGAAAAAAAATCTAGTGTAAATTTATTTTTAATGTCGAAAAAATAAATTTGTGGTATGTTTATTTACATAAAAAAGGTGAATTTTTATCTGATCTGATATTTTCAATAATTTTTATTTTAAAGATTGCTCTATAATAATTTCATACAATAATGGGGTATATAACGTATGCGTATGAGCAATAATGACCGTTTCAATTTAAAGTACAGTTTTTATTGCTCATACGCATACGTCAAATACCTTCTTATTGTATGAAATTATCATAATACCATCTCTAAAAATTTTTGTTTTCTCGAAAACAAAGAAAAAAAAAATCTCTGAAAATTTCAGAACAGATTAAATAATACCTTAATTTAAAAAAAAAAATCTTTAGGAAAAAAATAAATTTTTCTATGAGAAAAATGTATCCGAATTTTTTTATACAAAAATCAGAATCTGAGAATTTTTTTATATGAAAAATGTTTCAAAATGTGAGAATTTTTTCATAGGAAAAATATTTAAGAATGCGACAATTTTTCTATAGAAAAAATGTCTCAGAACCTGAGAATTTTTCTATAGGAAAAATGTCTCAGAATCTAAGAAATTTTCGGTAGGAAAAATGTCTCAGAATTTTTCTGGAACAAAAACGTCTCAGAATCTGAAAATTTTTCTATAGCAAAACCGGCTCAGAATCTGAGAATTTTTCTTTAGGAAAAATTTTTTAAAATCTGAGAATTTTTTATAGTTAAAAAGTTTTAAAATCTGACAATTTTCTATAGCAAAAACGGCTCGGAAAATGAGATTTTTTTTTAAGGAAAAATTTTCCGAAAAATTTTCTATAGGAAAAATGTCTTAGAATCTGAGATTTTTTATGGAGATAAATGTCACAGAATCTGAGAATTTTCTATAACAAAAATTTCTCAGAATCTGGAAAATGTCTGAGAAACTGAGAATTTTTCTATAGGAAAAATATCTCAGAATATGGAATTTTTTATATAGGAAAATTTATAAGATTCTGAGACATTTGTCCTGTAGAAAAATTCTCAGATTCTAAGACATTTTTCCAATAGAAAAATTCTAAGTTTCTCAGACATTTTTCCAGATTCTGAGACATTTTTCCTATAGAAAAATTCTCAGATTCTAAGACATTTTTCCTATAGAACATTTTTCAGATGTTGAGACATTTTTCCAATTGAAATATTTTCAGGTTCTGAGACATTTTTGCTATAGAAAAATTCTCAGATTCTGAGACATTTTAGAAAAAATTTTCAGATTCTTAGAATGTCACAGAATCTTAGAATTTCTCTATATGAAAAATGTCTCTGAATCTTAAAATCTGAATGTATCAGAATCTGAGAATTTTTCAGTAGGAAAAATGTATCAGAATGTGAACATTTTTCTATAGGAAAAATGACTTAGAATATAAGAATTTTTCGATAGGAAAAATGTCTAAAAATCTGAAAATTTTTTCTATAGAATTTTTTTTATAGAAAAAATGATTTAGAATCTGATAATTTTTCTATAGGAAACATGTCTCAGAATCTAAGAATATTTCTATAAGAAAAATTTCTAAGAATCTGATTTTTTTTATTGGAAATTTTTTTCAGTATCTGAAAATTTTTGTATAGAAAAACATCTGAGACATTTTCTATAGGAAAAATGTCTTAGAATATAGGGCAAATGCCTCTAAATCTTAGAAATTTTCAATTGGAAAAATGTTTCAGAATGTTTCTATATAAAAATGTCTTAGAATCTGAGAATTTGTTTGTTTAAAAAATATTTCAAAATCTAAGAATTTTTTTATAGGAAAAATGATTAAGGATCTGACAGTTTTTTTTAACGGACAAATGTTTTAGAAACGGAGAATTTTTCTATAGGACAAAAGTCTCAGAAAATGAAAATTTTTCTATAGGAAAAATGTCGCCGAATCTGAGAATATTTCTTTAAGAAAAAAGCCGCAGTATTTGAGAATATTTCTTTAGGAAAAATGTCCCAGAATCTGAGAATTTTTCTATTTGAAAAATGTCTCTAAATCTGAGAATTTTTCTATTGAAAAATTGTCTCTAAATCTGAGAATTCTTCTATAGGAAAAATGTCGCACAATGTTTCTATAGGAAAAAATGTTTCAAAATCTGAGAATTTTTATATAGTAAAAATGTTTAAAATTCTGACAACTTTTCTCTAAGAAAAATGTCTCAAAATCTGAAAATTTTTCTATAGAAAACATATCTTAGAATCTGAGAATTTTTCTATAAGTAAATAGGAAAAATGTCTCAAAATCTAAAAATTTTGATAAAGAAAAAATATCTTAGAATCTGAGAATTTTTCAGTTGAAAAAGTGTCTCAGCATCTGAAATTTATTTATAAGAAAAATGTCTCAGAATCTGAGAAATTTTCTATAGGAAAAATATCTCTAAATCTTAGTATTTTTCTATTGGAAAAATGTCTCAGAATCTAATAGATTATCTAAAATCATTTTTTGTTCAACTTTTAGGAATTTTTTCATATAAAATATGTGTTAAGAGTTAATATAAGGAGTGAGATCATAAAAATGTTAACACACATAAAGTTAAATAAAAAACAGACTACTGAATTTTAAGACTTCAAACCAAATTTTTATTAAATAAAATTTAATACAAAATCATAACAAAAAAACCGCATGGAACTCTAACCACTACGAACAAAGTTATCCACTTTTTCCGGAAACCCTCCCATTAAGGCTTTTATGGTAGTTTCTGTCACCTTTTTAGAGCAGGTGGTCCATCTACGCTTGAAATCTTGCATGTCCTGGGAGACCTTTTTTGTGCCCTTTCATTCTTTTTTAACAAGAGCCCAATATCTCTCCACTGGCCTGAGCTCCGGGCAGTTTGGTGGATTTGCCTCTCTTGGTACAAAAACCACATTATTATCATTATACCACTCCAGCGCTTTCTTGCTGTAGTGACAAGATGCTAAATCGGGCCAAAAGTAAGTGGATACATTGTGCTGACTCAAGAACGGAAGAAGTCTCTTCTGCAAACACTCCTTGATATAAATTTCGCTGTTTATAGAGCCAGATGTCACAAATGACTGGCTTCTTTGGCCGCAGCTACATATGGCTTGCCATACTAGGAATTTTTTGGGGAATTTCGTTTGCTTTTTTGACCGAAATTTTTCCGCAACATTTCCTCGAACATCGGAAACATAAAATTCTTGACCAGGGAGCTGCGCAAAATCAGCCAGGACATAAGTTTCGTCGTCCATTACACAACAGTTGTATTTTTTTATAAAATTTGATTTCAATTTTCTAGCTCTGGTTTTGGCCTCCAAATTTTTAAAAGCGTTTCTATCGGGAACTTTTTGAACTTTGTAGGACTTTAGTCCCGCCTTACGTTTCACTTTACGTACAAAAAAGTCTGAGCATTGGGCTAACCGAGCTGTTTTTCTGCCAGATGTGTTAGGAGCTCTCTTAAGGATGCTTTTAACTTTATATGCCTTACCAATGTTACGATAACCAGTCGTTGTTCCTGTTTCCGGCTTCCTTTCAATTGTTAGGTGTTCCAGATACCTTTTTACCACTTTTGAAACTGTTTGGCGGCATACATTAGTTTCTTTGGCAATTTTTTTGTATGTCCATGTTTGGTTTTGTTGAAAATATTTAATTATTTTTGAACGCACTTTTCTTTCATCGTCCATTGTGTAAAAAATTGCAAATTAAAACTCATGATGTAAATTAATTTATTAACTGACATATTTTTAAAATGTAAACTGCCGAAAAAAAAAAAATTTGGAAGCTTTACACCAAAGTTGTAGGCAAAAATGTGTGTTAACATTTTTATGATCTCACTCCTTATAAATAATATAACATACCAAAAAATGATAATAAAATTTCAAAATAATAATGTGTGTATATTCTTTTCTTCTGTCAACTGTCACAAACATTTCTTCTTCAACTATCATTTGAAGTGTCATTTTAATAAAAAATCTAAAAGGAAATTAAATTAATGTTAAAGTGAATGAAGAAAGTGTACAAATGGAATGAGTGAGTGAATTCAAAAAAATAAAAAATGAAAAACTTAAAATTCTTTCTCTGTTAAAGAGGGTGGAACAATTAAATAAGTGGAACAAAGATGGATGTTAAGATGAATTAAATAAATAAAATTCTTAAAAAATTTTGTTATTTTTGTTGAGTGGCAACACACTAAAAAAAACTGTAAAATGACAAAAAAAAAAACTTGTAAAATTATTTTTTGCTAACTCCAATTTTACGAGAACTTCTAGTAAAAATTAGGAGATTTTTGTAATTTTGCAATCTTTTTTTACCAACATATTGTAATTATTCAGCATTTTTGACGGAATAAAAATTATAAGGAATTCTCGTGATTTAACTAGATTTTAAAAAATAGTAAAAATTACAAGCCTTTTTTGCAATTTTACATGCTTTTTACCAATAAAAATGTAAATTTACAACTTTTTTGACCTGATAAAACTTACAAGGAATTCTGGAGACTTTACTAGATTTTTTTATAAAAGACCTTGGAATTTGTATAAAAATTGTAAAATTAAAAAAAAATTAAATTTCGGTCGAAACAAGGAAAACTGTCAAATATTGGCAAAATGAAATAACGGGATTTTTCTAGTAATTTGACACAATTTTTTTTTTTAGTGTACTCACTCGTAGTATAACGATTACACAAAAAAAATGTGTAGAATTAAAAATTGTTTTTGTAGTTGGGTTTTTGGTTTTCATACAAGTTTTTAATGTAATAAAATGAAAATCATTTTAAATAGAGACTGTTAAAATATTAACAGAAAAATAAAAAATAAAGCTTTTAAAAGGAATCAACAATTTTTTCGTTATCGTTTTGTAGTTGTATAAATGATGGGTTGGCTGAAAAAATCGTTTTGTTAAGTTTTTAGTGCAAAAAGAACCAAACTTTAATCGATCTAATAACTGTTTAAGGATTTTCCACATACTGTTTTATGGACAACTTTAAATTCTCGATCATTTAAAGCTTCAAAGTTAATAAATTTTCCGTCCACTTTAATTTATTTAAGTATAAATGTATGTTAAAGGTACTAGAGACTTAAATTTCCAACCCCTCTTTTACAATGCAAGACATTTCTTTATGGGTTTTCATCGGCCGTAAATTTTTTTGGAAGGCAATTATTCAATTTTGTAGAGAATAATTCAATTTTTTTTTTGTTGTTGAATTTTTATTTGCATACTTTTTGAATAATACGATATTCTTTCTGACTGCCAATTTTCATTATATTTCCTCCATATCATACAAATATATTGTGCATAAATGCTTCGTATGTATTCACATATTAATATTTTAATTTGAATGTTATGTAAATTTTATATTTTATTTTTATACAATCACTTAAGCAAACATTGTGTGAAAAAAGGGGAAAAAACATGATTCCTTCTTCACAATATTTAAAAACATACACAGAAAGTTTTTTTTTGTGAAATTTAAATATTATTGTGTAAAAAATTACTGAATTTTTCTCCAGTTAACAATTTAATAGTACTAAAAATTTTTACTAAAAATTTATTTATAGCGGTCGTCTCAGATTCTAAGACATTTTTTCTAAAGAAAATTTTTCAGATTCTGAGACATATTTCCTATTATTCTGAGACATTTCGCTTTTAAAAAAAAATCTATGATTCTAAGATATTTCTCCAATTGAAAAAGTCTTCCTAAAGAAAATTTCTTAGTTTCTAATTCATTTTTCCTTTGGAAAAATTCCTACAGCAAATTCTCAGATTCTTACAGACATTTTTCCTACACTCAAAAAAAAAAAACTGTAATGTTAGCAAAAAAAGCTTGTAAACCTACAAGAAAATTTGCTGATTTCGAACCCACAATTTTTTTGCTTAAGTTAGCAAAAATGTTTTGCCAATAATTAGTTAACTAAATTTTTTTTTGAACTTAGTTCATATACATCTGAGGACCCCATTGGACCCGATAGGTCCAGACCCCGATGGGCCTAGACATAGTTGGGTTCCTTAAAAATCGTCATAGTTTTTGATCCAAAATGTGTGTCCGTTTCGCTCTACCTTGCTTAGTTTTTGAGATACGTGATTATAGGGGACCACTGGGGTCTTGAGAATTAAAAAACTCGATAACTTCAAAAATATTACTCGGAGAGCTTTTGACTATTTTGCTTGTTCTTGTTCTACGTGTTGAGAGCTACTAAAATGATTTTGGACTTTTTGTTGTGTCGGCAATATTTACCGAGATATGAGCATTTTAAAATTTTCGGGAATGCTAACTTTTTTCGATCCAAAGTTAGGGCCCATTAGGGTCCACACATGTGAAGAGGACCGGCGATACTACACTCAAAAAAAAAAAAAACTGTAATGTTAGCAAAAAAAGCTTGTAAACCTACAAGAAATTTTGCTGATTTTGAACCCACAATTTTTTTGCTAAAGTTAGCAAAAATGTTTTGCCAATAATTAGTAATTAAATTTTTTTTTTTGACACATTTGAGGACCCCATTAGGTTCGGACCCGATAGGTCCAGACCCCGATGGGCCTAGACCTAGTTGGGTTCCTTAAAAATCGTCATTGTTTTTGATCCAAAATTTGTGTCCGTTTCGCTCTACCTTGCTTAGTTTTTGAGATACGTGATTATAGGGGACCACTGGGGTCTTGAGAATTAAAAAACTCGATAACTTCAAAAATATTACTCGGAGAGCTTTTGACTATTTTGCGGTCTTGTTCTACGTATTGAGAGCTACTAAAATGCTTTTGGACTTTTTGTTGTGTCGGCAATATTTACCGAGATATGAGCATTTTAAAATTTTCGGGAATGCTGACTTTTTTGGATCCAAACTTAGGGTCCATTAGGGTCCACACATGTAAAGCGGACCCGCGAAAGTATGGAGATTCTAAGAACCAAAAATGCCCTCCATTTTGCTCTATCTGGCTTAGTTTCCGAGATAGAGCCATTTTAAGCTTTCTGAAAATAAAAAAAAATTTACCATTTATTTTTGCTAATGTTAGCAAAAAATCTTGTAAAAATGTTGTCAACTCAATTTCAAATCTTAGCAAAAGAAATTAGTTCAACGTTTGTTTAAAATTGCTAATGTGCTAAATGAAGTTTACAAGAATTTTTTGCTAACATGCTAATCTCAACTAAAAATTTGCTAAAAGTTAGCTAACTAGCATTAGCAAAAAAAAATTAGTAAATCTACTAACGTATTTTTTTGAGTGTATGGAGAGCTCGAGAGCCAAAAATGGCCTCCATTTTGCTCTATCTGGCTTAGTTTCCGAGATAGCGCAATTTTAAATTTTCTGAAAATAAAAAAAAATTTACCACTTATTTTGGTAATATTTGCAAAAAATCTTGTAAAAATGTTGTCAACTCAATTTCAAATTTAGCAAAAAAAAATTAGTTCAAATTTTGTTTAAAATTGCTAATGTGCTAAATGAAGTTTACAAGAATTTTTTGCTAACATGCTAATCTCAACTAAAAATTTGCTAAAAGTTAGCTAACTACCGTTAGCAAAAAAAAAAATTAGTAAATCTACTAACGTATTTTTTTGAGTGTATAGAAAAATTTTCAGATTCTAACACATTTTTTGTAAAAAATTATGAGATTCTTAAACATTTTTCCTTAGATTCTAAAATATTTTTTCTATAGAAAAATTCTCAAATTCTGAGAAATTTTTTTTTTAGAAGATTTCTTAGATTCTGAGACATTTTTCCAATAGAAATATTCGCAGATTCCAACACATTTTTTGTATAGAAAAATTCTCAAATTCTAAGTCATTTTTCCCAAAGAAAAATCGTCTGATTCTGAGACATTTTTCCCATAGAAAGATTCTCAGATTCTAAAATATTTAACAAAAAAGTTTTCTGATACATTTTTTCTATAGAAAAATTTGTAGATTCTGAGACATTTTTTAATAGAAAATTTCTCAGATTCTGTGACATTGTTTCAATAGAAAAGTTCTCTGTTCTAATATTCAGATTCTGAGATGTTTTTTCTATAGAAAAATTCTTGGAAATTTTTCCTGCAGAAAATTCTTAGATTCTAAAACATTTTTTCTATAGAAAAATGATCAGATCAAAAAACAATTTTTCTGTAGAAACAATTCTGAGACATTTTCCTTACAGAAAAATTCTGAGATTCTGAGACATTTTTTCTTAAGAATAATTCTAAGATTCAGAGACATTTTTTGTTTTTAGATTCTGAGACATTTTTTCTATACGAAAATTTCGCAGACTCTGAGACATTTTTCCTAAAAAAAAAATATTCAGATTCTGAGACATCTTTTCTATAGAAAAATTTTCAGATTCTGAGACATTTTTTCTATAGAAAAATTCTCACATTCTGAGACAATTTTTCTATCGAAAAATTCTCAGATGCTGAAACATTTTTTTTATAGAAAAATTTTTAGATTCTGAGACATTTTTTCTATAGAAAAATTCTCAGATTCTGAGACATTTTTTCTATAGAAAAATTCTCAGGTTCTGAGACATTTAAAAAAAAAAATTATCAGACTCTGAGACGTATTTTCTATAGAAAAATTCTCAGATTCTAAAACATTTTTTTTATAGAAAAATTATCAGATTCTGAGACATTTTTTCTATAGAAAAATTCTCAGATTCTGAGACATTTTTTCTATAGAAAAATTATCAGATTCTGAGACATTTTTTCTATAGAAAAATTCTCAGATTCTGAGACACTTTTTCTATAGAAAAATTCTCAGATTCTGAGACATTTTCAACATTCCAACAGAAAAATTCTCAGACATTTTTTCTATAGAAAAATTTTCAGATTATGAGACATTTTTTTTATAGAAAAATCCTTAGATTCTGATACATTTTTTGTTATAGAAAAATTCTCAGATTCTGAGACATTTTTCCCAAAAAAAATTCTTAGATTCTGAGACATTTTTTCTATACGAAAATTTCTCAGATTCTGAGACATTTTTCCTATAGAAAAATTCTCAGATTCTGACACATTTTCCTGTAAACAAATTCTTAGATTCTGAGACATTAAAAAAAAAAAAATTATCAGACTCTGAGACGTATTTTCTATAGAAAAATTCTCAGATTCTGAGACATTTTTTCTATTGAAAAATTCTCAGATTCTGAGAATTTTTTTCTATAGAAAATTTCTCAGATTCTAAGACATTTTTCTATAGACAAATTCTTAGATTCTGAGACATTTTGTCTATAGAAAAATTCTCAGATTCTGAAACATTTTGTCTAAGAAAAATTCTCAGATTCTGATACATTTTTTCTATAGAAAAATTCTCAGATTCTGAGACATTTTTCCTTTAAACAAATTCTTATATTCTGAGATATTTTTTCTGTAAAAAACTCTGAGATTCTGAGAATATATCAAAATTTGCAGATTCATTTTTTTCCCGATTCTGAGACATTTTTTGTCTTAGAATCTGAGACAAAATGTCGCAGAATCTGAGAATTTTTCTATAGTAAAAATGTCTCAGAATCTGAGAATTATTCTGTAGAAAAAATGTCTTAGAATCTTAGAATTTTTTTATAGAAAAAATGTCTCAGAATCGGGAAAAAAATGAATCTGCAAATTTTGATATATTCTCAGAATCTCAGAGTTTTTTACAGAAAAAATATCTCAGAATATAAGAATTTGTTTAAAGGAAAAAATTTCTCAGATTCTAAAACATTTTTCTATAGAAAAATTCTGAGACATTTTTCTATAGAAAAATGTTTAGTTATTTTTTCTATAGAAAATTTTTCAGATTCTGAAACATTTTTTCTATAGAAAAATTCTCTGAAACATTTTTCTTTCAGAAAAATTTAAGATTCTGAGACTTTTTTTTTTATATGAAAATTTTCATAATCTGAAATATTTTTCGTAAATAAAAATTCTCAGAATCTGAGAAATTTTTCGTATACAAAAATTCTCAGACTCATAGACGTTTTTCCTAAAAAAATTCTCAGATCCTGAAACATTTTTTATAGAAAAAATCTCAGATTTTGATTTATATTTCCTATAGAAACATTCTCAGATTCTGAGACATTTTTCTTAAAGAATTTTTCCCTGAAAAAGTCTCAGATTCTCAGAATTTTTTTCTGAGATTCTGAGACATTTTTCTTATTGAAAAAATTCTCAGATTCTGAACCTTTTTTCTATAAAAAGTTCTCAGATTCTGAGAAACTTTTCCCATAGAAAAAATCCCAGACTTTTTCATATTTTTCATACATAAACATTTTTTAAATTCTGAGATATTTTCTCTATAGAAAAAAGCTCAGATTCTGAGATATTTTTCCTATAGAAAAACTCTCAGATTCTGAGATATTTTTGTTTAAGAATTTCTTGCAGATTCTAAGACATTTTTCGTTTTAACTTCAACATTTTTCAACTACAACCCAAGTAAATTAAGTTCATATACATTTTGATCTTTATTTTTATTTTTTGCCGACTTTTAATTTCTCAAAAAGTTGTTTCATCTGTCTTAGATGTTCTGTTTAACAAATGATATTGTCAATTTAATTAATTTCATTTTTCAAATTTAAACATTTGTAATTAATTATCTGTTAAACATAGAGTAGCAAGCAGTTAGTTAGTAAGTCAGTACCTCTCCACACACA
Organism: Pegoplata infirma; assembly: GCA_963921195.1. NCBI lineage: Eukaryota > Metazoa > Arthropoda > Insecta > Diptera > Anthomyiidae > Pegoplata > Pegoplata infirma. Next base: position 259,023,560 of record OY992536.1, on the reverse strand, counting down.
TACTTAATAGTTAAGCATCTCTTGACTTGTGTTTATTTAACAAACTTAAGTTTAGAAAAAAAAAATAAAAAATAATCTTTAGAAAATGCTAAAAACAACCTCATAAAAGCAAATCACTAATATAAAAAAAATATTGCAATTGGGGTTTTTTTTTTATTTTTCTTTTAACAAGTTTTTCAAGTTATGTCAAATATGCATTAGTTTTTACAAGTACATACCGAGAAAAAACTAAAAAAAATCTAAAAAAAGAAGTTCATTTATTTTATTTGAATTGCAGCAGCCACATACAATTGACTATTTGCAACTACAACAATAGCAAATAGCGGCAGCAAACAACAGCAGCAGGCAACAGTAATTGTTAAGAAAAAAAAAGAAACTTCAAATTGTCATGGTATTTGTCACTTGTTGAATTTTTAATGTCATCAAATACAATTTCAATTACCGACTTACAATACATACATGTAAGTAGACTTAAAAAAAATGGTAGTTGACACAAGTAAAAACGTTAATTTCCACTTGGCCGAATACACAAATACCCTCTACCATGCCTGAAATATTTGAATAATTTTTAGGGATTTTTTAACGTAAAATAAAAATTGTATAAAAATTTTGACTAGAAAGTTTGATTTTGGAAAAAATGTTTGAGTGCAAATTTTTTTGGGTTGAAAAATTTTTTTGAGTGTAAATATTTTTTTGATTTTTTTTTGTAATTTTGGAATAAAAGTGATCTTTTGGGAGTAAAATTTTTTTGAAAAATGCATTTTTGATGCAAATGCAATTTTTAAATGCATTTTTTAAAACTTTATCCCCCTTAAATTTTTTGAAACTTGCCTAAATCGAAAACACAGCATTTTTTACATAACATTTAGTACCGATTTTTTTGGGACAGGTGTTTTTTTTTCAATTGTTAGAGTCCAATGCTTTTTGAATCGTATAAATCAAATAAATGCTTACAAATATGGCTCTTCAAAATTAAATACTTTTTTGATAAAATTACAGAATAAACATAATCAGGGTATTCACTTCAGAATTTTTTGACCCTTGCAACAGTGCAATATTGCAACATTTTTTTAAAAAAAAATTTTTAATAAAATTTTTATTTTTCTATTACCTTTTATATGATGCGTAGTTGCAAGAAAAAATTTGCAATTTATTTTAATATAAATACAATTGCTTTTATTCACAAAGAAACAAGCAAAAAAAGTTGCAATTTTGACATTGCGCAATTTTGCAAGACTAAAATTTCTGACGTGAATTCTATTAATATTAATTTTTTGTATGGAAAAATCTCATAAGTAGTTTTTAAAAAAATTACGAAAGGTGAAAAAAGCCGAAGGCCCAAACAAACCTGCGTATTTTTATGTAGAAAATGTTATTCTTTCGATTTATGCAGGTTTCAAAAAAATCGAAGGGGGATAAAGTTTTAAAAAATGCATCTTAAAATTGCATTTGCATCAAAAACGTACTTTTTAAAAAAACGCTTTTTTACAGCATTCGTATAAAAACGGACGATTGTTAGAGTCGAATGATTTTTGAATGGCAGAATTCGGAACAATACTTTCGAAGACATGGCTCTTCAAAGTATCATACTTTTTTGACATTTTACATTTTTGAAAAACATAAAATTCGCGTAAAAATCGCGATTTTTTTTTTAATTTAAAAAACTGAAATGGATATGTTTTGTTGGCTCCATAGTACAAATGTGTACAAAAAATTAGACAAATTTGAAGACCCTCGGTAAGATTTTATAAAATCTCTGGTGGATTTCGTGATATAAATCCTTAAAAAAAATTAAAATTTCACAAAATTGTTGTGAAATTTTAATGTTGTGAAATTTTAATATGTAATGTTTTAAAAAAACATTTTTGCAAAAAATTTGAAAAAAACACAAGTGAGAGTGTTAAATTCGGCTGTCCCGAATCTTTTATTCCATCCAACACGTTCCAAAAAAAACCATGGTCGTTTTTTTTTTTTGGGGGGGGGGGGGTTACGTCGGTGGGAGACAAACTTTCTGGATCCAACTGCAAGACTTTGAACTTCTTTTGACATAAAAACGTTTCGTTTGCTAAGCAAAAGTACAAAAAATTCCTTTTTTTACAGGTTTGTTTAGTTCTTAAGAGGGGAACTTTCTTCCCCCTAATCCGATTTTGCCCATGTTCGAACTTAACCAGCCCAATACCATAAGAGATATTCGTGCCAAGTTTCAAGAGTTTAGCTCTTTTACTTTGGACTGTATCGTGTCTTCCACAGACGGCCAGACGGACGGACATCGCTAGAATGTCTTACAAGGGAAGTATCTCAACCCTAATGAACCGATTTGCCTGAAACTTAAAAAATATATTAAGGAGACGATTTTAAGGTTGGGGTGTCTTGGCTTATCGGCCATATCGGTGTTTAAAAATTTCGTTGTCCCTTATGAAACCATGTGGACCTACGGGAAAATTTTGATAACTTCCGAACTAACAGGAATATCGAATAGGGCAAAAATACGTGTCTTCTTAAATTTAATAGAGATTATTTCTTATTCATATGGATATCGCAGGTCTATGTCTTCACATAAATGCCACCCAAAATTTACACACTTTCCTGAAAAAAATGTTTAAAGAAGTCGAATATTTGGAAGGTTATGCCACCATTGGATAGGAATTAAAAAAACCTTTCTTCTCATATGAAAACATCATACAGTTTCTTACAAAAAAATGGCTGAAAAATCCAAAAAACGATTTTTTCGCCATTTTTTGACCCATGTTTTGAACCCCTAAATATCCGATTTGTGCCGATAAGCCGAGACACCCCAACCTTAGAATTGTCTCTTTTATATATGGGGGTTTTCGTGTCAACTGACACAACTTTTGAAACCGATGTCTTCCGATCGGGATGAAATTTGCACCAAGGTTAGTCCTATTGGATAGTAGTTCAGACACAATTTTTCAGCGAGATCGGTCAAGGACTCTCTGAGTTAGAGGGGGTCGAAATTTGACATTTTGGCCAAAGAGGTGTTTATTCTCATCCATGTAACTTCTTACCTATTGTTTTTAGCAAAATGTGTCCCAAAGAGTTTAGATAGCTATTTCTTCAGTCTTTCGAATAAAAATTATAAAAAAATAAAAAAAAAATTTTTGATTTTTTTTCTTAAAAATCTAAAACTTTTTTTTACTTTTTCCTCAAATTGGGCCCTTTTTTTTGTTTTTTTTTTTGATTCAAAAGAAAGCTTAGGTCTTTTCCTTCAAGAGCTATGGGGTCGCTTAGTGGGATGCGAGTGGGATATCTATGAAAAAATTATTTTTTTAACTTTGGAACACAAAAAACGGTTCTTCAATTTGCACTATTAGGCTTGGGATAGCTAATCAGTTTTCGATTTCGATCCGCTATACCCTCTAATTTTTAAAGGGTCGAAAAAGAAAGCACGAGCCAAAAAATAAGGGCGGTGGGGTGGGGCCATATGGCCCCTCATCGGGGTCAAAGTTTGGCATAAAGAGGTAAAATCCTCAAAAAGCCCCAAAACTGCCCTAGTAACGCCCCTGGAGGGGTGCAATGTGAGACGAACCTCCAATAATTTTCTGCCCCCAACATTTTTCTTGAACATACCTTACCCCTATTTCCACTTCCTATGGGGGCTCCCATACAAAACATTTTTAAAAAATTTGATCCTACCATTCTAACTTACCCTAAAGTGCCCCAAGTGGAGCCAAATGTATGACCGACCCCCATTATTTTATTAATTCCAACATTTTTTGCGAACACACCTATAATGTATCTTTAACCCTTAAGGTGGTCCCCATACATTTCTTTTATTTTTTATAAATTTGTTTTATTAAACCAGCTCCTACCGCCCCTACCGTGCCTCCTAGAGAGGCAAAAATTACGACCAACCCCCATTATTTTTTAGTTACCAACATTTTGTCCGAACATTATAACACCTTATCTCCACTCCCTAAGGGGCTCCCATACATTATAAAAACATGTATTTTTAAAAACTAATAAAAAGTAAAAAAAATGTATGGGGACCCCCTTAAGAGTTGAAAATAAAGGGTAGGTATATTCAAAGAAAATGTTGGAGTTGAAAAAATATTGGGGGTCGGTCATACATTTTAGATCTCTAGGGGCACCCTATGGACAGTTAGAGCGGTAGGAGCAAATTTTATAAAAATGTCATTTTGTATGGGAGCCCCCTTAGGAAGTGGAAATAGGGGTAAGGTATGTTCAAGAAAAATGTTGGGGGCAGAAAATTATTGGAGGTCGGTCTCACATTGCACCCCTCCAGGGGCGTTTCTAGGGGAGTTTTGGGGCTTTTTGAGGATTTTTACCTCTTAACCCCCAACTTTGACCTCAATGAGGGGCCATATGGCCCCTCCCCACCGCCCCCATTTTTTGGCTCGTGCTTTCTTTTTCGAACCTTTAAAAATTAGAGGATATCGCGGATCGAAATCGAAAACTGGTTAGCTATCCCACGCCTAATAATGCAAATTGAAGAACCGTTTTTTGTGTTCCAAAGTTAAAAAAATAATTTTTTCATAGATATCCCACTCGCATCCCACTAAGCGACCCCATAGCTCTTAAAGGAAAAGACCTAAGCTTTCTTTTGAATCAAAAAAAAAAAAAAAAAAGGGCCCAATTTGAGGAAAAAGTAAAAAAAGTTTTAGATTTTTAAGAAAAAAAATCAAAAATTTTTTTTTTATTTTTTTTATAATTTTTTTTTCGAAAGACTGAAGAAATAGCTATCTAAACTCTTTGGGACACATTTTGCTAAAAACAATAGGTAAGAAGTTACATGGATGAGAATAAACACCTCTTTGGCCAAAATGTCAAATTTCGACCCCCTCTAACTCAGAGAGTCCTTGACCGATCTCGCTGAAAAATTGTGTCTGAACTACTATCCAATAGGACTAACCTTGGTGCAAATTTTATCCCGATCGGAAGACATCGGTTTCAAAAGTTGTGTCAGTTGACACGAAAACCCCCATATATTTTAAGTTTCAAGCAAATCGGTTCATATGGGTTGAGATACTTTCCTTGTTAGATTGGATCACTGATCAATAATATATGGGGCATTTCATGTCAAATCGGACACTTTGAAAATTGTTTTTTTAGATTTTCCCAATTTATTTACAGTTTTCAGTACCCTTCGAAAACTCCTTCGTGGTAAATTTTCATATTTTTTTGATCACCCGTTCAAAAGATATCGAATTTTTAAAAATTGGTAGTTTGCTCCTTTACTCAAAATTCTTTTACTCATAACTTCTTCAATAATGGTCCAAATTTAAATTTTTTTTTTTTTCAAAATTTTTGTTTTTTTTGCGTACTTTCTAAAAAAAAATCCCAAAAAATTCTTAAAAGCGTTCTAGTATTTGATTTTTAAGTTTTTAAATTTAAATCTCATTTTTGAAAATGTTTGTACTCTTCGATTTTTTTAAAATTTTTTTTGTGTAAAACTTCTATCGATTCTACAAATTTGTTGACTATTTTTTTAAATTTTTTATTTATTGCAATTTTCCAATCTTAAAATCATTTCTACTGCTCCAATGGTGCGTCATAAGACCGACCCCCATTAATTTTTATGTCTTAACATTTCTTTGAAACAAACTAATACCCTATCTCCAATTTCTAAGGGGGCTCCCACACAAAACGACATTTTTTAAAATTTGCTCCAACCGCTCTAACTGCCCCAATAGTGCCCTTAGAGCAATAAAATGTATGACCGACCCACAATCTTTTTTTAGTTCAAACATTTTCTCTGAACACACCTACCCTCTATCTTTAACTGTTAAGGAGGTCAATTTTTTTATTTTTTGTAAATTTGTTTTATTTAATCAGCTTCTACCGGTCCAATGGTACGTCCGAGAGGGGTCATTAGTGAGACCGACCCCCATTTATTTTTACCCTACAACATTTTTTTAAAACATACCTACGCCCTATCTCCACTCCCTAAGTAGGCTCCCATACAAATAACAGTTGGAGCAAATTTTATAAAAATGTAATTTTGTATGGGAGCCTACTTAGTGAGTGGAGATAGGGCGAAGGTAAATTTAAAAAAAATGTTGTAGGGTAAAAATAAATGGGGGTCGGTTTTACTAATGACCCCTCTCGGACGTACCATTGGACCGGTAGAAGCTGATTAAATAAAACAAATTTACAAAAAATAAAAAAATTTGTATGGGGACAGCCTTGTTGGCTCCATAGTACAAATGTGTACAAAAAATTTGACAAATTTGATGACCCTCGGTAAGATTTTATAAAATCTCTGGTGGATTTCGTGATACAAATCCTTAAAAAACATTAAAATTTCACAAACTTGTGGTGAAATTTTAATATGTAATGTTTTTAAAAAACATTTTTGCAAATTTTTTTTTTTTAAAAAAAATTTTAAGTCCCGGAAACAAAAATTTTTTCGCAATTTTTTTGCTTTTTGGAGAAAAATTTTAAAGTCCCGGAATCAAAATTTTTTTTCGCAATTTTATTGCGTTTTGGAGTAAAAATTTTTATTAAAAATGCTTTTAGAAAAAAAAAATAAAATTGAAAAATTTTCCAAGTAGCGAAACTTTTTTTAAAATTTTCTAGGTTCCGGAACAATTTTTTTTTTGCTTTTTGGAGCAAAAAATTCATTAAAAACTTTAAGTCCCGAAAATTTTTTTTGAAAATCTCTAAATCCCGGACACAATATTTGTTTTGCGTTTCGGAGTAAAGAATTTTAATAAAAATTATTACAAACAAGTAAAAAAGTTGAATTCGACCTTGCCGAATGTATTGATACCCTTCACAATGTAAAAAAAGTTCATTTGTAAAAAAAAATTTTTGAAAAAAAAAAATTTTTTGTGAAAAAAAAATTCAGTGAATTTTTTTTTTTGTAAAAAATATGTTTGTACTTGTTTAAATACCATTCGGTGATCAATTCTGTTCACATATCGCTCATTTAATTGTATAGTGTCATAACTCAAAATGTTTGATTTTACAGAAAACCTGTTTAAAGTTTACGATTGAAACTTGGTTTACATTGCAAAAGGCTCGTACATAGAAAATGTTATAATGTCGTGTTCTCTTCTCAAACGGCGAGATTAAAAGATATTAATACGAATTTTTGACACAATATAAAGCAGGATATAACAAATAATTCTGTATTGTTTACCCAAAAACGACATATTTTGAGTTATGACACTAATTCTTTTTTTCGAATTTTAAAATCGTCGTCGAGGATAGTTGCCTTTAGGGTCAATTTTAACACAGACAAGTAAAAAAGTTAAATTCGAACTTGCCGAATGTATTGATACCCTCCACAATGTAAAAAAGTTTATTTGAAAAAAAAAAAAAAAAAAAAAAACCGCAAAAAAAATTTTTTGCTGAAAAAAAAAATTCGTCGAAAATTTTGTTTTTGTAAAAAATTATGTTTGTACTTGTTTAAATACCATTTGGTGATCAATTCTGTTCACATCTGTCAACCAGCAGCCGAATTAAAGCATTTTGTATTGTTAGGTTATGTTGAATGTACCAAAATTTTCGAGGTGTCCTTACATTTTCATTCCTAACTTTTGAACCACTGAACCGATTTCGCTCAAAAAAAAAATCGTCGAAAATTTTGTTTTTGTAAAAAATTATGTTTATACTTGTTTAAATATCATTTGGTGATCAATTCTGTTCACATCTGTCAACCAGCAGCCGAATTAAAGCATTTTGTATTTTTAGGTTATGTTGAATGTACCAAAATTGTTTGGGGTGTCCTTATACTTTCATTCATAACTCTTGAACCGATATCGCTCAAATGCAAATTGCTTTTAGCACTTACAAGGGAAGTCTCCCTAGTGTCACCCGCTGATCTTTATAGAATTGGGTTTATTTTATAGATTAGGAAAAATATATTTATTAATAAAATAATCAATAAAAATTAAATTGAATAATTTTTTTTCTTATTTGTCAAATAAAAATAAATTCTTGTTTTTGATGACACCGCTTCATCATATTGTGACACATTACATTAGACGCAAATTAATGTAGCATTTTATCATATTAATATAACTTTTCATCAATATGAAGAAGCTTTTTCATGAATATGAAGAATCTTTTTCTTTGAGTGTGGTAGGTATAAAAATAAAAAATGACAATAACAAAATTTTGGATAAATAAATTTTAAGTTTTCCGGAATGACCCGTTGTACTTGAATGGATAACTTAACAAAATTAATGTGTTTCTTTCTCTACTGATTTTTTTTTTGGGTGTAAAGTTTTTTGTGTGGTTGCATTTTATTATTTTTGTCAACTTGTTTTTTTTATTATTTGCCACAAAACTTGTTGTAAAAACGAATATATAAAAATATCATCATGAATAAATTTAACCCATTGTAAAACCATTCTTACAAAAAAATTTTCAGAATCTAAGAATTTTTAAAACTGTACTTAGTAGTAAAGGTCATGATTCTCAATCGAGCTTAAGACGATCTAGCGGTGTCCGATCCGTGCCGTCCGTCTTTTAGTTGAAAACACGTTAACTTTCGAAAAAACAATATGGAGGCTGCTAATGCTTTGCATCTTCTTGCTTGGAGGCTACTGAAACTTGGAATATATATTCGAAATTTCTTGATCAGGTTGGTATTAAATAAATGCGAAATCGGTCTGGGAGTTAAGAAATTATGAGCAAAACCGTAAATTTGAGATAAGTTTTATCTCGAATTCACATATAGAAAAACACATTATAAACACGATTCAAAGAACATTAGTAAGCCACAAAAATATTTTACACAATATTTTTTCCAGTGCAAAAATTTTTAAGACCGAAAAAAAATCTACACACAAAAAAATTTTTAGTTTTTTTTTTACAAAAAATTTTAAATTTGACAATTTTTCTATAGGAAAATAATTTCAGAATCTACACAGAAAGAATTGAAAACGAAAGTCAATCAACAAAAACGCGGATTCAATTAATTTTTTAATTGAAACTCCTCCGATAAAGAAAATTGTTATATCAATCATCAAATTGTAGGTGATTAATTGATTTTTATTTCAATTAATCATTTTTTCGATTTTGATCAAAAATTTGATTGATTTTTTTAATTAAAGTCAATTAAAATAATTATTGATTTAACAAATGAATTTCACGCTTATGGAAAAATTATGAAGAAATTCATATTTTTTGCTTTCCAATATGTTGCCGACGATAAAAAAAGTAAAACCGCAGTATAAAGTATATTTTTGAACTTATGTATTCAAATAAATTGAAGCGAAAAAAAATCTGAAATGTTGAAAATTTGTAATTTGATAGTTATAGAATATAACAAAAATGTTGATTAAAACAATAATTGACTCATTTAAATTTTGTTGATCAACAGATTTAATTGAAATTTTTTAGCCAAAAATTTTTTGTGTGTAAGAAAGGAAAAATGATTTTTAAAACCTACAAATTTTTCTATAAGAAAAACTGCCTCAGAAATTTAGCAAAAAATGGTTTAATATTTCGTAACAAAATTTATGTATTTTTTAACAAATCAAAAAAGTTAATAAAATATTTTTAAATTACAAGTAATTGTAACAAACAATAAATATTTATTATAATTAACAAAACTTGAAGCAATTTTCGTAAAAAAACGTAATTTTCAAAATAATTTATTATTTTAATAACATTTTCAAACATTGTATAATTTAATAACATTTTTGTTCTACATTGTGTTTAATAAACATAAAATGTGGTTTACGACTAAAGTTATTAAATATGTATGTATGTACGACTAAATAAAACAAGATTTTTTTTTTTCAAATTAATTAAAACTTTAGTTGTATTTTAATTAAGTTGAAAAAATAAGTTTGAAAACTAAATAAAAACAAAATCACTAAAAATTAATAAAACAACTTTTTGTTAAAAAAAAAAAATATTTTTAACAGTAAAATGCAACTTAATTTGTTGTTTGATACAGAGTAAAGTATTTTTTAATTTGAATTTCCTCCACTAACAAGGGAAGTTACTTAGCGTTATCCTTCGATCTACACTTTTTTATATAAATTTGTCATTCTGTTTGTAACACCTCGAAATATTGGTCTATAATCATGGTCTTCGATAAATTTTAAGTCGATCTAACGATGTCCATCCGTCTGTTTTTATTTTTTAATAAAAATTAATCAGAAAATTTAATATTATTTTAATATTATGCCAATTTGACCTAAAAAATGGAAACAATTTTATTTCAATTTAGTTTATACACATTTGAGGACCCGATTGGGTGAATACCCCATTGTGTTCGGACCCGATAGGTTCAGACCCCGATTGGGCCCAGACCCAGTTGGGTTCCTTAAGAGTCGTCATAGTTTTTGATCCAAAATTTTTGTCCGTTTCGCTCTATCTTGCTTAGTTTTTGAGATACGCGAATTTAGGGAACCACTGGGGTCATGAGATTTTTCAAAACTTGATAACGGTAAAACTATTACTCGGAGAGCTTTTGGGCGGTCTTGTTCTACGTGTTAAGAGCTACAAAAATGCTTTTCCATTTTTTTTGTTGTGTTGGCAATATTTACCGAGATATAAGCATTTAAAAATTTTCGGGAATGCCAACTATTTTAAATACAAAGTTAGGACCCATTCGGGTCCAAACATGTGAAGAGACCTGGCCATACTATGGTAATACACAGAACCAAAAATTGCCTCCATTTTGCTCTATATGGCTTAGTTTTCGAGATATCACCGTTTTAAATTAAAAAAAAAATATTCCCCGAGTTGTAAAAATTTTACTAAAATAGTGGAAAAAACTTTCTCAGATCTAAGAAGATGAACTAATTGGTAGCAAATTACGTCCTAAAACTAAAAGAAGGGGAATATGTCTTAAAAATAAAGATTTTTTTCATATATTTAGGAAAAATTTCTAAGGCGGTAAGAATTTCTTCACAGAAAGAATTGAAAACGAAAGTCAATCAACAAAAACGCGGATTCAATTAATTTTTTAATTGAAACTCCTCCGATAAAGAAAATTGTTATATCAATCATCAAATTGTAGGTGATTAATTGATTTTTATTTCAATTAATCATTTTTTCGATTTTGATCAAAAAGTTGATTGATTTTTTATTTAAAGTCAATTAAAATAATTATTGATTTAACAAATGAATTTTACGCTTATGGGAAAATTATGAAGAAATTCAGATTTTTTGCTTTCCAATATGTTGCCGACAATAAAAAAAAAAGTAAAACCGTAGTAAAAAGTATATTTTTGAATTAATGTATTCAAATAAATTGAAGCGAAAAAAAATCTGGTATGTTGAAAATTTGTAATTTGATAGTAAAGAAAATAACAAAAATGTTGATCAAAACAATAATTAACTCATTTAAATTTTGTTGATCAACAGATTTAATTGAAATTTTTTAGCCAATAATTTTTTGTGTGTTCTATGTATTCGGGAATTCTATTTAAGGAAAATAATGGACTATTTAACAGTACATGAACTAAAATTTTTTCTTACAGTTAAGAAAAATTCCCAACTTTTAGTTAAATTTAATTTAATTGTGGGAAAATTTATAAACTATTTTGAAGAAAATTTTTCCAAAGTTTAAGTTAAGTCTTTTTTTTGAGTGTAGTGGCATCATAGGACAAGTACAGATATTTAAAAAATATTAAACAAAATGTAATCCATTAAACCTTTAAAGTCCTTTTGAAAGGAAACAGGATCACAAAATCAAAAACTGTAAATGCAGTTTTACTTTATTTGATCTCTACATTCAGACGTATACCATCCAGTTCATGTTTAATATTAACTGTCGGACGGTGTTATCACTTGAAAACGGCATTGTAAAGGGTATTCATAGATTCAGGCAAGTCGAATTTAACTTTTCTACTTGTTTTTAAATATTTTTTTACTTTTGCTGTGTTTTTCAATGGATTTATTTTCTGATTAATCTTATTTTGCTTAAAAAAATATTTTAAAATACCAAAACAAATTTGGAAAAAAAAATTTCCGTAATCTTCGATAAATTAGCAATTATAATCCAAAAAAAAATAAAAAAAATTTAAAAAATTAAAAAAGTTATAAATAAATAAAAATTTTTCCAAAATTTAGTTGGATTTATTTTGATTTATAACTTTTTTCATTTTCCAAATTTTTTTATTATTTTTTCGGATTATAATTGCTAATTTATCGAAGATTACGGAAAAATATTCCAAATTTGTTTTGGCATGTTAAGATATTTATTTTAGACTAAATAAAATTAATCCGAAAATAAATCCACTTATTGAAAAACACAGCATTTGTTAACTTATTAACGAAAAAGTATCATTTCGGTCAGACAAGTATTTCGCTTCCAAAGTAGACCTTGAAAAATAATTTGGAGACAAATTGAGAGCAAATTAAAAAGGGTTAAAAAACGTTCACAAAAATTGGAAAAAATTAGCTAAAACTCCAACTTTATAGAAAATATGACCCAAAAATATGCATTTATAGCAAAATATGCAAAAATATGCATTTTTTGTAAAATATGCAAAAAAATATGCACGAACTAATCGATGCCATTTTGAAGAAAATTCTTTGATTGGCAAATATATTGTCGATTTTTTTAAGTAAATTTTTAATTGTGTCAATTAAAAAATTACTTAAATCTTATTTAAAAATTTAAACAAGTGATTACTCAAATTGTTTTTCTCAAATTTTTTTTTCAGTATGAAAGTTTTCTCCTTGGTTATAACTAGGGTGTTCAGTCGATTAATTCTTGTTCGATTAATCGAACAATTTTAGACGAACAATTGTTCGATTAATTTAAAATTGCTAATTTCGATTAAAGGATTAATCGAAGAATTTATGCCGATTAATCGAATAATAATAATATATGGTTTTTCTGGAAAAATTAATAATTTTTTAAAAGTTTTAAGTCCAATAAACAAACCAAATGTACCGTTGGAAATAAAAAAACACAGTGATGTTTACTTGAGTGGCCCTTATTTTAAATTTGTTTTCGGATTTTCGCTGCTCCTGAAGCTTGAATTTGTTAAACGACCTAAATAAGTACCTGGGGGCTAATTATGTAACTTGATAATCGTCATCGTTTGCTCATTATTCTATTACCATAAAATGACACTATATGGTAATGGAATAACGATGGAAACGATACGATTGACGACTATCAAGTTACATAATTACCCCCCTGATAAAATTTTGGGCCAAATCGGTTAACTGTATGACCGCGCTAAAATCTGTCAAAGTCTCGAGTTTTGGTCAAAAACGCACTAAAATATAAAAACAAATAAAACTACAAATTTAAGATTTTTCCAAATGTAGTCAGATAATAAATATAATTTTTTTTGTGATATCGGTAATCCAATAAATCTGTCAAAAAAATTGTTTTTAAATTCTACACATTTTACAAATCTCCAAAATGATTTTTTTTTTTTAAATTTTCTTAAACAAATTAGCAGAAAACTTAAATTTTGAAATGATTTTAGTTTTGTTTTTTTGTTGTTAATAAAATTTTAAAATACTTGTTAATAATGTTGTTTATTTACTCAAGTACCAATTTTTTCTAAAAGTGTCAAAAAAATCTTGTAATTTAGAAAATTTCTGAATTTGTAATTTTTCGATTAATCGAACAATTTTAAAATTTTATTCGTTTAATCGAATAATTTAAAAATGGCAAATATCGATTAATCGTTTAATCGAACAATTAAAAAACCCGATTAATTGAACACCCTAGTTATAACGCACAAAAGTCATACATATTTTAAGCCGTTCATTCTTTCCCAGCAAAACTTTGGTAATGGGTAGTGATTATATAACACATTACCAGGTAATGCATATAACTTATTTGTAGCATTATTTTATGATGTCTTACCAAACATTTGTTCCACAACGTATTATTTTCAAGTGAAAAATAGTGCATTACTAATAATTTGCTACGTAATGCATGATTACTGGAAAAAATGTATTTCATATTTGTTATTTCTAAACATTAAATCATGGATGACTTATATTTGGTTAAATTATGTATTATTTGAAAGTTTGAAATAATGAATTATTTATAATTGGATGCATAATGCATTACAATAACATAAAAAATAATTATTTTATAAAAAAATGCATAAGTTTAAACTAGAGATGGGCTCACGACAGGAAATTTCTAACGACACACACTCACGAGCATATTTTATCTACTTACACTCACTTACAATCACGTGATTAAATTTAATACAAAATTACTTTTTCACTACAAGTAACACCTTATATATTATCTTCTGGTATGCTATATTATTTCATTTCTCGTAACCTATAAAATATCATATATTTTACACCTTACTCGTATTCCTCGTTATAAATTTATGACTTATTTTATACCTTACTGGTATTCTTTGTGATAATGTGGATGCATTACTTTGAGTCTCATCGCCTGTTAAAATCATCAATGCTGCAATGTATAAAATAAGAGATCCTATACCTTATTTTATACCTTATTTGGTAATCTAAGTTTTGCTGGGTTATTTAATATAATAAACCCACGATAAAAGTATAAATTGGAAATCAATAAGAATCTTTTTAAAATAAAATGTTATTTCATTACTTGTCAGTGTGTTGATATTACATTTGCAACTAAATCTTATGCAATCAAATACATGTAGCCTCTGATTTACGCAAATTTTATATAAAAAGCGATTAAAAATAATTGTGTTTCAATCTGGTTTTAAAATAAAATTTTGTATGAGTTTAGAAATTTGAAAATCGCGGCTCAATTAACCGACTTATTTTAGGTCCCCTTCAAATGCGTAAATCAAGGTTAAACTGTACACACATACATTTTTCCCTACGGAAAGAATTGCAACAGACTTGACTTTACACATTTGTATAAGTGAGAATGAATGAATGACTGAATGCAATTTTCTAAGGAGTGATGATAATGATGGTGATGGTGTTAATAATGATACAATTTACATTACTTTGCATCAACACATCATTTCTAAAGCAAAAGAGAAAAATATCTTTCGTGGATGTTGTTGACAATGTGTAGTTGCATTGCAATAAAGTGTTGTTTGCATAAATTCAATCATTGTATGTACATTAGACTGGCATTTTTTTGCATGGCAAAAAAAAGTTTTTCTTCCGTTTTTGAACGTCCGTAAAATTTTTGTTTGGTCTGTAAAATTTGGTTTTATTTATGAGTTTCAACTCAAAAAAGGAACGCAAAAACATTTCCATACAGTTCCAATATTTGTATACCCTCCACTCTAGTAATAGAGGGTATGTATAAGTTTGTCATTCCATTTGCAACACCTCGAAATATTGGTCTCGGCCCCATAAAGTTTATATATTCATGATCCTCGATCGATTTTAAGACGATCTAGCGATGTCCGTCCGTCTGTCTGTTGAAAACAGGCTAACTTTTGAAAGACTTTACGGGGGCTCCTGAAGTTAGGCATATATGTTGGGCATTTACCTGGTCAGGTTGGTATTGCAATCCAGCGAAATCGGTCCAGTGGTTCAAAAGTTATGAGCAAAAGGCTGAATTTCGGCAAGGTGTTTTTGTGATTTTACGAGATAAAAAAAGTTCCCCAGGTCTGGTTTGTGTTGAATTTCACCCAAATCGGTCAAGTAGTTCAAAAGTTACACTGTACAACAGAAAAAAAAATTACAAGGTCAGACCAAAAAAATTTGATAGAAGAGACAAAAAAAAAATATACGTGTATCGGCGTTTTGAAAGTTTACATCTAGGTTTCATATTAGGGGGAGGTAAAGTTTCCCCCAATTGCAAATGTTGTATTGTCAATCGTCAGTATATAGTGTGTTTAGCAAATTTATGTAAAATGCTACGGAGAACATTTTTGTGGAATATGTTAACCCTCTAACTCCTCAATTTAAGGGTCTTTTTTGTCCTTATTTTCAAAAAGAGCAAAAATCACAGTTAAAACAGGGATTTAAGGGGTTTAAATGTTCCGTAAAAATATTCGCCGTGAAATTTTACTATAAGTCCTTGAATACACTAAAACGGAAAACTCAACCAGAAAGTCAGAAATAAGACATAACAAAAGACAGTTTAGGGTTAATTTCGCATTTATTAAGAAAATCGAGTAAAGCTTACGTTTAAAGTATATGGTGTGTTCAGCAAATTTATGTAAAATGTTACGGATAACATTTTTGTAGAATATGTTAACCCTCTAACTCCTCAAAGTAAGGGTATTTTTTGTCTTTCATTTCAAAAAGAGCAAAAACACCATTAAAACAGGGATTTAAGGGGTTAAAATGTTCCGCAAAAATGTTCGCCGTGAAATTTAACTGTAAGTCCCTTTCAGGGAAAGTATTTTTGCGGACCATTTTAACCCCTTAAATACCTGTTTTAAGGTGGTTTTTGCTCTTTTTTAAAAGAAGGACAAAAAAGACCCTTACCCTAAGGAGTTAGAGGGTTAATATATTCTACAAAACTGTTCTCTGTAACATTTTACATAAATTTGCTGAACTCACCATACACTTTAAACGTAAGCTTTACTCAATTTTCTTAATAAATGCGAAATTAACCCTAAGCTCTCTTTTGTTGTGTCTTATTTCTGACATTCTTGTTGTGTTTTCCGTTTTGGTGTATACAGGGACTTATAGTAAAATTTCACGGCGAATATTTTTGCGGAACATTTAAACCCCTTAAATCCCTGTTTTAATGGCGTTTTTTGCTTTTTTTTGAAAAGAAGGACAAAAAAGACCCTTATCTTGAAGAGTTAGAGGGTTAACATGTTCCACAAAAATGTTCCCCGTAAAATTTTACATAAATTTGCTGAACACACCGTATACTTTAAACGTAAGCTTCACTCGATATTCAATGACGATTGACAATACAACATCTGCATTTGGGGGAAATTTTACCTCCCCCTAAAATGAAACCCAGATGTAAACTTTCAAAACGCCGATACACGTGTATTTTTTTTTTGTCTCTTCTATCAAAATTTTTTGGTCTGACCTTGTAATTTTGGAAAAAATTTGATTTTGTTGTGCAGTGTTATTAGCAAAACCGTGAATTTCAGATTGGCTTCACCTTAAATTTACGTGTTGAAAACCCGTTAAACACGTTTTAAAAACATTGGTAAGTCACAAAAATATTTTACAACGTAGTTTTGTCACTCAAAAATATTTTTACACTAAAAAAAAATACACTCGGAAAAAATTTTATATATAAAAAAAAAATTTTACACTCAAAAAAAATTTTGTAATTTTTTTTTTTTCAAAAATTACTAAAAAAAAGGTTTTTTACACAACATAAAATATTTCTAATCAAAAACGTAAGAAAATTTACTATCACTTAAAAAGGACATTGTGGAGGGTATTCATAGATTCGGCCAAGTCTAATTAAACTTTTCTACTTGTTTTGTGTTAATACTGACCATAAGTGGTAACTTTTTTGACTCCGACGGTTTTAAAATTCGAAAAAATGAAAATTTCCTCCACCCTAATGTACATACATAATTAAGTTAATGTAAACAAAAAAAAAAAAACACAACAGCAACAAAACTTATACATAGAAAATTAAACAAACACAAATAAAACCCTCTGGAACTACTCCAAGAGTTTTCCAAGTACTAGTAGATATCTTGACTTGCTATTGTAAAGATTGTTCACTCTTCTTTACATTTCAACTGTGTATGGCATCTAGCTCTTTTTAGCTGTCTGTTGCAATTTGCAAAGTACTAGCATTACTAAGATGCAAATATTAAATGTAAACATAGAATTTTAAAATGCTCTATCATCAACAATTTCATACAAATGACAAAATGCCAAGTAAAATCATGACGTTAAAACTTTGTATGCAAAATTAAAAAAATATATTTCTAAAAAAAAAAACAAGTGAGAGTGTTAAATTCGGCTGTGCCGAATCTTTTATACCCTCCAAAATGTAAAAAAAAAAAAATAACCGCGATAAATATACCAAATGTTTCATTAATTTAACAAAAAAGTGTATTTTTTCAGAGGTTGGTTCAGTTCTTCAAGGGGGAACTTTTTTCCCCCTGGCCCGATTTAGCCCATTCACGAACTTAACCTGCCTATGAACATGAGACATATTTGTGCCAAACTTCAGGAGTCTAGCTGTTTTATTTTGGACTGCATTGTGTTATCTACAGACAGACGGACGGACAGACGGACATTCATAGAATGTCTTAGAATCGATCATGGATCAATAATATATATACTTTATGGGGTCCCCGACCGATATTTCGATGCGTTACAAACGGAATGACAAAGTGAGTATACCCCCATACTGTGGTTGGTGGGTATAAAAATATAATCTAATAAGCTACCACTGCAAAACATAAATGAATTTCAATAATTAAACAAACATTTTGAGAAAATAAATTATGTAAATATTTTAAATTATAAAATGTAACAACACTCAAAAAAAAAACAAATCTTGTAAAATTACTAGAAAAGTTTGTAACTTTTTTTTGCTACACTCAAAAAAAAAAACTTGTAAAATTAAAAGAAAAACTTGTAACTTTTTTTTTTGTTTGCTACCTCCTATTTGACAAAAATTCCTAGTAATTTTACAAGCTTTTTATCAATAATTTTGTAATTTTAGAAGGTTTTTACCAATAAAATTGCAAATTTACAAATTTTTTGAAACGATAAAATTTACAAGGAGGTTTCGTAATTTTATTAGATTTTTTTCTACCTCCTATTTTACGAGAATTCCTACTAATTTTACAAGCTTTTTACCTATAATTTTGTAATTTTACTAGCTTTTTACCAATGAAATTGTAAATTTACAGTTGTTTGGCGCAATTAAAATTATAAGGAATTCTCATCAATTTACTAGTTTTTTTTTTTTTGTAAAATTATCTTGGAAATTTGTAAAATTATAAAATTACAAAAAACTGTGTAAATTTCTATTCAAATTTGTTTGTTACAAAACAAGGAAAACTGTCAAATATTGGTAAAATGGGATTACGAGACTTTTCCTAGTAATTTGACAAAAAAAATTTTTTGCTTTTACCAATCATTTTCTAATTTTACAAGCTTTTTACCAATATAATTGTAAATTCACAATTTTTTGACGCGATAAAACATAGTAGGTGGTTTCGTTACTTTTTTGCTACCTCCTATCTTACGAGAATTCCTACACTCAAAATAATTGTTATTTACCTGGCCAGGTTGGTATTGAATTTATAGGATATCGATCCAGGGTTTCAGAAGTTATATTAATTTCACCTTGAATTCCCTCGTTCAAAAAACCCTAATTGCTCTTTTAAAATATTGGTGTGCCACAAACATATTTTACAAAGTAATTTTATCACTAAAAAAATGTTTACAGTCGAAAAAAAAAAATTTACACCTAAAAAAAATTTTACACTCAAAAAAAAAAATTTACTAAAAAAAAAAAATACTCAAAATTTTTTTTACAAAAATTATAAATTAGTTTTTTAATCCAAATAAAAAATGTTGAGTCAAAATTTTTAAAAATTTTATTTTCACGTTAGAAAAATTACTATCACTTAAAAGGGGCTAATTAATGGAGGGTATGCATGCACTCAAAATATTTTGTAGGCAAAAACAAATGAAAAACACACTTAAAACCAGTGAATAAACAATTGAAAACCAACCCAGTAATTATTCATTTGTTTTAACAAACATCAACATTTATACTTTACTGTTGACAAAATTTTCTAAAATAAATAACATTAAACATTAAAAAATTAAGTTTTTTTCACTGTTTTTTACCAACAAATTCAAAAAAAATTACCAACGAAAACATTAAAAATTATTGATAGTTCTGTTATTTTTACCAACAAATTTCAAAAAAATAACCTACGAAAACAATAAAAATTAATGATTTCGTAGGTAATTTTTTACAAATTTCTTTTGAAATATTTTTTTAAAAATTTTTAATAAAATTTTGGGGAATCGATCCCGCAATCAACTACATTCTGGCCAGACACTCTACCCATCGTGCCAAAGTCACTTGATACAAACATGTTTTTATATTTCTATAAATAATTTTTTGATTTTTTTTTTTTACAAAAAAATAACTGACTTGTGTAGGTAAAAACTAATGATATTTCATTAAAAAATACCAACAATTAAAAAAAAAAATTACTTACACAAATCATTAAAAATCAAAAGAATAATCAGTAGTTTTTACTTACAGAACAAAAATAAATGACTTTAAAAATTAAATGTTAATGAAAGTCTTTATTTTTTAGTGTGTTTTTTTTGAAACAAAGGACTGAAGTAGTCATTAATAAAAACTGAACATCAAAGAAATGTTTTTTCTTTTAAAAACGACTAGACGTAAAATTTTTAAAATAAACTACAAACAGTTAATGACATAATTTTTTAAGTGTGGATTCGGCCAAGTCGTTTTTAACTTTTCTGATTGTTTGTTAATGGCAATTCTAAAGAAAATTGTGGCAACTCTGGGAAAGTTTTAAACAACTTTTTGCAATGCACACATCTTGCTTTTTTTTTGCCATCATAGACAATTTGGTGTTGAATTTTTTTGAGTGTAACTTTCTTTTCGTGTAAATTTTTTTTTGCGTGTAATTTTTTTTTTCTAGCGATAAAATTACTTTGTAAAATATTTTTGTGGCATACCAATATTTTTTAAAGAGCATTTAAAGTTTTTTTTTACTGAGGGAATTCAAGATGAAACCTATTCGAAATTCACGGTTTTGATCATATCTTCTTAAACACTGGATCGATTTTCTCGAAATTCAATACCAACCTGACCAGGGAAATAACAAATATATATGCCAAACCTTAGGAACATCCAAATTGTCTTTCAAAAGTTAGCGTATTTTTAACCCTCTAACATTTAAAGGAGTGTATAAAAACATGTGAAAAAACGTCCAAATTTGAGAAATTTCTTCATAACTTTTAAACCCGTGCACCGATTTTCCTCATGTTTTGCACATTTTATCTGATACTATTTGCAAGTATTTCAGCTTAATTTAAGCCACCACGATTAACTGTTGCGCGCGTAATTACTTACTTACTTCCCCAAGTAATTAAAACTCATATATATATATTAGAGTTAATTTGGAAAATTTGATCTGCGGATATCATAATTTTTTTGAAGGTTTTAGGGGAACTAAAAAGAATGGCGGTATTTTTTTGGGAAAAAATTCGCTCCTTGGGGTGGTTCAATGCATCTGAAAACGCGAATTTTGAGCTGATTTTTCTGCAGAGCAAAAACGGCTGAATATATCGCAAATCTTATTACACCAGTCGATTCTACAGCAAAAAATAATACAATGGTCGTTTTTCAAACTTTAAAAAAAGTTCCAAAAACCCACCACAGAGGGCGGAAATATAAGGTTTTTCCATTTTCTTTTTTAATTAATTTTTTAAATAAGTACAATTAAAGAGCATTTTCAGCCTTACAAAATGGTACCAAATTTTCCGTTCTATCACAACCCGTTAAAAAGTTATAAGCTCTCAAAAGTGGACAAAAACAGGTTTATTGAGAACTTTGACCTCAATTTTCTCGAAAACATGACGTGATAGAAAAAATTGAAAACTAGATTCAGAATCAGCATTGAAATGTTAATCGAAAACAAGTTTTTTGATCCCAGAATATCATCCAAAAACATCATAAAAAAATACTCTCAAAAATGAGTTTTTTGTGAACTTTGACCTCAATTATCTCAAAAACCTGACGTTACGGAACATTTGGAAACCAGATTTGGAATCAGCATTGAGATGAAAATCGAAAACGAGTGTCCAGACCGCTAACCCATCCAAAAATTTTTAAAATTTCGGTCAGTGTTTTATAATTTTGCCATTAGAAAAAAAACTTTGAAGCCTTATAACTTTTTAATGGGTTGTGATAGAAAGGTGCTTTTTGTACCAATTTTCTTAGCAAAAAATGCCTCCTCATCGTGCATAATTAAAAAAATAATTTAATTTTTTTATACCCTCCAACTACAGTATGAGGGTATACTCACTTTGTCATTCCGTGTGTAACGCATCAAAAAATCGGTCTAGAACCCCATAAAGTATATATATTTATGATCAGTGATCGATTCTAAGACATTCTAGCGATGTCCGTCCGTCCGTCTGTCCGTCCGTCTGTCCGTCTGTAGTTAACACGATGCAGTCCAAAATAAAAGAGCTAGACTCCCGACATTGGGCACGAATATGTCTAATGTTCCTAGGCAGGTTAAGTTCGTAAAGGAGCAAAATCGGTCCAGGGGGAAAAAAGTTCCCCCTTGAGGAACTAAACCAACCTCTGAAAAATACCATATTTTTACATGATTTTCTTTGTTTTTGTTTAACAAATGAGTTAAAATTTTTCAACATGAACCCCTGATTTCCTTCAATGTCTCCGAATTTAATGAAACTTTGTGTATATATTGGGACTTATAATACTTATACTCAGACAAAATTTGAGACCATTAACTTCCGTGGTTCCAGAAATATGGCGTGTCAAAAGTCAAGAAAATCTTTTAAAGGATTAAATATAAACATTTATATCTTCAAAAGTATTTCAGCTATATTACTATCTGATAGCTTGTTTTGAAGGTAAAACCATGACCTTTCAAATAACATTTTGCAAAAATTTTTATTTTGGAAATTTTTTTTATTTCTGCAAAATTCGCGATATGCGAAAATATATCTGAAAAAGCGACATTTTTAAAAATATGAAAAAAATATATGTTAACGGCTGTTATCTTAGCTACAAGCTGTAAAAATTTTGGGTTGGTGAACGTATTAGGACCAGAGATATGAATAAAAATATGTTGCCAAGTAGGAAATTTTTATCAAATCTGATGAATATTTAATTTTTATTTTTGAATATTTTTGAAAATACATATAATAAAACGGTGAAAAAAGTAAAGTTTATGGTACAGACGGGTACTACACATAGATACAATATAACATGAATATTTATCAATTACACTACTCTACAAAAATCAACTTTTTTTTGCACAGACTCCTAGAATACATTTGCTAAAGTATTTTGACCTCCTTAACACGAATCTGTCATCTTAAAAAATTTATAAAATCCCCTTTTCGAGATAAGACCTTTTTTGCGGTCCATGCCGGTAAAAACCAACGAATGACTTTATATTGCATTTTTTTATATAAACAAATCAAAATGCATATTATTTCAAATTCATTGAGTTTATCCGAAAATCTTTGCAAAAAATCAAAAATTTTAGAAAAATTTGCATATATTATTTGCATATACTTTTTTCCCTAATATTTTTATTTTGTAATTTTCATTGTTTAAAATACATTTTCTTAAGTCTTTTACCCTCTTTAACGTGAATCCATTAAACGCGAATCCATTGTAATTTTTATATAATCGCGTTTTCGAAATTTGCCCATTTAGTTTTTGCAGCTGAAGCATACAAAAATATTAAACGAACAAATAATATGAGGTATGTCAATGTGAAACATTTATTATTACCTTTCTTTTTTGGGTTTGAGGGTTTAGTCTGTTAAAAAGGCCTATATGTTCAGAAGACAGTTTGATAAAATGTTTATGATGACAGATTCGTGCAGGGCAAATACTTTCAAAAATGTGTTCTAGAAGTCTCTGCAAAAAAAGTTGACTTTTGTAAAGTAGTGTAATTGATAAAAAGTTATGTTACATTGTATTCATATGTAGTACTCGTACATTACCATCAACTTTACTTTTTTTACCGTTTTATTTTATGTATTTGCAAAAATATTCAAAAATAATAATTAAATAATCATGAGATTTGAAAAAATTTCCTACTTGGCAACACATTTTCATTAATATCTCTGGACTTAATACGTTCACCAACGCGAAATTTTTAGACCTTGTAGCTAAGACTCAAACCATTAACATATATTTTTTTCAGATTTTTAAAAATGTCGCTTTTTTTGATATATCTTCGCGAATCGCGAATTGTGCAGAAATACAAAAAATATCACAAAATAAAAATTTTCGCGAAATGAAATATTAAAAGTGATGGCTTTGCCTTTAAAAAAAGCTACCTGGGAGTGATATAGCTCAAATACTTTTCAAGATATAAATATTTATAATTTACCCTTTAAAAGATTTTCTTGACTTTTGAAACGTCATATTTCCAAAACTACGGAAGTTAAAAGTCTTAAACTTTGTTTGAGTATTAGTCGAGTAAGTCCCTACATATATACCGAATTTCACGAGATTTGGGTCGATTGACGTCAAAAATTCAATTTTTTTTGCTATGTTGATATGGATTTACTCAAATGCAACATTTTTATGCTACAAGAAGTTCAAAATCCTGCATTTGGACCCACAGAATTAAAAAATGTAGTTTTTTCGGTCCGCCCCCCCTTCCCTTTTATGGGCGAGGAATATTTTTTTTTTTAAATAAACTTGTATTTTTTTACAGCAAAAAGTGAATTCTTAAATACATACTCGAGAAGAAATGCCCCCCCCCCCCCAATTACCACTACCGACCCCTACAAAAAAAAATAAAACGCCTCTGCAATTTTTTTTTTATTTATTTGCATGTTGGAGGGTATAACAGATTCGGCACGGCCGAATTTAACACTCTCACTTGTTTTTTTTTAAATCGATTTTTCCGCCACCTGCTGTGGGTTATTGGAACTTTTTTTAAGAGTTCAAAAAACTGCAATTATTTTAGTTTTTGCTGTAGAATCGACTGGTGAAGTCAGATTTACAATATATTCAGCCGTTTTTTCTCTGCAGAAAAATCAGCTCAAAATCCGCGTTTTCAGATGCTTTGAACCACCCCAAGGAGTGAACATTTTTCCAAAAAAATACCGGCATTATTTTTAGCTCCCCTAAATCCTTTAAAAAAATTATGATATCCGATAAACAGATAAAGTGACATAGTCACCAAACGAACTCTAATATATATACAAAATATTGATTTGCTAATAAAATGCGAAAACGAATTGATCTAGAAAAACTGAGAGACACGGGTATCTTTTTTTACCTCTACTTTCAGAATTTTTTGGTCCCGATCATGGGTACAAAATCGTGTCGTACAGTGTTATACACTAAAAAAAACCATGTGAAAATACTAGAAAAAGTCTCGTAATCTCATATTACCAATATTTGACAGTTTTCCCTGTTTTTTGTAATTTTACAGTTTTTCTTGTAATTTTACAAATTTCCAAGGTTTTTTACAAAAAAAATCTAGTAAATTTACGAGAATTCCTTGTAAGTTTTATTTCGCTACAAAAGTTGTAAATTTACTATTTTATTGGCAAAAAATATTGTAAAATTACATAAAAGCTGGTAATTTTTACTAGGAATTCTCGTAAAATAGGAGGTAGCAAAAAATCTAGTAAAGTTACGAAACCTCCTTGTAAGTTTTACCGCGTCAAAAAATTGTAAATTTACAATTTTATTGTAAATTTTGTAAAATAACAAGGAATTCTTGTCAAATAGGAGGTAGCAAAAAAAAGATACAAACTTTTCTTGTAATTTTCCAAAGTTTTTTTTTTTTTTGAGTTTAATAATACACCAAATCAAATTCAATCGCCCCACAAAAATATTTGTTCAAAATTTTGGAATTTTGGACTAATACCGATTGTACCAAACTGTTCGGCCGAACTCTACTAATAAGGCTAAATTTCTTTTATGTTTATTAAACAAATTTTCAAAACAATTAACGAAAAAACACCAAAGTAAATTTTATAATCAATTGACCTTGATGGAAAATTACTAAAATGTCTTATTAATGGCTTCATTATTTATGTAGATGAAAATATAAGATTGGAAACCAAGTAATGACATAAAGTAACAAAACCAATTTTTGTGTACCAAAATATACACTCGAATAGTCCTAGTCATCCTTTCGACCAATTAAATACAAACCAAGTTGAAATTTATGTCTGGCTGGTTATTAATGTTATGAAAGAATACTAACAAAAGAAGGTATCCTTAGCAGGGCATTTTATAAAATTAAAAAAAAAAAAAGTTAAAGTTGATCCTGAGCGACTAAAAACTACCCTACACCTGTGTTTACTGAAAAATGGATATCAGCCTAACATATGCCAATCATATTTTAATCAATGACCGGTCCGTGTTTGATTTGGGGACTCATTTTCCGGCAATCATTGCTGTAAATCATTGTTAAACCCCAAATATCATAAAAAAAATATTTAAAATCCGGGACACCTCCCTTACAAAAAATAAATATAAATTGTTTCCACATGAAAGAAACTTTTTTTTTTGTTTTTACACATTATTCCTGAGGCAAATTTAATATGTAGTATCTTTTGATAAATATTTAAAGAAAAACAAAAAACATTTCATTGGAATCTACCCCAAGACAGACAGATTCATGTAATATTTTATGAAAATTTATTATATTAAATGAGTTGTTTATTTTAAAATAAATAAATGCATGTAAATAATATTTTTGTATTTATTAAAATTTTTGGTTTTATTTTACTACAGACGAGAGTATTAATTCGGTTGTATACAAATGTGTATTTTATTTATTTTTTTTTTAAATATTTGTGTCTGCAATAAAATTTGTGGGATTAAATCTTAATTAATGCATCGCATTCAGCAGGTAAGTATACATATTCATTAAAATTAAAGAGACTTTCAATGTGAAAAATTTTAAATTATCATATTTTTTACAGTTGGCATACAAACGTTTTTCCCAGTAATTAAAAATGTCAACAAAAACCATCAGCGTGCAACAATGTATGAACAATTTTAATAAAAAAAAATTAAAAAATATTAAATAAAAAAACAATTAAAATAAAACACCATTAAGATTAAATGAATGAACTTAAAAATAATTTAAAAATAAATCATTATACAATTTGTGATAAACAAAAAACAGTACGCTCAAAATAATGACTCCGCACAGTGTATGATGTTTAATTAAATTTTTAACTTTATTTTAATTAAAAGTTTAATTGTTTTTAAATTTAATATCAATTAAATATTTAATTAATTGTTTAAATTTTTAACTTTAATTAATTTTTTTTTGGTTTTTCTTTCCGTGTGTGTGTTGTCTCTTGCATTGTTTAACACACAAAAACAAATAAGTATTTGGGGCATTTCATGCCAAATCGCATACTTTCGATTTCGCAAATTTTTAGATATGTTTTAAATTCAACTTGTATAACCATTTTTAGCCTTTTCGTGTCTGTCATGACTTTCACATCCACGTGAAAGTGAAACACTTCCGAATATTTTGGTGTCCTGGGTTTCACTTCCGATTTTTTTTTTCGTTTTACTTTCGTGTGCAAAAAGCTAACTGAAAGTAATTAGAATGGAATTTTTCCCCTATAAATATTAATTTAATAATAAAAAACCTATCTTTAATTTATAATTTGATATATACTCTTTTTGTTTTCATTAAAAAATCAACATTTTGTTAAGACTAAATATATGTAAAAATTATTTTAAAAACACTCCATAATTTATCGAAATTTTGTTCGGAAGTTGTGCAAAAACAACAACAAAAGTATACAAATTAAAAAAATCACATATTTCAATAACTACACGTTTTCCGGGCTGAGAAATACTTTCAAAAGAAAGAGCACAAAATTTTATATTTTTTAATGCACAACACTTTTACTTTAACTCACTTAAAATACTTAAAAATTGTAAGAATAAATTAATTATAAAATTTTACAAAATTCAACATGGCGTTGTTTATCTTCGAAAAATTTTCGATAAATGGTGATGCCAATCCATGGTGTTGCCAGTTATTATTACTATTGAAAAGTACTACATTTTACAACTGCGGTTTATTACCATATGTTCATAGAATTATCAAGATGCGAAACATTGTTGAGTTTAAGGTACATAAGAGTAATTTATTCAACTGATATTCGTGAATATATATTATTTAATGAAAAATTCAATGATAAATTGGGGATAAATATATTTTTGTTTAAAAATTGTGCAAAACATTTTTATTTATTTGTTTAATTTAATTTTATTTATTTTTAAACAAATGCCCGTGTTTCGCATCTAGCATATCTTAGTAAAATTTTTCGAACACATAATCAAGAAATATGTGATTTGGAAACACCAAATCTTTTTTTATGTGATTCGTAAATTTTCGTTCTAATTGAAAACGTTCTGAAGTCATGACAGACACGTTTATTCCAAGTTTCTTTTGTAAAATCAATTTTTCAAAATGGCGACTTTTTCCAAAAAATTAAGAAATTATAATTTTCAATTCATTTTGACCACTTTTTTCCGGGTGGTTTACGTTTCTTGATCTTTTTAAACAAACTACATACAGTTAAGGACATAATTTTTTGAATGTATAACTTTGCTCCGAAAACGTTCGAATCGGAGAATTTTGTAAAAAATAAAAATTTAATTTTTTTATAAAAAAAAATTGCTCATATTAAATAATTTACAGACGTACTTACGGTTTTTTGTATATAAAATGTTAACACACTCACCTGCAAAGAAAAAAAAAGAAATATTTTTTTAATAAATTTATTTAAAATATTTTTTAAAAGTTTAGCAAACAGCGTATCAATCGACGTAGGATATTATATTCTGAGTAATTATATTTTTGTAAATTTTCCAAAAATCCGAAATTAAAATTATGCAGCAAACATCCTCTGATTTGTTTTAAATAAAGCTTACATTAAAGCTAAAAAGCAAAAATGATGAGAATTTTTTGGAAAAATATTCTTAAGCATAAGACAAAAGCCATTTTGACCAATAAGGTTTAACCTGAAAATTTGGAATGACGATATCTTGTAAACCTTGTGGCCTCAAATTTGTACTATATAGTTTCCAATTGTATTTTAAAATTTTCCGAATGTTTTTTAAAATTGTCCAAATGTATTTTAAAATTGAATTTTAAAATTGTCCAAATGTATTTTAAAACTGTCCAAATGTATTTTAAAATTGTCCAAATATATTTAAAAATTGTCCAAATATAGTTTAAAATACATTTGGAATATTTTTAAACAGATTTGGAAATTTTTAAAATACATTTGAAAAATTTTTAACTACATTTGGACAATTTTAAAATACATTTGGACAATTTTAAACTATATTTCAACAATTTTAAAATACATTTAGACAATTTTAAAATACATTAGGACAATGTTAAAATATATTTGGACAATTTTAAAATACATTTGGACAATTTTAAAATACATTTGGACAATTTTAAAAAACATTTGGACAATTTTAAAATTAATTTGGACAATTGTAAAATATATTTGGACAGTTTCAAAATACAATTGGACAATTTTAAAACACATTTGGAAAATTTTAAACTACATTTGGACAATTTTAAAATACATTTGGACAATTTTAAAATACATTTGGACAATTTTAAAATACATTTAAATAATTTTAAAATATATTTGGACAATTTTAAAACACATTTGGACAATTGTAAAATATATTTGGACACTTGTAAAATACATTTGTACAATTTTAAAATATAATTGGAAATGGTGTAGTTAAAACAAGTAAGTAAATTATAGTCGGTCAAGACTGACTATATAATACCATACACCAGTGTTTCTCGGAAAATGGGTCCCAAGTCCAAATTGGGTCTGTCTTTTGTCAAATCTTTAATAACACCGCTCAACACTCATTTTCCGGTTAGAATTCTGATGATCAATTTTAGTAGACTTTGATCTCCTGATTCCAAATCTATTCTCCAAATTTTTCCATCACGTCCAGATTTTTAGTTATTCATGGTTGAAAATGCGAAAAATGACGATTTTTGCATTATTTGAAAGCCTGCACAGCAGCCATTGAGTGGAATACAAATCTGGTATAAAGCGCAAAAGTATAATTTGTCTTTGGTCTCCAACATAGAAAACAATTTTTTTATAATTATTGCATTTGGTTGGGTTACAATTGCATTTTAAAATGACTCTGTTAAAATTATCATTTTTGTATACAAGATAAGGTAAGGTACCTTAGTTTTTTTTTTATATTTTTGAAGAAAAACTAAAAAAAAAATTTTTTTACAAATTTAAGTTTTCTGTGTTATTTTTCGTACAAACCGGAAGATATCTTTAATGGGTTTAAAAGTCTATAAGAAAGAATGAACTTTTCCCTAAATTTTGAGCTCATCACAGTAAAGATTGATCATCTGGTTTTTGTTTTAGAGCCTTTTAAAAATGGTGCTTTTTCTAATTTTTTTCACAGTGTTTTTTTAAAATACATGTTTGGCCAATAATAGTGCAACAACTTCAAATTTTTTTGATCATATATTTGAGATCATAGTTCAATTCTACTCTAACGCTTTATACCAGATTTTTATTCCACCCAGTGGCTGCTGTGCAGGCTTTCAAAAAAGGCAAAATTCGCGTTTTTTCGCATTTTCAACCGCGAATAATTAAAATTCTAGACGTGATGGAAAAATTTGGAGCACAGATTTGGAATCAGGGAGTCAAAATCTTTAAAAATTTTATATCAAACTTCAAACCGGAGCCAAAAACATTCGATTTGTTGAGCGGTGTAAGTGAAGAAAACACTCACACACCAAAATTGAGTGAAATAGGCTTCTATTTGTTGCAAAACCGCTTTAAGTAAACATCAGGCGAAATTTTCATATGGGGCCTAAGTCCAAAAATGGTGTTATTATTAGCAGATTTGGTTCGGGTATTAAAGTACACGGTAAACACACAGAAACTAAATTTTAATAAAATATTTTCTATTTTTATAAAGTTTCATAGATTTATCTGAATATTTGGGAAAGCTGTTTTTATTGGAGCTACAAGAAGAACTGGTCCGATTCCTTTAAAATTTGGAAAGGTGATTTGTGAATACAAAACACGTTTACCTGCTAAACTTCGAAAGGATACCTATTATAATACGGTTGTTAGGGTCATTTGACCAATATTCAAAGGACCCGTTTGATGGGGGATAGTTCAAAACATGGACCGATTTTTTCCAATTCTTTTTCAAATAAGCTTAAGTTTCAAATTTCAGACAAATCGGTTAAAAATTGCGACCTGTATCGTGCGCACAACGTTTATATGGACGGACGGACTGACAGACGGACATCGCTAAATCGACTCAAAAAGTGATTCTGAGTCGATCAATATACTTGAAGGTGGGTCTAGGATCAATATTTCGGGTTGTTACAAACATCAGCACAAACTCATCTTACCCTGTACCACAGAGTGGTGCAGGGTATACAAAAGTCCATTCCAATGTACATTTTAATTAAGAGATCTAAAAACTACATTAAACTTAGATGACCAAGTTTAATTAAACTTTGGAACCCAATTGGCGCCATATTCTTGTTTCGCTACACTCTAAACAAATGAGTCCAGTTTCCTACTATAAATTGGGTAAATTTCAACAAATTCAAATAATATATTACTATAAATGTGTAAATTTCCAATAATTTTTTGGTACAACTACACATTTTGTGTAAATTTACCCAATTTATAGTAGAAAACTGAAATAATTTTAATTAGACGGTAGGTATTCAAGGTTCAACTAAAGTTTAATGACAAGTTTCTTTAACTACTGAAACAACAAAAAACAAGTAAGAGTGTTAAATTCGGCTGTGCCGAATCTTTTATACCCTCCAACACGCAAAAAAAAAATTCACGCCCATAAAGGGGGGGGGGGGGGGTGGTGGCGTTCCGAAAAAAACGACATTTTCGAATTCTATGGGTACAAATGCAGGACCTTGAACTTCTTGTAGCATAAAAATGTTGCATTTGTTAAACAAAAAATCATGTAAAAAAAGTGGTATTTTTCAGAGGTCGGTTTAGTTCTTTAAGGGGGAACTTTTTTTAACCTGCCTATTAACATAAGACATATTTGTGCCAAATGTCGGGATTCTAGATCTTTTATTTTGGACTGCATCGTGTTAACTACAGACGGACAGACGGACGGACAGATGGACGGACATCGCTAGAATGTCTTCAAATCGATCACTGATCATAAATATATATACTTTATGGTGTCCTAGACCGATATTTTGATGCGTTACACACGGAATGACAAAGTGAGTATACCCCCATACTGTAGTTGGAGGGTATAAAAATATTTTTTTGGGTACGGTACAATGAACTATTTTAAGTCTCCCAGCAAAACTTTGGTAATGGGTAGTGATTATATAACACATTACCAGGTAATGTATATATCTTATTTGTAGCATTATTTTATGATGTCTTACCAAACATTTGTTCCACAACGTATTATTTTAAAGTGAAAAATAAAACATTACTAATAATTTGCTACGTAATGCATGATTATTGGAAAAAATGTATTTCATATTTATTATTTCTAAACATTAAATCATGGATGACTTATATTTGGTTACATTATGTATTATTTCAAAGTTTGAAATAATGCATTATTTATAATTGAATACATAATGCATTACAATAACATAAAAAATAAATATTTTATAAAAAAATGCATAAGTTTAAACTAGAGATGGATTCACGACAGAAATTTTTTAATGACACACACTCACTCAGGAGTATATTTTATCTCGCTTACAACCACGTGAGTAAATTTAATACAAAATTACGTTTTCACTACTCGTAACACCTTATATATTATCTTCTGGTATGCTATATTATTTCATTTCTCGTAACCTATAAAATATCATATATTTTACACCTTACTCGTATTCTTTGTTATAAATTTATGACTTATTTTATACCTTACTGGTATTCTTTGTGATAATGTATATGCATTACTTTTAGTCTCATCGCCTGTTAAAATCATCAATGCTGCAATGTATAAAATAAGAGATCTTATACCTTATTTTATACCTTATTTGGTAAGGTAAGTTTTGCTGGGCTGACCGCCATGGACTTGCCTAAAAATTTCCTTATTTTAGGCTTGTACAATAGGATGGCTCGTTTTTGGGCTTTTCTCTCTGATCAAATTCTAATACCCGCCAAAAGTGTCGGTCCCCTAAGGGTAACTCACATGCAAAATATCACCCCGATCGGAGTTTATCTTCTGTCTCCACTTTGAGCCTCAAAATTGGGGTTTTCGCAAAAAAGGACTTTTAGAAAAAAAAAAAAAAAATTTAAGTTTTTTTATTAAAATAATTAAAAAAATATTTTTGTATAATATTTGATCGTAAATACTTAAATATGAAATTTAAAGATTTTACGGTATCATTAACCCGTTCAAACTTGATACCAAAAAAATGGCATGATTTTGGGGGCGTTCTCAAAACACCTTTTTTTCAAAATTTCAAAATTTTATTAAAAAAAATTTTAAATATACCATTTTTTCTTTCTGAATTCATTAAAAACACCTTGTAGAAGAAAAATGTGAAATATGGCGGATATCCTTCGAGCCACTTTTTGGGAATCGCGGGGGGAAGTTAGAGGATTTCAAGGAAATGTTGGTTCTATCAATAATTTGGATTAATAATACCTTATAAATTTAATTTTTGTGCAAATTAACGGTTTTTTGGTGTCGTGGCATTCTATTATATAACTTTAAGTCTGTCATGAAATCTTACCGATCTAGGACGTCTTTAACCCACATTGGCTGGGGGTCAAAAATGACCCCCGAATAAAATTTGAAGTTTAGAGCTTAAGTTTTGTGCTTTAAACAAGTATAAAACGGCTTTTGTGTTTTTTACCCCAACTATTATTTTGTATTATTATATTATCTTTAAAAAAATCATTAACCCTTCTTGGTAGGGGGTCAAAAATGACACATTCAATAAAAAAAATTTATTTTGTTGATATCAAAAAATTCAAACACTATGCCTAAAAGTTTTTGCCGGGGTCATTTTTGACCCCGGCCAATGTGGGTTAAAGATATCTTAAATATGTGAGATTTAAGGGCTGATTTAAAGTTATCTAATAGATTGCCACAAATTAATTTTATATGAAAAAATATATACTTTTTATTGAATGGGTCATTTTAGACCCCCTACTAAGAAGGGTTAACGATTTTTTTAAAGATAATATATTAATACGAAATAATAGTTGGGGTAAAAAACATAAAAGCCGTTTTATATTTGTTTTTAGCACAAAATTAAAGCTCTAAACTTCAAATTTTGCGCGGGGGTAATTTTTGACCCCCAGCCAATGTGGGTTTAAGACGTCCTAGATTTGTAAGATTTCATGACAGACTTAAAGTTATCTAATAGAATACCACGACACCAAAAAACCGTTAATTTGCACAAAAATTAAATTTATAAGATATTATTAATCCAAATTATTGATAAAACCAACATTTCCTTGAAATCCGCTAACTTCCCCCGCGATTACCAAAAAGTGGCTCGACGGATATCCGCCATATTTCACATTTTTCTTCTCCAAGGTGTTTTTAATGAATTCAGAAAGAAAAAATGGTATATTTAAAAATTTTTTTTAATAAAATTTTTAAATTTTTAAAAAAGGTGTTTTGAGAACGCCCCCAAAATCATGTCATTTTTTGGTATCAAGTTTGAACGGGTTAATGATACCGTAAAATCTTTAAATTTCATATTTAAGTATTTACGATCAAATATTATACATAAATATTTTTTTAATTATTTTAATAAAAAAACTTAAATTTTTTTTTTTTCTAAAAGTCCTTTTTTGCGAAAACCCCAATTTTGAGGCTCAAAGTGGAGACAGAAGATAAACTCTGATCGGAGTGATATTTTGCATGTGAGTTACCCTTAGGGGACCGACACTTTTGGCGGGTATTAGAATTTGATCAGAGAGAAAAGCCCAAAAACGAGCCACCCTATTGTACAACCCACCCTCAACTCAACACAAAATCTTAATGATGCATACATACATTCATACACTCAAAATAATAACTCTGTAAAATAATCTGTAAAATGACTGTAATCTCAATTCAACAGATATTTGACTGTTTTCTGTCAAAATACAGATCTAAAGGAAATACTTTGTGACAAAAAAAAAACAAAGTTTCATCTGTTATATTACTTTTAACTTTGTAATCTTAATTTTACAGATAATTTTTAACAGAGTTTTCGACTAAAATACAGATTTAAGCGAAATACTTAAATTTTTTATAACAAAAAAAAAAAGGTTTTAACTGTATTTTTACGCATTTCTATGTAATCTTAATTTCATAGTTAAAAACAGAGTTGTCTGTAAAAGCACTAACATTTTATTTGTATTTTTTTGAAGAAAATGTCAAAAAAGTACGAAAAAAAAATCTTTTCAAAAATCTTATAAAAATTTTACAAAATAACATGTATTTTACTAAACTCTGTAAATTTAGGGAATATTTTTTGTAAAATTTTGACTGCATCAATTGTATTTTCCAAATATATGTAAATTCACAGAGTTTTTCTTTGCTTAATGTTGATTTATTTAACCAATATTTTACTAGAAACTCTGTAAATTAACAGTTTTTTTTTTTGTCAAAATCATTTTACAGAGTTTTATAGTAAAACTGCCAAGAAATGTGGCTAGCTGGAAACGTATGGTGTACTCTATTAAATTAGCAGAGTTCTTATGTAATTTAACAAAGTTATTATTTAAAGGGTAGAGTTTTGTCTAACCTATTTAAACCTAGTTCAACCCTACCCAACCGCCACCATCCCCAACTTACTTTCTCACTTTTTCATGCATTCTAAATAACAATTTAAATTCATTTCATTATTCATGTGTTAAAATAAAAAACAAAAAAAAAAAATAAAAACTTATCTAATCGTTTGGAATTTTTAATGAAAAAAAAAAATCTTCATTCTTAAGGTTTTCTGTTTATGTTAAAACAAAAACAAGACATTTTCAATTTTTTAAAATGAAAAAGTAAGAAAAAAAGCATGTTTAAATTATGAACGAATACCTAATTTTAGGTTGATAAATAAAAAATTCATAACATGTCATGTACAAACAATAACGTTTATTTGTTTCTTTGAAATTATAAAAAATAAAAATCGTTCATATATTATATTTTTTTTTATTTACCATAAAAAATAAATATTAAAAATATGGAGAAAAAAATAAAATAAACAAATGTTTATTATGTAAATAGAAAGTTAGGTACGAGTACCCACCCATCTAACTACCCACATGGTAACACGCAAAGTTCTTTTTTTGCTAAATAATCGCTGGTTAAATAATTTTAAATGATACATTTCGAAGAAGTTAAAAATTTCAAATTGAAGAATGAAAAATTAAATAGATAACAGAATATTTTTGCTGTTATGAAAGTTACACTTTAACCTTTGCCAAATATAATTCAGTTCAAAATTCGGAGATTTAGAAATCATTAATTGAACTTAAGAGTTATGATATCAAAATAAAGAAATCTTGATGATTAGAATAAGGTGGGTTAGATGGTAGCGTGCTAGTCCAAAAACTAGAGGGTCGTGGGTTCGATTCCGACTAGAACCCTAGACCACTTTAAATGTATTTATTATGTATGTAACAAAAGAAATATATTTAATGTTTTTTTTTTCGGTCTACGTGTAGGTTCAAAGTGACTATGTAGAGATTTTGTTATAATACCCGCATCTAGCAGGTGGATATAAAAAATCATAATAAAACTTAATAAAATCACTGCAAGCAAAAGTTTTTCGTTTTATTAATAATCTGACATTCCATAAATATGCATATGACACCAGCTGTCACACGGAGAGAGTACAATACTGTCAAAGTAAATGGACAGATATACGAGACAGGCTTTATATAGGCTGTGACACAACGCAGCAGTAAAAAAATACATTGTAAATGTGTTTAATAGACTGGCATTTATTTGTAAAAGAAATTTCTTCCGATTTTAAACGTCTGGGAAAATTTTTATTCTCCTAGGCCTAAAATGTATGTGGTAAAAATTTGAGGCTAATCGTATTAAATTAATTCGTGACGCCCGACGATCAAAATTTTTGATTTTTCAAAATTAAAAAAAAAAACAAGTAGAAAAGTTAAATTCGACTTGGCCGAATCTAGGAATACCCTCCACAATGCCCTTTTTAAGTGATAGTAAATTTTCTAACATGAAAAAAAAATTTTGGTTAGAAATATATATTTTTTTTGAGTGTATTTTTTTTTTTTTGTTTTAGTGTAAAAATATTTTTGTGTGACAAAAATACCTTGTAAAATATTTTTTTGACTTACAAATTTTTTAAAACATGTTTAAAGGGTTTTCAACACGTGAATTTAAGGTGAAACTAATCTGAAATTTACGGTTTTGCTAATAACTTTTGAACCGCTGAACCGATTTGGCTGAAATTTAAAATGAGCCTGACCAGAGGAACAACAAATATATATGCCACACTTCAGCACCCTCAGAATTGCCGTTCGAAAGTTATCGTGTGTTTTATGTCGTAAATTCCAGAAAAACCCTTGCCGAAATTCACTCATTTGCTTATAACTTTTGAACCACTGGACTGATTTCGCTGGATTGCAATACCAACCTGACCAGGTAAATGCCCAACATATATGCCAAACTTCAGGAGCCTCCGTAAAGTCTTTCAAAAGTTAGCGTGTTTTCAACAGACAGACAGACAGACGGACGGACGGACGGACGGACGGATATCGCTAGATCGTCTTAAAATCGATCGAGGATCATGAATATATATACTTTATGGGGTCCTAGACCAATATTTCGAGGTGTTACAAACGGAATGACAAACTTATATATACCCTCTATCACTAGAGTGGAGGATATAAAAAAACAAGTAAGAGTGTTAAATTCGGCTGTGCCGAATCTTTTATACCCTCCAAAATGCAAACAAATAAAAAAAAATTGCAGGGGCGTCTTTTTTTAATTTTTTTTTGGGGGGGGGGGGGGGGTCGGTAGTGGTAATTGGGGGGGCACATTTCCTCTCGAATATGTGTTAAAAAAATTAATTCTTATGCTTTTTGCACTAAAGAAATACAAATTTATCATTATTTAAAAAAAAATAATTTATTCCACGCCCATTAAAAGGGGGCAGACTGAAAAACGACATTTTCTAATTCTGTGGGTCCAAATGCAGGACTTTGAACTTCTTGTAGCCTAAAAATGTTGGATTTGTTGAACAAAACACAAAAAATCATGTAAAAATCTGGTATTTTTCAGAGGTTGGTTTAGTTCTTCAAGGGAGAACTTTTTTCCCCCTGGTCCGATATTGCTCATTTACGAACTGAATCTGCCTAGGAACATAAGACATTCGTGCCAAATGTCGGGAGTCTAGCTTTTTTATTTTGGACTGCATCGTGTTTACTACAGGCGGACAGACGGACGGACGGACATCGTTAGAATGTCTTAGAATCGATCACTGATGATAAATATATAAACTTTATGGGGTCCTAGACCGATATTTTGATGCGTTACACACGGAATGACAAAGTGAGTATACCCCCATACTGTGGTTTGAGGGTATAAAAAAAACGAGTAGAAAAGTTAAATTCGACTTGGCCGAATCTATGAATACCCTCCACAATGCCTTTTTGGAGTTATAGTAAATTTTCTAACGAGAAAAAATAACATTTTTGATTAGAAATATTTTATTTTGTGTAAAAAACCTTTTTTTTACTAATTTAAAAAAAAAAAAAATTATTAACTAAATTTTTTTTGAGTGTAAAATTTTTTTCGAGTGTATTTTTTTTTTAGTGTAAAGATATTTTTGAGTGACAAAAATGCGTTGTTAAAAATTTTTTGTGACTTACCAATGTTTTTAAAACATGTTTAACAGGTTTTCAACACGGGGATTTAAGGTCAAGCGAATCCGAAATTTACGGTTTTGCTAATAACTTTTGAACCCTTGGACCGATTTGGCTGGAATTCAATAAGAAACAGCTCAGGGGAACGACAAATATATATACCAAGCTTCAGCATCCTCAGGATGCCTTTAGAGAGTTATCGTGTTTTTTATCTCGTAAAGTCGCGAAAAAACCTTGATCGCCTGGCGCCAGATATGGTAGGATAAAAATTTGACCAGACACTTGGGAAAATCAAAAGATAAAAAAATGTCACTCTAATGTAATAATGGTAAGGTGAACTTTAGCAGAGAAGTAAAAGAATTTATTCGTTGAATCAAAAAAAAAAAAAAAAGAGAAGAGAAGAGATTAAAAAAACTAAAAACTAAAATTTCTGTAAAATTACCAAAATTATCAGCTGTTTTTTTTTTTTTATAAAAAATAAAACTTGAAAAAAAATGATAAAAAAAAATATTTCCAAAAAATTTGCAAAATAATCTGACGAATTCTGCACAAATAATTTTAAAATGCAGCAAACACAACACACAAAAAACCTTGTCAAAATTACTATAATTTGTAAAATTTCAATTTTATTGGTAAAAAGCTTGTAAAATTACAAAAATATTGGTAAAAAGCTTGTAAAATTACAAGGAATTGTTGTCAAACAGGAGGTAGCAAAAAAAAGTTACAAACTTTACTTGTCGTTTTACAAGGATTTTTTTGAGTGAATCAGCTAAATTATATAAATATTTTAAAAACCGTATAAAAGCGAATTTATTAAAAATATCAACTTCTGCAGAAAAGTCTGCTAAAAGTTTGCTAATTTTAATTGAAAGTAGTTTTACAGATTTTTTTGACAGAATTTTTATTTTCAATGTATTTAATGAATGGTCAAACTTTTTCTTTTTCCAATATTTATTATTTTTTTATTTCAAAATATTTGGTGGCTTAATTTTTATAAAAAAAAATATTTTTGAATTCAAAATTCGCTATAAATTTTTAAATTACAAATAATTCAGAAGGATTTCCTCAGTTACCTAAAAGCGGTTTTCTTAGAAAAGTTTAAACAAATGCTATAATTTGAATGACAAAAAAATTCACTAAAGAATTCATTCATTGAATTACTGTCTGTAAAAGACAATCGCATTATGGAGACGGCAAGTAAAAAAAAAAAAAAATACTACTAATGGCAAATTTTATTGGCAGGTTAAAACATCGTAAAATTTGTAACACGTGGTGCATATTAAAACAAAAAGAAGAAAAAATATTATTTAAGACAGAAAAAAACAAATGTCATACAAAATAGTACTTGAATCATGTTTATAAAAAGATTTAATTCAATTATAAGAAATGATAAATGAAAATTGAATAGAAGATAAATTGAAATGGGGATAGATACATACATTTAATAATTCTATAGTAATGTCATTTTTCTTTTACTAATTTGATTTTAGCTTTATGGCATGTGGGTGTCATTTTAGAGAGGACAACTTTATTTATTTGGAAAAGCTTAATTTCGACTTAGAAAAGCCTAAAAAAAACACTTTAAATTCAGAAGAGCTTAATTTATCATGTGAAATTCTAAAATCAGAAAAGCTTAAATGAAATCTAGAAAATTTTAATTGAGCCCAATTAAAATTTAGAGAAGCACATTTAAAATTAAGAAAAGCCCAACTAAAGCTTCAGAAAAGCCTAATTTAAATTCAGATAAATTTGCCAAGATATACACAGAAAAAAAAAAAAATAAAATATTTGAGTAAATTTTTAATACTGTTGAGTAAAAAATTACTCAATTTTGTAAATTTTTAATAAAAATTTATTAAATGTTTATAAAAAATTTGAGTTAATATTTAATTGACACAATTAAAAAATTTACTAAAAATTTATCTATTTATTTTTTTTAAAAGATTAAAAAAGTTTTAAGTTTTTTTCAAAAAAAAAAACAAAAAACAAAACACATTTATGTCTTAAAAACATTGTAAAATTTTATAAAGACGATTACAAACTTTCATATACATACACAAAAAACTATAAACTAAACGAGAATTCAAAAAACTATGAAAGTTAAAAAAAAAAAATTAAAAAAACTATTAAATTTTTATTAAATTGTTTTTAAAATTTTTAAGTAAATTATTAATTGCGTCAATTAAAAAATTACTCAATTTTTATTTTTTAAATTTAAACAAGTGATTACTCAAATTTGTTTTTTCCATATTTTTTTCTGTGTAGAAAAGATCGATTACAATTTAAAAAAGCTTAGTTAAAATTCTAAAAAGCTCAATTTAAATTAAGAAAGCTCAATTTAAATTCAGAAAATCCTAAATTAAGTTAAGCAAAAATTAATGGATATTTAGAAACTCAAAAAAGCTCTACTTGTCGAGATTTAAAAAAGGCTTTGCTTGGCGGGATTCAGAAAAGCCCAATCGAAATTGAGAAAAGCCCATTTTAAATTCAGAAAAAGCCATTTAAATTACAGGAAATCCCAATTAAAATTCAGTAAATCGCATCTGAAATCAAAAAGCGACAAATTTAATTTAGAAAAATCTCAACTGAAATTCAGAAAAACTTAATTAAAATTCAAAAATTTATACAAGTTCAAAAAAAATTTAAAAAAAAGTTCAAAAAAATTTAGAAAAGCCCCATTAGACTGGCATTTTTATTTTTATGGCAAAAGTTTTTTTCCAGTTTGAACGCCCGGGCAAATTTTTATTCTAGTAAGCATAAAACTTATGTGTTACAATATTAAGGCCAGTCGGATTAAATTTTGGATTTTTGAAAATTAAAATTTAAAAAAAAAACAAGTAAGAGTGTTAAATTCGGCTGAGCCGAATCTTTAATACCCTCCAACATATAAAAAAAATTGCAGGTGCGTTTTTTGGGTGGGGGGTAATTGGGGACACATAAACCCATGCGGTAAATGTTTGAAAATTTATTAATTATGCTTTTTAAACTATATGTTATACAATTTTAACAGTATTTAAAACATTTTTAATATCCACGCCCACAAAAGGGGGGCTGGCAAAAAAACGATTTTTTTTATTTCCTAAGTCCAAGTGCAGGACCTTGAACCTTTTCTGACATCAAATTGTTTCATTTGCTTAACAAAAATACAAAAAACAAGTGGAAAAGTTAAATTCGACTTGGCCGAATCTATGAATACCCTCCACAATGCCCTTTTTAAGTGATAGTAAATTTTCTAACGTGAAAAAAAAAAAATTTTTTGGTTAGAAATATTTTATTTTGTGTAAAAAAGCTTTTTTTTTATTAATTTTTGAAAAAAAAAAAAAACATAATTTACTAATTTTTTTTGAGTGTAAAATTTTTTTCGAGTGTAAAATTTGTTTTAGTGTAAAAATATTTTTGTGTGACAAAAATACCTTGTAAAATATTTTTTTGACTTACAAATGTTTTTAAAACATGTTTAACGGGTTTTCAACACGTGAATTTAAGGTGAAACTAATCTGAAATTTACGGTTTTGCTAATAACTTTTGAACCACTGCACATTGGTCTGGCAAGCCATATTTTTTGGCCAAAACTAAAATAATCACTTATACACATGAATTGAAATAAAATACACTAGTAACAACAAAAGACATACATTTGTTAAAGTTTTGAAAAATTTTAATCTATTTTTTAACCCATCTAGAGCCGAGGGAACATATTATTCTCTTCATGTTTTTCAGTTTTTTTACTATAACACTGTGCAACACCCTTTTTATCTTAGATGGTGCCAACAAAATTTAAGTATACCAAAACCCGAAAGGTTTTAAAAACTTACATCGAGTTAATTTTTTATAGCCCACTGAAGTTTTCAAATTTTTGTCAAAGGCGTGTTGAATAAGTAAAAAAAGTACTAAATCTGAATCTGAGGTAAATAATGTTACAAGATGTCAAAAAAAAAAATGCAAAATGCTTAATAAAGTAAAATTATAAATTCTTGAATTGTTTTTCACCAAAGTCGTATAAAAAAAATTTACAAATCTGCTTCTAAGCTAATTAATATTAACAGATGTTCTTGTAACATATTACCCCCTATCTTACATTTTTAGTGGTCATTTTGGACCTTTTTCGCAAATATTCTCTTAGAACACCACTTAAACGTGCGTTTAAATGGTAAAAATGTTCTACAAACATTTTATGAACTAAATTTCACTATGGGTTGTCAAAGGCTAAAGATTAAGCTAAACATTTTGGTTATATCGCACTAACTTTTGGCCGTTGACAACCCCTAGTGAAATTTTATGCAAAACATTTTTTTAAAACATAGTGGTGTTCTATGAGGATATTTGAAAAAAGGGACAAAGTGACCCCTAAAAATGGGAGATAGAGGGTTAAAATGTTGTCAGAAAAGAACCGCTATTAAATTTTACTGAAGAAATCTTTTTGTTTCTTTGATTTTCGCCAAGAAACACGTTGGGTTTGTTCTTGTTTTATATTTCCACTCTGCCACACTGTGAGTAAATCACAATTTTTGGGGCAAAAGTTTCCTGAAACAAAAATTGATTTCTTGAAAATAAGCAACAACTAGCAAAAAGTTATTGATGATTTGGAAGCACCAAATATCACTTTAATTTTTTGTCTTTTTGGGTCATTGAAATCGCTTGAAATTTTATAAGTTTTATACTATATTTTCTTTTATAAAAACCAAAAATCACTGATTTTGAGGTTATGAAAGTTTTCCTGTATTTTCCTTTTTCCATAATTTTTATTAAATATTTCAATATTAAAAATTCAAATACTTACTATCGTCATTAATTTTCATAACTAAAAGATTGAAAAAGATTTTTTTATTTTCGTCTAGCCAGTGTCCGAAGAAAACAAAAAATTACATTACGTTTTTCAGTTTACCACTGCACTTACAACATTGAACTTTCTCACTTCATAGAATAACAGTTAATTAAAGTTTGCAAAAACAAATTATTTTTTTTGTTTATCTGAAGTATTTGCTACAATATTCCAACAACAAATATAGAAAAAAAAGTTTTGAGTTTTGGCCAAAAAAATGGGTCTTGGAGACCAATGTGCACTGGACCGATATGGCTAAAATTTAAAACGAACCGGACCAGAGGAACGGCAAATATATATGCCACACTTGAGAACACTCAGAATTGCCGTTCGAAAGTTACCGTGTGTTTTATCTCGTAAATTCCAGAAAAACCATTGCCGAAACTCATTTGCTTATAACTTTTGAACCACTAGACCGATTTCGCTGGATTGCAATACCAACCTGACCAGGTAAATGCCCAACATATATGCCAAACTTCAGGAGCCTCCGTAAAGCCTTTCAAAAGTTAGCGTGTTTTCAACAGACAGACGGACGGACATCGCTAGATCGTCTTAAAATCGATCGAGGATCATGAATAT
This sequence comes from Pegoplata infirma, assembly GCA_963921195.1. Lineage (NCBI taxonomy): Eukaryota > Metazoa > Arthropoda > Insecta > Diptera > Anthomyiidae > Pegoplata > Pegoplata infirma. The sequence continues at coordinate 258,979,738 of OY992536.1, read as the reverse complement.
ATATCGTCCATTCCACCAGACATTTGGTAATTTTAGGCATTTTTTGACCGAGGGTCTTCCGATTTTTGTTATTTTTTTCATACAGATACTCTATGGAGCCAATTTCAAATTTCATCCATCAGATCGAAAATATTCGAAAAACTCGCGATTTTATTCACGATTTTCGTTTTTATAAAAGTAAAAAAAATGCAAAATCTGTGTAACTTTGAGAAGCTGTATTTTTTAAACTACTTATCGCATTTTAACAATCCATAGCGCATACGAATGGTTTGTAAGTCTATTTTGATATCTTATAAACTGAAAAAATGTCGGTGGTTTAAAAGTGCATTTTATATGCAAATGCAGTTTTGAAGTGCATTTTGCGAAACTTTTACCCCTTTTAATTTTTTTTTAATTAGCATATTTGGAAAATTTAGAATTTTTGCTACAGAAAAATGTTTTCATTACAATGGACCGAGCATGTGTGATATTTTTAATATTTTTTTTAAAAAAATACTTCCTTAAGTTTCCCTTATAAAAAATTTTATATTTTAAATTATACAAAAATCATGTAAAAAGACATGTTTTTAAACCGTTATATTTTCAAAAGTACTAATCGTATCTCATTGTTTTTATGCACATTAGAAAGGTATTTTTGTCTATTTTTTGCATTTAATGACTGCAAATATGTTGGTGTTTCAGAATTGCATATTAAATGCAAATGCAGTTTTGAAGTGCATTTTTCAAAACGTTCACCCCTTTGAATTTTTTTTAGTTATCATATTCGAAAAGTTTACAATTTTTACTACAAAATAATGTCCTGCTAATAATGGACCCACCGTGTGTGCTATTTTAATCTTTTTTTTTTAATTTCCTTAAAACAATTTCAATATTTTAAATAAAACCAAAAAATCTGAAATAACATGATTTTTTAAAAAATTCTAAAAAATATCACACACAGTGGGTCCATTATTAGGAGGACATTATTTTGTAGTAAAAATTGTTAACTTTTCGAATATGATAACTAAAAAAAAATTCAAGGGGGTAAAAATTTTGAAAAATGCACTTCAAAACTGCATTTGCATTTAAAATGCATTTCTGAAACGCCAACATATTTGCGGTCATTAAATGCAAAAAATATACAAAAATACCTTTCTAATGTGCATAAAAATAGTGAGATGCGATTAGTACTTTTGAAAATATAACGGTTTAAAAACATGTCTTTTTACATGATTTTGGTATAATTTAAAAAAAAAAAAATTTTATAAGGGAAACTTAAGGAAGTATTTTTTTAAAAAAAATATTAAAAATATCACACATGCTCGGTCCATTGTAATGAAAACATTTTTCTGTAGCAAAAATTCTAAATTTTCCAAATATGCTAATTAAAAAAAAATTAAAAGGGGTAAAAGTTTCGCAAAATGCACTTTAAAACTGCATTTGCATATAAAATGCACTTTTAAACCACCGACATTTTTTCAGTTTATAAGATATCAAAATAGACTTACAAACCATTCGTATGCGCTATGGATTGTTAAAATGCGATAAGTAGTTTAGAAAATACAGCTGCTCAAAGTTACACAGATTTTGAATTTTTTTTACTTTTTTAAAAACGAAAATCGTGAATAAAATCGCGAGTTTTTCGAATATTTTCGATCTGATGGATGAAATTTGAAATTGGCTCCATAGAGTATCTGTATGAAAAATATAATAAAAATCGGAAGACCCTCGGTCAGATTTTTTAAAATGACTCATGGAATGGACGATATACTTTATGGGGTCCTAGACCAATATTTCGAGGTGTTACAAACGGAATGACAAATTTATATATACCCTCTATCACTAGAGTGTATAAAAATTGTGAAAATATGGCGTTTTTCAGAGGTTAGTTAAGTTCTTCAAGGGGGAACTTTTCCCCCTGGTCCGATTTTGCCCATTTAAACTGCCTAGGACCAAAATACATATTCCTGCCAAACTTAACGAGTCTATCTCTTTTATTTTGGACTCCTACGTGTCTTATACAGACGGTCGGACGGTCGGACAGACGGACGGACGGACGGACATTCTAGAAAAGAATCGATCATAGATCAACAGGGAAACCAAAAATATGCTCTAAAAAACACGTTTTATGCGCTTAAAAAATGCCCTTAAAAACGGAAAATATGCTCTAAAAACAATAAAAATATGCTCTTAAAAAAATTATGTCCCCTTTTTGTTGTGTTTTTTACAATTTGTTAGAGAATAGACCCTCCAAATACCGTTATGTGCGATAGTAAGAGTGTTAAATATGTTCTACAAAAATATTTTCCTTAATGTTTTCTGCCAAGTTGCTGAATCTAAAGAAACATAGTTTCATATACCGATATGAAGCAAGAACAGACCAAATGGGAATCAATCGTCACAATTCCGTAATTGTTGAAAAAAACATTCTCGTTGGATAAAAAATTTAAAAATACATGTTGTCATAAAAAAAATTGGAAAAGAATGCTCTAAAAACTTTAAAAAAAATGCTCTAAAAATGTAAAAATATGCTCTAAAAAGTGGGAAAATGCTCTAAAAATTGAAAATATGCTCTGAAAATATGCTTTTATGTTAAAATATGCTCTTAAACCTAAAATATGCAAAAATATGCTCTTAAGGCTAAAATATGCAAAAATATGCTCTAACAAATCGATGCCAGATTTCTTAAAAACTTCTGAAACGGATAAATACCTTACCCATTTATCAATAAAATGCACAGGAAAAAACATGATACTGCATATTTTTGGTTTCCCTGTAGATCAATAATATATATACTTTATGGGGTCCCCGGCCGATATTTCGATACGTTACAAACGGAATGACAAAGTGAGTATACCCCCATACTGTAGTTGGAGGGTATAAAAAAAAAATAAAAAATATGTCTTATTAATTTTTATCCGCTGAGCACGAATATCAAAAAAAAAATTAAATCGGTCGAACGGCTTTCGAGTTATCGCAATTTTAAATTTACAAAAAATGGAGGTTTTTCCCACGTTCAAGATTTTTTTTTTTAAATATAAAAAACATTTTCCCTTAAACCATTGTTAGAAATTAAGACAGTATTTCGTTTTACCTAAATTTGAGTCAAATCCGATAATTTAAAACCGTGGCACCCTTCGATCAAAGTTTTGTATTTTGGAAAATTTTCACCAAAACATATATTGGATTTTTGAAAAATAAAAAGTAAAAAAAAAATTATCTTGCGATACATTATTTTTATTAATTTTACCATGAGTAATATGAATATGAAAACGTTTTTGAAATACGTCAAGCGATTTTCGAGATATAGCCAATAAACAGTATTCAAAAAAAAAATTCAAAATGGAGGTTTTTTCAACGATTAAGAAATTAACAAAAAGTTAACAAACATTTTTTTCCACTGACAATTTCAGACAAACTTTCATTTAAACTTAATTTGAGCCAAATCAGAACATTTTATCAATAGCACCTTTCGATCAAAGTTTAAGAGTATTTTGGTGATCGTTTCTGAAAAACTTGATCGAAGGGTGCAAGGGTTAAAATTGGGGTTGGCTCAAAAAAAAATTTAGATGAAAGGTTGTCGCAAGCTCTATGAAAGGGCAAAGGAAAAGAAATTTTGAGATTTAAAAAAAAAAAAATTCTTTAACGTAGAGAAAACCGTAATTTTTTAAAAATTTCAAACGAATATTCAATAACACCGTCCGACAGCAAATATTAAACATGAACCAGATGATATACATCTGAAAGTAGAAATCAAATAGAGCAAAACTGCATTTACAGTTTTTCATTTCGTGATCCTGTGTCCTTTTAAAATGACTTCAAAGTTTTAAAGGATAAATTTTGAAAAATATTTTTAAAATATTTGTACTTGTCCTAGGATGACTCTGGTGATGGCAAATGAAAGAGGAAGATCTCCACTAATTTTTCAATTTTTTGATTTTGTTATATCAGCATAAAAGGATGTGAATAGATGTGAATAAAGTTATTTGAAAACATTATAAAAATGTTTTGTTGAAAATTTTGAATGATATTGAAGGATATATTTTTAAAAGGACGTAACTTACTTCCTTTTTCCTGATATGTAAAAATAATAAAATAGGAAAATTAAGGGAGATCCTCCTCTTTCATTTGCTATCACTAGTGACATTATCGGACAAGTACAAATAATAAAAAAATATTTTATTAAATGTAATCCTCTAAAACTTTGAGGTCCTTTAAAAAGGAAACAGGATCACGAAAAGAAAAACTGTAAATTCAGATTTACTACATTTAATCTCTATATTCAAATGTATCTTATCCAGTTCGTGTTTAACGATTTTTTTCATTTATGTCGGACGGTGTAATCATCAACTCTCAATTAAAATTTAAGAAAAGCTCAATTAAAGTTCCAAAATGTCCTTAATATTCATTAAAACCTTATAAGAATAAAAATAGAATATACAACACTTGTTCAAAGTAATTTCTTTAAATAAAATTTATTAGACCGTTTATAATCAGATCTGAGAAAGTATGAAATTTTTGTCTATTATTTTGTTAAAAACAGAACATAAAAAAATCTTTTAATTTGTTACTTTGTTGTTACGAAAATTAAAAATAAATTCTTGTTCATTATAATTAATAAGATTAAAAGAGACAAAAAAAATTTTGTTATCAAATTTATTTATCGAAAAACAACTTGAAATTGTATTTTTACATCAAAGGTCATATTAATGATTTAACAAGAATAAATAAGAATAATGACAATAACAAAATCTATAAATAAAATCTATAAAATAATTGCCAACCATAAACTGTCAAAAGTAATACTTAAAATCACTCATTATTCAATTGAGCACCAAACACAACTAAAAAAAAAAATTTAAATACAGATAACTAAGAATAATAAAATCTCAAAGTAAGACTAATGATGTAAATACAATATCGGTATTGTTGAAATAAATTCATCCATTTCAAAAAGCTATAAATTTTAAAAGTGTTTTGTTTAAATAATAACTCTTAAAGTGTTTAGAACTAGTGTTTAGAGTTGCCACACTAAAAAAAATATATATTGTAATCGATTCTCGAATACGACTTCACCATTCACCTTATTTTTTAAAATGTGATATTCTTTCGAATTTTAAGATTTTAAAATTCGAAAGATTATCAAATTTTAAAAAATAAGGTGAATGGTGAAATTGTATTCGAGAATCGAGCCCATTGTAAAATTACCAAAAAAAGTCTCGTAAAATAATTGTTTGCTACCTCCTATATGAGAGTTTCTAGTAAAAATAACAATTTTATTAGTAAAAAGCTTGTCAAATTACAAAAAATTTACTAGCTTTTTACCAATAAAATTGTAAATTTACAACTTTTTTGACACGATAAAAATTACAAGACTTCTCGTGACTTTACTAGATTTTTTTTCTACCTCCTATTTTACGAAAATTCCTAGTAAAAATTACGAGCTTTTTGTGTAATTTTACAAGACTCTTACCAATAAAATTGTAAATTTACTTTTTTGGCGAAATAAAACTTACAAGAAATTCTCGTAAATTTACTGGATTTTTTTTTCTAAAACTCTTGGAAATTTTTAAAATTAAAAGAAAAACTGTAAAATTAAAAGAAAAACTGTAAAATTACAAAAAAAAAATATAAATTTTGATCAAAATTTTTTTGTTAAAAAACAAAAAAAAACTGTCAAATATTGGCAAAATCAGATTACGGGAGTTTTTCTAGTAATATGACAAGGTTTTTTTTGAGTGCTGATAACATTTATAAGAATAAAATATTTTTGTGGGAAAGATGTCTGAGAATCTAATAATTTTTTGATGGGATAATTATTCCGAATCTGAGATTTTTTCTAAAGCAAAAATAATTCCGAATCAGAGATTTTTTCTAAAGAAGAAATCAGAGACATTTTATTATAAATTAAAAATGTTTCCGAATCCAATATGCTATTTACATATACCCCGAAATCCACATAAATTTGGATTTCAAATCCAATTAAAATCTATACCGTTTACATATGCTTTTTAGACATTTAGCGGGATTTTGTTTGTACTAACTCTGTATTTTCTTTTGATTTGTGTACAGGGTTGTTAGTTGGAAAATTACCCAATTTTATAAATATTTCTAAAAACAATGATTTTTCTTTGCCGGAGCCAATATTTTCAATCCCACTAGTATATGTTGGGACCACAATATCAAAAAATGTGTTTTTATGTAGAGCTGCTTCTTTAAATGCAAGAAAATTAACATTTTTGCCAAGTTTGGGGCCGCCACCATTGAGTGTTTTTCTTTGTTAGGAAGACCAAATTGGTCAACTAAATTGTGCGTTTACCATTTGTAATGGTAAATTTTAAATAAAACATTGTTTTTATTAATCTTTTAATAGTTTTAAAAAAATAAATTTTAATTGTTTTTTTACTTTATAAAAAACAACAACAGCTGATAAAAAATCGTGTGCAGCGTTGTAAAAAAAGCATTAGGGATGATTATTTTGGGAAAACCCATAGTTGTACAATTAAGTAGTAGAAATTTTTTGGATTTTAAATTGCGATTTTACGATTTTCCCAAAATCCAAGTTTTTTTTTGTATGGGATTTGACATTTGAAATCCAAAAAAGTAATTGGATTTACTTGGATTTTCATTGAAATCCCATTTTTTTTGGATTTCGAGGCATATGTAAATGGCCTACAATACTTTTTCTAAAGCAAAAATGTCTTAAAATCTGAGACTTTTTTACAGAATTTTTTTTTCAGAATCGGATACTTTTTCTATTTATATAAGACTTTTACGTATATAAAAATATTTCACAAATGTTTCTACTTAAATTGGCATCACCGATCGATCAAACTGATTAAAATGCCCCAAACGTTACAAATACACAGTTGAATTGAAACTGAAACTTTTATTTAATTGAGTTGACAATTGCATTTATCAGTCGCAATTAATGTCATGATAATGAATGAAAAACAAAATTACGTTAAAAATGCGATAATTATCATTCTCTTTTTTTATAATTTACAAACTCTTAATATAAACAAGACGATAAAACAAAAAATATCAACTCATTAAACAGTAAAAACAAACATTTATTTATATGAGATTTTGTGTATGTAAGTGAACAAAAAGTATATAAATACACACTGAAAAAAAAGACTCTTAAATTAAAGAAAAATTGCTCTGTCCTTATTGTTATAAAACATCTTTCTTTAAATTTAGTGTGAAAATTGTGCATGTATTTGATAAAATTAATTATACATGTACTAAATTTAAGTTTGAAAGAAGATTAAAATTAAAGAAAAATTTCTTAAAATTACGAAAAAATGGGAATAATTTAGCTCCAAAGGAAAAATCTTTTTATAGCCTCCACTCTAGTGATAGAGGGTATATATAAGTTTGTCATTCCGTTTGTAACACCTCGAAATATTGGTCTAGGACCCCACAAAGTATATATATTCATGATCCTCGATCGATTTTAAGTCGATCTAGCGATGTCCGTCCGTCTGTCTGTCCGTCCGTCTGTCTGTCCGTCCGTAGAAAACACGCTAACTTTTGAAAGACTTTACAGAGACTACTGAAGTTTGGCATATATGTTGGTCATTTACTTGGTCAGGTTGGTATTGCAACCCAGCTAAATCGGTCCAGTAGTTCAAAAGTTATGAGCAAAAGAGTAAATTTCAGCAAGGCTATTTCGCGAATTTACGAGATAAAAAAACACGATAACTTTCGAAAGACAATAATGAGACTGCTGAAGCTCGACATGTATCTTTGCCGTTCCCCAGGTCTGTTTGGTATTGAATTTCAGTTCAATCGGTCCATTGGTTCAAAAGTTATAAGCAAAACCCCGAATTTCAGATTTGGTTCATCTTAAATGCCACGTGGTAAATAAGTTTTAAAAGCATTGGTGGTAACTTGGCAATACTTTTCAAACTTGTTTAGTTTTAAAGCAATGCTTTTTAAACTTGTAATAGTTTTAAAAGCATTGGAAACTTAAAAATTACACTCGAAAAAAATTTTACACTCAAAAAAAAATTTTAAACTCAAAAAAAATTTTACACTCAAATTTTTTTTTTTTTTTAACAAAAATGTCAATATTTTATATACATACGTACGTGCATTCACTCAGAAATATTTGTACAGTAAAAAAAACATTACACTTGAAAAAAAATTTTACACTCAAAAAAAATTAGTATTTTTTTTTTTTTTTTAATTACAAAAAAATAGTTTTTTACTCAAAATAAAATATTTCTAATCAAAATTGTTAATTTTTTTCACGTTAGAAATGTACTATCCTTTAAAAAAAAGCATTATGGATGGTATTCATACATTTGGCAAAGTCTAATTTAACTTTTCTACTTGTTTTTTTAAGTTTAAATTAAAAAAAGAACTTTAAAAATTTTTATGAAAACAAATTTTCTAAAAACAAAATTTTTTTAGAAAATGTCTTAACAGATTTCTCTGCTGTTTTGACAGATTTCTCTGCTGATTTCACCTAGATGATCATGACAAATTTTCAGCAAATCGTGTCTGCTAAAAGCAGCAGAGTTCTCATATGGCTCAAAATGGATGTATTTTCAGCAGATTTTTCTGCTGATTGGACAGAGTTTTTATTTTGAGTGTACCAATAAAGTAGTAAACAACACACACTTACATACGTTTAAAATAATGTACTTAAGATTTACAGTACTTACTAAAATAAAAGAGACAAATATTCTTTCTAAAACATCATCATAAATAATTCAAACTCAAAATTACTGTTTCTTGTTCTCCTCCAGTTGATTTTATGAAGTTTTTTTTTAGTATGAATGAATGTTGAATGAAATTGCATGAATGAATCTCAGTGATACAAAAAATTTAATAAAAACTACATACATGAGTGTGTAGTGTAGTGTGAAGAGAAGAAGCAAATGATATCAGTAAAAGTGCACAATGGGCCATGCAGCAAAAAAAGTGTACAGAATCTGACATTATTTATAAAAAAAACTAATAAATGAGTAAATATCTTTTTCTATAAAAAAAAAAATGTCTTAAAATCTGAGAATTTTACAATGGAAAACAATTTTGAACATCTTATTGTTAGTTTTAAAGTTTTAAAGATGTGTCAAAATTTGAGCAGCGTTTGAAAGGCTACGTTAGCTACCCGTTTTTTTGCTTTTGCTTTTCATATCACTTCAAACAATTTCAATATTATAAGTTATAGCTTTTGTTTACTTTTCTTTTTTGTGTTTGCTTAAACTACAACAACATGAAAAAAACAAAAACTTCAAACAGAGCAGTAGCGGAAAACAAATTTTATTGTTGTAGCCTACAAATATACTACAGTAGTATATTTGTAGGCTACAAAAATACTACAGTAGTATATTCGTAGGCTACAGTATTACTATAGTATTACTACCTTCACATTGTAAACAAATGTAGCAATATAAAAACGTGATCATATTAAAAATATCGTTAAGATGGTGTAAAATGAATACAACATCGAAAAAAGAATAATAATAATTTTAAATAAAATTCTTTTAATTTTGGTCAAAAAATATAGAAAAATTTGGAATTTTGTCGAATTTTTCGATATTTTCGAATATGTACGCGATTTTAATTTAATTTAATCTAGACACTCAGAAGTTATGAGCAAAACCGTGGCATTAACATTGGGTTAGAGATGGGCGCTAGTCACGTGATTTGCGTGATTCACGTGAATCACGCGTGAGTGATTTTCATTTCAATCACGTGAATGTGAGTGAGTGTGAGCTGAAAAAAAATCTGAGTGAGTCATTTATTTTTTGCGTGATTAGATTTTTAGATTAGCCCAATTTTTTTATTTTTTGTAAAAAATTTTTTTGGAGTTTTTTTTTTGGTAAGAAAATTTTATTGCGTGAGTAGATTTTGCGTGACTCACGCGTGAGCGTGATTGAATCTGGCGTGAGTAAGATTTTTATTACTCACGTGAATAGTGAGTGAGCGTGAATAAAAAAAAAATTGCGTGAGTGATTCGATTATTTTTGCGTGAGCGTGACGTACCCATTCGAAAATTCACGTGTTGAAAAATACACAAAACATGGTTTTAATTAGAGATGGGCACGTGAGTGATTTTTGACTCACACTCACTCACGCTCACGACAGGAATTTTTGAATCACACTCACTCACGAGCAAATTTTTTCTACTCACACTCACAATCACGTGAGTAAATTTAATACAACTCACACTCACGTGCACTCACTCAAGCTTCACTCACACTCACGTTGACTCACACTCACGAAACTCTTATTCATACAAAAAAAAACTTAAAAACTAAAATTTGAAAAATCTTTTAAAATTTTCAACAAAATTTAAAGTTCAGCGAAACTTAAAAAATCGACTCACGCACACTCACGCAAAAATCTTACTCACGCACACTCACTCACGCAATTTTTTTCTCCACTCACACTCACGTGAGTAATATTGAATTTAGTCACACTCAAGCGTGGTCACGCGTGAATCACGTTCTAAAATTGCTCATGTGCCCATCTCTACTTTTAATGACAAGGGTACACCACAACAATGTTTGCCAAAGTTTTTTTCCAACCCTATTCTTTATACACATTAAAATAAAACAGTTATGTTAAACAAGATGAGTGTGTGTGTTATAGTTTTATTAAATTTTCTCTTTATAGGCACAAAAACAATATTTGTAGGCTACCAAATATAATTTGTAGGCTACAGGTAGGCTACCAAAAATAATTTGTAGGCTTCAGGTAGGCTACCAAAAATAATTTGTAGGCTACTTGTAGGCTACACAATTCTAATGTTTTTGTTTTATTTGCTACTTATTCATTTTTAAAAACAATCGTAAGCTCTCGCTACAAAAACATAAATGTGCAAGTATTAGTAGTTATAGCAATTGAATGATTTACATATTGTTTGTTTTTAAAACTACACATATCGTCAATTTTGGTTGTTTAAGCTACTTTCTTCGTAGTAATTTAAACGCTGAATTTGAGAATTAATTTGTTGAAAAAATTTCAGATTTCGAGAATTTTTCTATTGGGAAATGTGTTTCGGTATCAGAGTTTTGTTTAGGGAAGAATGTCTTACACACACAGAAAAAAAAATTCAGTTGCTGCTACATAAATTTGGCTCCGACAACCGAATTTTCTAGTTGTTTCAATAAAAGGCAGTTATATCAACCGAATTCGGTTGTGACTACCGATATTTAATTGCAACAACCTACAGTCAAATGTAGCAGCCGAATTTTCGTTGTATCAACCGAATTTCGATTAGAAATTGGCAAATTTGATTTCTGTGTGTAGAATTTAAAATTTTATCTATTAGAAAACGAATCAGAATGTAAGAATTATTTTATAGAAATGTCTTATAATCTGACGAATATTTCTTAACAAAACGCTAATTTTCTGGTAAATAAAAAAAAAAATTTTTCTGTTCCAAAGTGCACGTTAAACATTCCCATAAACAGTGGGGGTTTTGTTTTTCCATCTTATCTTTTAGAAAAACAAAACAAACAACTCAACAAACAAACAAAACTAGAAACATGTCATAAAAACCATCATAGAAACATTTTAAATTTTGCAAAACAAGGAAAATTCGTCTTGTCCGAATCCATTGATACCCTTCACAATGAAAAAAACATTTTGATTACAAATAAGTTGGGGGTGAAAAAGCGACTTTTATTGATTTTAATTTTTTAGCGTAACTTTATTTTATGTTCCGTTCTATTCCATTTCATCTCGTTTCAAGTACACTAAAAAAAAAACTGTAATGTTAGCAAAAAAAGCTTGTAAGCCAACAAGAAAATTTGCTGATTTTGAAGCCACAATTTTTTTGGTAAAGTTAGCAAAACTGTTTTGCCAAAAATTAGTTAACTGGAATTTTTTTATTTCGACTTTTTGTTAGTTCATACACATTTGAGGACCCCATTGGGGTCGGACTTGATAGGTCCAGACTCCGATGTCTTAGAATTTCAGAATATTCAAGAATATTTCTATAGAAAAATGATTTATTATAATCTGTGACTTTGGAAAATGATTCAGGATCTGAGACTTTTTCTAAAGGAAAAATGTTTTTAAGCCTGAGTCTTTTTTTCTATGTGAAAAATGTCCCAGAATGTTCAGAATCTGAGACTTTTTCCAAGAAAAAATATTTTAGAAAAAAAAAATACTTTTTTTATGGGAAAAATGTTTTAAATTTTGGAAATTGCCAAAAAAAAAATATTAAACAAGTAAAAAAGTTAAATTCGGCCTTGCCGAATGTAGTGATACCCTCCACAATTTCAAAAAGATTATTGCAAACAACTTTATTTCGAATTAAATTACTTTTGAAAAAAAAAAAAAATTGAAAAAAATTTCCGCGAAAAAAAATTTTAGTAAAAAAAAAATCCGCGATTTTTTTCTTTTTTTGTCAAAAAATATGTTCCTACTTGTTTAAATACCATTTGGTGTTCAATTATGTTGACATATGTCAACCAGAAGCCGAATTAAAACATTTTGTATATTTAGGTTATGTTGAATGTACTGAAATTTTTGAGGTGTGCTTACATTTTCGTTCATAACTTTTGAACCGCTGAACCGATATCGCTCAAATGCAATACCAAACTTCTCGGGAGAACTTCCAAAATATATGTTAAGTTTCAGTCATCTCTGTGCAATATTTTGTCCGCAGGAGCATTTTCCACAGACAGACAGACAGACGGACAGACGGACAGACGGACAGACGGACAGACGGACATCGCTAGAATGTCTTAAAATCGATCGGGCATCATGAATATATATACTTTATGGGGTCCCAGACCGATATTTCGGTGAGTTACAAACGGAATGACAAACTTATATATACCCTCTTTGACTAAGTGGAGGGTATAAAAACATTAAGGACGTGAAATTTTCTTATCACAGGTACTTTCTATAAAAGAGTTTGTCAGAATTTGTTAATTTTGGTATCTTAAACTTTTTCTGTAGAAAAAGTGACTTAGAGGCCGATTATTTTTCTAATAAAATAGGATTAAGATTCTGAGAACTTTCTAATAGAAAAAAAATATGCCTCAGGTCTAAATCTAAGAATTTTTCTATACGATGAATTTTTCTAAATATTAGAGTTTCGGTAGAAAAATTGCCAAAATATCTAAAATTTTTTTTTTTTGAAAATGTATCAGAATATGAGAATTTTTCTTTAACAAAATGCTTCGGAACCTCCAAACTTTTCTCTTAGGAAAATGTCTCAGAATCATAAAATTTTTCTTTTAAAATTAATAAAAGCATGTCTTAGATCTGATATTTTTTCAATTGGTATGTCCTTAAAACCAAAAATGGAATTTAAGTTTTCACTTAAAAATTGTTTTCTTAAGCAATAATTAATTTCCACTGCGTAGGGTGACAAAAAAATTCTATAAGGCCGACTTTTAACTTTTTTTTAACGTATTTTAAAATGTTATCAGTGATATCAGTTGAGTGAGTCTTATAGTAGTCTCATATTTATTTTTATAACAGTTTGAGTACCAGTGGCAGTGGTGATAGTGGTAGTGTTGGAATGTGTTACTAATACCAACAGAGTGATACTACACAAATAAAACAAAGTCAAGCGGGTTAAAAAGTTTATACAAAAACACACACACACATAAAAGCAAGAAACAATGAATGAATGACAAAAAAGACAACGATTTACAATGTGTGTGAGTGTATTAAAAAATATGTGACTGTATTTGTGTGGTGTTTTACTTAAGCTCATTTTGAAAATACTTTGCAGTTTTTGTTGTTATTTTTATTTAAACAAATTGTAAATTTTTATACAATAATACTGAAAAAAAAAAAACGTAAAATATCGTTTAAACATTCGTTATTAGTTTTTTTGCTTGTATTTTTGTTTGGGTTCATATCGTGGCCTAAAATCTAAAAGTTTAAAATTTTAATGTTTGAATCTATTATTTTAGTAATTGAAACAATTACAATAGTTATCAATATTGATTCAATTACACCGCCTGACAAAAAAAAGTTCTGACCCAGAAACAAGAGCCACTTTTACTAATGTATTTTGACCTCCTGAATTCAATTCCGCCATCAGAATGGAGTTCTATCGTTGGGGTTTCCTGTAATTTACAAGGAAACTCCGCAAACTGAACCAGACTGTAGTTTTTTATACCCTCCACTCTAGTGATAGAGGGTATATATAAGTTTGTCATTCCGTTTGTAACACCTCGAAATATTGGTCTAGGACCCCATAAAGTATATATATTTATGATCCTCGATCGATTTTAAGTCGATCTGGCGATGTCCGTCCGTCCGTCTGTCTGTATGACCGTCCGTAGAAAACACGCTAACTTTTGAAAGACTTTACAGAGGCTACTGAAGTTTGGCATATATGCATGTCATTTACCTAGTCAGGTTGGTATTGCAATCCAGCCAAATCGGTCCAGTGGTTCAAAAGTTATGAGCAAAAGCGTAAATTTCGGCAAGGGTATTTCGCGAATTTACGAGATAAAAAACACGATAACTTTCGAAAGACAATAATGAGACTACTGAAGCTTGGCATGTATCTTTGCCGTTTCCCGGGTCTGTTTGGTATTAAATTTCAGCTCAATCGGTCCAGTGGTTCAAAAGTTATAAGCAAAACCCTGAATTTCAGAATGGTTTCATCTAAAATGCCACGTGTTTTAACAAGTTTTAAAAGCATTGCACAGTGGACCAAATGCTTAATCTAGCGTGCAAGAGAGTATAATTCGACTTTGAGTGCACCTAGAAACATGAAATTTGTAATGCACAAGGAAAATGAGATGATCTTCTATATAGTCCAAATGTGGGGGGTATTTGAAGGGGCGTGGCACTTATTGAAACATTGTCATAATAAAATATAGGTAAAGTAGAGCCTATAATAAGCAGAGAAAGTAATTTTTTTTTAACGTAAAAAAGATTATTAAACAGTTTAGAAAAGAAATATTTTATTTTGAGTAAAAAAAAAATTTTTTTTTAATCATTTCTGTAAAAAAAAAAATTTGTTTGAGTGAAAATTTTTTTTTTGAGTTTAAATTTTTTTTTGCTTGTAAAATTTTTACATTGGGTTAAAAAATGTTTAAGAATGTCAAAAATACTCAGTAAAATATTTTTGTGGCTCTTCAATGTCATTTAAAGCGTTTAGGTGTTTTTTTTTTAACGTAAATTCAAGGTACACCAATCTGAAATTCACGGTTTTTGCTTACAACTTCTAAACCACTGGACCAATTTGGCTGATATTCAATACCAACCTGACTAGGAAAATTTAAAATATATATGCCGAGCGTCAGCAGCAACAGAGTTGCCGTTTGAAAGTTATCGTGTTTTAAACAGACAGACGAACGGACATCGCTAGATCGACTGAAAAACAAAAACCAGCAGCCAATTTTTTTATTATTTTGGAGCTCAATATCTATTCTTTTGAAATCATGTAAAAACCCTATAGAAGTTAGCGTGATTCGTACCTAAATTCATTAACAAAATTCAATTCCATTGTGGACTCTCTTTTTAATTTACGTTGTTTTACGAACAACAACACAAATTATCTTCAAATATACATTCCTTGAGGTTAAAATATAACAAATAATTTGATAAATTGCCTTAATACGGTCGTAAAATAGCAGTTTAAACAATCAACACGTCTACACAGATCTTGAAGAAATTTTTTTATAAAAACTAATTACTCATGTTTGGCTGCCTACTACGATGGTGTTTTTGCAATAAACAAAGAAATTTTATTAGCGTTAAGTAAGGTAGGAATAGTGCAATCATATATGCAATACTAATTCAATATTGTAAAAACTTCATTTTTCGACCAACTGCGCACCAGATTCAACATTTGGTCCACTGTGCATTGGTGGTAACTAAACAATGCTTTTCAAACTTGTTTAAATTTTAAGCAATGCTTTTTAAACTTGTTTAGTTTTAAAAGCATTGGTAACTTAAAAATTACACTCGAAAAAAATTTTACACACAAAAAAAATTTTAAACTCAAAAAAAATTTTACACTCAAAAAAAAAAAAATTACACAAAAAAAAAATATTTTTTTTTTTACAAAAATGACAATATTTTGTGTACATACGTACGTGCATTCACTCAGAAATATTTTTACAGTAAAAAACATTACACTCGAAAAAATTTTACACTCAAAAAAAAAAATTATTAATTTTAGAAATAAAATATTTCTAATCAAAATTGTTAATTTTTTCACGTTAAAAAATGTACTACCCTTTAAAAAAATGCATTGTGGAGGGTATTCATAGATTCGGCAAATTCGAATTTAACTTTTCTACTTGTTTAATTTTTTTTTCTGTGTTTATAGTTTAAGTCTAATTTATTACGAAGAAATGTTGTACAAAACAGTAATGTTTATCACCAAAATTTTTTTTAAAAAAATCGAAGATGTGTTTTTTTAAATATTCGCAAAAAAAAATGTTTTTGAATTTTTGCAACACTTCTGAAAAAAAACCGTATGCTTTTGAAATTATTTCCTAAAAGAAGAAGAATTAAGCTTTCATATGAGCCATTACTTGTGATAATCGGATTACTAGTTAAAAAGTTAGAGCACGTTAAACGTCATGTATTTTTCTGACTTTTGCTAAAAAAGTCGAACTTTGACCCGCGATAATTTGAAAACTACAGCTAATTTTGAAAATCCAAAAATGCAACATATCTCATATAAACGTGGACATCTATGAGCCAAATTCTCAGTGGCGTCCAAAGGCATGTTTCCGAACAGTGGGTCGAAAATTTTTGGAATTACCCTTAAGCAAAATTAAAAGAATCAATTCTAAGCTGAAAATAGAAAAACACATTTAAAGATTTTAAAACAGTACGGATTTTTATTTCATTTAATATTTTAATATATTAACGTTCTTCACAGTATCATAAAAGAAAACTTTGTGTTATTTTTTTCTTAAATTTTTTTTTTCCACCACCGATTTGGTAAACACGTGTTAAAAAGGATATTTGGATTTCCCGCAAATGATATGAATGTCAAAGATTTACATAAAAGTATGTGAAAAAGAAATTTACCTGTGTTTTCACGTGTTGAAGTGGCTGTATCGCAGTATAGGCTGCAAATACAACATTTGCAAATAAACAAAAAAAGGTTTAATTTTTTAAGCCTGTTTTGTACATATGTGACAGATGGACGGACATATCATTGAAAAAATGTGTATAGCTGTGTAGATCACTCAGGTAAAATTATAATAAAATTCACAGGAAAAAAAATGATAAAAACATTTTTTCGTTCCTAATTTAAAATAACGTTGAATAATGTTAAAAACAATCATAATGAATACCAACTTATAACTTTTTCTAAGACAAAAAAATTCAACTAATATTAAGTAATAAAAATAAATTTGATTAATTACTGTTTCAATTGAAAATGGATACTTTACACTTTATTTCAAAACTAAAAATTTGATGAATAAATTCTTTGTATAAAAGACCTGTTTATTTAAATGTCCTTTTAGTTTTAGATTTTTTTTTTTAATTCAATTTGTTTAATCAAAATGTTTGTATTTCAAATAATGTGGTGATTAATACCCGCATTGTGCGGTCTATTTTGTTTACTTAATCTACAAAACCTTCTTTTCTAAAATTCCATTTAAAGAAATTATTGACTTGAATTAATTCAATAATTAAAATTTATGAAATAAAAATTAAAATGTTGAAATAAATTTTCGAAGGTCAGTCTGAAAAAATTAAACAAAAATTAAATTCAATTTTTAATTTCAAGTTTAAAAAAAATAAAAATTATATACTCCAAAAATAAAGTAATTTATAAAATAAAAGTTTTTACAAAATATTTTTTTTTAAATACGTTCAAAAAGACATAATTTCAAAACAAATTTTAATAAATATGGTAAACATTGATAAAAAATACCGAACATTTTATTTTTCTTTTATATATGTATACTGAAAAAATTCTAACAACTCAAAACAATACACATTTCTATTGTGTCGCCTGAACTCATTGTTAAGTTTTTTTTTAAGACAACAACAAGAAAAACTCTCGTTATCTTCGTTTCACTAATAGTTATTGCTTCGTGTTTCTTGAGAATGACTACAGTCTTGTGTGTTGTTTTCAACTGCTTGCTTTTTTTCAAAATTTAAAACTACAACAAAACTATCAACTGAAGAGTTAAACAATTTAAAAAAAAAACTACTGCTATAACTACACCACCAAAATGTGCGTGTAGTAGTAGCAGTAGCAAGTGAACGACTCTGAGTTTTGTTCATTTTTAAAACTACACTATTCGTTGTTTTCAGTTACTACTGCTTCTGGCAGTTTAGTTATTCTAACCCTGCATTAAATCATGGATGACTTATATTTGGTTACATTATGTATTATTTGAAAGTTTGAAATAATGTATTATTTATAATTGGATGCATAATGCATTACAATAACATAAAAAATAATTATTTTATAAAAAAAATGCATAAGTTTAAACTAGAGATGGGCTCACGACAGGAAATTTCTAACGCCACACATGTATAAAATAAGAGATCCTATACCTTATTTTATACCTTATTTGGTAATCTAAGTTTTGCTGGGATATAAAGTATTTAAGACGTTTATAAATAATGTTTAAAAAGACATCGATAAGATGATCATTAATTAGACGATTAATAAGAGATTTTGTACATTATTTTAACACAGAGAAATATTTTAATTGCGTCAACAAAATTGTGATAACAGAAATTTTTTTAAAAAGTTAAACTCGACTTAGAAAAAAATGTCTCAGAATCAGAGATTTTTTCTATAGAAAACATGTCTCAGAATCTGAGAATTTTTCTATGGAAAGAGTGTCTCAAAATCTAAGAATTTTTCTACAAAAAATGTCTTAGAATGTCAGAATTTTTCTACAGAAAAAATGTCTCAGATTCTGAAACTTTTTCTATAGAAAAAATATCTCAGAATCTGTTTCAGAAACAGTCTCAGATTTATAGAATTTTTTTCCATAGAAAACGTTTCAGATTCTCAATTTTTCTATACACTCAAATATTACTCTGTAAAATACTATGTAAAACAAAATTAAATGTACCATTTTATTACAATTCTCAAATAGAAACATTTCTGTTTTTTTTATTTAGGAAACGCCCTTGTTTGCAAAAATGTTAGTATTATTACGTACACCAAATTGTAAAACAACGTAGAAATGAAATAAAAAAAACATTTCATGTGATTTATGGATTCCATTGCATTAAGTTGACAAAAAAAAACTAGTAGTTGCAATAGCATTTTTACCATTTTGTATAACATTTTTTTTATATAAAAAAATCTAAAAACTACCAGTGAACAACAAGATAAAAGAATAGTTGTGTAGTAAAAGGTTTTCCTTTTTTTTGTATATTGGTTTGGGATTTTATATTTTGTGTGTGTTTTTTTTTAAAGATTTTTCGAAAATAGTTTTTAGAGATTTTATGAAGAATTTTGGGATGGCTATAACAGCTAAAAATTTTAAGGCAATAAAAACCCCAAGTTTCTTTTAATCAACTTAATAAGGAATCGAACCCAGAACTTTATTGTTGTAAAGCTTATAATCGACGAAAAAATTGTGACCTTATATAAAACAGGTAAATAAAACCAGGAATTGAATACAGAACCTTATGGTTGCTAAACTTTATATTATATTAGTAAAAATCATTCTTGTGCAAGAAAGTAGGATTTAATAAGAACCCATGTAAAAATTGATTAGATCTGGCTGATCTGTTAAGATCTTTTTTTATAAATTGTATCTGAACAGATCTTTTTGATCAGAGATTTGTCACCAATTTCGAGATCAAAGCAGATCTGATCAGTAATTATATCTAATAAGATCTAGAAATTGGGTACAAAACTCACATATTATACACCTGATCAGATACAATCAATATAAACTGATCATCATCACATCATATCTATTTGATTTTTACACGGGAAGCTTTCACTTCTTTTTTACACCAAACTTTCATTCCGAATAGAGTAATTTATGTAAACTGTGAAAACTATTTTAAGGGCAGTCTTTGTTTGATGTTTAAGTGCATTTATTTTTGTGCATAAAAACTAGAAAACATATTTTTCACTCTGAAACTTTAATAGTAATAGTTACTCTAATTTGTACATAAATATTTGTGTGGTAGTTTTATTTTTTAATATTCTATTTTGGTGCACTCTGAAATAAACCCAACCCCCGCTAGACGGCATTTCGGGTTCTGGGAAAATAAATGGTAAAACAAAATACCGCAGAGCGAAATATTAAATTAAAGCGATTATTTAACTCAAAATATTTGACATCGCTAAATAAATATTTTAGAAAAAAACAAGTTTTTCATTAATTTTGAAAAATTTTACAGATCCCGAATCTTTTTTTTTATTTTTTTTTAAGTCCCGGTCAACATTTTTTTGCGTTTTGGAATAAAAAGTGTTTTAAAGAGGAAACAAGTAAAGAAGATAAATTCGGCCTTGCCGAATGTAGTGATGCCCTCCACAATTTCAAAAAACTTTTTTTAAAGGAAATTACTTAAAAAAAAAAAAATTTTGAAAAAAAAATTTCCGCGAAAAAAAAAAATTGAGCGAAAAAAAAAGTCCGTGATTTTTTCCTTTTTTTGTCAAAAAATATGTTCGTACTTGTTTAAATACCACTTGGTGTTCAATTATGTTTACATATGTCAACCAGCAGTCGAATTAAAGCATTTTGTATTTTTAGGTTATGTTGAATGTACTAAAATTTTTGAGGTGTCCCTACATTTTCGTTCATAACTTTTGAACCGCTGAACCGATATCGCTCAAATTCAATACCAAACTTCTCAGGAGAACTTCCAATAAATATGTTAAGTTTCAATCATCTCCGTGTAATATTTTGGCCGTGATCACTATTTCCACAGACAGACAAACGGACAGACGGACATCGCTAGAATGTCTTAAAATCGATCGGGGATCATGAATATATACACTTTATGGGGTCCCAGACCGATATTTCGATGAGTTACAAACGGAATGACAAACTTATATATACCCTCTATCACTAAGTGGAGGGTATAAAAAATTGTGAAAAAAATTTTAAATTTCGAAATTTTCTAATTTTTTGCGTTTTGGAGTAAAAAATTCATTAAAAACGGTTTTAGGATTTTGTTTACACAATTTTTAAGTTCCAAATAATGGTGGGTATAGCTGTGATGTTTTCCTAAGGGACATGTCTAGTAACACGTCACTAGCGATATATCCGGGGCTGAGACATTTTCTAACAAAAGTGATAGGTATTCTAACAAAAGTGATAGGTATTTTTATATGTGATGGGTGTTTTGGGTCCCATCATGGATCTGTCTCTTTTTCTGCAGGAACAATATTTATTTAAAACTCAATTTTTACAGTTTATATTCAATGAAAGTTTGTTATTTTTTTTTATTTGTTTGTCAAATTCAATTTGAGAATATTCATAGATATTCTCAAAGTGAATTTCATAGAATTTATGGAAAAACATTGTTTGTAATCAATTTTCATTATGGTGATACACGACGTATGATGAATGTTAAAAAAAAATGTACACATACAAATGAAAAATTTAAATAAAATAAATAATTGAGTATTTCAGAGTACATACTACACACAAAAAAAAAAAAACTCAAATTACTAGAAAAAGTCTCGTAATCCCATTTTATTTGACAGTTTTCCTTGTTTTTAAGAAAAAATTTTTGATCGAAATTTAAATTTTTTTTTGTAGTTTTACAAATTTTAATGTTTTTTTTACAAAAAAAAAAATCTAGTAAATTTACGAGAATTCCTTGTAAGTTTTATTGTATTCAGTGGGGGACGTTGAGAGCACCTTCCCATCCCGATAAATATAACAAATGTTTCTATTATTTAACAAAAATACAAAAAAACATGTAAAAAAGTGTATTTTTTCAGAGGTTGGTTCAGTTCTTCAATGGGGAACTTTTTTCCCTCTGAGCCGATTTTGCCAGTTTACGAACTTAACCTGCCTAGGACCATAAGACATATTCATGCCAAATTGCAGGAGGCTAGCTCTTTTATTTTGGACTGCATCGTGCAATCTACAGACAGACAGACGGACGGACATTCACAGAATGTCTTAGAATCGATCATGGATCAATAATATATGGGGCATTCCATGTCAAATCGGACACTTTGAAATTTTTTTTTTTAGATTTTCCCAATTTGTTTACAGTTTTTAGTACCTTTTGAAAACTCCTTCGTGGTAAATTTTCAGATTTTTTTGATGACCCGTTCAAAAGATATCGAATTTTAAAAAAATTGGTAGTTTGTTCCTATGCTCAAACTTCTTTTATTCATAACTTCTTCAATAATGGTCCAAATTTCAATTTTTTTTTTCAAAATTTTCCCAAAAATTCTTAAAAGCGCTCTAATATGCGATTTTTAAGTTTTAAAATTTAAATCTCATTTTTGAAAATGTTTGTACACTTCGATTTTTTTGAAATTTTTTTGTGTAAAACTTCTATCGATTTTACAAATTTTTTGCCCAGGAGGATCGTGGGATAACGATTATTACTATTTTTTTAAATTTTTTGAAAAAATTTTATTGTAATTTTCCAATCTTAAAATCATTTCTACTGCTTGAATGGTGCGTCATAGAGGGGTCCTTTATAAGTCTGACCCCCATTAATTTTTTTGTCTTAACATTTCTTTGGAACAAACTAATACCCTATCTCCAAATTCTAAGGGGGCTCCCACACAAAACGACATTTTTTAAATTTGCTACAACCGCTCTAACTGCCCAAATAGTGCCCTTAGAGCAACAAAACGTATGACCGACCCATAATATTTTTTTAGTCCAAACATTTTCTCTGAACACACCTACCCTTTATCTTTAACTGTTAAGGCGGTCCCCATACAATTTTTTTTATTTTTTGTAAATTTGTTTTATTTAATCAGCTTTTACCGGTCCAATGGTGCGTCCGAGAGGGGTCATTAGTGAGACCGACATCCATTTATTTTTACCCTACACTGAAAAAAAAGACATAACTAAAATTAAGGAAAAAATGTCTTTGAAAATTTATCATGAATTTTCCTAAAATTTTGTTAAATTTAACTTAAAAATGAGAAATTTTCTTAACTATGAGGAAAATATTTTAGTTCATTTACTTATAATTAGTTCATAGTTTTCTTTAAACGGATTTTTTTAATATTAGGAAAAAAATTCTTACTGCCAAAGAAATTTTCCACAAATCTAACAATCGTATCTTTATTTTTAAGACATATTTCTTAAAAAACAATTTAGTTCAAGTTTAGTTAAAATTTACTAAAAAAAACATCATCGTGTTTCTCTTCTTTGAATTGAGGAAGTGTACTTCTTAGAATTTAGTTAATGACTTCTGCAAATTTAGTAAATAGCTTCTTAGAATTTAGTTAAAAATTCAAAATGGCGATATCTCGAAAACTAAGCGAGATAGAGCGAAACGGATGAAATTTTCAAAAGAAAGACTGCAAAGAAAAATATGGAATAGCCTAGCTCTGCATATCTGTCGGGGTCTCAAGACCCTAATATTTGATCTAAAATTTGAAATTCCCGAGATTTTATGTATGCACATATCTCGGTAAATACTGCCAACACAAGAAAAGGTCCAATGGCATTTTTGTAGCTCTTGACTCGTAGAACACTTCCGCAAAATACCCGAAAGCCCTCCGATTAATATTTTTTAAGTTATCCGGTTATTAAGATTCTCAAGACACTATCAGCCCCTTTATTACCGTATCTCAAAAACTAAGCAAGTTAGAGCGAAACGGACACAAGTTTTGGTTCAAAATCTATGGGGACCCTTAAAGGACCCAACGGGGTCTCGAGTTAAATAGGGTCCGGACCCATGGGTCCAGGGTCTAGACCCAATTTATTTCTAAAATGTGAATTATAATTTTTCCCATTTTCTAGTTAAAATTGGCCTAAAATTAAATAACTTCGAACTAAAACCAAGAAAATAAATCTTTGGAGCCAAATCATTCCCTCTTTTTCTCAAAATTTAGTTAATTTTCCCAGATTTTAGTTCACTTTTTTTTGAGTGTACAACATTTTTCTAAAACATACCTACGCCCTATCTCCACTCCCTAAGTAGGCTCCCATACAAATAACAGTTGGAGCAAATTTTATAAAAATGCAAATGTTGCATGGTAAAAATAAATGGGGATCGGTCTCACTAATGACCCCTCTCGGACGCACCATTGGACTGGTAGAAGCTGATTAAATAAAACAAATTTACAAAAAATAAAAAAAATTGTATGGGGACCGCCTTAACAGTTAAAGATAGAAAGTAGGTGTGTTCAGAGAAAATATTTGGACTGAAAAAATATTGTGAGTCGGTCATATATTTTGTTGCTCTAAGGGCACTATTAGGGCAGTTAGAGCGGATGGAGCAAATTTTAAAAAATTTCGTTTTGTGTGGGAGCCCCCTTAAAAATTGGAGATACGGTATTAGTTTGTTCCAAAGAAACATTAAGACGAAAAAATTAATGGGGGTCGGTCTTATAAAGGACCCCTCTATGACGCACCATTCGAGCAGTAGAAATGATTTTAAGATTGGAAAATTACAATAAAATTTTTTAAAAAAATTTAAAAAAAATAGTAATAATCGATATCCCACGATCCGCCTGGGCAAAAAATTTGTAGAATCGATAGAAGTTTTACACAAAAAAATTTCAAAAAAAATCGAAGTGTACAAACATTTTCAAAAGTGAGATTTAAATTTTAAAACTTAAAAATCGCATATTAGAGCGCTTTTAAAAAATTTTTGGGATTTTTTTTTTAAAGTACGTAAAAAAACAAAAATTTTGAAGAAAAAAAAAATTTAAATTTGGACCATTATTGAAGAAGTTATGAATAACAGAAGTTTGAGTATAGGAACAAACTACCAATTTTTTAAAATTCGATATCTTTTGAACGGGTAATCAAAAAAATCTGAAAATTTACCACGAAGAAGTTTTCAAACAAATGGGGAAAATCTAAAAAAAAAAAAATTTCAAAGTGCCCGATTTGACATGGAATGCCCCATATATACTTTATGGGGTCCCCGACCGATATTTCGATGCGCTACAAACGGAATGACAAAGTGAGTATACCCCCATACTGTGGTTGGAGGGTATAAAAATTGGAAACAAAGTTTACGTTTTTAATAGATAGTGTTTTACACCTTTTACAACTGAAGTTCAGAAAATATAAAAAAAATGTAGATTGCCCCATTGAAGTTCCAAAAATTTTTAATGAAAATTTTAACAAAATCGATTACAACTATAACATCTTGAGTTTTTTGTTTCAATTTACAATACGTATAATTGATATTGGCTACTGAAGAAAGAAACTACGTATACTCACCGTATAGCTCGAATCATAGCAAAATATTTTCAAAAAGCATGAAAAAAAAATTTTTTTCCAACATTTTGCTTCATAAGCACCACAAAAATTTTCTAAATCATTTTTTTAAAATATTTTAATTGTTGGACAGGTCTCTGGCAATAATTTGGCTTTTACAAATTGAAAAATATCAATTAGTCGACGAGTTATACACTCAAAAAAATAAAACTGTAAAGTTAACAAAATTTTTTTTGTTAACTCGAGTTTATTGGCTTTTTAGCAAATTTTTAGTTAAAATCTGCGTTTTAACTACTTTTTTTAGTTAAGTTCAATTTACGAAAATACTAGTTTTGTACAAATTTTGAATTAATTTTTTTTGTTGACTTTAAAACTGAGTTTACGAATTTTTACTAATTAATTTGCTGATTTTTTGTAACATTTTTGTCAAGTGAAAAATTTTAAACATTTATTGTGTAGCCTCCTATGCAAATCTCATAAGTCCTTCTTAAGCTAAACTTAATGCTGTGAAAAAATAAGAAAAAATAAGTGAAGTTTTAGTGTTTAAAACCAATATTTAACAAACTTAGCATTTTTTACAAAAAGTTTAGCTGAATTCAACTAATAAAAAATGTTACGAAATTTTCAGCTGAATTTTTTGTTAAAATTACGTTTTTTTTGCTACATTCATTCTACGAAAAGTTAACTAAAAATTTTTTGTTAAATTAACTAGAAATTTAGTAGGTTCAAAATCAGGTGTTTTTTTAGTTAAATTTAACTACATTTTTTGCTAACTTTACAGTTTTTTTTTTTTTGAGTGTAGCCAAAAACTATATAAACAACATGCTGAAAATCGGCATTTTACTGCAAAGTTCGAAGGTCGATTATAAAAAAAATTCGAACTAACATAAACAAACGCCGCGATAGGATCTTCTAATTTAGCCTTTTTTTTTACCCCTCACTCTCAGAATCGACCTAACTTTTGCTATTCGGAATTTGTTCCACAGTGTAATTGTAAGTGAAAAGCATTAAAAAGGCCAATATCATAACAGCTTTAATAAATAAACCAAATAAAAATTTGGGTTAAGTTTAATAAAATATATTTATGTCTTTAAATGAAATAAATTCAGTTTTTTTACACCATTTTTTTTTTTTTTTGATAAATTGGAACATTATCCCCTCACCCCCCCCCCCTCCTTACAACATAAAAATGTCAATAAAATACGGTATGCATGAATGCAAAACATTTTCCATTTAAGTATTTATATCAATAAAATTGATATTCATGAAATTTATTCTTTTTTACAAGTAAAATTCATTTTAATGAAGAAATTTATGCAACAAAAAATTGCAAAATAAAATTGGAAAAAAAATTAAGCGAGTACTCGAAATAACTTTGTATGCAAATAACCAAAAATCACTTTAAACTAGTAAAATGTAATCACACAAAAAAAGAAGGAAAAATAATGAAAATGAAAATATAATGACAAGTACACAGTTAATTACATACAAAATCACAGAGGAAACATCTTCTGAATGCATTTCCTTTGAATATAAAACTACACGAAAATGAAAATGCTGATGATGACGATGATGGTAGTAGTTCCAAAAGACACAAAACTGAATACAGATACAATTACAGAAGTAATAATAAAGACGGTTTTGAAGAATTAATATGTTACCCTACATAATTTAATTTCGTAAGATTAAAGACACTACAAGAGATTACGAGGCTTAAAACACTGTGCAACAAATTTGGGCTCACCATGTTAACCCTTTAAATGTACGTTTTAGTGGTGTTCTATGAGGGTATTTAAAAGAAGGACCAAAATGACCCCTAAACATGGCAGATGAAGGGTTATTATGTTCTAAGAAAATAACCGCCTTCAAATTTCACTGCAGACATTCTTTAACATTATTAAGCTTAGAAGCAGATTTATAAAAATTTCTCGACTTATTTCACATGAGTTTCGTAAAAAACAATGTAATAATTTATAATTTCACCTTTTTAAGCATTTTGCACTTTTCGCACGAACTTTGGTCTTTAACAACCACTAGTGAAATTAGATGGAGAACATTTTGGTGAATAATTTTAAACGTTTAGTGGTGTTCTATGAGGATATTTGAAATAAAGGACCACAACGACCCCTAAAAATGGGAGATAGTGGGTTAATATGGTAAAAACGCCATCAAATTTCACTAAAGACATCTTTTATTATTATTTACTTTTAAATAGATTTAATACTTTTTTTGACTTATTCAAAATGCCATTGAAAAAGATTTGAAAACTTTAGAATGAGAATATCATGATTGTAATTACTAAAGAAAAATAACCTCAAGCTAGAATAACCACTACTCAAAATATAATTTTTATAATGTTTTAAAGTTAAATTACAAATGATTAACAAAACACCATGGCCTAGAGTAGGGTAAAAAAATATACTCCACATATAGTTGAAAGTTTCCAACTTGAAACATAAGGAATCTAGAAAAGTCCCCATAAAACTCAATCAGCTTCATACAAAGTATTGTATATGATTGTTATAAAAAAAAGGAAACAAGAAAGGATTGTGTTTCATTACAAAAGTAAAATTGAACATCAGATATGAAACTTAATATGAATTCCCATATAAAGCTATTCACCTGCAGCTTTATATTTTTTTCAAAAAAAACAACAAAAAAAATTTTTGAAAATGGAAAACAAAGTGCGTTAAAAAAAGAAGAAATTTAAATCATTTACATAAAGTTTTTAAATCAAATTTTGGAGAAAGAGAAATATTTCACGAAAATCTATAGAAAAAATAAATGTCTCAGAATTTAAGAATTTTTCTATAAGAAAAATGTCTCAGAATCTGAGAATTTTTCTACAAGAAAAATGTCTCAGAATCTGAGAATTTTTCTATAAGAAAAATGTCTCAGAATCTGAGAATTTTTCTATAAGAAAAATGTCTCAGAATCTGAGAATTTTTCTATAAGAAAAATGTCTCAGAATCTGAGAATTTTTCTATAAGAAAAATGTCTCAGAATCTGAGAATTTTTCTATAAGAAAAATGTTTCAGAATCTAAAAATTTTTCTATAAGAAAAATGCCTCAGAATTTAAGAATTTTTCTATAAGAAAAATTTCTCAGAATCTGAGAATTTTTCTATAAGAAAAATGTCTCAGAATCTGAGAATTTTTCTATAAGAAAAATGTCTCAGAATCTGAGAATTTTTCTATAAGAAAAATGTCTCAGAATCTGAGAATTTTTCTATAAGAAAAATGTCTCAGAATCTGAGAATTTTTCTATAAGAAAAATGTCTCAGAATCTGAGAATTTTTCTATAAGAAAAATGTCTCAGAATCTGAGAATTTTTCTATAAGAAAAATGTCTCAGAATCTGAGAATTTTTCTATAAGAAAAATGTCTCAGAATCTGAGAATTTTTCTATAAGAAAAATGTCTCAGAATCTGAGAATTTTTCTATAAGAAAAATGTCTCAGAATCTGAGAATTTTTCTATAAGAAAAATGTCTCAGAATCTGAGAATTTTTCTATAAGAAAAATGTCTCAGAATCTGAGAATTTTTCTATAAGAAAAATGTCTCAGAATCTGGGAATTTTTCTATAAGAAAAATGTCTCAGAATCTGAGAATTTTTCTATAAGAAAAATGTCTCAGAATCTGAGAAATTTTCTATAAGAAAAATGTCTCAGAATCTGAGAATTCTTTTATAGAAAAATGTCTCAGAATTTAAGAATTTTTCTAAAAAAAAGAAAATTGTCTCAAAATGGTTTTTCTATAAGAAAAATGTTTAAGAATCTGAGAATTTTATTATAAGAAAAATGTCTCAGAATCTAGAATTTTTCTAAAAGAAAAATGTCTCAGAATCTGAGAATTTTTCTATAAGAAAAATGTCTCAGAATCTGAGAATTTTTCTATAAGACAAATGTCTCAGAATCTGAGAATTTTTCTATAAGACAAATGTCTCAGAATCTGAGAATTTTTCTATAAGAAAAATGTCTCAGAATCTAAAAATTTTTCTATAAGAAAAATCTCTCAAAATCAGAGAATTTTTCTATAAGAAAAATCTCCCAGAATCTGAGATTTTTTCTATAAGAAAAATGTCTCAGAATCGAAGAACTTTTCTTTCTATAAGAAAAATGTTCCTCAATCTGAGAATTTTTCTATAAGAAAAATGTCTCAGAATCTGAGAATTTTTCTATAAGAAAAATGTCTCAGAATCTAAAAATTTTTCTATAAGAAAAATGCCTCAGAATTTAAGAATTTTTCTATAAGAAAAATTTCTCAGAATCTGCGAATTTTTCTATAAGAAAAATGTCTCAGAATCTGAGAATTTTTCTATAAGAAAAATGTCTCAGAATCTGAGAATTTTTCTATAAGAAAAATGTCTCAGAATCTGAGAATTTTTCTATAAGAAAAATGTCTCAGAATCTTAGAATTTTTCTATAAGAAAAATGTCTTAGAATCTAAGAATTTTTCTTTAAGAAAAATGTCTCAGAATTTGAGAATTTTTCTATAAGAAAATTTGTATCAGAATCTGAGACTTTTTCTATAAGGCAAATGTCTCAGAATCTGAGAAATTTTCTATATGCAAAATGTCTCAAAATCTTAAAATTTTTCTGTAAACAAAATGTCGAACAATCTGAGAATTTCTCTATAAGAAAAATAATGTCTCAGAATCTAGAATTTTTGAAAAATGTCACCGAATCTGATAATTTTTCCATAAGAAAAATGTCTCAGAATCTGAGAATTTTTCTATGTGAAAAATTTCTAATGCGAAAATTTTTTTTTTCCCAGAATGCAAAAATTTTTCAAATTTGGAAATTTTTCTATAAGAAAAATGTCTTAGACTTCCAGAATTTTTGTACATCAAATATGTCTCAGAATCTTAAAAGTTTTATATAAGAGAAATTTCTTAATATCTTAAAATTTTAGTGTAGGAAAAATGTTTCAAAATGTAATAATTTTTCGAGAGAAAAAATATCTTAGACTCTTAAATTTTTGTGTATACAAAATTTCTCAGAACCTTAGGAAAAATGTTCTAAATGTGAAAATATTTAAGAAAAATTTCTATGTTTCCATGAAAAATTAATTTATTCTGAAAAATTTTGCATAAAACTAATGTAAACATCCTTTAAAAACTCTCAAAATGTTCTGTTGTTTTTTATCGTAAAGCAATATTTAATAATTTTTTTTTTTTTCATTTCAATATTATTTCTTAATTACATTGAACAATAACGAAACCAAAATGTGTTACATTTCAAATTGAACAATATAAAATAACAAGATAAAACAAATTGAGTGACTGCTGAATAGGGTAATAATTTTTATTTAAATAAAAAAAAGTGAAAAAAATTAAAAAAAAAAACTCGTAAAAATATCGTATTTTGCCCATCTTCGAAATTAACCTTACCCGTAAAATAAGAGATATTCTTGACCAATTTTAGGTGTCTAGCTCTTTTGGTTTGGACTGCATCGTTATTTCTACAGACGGACGGACGGACATTGCTAGAATGTCTTAGATTCTATCATGGATCAATGTTATATCTACTTTGTGGGGTCCCCGATCGATAATTCCAAGTGTTACACACGGAATGACAAAGTGAGTATACCCCCATACTGTGGTTGGAGGGTATAAAAAGCTATTAAATTTTATATAAAGTTTAAAAAAAATAAAAAATAAAAGTCCTTACCCTATTGCACATTTTTCTGTTGAAAATAGATGCACGATATGTATGAATATATCATTAGGATGGCAGCTATTTTGCAAAACTTCGAATTTGAAGGATTGCAACCCTAATTTTTATTACATTTGGTCTAAAAATGCTATGCTAAAAATTTCAGCCAAATCGGACAACGTTAACACGAGGCTCATCGAGGTCAAAGGTCAAAAAATAGCCATATTTTGATTAAAAACATTAAATAAATGGTGTTGTTTTTTGAATATATTGTTAAAAAGTGGTACACGAGTTGTTTTTAGTATAAGAAGATAAATTAAAAATTTTTGGGTTTTCAAAAATTAACCCTTGTAAGTCTTTCGGGGTCAAAATGACCCAATTTTCACAAAATGACCCCTAAAACACGAAAATCAGCCCCAATTTTCTAAATTTATTGAAAAAAACCAATGTAAACCCATATTTATATTCTATTCTATCATAAATACTCAGATATGAAATACTGTCCTTCTAGGATGGCATTCACCCGTTTCACGGTAAGGCCAAAAATATGCATTTTATTTGGCGTGGTTCTCAAAACTGATATTTTGGTTTTTTCAAAATTTTCTTAAACAAAATTAGGAAAAATGCTGAAAAAACCACAGAATCTTATAAAATATATGTTAACATATAAAAAAAAAATTTTTTGGGGGATATCCCTCGGATAGTTTGGCGGGGGCATCGATTTAAACTCAGCGGATTTCGAGGAAAATGCCTTTTTTGCCCACAATTTATTCAATATGGAAAAAATTTGGTAAATATTTTAAAATTTGACAAAGTCAGGGCCATAAATTATTAAAAACTATGTTAGACATTAACCCTCAACGTTTTAGGAAAATGGAATAATATTAACCCGGTTTTTATTCGGGTCAAAGGTCAAATTTAGGGATATTTGGATTTTTTTTAGAAAAAGGCATCTAAATATGAAATTTTTATTGCGATTTTTTATAAAACTTGGTATAATTACTGTACGAGCTCAGAAAAATAATTATTTAATTTTTTTAAAATTAACCCATAAATGAACATGGGGTCAAAATGGCCCAGCACATTAAAATTTCTTTATATAGATTTTTATATTTTCTTTCGATTTTTATAAAACTTGTTATGATTATGTGCGAGGTCAGAAAATAAATTATTTGATTTTTTAATTAACCCATAAATGAACACGGGCTCAAAATGGCCCAGCAAGTTAAAAATTCTTAATATATATTTTTTTATTTTTTCTATTTCTATAAAACTTGTTATAATTTTTATGCGACGTCTGAAAAAATAATTATTTGATTTTCTTAAATTAACCCATAAACGAAAAAGGGGTCAAAATGACCCAGCACGAAAAATTCTTAATATATATTTTTTTTAATTCTATAAAACTTGGTATAAACATTGTGCAAGGTCAGAAAACTAATTATTTGATTTTTTTTAATTAACCCATAAATGAACATGGGGGCACGTTAAAAATGCTTAATGATTTTTTTTTTCGATTTCGATAAAACTTGGTATAACCGTTGTTCAAGGTCAGATATTTTTTTTAATTAACTCATAAATGAACAATGAAAATCAAATAATTATTTTTTCAGACGTTGGATAAAAATAATAACAAGTTTTATAGAAATAGAAAAAAAATAAAAAAAAAATATATTAAGAATTTTTAACGTGCTGGGCCATTTTGACCCCATGTTCATTTATGGGTTAATTAAAAAATCAAATAATTTATTTTCTGACCTCGCACATAATCATAACAAGTTTTATAAAAATCGAAAGAAAATATAAAAATCTATATAAAGAAATTTTAATGTGCTGGGCCATTTTGACCCCATGTTCATTTATGGGTTAATTTAAAAAAAATTAAATAATTATTTTTCTGAGCTCGTACTATAATTATACCAAGTTTTATAAAAAATCGCAATAAAAATTTCATATTTAGATGCCTTTTTCTTAAAAAAAATCCAAATATCCCTAAATTTGACCTTTGACCCGAATAAAAACCGGGTTAATATTATTCTATTTTCCTAAAACGTTAAGGGTTAATGTCTAACATTGTTTTTAATAATTAATGGCCCTGATTTTGTCAAATTTTAAAATATTTACCAGATTTTTTCCATATTGAATAAATTGTGGGCAAAAAAGGCATTTTCCTCGAAATCCGCTGAGTTTAAATCGATGCCCCCGCCAAACTATCCGAGGGATATCCCCCAACAATTTTTTTTTTTATATGTTAACATATATTTTATAAGATTCTGTGGTTTTTTCAGCATTTTTCCTAATTTTGTTTAAGAAAATTTTGAAAAAACCAAAATATCAGTTTTGAGAATCACGCCAAATAAAATGCATATTTTTGGCCTTACCGTGAAACGGGTGAATGCCATCCTAGAAAGACAGTATTTCATATCAGAGTATTTATGATAGAATAGAATATAAATATGGGTTTACATTGGTTTATTTCAATAAATTTAGGCTGATTGGGGCTCATTTTCGTGTTTTAAGGGTCATTTTGTGAAAATTGGGTCATTTTGTGAAAATTGGGTCATTTTGACCCCGAAAGACTTACAAGGGTTAATTTTTGAAAACCAAAAATTTTCAGTTTATCTTCTTATACTAAAAACAACTCGTGTACCACTTTTTAACAATATATTCAAAAAACAACACCATTTATTTAATGTTTTTAATCAAAATATGGCTATTTTTTTACCTTTGACCTTTGACCTCGATGAGCCTCGTGTTAACGTTGTACGATTTGACTGAAATTTTTAGCATAGCATTTTTAGACCAAATGTAATAAAAATTAGGGGTGCACTCCTTGAAATTCGAAGTTTTGCAAAATAGCTGCCACCCTAATATATCATATATGAATATTTCTAATGATTCTTTTTATTTCATATCACTAAAGTGATGTGTTCGTATCACATAAATATATCGATAGTTTTATATTTTTATTCATTTTGATTGCAAAATTTAATTTAAAAAAAAAATATATATATTTACATTACATATGGAACATAAATACAAACATAATTCAAAAATGATAACACACATATCCTCCCATCTATGGCACTCATATGAATGTAATGTAGAAGGGGTAGGAAACAAAAATATAAAAATTTTGTCGAATGTCATACAACTCAGCAAAAATTTATGGAAGAAACAAGAAACAGTGTAAAAGACGGTTGTGACAATTTTTTTTACCATTTAAAATTAAAAAACAAAAAAATTAAAATAAAACAATATTAAAACATTATATTTTGAGTAGGTTTTTTCAAGCTCGAGGTCATTATTTCCTGTGCTAGTTAAAACTATGATATTCTCAAAGAATAATTTTCAAGAAAATTTTTTTTCTGTTTTAAAATTATTTATAATGGCCATTTTTGCAAGACTTAATCGACACGTGTTTCAGAATTTGTCAGATTCCATTGTCAAGACTATTAAGCAAATATAAAAACCCTATGCTACAAGTAGCAAAGGGAATTTAAATGACAAATCGTTAATGTTCAAACTAAAATATTAATACATATTCGACTATACTCCCATTGGGAATCAGAAGACGAAAATTGTTCCATAGTAGTAAGATCGAGCCATGGTTAATACTAGGGTGGTCCGTTTTTTAACTATTTATCTCTGATCGCTTAGCACTAGTTACAAAAAATTAACAATTGTTGATTCTTTGAAGCTCTGATTTCATTACTCATCAAATATGTACTTAAGGTAATAATTCGGGTAGTGAGGACTCATTACCAACTAATCCGGCTGGTAATGATAACTCATTACCAAGTAAGATATCGAGTAATGAGGTTCCAATACCCAGTTTTTACTGGTTTGATAGCCATTTTGCAAAATTTAAAAACTCAAAAATTCATTATTTTTTCATCCCACCCTAAAGTTCACATATAAATAAATGAATCTCGTTTATCTTTTGCAAATGTAATACAAATAAAATCAATCAAGTGAACCGACACATGATATACAATCTCAAAAATACAAAACTAATATATGAATGAGAATGTATATTGGATGGATAGATGTACAACAAAAAAAAAAAAACTTACAACAATGTTTAAAATTTCCAATAAAGAATTTCAATTTAATTTCATACAATGAAACAAAATCAAAAATAGTACTTAACTATTGAGTTGAAAATATTGAGAAATAAAATTCTAAAGAAAAACCTCAAGGATTTCAAATTATACTTTACATCAAAATTCGCTACTTTAGCTATTGATGAATATTTGAAAACCGCAAACATTGTGATTCAATACCAGAAACAGGGATAAAATGTTCGCTAATAGCAAAATTTTCAGGAATTCTTAGACTCTGAGAATTTTTTTCCTGTAGAAATATTCTCAGATTTTTCATAAACAAAAATTTTCAGATTCTGAATTACTTTTTAAACCCTCAACTCTAGTGATAGAGGGTATATGTATATAAGTTTGTCATTCCGTTTGTAACTCATCGAAATATCGGTCTGGAACCCCTTTAAATATATGGGGCATTCCATGTCAAATCGAACACTTTGAAAAATTTTTTTTTTAGATTTTCCCAATTTGTTTACAGTTTTTAGTACCCTCCGAAAACTCCCTCGTGGTAAATTTTCAGATTTTTTTGATGACCCGTTCAAAAGATATCGAATTTTTAAAAATTGGTAGTTTGTTCGTTTACTCAAACTTCTTTTACTTATAACTTCTTCAATAATGGCCCAAGTTTCAATTTTTTTTCTTCAAAATTTTTGTTTTTATACGTGCTTTTTTTTAAAAAAAGCCCAAAAAAATCTTAAAAGCGTTCTAGTATGCGATTTTTAAGTTTTTAAATTTAATTTTCATTTTTGAAAATGTTTGTACTCTTCGATTTTTTTGAAATTTTTTTGTGTAAAACTTCTATCGATTCAACAAATTTTTTGCCCAGGAGGATCGTGGGATAACGATTATTACTATTTTTTAAAATTTTTTGAAAAAATTTTATTGTAATTTTCCAATCTTAAAATCATTTCTACTGCTCCAATGGTGCGTCATAGAGGGGTCCTTTATAAAACCGACCCCTATTAATTTTTCCGCCTTAACATTTCTTTGGAACAAACTAATACCCTATCTCCAATTTCTAAGGGGGCTCCCACACAAAACGAAATTTTTTTAAAATTTGATCCAACCGCTATAACTGCCCTAATAGTGCCCTTAGAGCAACAAAATGTATGACTGACCCACAATATTTTTTTAGTCCAAACATTTTCTCTGAACAAACCTACCCTCTATCTCTGATTGGTAAGGCGGTCCCCATACATTTTTTTTTTATTTTTTGTAAATTTGTTTTATTTAATTAGCTTCTACCGGTCCAATGGTGCGTCCGATAGGGGTCATTAGTGAGACCGACCCCCATTTATTTTTACCCTTAAACATTTTCGTAAAACATTCCTACGCCCTATCTCCACTCCCTAAGTAGGCTCCCATACAAATAACAGTTGGAGCAAATTTTATAAATATGTAATTTTGTATGGGAGCCTACTTAGGAAGTGGAGATAGGGCGTAGGTATGTTTTACAATAATGTTTTAGGGTCAAAATAAATGGGGGTCGGTCTCACTAATGACCCCGATCGGACGCACCATTGGACCGGTAGAAGCTGATTAAATAAAACAAATTTACAAAAAAAAAAAAAAATGTATGGGGACCGCCTTAACAATTAGAGATAGAGGGTAGGTTTCAGAGGTTCAGAGAAAATGTTTGGACTAAAAAAATATTGTGGGTCGGTTATACATTTTGTTGCTCTAAGGGCACTATTAGGGCAGTTAGAGCGGTTGGAGCAAATTTTAAAAAATGTCGTTTCGTGTGGGAGCCCCCTTAGAAATTGGAGATACGGTATTAGTTTGTTCCAAAGCAGTGTTAAAACGGAAAAATTATTGGGGGGTCGGTCTTATAAAGGACCCATCGATGACGCACCATTGGCGCAGTAGAAATGATTTTAAGATTGGAAAATTACAATAAAATTTTTTCAAAAAATTTAAAAAAAAAATAGTAATAATCGTTATCCCACTTTCCTCTTGGGCAAAAAATTTGTAGAATCGATAGATGTTTTACACAAAAAAATTTCAAAAAAAATCGAAGAGTACAAACATTTTCAAAAATGAGATTTAAATTTTAAAACTTAAAAATCGCATACTAGAGCGCTTTTAAGATTTTTTTTGGGATTTTTGTTTAAAAAGTACGTAAAAAAACAAATATTTTTAAGAAAAAATTTTAAATTTGGACCATTATTGAAGAAGTTATGAGTAAAAGAAGTTTGAGTAAAGGAACAAACTACCAATTTTTAAAAAATTCGATATCTTTTGAACGGGTCATCAAAAAAATCTGAAAATTTACCACGAAGGAGTTTTCGAAGGGTACTAAAAACAATAAACAAATTGGGAAAATCTAAAAAAAAAAAAAATTTCAAAGTGTCCGAATTGGCATGGAATGCCCCATATATAATTGATCAGTGATCGATTTTAAGACATTCTAGCGATGTCCGTCAGTCTGCCTGTGGAAATGGTGATAACGGACAACATATTACACGGACGTTGACGTAACACATTTATTGGAAGTTCTCCCGAGAAGTTTGGTATTGCATTTGAGCGATATCGGTTCAGCGGTTCAAAAGTTATGACCGAAAATGTAAGGACACCTCAAAAATTTTGGTGCATTCAACATAACCTAAAAATACAAAATGCTTTAATTCGGCTTCGGGTTGACATATATGAGCAGAATTGAACACCGAATGGTATTTAAACAAGTCCGAGCATATTTTTGGAAAAAAATGGCGGATTTTTTTTTTTTAACAAAAATTTTTTTTGCGGAATTTTTTTTCAAAATTTTTTAAAGTATATTCTTTTTAAATAAAGTTTTTTGCAATAATCTTTTTTAAATTGGGTGCAAGGCTGAATTTAACTTTTTTTACTTGGTTTTTATAGAAAAACTTTGATTGGGAGACATTTTTTCTTATAAGAAACTGTCAGAGTCAGATTCTGGAACATTATTCGTATTAAAGAAGTCTCAGATTCTGAAACTTTTTTTTTAAAGAAAAAAATTTTAGACTCTGATGCATTTATCTATAGAAAAAGTCTTAGATTCTGCAACGTTTTTCTTTTTAAAAAAACACTCTAAGATTATGTTAAATACGTATTCTAACAGGATCGCCAATTTTTAAAATTAGAAATCAACTGCCAATAACGGTTGTTAATTACTGATAAGAGTTTAATATAAAAGAAAATCTAAAGAAAATGTATTTTTTTTTTTAACTTTTTCACTATCAATATTGATTTTTATTTCTTTTTTATTATTGATTTTCTTATTAAAGTTTTTAGCATTATAGTTTATCAAAACTTTTAATGGCAAGAAAAAAAAGTGCCTTCCTTAAAGAAAACATTACTTTGACATTTTTATTTTATGGGATTTTTCTATTTACTGGTAGACAGACGTATGCATTCTTAAGTTTATTATTTTTTTTTAATATTTTAGCTTCTTAAACTGGAGTTGACATTTATTTATACTCTGGGGATTTTGTTGTACTTATTTTGATGATTTTTTTTTTCTGTTCACAAAAATTTTTTGAAAACTTATTGTTTATGTATGGTATTGAATTCAATCTTGAATATTTTTTTTTTTTTGTCATGGAATTTATTGAACATGAAAATATAAAATATATACGAATGAATGTATTTAAAATATTGCTAAAAGTTTTCTCTTAGCAAAAATCAAATATATATTTTTTTCAATGTCCGGCCGAAGTCTAATTTTTAAGGTGGCCAAATCGATACCGAATTTATTGATTTTTTGTCCACGTTGCTACGAATTTGAAAAAAAAAAAATAAATAAAGGTTAAATTCAACTTGGCCGAATCTATGAATACCCTCCACAATTCCATTTTAAAGTTATAGTAAATTTTCTAAACTGAATTAACAGTTTTGATTAGATTTTTTTTTTCTGTAAAAAACTTTTTTTTAAATAATTTTTAAAAAAAAAAATTTACTAAATTTTTTTTTTAAGTGTAAAATTTTTTTTGAGTGTAAAATTTTTTTTGAGTGTATTTTTTTTTTCTTTAAGTGTAAAAATAGTTTTGACTGACAAAAACGCGTTGTAAAATTGTTTTGTGACTTACCAATGTTTTTAAAACCTATTTAACTGGTTTTCAACACTTGAATTTAAGGTGAGGCGAATCTTAAATTTACGGTTTTGCTAATAACTTTGAACCACTAGACCGATTTGGATGAAATTCAACACGAACCGGCCCTGGGGAACGAAAAATATATATGCCAAGCTTCAGCATCCTCAGATGTGCCTTTAAGTAGTTATTGTGTTTTTTATCTCGTAAATTCGTGAAAAACCCTTACCGAAATTCACTCTTATGCTCATAACTTTTGAACCAATGGACCGATTTCGCTGGATTGCAATACCAACCTGACCAGGTAAATACCCAACATATATGCCAAACTTCAGGAGCCTCCGTAAAGTTTTTCAAAAGTTAGCGTGCTTTCAAAAGACAGACAGACAGACGGACGGACGGACATCGCTAGATCGTCTTAGAATCGAACGAGGATCATGAATATATATACTTTATGGGGTCTTAGACCAATATTTCGAGGTGTTACAAACGGAATGACAAACTTATATATACCCTCTATCACTAGAGTGGAGGTTATAAAAATACACCATTTACAGATGCAATTCGAGAAAAATCATTTGTAATTTGAAGGTTCTACTTGTAATTTGAGGATTGCATCTGTTATTTGAAGATTCCATTTGTAATTCGAAAATTCGTACTGTAATTTGGAAAAAAAGAAAATGAATTGTAATTCGATAATGATCAATTGTAATTCGAAAAAGATCAATTGTAATTATTTAGATGCGTTAAAAACGGAATGAAAAAGTGAGTATACTCCCATTCTTTGTTTGGAGGGTATAAAAAATCTATTGTAATTCAAAAACATCAATTTTAGTTCGAAAAAGATAAATTTTAATTTTTTAATTCAAAATACCAACTGTAATTCGAAGATTCCAATTAATTTCAAAATTATCAACTGAAGTAATTTGGACAGTAATTCTACTATCATTTGCAGATGTAATTCCAAAAATATCAATTTTAGTTCAAAGATTCTACTTGTAATTAGCAGATTCTACTTGAAATTCGCAGAATCTACTTGTAATTCGAAGATTCCATTTGTAATTCGAAGATTTCAATTGTAATTCAAATATTCTACTTGTAGTTCGAAAATTTCACTTGTAATTCTGCAATTCAAATTTGAAAATGGTCAATTGTAATTCGAAAAAAATCAATTGTACTTCGAAGATTACAATTATTGTTATTCGAAAAATATAAACTGAATTTCCATTGATCTCTTTTGAATTAAAATTGATCTTTTTCGAATTTCAATTAATCTTTTTATACCCTCCAACCACAGTATGGGGGTATACTCACTTTGTCATTCCGTGTGTAACGCATCGAAATATCGGTCTAGGACCCCATAAAGTATATATATTATTGATCAGTGATCCATTCTAAGACATTCTAGCGATGTCCGTCTGTCCGTCCGTCCGTCCGTCTGTGGAAGACACGATACAGTCCAAAGTAAAAGAGCTAGACTCCTGAAATTTGGCACGAATAGGTCTTATAGTATTGGGCTGGTTAAGTTCGAACATGAGCAAAATCGGATCAGGGGGAAAAAAGTTCCCCTCTTAAGAACTTAAAAAAACCTCTAAAAAAGCCATTTTTTATAGGTTTTTTGTACTTTTGCTTAGCAAACGAAACATTTTTATGTCACAAAAAGTTCAAAGTCTTGCAGTTGGATCCAGAAAGGTTGTCTCCAACCGACTTTACCCCCCCCCCCCCAAAAAAAAGACGCCCCTGTTTTTTTTTTTTTTTACGTGTTGGAGGGTATAAAAGATTCGGCACAGCCGAATTTAACACTCTCACTTGTTCAAGTTACGATTGATCTCTTTCGAATTAAAATTGATCTTATTCAAATTATAATTGATCTTTTTCAAATTATAATTGATCTTTTTCGAATTTGAATTGAACTATTCGAATTAGAATTGATCTTATTGGAATTTCAATTGATCTTTTTCGAATTACAATTGAACTATTTTGAATTACAATTAGAATCTTCGAATTAAAATTGCTCTTTTTTGAAATTCAATTGATCTTTTTCAAATAACAATTGATCAACTTCGAATTACAGTATGAATCTTCGAATTACAATTGATCTTTCTCCAATTACAAATGATCAATTTCGAATTATTATTGATCTTTTTTGAATTACAATTGATCTATTTCGAATTGCACTTGATCTGTTTTGAATTACAATTGAAATTTTCAAATGAAATCTTTGAATTACAAGTAAAATCTTCGAATTACAAATGGAATCTTCGAATTACAAAAGGAATCTTCGATTTTACAAGTATAATTTTTGAATTTCAATTGATGTTGTTCGAATTACAAAACTCAACAAAAATGTAAAAAAAATCAATTAGAAGACTAAATTTTAATTTTTGTTGAGGTTTTTGAACTAATTATGGTATTTTTTTTAAATGTATTGAAATTTATGTCTTCGGCCTTTGGCCAAAAAATTTGCCGAATACAACTTTTTGTTTGAATCCTATGCCGAAGTCGATTAATCGGTTGAACACTACTTATGTTCATGCAAATGGAAAAATATTTCGGGAAAGAAAAGTTTTTAACATTTGTTTGGAAATTATTTTTAAGACATTTCAGCAGTTTTTTTCTTAGTTTTATCATAAATTTTTGGAAGAAAACTTTTCTGATTCATAATCTACCTTTAAAAGATTCAATAAAAATGTTTTATAAATTGTATACATACCCATTCCAAATGACAAAACATAAATACATTCAAGTTGTTTTATTTATTTCTTTATGTAGTTGAGTATAGTTAAAGGGGAAAGAATTTTATAAGGATGTCTCTTATTTTCTTTGGAAATCTTCTTCGACAATATAAATAAAGAAATTTTCAAAACAAGATTTACAGATGTAATTCGTAAAAGATCAATTGTAATTCAAAGATTATGCTTGTAATAAGAAGATCCCATTTGTAATTTAGAGATTCTATTTGTAATTCGTAGATTCCATTTGTAACTCGAATACTTAATTTATAATTCGATAATTAATATTGTTATTCGAAGATTCCAATTGTAATTCATAAAAGACAAATTGTAATTCGTGAAAAATCAATTGTAGTTTGAAAGAAATCAATTGTAATTCAGAAAAGATCAATTGTAATTCGAAAAAGATCAATTGTAATAAGAAAAGGATCAATTGTAATTAAAAAACAAGTGAGAGTGTTACATTCGGCTGTGCCGAATCTTTTATACCCTCCAAAATGTAAAAAAAATATAAAAAAAACAGGGTCGTCTTTTTTTTGTGGGGGGGGGGGTTGGTGGGAGACGTTAGGGGTCATCTTCCCTTTTGCAATTTTGAACTTCTTCTGAGATAAAAATGTTGCATTTGCTTACCAAAAGTGCAAAAAACTCGGCAAAAAATGCGGTTTTTCTTGGGTTGGTTTAGTTCTCCAAGGGGGAACTTTTTTCCCCTTGGTCCGATTTTGCCCATTTCCGAACTTAACCTGCCTAGGAATATAAGACATATTCGTGACAAACTTCGGAAGTCTAGCTCTTTTATTTTGGACTGTATCGTGTCCTCTACAGACGGACGGACTGACGGACATTGCTAGAATGTCTTAGAATCGATCACTGATCAATACAATATATACTTTATGGGGTCCTAGACCGATATTTCGATGCGTTACACACGGAATGACAAAGTGAGTATACTCCCATACTGTGGTTGGAGGGTATAAAAAGGTCAATTGTAATTCGATGATTGCGTTTGTAATTCGTAAAATATCCGTTACAATTCGAAAAATATCAATTGTAATTTGAATATTTCAAATGTAATACGTAAAAGATCAATTGTTATTCGAAAAATATCCATTGTAATTCGAAAAAGATCAATTGTAATTGATCTTTTGCCAATTACAATTAATCATTTTCAAAGTACAAATGATCTATTTCAAATAACAATTGAACTTTTTCGAAATACAATTGATCTTTTTTTGAATTATAATTGATATTGTTCGAATTATAATTGATCTGTTTCGAATTACAATTGGAATTTTCGAATTACAAAGTAGAATCTTCGAATTTCACATTGAATCATCGAATTATAAACAGCATCATTGAATTATAAAAAGCGGATATTTTTCGAATTACTAAAGGAATTTTCGTATTACAATTGATCTTTTTCGAAATTCAATTGATCTTTTTCGAATTGCGATTGATCTTTTACGAAATACACTTAATCATTTTCGAATTACAATTGATATTTTTTGAATAACAATTGATATTTTTTGAATTACAATAAATCTTTTTCGGATAACAATTGATTTGTTACGAATTACAACTGGAATCTTTGAATTACATATGGTCTTTTTCGAATTAAATTGTGTTTCACCAAAGAAACTTTTAAATTTTACTTTTTAAGTATTTTGCTAACATTTACTGCAGAAATGTATAAAGAACATTTTAACCCCTTAAAAGCACGTTTTAGTGGTTTTCTATTAAAGTATTTGAAGAACAGACAAAAACGACCCCGATGATTAATATGTTCTAATACTTAAAAGAACCGCCATCAAATTTTACTAAGGATATGAACATTTTTAAGCTCAGAAGTCTATTAAATATATAATTTGGCCCTATTTCACACTACTGAGGTGAAACACTACTTTTCTTTGTTTGGCGGTTTCCACAAAAACGCGAATTGATCTAGAAAAACTGAAAGACATCGGTTTTTTATTTTCGCCTTTACTTTCAGAACTTATCGGTCTGGTCCTTGTGTACAAAAGTTTGTCGGACGAACTGTTAAGCACACGACAAGATAACTAAAGACTACTCTGAGGCTGCTGAAGCTTGACGAATATATAAGTAATTCTGCCGGTCAGGTTGGTATTGCATTTCAGCGAAATCGGTTCAGCGGTTTAAAGTTATTAGCAAAAATGTAAAATTCATAATGAGTTTTTTGCAAATTCAATTGTTGAAATACACACTTAATATGCTATAAATTACATTGGTAAGCCACAAAAACATTTTACAAAGTTGTTTTGTCCTTAACATAAAATTTTTCACTAAAAAACATTTTTTTTTTTCACTAAAAAAAAATTTACACTCGAATAAAATTTTAAACATTTTACCAAATAACTAGAAAATGTATCGTGAATTCTATAAAATTTGTTAAAGTGTATTTTGCACATGAGTCCAAATCTACTGTTCATTAATTTAGTTATTACTGTCATTATAGTATTTTCTATGTGGTATTAGGTGACGATGATGATGCTGAGATGATGCTATGGTATGATATGTTTTTGCCAAAAAATCTATTCAAGCATATGAAGAACATCCATATGATATTAAAAGTTTATGCGTTCATGTGTACATGTCATTTCTAAGTAGAATTACTTAAGTCAGTGTATAATAGGGTGGAGCGAAGTTAGTTTTTGTTTTTAATTTTCAAAAATCTGAATTTTAGGTCAAAAATTAACACACAAAAAAAGAAATATGGAGAAAAAAAAATTGAGTAAACACTTGCTTAAATTTATAAAAAAAAGTTAAGTAATTTTTTAATTGACGCAATTAAAAATTTTACTCAAAAATTTTAAAGAAAATTTAAGGTAATAATTTAATAAAAATTTAATAGTTTTTTAATTTTTTTTTAAACTCTCATAGTTTTTAGAATTCTCATTTAGTTTATAGTTTTTTGGATATGTAAATGAAAGTTTGTAATCGTCGTTATAAAATTTTTCTATGTCTTTGGGATATAAATATGTTTG
Organism: Pegoplata infirma; assembly: GCA_963921195.1. NCBI lineage: Eukaryota > Metazoa > Arthropoda > Insecta > Diptera > Anthomyiidae > Pegoplata > Pegoplata infirma. The sequence goes on along the minus strand of OY992536.1, from coordinate 258,934,939 downwards.
GTAAAGTTTGAAAAATAAATTGATAAATTTTGAGAAAATTTTTCACAAATTTTTCACAACAGTTACTTAAAAAAAACAAAAAATGTTGAATAAAGTTTTAATTGTGTCAATTAAAAATTTACTAAAATTTTTTGGCAAACATTTAACAAATTTTTATTAAAGGTTTTACTCAATACTATTAAATCGCTTACTGGTACAAAATTGAGTAATATTTTACTCAATAGTATTACAAATTTACTCAAATATTTTTTATACCTTCCAACTACAGTATGGGGGTATACTCACTTTGTCATTCCGTGTGTAAAAGAGCTAGACTCCCGACATTTGGCACAAATATATCGTATGTTCCTAGGCAGGTTAAGTTCGTAAATGAGCAAAATCGGACCAGGGGGAAAAAGTTCCCCCTTAAATAACTAAACCAACCTCTAAAAAATAACATATTTATACATAATTTTTTGTGTTTTTGTTTAACAAATCCAACATTTTTGTGCTACAAGAAGTTCAAAGTCCTGCATCTGGACCCACAGAATTAGAAAATATCGTTTTTCGGTCCGCCCCCTTTTATGGGCGTGGAATAAATTATTTTTTTTAAATAATGATAAATTTTTATTTCTTTAGTGCTTAAAGCATAAGAATTATTTTTTTTAACACTTATTCGAGAGGAAATGTGCCCCCCAATTACCACTACCGACCCCCCCGCCCCCCAAAAAAAAGGAGAGGCCCCTGCAATTTTTTTTATTATTTATTTGCATGTTGGAGGGTATAAACGATTCGGCACAGCCGAATTTAACACTCTTTCTTGTTTTTTTTTTGTGCATTAATACACTTTTTTAGTAATTTCCGAACATAAACTAATATTTTTAGCAAAATATATTTTTTTTTCACTTTGTTCAGAACTTTTCGATTTTCAAGCCAAAAAAGGAACCCCCATTGGTCCATTATTTTTGTGTATTAATGTTGAAAAAAACAACTTTTTCGACTCTGAAGATTTCGAAAATGGAAAATTTAAAATTTTGCTCCACCCTACTGCATAAGTATGTGGGTATATGCCAGGATACGATAACATGATATATAAAGGATGCCCGTTGTTAATATTAATTAGAAAAAGACTAATTTACTACACTCATTAGTTATATAATTAACTAAAAACAGTCAATAATAATAGCAAGATTGCCAGTGCATGCATACAAATATTGTGGATTTAATAAAACACAAAAAGGAAAATGGAAATTAATTTGAACACATACTAAAGTAGATGAGGATCCAAGATAAATTTGAAAAAGAAAAAGAAGAAGTAAAAAAGTTAAATTCGACTTTACCGAATCCAGTAATAACCTCCACAATGCACATTGGTTTATCGATTTTTTTTTTTGAATAACAATTGATTTTTTACGAATTACAATTGATCTTTTACGAATTACAATTGCACTTAAAAAATTATGTCTGTTATAACCGTTTGTAGTTTACTTAAAAAATTTTATGTTTAGTCATTTTTAAAAGAAAAAACATTTGTTTGATGTTCAGTTTTTATTAATGACTACTTCTGTCCTTTGTTTCAAAAATAACAGACTTAAAAATAAAGACTTTCATTAGCATTTAATTTTTAAAGTCATTTATTTTTGTTCTGTAAGTAAAAACTACTGATTATTCTTTAAATTTTTAATGATTTGTGTAAGTAATTTTTTTTTAAATTGTTGGTATTTTTTAATGAAATATCATTAGTTTTTACCTACACAATTCAGTTATTTTTTTGTAGAAAAAAAAATCAAAAAATTATTTATAGAAATATAAAAACATGTTTGTGTCAAGTGACTTTGGCACGATGGGTAGAGTGTCTGGCCAGAATGTAGTTGATTGCGGGATCGATTCCCCAAAATTTTATAAAAAATTTTTAAAAAAATATTTCAATAAAAAATTGTAAAAAATTACCTACGAAATCATTAATTTTTATTGTTTTCGTACGTTATTTTTTCGAATTTGTTGGTAAAAAAGAATGAAGAAACCGTAATTTTTTAATGTTTAATGTTATTTATTTTAGAAAATTTTGTCAACAGTAAAAAATAAACGTTGATGTTTGTTAAAACTAATGAATAATTACTGGGATGGTTTTTAATTGTTTATTCACAGGTTTTAAGTGTGTTTTTCATTTGTTTTTGCCTACAAAATATTTTGAGTGTGATATTTTTCAAATTACAATTGAAGGGCTTATTGTAAAAACTCGATAAGCAACATTTCATTTTATGGTGGTTTTTGCATTAAAACTTTTGAAATAATGGAGAAAATAGAACTTTTGCAGAATTTTCATTCAGAAGATACTTGTACAAAGGGTTTTAGCAAGACTTCTGCCAAAAATCTGTTAATGGAACATCGGTAGAATGCGAAAAACACCAAAAAAAAAATATTGCTTATCAAGTTTTTGCAGTAAGCCCTTCAATTGATCTTTTACAAATTACAATTAATATTTTTTGAATTAAAGTTGATATTTTACGAATTACAATTAATATTTTTTGAATTACAGTTGATCTTTTACGAATTACAATTGATCTTTTACGAATTACATTTGATCTTTTACAAATTACAATTGGAATATTCGAATTGCAAATGGAATCTTTGAATTTCAAATAGAATCTTTGAATTACAAGTAGAATCTTCGAATTACAAATGGAATCTTCGAATTACAAATGGATTCTTCGAATTTTTTGCGTTTTTCGCGAAATCGCGAAACAGTTGTAATTCGAAGACTCCAATTGTAATTCGAAAACGAATTCGTAAAAGATCAATTATAATACGAAAAATAACAATTGTAATTCGTAAAAGATCAATTGTAATTCGTAAAAGATCAATTGTAACTCGAAGATTCCATTTGTAATTCAAATATTCCGTTTGTAATTTGAAGATTCCATTTGTAATTCGAAGATTCCAATTGTAATTCGAAAACCAACGAGTAGATTAACAAAAAAAATGTTTTATACGCCATTAAAAACATTTTTTTGTTGATTTACTCGTTCGTTTTCGAATTACAATTGGAATCTTCGAAGTACAAATGGAATCTTCGAATTACAAGTAGAATCTTTGAATTACAATTGATCTTTTACGAATTACAATAGATCTTTTTCGAATTACAATTGACCTTTTACGAATTACAATTGATCTTTAACGAGTTACAATTGATCTTTTACGAATTACAATTGATCTTTTTCGAATTACAATAAATCTTTTACAAATTAATTTGATTTTTTTTGAATTGCAATTGAGATTTCACGAATTACAATTGATCTTTTGCGAATTACAATTGATCTTTTACGAATTGCAATTAATCTTTTACTAATTACAATTGCTCTTTTACGAACTACAATTGGAATCTTCAAATTACAATTGGAATCTTCGAATTATAATTGGAGTATTCGAATTACAAATGGAATCTCCTAATTACAAATGGAATCTTCGAAATACAAGTACAATCTTCGAACTACAATTGATCTGTAATTCGTAAAAACTGGGAGACACGGGCATTTTATTTTCGGCCATACTGTCAGAATTTTTTGGTCCGGTTCGTGTGTACAGCCAAAATTTGAAATTTGTCGGACGGTGCTGTACGACCTATAGATAGATGGGTTAAATTTTTTTCTCAATATGTAAATTTAATGTAAATAAATAATATTTTACAATTCTATGTAGTATTAATCAATTGTAATACGTAAAAGATCAATTGTAATTCGAAAAAGATCAATTGTAATTCGAAAAAGATCAGTTGTTATTCGAAAAAGATCAATTGTAATTCGTAAAAGATCATATCTTACGAATAACAATTGATCTTTGACGAATTACAATTGATGTTTTTCGAATTACAATTGATCTTTTTCAATTTACAGTTGATCTTTAACGATTTACAAGTGATCTTTTACGAATTACAAATGGAATCTTCGAGTTACAAATGAAATCTTTGAATTACAAGTAGAATCTTCGAATTACAATTGATTTTTTTCGAATTATATCTGTAAATGGTGTAGTGTATATTTAATATTCATTGTCAAATTTACAATCTTACTATCATTATTGACAATTGATATCTAGTATGAAAAATGGCGATCCTGTAATAATAAAAATGTTTAACACGAAAAATTTCTTTAACTCTAAAAATTTTTCAATGGGGGGAAAAATAAGAATTTGAGAAGTTTTCTATACGAAAAATTTCTCGGAATCTAAATTTTTTTTTTCATAGGAAAAGTTTTTTTCAGAATTTAAGAAGTTTTTCTGTGTACAAAAAAAAAATCCTTATTTTGCAAATTATCTGCAAAACTCGTTAGCATCACATTTTAAAATTAATTACTTACTTATCACTTGTATTGTTTAATTTGCATATCAAATTAATTATAAATAGCAAAAAAATTTTAATTATACATTAATTTAATATGCTGACGTACAAAAAATTTTTTTTTTTCAATGAAATTAAATTTAATTTCTATACCTACTAACAATAAGTGTATATTTTAAATAAAATACAATACCAAACAGTTTTTATAGAAAAACATCCTCTTCGTGCCACATAAATGTAGATTAAGTATTTAATGAATGTGAAATTTATATACAACAAAAGTATCTATCATCAGTGTACTCAAAAAAAAAAAAAAAAACAGCATCATTAACAAATATCAAATTTCTATTATATGTATCGCGGTTGCCTGGCTGGTTGATGGAAAGTGACGTCAAAATATTTAAATTATCAAGTTTATCAACAAAACAAAAATATTTATTGCAATTTATTTGTTATTTTGTCTAATCATGTGAATGAAATGTGTGAAACTGATATTAATTAAAATAGGTGCGTTTTGTTAACTATTGGCTATTTAACCTATAGGGAGTCCCCCTGTTGGGTATAGGCTAGTCTATGATACAAGGGGTCGTGGGTTCGATTCCCACCAAAACACTTGATTATTGAATCATCATAATTAAATTCTCTGATTCGGATACAAGTTTCCAATACAATTTTTTTTTAGATTCTGGGGGACAGTTTCTTTATAGAAGAAGTTTTAGTTTCTGAGATATTTTTTTTTGAAAAAAAATTGTTCAGATTCGAAGATCCCATTTGTAACGTGGATATTCCATTTATAATTCGAAGACTATACTTTCAATTCAATAATTTCATTTCGTTTTTAATTCGAAGATTTTAATTATTGTTTGAAACCAATCAATTTTAATTCGTAAGAAGATCAATCGTTATTCGAAAAAGATCAATTATAATTCGTAAAAGATCAATTATAATTCGAAAAATATCAATTGTTTTTTGAAATAGATCAATTATAGTACGAAGTTTCCAATTGTAATTCGTAAAATCTAAGATCATTTGCAATTCGAACAAGTAGAAAAGTTAAATTCGACTTGTCCGAATCCATGAATACCCTTTACAATGTCCATTAGAAGTGGTAATCAATTTTCTAAAGTTAAAAAATTTATCAATTTTGATAAGAAATATTTTATTTTGAGTAAAAATCTTTTTTTTAGTAATTTGTGAGAAAAAAAAGATTTTTTTTTTTGGGTGTAAAATCAGTATAAAATTTTTTCGAGTGTATTTTTTTTTAGTGTAAAAATATTTTTAAATGACAAAAATACTTTGTAAAATATTTTTCTGACTTACCAATGTATGGGGGTATACCAGAGTATGGGGTATACTCACATTGTCATTCCGTGTGTAACGCATCGAAACATCGGTCTTGGACACCATAAAGTGATCGATTCTAAGACATTCTAGCAATGTCCATCCGTCCGTCAGTCAGTAGAAGACACCATACAGTCCAAAATAAAGAGCTAGGCTTCCGAGTTTTGGCACGAATGTGTCATATGGTCATAGGTTGGTTGAGTTCGGAAATGGAAAAAATCGGACCAGGGGGAAAAAGTTTCCCCCCTAGAGAACTAAACCAACCTCAGAAAAACGGCATTTTTTCAGGGTTTTTTGTACTTTTGTTAAGCAAATGCAACATTTTTATGTCAAAAGAAGTTCAAAATCCTGCATGTGGACACAGGGGATAAAAAAAGTATGACCCGTCTCTTTTTGTGGGCGTGGACATAAAAAACGTATTTAAATAATTATTAATTTGATAAAATAATTGGAAGAATCAAAATAAATCTATTTGATAACATCTACCGCAAGGGGAGGTACATTTTGGAGGGTTTTAAAGATTCGGCACCGCCGAGTTTAACACTTGTTCAAATTACAATTGATCTTTTACGAACTACAATTGATCATTTGCGAATTACAATTGATCTATTAAGAATTACATTTGATTTTGTACGAATAACAATTAATCTTTTTCGAATTACAATTGATCTATTAAGAAGTACTATTGATCTTTTACGAATTACAATAAATCTTTTTCGAATTGCAATTGATCTATTAAGAATAACAATTGATCTTTTTCGAATTACAATTGATATTTTTGGAATTACAATTGATCTTTTTCGAATTACAATTGATCTTTTTCAAATTACACTTGATCTTTTTCGAATTACAATTAATCTTTTACGAATTACAATTGATCTTTTACGAATTACAATTCGTGGAACTATATTCAATTTGAGCTATCTGCTCGGTTGACGAAAATGAGTTTTTGATGGCAAAATGTTCGCTGGCATAAGTGTCATCTATGGTATTAATTTCGGAACAAAAAAATTATTTTAAGACTATTTTATTCCAAAAATAGCATGAGCTATGTGAAACCATGTTTTTTTATAAATAAAAATTTGAGCTATCTACAGTTTAGTTTACTAGGGTAAACTTTTAAATTAAAATTTTTTTATATTATCACTTTTTATATGGTGTTTCCATCAATAAAAATAATGGCAGTTTTTTTTTGAAAGTTTCAACTCCATTCCGCGGTTAAAAACGCGGTTTTTGACACATATTTCGATGCGGAGCAAAATCGGTTGAAATTTTTGCATATTTTATTTGTCTATTCGATTGTACAGCAAACACAAGTGTTATGACATTTTTCGCAAGCTTCATGAAGGTTCCAAATAATGGCGATAAAGCGCGAAAAAATCGATGATTTAAAAAAAAATTAAAAAGTATTTTTTTTTTAACACTTGTAACGGAAGGGCTTTAAAAACTGAGAAATATGGTACCAAATTCACATTTTTAACATAATCCGTTAAAAAGTTATAAAGCTTTAAAGTCTATATTTAATGAGCTATCTGCTTAGGTTGATTAATTTCAAATAAAAAAGGTTGAGCTATCTGCTGTAACTCAGCGAATAATACGAATTTTTACAAACAAAGCACGTGTAAAATTTAGTAGTAATTATTAATTAATATTGTAAAAGATCGGCCGACAAAAAGTTTAAAAATACGCGAATGCGACGGTTTTTTTGCTCTCCTGAAAAGTTATGTTTTTTTAGATAGCTCAAATTGAATATAGTTTAACGAATTGATCTTTTTCAAATTACAAATGGAATCTTCGAACTACAATTGATATTTTACGAATTACAATTGATCTTTCACATTTTACAGTTGATCTTTTACAAATTACAATTGGAATTTTCGAATAGCAATTGATCTTTTTCGAATTAAAATTGATCATTCACGAATTACAATTGATCTTTTACAAATTACAATTGGAATTTTCGAATAACAATTGATCTTTTTCGAATAACAATGGATCTTTTACGAATTACAATTGATCTTTTACGAACAAATTACAGTTGGAATCTTTGAATTACAGATGGAATCTTCGAATTAAAAATAGAGTCTTCAAATTACAAGTAGAATCTTTGAATTACAAATGGAATCTCCGTATTAGAAGCCAAGTCTTCGAATTACAATAAATATTTTACGAACTACATTTGTAAATGGTGTAGAGTGCAGGGTATTAAAGATCAATTGATATTTTTGAATTATAATTCTATATATGTATAATTGAATTATAATCTTTTTCGAATTAAAATTAATCTTTTACGAATTACCGTTGATATATTTGGAATTTCAATCGATATTTTCCGAATTAAAATTTATCTTTGTCGAATTACAATTGATCTTTTACGAGTTACAATTGATCATTTACGAATTCCAATTCATCTATTTTGAATTAAAATTAAAATGTTCGAGTTACAATTGGATTTTTTGAATTACAAATTAAATATTCGAGTTACACTCTCGAAAAAAAAACTGTAATGCTAGCAAAAAAAGCTTGTAAACCTACAAGAAAATTTGCTGATTTTGAACCCACAAATTTTTTGGAAAAGTTAACAAAAATGTTTTGCCAAAAATTAGTTAACTGATTTTTTTTTTATTTCAACTTAGTTCATACACATTTGAGGACCCCATTGATGTTCGGACCCGATAAGTCCAGACCCCGATGGGCCTTGACCTAGTTGGGTTTCTTAAAAATCGTCATAGTTTTTGATCCAAAATTTGTCTTCGTTTCGCTCTACCTTGCTTAGTTTTTGAGATACGTGATTTTAGGGGACCACTCGGGTTTTGAGAATTAAAAAACTCGATAACTTCAAAAATATTGCTCGGAGAGCTTTTATTTTTTTTTTATTTATTTTGCGATCTTATTTTACGTGTTGAGAGCTACAAAAATGCTTTTGGACTTTTTGTTGTGTCGGCAATATTTACCGAGATATTAGCATTTAAAAATGTTCGGGAATGCTAACTAATTGTGAAGAGGACCGGCGATACTATGGAGAGCCCGAGAACCAAAAATGGCCTTCATTTTTCTCTATCTGGCTTAGTTTCCGAGATTTCGCCATTTTAAGTTTTCTTCAAAAAAAAATACAATATTTTTTTTTGCTAATATTAGCAAAAAAGCTTGTAAAAATTTGGTCAACTCAATTTTAAATTTAGCAAAAAATATTAGTTAAAATTTTGTTTAAAATTGCTAATGTGCTAAATGAAGTTTACAAAATATTTTTGCTAACATGCTAATCTCAACTAAACATTTGCTAAAGGTTAGCTTACTAGCGTTAGCAAAAAAAATTAGTAAATCTACTAATATATTTGTTATAAGGGTTCAAGTTGAAAAAATGCAGAAGAAAAATTGAATTTCTAAAAATTATAGACATTTCTGGTATTTCCCATACCGGTTTCAAACACCCCAGTTAGTGTCATCATCAGTAGGATTTTAAATGTCGGTTTGTCTTGTTAATGAAAACTGTTTTTTATATATGTGAATATTTTTAGTTTCTACAGAATAAATTTTTACAGTTTCCAACACTACAATTCTATTTCTAGCAATCTCAACCTCACTTCATACTTTCGTTCAACTTTTTTGTCTCTTACATTATTTCGCAAGGGTTACCAACATGATCTGGAATTGCAGACACAAATGAAGGAATTTGCATTTTCTGTTTCGGAGACGTGCCTAATGGCGACATATTTTGTCAGTAATTTTATTTGATTTTTTCTGTAAGTACAGATCGAGCACGGGCTCTAATTATATTTGTTATAAGGGTTCAAATTGAAAAAATGCAGAAGAAAAATTGAATTTCTAAAAATTATAGACATTTCTGAATGCAAGTATTTTGAATGCAAGTACAATATTTGAATTACAAAGGGAATCTTTGAATTTCTTGTGGAAGGGTGTAACCGAAGTTTATCATTTCCACTTCAGACTTAAAAAAAATATAGTTTTCATAAAACGCGCCCATTAAATATCTAGTTCTTAACCAGATCAATAATTTCAAAAAAAAAAAAAATATTGATAAAAAAATCATCTAAAAACATTATATTAAATTAAAAAAAATTTTATAAATTCGTTTATAATATATTTTTTTTGGTCTTTCGATTCTATGCAAATTTTTCATTTTCCATAAAAACAAATATGACGGTAAAAACAAATGTGACGGTAAACATAAAATGAATTAAGAATTAATATAATTCAATATATTGTCTATCCAGTCAAATCCGTCAGTCAGTCGGCAAGCCAGTCAATAATGTCTATAATTTATTTGATTGAAGTCAATATCCATACTGTTTGTACATAAAACATGCTTTATTAGCATATTTATATCATTAAAATTAAATTTGATTGATTTTTTTGTTTTGTTATTGTATTCATTTTTTGTTTTTCCATTCATCTTTTTATTAAAATAAAAAATATATAAAATATATAAAATATATAAAATAAATATTAAAAACTCGTGAGAAGTTAAATGATTCGTAAAACTTAAACAAGTTTTAAGAATGAAATTTAAATGTTCAAAACAAACTAATTGTAAATTTCTTAGATGTGATAAGTAGTTTTAAGCAGAATAATCAGCTACTGCCAAAAAGTAGAGTTCGGCGTTTATTCGGCCTACACTCAAAATTAAATGTTAGCACAGTTAAAAAGCAGCTGAAATACACCGGGTTCAAATTTCTTGAAAGCATAAAAAAATCGCCATTTTTTTTTACAAATTTAACATAATTATATCTCGAAAACCCTTCGATTTTAAAATTTTTATCCGATTTGTTAAAATCGAAAAAAGCTAAATAAGGTCCACCTTAAGGCATATAGTATTGTTCAATGGATAATCATTTGAAGGGCTTATTGTAAAAACTCGATAAGCAACATTTCATTTTATGACGGATTTCGCCTTAAAACTTTTGAAATAATGATAAAAATAGATCTTTTGAAGAACTTTCATACTCAAGATACTTGTATCGAGAGTTTAAGAAAAACTTGTGCCAAAAATCGGTCAATGGAACATCAGTAGAAGGCTAAAAACAACAAAAAATAAAATGTTGCTTATCAAGTTTTTGCAATGAGCCCTTCATTTGTAAATCTATTTTTAATAGTTTTTTTGGTTATTTAAAGGTTGTAAAATTTTCATCTTCTAATTCTCAATTAGATTAGATTCGAATACGTATTAATATTTTAGTTTGAACATTAGCGATTTGTCAATTAAATTCCCTTTTTACTTGTAGTATATGGTTTTTTAAAATTTTCGTGAAAATCAAAAATTTGATTGCACCGCGTTAGAAGTAAAAACCCCAAAAATTACACGTTTCGTTTTGTTTCTAGGCAACCAAGTTTTTATATTGTCGGCGTTTTCTATTTGTCTAGACCAGATCACATTTAAAAATATTGCAAAACTATTTTTTTTTTCGAGAATTATGGCTCTTTTTAGTAATAAAAAATCGAGAAGTCGTAACTTCATTAGCGATTTCTTCGAGTTAAGCCACTTTAAAAAATTTTGTATTGGTGTAAAACCTTCGGCTAGTATTCCAAATGTCTCCCCCGAAGTCATATAAAACTTAAAAAATCCATGGGCACTAACATCGCAAAAAAGTATACTATGCAATAGGTCGTATCGATTTTTCTTTTTTTGAGCCCCGAAAGAATCTATTTTTGATTTTCACGAACATTTTTAAGGAATCATTTTGACACCCAACAGAAACTTTTTGGACAACTTTCAGCTCAAACAAAAATATACGATACGGCCTAAAGACCAACATAAAAATATTTAAAACAGAAAAATAATGTTCTAAAAAAATTGGACTGTAGGTTCACCTCCCGGAATATTGATCCACTAAGGCTGGATTTTTGCCAATGTTGATTCTAAGGGGGTAAAACGGGTAAAAACTGTACTTTGGTACTTTTTATATCTCCTGAAATAATGGTCATAGAGACTTGACTTTTTCCAATGTTGATTCTAAGGGGGTAAAAAACTATACTTTTGGTACCTTTTATATTTTCTTAAATAATGCTCCTAGAAACTTGAAATTTGCAATGTAGGTTCACCTCCCGGAAAAAAATCACTAAGGCTGGGTTTTTGCCAATGTTGATTCTACGGGGGTAAAATGGGTAAAACAGTGTACTTTTGGTACTTTTTTTTTTATTTCATAATAATGGTCACACAAACTTAAAATTTGGAATGTAGGATCCTTTGCTGAAAAAAACAAATTTTTAAAATTAAAATTAAAAGGGGTAAAAAGTGCACTTTTTGTACCTTTTATAAAAAGTACCTTTTATAAAAAGTACCTTTTATAAAAAGTACCTTTTATAAAAAGTACCTTTTATAAAAAGTACGGTTTATAAAAAGTACCTTTTATAAAAAGTACCTTTTATAAAAAGTACCTTTTATAAAAAGTACCTTTTATAAAAAGTACCATTTATAAAAAGTACCTTTTATAAAAAGTACCTTGTATAAAAAGTATCTTTTATAAAAAGTACCTTTTATAAAAAGTACCTTTTATAAAAAGTACCTTTTATAAAAAGTACCTTTTATAAAAAGTACCTTTTGTAAAAAGTACCTCTTATAAAAGTACCTTTTATAAAAAAACCTTTTATAAAAAGTACTTTTTATAAAAAAGTAACTTTTATAAAAAGTACTTTTTATAAAATGTACCTTTTATAAAAAGTACCTTTTATAAAAAGTACCTTTTATAAAAAGTACCTTTTATAAAAAGTACCTTTTATAAAAAGTACCTTTTATAAAAAGTACCTTTTATAAAAAGTACCTTTTATAAAAAGTACTTTTTATAAAAAGTACCTTTTATAAAAAGTACCTTTTATAAAAAGTACCTTTTATAAAAAGTACCTTTTATAAAAAGTACCTTTTATAAAAAGTACCTTTTATAAAAAGTACCTTTTATAAAAAGTACCATTTATAAAAAAAGTACCTTTTATAAAAAGTACCTTTTATAAAAAAGTACCTTTTATAAAAAGTACCTTTTATAAAAAGTAACTTTTATAAAAAGTACATTTTATAAAATGTACCTTTTATAAAAAGTACCTTTTATAAAAAGTACCTTTTATAAAAAGTACCTTTTATAAAAAGTAACTTTTATAAAAACTACCTTTTATAAAAAGTACCTTTTATAAAAAGTACCTTTTATAAAAAGTAGATTTTATAAAAAGTACCTTTTATAAAAAGAACCTTTTATAAAAAGTACATTTTTTAAAAGGTACCTTTTATAAAAAGTACCTTTTATAAAAAGTACCTTATATAAAAAGTACCTTTTATTAAAAGTACCTTTTATAAAAAGTACCTTTTATAAAAAGTACCTTTTATAAAAAGTACCTTTTATAAAAAGTACCTTTTATAAAAAGTACCTTTTATAAAAAGTACCTTTAATAAAAAGTACCTTTTATAAAAAGTACCTCTTATAAAAGTACCTCTTATAAAAGTACCTTTTATAACAAGTACCTTTTACAAAAAGTACCTAAAGTGCACTTTTTAGTACATTTTTATTTCCTGAAATAAAATTCATAGAAACTTTTTATATTTAATCAAAATATGGTCCTAGAATCTTAAAATTTGTAAAGTAGGAGAATTCGGTAAATCAAACATTCTGGGCGAAATACGGTATGGAAATTCCGCTTCTTAGTGGGGTAAAATGGCTAAAAAAACGGTACTTTTGATATTTTCTGTACTTTTGATATTTTCTAGAAATTTAAAACTAGGAATGTAAAATCCTTTTTGTACTTTTAATATTTGCTGAAACAATGATCCTAGAAAATTGAAATTTGGAATGTAGGATCCGTCGGTGAAGAAAAAAACATTCTGGAAGGGGTACTTTTTGGAAATTCTGTTTCTAACGGGGCACTATGGTTCCAAATGCATTTTTTTTGGCAAAAATTAAAAAAACAAAAATTTACAAATTTCCAAAAGCTTATACAGTTTTTCAATGGCAACACTCCAAGCCATTAAGAAAGTATAATGAAAAAATTTTTATGGCAATACTGTCAGTCTGCCAGGGTTTCAAAGTTGATAGTTTTAAGGCGTATTATTAAATCGGGATTAAAACCATATTACAATTATACTAACAGCAAATGGGAAAAAATAAAATTATAAAAAGGCTAAAAAGGAAAATTGAAGCCCAAGGAAAGTAGTTCTTATTAAAAACTCCAATTTGTAATTCCATGCATCTTTGGCGTTATTCTGGGGGTTGCGGTTTTAAGGATTTTTAAGCCAAAATAGCCTATATCTTTCGTGGACAAAAAGTTGTGTTTGGGCACGAACTTGCATGAGTCTTCAAATGTGAAAGTGTTTTCTAGATGGTCTATTTAATACTAAAATTAACACCTAGCCAGCATTTTTCGGCAAACTCTCACAATTGCCATTTGAGTTTAGCACAAATTTCGGCAAAATTTTCGGTTTTTTGCGAGACAAATCTTTAAATTTTTTTTAACTATAATTTTTTTGGCTTTAGCCAAGCTAACAGACTACTAGAAATATATTATGGTTGATAATTTTTTTTTTCCAAAAAAAAAAAAAAAAAAAATTTTAAAAAAAAATTAGCGAAATTTTTTTTTTTTTTTTTTAATTTTTTTTTTGAAAATCGTTTTTTAATTGCGTAAAGAGTTAAAAACCCATTCCAGATTCAAAACTAGCGACTTTGCTTCATTTTTGGAATTAATGCCAAAAAAAATTGATTTGGGACCATAGTGCGGGGGTAAAAAAGTATACTTTAGGTACTTTTTTTGTTCCTATAATAATGACCTTAGAAGCTTGAGTTTTGGAATGTGGGATCCTTCGGTAAAAAAAATATTCTGCTTAAGTATTTAAAAAAAATTCCGTTTCTAGAGGTGTAAAAAATTGTTTTTTTGGTACTTCTCCATTTTATATAAAATTTATTTTTAAATAAAAGAACTTTAAACAATGTAATTTATATCCATTTAGATTCTCATCAAACAGAATTATTCAAAAGTTTTTTTTTACATCTATTAAAAACCAATTGATAAATGAAATATCCGTTTACGTATGTAAAACTTATTAAACATTTCAAAAAGAATAAATAAACAATTTTTACACTTACTTGGGGCTGAAACACACTTTTGTGTAGAATTATAAAATAATTTAATAATTTTACAGAAAACTCACCTGTAATGAAAGAGAGAGAGAGAGAACAAAATATATAAATAAATAATAAAAATACATAAATAAATCTATAAAAAGATAAAAGATGTTATAGATTAAATTAATAAATTGTTGAAATTAATAAATAAAATCGATGTAATAAATCAAGAAATGTGCCAGTCATAGAGTCTGCAGTTAAGTCGTTGCTGGACGGACCGTCTATTAATTCACTACAAAACAAATTCATTACAAATTATGCAATTATGCCCACTAAATAAAAAACGTTTGTCAAACAGTGTTAAGTGAATGTGTGTTTAATAAATTTATAAAATCTAGAATTAATAATAATTACAAATTTAAACGTATTCAATGGAGACTAAATTACAAATAAACACACAATAAATCACTACAAAATTCCAAATACTTAACAATTTTTTACAGACAATTGTTACAAAAGATTGTAAATTGAGTTTATCAATGAATTGAACACAAAACAATACGAATCAAACAAAATCAAAATCTATTTATCAATGATGTTGATAAGAAATAATTGACAATTTGATTGAAGTTGATAATGAAAAACTTGAAAATTTAAATAAAATACACACAACAAAAAAATTAAATTTTTTCTATAGAAAAAGTCTCATATTCTAGAATATTTTTTCAATATAAAAACTCACAGACTATGAGCCATTTTTCCTATCGAAAAAAAATCCTAAAGTTTTAAGATTCTCCAACATTTTTCATAAAATTTTTTTTTAGATTATTTCCATTTCTTTTTCAGTTTTATTTTTTCCCTCCTTTTCTGTCCCTTCTCTTTTTGTGTTTTCCGTATTTCTTTTTTTTTCTTCCGAATGCGGTTGGGGAGGGGGGGGTGAATTTTGTTCCCCCCTTGGATCCGCGCCTGCCTAAAAATACATATCGCTTAAGTTCAAATGCTGGTTCACAGATGTGAACAAAATTGCATACCAAATGGTATTTCTTTTCAATTTCCAACCGATGGAGCTGATATTTTTCTAAATTTTTTTCCCTAACCTCACATATAACTGGGCTCCGATTTTTGAAAATCCAAAATAAACAAGCAAAAAAGTTAAATTTGACCTAGCCAAATGTATACCCTCCAAAAATTAACAAAAAACAAGTAAAAAAGTTAAATTTGGCCTTGCCGAATGTAGTGATACCCTCCACAATTTTAAAAAGATTATTGCAAAAAAACTTTATTTAAAAAGAAATTACTTTTGAAAAAACAATTTTTTTAGAAAAAAAATTTCCGTGAAAAAAAATCCGCGATTTTTTCCTTTTTTTTTCAAAAAATAGGTATGTTCGTACTTGTTTAAATACCATTTGGTATTTAATTATATTCACATACGTCAACCAGCAGCCGAATTAAAGCATTTTGTATTTTTAGGTTATGTTGAATGTACTAAAATTTTTGAGATGTCGTTGCATTTTCGTTCATAACTTTTGAACCGCTGAACCGATATCGCTCAAATGCCATACCAAACTCTCGGGAGAACTTCCAATAAATATGTTTCAGTCATCTTCGTGTAATATTTTGGCCGTGATTACCATATCCAGACACACACAGAGAAATGTTTAGTTGGAATTCCATTATGAAAACGGAATTTTGATAAATCTTATACATTTTTAGTTGTTATTGTAAATTTTTTATCACCATTCCAAATAAATAACAGTAGTAGTAATTAATTTTCAATCGTGACCGAATGGATGTATCAACAGCTAATAATTTGGTTAATATACCCAAACTAAAAACTAATAAAGTTTTTAGAAAATATTTAGTAAGTACACTCAAAAAAAAAAGTTTGTAAAATGACATAAAATCCCCGTGATTTTACGGGGCAGGTTTTGTAAAATATGTACTAGCAAGAATCCCCGTAATGTTACGGGGATAATTTGTAAATTGATTTAACAAAAAAATTACGGGGAGAAAGTGTAAATTTACAATTTTTTTTTGTAAAATATTATTGTAGACTTACAAAAAAAGTTGTAAATTTACGAAATAAAGTAGAAAATCAAAAAATAAAATTGTAAATTTACAAATTGTTTGGTTTAACTACAGTTTTTTATGGCAAAAAACTTGTATATTTACAGTAAAAAGTGGTAATTTTACAATTTTTATTGTAAATATACCATTTTTTCTTATTTTTTTGCCGTAAAAACAGTAGTTTAACCAAATAATTTGTAAATTTACAATATTGTTTTTGTATTTTCTACTTCATTTTTGTAAAATTACAACTTTTTCTGTAAGTATACAATTTTGTTTTCTAAACTTTCATATTTGTTTTGTAAATTTACAAAAAATTTGGTATATTTACATATTGGTTTTGTAAATTTAAAGGTTTTTTTTCTATTGGTGCATCTTATTTTTCCTTCTTCGGCAGCTGGAGTAGCACTTTAACAACCTGAAATGATTTTTTTTTTCACTTGACCACTTTTAACAAACTTTTTAGAGTATAACACTGAACTTTTTTATTTTTTTTTTCCGGAATTTCGTTTTTCTTAAGTAGAACATATGAGAATTGCGAAGGAGGCTACACAAGTAATTTCTTATATTTTCAAGAAAAACTAATCAAAAAAATTACATTTTTTTTGAATTTTTAATTATTTTAGCAAGTATTTTTAAAAAATTATAAAAAAAACTTTGGATATTGTAGATTGGACGTTTAAGTACCTGATAAAATAAGAAAAAACTTAATTTTTCACAATTGACAGCTTTTGATTGACATTTTAGTGCCAGATTTAAAAAAAAAAGTACCAAAAAAATATGGTAAAATTACCAAAAAATGGTAAAAATACAAACAAAAAAACTAGAACAATAATATAGTAAAAACATATAAAAATTGTAGTATTTTACTTAAAGCAAGTTACCAAAAAATTGTCTTAATATTCAATTTTTTTGATAAAGCTTACAACTAATTGAAAAATGTTTGTATCCGGAACTTGAAAAATTTTCAAAATTTTTTTATGAAATTTTTTATTTATAAAAAATAATTTTCAACAAAATATGGACTTAGAAAATTTTTGCGTCTCCTATTGTTGCATAATTATTTTTCAATACAAATTTTTGTTTAATTACATTTTTTTGTGTCAAAATACTGAAAACCTTGTAAACTAAAAAATCTTGAAAAAAAAATTGTTTGTAATAAAACATTTTTTGGTAGAAAGACTAAATACTATCAAATAAAATGTTGTTGTACAATTACAATTTTCTTCTGTAAAACAACTAAACACCTTGTAATTTTTTTTTAATTTGTAAAATAATTATTTTTTTTTGTTAATTTACCTAAAAAAATTGTTAAATAAATTTACCAACATATTATAGTAAAATTACAAAGCGCACGGTAGTTTTTGTTTTATTAAAAATACAAGAATTTTTGTAAATAGACAAAAATATTAGTAAAATAGAATTACAAGACCTTTTGCTTGTAATTTTACAAACTTTTTTTTTTGAGTGTACAACTGTTTCTTTTAGTCTTTATTTTTCCTCTCGACCAATAATCATTTGTTTAAATTAATAAATTCCAAAATCATTAGGTAATAGTATCCACAACTGAAAATGTTGGTTAACTTAACCAAATTTTCAATAATTTTTTATTTTTGAAAAATTTTACTAAATTATAAATTTGTATTGGTATTCTTAACTAATAATTGGTCGTTAGGATTTCATTTAAATTACAAAACGTTAAAATAGTAATCATGTAAAACAAAAATGTTATTGTGTTCAGACGGTTTTTAAATTTTTAAATAAAATTCATGTAAAATTTCGTAAAAAATGTTACAAATTTTGATGGTAAGTTGATACCACTGACGAAATCCAATCAATTTAAATAAATAAATCTTATTTTAGGTATTTGCACACGCAACTTTAATGCAGATGCTAAAGATGATATTTTACCCAGAAGTCGACAATAAAATCGATTTTGAGCCAACTATAAAAAACTTTGGAACAGTTTCCAAGAAATCCTTAGAGTCCAAAGTGTCCAGAGATGGTAACAAATTTAAGGTTTGTAAATGCCAGAATATTGAAAATAAGAAAGTTTCATCCAAAACTTTTCTCAGAATCGGAGACATTTTCTATAGGAAAAATGACTCAAAATCTGAGACTTTTTCTATAGAAAAAATTTTTCAGAACCTGAGACTTTTTCTCCGAATCGGAGATTTTTTATATAGGAAAAATTTCAGAATTTGAGACTTTTCCTTTATTTTCTATTAAAAAATCCTAGGATTCTGAGATATGTTTCCATAAAAAAATTCTAGAAGTCTGAGAAATTTTTTTGATTTTTTCATTGACATGTTTTCTTAAGAGATATATTTAGACTTCGAGTTATTTTTGCTTTAGAAAGTCTCGCAGGTTCTGAGACAATTTTTTTTTAGAAAATTTCTTAGATGTTAAATTTTTTTATCAGAATTATCAGTTTTAATTTATTTTTTCTATTGTATGTATTTATTTCACTTTTTAAATTATAAAATTTTTACAATCAAATAAATCAGAAAAATTGCTAGAAAAAAAATATTAAAAATTTTTATTTCAAAAGAAACAGTTTTAAAAAAATATTGATTGGTACAACTATATAACGCTTTTTTAAATTCGATCACAATAACCAATATCAATTTTAACATAAAAATATACGGTTCTTATGATAGATATTTACCGGTAGAGACAACTGAATTGGCAGTAGAAGCAAATGAATATTGTGATAGTTGATGCAACCGCAAAAATTCAGTTGGCAAACAATTCAGTTGCAACAACTGAATCTATTTTCTGTGTGCAGAAAGACCCAGACCGATATTTCGATGAGTTACAAACGGAATGACAAACTTATGTATATATACCCACTATCATTAAGTGGAGGGTATAAAAAATATTACAAAAATTTTATTTAAAAAAAATTGTTGAAAAAAAAGTTGGCAAACAAATTTTGATATGCAATAAATAAAAAAAAATTCGCGGAAAACAAAAAATCGTGACAATATGTCAACCAGCAGCCGAATTAAAACATTTTTTATTTTAAGGTTAAGTGGAATGTACCAAAATTTTCGAGGTGTCCTTACATTTTCTTTCATAAGTTTTCAACTACTGAACCGATATCGCTCAAATCCAACACCAAACATTTCAGGAAAATAGCAAGTAAATATGCTAAGTCTCAATCATATCTGTGTAATACCTTGGCAGTGATCACCATTTCAACACACGGACATAGCTAGAATGTCTTAGAATCGATCACTGATCAATAATATATATATATATTTTATGGGCTCCCAGATCGATATTTCAATGAGTTACTAACGGAATTAATAACCTAGACCACCTTAGTGATGCCTTAAAATAAACTTTAACAAGTCCGTTTTGACGAAATTTTAAGAATCGGTTAACAGGAATTTAAAAATTATGCTTTACCGGTTAAAAAAAACACACTCAAAAAAAAAAACCTTGTAAAACGACAAGAAAAGTTTGTAACTTTTTTTTGCTACCTCCAATTTGACAATTTCTTGTAATTTTACAAGCTTTTTACCAATAATTTTGTAATTTAACAAGCTTTTTTCTAACAAAATTGTAAATTTACAAATTTTTTGACGCGATAAAACTTACAAGGAGGTTTCGTGACTTTACTAGATTTTTTGCTACCTTCTATTTTACGAGAATTCCTAGTAAAAATTACGAGGTTTTTCTTAATTTTACAAGATTTTTATAAAAAAATTGTAAATTTACAAATTTTTTGGCACGATTTGTAATTTGTAATATTACAAAAAAATTACAAAAAAAAAAATGTAAATTTCGTTCGAAAATTTTTTGTTAAAAAACAAGGAAAACTGTCAAATACGAGACTTTTTCTAGTAATTACAAGGTTTTTTTTGTGTGCACATTTGTTCAAAAAACAAGATTTGTAAACGTTTAAGAAACACTATTTTATATACAAAATGTATTCCACATCCAGTAAAATAAACTCCCAGCTAAAATTTTGCGTTGTATCCATCAAAAATTCTGTTGCTACTACTATATTTGGTTGTGACAAGCAAATATTGGGCATACACTAAATTTTTGGTAGAAATCAACAAAATTCAAAATCAATTTTACATTTTTTCTGTGTAATGCAAGACATACATACATAGAAGATTGACAAACAATAATTTTGCTTTATGTTTTTGAACTCAAGTTTTATTTTTTGTCTCTCAAACAATAAAGATCATAAGTTCACACAATTCATTCAATAACAAAAATTATTAGTCCAGATAATATGTAGACAAAAAAGTAAACAATAATTTGTATACTATACATTCATCTTCTTCTTTTTCTGAACGTTATAAAAATGTATTTCATTACTGAATGAATACACAGAAAAAAAAATATTTAAGAAAATTTTAATAAACACGTTTATTAAAAATAAAAATATTTTTAATAAATTTTTTTATTGTATCAATAAAAAAATTTATTGAAATTAAAAAAAAACTATGTTCAACTCATTCCGTCGGCAAGTTTTGTTGTGTTTCTTTTTTTCACACATAGTAATTTCAAATAAAGTAATAACTAAAAAAAAAAACAAAAAATATTAAAAAAAAAAAAAAAAAAGTTGGGTCTGATGGGGATTCGAACCAACGACCCCCAAAAAAAGTAATAAGTTTATCCACCGCTTAGCGCATAACGCCAAAACAGTGTTATAGTTTTGTCGGCTAAATTCTGTCATCTACTTACAAGCAAGAACAAAATAGAAATAAAAACACAATTTGTTTGTGAATGCGTGTGTGTGTGTATAGTTGTGTGTTAAATGTTTTTACTGTTATAAGTTAGAGAATGAAAGTGATGCCCTCAACTAAATTAGTCAGTATTTTTTTCTTTTGTTAATTTCAATTGAGAATTTTTTCTGTTACCATTACTGACAAAATTATGTGAGTGTTTCAGAATTCTTGTTTACTTTTATTTAAAACCAAATTGATTTTATGCGTTAAAACTTGTTGTCATGCTGTAGCTCAGTTAGTAAGACCGCCAGCATTCTAAACAGGAGGTATGCTGTTCAAAGCTCAATGGAAACAATAAATTGAGAAAAAGTAAGAAATAAAGAAAACAATTAAATAATAAAATAAAAATAAATAAAAAAAAAAAAACAAATAAAAAAAATTTTTTTTTCTTTAGTTCTAAAAAAAATATTAAAAAAAAATAAATCAATAAACTTTTTTATTGAATCTTGAAATTTGTTTATTGAAATTATTTTCAGCAAACGACTTACAAATGCGTTTATTGAATTCGTGAAAATCTTCACCGCGGCTTTTTTAGTTAATTTATTTGTTGAATTCGTGAATTTTTTTATTGAAATTGAATTTTTTTTTTTGTGTAGAGTGTGTATGAAATACATTCATAAAAGTAAACATTATCATCCGAATATATTCACACATAGAGAAACAATTTATAAAAATTTTGTAGTATGATGAGGAGCTTCAGAGAATGCATTCTTTTAAAAAATGTCTTAGAATTTAAAAATTTTTCTGCAGGAAAAGGAAGGTCTTTCAGAGGGCACCCGCCGAATGTCCTGAAACTTGCATATGGGAATGAGTGGAGAAAAATAGGAGTTACCTGTTTTTTTTAGGTGCCCAATCACAAATTTAAAAAAGGGTTGCCACCTTATGAAAAAAAATAGGTCTTTCGGGAAAATCCGAACTAGCAGAAATTTCGCCGAACGCAAAAATACGGGTCAGCTTAACTAAATAGAAGCCCTGTTTTCGCATAACCGTATATACGCTTACCCATACAAATTTTAAATTATCCACGCTAATTTTTAGCGTGCATATTTATCGGCGTTAATTTTAAGCTTCGATAAAAAGTGATGCCAAGTTGATATTTTTAATGAAATAGCATAGACACAACCCTATTTTCCTTGTTATATCATAGACATAACCCTTGTTTTTCTTGTTTGCCTTAATAAATTTTGACACACAACAACAGAGATACCAAGTACATTTTGTTAAAAGTGGATGCGTTTTCGGTTAAACGGTTAATGTAAACGTATATACGGTTATGCGAAAACATGACTAGAGATTATTTCATGTGATTTTGGCGGTCCTACGTATGTACCCCTCCATATAAACTACCCCTACGATTTTCCATTTTCGAAAACAGGAGCTTAGCGAAGCCGAATTTGGAAACGGCCGATACGCCATTGGATAGGCCTTCAAAAAACCTTTCGATCTGTATAAAAAGTTCATTTAGTTTCTTCTGAAGAAATGTGAAAAATCGTCAAAAACTATTTTTGACCCCTAAATGTGAGATTGGGCAGCTAAGAAAATACAGGTAACTCTTATTTTCCACCCCTCTTTTCCATATGCAAGTTTCAGGACAATCGGTGGGTGCCCTATGAAAGACCTTCCTTGTTAGAATATTCCAAAATTTTTCTCACACTTGATCCTAATCGCAAAATCCACTTGGAGATTTTCAACAGGTCGTGATTAAGTGAGTCATTCATTATCTGCCTTTTGGATTCAACCTCAACATGGCTTCACTCTAAACAAATGAGTCCAGTTTCCTACTATAAATTGGGTAAATTTCAACAAATTCAAATAATATACTACTATAAATGTGTAAATTTCCAATAATTTTTTGGTACAACTACACATTTTGTGTAAATTTACCCAATTTATAGTAGGAAACTGAAATCATTTTAATTAGAGTGTTGGTCTACAATCAAAGCAAAATTAATGACAAATGCTGCTGTCATCTGCGAAAGAGTAAATACACTCAAAAAACCTTGTCAAAAAACTAGAAAAAGTCCCGTAAGCCCATTTGACCAATATTTGACACTTTTCCTTGTTTTTTAACAAAAACTTTTCGATCGTAATTTAAATTTTTCTTTGTAATTTTACAATTTTTTTTCGTAAATGTACAAATTTCCAAGGAAATTTTTCAAAAAAAATCTAGTTAATTATTCAAATTTATATTAAAAAAAAACTATTAAAGTTTTAATGTAAATAAATTTTTTTTCATCTAAAAAAATTTTCTAGAAAATATCTTAGCAGATTTCTCTGCTGATATCACCTAGATAATCATGACAGATTTTCAGCAAACCGTGTCTGCTAAAATCAGCAGATTTCTCATATGGCTAAAAATGGGTATATTTTCAGCAGATTTTTCTGCTGATTGAACAGATAATTTATTTTGAGTGTGGCTATGACCATTTCAACTTTCATGACAAACGGTCCAGTACTTACTGAATAGCTGAACTATTTCCAAAAAATTTGCCAAATCTTCCACTGTGTGCTGGTAGGTGCATAATTAATATTTCGTGAGTTACGAAAATCAGTACCGACTTCACCACTGTGTGGTACAGGGTATAAAAATTCATAAAAAAAAATATCGCTAAATTCTGAGTGAACTGATCAATTTTTACACGATCTAGCGATGTCCGTCTGTCCGTCTCAAATCAATTGAAAATCTTAAAATTTCATTGACTCGTTTACAAATTAAAGAAGCAATTTTTTTAAATCTCTGAACTTGATGTAGCAGTAGCATCAGAAAATACAATAAAGGCTAAAAAGAATTAGTAGCAGTTTTTTTACTAATTGTAGTAGCAGCAATAGTAGTGGCAAATTTAGGTAAACAATCAAAACAATAACAAATATTTAAATATATACCGACGAGATACCAAATTGAATGTGACTTTGAAAGGCAAAAACAACTGCAACGTCTGTACCAAACAATAATAAGCATTTTTAAAGTTTTTCTTAAAAAAAATAAAAAAATTGTACCAACGTTTTCTAAGCGTCCCTGTATTTTCAGTTATAACTTTTGAACCACTGAACCGATTTCGCTCATATTTACATACAAATATCGAGGGTTCATGATAACCATTTAAGAACTGAAGTCAGCCCTCAACATAGCGTGGTTTTGCTTAAAAATTGATTTCAACAGACAGACATTGCTAAATCGACTTGAAATCAGTGGATGGGTCCAAGATCTAGATGTAGGTTACAAAAATATTTTGTTTACTATATTTTGGAACAGAGGAAATTTCTACTATGAAAACTTTTCGTTTAAATGCAAAAATAAACAAATCACTTTGGTTCTGACTACAAATACGGCAATTTGTAGTATTTTGTAGAGTAGTTAGTAGTTAGGTAAGCAAATGAGAGGGGGTAAATCATCATCACCATCATCATCATATCGCTCATTTACTTGTATAGTGTCATAACTCAAAAAATGCGATTTTTGAGTTAATAATGCAGCATTTTTCGTTATATTATGCTTTATATTGTGTCAAAAAATCGTATTTATATCTTTAAAACTCATCATTTAAGAAGAAAATACGTAATTATTACATTTTCTATGTACCGGCCATTTTCAATGAACAACCAGTTTCAATTGTAAACTTTAAACGCGTTTTCTGCAAAATGAAACATTTTGAGTTATGACACTATACAAGTAAATGAGCGATATGATAATACAAATAACTTTTTGATGCTGATGTTGACGATAATTTTTTTTTATTTCTTTTGTTTATTGTCTTTGTACACTGCGAATCACATCAAAAAGGAATCGAGTTTTTCACTTTTTAATCGAATATATCTTTGTAACGAATAAGTGGGAAAATATAAAAAAATGCACTGATAGAGACCATTATCTAGCTAATAATGTCAAATAATAACAATAATCAAAAGACTGGAAGAAGTCCTTTAAAAAAAATATTTTTCGGCAACTTGTTAAAAAATTACTAGTTTTTTATGAATCACTTGAATAAGGAATTTTGTAATACAGACCAAGTAGGACCTCAATCCAATTTGTAATGAATAGCAATCCCTCAAACAACAAAAACAAAACAGTTTTGTTTTGAATTTCATTGAAAATGGGACTCCCAAAGCTCTTAGCTCTTCCGAAAAGGAAAAGGAAAAGGTACTGACTTTGAAGTTCACAGTGTTAAAGATCGTTGAAATCGCGGAAATAATAGAGAGGAAATAACTGCTGTATGCAATTATCTAAATAACATTCAGAACAATGGAAAAAACATGACGGACTATACAAATACTCGCATTAACGCCACTTTCTTTGAGAATTTTGCAACCTGTCAACGTGGAATTCGAGGGAATTCTTAAAATTTTTGTCGATTTCGTTCTGTTGTTGCCATTTTAGTTCGCCCATTCACGTTTTTTCCATAGTTCTTAATGTTATTAAAATAATTGCATTCAATATTTTTGCCCCTCTTTATTATTTTCGCGATTTCAACGGCCTTTAACACCTTGGACTTTAAATACAGTACTTTTTCCTTTTCGGAAGATCTAAGAGCTGTTGTTAGTCTCATTTTTATTGAAATTTGAAACAAAACTGTTTTGTTTTCATTGTTTAAGGAATTGCTATCCATAACAAATTGGAATCAGGTCCTACTTGGTCTGTATTAAAAAATTCCTTATTCAAGTGATTCATAAAAAACTAGTAATTTTTTAACAAGTTGCCGAAAAATATTTTTTAAAGGACTTCTTTCAGTCTTTTGATTATTGTTATTATTTGACGTTATTAGCTATATAATGGTCTCTATCAGTGCATTTTTTTATATTTTTCCGCTTATTCGTTAAAAAAGATATATTCGATTAAAAAGTGAAAAACTCGATTCCTTATTGATGTGATTCGCAGTGTATGTCTTTTCTATGGTCATATGTAAATTTATCAAAAATATTAAACAAAAAAACTTAAAAAAAAACTTTATTTGTTTAATGGGGAACTTAATTACTTGGAAAAAATACAATTAATACAAAAAAACAGAAAACAAAAGTTATTTACTATTTATTTTGCTGTTATGCAGACATTTATAAAGTTTTATTTCGTCATAATGATGCTAAAAATGGTTACTTGCAAAATTTTTAACAAACAAAATTTTATGTAAAATTATTGTTATTTGTTAATGATAATAATAAACAAAATTAGATTATAAAGCAAAATATAATCTAGAATTGGTTTTTAGAAAAGAAAATATTGTTTGGGTAAATTTTTAAATTTATGTTTGTTATTTATTGCTTTCTAATTGAACAGAACTAATAGGATTAGTGTATTACAAAGCATTTTGATTTGAACTTAAAGAAGGGAAAATAATTAGAATTTTTCCAAATAATATTTCAAATTTGAGATTAAAAAAAAATTCTCCTTTTCATTTGCCATCAACAGAGCTTCGAAGAATGAAATTCTTTTCGAATGAATTCTCAAGAAAATCAATTCAATTTCCATAGTCAGTGAATGCATTCAATTTCATAAATCAACAATGAATGCAGTCCTTGGAATTCATTCGATTGAATGGGAAAAAATGAATGCATCCGATTTCTTGTTTATTCGATTTAGAAAAATCGAATGCATTCGATTTTTATCATTCCACTGCGAATGCAATCGATTTTTTAAGTATGTAGATAGACCAAAACGGAGCCAAATTTTGGTCCATAGTATCTCCGACTCTCTTTACATACGATGGCCCAAATGAGCCCTAATTTTTAATCCAAAAAAATTGGTGTTCCCGAAAATTTTAAAAATTCACATATCAACTGCCTACACGAAAAAATGTGTGAAGAGTGTTGGTGATACTATGGACAAAAAATTGTCTCCGTTTTGCATTATCTTGGTTAGTTTTTTAAGTTTTTTATGCAATGAATGATTAAGCCATTCGATTTTTCAAATTGAATAAAAATAAAATCGACTGCATTCGCATGTGAATGCATTCGATTTTTAAAAGTCGAATGAAAAAAAATCGTATGCATTCGATTTTTGAGAGTCGAATGAAAAATAAATCGAATGCATTCGCTATTTATAAATCGAATGAGTTTAAAGTGAATTCATTCAATTCGCTAAAATGTGATTGGGGAATGCAATCACTAAATTTTCATTCAGAATGCCAAATCGAATTAAGGAATGAAATCCTTCGAAGCTCTGGCCATGAATAGTGGCATCCGATCCTCAAAAAAAAATTGTAAAACTTGCAAAAAATATGGTTAAAATTAGCAAAAAAAACTGTAGTTTTGAACGTTGCAAAAACTTTAGTAACATTAGCAAAACTATTATGCTAACCAAAAAAAAAACTAGAAAAAAATGGTAAAATTACATCAATACCATTTAATTTTGGTAAAAAAATAACCTTAAAAAATTAGCAAAAAAAGGTAAAATAAGCAAATAAAAAAACGGTAAAAAAATACTAAAAATTTTGTAGCCTATTTTTGAGCATCAAATTCTCTACACGAAGTAATAGCAGCATCAACCATTAATACAGTTGTTGGACGGCTACTTTGCTTTGGTGTTGGCAGGATATTTTTTTGCGTTCTTTTCATGGTTCTTCACACTACAATACTTTAAACAAAAATTTTTTCTTAAAATTAAGAAAAAAATAAAAAGTATTACAATTTTTTAAACGAAAATACTAACATTTTTGCTAAAATTACTGTAAAATAAAAAAAAAAATATAGAAAAATTACCAAAAAATTGTTGTATTTTACTAATAGTAAACTACCAAAAAGTTCTGGCAAAATTAAATTTTTACAATTTTTTTTTTGCCAAAGTTTAGTTGACGTAAATTACCAAAATGAAAAGCTGCACCAAAATTACTACATGGAAATTTTATTAATATTTTTCCACGAATGTACTCTATATTGCGCAACTTTTGGCATACATTTAAAAAAAAATTTC
Organism: Pegoplata infirma; assembly: GCA_963921195.1. Classification (NCBI taxonomy): domain Eukaryota; kingdom Metazoa; phylum Arthropoda; class Insecta; order Diptera; family Anthomyiidae; genus Pegoplata; species Pegoplata infirma. Next base: position 258,906,505 of record OY992536.1, on the reverse strand, counting down.
AAATGCACTAAGATTGCAATCTTTAGCCGCTGGTAGCCAACTGGTTTTTTGTCCAAAACTTTTTTTGTTATTTTTCCCGTAAAAGGGTCTTAAATCCCCATCTTTTTAGGGGGCAAGCATTTTCAAATTCGAAAAAAACCGAATTCGGGACGCGCTAGTTATCATGTTAAAATCTGAAATCCTTTGAGGACCCCAAAAATGTCCCGCTACAAAAAAAAAAAATGTGTCCCGTAAATGTCTGAAAAGGTGGTATGTATAGCCCTATATGGAAATAAGAAAATTGCGTTTTTGGTTTTTAAATTTTTTAAAAATTTTCCTTCTTGTGTATTTTTTTATGGGCTATCGATTAAAATTTTTTATTTAAAAAAAATGTTCAGAACCTATTCTGAAAAATCAGAAGGGCATTTTGAAATCTTCATTTGAAATGAGTATTTTTTTAATTTTATTCCAATTTGGCATTCCCTGCCAAATCGGACACTTTGAATTTTTTTATTAGATTTTTCCAATTTTTTTCCAGTTTTTAGAAAAATTAGCACTTTTTTTGGTAAAATAGTACTTTTTAGAAAAGTGTTATAGCACCTTTAAGTAAAAAAAAGGACTTTTTTAGGAAAAAAGTACTTATTTAGAAAAAATGGTACTTTTTTAGAAAAAATTGTACATTTTTCCTAAAAAGTATTATTTAAGAAAATATGGTACTTTTTTTAGAAAAAAAGTACCTTTGTGGAAAAAAAAATTACCTTTTAGACTTTTTTAGAAAAAAATGGTACTTATTTAGAAAAAAAATTATTTTTTTCCTAAAAAGCAAAAGAAAGCATGGTACTTTTTTAAAAAAAAAAAGTACTTTTGTGCAAAAAAAATTTACTTTTTAGACAAAAAAGTATTTTTTTTTAGGAAAAAAGTATTTTTTTCTAATAGTAAAAATATAGTACTTTTTTAGAAAAAAAATACTTTGTTGGACAAAAAGTAGTTTTTAGAAAAAACAAGTAAAAAAGTTAAATTCGGCCATGCCGAATGTAGTGATACCATCCACAATTTCAAAAAGATTATTGCAAGAAACTTTATTTAAAAGGAAATTACTTTTGAAAAAAAAAATTCCGCGAAAAAATTTTTTGGTAAAAAAAAATCCGCGATTTTTTTCTTTTTTTTTGTAAAAAATATGTTCGTACTTGTTTAAATACCATTTCGTGTTTAATTATGTTTACATATGTCAACCAGAAGCCGAATTAAAGCATTTTGTATTTTTAGGTTATGTTGAATGTACTGAAATTTTTGAGGTGTGCTTACATTTTCGTTCATAACTTTTGAACCGCTGAACCGATATCGCTCAAATGCAATACCAAACTTCTCGGAAGAACTTCCAATAAATATGTATAGTTTCAGTCATCTCCGTGTAACATTTTGGCCGTGATCACCATTTCCACAGACAGACAGACGGACATCGCTAGAATGTCTTAAAATCGATCGGGGATCATGAATATATATACTTTATGTAAAATTGTACTTTTTTCCTAAAAAGTATTATTTAAGAAAATATGGTACTTTTTTTTTAGAAAAAAAGTACTTTTGTGGAAAAAAAATTTACCTTTTAGACTTTTTTAGAAAAAATGGTACTTATTTAGAAAAAATTTTACTTTTTTCCTAAAAAGTATTATTTAAGAAAATATGGTACTTTTTTTAAAAAAAAAGTACTTTTGTGCAAAAAAAAATTACTTTTTAGACAAAAAAGTAGTTTTTTTAGGAAAAAAGTACTTTTTTCTAATAGTAAAAATATAGTACTTTTTTAGAATAAAATACTTTGTTGGACAAAAAGTAGTTTTTAGAAAAAAAAATATTTTTTAGACAAAAGAGTAATGTTTTAGGAAAAAGGACATTTTCGAAAAAAGTAATTTTTTACTACTTCTTTTTTTAAAAAAGTACTTTTTTCTAAAATAAGTATTTTTTAAAGTACTTTTTTTGTAAAAATGTAGTATTAAAGTACTTTTTTTTAGAAAAGAACTTTCTTAGGAAAAAAGTTATTTTTTTTAGAAAAAAAGTACTATTTTTTAGAAAAAGTACTTTTTTTTAGAAAAAATAACTTTTATAGAAAAAGTACCCTTTTTTAGACAAAAATTACTTTTTTTAAAAGTAGTAAAAAATTTACTTTTTCTAAAAAGTACTTTATTTTCTTAAATAATACTTTTTAGGAAAAAAGTACCATTTTTTTAAAAAAAGTTTTTATTTCTTAAAACAGTGGAGGTCGGACTCATTTGTCACCTCTCTTATACTAACTGTAAACAAATTGTGAAAATCTAAAAAAAAAAATTGACTTAAGTTCTAATTTTCCAACTGCTCTGTAAGTTTATGCCCACCTTTTTGAAAAATATCTGGGTATTTACCAATTTTTACCCAATTTACCTATTTTACCGGGTATTTACCATTTGGGTATTTACCCTTTGCCAATCTCTATGTATTTTTTTAAAAAAATATTCTATTTGTTACCATTTTGCTAGTTGGCAGCGTGCTAGACTATGAAACAGGGTGTCGCGGGTTCGACTCCCAGCAAACCCTTGGTCGATTTCGCTACAACGAGACGACGCACAGAGGGTTGAAATGTACCAAAAGTGAGGATTAATTCAAAAGCTGAACTTTATCCTACACATTCGTGTGTTGTACTGGGTGAAAGGTAATTAAATTCTACATCACTATTTGCCAAAAAACTTTTGTTTTGAGTAACTTACTCTATCGACTGTGAGCTGTCAAAGTCAAATAATTTTTCAAAATTTTTCGTGCCGTGCCTGAAACTGAAAATTGAGATATTTTGGGTGCTGATAATTCTTATTAAGCGTTCTAAAAGTAATTTTATTAAAATTGAACCATCAACTTCAGGTATTTGGCTACATAATTGCATTAATATTTTTTAGATAAATGTTTTGCAAATATTTTTAATATTTTTTTTTAAAAAGTGCTCCATATTTGGGGTATTTTCGATATATACACAGAGTTTCAACAAATTTCTTGTTGCGATCCAGCAAATTTTATTAAGTGATATTTTAATATTTAGTATTTTAGCTTATATATTCCATACCAAACTTTTGCAGAGGCACCGCGTTTTTTTACTTATTAAAATTTTTGTGAAAGAACTCCAGTTGCTAAAAAAAAGCTGAAAAACATATGAGAAAGGGCATTATGGGAGACCCCTTAGTTAGAGGAGATACGGGGTGCGTACGTTGAAAAAAAGTTGGGGATGAAAAAATAATGATATTTGATCTCACATTTCACCCTCTAGGAGCCAGCATGGAGCGGCAGCAACTGATTTCATTAAAAAAAAATGTGTATGGGGACCACCTTAAGGGTTGGATATACAGGGTAGGTATATTCTAAGAAAATGTTTGGGTTAAAAAAATATTGGGGGTTGGTCACATATTCGACATCTCTAGGGGCACCCTTGTGGCAGTTAGAGCTGTATGAGCAGATTTTATAAAAATGACATTTTGTATGGGAGCCCCATTATCGAGTGGAGATACGGTATAAGTATGTTCCAAAAAAATGTTGGGGGGTAAAAATTAATGGTGGTCGGTCTTAGTGGATACCACTCTAAGACGCACCATGGGAGTGGTAGGAGCTAATTTCATAAAACAAATTTATAAAAAATAAAAATAAATTTGGTGGGGACCACCTTAAGGGTTAATGATAGAGGGTAGGTATATTCTAAGAAAATGTTGGATTTAAAAAAATATTGGGGGTCGGTCACACATTTGCATTTCTAGGGGAACCCTTGGAGCAGTTAGAGCTGTAGGAGCAGATTTTATAAAAATGGCATTTTATATGGGAGCCCCATTATCGAGTGGAGATTCGATATAAGTATGTTCCAAAAAATGTTGGGGGTAAAAATTAATGGGGGTCGGTCCTATTGTCTAATACTATAAGACGCACCCTGGGAGCGGTAGGAGCTGATTTCATAAAATAAATTAAAAAAAAAAAATAAAAAACAATTGTATGGGGACCACCTTAAGTGTTAAAGATAGAGGGTAGATATTCTAAGAAAATGTTGGGATTGAAAATATATTTGGGGTCGATAACACATTTGACATCTATTGGGGCATTATTGGAGCAGATAGAGCGGTAGGAGCCAATTTTTATAAAAAGGTTATATCTTCTTTTTTAATAAAAAAATATTTTCTATAATTTTTTTTTCGGTAAAACATTTTTTTTTTACTAAATAATGTAAAGTTAGTCTAAAAAATATAAATATTTATAATAAAGGGCTTTTCTGAATTAATCCCCAGTTTACATATGTTTCAACCCACTGTGCGACGGTCATTAGTTCTTGGTTAGGATCAAATTATTAAAAATGATTTGTAAATAAATTGGAAAAATAAATAAAAACAGGTCATTGGATCAAATTATTATACCCTCCAACTACAGTATGGGGGTATACTCACTTTGTCATTCCATGTGTAACGCATAAAAATATCGGTCTAGGACCCCATAAAGTATATATATTTATGATCAGTGATCGATTCTAAGAAATTCTAGCGATGTCCGTCTGTCCGTCTGTAGTTTACACGATGCAGTCCAAAATAAAATAGCTAGACTCCCGACATTCGGCACAAATATGTCTTATGTTCCTAGACAGGCTAAGTTCGTAAATGAGCAAAATCGGACCAGGGGGAAAAAAGTTCCCCCTTGAAGAACTAAACCAACCTCTGAAAAATACCATTTATATACATGATTTTTTGTGTTTTTGTTTAACAAATGCAACATTTTTATGCTACAAGAAAATCAAAGTCCTGCATTTGGACCCAGCCAATTATAAAATGTGGGTTTTTTCGGTCCGCCCCCCTTTTATGGGCGTGAAATATTTTTTTTTTTTTTAAATAATGATAAACTTGAATTTCTTTAGTGCAAAAAGCATTAGAATGAATTTTTAAACACATATTCGAGAGAAAATTTGCCCCCCCCCCCCAATTACCCTACCGACCCCCCCCCCCAAAAAAAAAGAAAACGCTCCTGCAATTTTATTTTTTTGCATGTTGGAGGGTATAAAAGATTCGGCACAGCCGAATTAAACACTGTTACTTATTATATTATTATATTTGCATAAAAATAAAATTCTCAGCCTGTTACTTTTAATAAATTTTTTTTAAATATTTATTTTTTTCAACACTTACGTAACATTTGTCTGTTAATTTAAATTGCAACCACAAATTAAATTGTCATTATTACAACATTAAGCAATTCATTTACTTACATGCAAATATTTGTAATTAATTTAATGCATTTATTTAGTTTAACATCATAAAAAAAATACTACTATAAAAAATAAAACTTCTTGTATAAATAAATTCAAGTATTTAAATGGTCATTGACATTGTAATTACAGAACATGATTTATAGTCTCAGTTAGTCAGTCATGATAGTAAAAACTTTAAAAACCTTGTGAACAAATAAAACAAGAAGAAATAAAATTTAAATAAAAATGAAACCCCATTTTTTAAGTTAAACCAATGTTACTTACATTTGGGTGTTGGTTTTTTTTTATTTTATTCTCGAAATGTACAACATAGATTTCATCTCTAAATAGTAAAATTACATTATCTTAATTACACAATGGCAAGAATGGAGAATATACGAATATTCAATGTATATGATATGGAATGAAAGGAATTTAAAGGTATGAGTTCTTTGAAATTAGTATAAAGTCACCCAAAATGCAAACGAATGTGCAAATTCAATCAAATTTTTGATTGAAATTCCTCCAATTAAGAAAATTGTTATACCAATCATCAAATTGTAGGTGATTGATTGAAAATTTTTTTCAATTAAACAATTTTTCGATTTTGATCAAAACTTTTATAAATTTTTTTATTTATAGTCAATCAAAATAATGATTGATTTACCGAAACAATTGAAAGCATATGATAAAATTATCAAAAACTTCAACTTTTTTGCTTTCCAATATGTTGCCAACAAAAAAAAATAAAAAAACAAGTAAGAAAATTATAGTCGGTCAAGACCGACCATATAATACCCTACACCAGAGTTTCCCGGACCATGGGTCCCAAGTTCAAACATGGACTGATTAGATCTATATTTTGTCAAATCTTTAATAAGTGTAAAAAGCAACCACTAATCAAATTTGAGTGGAATAGGCTTCTTTTTGTTGACAATAAATCGCTTCAACTGAATATCGGGCGAAATTTCCACATGGGACCTAAGTCCAAAATGGTCCGATGATAATTAGATTTGATAAGATTATTAAAGTACGCGTTTAACATACACAAACAGAATTTTAATTAAATATTTTCTATTTTCTTGAAAATTGAGAGATTTATGTGAAAATCGGGAAGGTGGTTTGTATGGGGGCTACTAGAAGAACTGGTTCGATTTCTTTAAAATTCGGAATGGTGATTTGTGTGTATAAAACATTAATTCCTGCCAAATTTTGAAAAGATACCTATTAAAATGCGACTATTAGAGTCATTTGAGCCAAAACTAAAGAGGACCTTTGTATGGGGGCTAGGTCTAAATATGGACCGATTTTTTCCAATTTCAATAGGCTTCGTCCTTGGGCCAAAAGAGGCTTAAGTTTTAAATTTCAAGTCAATTGCTGGAGAATTGCGACCTGTATCGTGTTTACACCGTTTACATGGACAGACAGACGGACGGACGGACAGACGGACGGACGGACGGACATCGCTAAATCGACTAAAAAGTGATTATAAGTCGATCGGTATACTTAAAAGTGGGTCTAGGACCAATATTTCGGGTAGTTACAAACATCAGCACAAACTCATTATACCCTGTACCACAGTGTGGTGTATGGTATAAACAACAAAACCCGATTATTTTGTATATTTTTGAATTAATCAATTCAAATAAATTGAAGCGAAACAAGTAAAAAAGTTAAATTCGGCCTTGCCGAATGTAGTGATACCCTCCACAATTTCAAAAAGATTATTGCAAACAACTTTATATAAAAGGAAATTACTTTTGAAAAAAAAAAAAATTGTAAAAAAAATTTCCGCCAAAAAAAATTTGGAAAAAAAAACGCGATTTTTTTTTTTTTTTGTCAAAAAATATGTTCTTACTTGTTTAAATACCATTTTGTGTTCAATTGCGTTCACATATGTCAACCAGCAGCCGAATTAAAGCATTTTGTATTTTTAGGTTATGTTGAATGTACTAAAATTTTTGAGGTGTCCTTACATTTTCGTTCATAACTTTTGAACCGCTGAACCGATATCGTTCAAATGCAATACCAAACTTCTCGGGAGAACTTCCAATATATATGTTAAGTTTCAGTCATCTCTGTGAGATATTTTATCCGCGAGAGCATTTTCCACAGACAGACAGACAGACGGACAGACGGACAGACGGACAGACGGACATCGCTAGAATGTCTTAAAATCGATCGGGCATCATGAATATATATATACTTTATGGGGTCCCAGACCGATATTTCGATGAGGTTCAAACGGAATGACAAACTTATATATACCCTCTATCACTAAGTGGAGGGTATAAAAATCTGGTATGTTGAAAATATGTAATTCGACAGTTAAAGAAAATAACAAAATTTTTAATCAAAGGATTGGAGAAAATGAAATAAACTAGTCTTTTATTTATTTTTAAAAATACCTGACCTTGAAAGCCCAATTTAGAAAATTCTAAAAAAATTTAACAAAATCAATATATAAAAAGGTCGATACACACAAAAAATTGTTGGCTAAAAATTTTCAATTAAATGTATTGATCAACAAAATTTAAATGAGTCAATCAATGTTTTGATTAAAATTTTTGCTATTTTTTGTTACAAATTTTCAACATACCAGATTTTTTTTTCTCTTTAATTTATTTGAATAGATTAATTCAAAAATATACAAAATAATCGGACTTTACTTTTTTTTATTGTTGGCAACATATTGGAAAGCAAAAAATATGCATTTTTTGATAATTTTGTCATAAGCTTACAATTCATTTGTTAAACCAATCATAATTTTGATTGACTTTAAACAAAAAATTGATCAAATTATTGATCAACATTGAAAAAATGTTTGATTGAAAAAAATTTCAATCAATCACCTACAATTTGATGATTGGTATAACAATTTCTTTAATTGGAGGATTTTCAATCAAAAAATTGATTGAATACGCGTTTTTGTTGATTGAAATTCGTTTCAAATTTTTTCTGTGTAAAAATTAAACATTTCAAAAAAAAAAAAAAATTGATTGATTGATTTATTTATTTAAAATTTGTTGATTAATAGATTTCATTGAAAATTTTTCGCCTACAATTTTTTGTGTGTAATTCATTATACCCTCCTTACTTTTTCATTTCGTGAGTAACACATAGAAATATCGGCCGGAGATCCCCTTAAGTATATGGGGCATTCCATGTCAAATCGGACACTTTGAAAATTTTTTTTTTTAGATTTTCCCAATTTGTTTACAGTTTTTAGTACCCTTCAAAAACTCCTTCGTGGTAAATTTTCAGATTTTTTTGATGACCCGTTCAAAAGTAGTTTGTTCCTTTACTCAAACTTCTTTTATTCATAACTTTTTCAATAATGGTCGAAATTTAAATTTTTTTTTTTTCAAAATTTTTGTTTTTTTACGTACTTTTTAAAAAAAAATCAAAAAAAAACTCTTAAAAGCTCTATAGTATGCGATTTTTAAGTTTTAAAATCTAAATCTCATTTTTGAAATATTTTGTACTCTTCTACTTAGGGAGTGGAGATAGGGAGTAGGTATGTTTTAGAAAAATGTTGTAGGGTAAAAATAAATGGGGGGTCTCACTAATGACCCTTCTCGGAAGCACCATTGGACCGGTAGAAGCTGATTAAATAAAACAAATTTACAAAAAATAAAAAAAAATTGTATGGGGACCGCCTTAACAGTTAAAGATAGAGGGTAGGTGTGTTCAGAAAAAGTGTTTGGTCTAAAAAAAAATTGTGGGTCGGTCATACATTTTGTTGCTCTAAGGACACTTTTAGGGCAGTTAGAGCGGTAGGAGCAAATTTTAAAATATGTCGTTTTGTGTGGGAGCCCCCTTAGAAATTGGAGATAGGGTATTAGTTTGTTCCAAAGAAACGTTTAGACGTAAAAACTAATGGGGTCGGTCTTGGAAATGACCCCTCTATGACGCACCATTGGAGCAGTAGCAATGATTTGAAGATTGGAAAATTACAATAATTTTTTTTAAAAAAATTAAAAAAAATAGTAATAATCGTTAACTCACGATCCTCCTGGGCAAAAAATTTGTAGAATCGATAAAAGTTTTAAACAAAAAAATTTCAAAAAAATCGAAGAGTACAAACATTTTCAAAAATGAGATTTAAATTTTAAAACTTAAAAATCGTAAACTAGAGCGCTTTTAAGAATTTTTTGGGATTTTTTTTTAAAAGTACGTAGAAAAACCAAAATTTTTTAAAAAAATTTGAAATTTGAATCATTAGTGAAGAAGTTTGAGTAAAGGAACTAACTACCAATTTTTAAAAATTCGATATATTTTGAACGGGTCATTAAAAAAATCTGAAAATTTACCACGAAGGAGTTTTCGAAGAGTACTAAAAACGGTAAACAAATTAAGAAAATCTAAAAAAATTTTTTTCAAAGTGTCCGATTTGACATGGAATGCCCCACATGCTTTATGGGATCCTAGACCGATATTTTGATGCGTTACACACGGAATGATAAAGTTAGTATACCACCATATTGTAGCTGGAGGGTAAAACAAGTAGAAAAGTTAAATTCGACTTGCTCGAGTCCATGAATACCCTCCAAAATGCTTTTCTTAAGTAAAAAAATTAACAATTTTGTTTAGAAATATTTTATTTTGAGTAAAAAACTTTTTTTAGTCATTATTGTAAAAAAAAAAATGTTTGGTTTTAAAATTGTTTTTTGAGTGTAAAATTATTTTTGGGTGTAATTTTGTTTTAGTTTAAAAATATTTTTGAGTGACAAAAATACGTTGTGAAATATTTTTGTGACTTGTCAATGTTTCTAAAACTTGTTTAACGGGTTTTTAACACGTGAATTTAAGGTGAAACCAATCACAAATTTACGGTTTTGCTTATAACTTCGAAACCACTAAACCGATATTGCTGAATATCAAAATCAATACCAACCAGACTTAGGGGAACGACAAATATATATGTCAAGCTTTAGCAGCCTCAGGTTTGTTTTTTGATAGGTAGCGTGTTTTATATCTCCGAAATTCGCGTGAAATCCTTGCCGAAATTTACTGTTTTGCTTAAAACTTCTGAACCACTGGACCGATTTCACTGAATTTAAATACCAACCTGACCAGGTAAATTACCGACATATATACAAAATTTGACACGACAGACAGACGGACATCTCTAGATCGACTTAAAATCGATCGAGGATAGGATCATGAATAAATATACCTTATGAGTAGAGTTTGCAAAACGATTAAAATCGTAATCGTAATCGCGATTAATCGCACCAATTAATCGTAATCGTAATCGACAAAAAAATCATGCGATTACGATTAAAATGTTTCTATGAAAAACACTGGTTTTATAACGAATTAAAATCAGTTCCAAAATTTTTTGAAACCCATTTTTAAATTTTTTATTAAAATTATTTGTCAAAAAAAATAAATTAGTGTTAAAAACGATTACTTTCTGGACAATTTCAAACAAAAATCATTGATTCTGGAATGTTAAGTAGACTGGAAAGTTTTGATGGGTTGGGTTAAAGAGTTTTGTTTTTAAAATATACTCAAAAGGCTTTGGTCAAAAAATTTGGAAATGAAATTTTGTCAAAAAACTTAATTTTTTCATACTCTGACCGCTAGTTGACTAATGATGCCTTGTAAATTTTTTAAATAAATTTCCTCACAAGAGCTAACTGGCCATCGGCAGGTATTCTGACACGACCCCGCAGAAGGATTGGTAAACTGGAAGCAGCTTTTGAAAAGAAATCATGATCCGAAGAGCGAATCCAATTCAGTCACTGCTTACAAGGGAAGTATCTCAACCCTTATGAACCGATTTGCCTGAAACTTAAAATATATATTAAAGAGACGAATTTAAGGTTGGGGTGTCTCGGCTTATCGGCCATATCGGTGTTTAAAAATTTCGTTGTCCCCTTATGAAACCATGTGGACCTTCGGGAAAATTTTGATAACTTCCGAACTAGCAGGAATATCATCTAGTGCAAAAATACGGGTCGACTTAAATTTAATAAAGATTATTTCTTATCCATATGGATATCGTAGGTCTATGTCTTCACATAAGTACCCCCCAAAATTTACACATTTTCTTGAAAAAAATATTTAAAGAAGCCGAATTTTTACAAGATTATGCCACCGTTGGATAGGCATTAAAAAAACCTTTCTTCTCATATGAAATCATCATATAGTTTCTTAAAAAGAAATGACTGAAAAATCCAAAAAACGATTTTTTCGCCATTTTTTGACCCATGTTTTGAACCCCTAAATCCCCGATATGGCCGATAAGCCGAGACACCCCAACCTTAAAATTGTCTCTTTGATATATATTTTAAGTTTCAGGCAAATCGGTTTATAAGGGTTAAGATACTTCCCTTGTTAGAGTACTTTTTAGTAGCAAAGATAAAAAGCTATTATGACCAAGTAAAATCATGTATCTATTTAGCACTGATTGAAGCACTCTTTGTAGAGTTTATTATCTTTATTTTATCAAGCGCAATAAAGATGTACGAAAATCTAGTATTTTTCTCCAAAAATCTATTTGATCATTTAAAAAGTGTTGAAGATGTCAAAAATTAAAGTATGTGTGAAATTTTATCAACAAAGAATTTTAATTATAAGTTTTAAAAAAGTCTTAACAAAAAATTCTCAAGGGCGCTCTAGCGCAATGACATACTAAAAAAAAACCGTGGTGCCAAAATCTCGAATAATTTTTACTGGGAAAGTTTCAAAGCTTTAAATTTCTTTCTTAAAAATAATAGTTTTTGTTCTTAAAAATACATTCTAAAATGTCAATTTCAAAAGATTTTTTAAAAGATATTCCAACTCAAATTATTTAAAAATTTCGATTAATCGTAATCGCGATTAACAGCAATTTTTTTAATCGTAATCGCGATTATGAAATATCTCGATTATTTGCAAACTCTACTTATGAGGTATTTCGAGGTGTTACAATTGGATTGGCAAACTTATATATATATACCTTCTATCACTACAAAAAAGGAGTAAGAAGTTTGAGAAAAGAAACAAACTCAGAGTTTTTGAAAATTCGATATCTTTTGAACGGGTCATCAACAAAATCTAAAAATTTAGTTATTTAGCCAAATCGGACATGACATATAAATTATTGGGTCTCTGACCGATATTTCGATGTTTTACACACGAAATGAAAAAGTGAGTATTCCCCGATACTGTAGTTGGAGGGTATAAAAAAGTACTAAAGTAAATTTTTTGCTCTCTAAAGTTCTCCAAAAAGTTTCTTTAGCCAATTTCAATTTTTACGAATTTATCCTTTAAGACTCTGCTGTGATTGCATTTTAGAGAATGAAGCAACCATTACCTCTTGGGAATTCGATTTTAGTTTTTTTTGTTTTTGTACTGATTTTATATGCACTTTACAAAAGTTTTTTGAACAACTAGTATTTTTTTCTGCTACTGCTGTTTGTGCATGACGTTCTAAACTTTTATGTAGAATCCGGTTGGGATTTTTTGTTTTTGTATTTTGTCGTTGTTCTCCCCTTTTTGATTTAGAAGTTAATTTATTCATGAGTCGTTTTCAATGCATTTTTGCAATTTATTTACTCTTGCGATTAATGTAAAATTTAGCAGCCAGCCAGCACCACCAACCAACCAGCCAGCCAGGCAACCAGTCAGCACCAGCAGCAGCAGCAGTAGTGTCACCAACTGATTGTACCACCACCCCCAGCAGCAACCAAACCAACCAAACCAACCAAACACCAGCATTTACTAAACAGAACAGCGATTTTTAGATTTGCATTTAAATTTAAAATTAATGCATTTCAATATTACGATGTTATTTAAGTTTGTCCATATTTTTTAATTTTTTGTTTTATATTTGTCATTGGCGCTAAAAGAGGTGATAAAGAGTTTGGTTTATGGGATATGTCAGAAATTATAAGAATAATTGACATTGGGGTTATTTTTTAAGAACATACATAAGTTGTAAGATTTTAATAGGAAAATGAAATGTCTGGGAATTGCACTCAAAATAATAACTCTGTTAAATTATAGAAAAACTCTGCTAATTTAACAGAATACATCATACATTTCCAGCTAGCAACATTTTTTGTCAATTTTGCTACTAAACTCCGTTAAATGATTTTTACAAAAGAAACTGTTAATTTACAGAGTTTATAGTAATATATTGGTTAAATATGGGCGCCTTAAATATCCCTACTTATCAAGTCTATACCTACTTAAATTTGTATGGAAAGTTTATAACAAACTCGAAAAAACACACCTAAGTAAGAGTGTTAAATTCGGCTGTGCCGAATCTTTTATACCCTCCAACATGCAAAAAAATAAAAAAAAAAAATGCATGGGCGTTTTATTTTTTTGGGGGGGAGGGGTCGTGGTGATTGGGGGGGGGGCAAATTTCCTCTCGAATATGTGTTAAAAAATTCATTCTTACGCTTTTTGCACTAAAGAAGTGCAAGTTTATCATAATTTTATTTTTTTTATTCTACGCCCATAAAGGGGGGGGGGGGGGGGGGCGGACAGAAAAAACGAAATTTTCTAATTCTCAGGGTCCAAATTCAGGACTTTGAACTTCTTGTAGAAAAAAAATGTTGCATTTGTTAAACAAAAAGACAAAAAATCATGTAAAAAAATGATATTTTTCAGAGGTTGGTTTAGTTCTTCAAGGGGGAACTTTTTTCCCCCTGCTCCGATTTTGCCTATTTCCGAACTTAACCTGCCTAGGACCATAAGACATATGCGTGCCAAACTTGAGGAGTCTAGCTCTTTTATTTTGGACTGTATTGTGTTAACTACAGACGGACGGACATCGCTAGAATGTCTTAGAATCAATCACTGATCAATAATATATATGTGGGCATTACTTCTTGGAGGTGTACTGTATTCTACTTTATTTTATGTTTGTATCTTCTATCATGTTATTTTCAATATTTGTCTTTTCAATATTTTTGATTTGTTTAAAAAATAATTCAGTCTTTGTAAAATTTTTTGGAAATAAACAACATTTTTATTAAAAGATATTTACATTTGGGGGCTCAACTAAACTGTAATTTTGAAGAAGAATAAAGAAGATTGAAGACGATTTTAAGAAGATATTAAAGACGAGTTTTAAAGAAGCGCAATGGAAGGAGGAAAATTACTTTTTTCAGCAGTAGATAAGATGTCTGTTGCAGAATTGAGAGGAGAATTGGAAAAGCGTAAGGTATCAGTAGTTGGATCTAAAGCTGTATTAAAGTTTCGGCTAATGAACCTGGTTGCGACCGAAACCGAAAATGTAGAAGATGAGGCCATTGAAGAAGCTGAAACGTCAAATACAGAAACTGTTGTTAATATTGGGAATGCGCCACTAGGCGGTCAAGGAAGTACACCGGTGGTAATGGTTAACAGTTTTGGAAGGTCAGGAAGCGTTTTAAGTTTTAAAGATGTGGAGGGGGCAGTAGACGTTTTTACTGGTGAAGATCCGAATATAACCGTGAAGTATTGGGTTGAAACTATGGATGACATGGTAAGATTGTGTAAATGGTCGGATAAGGAGGCAATTATTTATGCGAAAAAGCTACTAAGAGGGGCTGCAAAAACTTTTATGATGAGACAACGGAATATTCGTTCGTGGAATAACTTTAAAGTAAAAATTGAAAGTGAGTTTCGGGTAGAAATTAATAGCCGCGACATCCATGAAAAAATGAGAAATAGAACAAAAAAGCGGACAGAATCATGGAGAGCATATTTCTATGATATGTGTGAACTAGCAGATTCCATAGACTTAGACACGACTTCTACTATTGGTTACATTGTTGCAGGTGTACAAGATGAAACTATGGACAAGATGATGCTGTATGGAGCCCGTAGTATTGAGGATTTAAAATCAAAATTTATTGAATATGAAGGAGTCAAAGCATCTAAAACTAATGCACAGAATTGGTCAAAATGTTTTAGCTGTGGAGTAAATGGACACACAGCCAATAATTGTCCTAATGCTGGCCAAGGGATGAAATGTTTCAAGTGCAATAGTTATGGTCATATTTCAAACAATTGTCCCATGAATTTGAACGTAGGATATCAAGCTCAAGCCCTCCGTTCTCGGGATACCATAAATGTGGTTGCGGAATCGCGTATCTGTCCGGATGTTAAGGTGGAAATAAATTCGTTTGCGTTTGGTGCTTTAGTTGATACAGGCAGCTCTGTAAATTTATTAAACAATAAGATTTATAATGTGATTGGATGTCCTAAGATGGAACGTACTACAGAAATTTTTATTGCGATCGGAGAAGAAAAAGTATCACCAATTGGAATTGTTTATACCACAGCATGTGTAAATATGAGGTAAGATTTTATGTAATACCTGAAAACACAACCTGTGATGTAATTTTGGGACGTGAGTTTTTGAAAAATTGTGATCTAAGTATGAGTAAAGGGAGTCTATCACTAAAGAAGATCGTTAATTTATCAAATTCTGAAAAACCTGTTAGAACTTGTGGTAATAGTATTGATGTCAGAAAAAATGAAATTGAGTTGAACACGGATTTCGTTTGTTGTGTGGATTTCGCTAAAGACGGGGTTAAAATTCCAAATGTTGAACAGTCAACGTATCAACGCCAGAGCAGCAGTACAACTGGAAGATTATCTGGGATAAAGGCAAAATTTAAAAAGATAAAAGCTTTAAATGCGAAAAGAACGACGTTTGTCACAGGTAACCCAAAAAAGGTAGTACATAAACCATATAAAAGCAGTTTGCAGTTTGAAAATGTGAAATATAATCGGGGACCGATTTTGGTCAGGATTGGCCGTGTTTACTTCTTGGAGGTGTACTGTATTCTACTTTATTTTATGTTTGTATCTTCTATCATGTTATTTTCAATATTTGAATAGTTCATGCGAATAAAGACGAATAGACCATTTGTAGAATTTTACAGGAGACAATAAAAACGCAGGAAACGGTTAAAAAATAATATTTTTGTCAACTTTTTGGTATTAGCTTAAAGATTTAGGTCACATCTACCTATATACAAAATTTTAGTAAGGTATTCGAAAGAGAACTTGCCAAAAATTGGACATAAATTTTTTGCTTAAATGGAAAAAGGGCGAATATCCAAAAAAATGTATTGAAATTTGAATAAAAATGTGTTATTTTACAGCAGATTTTGACTACATTTTCATGAGACTTGCAATACTTGACGAACTATGGTTGGTATTTGTTTGTAACACTTTAAGGACTTCAAGGATACACTTTTTAAGGATTGCCAGGACATGCAAAAATTTTTTATTCCTGCCATTTGATGCAGTAGTAATTCATTATGACACTAAATACATTTTTAGGAATTATAATATTAACCCTTGACTGCATATTACGACGTAACATAAAAGGACATGAAAAATTTTTGGTTTTTATTCCAGACATTGGATGCAGTATTAACACTTAAAGTTTGTATGTGCTAAGATTGTTTTTTTTTGTGTACAATTTCAAATTTTAGCTAATATCAATTTTAAACTCGCAGCTAAATAATTTTTATATAATATTTTGTTATGGATGGATATTCGCCCTTTTTGCTTTCCACACTTTAAAGTCTTGTAACTCAAGAACGGTAAAATTTTTTGCCAATATAATAAGTGTGGTTTGTTCCTCGTAATGTTCTTTTAACACATTGGTACCGAAAGTAAAATTTTTGTATGTTTTTGTGTTGTATTTAATCAAAATTGTGCGTTAGTTTACTCCCAATTTAAACAAAAATATAAAAATATACGAATTATTGCACTTTCAAAGTATTTTTTTTAGCCTTAAAAGTCAAAATTTCCCCAAAATTTCTGCATAGGATTGTAGGGCTCTGCTAATAAAATGCATTTATGCAAAAAAACGTGTTTGCGAAAAAGTGGTCTATTCGTCCTTATTCGCATGAACTATTCATTTGTCTTTTCAATATTTTTGATTTGTTTAAAAAATAATTCAGTCTTTGTAAAATTTTTTGGAAATAAACAACATTTTTATTAAAAGATTTTTACATATATGGGGCATTCCATGTGAAATCGGACACTTTGAAAAAATTTTTGTTCAGATTTTCCCAATTTGTTAACAGTTTTTAGTACCCTTCGAAAACTCCTTCGTGGTAAATTTTCAGATTTTTTTTGATGATCCGTCCAAAAGATATCGAATTTTTAAAAATTGGTAGTTTGTTCCTTTACTCAAACTTCTTTTACACATAACTTCTTCAATAATGCTCCAAATTTCAAATTTTTATTTTCAAAATTTTTGTTTTTTACGTACTTTCTAATCCAAAAAATTCTTTAAAGCGCTCTAGTATGCGATTTTTAAGTTTTAAAACTTAAATCTCATTTTTGAAAATGTTTGTACTCTTCGATTTTCTTGAAATTTTTTTGTGTAAAAGTTCTATCAATTCTACAAATTTTTTGCCCAGGAAGATCGTGGGATAACGATTATTACTATTTTTTTAAATTTTTTGAAAAAAATTTATTGTAATACTGCTCCAATGGAGCGTCATAGAGGGGTCCTTTATAAGACCGACCCCCATTAATGTTTACGTTTTAACATTTCTTCGAAACTAACTAATACCCTATCTCCAGTTTCTAAGGGAGCCCCACACAAAATGACATTTTTGAAAATTTGCTCCAACCGCTCTAACTGCCCTACGAGTGCCCTTAGAACAATAAAGTGTATGACCGACCCACAATATTTTTTTAGTCCAAACATTTTCTCTGAACACACCTACACTCTATCTTTAACTATTAAGGCGGTACCCATAATTTTATTTTTATTTTTTGGAAATTTGTTTTATTTAATCAGGTTCTACCGGTCCAATGGTGCGTCCGCGAGGGGTCGTTAGTGAGACCGATCCTCATTTAATTTTACCCTCCAACATTTTTGTAAAGCATACCTATGCCCTATCTCCACTCCCCAAGCAGGCTCCCATACAAATTACAGTTGGAGCAAATTTTATAAAAATTTTATTTTGAATGGAAGACCACTTAGGAAGTGGAGATAGGGCGTAGGTATGTTTTACAAAAATGTTGGAGGGTAAAAATAAATGGGGGTCGGTCTCACTAATGGCCCCTCTCGGACGCACCATTGGACCGGTAGAAGCTGATTAAATAAAACAAATTTACAAAAAATAAAAAAAAATTTATGGGGACCGCCTTAACAATTAGAGATAGAGGGTAGGTGTGTTCAGAGAAAATGTTTGGACTAAAAAAATATTGTGGGTCGGTCATACATTTTGTTGCTCTAAGGTCAGTTAGAGCGGTTGAAGCAAATTTTAAAAAATCGTTTTGTGTGGGAGCCCCCTTAGAAATTGGAGATAGGGTATTAGTTTGTTCCAAAGAAATGTTAAGACGTAAAAAGTAATGGGGGTCGGTCTTATAAAAGATACCTACCTCTATGACGCACCATTCGAACAGCAAAAATAATTTTAAGATAGGAAAATTACAATAAAATTTTTTCAAAAAATTTAAAAAATAGTAATTGTGATGTTAATTATTCAGTGTCTTATTATTAACTGAAAACTCTGTATTTACAATGTATTCTTTAATGCTAATTTATACATGATTTTTATACAACTAAGAAAGAGATAAATATATTTTTAGTACAAAGTAAAGAATAATTACCGTTATTCTTTACTTTTGTCTTATTATTATTATTTATCATATATTTGTTTAAGTGACATTTGCAATAATGTTAACATTAGTAAATGTTAACATAACTAATAATGTTGAGATTAGTAAACGTTAACATTACTTACACAGAAAAAAATAATTCATACCTGTTATTAATTTGTTCATAAATAGTATGAATTCAACATGACTTTTTTTTCCCAAACTTTTTTCATGCTGAGCATGAATTTATTCATACATATTATAAACAAATTCATGAAGGGTTTATTGATCAAATTTATGCATTTTAGCTATATTAAACAGATAAATTAAAATGTTTTTAATATTTCCCGATTGAATACAACTAATTTATTTAAAAGAACCGTCTTGTCTGCGTCCATTACAAAATAAAACATGTAATAGCTGCTAATAAACTTAAAACTACCAAAATTTTAGTAAGATATTTATTTCAAAAATGGTAAATTATTTGTACACATTAGAAAATCATTAGCGGTTCTCACCCTTGATAGAAAACATGAACAGAATCGGAGAAATGAAGAAAACAAGAAAATGTTTGGCAGATACAACAACAAAATACATGTATTTCTGTCAAACATTTTCTTGTTTTCTTTATTTCTCCGATTCTTTTTTTGTTTTCTATCAAGGGTGAAAACCGCTATTGTAACGTGGATTGCACACAGTAAGAAAGCCGTGAAAAGTGCAGTTATTTCAATATTTTAACGTTGGACTTTCATGTCATCTTTGATTAAAACCACTTGTTTTACAGAAAGCTATTCAATTTGGGCAATTCCGAGGACAATTCCGAGCTTCCACGAGGCGGATAATTTTATTATTTTCCTTTTTTTCTTTTTCCCAGCAGAGACTTCTTTCTAAGATAAAGTTGTAATAAGTACACAATTAGAAATGCGGTTTTTTAAAGTTATCCTTTAAAGTTAATCTTACCTTTATCACGTAGGACAACATGGTGTTCACAAAAGCGTCTGCTATTTTTATTTTGTTGCAATTTTTGTATTTTTTTCAAGAAACAAAATAATAATATTTTTTTGACATGTAGATTTTTATTTAAACAAAATAGATTTTTCAATATTTTTGAAATTAAAAAATAAGTACGTAAAAAGTAGGAATTTGTTCATACATATTAAAAACAGAAATCAATGAATCTAACTCATACTATTAATGTACAAAATTTTTTCTGTGTATAATGTTACGTTACAGTAATTATCGTTATCCCACGATCCGCCTAGGCAAAAAATTTGTAAAATCGATAGATGTTTTACACAAAAAAAAAAATCAAAAAATCAAAGAGTACAAACATTTTCAAAAATTAGATTTAAATTTTAAAACTTAAAAATCGCTTACTAGAGCGCTTTTAAGAATTTTTTAGGATTTTATTTTTAAAAGTACGTAAAAAAACAAAAATTTTGAAAAAAAAAAATTTAAATTTGGGCCATTATTGAAGAAGTTATGAGTAAAAGAAGTTTGAGTAAAGGAACAAACTACCAATTTTTAAAAATTCGATATCTTTTGAACGGGTCTTTAAAAAAATTTGAAAATTTACCACGAAGGAGTTTTCGAAGGGTACTAAAAACTGTCAACAAGTTGGGAAAATCTAAAAAAAAAAAATATTCAAAGTGTCCGATTTGACATGGAACGCCTCATATACACTCAAAACAAAAGCTCTGTCAAAAAATCTGTAAAATAACTTTCAATTTGAATAAGCAAACTTTATGTAGATTTTTCTGCTGAAATGGATATTTTAAGTAAATTCTCTGTCAAACAGTTTTAGAAAATAACAGACATTTTCTGCAATTTTACTGATTCTGGTTGCTGAATTTCAAAATATTTTTTGCAAATTATTTTATTACTTTACATTTGTTATTCCTTTTTTGAAAAAATATAAGTTTTTTTGTTTGAGCTTAAAACAAAAACTTGGAAATTTTATTCTTGGAAAACAGTTTAATTTAAAAAAATTAACACTCCAAAAAAAACAACAAGTGAGAGTGTTAAATTCGGCTGTGCCGAATCTTTTATACCCTCCAAAATGTAAAAAAAAATTTCAGAGGTGTTTTTTTTCCCATCGCGATAAATATACCAAATGTTTCATTTATTTAACAAAAATACAAAAAAACATGTAAAAAAGTGTATTTTTTCAGAGGTTGGTTCAGTTCTTCACGGGGAACTTTTTTCCCCCTGTCCCGATTTTGCCCATTCACGAACTGAACCTGCCTATAAACATAAGACATATTTGTGCCAAACTTCAGGAGTCTAGCTGTTTTATTTTGGACCGCGTTGTGTTATCTACAGACAGACGGACGGACAGACGGACATTCACAGAATGTCTTAGAATCGATCATGGATAAATAATATATATGGGGCATTCCATGTGAAATCGGACACATTGAAAAACTTTTTTTTTAGATTTTCCCAATTTGTTTACAGTTTTTAGTACCCTTCGAAAACTCCTTCGTGGTAAATTTTCAGATTTTTTTGATGACCCGTTCAAAAGATATCGAATTTTTAAAAATTGGTAGTTTGTTCCTTTACTCAAACTTCTTTTAATCATAACTTCTTCAATAATGGTCCAAATTTCAATTTTTTTTTTTCAAAATTTTTGTTTATTTACTTTGGGGTGTAATATAGATCGCCTCCGTGAACAATACTGTTTGCAGGTGCACCCTGGTTTCCGCTAAATGATCTATCGCGACTGGCTGCCAAACTATCAGAACTATATCTGGTCTCCTGGTAAATTTGAAAAAACAAACAACTAGAAATACTAAGCAGATAAAACAACAACAAAATAATGCAGCCTAAAGTAAACCGAACTAGCTCTTCTAAGAGCTTCTTGACAAAGAATATCGGACCTTCGGTCCGAATTCTACAGCTTAATATTGAGGGAATGAGCAGAGCTAAATGCGATTATATCTCGCGTCTGCTGTCTGACGAATGTATTGATGTCGTCATCATACAAGAAACCCACATTTTAACTGAAGAAGAATTCAATATACGTGGCATGATTGATGGATATGATGCTGTTGGTGTACTATACCATCGTTCATATGGTTCCGCTACATATGTCAGAACTGGTCTGGACAATGTCACCCTAATTGATATTTGCTCTGAGCAAGACGTGTATACTATTACGATTGAAATCTCTGGGGTGCATATTATAAACGTTTATAAGCCCCCAAACATTCTATGGCCTGACTCAGTCCTCCCCACATTTCCACACCCGTCGCTGTATACTGGTGATTTTAATAGCCAACATACCTCTTGGAGGTACCCTACTGATGACATAAGTGGCAACATGTTAGTCGAATGGGCAGAGGTTAACAACTTAAACCTTATTTTTGATGCGAAAGACGCCGCAACCTTTCACTCCGGTCGCTGGCGCAGAGGCTATAATCCCGACCTCACATATGTCAGTCTTAGAGATGACCACACTCCCATCCCAGTCTACCGAAAAGTACTACAAACATTCCCAAACAGCCAACATCGTCCAGTTTTCCTAGAAATAGGAATTCAGATACCCTTAGTCGAATCATTTCCAAAACCAAGATGGAACTTCTGCAAAGCCTCTTGGAAATCGTTTTCTCGAGATCTCGACTCTAACATAAGGTGGATAAATCCAACCCCAAATAATTATCCAAGAATGGTGAAAATGGTAATTGCTACTGCAAAGAAACATATACCCAGAGGATACCGGAAACAATATGTTCCTGGCTGGTCAGAAGAAACCGAGACTCTACACTCGGAATATCTAGCTACTCAAGATGAGACAATTGCAGACGAACTTCTAAAGTCTCTTGATAATGCTCGCAGGGAAAAATGGCACCATACTGTTGAAAATGTAAATTTCACACATTCCAGCCGAAAAGCTTGGAGCCTCCTTCGTAAATTGGGTAATAGCACTCCTATAACAACATCGAAATCGAACATACACCCTGACAGTATTGCTCTAAACATCAAACGAACATCAAAAATTGTATCTGAGAAGAAACACACCATTAATATTAAAAAGAAACTTAAAGAATTAAAAAATGAATCGTCTATCATCCCACAGTTCTCAGGACCTTTCAGTGAGGAGGAAATTAACTTCGCAATATCGCAAGTTAAGTCAGGGAAATCCGCAGGAGCGGATGGTATATTTCCTGAGTTTTTTATACATAGTGGAAAAAATTTTTCGAAAATGGCTTACACTTTTCTACTCAAATGTACTACTAACTGGTGTAATGCCTACGGATCTGAAGAGATCTAAAATACTCGCCCTTTTAAAACCAGGCAAGCCAAAGGAACAAGCTGAAAGTTACCGACCGATAGCACTATTAAGCGTTGTATACAAATTACTCGAGAGACTAATTTATAACAGAGTTGAACCCACTATTAATAGCATCGTTCCGGTAGAGCAGGCGGGGTTTAGATCGGGACGTAGCTGCACTGATCAGGTACTATCCTTAACGACCTACATTGAGGCTGGTTTTCAATTAAAACTCAGGACATCCGTTGCATTTATAGATCTCAAAGCTGCGTACGACACGGTCTGGAAAGACGGGCTGATCTATAAATTTCTAAAAGTTATCCCTTGCATCCGAACTGCTACTCTTCTCAACAATATGTTAAGTGATCGTCATTTTATAGTGTATCTTGGAAACAAACAAAGCAGGAAGTGTAAACTTAATAATGGACTCCCCCAAGGATCTGTACTTGCCCCGCTTCTATTTAATCTCTACACTCATGACCTCCCATCAACGTACTCAAAAAAGTTCTCCTACGCTGATGACATCGCTATAGCCACTCAACGCTACTTAGTTAAAGATGCTGAATCTGTCCTTACAAATGACCTGCTATCACTTGGAAATTATTTTTAAAAATGGCGTCTGTGTCCTAGCCTCAACAAGACGGAAGTAACATGTTTTCACCTCAATAATAGTCAATCTGATCTAAAGCTTAACGTTCGTTTTGGAGATACTATCCTACCCTTTAATCCAACACCAAAATACCTTGGAGTTACCCTTGATAGAACACTCTCTTTTAAAAAGCACATAGAAAATACTGCTAACAAAGTTAAAACGCGTAACAATATTATCCAAAAACTTGCGTCAACTACTTGGGGAGCTTCTGCAAAAACACTGCGCTCAGCATCACTCGGACTGGTTTATTCTTCTGCAGAATACTGCGCACCGGTCTGGCTTAATAGCCCCCACGTAAACAAATTAGATACCCAACTAAATGCATGTATGCGACTAATAACAGGTACAATGTCTTCAACCCCAATAAGATTTTTACCTGTTCTAAGTAATATTCTACCACCAAGTCTAAGACGTCAGAATGCACTACTCCGCGAACATCGAAAAATAATCGCCAATCCTAGCCTTAAAATACACCAATATATTGAAGCTGCTAATGACGACCGTCTCATATCTCGAAAACCTCCATTAAAACTAGCTGAAAGTCTCGCAAACAATAATTATGACCCATATAACATCTGGTTTAATAATTGGAACCAAGCTTCATGTGATGACTTAATGAAAATACAGGACTTGACCTGTATGCCTCCGGGATCAGAATTGCCTAGGCCTATATGGGTTAGGCTTAACCGTATACGGACAAACAATGGAAGGTGCGCAGCTACTCTTTTTAAATGGGGCTCCGCTGTTTCGCCATTATGTGATTGCAGTGATGTTAATCAAACCATTTACCACATTATAAAAGACTGCCCCCATCGTAAATTTCTTGGCGAACTACAGAAACTAAACAATGCTGGCCCAGATGCCGTCCGGTGGCTGAAGAATATTGACATCAATATCTAATTATTATCTATACTATTTTTCTATCAAAATATGCTAAACTTTGTTGTATAATCTGTTAAACTAGTAATGCTTATATCTCTAAAATTGTAATTGTTTGTATCAGTGCCATACGATAAATAAAAATAGTATGCGATTTTTAAGTTTTAAAATTTAAATCTCATTTTTGAAAATGTTTGTACTCTTCGATTTTTTTGAAATTTTTTTGTGTAAAACTTCTATCAATTCTGCAAATTTTTTGCCCAGGAAGATCGTGGGATAACGATTATTACTATTTTTTAAAATTTTTTGAAAAAATTTTATTGTAATTTTCCAATCTTAAAATCATTTCTACTGCTTCAATGGTGCGTCATAGAGGGGTCCTTTATAAGACCGACCCCCATTAAGATTTACGTCTTAACATTTCTTTGGAACAAACTAATACCCTATC
Organism: Pegoplata infirma; assembly: GCA_963921195.1. Classification (NCBI taxonomy): domain Eukaryota; kingdom Metazoa; phylum Arthropoda; class Insecta; order Diptera; family Anthomyiidae; genus Pegoplata; species Pegoplata infirma. The sequence goes on along the minus strand of OY992536.1, from coordinate 258,881,475 downwards.
TCCAATTTCTAAGGGGGCTCCCACACAAAACGACATTTTTTTAAATTTGTTCCAACTGCTCTAACTGCCCTAATAGTGCCCTTAGAGCAACAAAATGTATGACCGACCCACAATATTTTTTTAGTCCAAACATTTTTTCTGAACACACCTACCCTCTATCTTTAACTGTTAAGCCGGTCCCCATACAATTTTTTTTATTTTTTGTAAATTTGTTTTAATTAATCAGCTTCTACCGGTCCAATGGTGCGTCCGAGAGGGGTCATTACTGAGACCGACCCCCAATTATTTTTACCCTACAACATTTTTTCAAAACATACCTACCCCCTATCTCCACTCCCTAAGTAGGCTCCCATACAAAATTACATTTTTATAAAATTTGCTCCAACTGTTATTTGTATGGGAGCCTACTTAGGGAGTGGAGATAGGGCGTAGGTATGTTTTGAAAAAATGTTGTAGGGTAAAAATAAATGGGGGTCGGTCTCACTAATGACCCCTCTCGGACGCACCATTGGACCGGTAGAAGCTGATTAAATAAAACAAATTTACAAAAAATAAAAAAAATTGTATGGGGACCGCCTTAACAGTTAATGATAGAGGGTAGGTGTGTTCAGAGAAAATGTTTGGACTAAAAAAATATTGTGGGTCGGTCATACATTTTGTTGCTCTAAGGGCACTATTGGGGCAGTTAGAGCGGTTGGAACAAATTTTAAAAAATGTCGTTTTGTACGAGAGCCCCTTAGAAATTGGAGATAGGGTATTAGTTTGTTCCAAAGAAATGTTAAGACGTAAAAATTAATGGGGGTCGGTCTCATAAAGGACCCCTCTATGACGCACCATTGGAGCAGTAGAAATGATTTTAAGATTGGAAAATTACAATAAAATTTTTTCAAAAAATTTTAAAAAATAGTAATAATCGTTATCCCACGATCTTCCTGGGCGAAAAATTTGTAGAATTGATAGAAGTTTTACACAAAAAAATTTCAAAAAAATCGAAGAGTACAAACATTTTCAAAAATGAGATTTAAATTTTAAAACTTAAAAATCGCATACTAGAGCGCTTTTAAGAATTTCTTGTGATTTTTTTTTAGAAAGTACTTCAAAAAACAAAAATTTTGAAAAAAACAATTTGAAATTTGGACCATTATTGAAGAAGTTATGATTAAAAGAAGTTTGAGTAAAGGAACAAACTACCAATTTTTAAAAATTCGATATCTTTTGAACGGGTCATCAAAAAAATCTGAAAATTTACCACGAAGGAGTTTTCGAAAGGTACTGAAAACTGTAAACAAATTGGGAAAATCTAAAAAAAAAGTTTTTCAAAGTGTCCGATTTCACATGGAATGCCCCATATACTTTATGGGGTCCCCGACCGATATTTCGATGCGTTACAAACGGATTGACAAAGTGAGTATACCCCCATACTGTGGTTGGAGGGTATAAAAATAACTTAGAAAATATTCTTGTATTTATCTGTGATCAGCAGATTTTTCTGCTGTCTCGACAGATTTCTGTGATGATTTCACCTAGATAATCAAGACAAATTTTTAGCAAACCGCGTCTGCTAAAATCAGCAGATTTCTCATATGGCTCAAAATGGGTGTATTTTCCGCAGATTTTTCTGCTGATTGGACAGAGTATTTATTTTGAGTGTATCATCTATCACTAGAGTGAAGGGTATTCAAATTATTATTAGGGCTTCATTTTCCATGCAAATGCGTGTTTTTTTGTCGTTAGACTAAAAACGATATCGACCAATTACACTGTAAGTAAAATTTAAACTTTTGAAATGACACATAAAAACGCCGAGACACCCCAACTTATTTTTGGGTCATAGAATCCAGTGGTATACTCCGTTTTAAAAAGTTAGCTCAAAATAACGAGATATTTCGATTTTAAATTTGGAAATGTAAGAGTAAAAATTGAATAAATCCAAAAAAAAATTATAAAATTCATCAAAATAAGAGCAAGTATTGCTGCATGTCCGACTGAAAATGGACGTCCATTATTTCCCAGATATAAATTTTGATAAATAACAAGTTTTTAACAATTTTTTTAAGTTTTTTCATTCAAATAAAATGAAAAATCGCCTTAAATCTACTACAAATTTAAAATCGGAAAATCTCGGGATTTTGAGCTAACTTTTCAAAACGGGGTACAGCACTAGATTCTACGGCCAAAAATTAGTTTGACGTGTCTCGGCGTTTTGGTGTGTCATTTTCACCTACTTACAGTGTTATCTTTCCGACTCAATAAATTTGTGTTAAATTGCCATCGATATGACTTTGCATATTTTTTTTTTAATGCACATTTTGTGCATATTTGACTTTTAAGTGCATATTTTTGCATATTTTGGCAAAAAATAGCAAAACCACAAACTGAAATTAATTTTTTGCAAAAATTATTATTAAAATTTAAAAATTTATTTTTTAATCAAAATGCCTGACGTATGTCCGCTCTGGTTTTGCTTATGCTGTAGACAAATTTAATTTCAATTCACTCAAATCCAGCTTTATTTTGTTTTAACAATTTTTAAAACAAATATATGCAGAATTTTTAATTGTATTAAATAATATTGCAGAATTATGTATTAAAAATGCATAAAAAAAGATTGCAAACAATGTATTTAATTTTAAACCACACAGGAAATAAGAATAAAATTAATGAATGACATACTTAAATAATGTGATGAAGTGGTAGAATATTAAAATAAAAAATAATGACATTTTTTACTGTTTTTTTTTGTAATGACGGATAAAATAAATTATCATAAATTTAAACTGAAATATAAAACAACAACAAAAAAGAAAATTATTAACGGTCAAGACCGACCATATAATAACCTACAGCAGTGATTGATGGAAAATGGGAAGTTACGATCTTTTTTGTAATTTTACAAGCTTTTTGCCAATAAAAATGTAAATTTACAACTTTTTTGGCACAATAAAACTCACAAGGAAATTCTCGTGTAAAATTGCAAAAAAAATTTTAGCTTCGATCGAAATTTTTTTGTTAAAAAACAAGGAAAACTGTCAAATATTGGTTAAATGGGATTACGAGACTTTTTCTTAGGATTCCAAGAATTTTTTTTTTGTTAAAAAAACAAAGAAAACTGTCAACTATTGGTTAAATGGGATCACGATACTTTTTCTTTTAATTTGACAAAAATTTTTTGTGTGTAGGGTGATAATTACCACAAGTTTTCTAGATCAAACAAATTTTTCCACATGAAATGTTCCTTCCAAACATATTTACTCACTGTTTTTATTTAATTTAGCATTTTCAAAAGATTTTTTTTTCATTTCATGCATATACAAATAATTTGCATTAAAAAAAATCCTGTAAACATTGAAGTGAATAAATAAAATTAACGCCATACAATTGACAACATTATGCAGCATTTGAAATTTAATGCAGGAAAAAACTTGTTGTGAACATAGAACATAGAACAAAAAACAAAAACACGGAACTCACACTACAAAAACGACACCCAGCAAAAGTTTTGATTGTAATGAAAGTGTTCAAATTATCCAAAACTAGATGTCCGCTATTTTCCCAAACTATGTGTCCGATTAATGTCTGAGCTATGAGCCTATGGGGATCATGAGTGACACAAGTGACCTCTTTCCCTACTTTGCTTCCGTTAAACGCAAAAAATTTCTCTTATTTTAATCCATTTCACTTGATTTCCGAGATATAGCCCTTAGGACTTTAATTTGTTTAAGTGCGAAAACTTTAAAACAAATTTCGCTGGTTAAGAACCCACTCCACAAAAAAAAAAAAACTGCAGTAGACCGTATAAAAATTGTTGTTTGTGCTATAAATTTAAAAGTACTTTATTTTGCTTTGTCTTTCATTTTGTTAGTTTTTTTTTTTGTTTCCATTACTACAACTACTATTTTTCACAAAACAATATTATGGAAAATGAATTTCCCTTATTTATCTTTTAAAAAACACATAAACTTGTTTTCCTTCGTGTATGCATGAAAATCGTTGGTTGGATGGCTGGCTGGCTGGTAGGCATTGTCTAAACAGGCCTATGACGACAGATGTATTGTCAGCCAGACGAGCTGTCTGGACAAATTGCATATTATTGTTAATTGCGCACAAAATAGCTTCATTATAGCATTTTATTTTTTTTCATGATTTTTATTTTAAAAAAGTCTTTGACGCACTATGGCACAATAGTCACTATTCTAGTCCGGGCATTTTTTTTATTTTACTAGGCCTAAACCTTATGTGGTACCAATTTGAGGCCAATCGGATTACACAGATAAAAATTTTAAACGAATTTCAATCAACAAAAACGAGGATTCAATCAATTTTTTGATTGAAATTCCTCCAATTAAAAAAATTGTTATACCAATCATCAAATTGTAGGTGATTGATTGAAAATTTTTTTCAATCAAACATTTTATCGATTTTGATCAAAAATTTGATAAATTTTTTATCTATAGTCAATCAAAATAATGATTGATTAAACAAATGAATTGTAAGATTATGACAAAATTATAAAAAAATTCATCTTTTTTGCTTTACAATATGTTGCCAACAATAAAAAAAGTAAAATCAGATTATATTGTATATTTTTGAATTAATCTATTTAAATAAATTAAAGCGAAAACAAAATCTGGTATGTTGAAAATTTGTAATTCGAGAGTTAAAGGATATAACTAAAATTTTAATCAACACATTGATTGACTCATTTAAATTTTGTTGATCAATAGATTTAATTGAAAATTTTTGGCCAATAATTTTTTGTGTGTAAATTAAAAAAAAAATCAATAAAAAATTTATATATCTTTCGACACATCATATTTGTTAATTTTGATGCGGTGAGCACGAATATCAAAAAAAAAAAATTCGGAAAATCGGTCGAACAGTTTTCGAGATATCGCTATTTGAAACTTGCAAAAAATGGCGGTTTTTTCCTAAGTTCAAGAAATTTTTTCAAAAAAAGTATCAAAATTTCATTCCGCCGGCCCTTGTTTAGAGCTTGAGACAATTTTTCATTTAAAACAAATTTGACCCAAATTCGATCATTTTAACCCGTGGCGCCCTTTGATCAAAGTTTTGGACTTTTAGAAAATTTTTACCAAAACTTTGGATTTTTGAAAATGAAAAAATTATAAATAAAAATGTCTTGCTATACATTATATTTTATTAATTTTGGCATGCTGAATACGAATATCAAAAAATTTATAAAATCGGTTGAGCGGTTTTCGAGTTATCGCCATTTAAAATTTGTGAAAAATATTGCAAAAGGGCGGTTTTTCCTACGTTTAAGAAATTTTTTTAAAAAAATCTCAAAATTTCTTTTCCTTAATCCTTCTATAGAGCTTGATACAATCTTTCATTTAAGCTTAATTTGAGCCAAATCCGATAATTTTAACCCGTGGCAACCTTCGATCAAAATTTAGGGTTTTTGGTAAAAAGTTTCTAAAAAGCCAAAACTTTGATCGATGGGCGCCACGGCTTAAAGTGATCGGATTTGGCTCAAATTAGTTTTAAATGAAAGATTGTCTCAAGCTTTACAAAAGGGTCGGCGGAATGAAATTTTGAGACTTTTTTAAAAAAAATTCTTGAACGTACGAAAAAACGCCATTTTTTACAAATTTTATAATATAATATAGTAATAATAATTTTTTAAATATAGGATTTTTATTTAAAAAAGACAAAAAACTTTACATATTGCTAAATTTATAAACTTAAGATTAAACAAGTAGAAAAGTTAAATTCGACTTGGCCGAATCTATGAATACTCTCCACAATGCCCTTATTAAGTGATAGTAAATTTTCTAACGTGAAAAAAAAACATTTTTGGTTTGAAATATTTTATTTTGTGTTAGAAAACTTTTTTTTATTAATTTTTGAAAAAAAAAATAAATAATAATTTACTAATTTTTTTTTGAGTGTAAAATTTTTTTGAGTGTAAAATTTTTTTTGAGTGTATTTTTTTTTTTTTGTTTTAGTGTAAAAATATTTTTGTGTGACAAAAATACCTTGTAAAATATTTTTTTGACTTACAAATGTTTTTAAAACATGTTTAACGGGTTTTCAACACGTGTATTTAAGGTGAAACTAATCTGAAATTTACGGTTTTGCCAATAACTTTTGGACCACTGGACCGATTTGGTTGAAATTTTAACTGGAACTGGAACAGAGGAACGGCAAATATGTATGCCACACTTCAGCACCCCCAGAATTGCCGTTCGAAAGTTACCGTGTGTTTTATCTCGTAAATTCCAGAATAACCCTTGCCGAAATTCACTCATTTGCTTATAACCACTGGACCGATTTCACTGGATTGCAATACCAACCTGACCAGGTAAATGCCCAACATATATGTTAAACTTCAGGATCCTCCGTAAAGTCTTTCAAAAGTAAGCGTGTTTTCAACAGACAGACAGACGGACAGACGGACGGACGGACGGACGGACATCGCTAGATCGTCTTAAAATCGATCGAGGATCATGAGTATATATACTTTATGGGGTCCTAGACCAATATTTCGAGGTGTTACAAACGGAATGACAAACTTATATATACCCTCTATCACAAGAGTGGAGGGTATAATAAATTGTTATATTTGTTTATAAATTTAGCAAAATGTAAGCTGTGTTTTGCAATCATTTGGATTAGGATTTACCATACAATATGTGTACTTAATAAATATTATTATTATTTAAGATTAGCACACATTTGACTCTCCCTGTTGTGGAATGTATTTTATACAGAGCTTTTGTAATATTCTTATCGCATACTTTAAGGGCGCACAATAAATATCCCCATCAAATCATGCAGGAAGTAAAAGCTCTTTTGTTTAAAACTTTCATTATTTGAACTTTTTAGCATTTTTAAAGCACACTTTTGGGGTAATATTAGAAAATGTACTTAATAAGTACATATAATTGAAAAACACAACAGTAGTGTTTATTGTCGCTTTTTAATAACAATCATATATTTACTACATGCCTAAAATTATGCTATAAAAAACATTGCTTTTTCATAAAAATCATACGACTCAGTGGTATGATGTAAACATAGTTTAAGTAAGATTTTACGAACTTAACCAGCCTATGACCATAACACATAGTCGTGGAGAAACATTAAGGAGCCTAGCTCTTTCATTTGAACTGTATCGTGTCTTTCACAGACGGACATGTGGGGTTAAATTGTAATTTTTTTTTAACTTGTGATTTTCCCAAGTGTCAGGGCATATTTTTATTCTACTACACGTAAAAAATAAAAACCTTGCTTTTTCGTGAAAATCATACGACTCAGTGGTATGGTGTAAACATAGCTTTAATAACCTAAACCATTCTCTGAAAAATTTCCTCTTATATTTGAGGAATTTTTAAGTCTTGCACTTGGACCAAGGGGATTAGACGATGTAGTTTTTTTTAAACGCAAACATAAAAAATTTATTTAATTAATGATAAAATTGACATACTTCAAAAAAAATCCCCTAAAGAATTTTTTTTATATTTTTTACATGTTGGATGATATAAATTTGTTGGTCCTTTAAGCAGAAAAATAAAATAAAAAAATTTTAATTTACTATGAAATATGTAGCTATAAAAACAATTTATTAAACAGTTTCATTAGTTTAATAAAAATATTTTTTGCTGCCACTTCAGTTTCATTTTTATGAAGTTGGAGTAAAATATAATATTTCCAATGATTATATTGACATAGATAGAGAAAGTGCTAGAAGAATGCATTTTTTCATCGCTTTACATAAAAGTGTCAACACTGCGGTACAAATTATAAACTTTAAAGTCCGAAAATTATTTAGGCTCTATCTGTCTGTTGAAAACACGCTAACTTTTGAAAGACTTTACGAAGGCTCCTGAAGTTTGGCATATATGTTTGGCATTTACCTGGTCAGGTTGATATTGCAATCCAGGGAAATCGGTCCAGTGGTTTGGCATATATGTTTGGCATTTACCTGGTCAGGTTGGTATTGCAATCCAGCGAAATCGGTCCAGAGGTTCAGTTATGAGCAAAAGACTGAATTTCGGCAATGGTATTCGTGAATTTACGAGATAAAACACACAGTAGCTTTCGAACGACATTTCTAAGGGTGCTGAAGTGTGGCATATATATTTGTAGTTCCTCTGGTCTGGTTCGTTTTAAATTTCAGCCAAATCGGTCCAGTGGATCAAAAGATATAAGCAACACCTTGAATTTCAGATTGGTTTCACCTTAATTTCACGTGTTCAAAAACCCGAGTTTTAAAAAAAACAAGCTTTAAAACCAATGATAAGCCACAAAATTACTTTACGGAGTATTTATGTCACTCAGAAATATTTTTACACTAAAAAAAAATTTAAACTCGAAAAAAATTAGTAAATTATTTTTTTTTTTACAAAAAAAAAGTTTTTTATTCAAAATAAAATATTTCTAAACAAAATTGTTAATTTTTTTTCACATTAAAAAATTTACTATCCTTTAAAAAGGGCATTATGGAGGGTATTCATAGATTCGGCCAAGTCGAATTTAATTTTTATACTTGTTTTTAATCAAAGTTTAGAAATTCTTAAAATTTAAGACCAGAATTTTTATGTTTTAAATTTTGACTAAATATTTTGTAACACAGTGTACTATATAAAATTGTAATGGTAATAATAAAATAACAACCACTGGCTATATTTTTTTCTGTTCTTCCTACGTCAGAATGCAACAAAAAACTGATATTAATAATGGAAATAACTTTTAATACAATGTTGTCAACATCAAAACAAAAAAAAAACAAGTTAAAGGATGTTGTGTCCAACCGAACAGTTCGGTCAATACACGGTAATTGACCAGAGTTTGGATTACCGCAGCTGAACCGCGAAATTGTTGGGTTTGTAAGTGGCTGCTGACGTTATGCGGCATTGTTGCTCTTCTTTGCTTTCGTCTAAAAATTTGACATTTAAAATAGACTTTGATCGCCGCCGCAAAACCCTATAGATAAATTTGTCTACAATGCTTCTAAATATCGAATTCTAACAATTGGCCACCAAACTGTTCGGTTGGACACTAATAAAAAGCACATTTACAAAGAGTATGCATCACAGGATAAACAAAAAATATTATAAACAATATTTTGTAAAAAAAACAATTTTAAATAACATGAAATAATCTTTTTTTGACAGCATTTAAATGAAAAATTGTTTAACATTTATTAAACTTTAATCCAAACGATATCTGTCAAAAACAAAAAAGCAAAATCATTTTCATAAATTTATTTTAATATGTTTAAAGAAAATTCTAAAATAAATTGTAAATAAATTGTAAACCTTTAAAAAAAAATTTAAATAATAATCCCACAACGAACAAAAATGGAACTCAGAATTAGATTAAATTAAAAAAAAAATGGAGATATTCTGTAGGAAAAATTTCACAGAATCTAAGATTTTTTTCTATAGGAAAAATGTTTTCGAACCGGAGACTTTTTCTGTAGCAAAAATGTCTCAGAATCTGACACTTTTTCTGTATGAAAAATGTCTCAGAATTTAAGAATTTTTGTTTAGGGAAATTTCTCAGAATCTGAGACTTTTTCTATAAGAAAAATGCTAAGACTTTTTCTATAAGAACAATGTCTCAAAATCTAAGACTTTTTCTATAAGAAAAATGTCTCAGAATCTAAGACTTTTTCTATAAGAAAAATGTCTCAGAATCAGAGCATTTTTCTATAAAAAATGACTTAGAAAAGTATCAGATTCTAAAACATTTTTCTTATAGAAAAAGTATTAGATTCTGACAAATTTTTCTTATAGAAAAAGTTTCAGAATTTTAGATATTTTTCTTATCGAAAAAGTCTCAGATTGACATATTTCTCATAGAAAAAGTCTCAGATTCTTAGACATTTTTTCTTATAGAAAAAGTCTCAGATTCTGAGACATTTTTCTTATAGAAAAAGTCTCAGATTCTGAGACATTTTTCTTATAGAAAAAGTCTCAGATTCTGAGACATTTTTCTTATAGAAAAAGTCTCAGATTCTGAGACATTTTTCTTATAGAAAAAGTCTCATTTTTCTTATAGAAAAAGTCTCAGATTCTGAGACATTTTTCTTATAGAAAAAGTCTCAGATTCTGAGACATTTTTCTTATAGAAAAAGTCTCAGATTCTGAGACATTTTTCTTATAGAAAAAGTCTCAGATTCTGAGACATTTTTCTTATAGAAAAAGTCTCAGATTCTGAGACATTTTTCTTATAGAAAAAAGTCTCAGATTCTGAGACATTTTTCTTATAGAAAAAAGTCTCAGATTCTGAGACATTTTTCTTATAGAAAAAAGTCTCAGATTCTGAGACATTTTTCTTATAGAAAAAGTCTCAGATTCTGAGACATTTTTCTTATAGAAAAAGTCTCAGATTCTGAGACATTTTTCTTATAGAAAAAGTCTCAGATTCTGAGATATTTTTCTTATAAAAAAAATGCTCAGATTCTGAGATATTTTTCTTATAGAAAAAGTCTCAGATTCTGAGACATTTTTCTTATAGAAAAAGTCTCAGATTCTGAGACATTTTTCTTATAGAAAAAGTCTCAGATTCTGAGACATTTTTCTTATAGAAAAAGTCTCAGATTCTGAGACATTTTTCTTATAGAAAAAGTCTCAGATTCTGAGACATTTTTCTTATAGAAAAAGTCTCAGATTCTGAGACATTTTTCTTATAGAAAAAGTCTCAGATTCTGAGACATTTTTCTTATAGAAAAAGTCTCAGATTCTGAGACATTTTTCTTATAGAAAAAAGTCTCAGATTCTGAGACATTTTTCTTATAGAAAAAAGTCTCAGATTCTGAGACATTTTTCTTATAGAAAAAAGTCTCAGATTCTGAGACATTTTTCTTATAGAAAAAAGTCTCAGATTCTGAGACATTTTTCTTATAGAAAAAAGTCTCAGATTCTGAGACATTTTTCTTATAGAAAAAAGTCTCAGATTCTGAGACATTTTTCTTATAGAAAAAAGTCTCAGATTCTGAGACATTTTTCTTATAGAAAAAAGTCTCAGATTCTGAGACATTTTTCTTATAGAAAAAAGTCTCAGATTCTGAGACATTTTTCTTATAGAAAAAAGTCTCAGATTCTGAGACATTTTTCTTATAGAAAAAAGTCTCAGATTCTGAGACATTTTTCTTATAGAAAAAAGTCTCAGATTCTGAGACATTTTTCTTATAGAAAAAAGCCTCAGATTCTGAGACATTTTTCTTATAGAAAAAAGCCTCAGATTCTGAGACATTTTTCTTATAGAAAAAAGTCTCAGATTCTGAGACATTTTTCTTATAGAAAAAAGTCTCAGATTCTGAGACATTTTTCTTATAGAAAAAAGTCTCAGATTCTGAGACATTTTTCTTATAGAAAAAAGTCTCAGATTCTGAGACATTTTTCTTATAGAAAAAAGTCTCAGATTCTGAGACATTTTTCTTATAGAAAAAAGTCTCAGATTCTGAGACATTTTTCTTATAGAAAAAAGTCTCAGATTCTGAGACATTTTTCTTATAGAAAAAAGTCTCAGATTCTGAGACATTTTTCTTATAGAAAAAAGTCTCAGATTCTGAGACATTTTTCTTATAGAAAAAAGTCTCAGATTCTGAGACATTTTTCTTATAGAAAAAAGTCTCAGATTCTGAGACATTTTTCTTATAGAAAAAAGTCTCAGATTCTGAGACATTTTTCTTATAGAAAAAAGTCTCAGATTCTGAGACATTTTTCTTATAGAAAAAAGTCTCAGATTCTGAGACATTTTTCTTATAGAAAAAAGTCTCAGATTCTGAGACATTTTTCTTATAGAAAAAAGTCTCAGATTCTGAGACATTTTTCTTATAGAAAAAAGTCTCAGATTCTGAGACATTTTTCTTATAGAAAAAAGTCTCAGATTCTGAGACATTTTTCTTATAGAAAAAAGTCTCAGATTCTGAGACATTTTTCTTATAGAAAAAAGTCTCAGATTCTGAGACATTTTTCTTATAGAAAAAAGTCTCAGATTCTGAGACATTTTTCTTATAGAAAAAAGTCTCAGATTCTGAGACATTTTTCTTATAGAAAAAAGTCTCAGATTCTGAGACAGATTCTGAGACATTTTTCTTATAGAAAAAGTCTCAGAATCTGAGACATTTTTCTTATTGAAAAAGTCTCAGATTCTGAGACATTTTTCTTATAGAAAAAGTCTCAGATTCTGAGACATTTTTCTTATAGAAAAAGTCTCAGATTCTGAGACATTTTTCTTATAGAAAAAGTCTCAGATTCTGAGACATTTTTCTTATAGAAAAAGTCTCAGATTCTGAGACATTTTTCTTATAGAAAAAGTCTCAGATTCTGAGACATTTTTCTTATAGAAAAAGTCTCAGATTCTGAGACATTTTTCTTATAGAAAAAGTCTCAGATTCTGAGACATTTTTCTTATAGAAAAAGTCTCAGATTCTAAGACATTTTCTTATAGAAAAAGTCTCAGATTCTAAGATATTTTTCTTATAGAAAAAGTCTCAGATTCTGAGACATTTTTCTTATAGACAAAGTATAGGATTCTGAGACATTTTTCTTATAGAAAAAGTATTTTTCTATAAGAAAAATTCTTCTATAGGAAAAATGTTTCAGAATCTGAGACTTTTTCTATAAGAAAAATATCTCAGAATCTAAGACTTTTTCTAAAGGAAAAGTGTCGCAGAATATGTTACTTTTTCCGTTATAAAAAAAAATTTAAGTTTTTCCTTTATCAAAACTTTCTCAAAATCTGTAAAGTTTTAATCAAATTATGATACAAATTACAATTTATATTATAAGTGGTTATAAATTTTGTTATTTTGAATATATCTAGGAGTTTTTATAAGTTTCTAAAAAGAACCACTAACAATTTTAGAAAGAGGGGAGTGTTTTGTAAAACGCATCTCATTGTCAATTTAAAATAAAAAAAGAAGAAAAAAAAATTATGTTGATAAAAGAAACATCATCAGTCAGACACAGCATCCATTTGTGGAGATGAAAGAAAATTGCTTGATAATCACAATCATTGTTGAAAAATGAAAATACTGAAGAAAAAAAAATATTACAGAAAATAAATTGTTCACGATTATTTGACACCCACTGACCTGGTTGCATTTAAGTAGAAATCAGAAAATTTTAAAAAGGAAATAAATATGACAATTTTATGGTAAAGTGCAGTTTCAAATTGTAAAATTTTAGTTGAAACAGATTAAAGAGACAAGAACAAATAAGAACAACACAAATTTAAAAATTTCAATTTAACCTTTTAAAGATTTTTTGACCCTTTTATAGGGAACGATAATAAATAAAAATATTAAATAGGAGAGTGCTTTTAATAAAATAAATCATCATAGTTAACTAAATTATCATAAATAAATAAATTATAATAAATTTTGTATTATATATGTTTTACTTATAGTGAAATTTGTTTGTAAGTATGTCTGTTTTGAGACTTCCGTTTCCCCAGTTTTTTCTAATTTTAATTTATGACAGAGTGTGTGTTGATGGTTTTCCATTAACATAGTTATAGCAACACATTAAGTTAAGAGATTCTTATCCTCATCATAATTCTGAAACAACAAATACACACAGACAACAAAAAATAATGAAGCCACTTCAAAGTCAAAGAGTTAAATCTCTATTGTTTGTTTAAGTTTGCTTATGTTTTAAATTTGATACAAAAAAAAGTGAAATACATAATTAAATATTCTTCAAAATAAAGAATAACTCTCTTTAAAAATTTGTCTTAGGTCTGAGACTTTTTCTATAAGAAAAATGTCTCAGAATCTGAGACTTTTTCTATAAGAAAAATGTCTCAGAATCTGAGACTTTTTCTATAAGAAAAATGTCTCAGAATCTGAGACTTTTTCTATAAGAAAAATGTCTCAGAATCTGAGACTTTTTCTATAAGAAAAATGTCTCAGAATCTGAGACTTTTTCTATAAGAAAAATGTCTCAGAATCTGAGACTTTTTCTATAAGAAAAATGTCTCAGAATCTGAGACTTTTTCTATAAGAAAAATGTCTCAGAATCTGAGACTTTTTCTATAAGAAAAATGTCTCAGAATCTGAGACTTTTTCTATAAGAAAAATGTCTCAGAATCTGAGACTTTTTCTATAAGAAAAATGTCTCAGAATCTGAGACTTTTTCTATAAGAAAAATGTCTCAGAATCTGAGACTTTTTCTATAAGAAAAATGTCTCAGAATCTGAGACTTTTTCTATAAGAAAAATGTCTCAGAATCTGAGACTTTTTCTATAAGAAAAATGTCTCAGAATCTGAGACTTTTTCTATAAGAAAAATGTCTTAGAATCTGAGACTTTTTCTATAAGAAAAATGTCTCAGACTGTGAGACTTTTTCTATAAGAAAAATGTCTCAGAATCTGAGACTTTTTCTATAAGAAAAATGTCTTGAACTTGGGAGTTTTTCTATAAGAAAAAATGTCTCAGAGCCTGAGACTTTTTCAAAACTTTTCTGGGGTTTTACTGCTACACCAAAGAACTTTCAAACTGTATTAGTTTGGTTAGGCCCTAAAATGACTTTTTTATTTATCTACGAGTATAAAAAACCACAGTACTTCATTGAATTCATCAACAAAGGCACTCGAGTTTTCCATATTGTGTCGCAATTTCTATTGCGAATTTATATTCAAATTAACACAAAAAGCAATGACATATTTAAAACTAGACACAAAAATATTTTTAAAACAAATGTCGTCGCAATTCATTTGCATTCAACGAATTTGTTTTATGAGCAACATTTTAAGACCCAAAAGAATAATAGCAAAAACAAAATTGGGTCAAATGCGTGCGTGAAATACGGGTAATTATTCCCAAATTACATAGAAAAACTAATAATATATAGAAAATGTTGATAGACTCACAAGAAAAACTCTGTCAAAAAAAATTTTGAAACTACTTTCAATTTGATTTAGCAAACTTTCAGCAGATTTTTTCTACTAAAATTTAAATTTTTACTAAAATCCCTGTCATTCAGTTTTACAAAATAACAGAAAGATTACGCATTCAGTTTGCTGAACTCTAAAATATTTTTGAACATTTTTTTAGCAGATTTTTTTTAATTATACAGAAATAGTTTGTTCGCATTCTTTTTTCAAGATTTTTGTTTTCTGCTAAAATCAGCAGACTTCTCATATGGCTCGAAATGGTTGTATTTTTAGCATTTTTTGTGCTGATTGGACAGAGAAATTATTTTGAGTGTAGTCTTTGGGGGAAAAAACCACAATATTAAAAATAGTAAAACATTTAAATTAATAAAAATTGAAACATTTGAATTAACAAAACAAGTAGAAAAGTTAAATTGGACTAGGCCGAATCTACGAATGCCCTCCACAATGTTCTTTTTAAGTGACAGTAAATTTTCTAACGTGAAAAAAATTAACAATTTTGTTTAGAAATATTTTGATTTGAGTAAAAAACTTTTTTTTTTTTAATTTTTGTAAAAAAAAAATATTACTAAATTTTTTTTGAGTGTAAATTTTTTTTCTTATTTTTTGTTTAAAAATATGTTTGAGTGACAAATATACGTTTTAAAATATTTTTGTGACTTACCAATGTTTTTTAAAACTTGTTTAACGGTTATTCAACACGTGAATTCAAGGGTAATTCACGGTTTTGCTTTTAATTTTTGAACCACTGATCCGATTTCGCTGAAATTCATTTTTAACCAGACCAGGGGAACGGAAAAAATATATTGCAAGCTTCAGCAGCCTCAAAATTATCTTTCGAAAAAACCCTTGCCGAAATTCACTATTTTGCTTATAACTTTTGACTCACTGGACCGATTTCGCTGGAATGCAATACCAACCAGATCAGGTAAATAGCCAATATAGATGTCAAACTTCAGGAGCCTCCGTAAAGTCTTTCAAAAGTTAGCGTGTTTTCATCAGACAGACGGACGAACATCGTTAGATCGTCTTAAAATCGATCGAGGATCATGAATATGTATACTTTATGGGGTCCTAAACCAATATTTCGAGGTGTTACAAACGGAATGACAGACTTATATATACCCTCTATCAATAGAGTAGAGGGTACACAAAAAATAATGAAAATTGGAAAAAGTTAAGCCAATTTTTCTGTAGAAAAACTTTTAGAATTTTTCTGAAGTAAAAATTTAAGAATTTTTCTCTAAGAAAAAATCTGTGAGTTTTTTTATAGGATAAATCTGAAAACTTTTCTTTATTAAAAAGTCTTAGAATCTGAAACTTTTCTATAGAAAATCTAAAAATTTTCTAAAGTAGATACTTGTTGTGAGTCTCTGACTTTTTTAATAGGAAAAATGCTTCAGATCCTGAATCTATTTATATGAAAAATGTTTCAGAATCTCTATAGGAGTGCTTCAGAATCTAGGAAATTGCCTCAAAAAATATTAAAGTCTTAAGATTTTCTAATTTCAGGTATTTTGTATAGAAAAGTGTATCAGAATCTGATCATTTTGGTATTGGAATAATGTTTCGGAATCTTAGAATTTTTCTGCAGAAAAAAATTCTTAGAGTCTGAGTTTTTTCTGGGGGAAAAAGTTTAAATTCTGAAAAATTTTTAATAGGAAAAAAAGATATTTTGTATGGTGCAACAATTAGACCAATACTTACCTATGGTGCCCTTGTGTGATGGAAAGCAGTGGATAAGAAATCATATCTCTGCAATCTACAGAAGGTACAACGACTGGCGTGTGTGGGTATCACTGTTGCTATTAGATCAGCACCCCAGGCCGGTCTGGAAGTGATACTAAACATTCAGCCCGTGAATATTTACGTCAAAGCACTTCGAAGTCCAAATACCGACTAGGGAAGACTGGGCGGAAAACTCTGTTATTACAGAGAATGCGATCTCAATCTTTACGGACGGATCAAAGATGGAGATGGGTACGGGTTATCATTGAGGCTTCCGGATAAGTGTAGTGTTTTCCAGGCCGAGGTGCTTGCAATTGACAAAGCCGAGCAGGTGAAGGTCCCTTGCAAGGACGCAAGGGACCTTCGTCCTTGCGTCACACAGTGTTGTGACCTTGGCCATAAATGGTCAAACTAAATGTCTTAAAACTTAAGGTTATATGAATTTTATTTTAAGAAAACATCATAAATAAAACAAATCCAAAACAGTTTATACATATCTTTAATAGTTTTTAAGTTACATGTCTCTAAAGTTGAACTTTTTGAAATATATCATATTTTGGTTTTAAAATCTTTGAAATCCACATGTACTTGTAACGGTTAAATAATTATATTGCATTTAAAATTCGACCTTATTGGTAATGAAGTTTTAAGTTAGATATGTTGCTTGTATGATAATGCTGTTTTGGTCGACATAAGTTAATCATATGGCAAGTAACGCTGTTGTAAAGTGAGTTCCAAAGAAAATACTAACTTATTTTGCAAATTTCATATTTGATAGTCAGCCATTTGTGTGGCCCTCATTGGCGCGCTTAGTTCTTTGCAGAAAATATTGGTATAAGTATGTAGATTACAAATAACAAAAGAACTCGACCACGTTTTCCACTTTTTTTTTTAATCAATTTTTTTTTGTGGGAACCCGAATATAAATTTGGAAATTTTTTTTACGAAAACACCAAGATGCAGCAGTTGTCCTTGATAATTTGAAATGTATTGCGAAAAATAGTTATGGAACACAAAAAATAAATCGGAATGTAAAATGAATTGTTCGGTTAAATTTTAATTTTTTTTTTGAATTGGTCCAAGAACCATTATTTGTAGTGTCCGACCGAACGCACTTTTTCAGACCGAACCCGTACCCGAACCCGAACTTCGGCCAATTTTGAAAAGTTCGGCCGAACCCGAACCCGTAACCGAACTTTTTTGTATTTAAAAAAAGTTGTTTTTGAGATCAATTATGATAAAAAAAAATCTAGAATCAAAATAACGAATCATTACATTTAAAAAAAGTTTTTTTTAATAGTCGTACTATTATATAGTTAAAAAAATAAATATTTTATTCTATTTTATACTTAAAAAAAGTGGAAAAATATAGCTCAAGCTGATTTTTTTGGAAAAAAGTAATATTTCTTTTTAGCAATACCCCGATTCGAGGTGTAGAGTAGTTGCACTGATAATATGGCTTACTTTTAAGACGGTGAAAAGCAAAACATACAAAAGTTCGGTGTTCGGTAAAGTTCGGCCAAAATTTGGCCGAACACCGAACAGTGGCCGAACGTCACTTTTTACCGAACTCCGTAACCGAACCCGAACGTTCGGTCGGACACTAATTATTTGTCATCCAGGCCTGACACAAATTAGATGCTTGGCTAGACACCAGTTGTACATTAACAGATGCAGACTTTTATTTATAAAGATTTTGTTGAGGAAGTACGTTGTACTATATTTTTACTTGCTTATTTTATAACGGTCTTTTTGAGATAGGCATATCCCTGCTTAAATTTAAAAACAATATTCAACGTATTGTAAATACTACGTGCAAAAATGTTGTGAATTATTGATAGTTTCAAGGTCAAAGGATTTCCCTTTTATTTATGCGATAAGAATATTCTAAGGATAGGTTAAGGATAATCCTTGCTTCAATTATACTAAAATAAGGTATTTTCAACATTATCAGCAGGGTCGCCAGTTTTTTTTTGGATGCCATCCCAAATTAAAATTTCTCATCCCCAAATTTTTTTTTTTTTCAAAATTTACTAAACGCAAAAAACACTTCCAACCCATTAAGTGCTTTTGAGTAATTTAGCCAATTTTTTAGAACAAAAACTTGGTTAACTTACGTACAAACACTTGCTGGTATTTTACACAGAAACTTGGCTAAAAAGTGTAAGTGTATTTTGCGTGTTGAGCGATTAGCACATCGTTTGAAGTGGCCAATTTTTCGATAAGTATTATGATAAAATTCAAAAGCAACGGAAATGTTTTATCACGGATGGATAACTCACGGATTTTTAATTTACACACCAGCGATAGAGTACTTTATTGGTCCAAATTTAATTTAATCTTGTTTTATATCTTGAATTCCCTCAAAAGTTTTCTCAGCAAACGTAAGTCATCATCCCTAAGAAATTGTTTGTATCCTTTAAAAAAAAACTTTATTCTTTTAAGTTTTGATATACATATTGCCGTAAAACCCCTTAAATTTTTATAAATACTAACTCCGGAATAGGTATCTAAAACGTTGTATTGCTTTTTAAGAATTTAAGAAGTTGTAAAAGACCAGTATTTTCAATTGATGTACTTTTAGACTTTTTTCTACAGAAAAAACTAGTGAATTTTGGAAATTTTCTTTAATAGATTTAAAGGATATACCTACTATAGAAAATGTATGAAAATTTACAATTTGGTTTAAAGAAAAATAAAAGCATGATAACATGATACCACTACGATCCAGGTTTTGACAGAAACCATATAAAATGTTAGTTTTTTCTACATATATAAATGTCACATTACTCCTACGTTTGAGGTATTTTTTGTATGCTTTAATGTCCACGATTTATCAAAAATAAAGTAGAGTTAATTTTACCTGTTATAGCATTATTTTATGATTAATGTATTTAAAAAACACTTGTTTATCTAAAATATTTCATCCCCTAAAAATCCCCGAAAAAATTTGTGTCATCCCCACGAAATCCCCGGATCCCCAAATCAAATTTTTCATCCCCAATTTCCAAAAAAAATCCCCTATTTGGGGACAAAACCCCTAAACTGGCAACACTGATTATCAGAACAGAATTTCATGAAGTACGAAGGATTTTTTAAACTTTTTTAAAAATTTTTTAAGGACATTTTTAATATATGTATCACATCCTTGCTTCAGTTTTTTCATTTGATTAAGATTTAAGGTATATTCTAAGTGTTGCGGATGCAAAAAATCATGAAGGAATTTGAATTTTGAACTTTTTCTTGATTTTTTAAAAAAAGGACATTTTCGAGGAGGGCGTATCCTTGTTTCGATTTGCACAAATTTTGGCAAATACATTGAGCATATTATAACAGTTGGATTTTCAAAATTT
Source organism: Pegoplata infirma (assembly GCA_963921195.1). NCBI lineage: Eukaryota > Metazoa > Arthropoda > Insecta > Diptera > Anthomyiidae > Pegoplata > Pegoplata infirma. The sequence goes on along the minus strand of OY992536.1, from coordinate 258,861,520 downwards.
CATGAAATAACTTAAATTTTTACCCTTTTTCTGAACGTTATTTTAAAAAGGACATTTTTGAGCTAGGCATATCCTTGCTCCGAATTGTACAAAATTTTGTAGAATAATTAATGGAAATATAGGTAATAACTATAATAAATAACATGAAGATTAAAGAGTTAGTTTTCGTTTTATGCCGTATTTTAATTTCAGGATATATGGGAAGGATACGAATCCTTGGGCGGATATTGACCAAATTAAAAATTTTTCTTGATCTTATCGATCTTAACAAGTGTTCCAAATTTTAACGCTCTAACTTAACTCCTTCTATTTTTGGCCACTCTTTACATGAAGACGCAACACTGTGCGTCATTAACATTTTCGTAGATAGTCTCGCAGCTTTGAAGGCCTTGGAGTTAAATACTGTAAAATCGGGAATAGTTATGAATTGTATACAATCTCTTCGTCGAATCAGTCAGCACACAATCAAGCTAATCTGGGTCCCAGGCCATAGTGGGGTCGCTGGGAACGAATTGGCTGATGAATGTGCGAGGAATGGCTCTGAATCGGTGGGTGTAGAACCTGACGTCTCGGTTCCCATAGTGGAATTGATGAACGAAATTGATAGGATATCTGAAAATAGGATGAAGGATAGGTGGATATCACTGACTACGTGCAGGATATCTAGAACCCTGTGGCCACTGCCAAATCCTAAGAGGACAACAAGTACTTACAGGACACTGTATAATTGGCCAAATGGCCGTGCGTATGGGAATTTCTGATAGGGACTATTGTAGAAGCTGTGGGGAAGTGGAGGAAGAGGAGTCAGTGAAGCACTTGCTATGCGAATGTCTGGGCCTAATGAGGAGCCGCCTTAAGCATTTGGGGCAAAGATTTTTCGATGACCTGGATTGCCTAAGCGGTGTCTCATTGACGTCTAATTGACGGAATACCTCAGGGAAACGGGGTGGTTTAAAAAGTAGAACTTTGTATCAGAGGGGGAGTAGGGAAATATGATTAAGGGAGCCACAATGGGCCTTATGGCCTCCGAGTGAATTCGCCAAATGGAGAGCGCCCATCCAACCTAACCTAAGATATTTTAGACACAGAAAGTTTTCTTTGGGGGAAAAATGTCTCTTAATCTGAGAATTTTTCTGTACGACGAATTGTTTATAATATTAGAATTCTGATAACGTGAGTAAGAAATTTTTTTTTTAAGAGAAAGTTTTCAAAAAAAAAAAATGCTCTTATGTTCCCAAAAAATTTTCAACATTTTTTAAAGATTTTGAGACATTTTAAAAATCGCACCCAATGTAAAATTAATATGACCCCTTTGTTTTATTTCCTTAAAAGTATTTTTTTTTTTGCAAAAACTTTTCCTTTTGTAAACTTTTTATTTAATACATAATTTAAAATATAATAACGTCAAGAAAAAAGTTGCTTTATTAACTTTTTCACACACTGTTAACTTTTCAAATGTCCCTGTTAGGGACAGCATAAAGTTGTTATCTTATGGGTACACTGTTAAAAATAAATGGGTGTTAAAGTCGTTAAAACTTTAAAAATTTCACAGCAAAAGTTTAAATATCAACAAAATATATTTTCCAAGTGTTGCTATATTGCAAGCAGTCATCTTTTTAATATTTTTTTTTGCTACTTTTATTTTTTTTTTTGCAACAATTTTAGCTTGTTAGCAATCAATATTTTTTGGTAAATAACAACATGAAACAGAGCAGATAAATAACAACAAAATAACATGTATTTTTTTTTTACAAAGAAAATACATAGCTGCTGACTGGTATGTGCTTAAAAAAGCAGTTGTTGTTAATGTTACGAAATGTAGTAGATGCTTTAAAATTACTTTCTAGTAACTGTGGTGGCAGTAGTTGTCGATGGGGAAGTAGAAGAAAAAGCAGCAGCAGCAACATTTATAGTAGCAAAAAGTCCTTCGTTAGTCGTTTGAATATTACTGCATATTTTTAGGGATCTTTAGCTTGAAAGCTTTGTTATTTATGGTATTAATGGTTGGTAGTTGTTACAGAGCTTCCCCGTATAAATGTTTGTGTTTTTTTGCCATTATTATAGCCGCTAGTTGTTGTTGATGATATTCCTTATAATGTTATTATTTTTTTTCTTCTTTTTTGTCTTTTTGGTTATTACAAAAAAACTTTTCTAAAGTTGTTTTTTTGTTACTTTTTATATATTTTAGGTTGTCATCGTTAACCAACGAAAAACAAGAGTATTTTATGTGAAAACTTTTTGCTGTTGTTACTTTTTGGTAAAATGTTACTGTTTCCAAAGGTCTTTTATTTAATTTATGTCACAGATAGTTTAGAAATACATGCTGTGAAAACGGTATTAATTAAAATATGTTTTTGAGTTTTAAAAAACAAAAGAAAAAAAAAATACAAATTTTGGTTGATATAGTAATAGAAAGTTTTGAAAAGTTTTTTTAAAATTAAAGCAGGAGGGCGTATGAGTAATAAAATCAAAAGGGGTTTAAATTAATATTAATCATACGCCCAGTAAAAACACTTTTTATAGCAGGTTGTCGCATGAGTAATAAAATCAAAAGGGGTTTAAATTAATATTAATCATACGTCTAGTTAACACATTTCTTATAGCCACCAACCACATTTTCTATAAGAAAAATTTCTCAGAATCTGAGACATTTTCTATAAGAAAAATGTCTCAGATTCTGAGACATTTTTCTTATAGAAAAAGTCTCAGAATCTGAGACTTTTTCTATAAGAAAAATGTCTCAGAATCTGAGACTTTTTCTCAGAATCTGAGACTTTTTCCATAAGAAAAATGTCTTTGAATCTGAGACTTTTTAATTAAGAAAAATGTCTCTGAAGCTGAAACTTTTTCTATAAGAAAAATTTCTCAGAACCTGTTAATTTTCTGTGGTAAAAATGTCAGAATCTAATGTCTCAGAATCTGAAACTTTTTCCATAGAAAAAATGAGAATCTGTGACATTTTCTAAAGAAAACATGCTTTAGAATCTGAGAAACTTTCCCTCTGATTCAGAAACATTTTTCCTAAAGAAAACGTCTTAGATTCTGATATTTTCCTATGGAAAGTCTCAGATTTTGAGACATTTGTCTTGTACAAAAAGTCTTAGATTCTAAGACATTTTTCTTATAGAAAAAGCCTCAGATTCTGAGACATTTTTTGTATAGAAAAATTCTTAGATTCTGAGACATTTTTTGTGTAGAAAAATTCTTAGATTCTGAGACATTTTTTGTGTAGAAACATTCTCAGATTCTGATACAATTTTTTTCGATAAAAAATTTTTCAGATTTTGTGAAAATTTTTGTATAGACAATTTCTCAGATTCTGATACAATTTTTCTATAGAAAAATTGTACCAGAATCTGAATCTATAAGGCAAATTAATCAGATTCTGAGACAATTTTTCTGTAGAAAAATTCTCAGATTATGAGACATTTCTTGTAAAGAAAAACTCTCAGATTCTGATAAAAATTTTCTAAAGAAAAACTCTCAGATTCTGAGACATTTTGTTGTATAGAAAAATTCTTAGATTTTAAGACATTATTTGGATAGAAAAATTCTCAGATTTTGAGACAATTTTTCTAAAGAAAAATTCTCAGATTCTAATACATTTTTCGTATAGAAAAATTCTTAGATTCGGTAACACTATTTCTTTATAAAAATTTTCAGATTTTGAGACAATTTTTCTATAGAAAAAATCTCAGGTTCTGAGACAATCTTTCTAACGAAAAATTCGAAGATTCTGATACATTTTTCGTATAGAAAAATTCTTAGATTCTGTGACACTTTTTCTATAGAAAAATTCAGATTTTGAAACTATTTTTCTATAGAAAAATTCTCAGATTCTGAGACAACTTTTCAATAGAAAAATTCCCAGATTCTGTGACATTTTTTGTATAGAAAAACTCTTTTAATATTCATATCATAGATGGGACTAATTAATTAAAGGGACCAATTAATGATGGTTTAATTACCATTTAATTGATGTCAATGGTAATGAATTTTTTTTCATTACCATTGGTTATATCAATTGTACCAATTATATCACTTATCAATTTAATTACTAATGAAAATTAAAAAAAAAAAAATTACCATTGGTATGGCATCACTTAAAAAAATAATTACCATTAGTAAAAGTCGTCACAATATTGTCAAAATCGTTAATATTTGGGAAAATCTGTTGTTTTTTGTTATATGATGTTTTAGTTTTTCACATTTTATAAACCAAACACACGTTGATTGCCTTTGTATAACATAATTTTTGAAATATTTATTTGCGTTTTGTTTTTTGTCTTTAAACTTTTCATATTTTTTTTGTAAAAACATACTTTGATGTTTAAATTTTTAACTTTTCAAAAAAAAACAAAAATGTGCAAGCCAATGGTTTTGAAACCAATTATAACTGGTGTTTTTCAACAATTGGTGCATTTCATTACCATTAGTAATTAGTTTTTCAATTAAAAAAATTTAATTACCATTAAATGGTAATGAAAATTTTTTCATTACCATTGATATCAACCAATGGTAATTAAATTTCAATGGTAATGAAAAATTCCCATCTATGATTCATATACAGCATGCCAAAATAAAAACATTTTTTTTTTTTTTTAATTTTTTAAAAATCCAAAATTTTGATGGAAATGTTTGAAAAATCCAAAAATTTTATTAAAGGGCGCCACGGGTTAAAATAATCGGATTTGGATCAAATAATGTTTAAATTAAAGACTGTTTCAAGCGGTATTAAAAGGTCAAGGGAAAGAGATTATGATATTTTTAACAAAAATTTTTTAAAAGTAGAAAAAACCGCCATTTTTGCAACATTTTAATATCGATATCTCAAAAACCGTGCGACTGAATTGATTTTTATACCCTCCACTCTAGTGATAGAGGGTATATATAAGTTTGTCATTCCGTTTGTAATACCTACAGAGATCGGTCTAGGGCCCCATAAAGTATATACATTCATGATCCCCGAACGATTTTACTACGATCTAGCGATGTCCGTCCGTCTGTCAGTCTGTTGAAAACACGCTAACTTTTGAATTACTTTACGGAGGCTCCTGAAAATTGGCATATATGTTGGTCGTTTATCTGGTCAGGTTGGTATTGCAATCCAGCGAAATCAGTCCAGTGCACTATAGGAAATTTGACCCTTTTTTTGGCCAAAATTATTTACAGCCAAACGGCTGGACCGATTTGAATGATTTTTTGGATTTGACTTTTGGATGACCCTTTAGAGGGAGGGAGTGACTCATAAAGTTTTTCATACACTCAAAAAAAAACTTTAGTAAATTTGCCTAAAAAATTAACTAACAATTAGTTCAACGCAGGATTTTCGGGGTTATAAGTTTTCGCATCTAAGATTTTTTAGATCTTTTATAGATTATCTGGTTTTCTAAACTGTTTTTTACTATTTTTTATTTTTTTTTTTTTGAGTGTACACTAACTTTCGAAGATAACAGTAGAAATTTATTTTTACAATTTTAAGAAGTGTCAAACAAAGCTACTTTTTATTTTTAATAAGGATTTTATTAAAAAATTTGATTTTTGAGTTTCAAGTCGTTAACTACATTTCAAAATGATTCTACGAGCAGCTGCAGATGAAGCAAGAGCTAGGGGCTCAACTTCCCTATTTAGATCATTAGAGATTTTTGCTGTAACTTGTCTTTTTGTTCTCGCAGATTTTGCCAAAAGAGTTAATTGCGGTCGCTCAGGCTTCGATTTAGTTGAGGCTGCGTTTCACGTTTTCTTATCGGATTATTGCCTTTAAGCCAAACAGCATGCTGTTTTTCAAAAACTTTCAAACTCTACAACTTTTAAGCCTTTTCATATTTATTTTTGAACAAAATATTCTTAATTCCTCCTTTATATATTGTTTAAAGTTTTCGAAACAGTCACTCTCAGCAATATATGAAAAGAAATGGCCAGAAATAGCGGCTCCTTATCCACCTTTGTTTTATTTCTCTCGCCATGTATTAAATAACTCTGAATTTGACACTCAGTAGTCACCTGGAAAAAAGCGTTTTTAAAAAAAAGTTTGCACATATCCGACCTTGAAATTTATTAAATTCGGAAGGTAATTGATTGTACTAGAGAACTTTTATGGTTTTATAGCTAACATATGCTATCATTTTTTTAAAGTCAAAATAAAATTCCAAGTCATACTTCAATAATTTCATCTTAAGGTCACTTCAATTTTACCAATTAAATCGATATAATAGATGAGTTCACCAACAATTCACTATTTATCATTAAAGTACTCACCTTCAACATTATTTTTAATTTTTTAGTTTTTAAAAACTATAAATTCTTAATATAAAAACTTTTGTTATAACCTATCACAAAATTCACTGCACTCAATCGTTATTTTATAACTAATTATGAAATTGCAAGAAAAACTACTGATAAAGTGACAGTACATCAATTCTGTCGAAAAATTGAGAAAGAATTGTTTACTTTGTTAAGTTTTTTTTATATTAATGTAAAAAAAATAATGTTTGCAAAAATTTTAATTTTGACTTTTGGCCAAAAAATGGGTAAAATTTCCTATAGTGCAGTGGTTCAAAAGTTATTAGCAAAACCGTGAATTTCAGATAAGTTTCTTCTTAAATTCACATGTTGAAAACCCGTTAATCATGTTTTAAAAACATTGGTAAGTCACAAAAATATTTTACAACGTATTTTTGTCACTTAAAAATATTCTTACACTAAAACAAAAAAAAAAATACACTCAAAAAAAATTTTACACTCAAAAAACAATTTAGTAAATTATTTTTTTTTTTTTCTAACAGTACTAAAAAAGTTTTTTTACAGAAAATAATTCTGATCAAAAATTTTATTTTTTCACGTTAGAAAATTTACTATCACTTAAAAAGGGCATTGTGGAGGGTATTTATACACTCAAAATAATAACTCTGTAAAATACTTTGTTAAATAACTGTAATCTCAATTCAACAGATATTTGACAGAGTTTTCTGTCAAAATACAGATTTAAAGAAAATACTTTGTATTTTGTTGTGACAAAAAAACAAAGTTTCCTCTGTTATATTACATTTTACTTTGTAACCTTTATTATACAGATAATAAACAGCGTTTTCTGCTAAAATACAGATTTAGGCAAAATACTTCGTAGTTTTTTTATAACAAAAAAAGTTTTCTGTTTTGAGTAGTTTTAGTTTTTGTTACCAAACATCAAAATTTTATCTGTATATTTTTTTTTTTTGAGAAAAAGTAGCAAAATAAGTTATCAAAAAAAATCTTTTCAGAAATCTTATAAAAATTTTACAAAATAACATGCATTTAACTAAACTCTTTAAATTTACAGAGTTTTTTCTGTATTTTTTTTTTTGTATCAAATGCATTTTATAAATATATGTAAATTTTCATAGTTTTCTTTGCTAAATGGGCAAATCCACCTCAAACCACATAGCATTCGGATTTGTCACCTTCGATTTAAATAAAATTTGACAAATATATTGCAAATGGATAGTGTTCCTAAAATCATTACCCTTCTGGCTCCAAAACCTTTCGGTTTTCGAAATAAGGCGTCTTGAAAATTGGCAAAAACGTCAAATTTTCAATAAGGTCCACATACAAAGTCACCCATAACTTTAAAACTATAAAACCCACAATTACCAAATAGGTATCATTTGAAAGCTGAAAGGATTACCTTATAAGTGGCATGCACAATTTTTTCTTGTAACGAAAGGTCAAAGGTCATATTTCAAGGTCTAATGTTCAAAGACCAATATCTCAAAATCCGATATTTTTAAAATTCTCAAAAAAATATATGATAACAATCAAGTCTTTCCCTACATTTGTATCAAAATTTCAGGGTGGACACTCATATGGTTCCAAAGTTACAGAGGAAAACGTGCTTGAAGTCAAGATTTTCTCTACGAGTTCATATGCAAAAGCTTACACACACGAAGCAGCATAGCATGCTAGCATGCTGCTAGCAGTAAACAAACAATGGGACGGACCTAAAAACTGAACCCATTATTTATTAATATTTCGACCTCCTGAATTTGATTTCACTATCAAAACTGAATTTTATCGTTGGGTTTTCTTGTTTTCTTACAAGGAAAATCTTCAAAGTGAACATACGTAATTTCTTTGAAATTTATGCCCATGAAAGACAACAAATATCTAACATCGACCTGTCTGAGCTTATTGGTCTTAATTTAGTTTAAAGGGTTAAACGGGAGTCAAAAATTACAGATTTTTAGTAATTTAAACTTTTAGGTACATTGATGCCACTTATCAGATCCGTTTCATTTGAAAAAAAAAAATTTGCGTCTGTTTGAGACATTTTATTTGTTGCATAATTGTTTTTGTTAAAAATGTATAGTTTAACAAAACTATATAGTTTTGTTAAACTATATAGTTTTTGTAAAACAAATTCATTGTTGGTACTATTTTCTATTTAAATTAAGCAATCACATGAATTTTTTATTGGCAGTTTTTCTTACAGGAAGGGTTTCATCCGAATTTAAAAAAAAAAAATATCTTTATTATAGTGTCCAAAATAAAATAAGGCAAAAATTCAAAGAAGTTCGAAACATTAGTGTTTCCATTTCTAAACCATTTTTATGCTTGATTATATTCTTGTTTATGAGCTTTATTCCGCTTTGAACATACGGTTCCCCCACCCCATTCCTATTTCCCTACTAAGGAAGAATATAGGTTTCGAATGAAACCGATCTGTTATATGTGGCATCAATGTAAACTACACTCAAAAAAATAAAACTGTAAAGTTAACTAATTTTTTTTTGTTAACTCGAGTTTACTGGCTTTTTAGCAAATTTTTAGTTAAAATCAGCGTTTTAACTACTTTTTTTAGTTAAGTTCAATTTACGAAAATACTAGTTTTGAACAAATTTTGAATTAATTTTTTTTGTTGACTTCAAAACTGAGTTTACGAATTTTTACTAATTAATTTGCTGATTTTTCGTAACAAATTTGTTAAGTGGAATTTCTTGCGAAGCCTCCTATGCAAATCTCATAAGTTCTACTTAAGCTGATGAAAAAATAGAAAAAATAAACTTTTAATTTTTTACAAAATATTTTCTAAATTTTAGTTTACGAAAAGTAACAAAAAGTTTAGCTGAATTCAACTAATTTTTTTGTTAATATATGTACATAAAAACGTTACGAAATTTCAGCTAAATTTTTAGTTAAAGTTACGGTTTTTTTTGCTAAATTCGTTCTACGAAAAGTTAACTAAATATTTTTAGTTAAATTAACTAAAAATTTAGTAGGCCCAAAATCAGGTGCTTTTTTAGTTAAAATTAACTAAATTTTTTGTTAACTTTACAGTTTTTTTTTTTTGAGTGTACCTAAACTTTAAAATAACTGAAAATGGGTAATTTTTAACCCCGTTTAACCTGAATTTAGGCCGACAAGCTCAGACTGGTTGATTTTAGATTTATTTTTTCGAGCTTGTGTATAAATTTTAAAGAAATCAGGTATGTTCACTTTCGAGGACTTTCCTTGTAAAAGAACAAGAAAACCCCTACAATATAACTCAAAATACATAAAAAGTTTTAAGCCTTGTTCTACGCCCGCACCTTTGTTTACGACTATGTATATTGTTTTGTTTGTGCAATATTTTTTATATGAACTCGTAGAAAAAACCTTGCCTTCGAGCACGTTTTCTTCTGTAACTTTGGAACCGTATGAGTGTTCACCCTGAAATTTTGATACAAATGTAGGGAAGACTTGATTGTTATCATATATTTTTTTGAGAATTTTAAAAATATCGGATTTTGAGATATTGGTCTTTGAACATTAGACCTTGAAATATGACCTTTGACCTTTCGTTACAAGAAAAAATTGTGCATGTCACTTTTAAGGTAATCCTTTCAGCTTTCAAATGCTACCTATTTGGTAATTGTGGGTTTTATAGTTTTAAAGTTATGGGTGACTTTGTAAGTGCACCTTATTGAAAATTTTACGTTTTTGCCAATTTTCAAGACGCCATATTTCGAAAACTAAAAATTTTTGGAGCCTGTAAGGTAATCATTTTATGAAAACAACGCATGTGAAATATTTTTTGCGAATTTCATTATAATCGGAGGTGACAAATCCGAAAATCACAGTTTTCTGTGCGGTTTGACATGGAATCACCCAAATGGAGGTTTATTTAACCAATATTTTACTAGAAACTCTGTAAATTAACAGTTTTTTTTTTGTCCAAATCATTTTACAGATTTTTTTAGTAAAATTACAGAGTTTTCTCTGTCAAAAAGCTTTCATATTTAACCAATATTTTACTGTAAACTCTGTAAATTAACAGTTTTTTTGTTTAAATCATTTTACAGAGGTTTTTAGTAAAATTACCAAGAAATGTTGTTATCTGGAAAAGTATGGTGTACTCTGTTAAATTAGCAGAGTTTTTCTGTAATTTAACAGAGTTATTATTTTGAGTGTAGATTCGGCCAAGTCGAATTTAACTTTTCTTGTTTATTTTTTTTTTTTTTCAAAAATCCAAAACTTTGATCGCCGGGCGCTACGGGTTAATTTTATCTGATTGGCCTCAAATTTGTATCACATATAATAAGTTTTAGGCTTAGGCGAATTAAAATTTGCCGGGACTTTTAAAATCTGAAGAAAAAAAACTGGCAGGCTAATGTTCTGACTACTAAGATCTTAAAGAAAAAATATTAGGTAAGGTAAAAAAAATTACTGTTCGTCTTGTGTCAGGTATTTTGCGTTGGATTTGGTATTTCAAGCATTTTTTATATATTTGCAATATCAATTAATAATGAAATAAATAACAATATTATATGACTTACCTTCTCTTGCTTTTAAGTAGACCGTATTGGCCACAATATTCTCTAATTCCATTAGTTCCAGGTTGGCGGTTTTTTATTAAATCCTAGGCCGCTCTCAAAAAAAATTTATGTTTTTAAAAACACTTCAATGGTAGGTAGTTTATTAAAACCAAAAAAAGGCGATTCCAATAAAAAAATAAATAATTGTCAATTTAGTTTTTTTGAAGATTACAACAACAACAACCAAAAAGGACTTGTTTTTCTATAATTTATAGATGATTTAAACGAAGTACTGAAGTGTGTATGTTAGGAAGATCCTGTTTACAAACTGTTTAATAAATATTACTATAGTAAGACAGTTATGTGTATATGAATAGGAGGGGAGAAAAAAAATCACCCTTGTTAGGCTTCCTTGTCCTTGTGTAAGTTATTAAGATGATTTCTTGTTGTTGCTAAAATTTATGCGGTTGTTTACACACTCAATGAATTACTTTGTTTCCGTTTCCTTTTTCTCTTTTTTTCTTTCTTTTTTTGGTTTCTTTAAGTTTTCCACTTTTGTTGTTTTCTTATTAAAAACGTTATTTTATTGTTTAAATGCATGAGTTTTGTTGCTGGAAGGGAATTCTTGATAATTTTTCCTTATTTTATTTTTTTATTTTTCTTAACAAATAAATGTTTCTTTGTTGTTTTGTTTTTTATGCGTTAGACATGTGCAGGAAAATTTTTGGAGTATGTTGTTGACAATTTTTATTTCATATCCGGTTATTGTTTTAAAAATATTTTTTCCAGAAAAGTTTGGACTTTTTTTTTTTGGAATAAAGAAAAAAAAAAACTTTTTCAATTGTAAGAAAAATCTTAAAAAAAAATTATTTTATGCTGGTTCTTCTGTTCTTAGTTGTTTAACCTTAAATTTTTTTGGTAAGTTTGTGGAGTATTGTTTTTAACTTCCGGTAAGTTGTTTTAAAAATGTATTGCCTACATTCAGGCTAATAGTATGAGAAATCCTTTTGATTATTTGACTACTTTACTTGCTCTTAAAGTTCGAAAAATATTTTTAACGTTTTAACAATATTTTTTTAAAGTTGTGTTTTCTTCGTTTTCTTTGTTTACTTCAACTTCCGTTTCCTTTTAAGTTTCTTTAACAAAAATTTCCGTTAAATTTTGTTTACCAGCAATAATTGTGCGTTCAGTAATAAAAAATCTTTAGTCAAAGGGCAGCACTTTTTTCTTTTGTTAAAGATTTGTTAAGTTTGGTTTTTTTCATTAAAATTTTTCTGATCTTAAGAATTGTTTTAAGATTTTTCTAAAAAATTTTTCTAAATTTTTTCCAAATTTTCCAGAGTTGCTTTGTGCATTTTCTTTATTTTTGTTTTTCTTAATTTATAGTTTGTGCGTGTTTATACAAATCATTATTTTTGTACGTGTTTTTCGCCACTTTTATTAGTTTTTTCTTTAGTTCAGAATTTTTAAAATATTTTTCCATTTCCTTTTTTTTTTTGTTTTTTTCTAGTTTGATTTCCCTTTTTTATAAAGGCGGGACTATTTTTGTTGTTTTTTGGCAAATTTTCAATTATGTTTTTTGTCGTAAATGTTGTTTATGCAAAACTTTATTGTTTGTTGTCATTTACAGCTGTTGTTTGCTGATACTTCTACTTGTTTTTTTCTCTATTTTCTATTAAAATTCACAAATAAATTAAAGTTGTTGGGCGTTGTTATTTTTTCCGGAAGTTTATTCTTTTTCTTTTTTGTTGTTTTTCCCAAAAAAATATAAAAAAACAACAATATGTTATATTGAGTTAATCCTGTTTTGTATTATTATTTTCAAATGTGTTGAATCTGAAATGATAAAAAAAAAAAAACACAAAAATTATTTATACATTTTACATAAATTAAATATTAAACAAGTAAAAGTTTTGAATTAAATATAAAACAAGTAGAAAAGTTAAATTCGACTTGGCCGAATCTATGAATACCCTCCACAAGGCTCTTTTTAAGTGATAGACAAATTTTCTAACGTGAAAAAAATTTAATTTTTGATTAGAAATATTTTATTTTGAGTACAAAACTTTTTTTAAGTAACTTTAAAAAAAAAAAAAAAACAATTTACTTAATTTTTTTTTGAGTGTAAATATTTTTGAGTGTACAGTTTTTTCCGAGTGTACTTTTTTTTAATGTAGAAATATTTTTGAGTGACAAAAATACGTTGTAAAATATTTTTGTGACTTACCAATGTTTTTAAGTAATTTTTGAAAAAAAAAAAATAAAAATTTACACAATTTTTTTTTCAGGTTAAAATTTTATCGAGTGTACCTTTTTTACTGTAAAAATATTTTTGAGTGACAAAAATACCTTGTAAAATATTTTTGTGACTTACCAATGTTTTTAAAACATGTTTAACGCGTTTTCAACACGTGAATTTAAGGTGAAACTAATTTGAAATTCACGGTTTTGCTAATAACTTTTGAACCACTGGACCGATTTGGCTGAAACCAGGCCAGGGAAACGACAATGCCAAGCTTCAGCACCCTAAGAAGTGCCTTTCGAAAGTTAGCGTGTTTTTTATCTCATAAATTCAAGAAAAACCCTTGCCGAAATTCAGTCTTTTGCTCATAACTTTTGAACCACTGGACCGATTTCGCTGGATTGCCATACCAACCTGACCAGGTAAATGACCAACATATATGCCAAAGTTCTGCAGCCTCAGTAAAGTCTTTCAAAAGCTAGCATGTTTTCAACAGACAGACGGACGGACGGACATCGCTAGATCGTCTTAAAATCGATCGAGGATCATGAATATATCATGAAATCTTTTTTAAATTTCAACTCAGTGAAACTGAAATAAATGTTTAAAAAAACCGGCAGTTTTTGGAATTTAGAAAAACTGTAAATGCAGTTGTGTAAACAAGACCTTGAACCATCACTGAGCAATGTTTAAGGATTACCCCACTTTATCCGTAAAAGTTACAGAGGGTTAAAGTTGAAAAATCGATAAAAATGGCTTGAAATAATCCATAGTTTTTACCTTCTTTCGCATTTTTTTTTAAGTTCTCCTTATATTTCAATCTTTTCCGGCATAACACAAAGTCAGTACATATAAAAGATTATTTTAATGTTGGCTTGATAGATGCTTCATCGCTTGGGAAGAAGTTATAAGACGGTTAAGTTTTGAAACCAAAAATTAAGAGTCTTTAAATTTTCGAGGTTTTTTGATCAGGGATTTCGGCCCCCTCTATAAAATGAAAAAAATTTGAACTAGAGTTGGTAGCTGTTGTAATTCTTAACATTTTGGAATTAATCCCGTTAATGTACCACGAATAGTTAAGGAGTTTCAGCAGATCAAAGTTCGAAAGAAAAAACGTAATTTTTTTAAAATACCAGTTTTTCGCGGGGCACATTCGCGGTTTCATTCGAAATTTGGTGGACTCTTGCGTAAACCGAGATTTTTAGGAGTTTACATAAAAAAATCACTGGCGGGTTTATAAAAAATAAATTGCAAAAATTTTATGGCATTTTTGAAAATTGAGCGAAATTTGCAAATCTGTTTCTAATTTTTTTTAGTAGCAATTAATGCATCATGTTTATTTTAATACACCAAAAGACGTGCCTTAACGAGTAGAACTGATTTGCTATTTGACTTTTTACTTTAAGCCATTCTGAGCGGAAATCGCGATGATTTTATCTAAACCTGTTTTGATCTGGCACATCCAAGGCTTTACACGAAATCGGATGAAATTTTTTTTAAATTAAAGCCCACTTGATGTGTCATCATAAAATCAGAGGCGGGTTAAAAAATTTTGATGATTATGGATTTTTTGGACCATATTAAATTTTCTTGTTATAAAAAAGCATCACCGATTTTTTTAAACACTCGTACAATGATACGATTTTCCGTGATTTTTTTTTTTTCAGTAAAACCAACGCGCATTGCCTAAATATGTTATAAAAAATTGTAAAACTTTTCTTTTACCGCGAATTAATCGCGATTTTAGGTACTTAGATATTTTTTTTAAATCGTTTGGTCATTAAAGGGTTAAATTTTTATTTTTTATTTTATTAAGAATTACCATATAATTACAAATCATATACTAATTTTACCTAACCGAGAACTGGTAACAATGACCTTCGTCTCGTTGTAGCGAAACAGACCAAGGCCTTTGGTGGGAATCGAACCCACGACCCCCAGACTCATAGGCTAGCACGCTACTAACTAGCCTACTGGGGCGCCTGGGTTAAATTTATATGATATATTTTAGAAGAAATGATATATCCTGGCATGTTTTAATAACGCATGCAACAAATGTGTAGAAAAAAAATATTTAAAATATTTTTAAGATTTTTTAAAACCGCTAAATCTTAAAACCGCCATAACTTTTGACCCCCTTGCGCGATTTAATTGACGCGAACGAATTTCTTATTCTTAAATAGCTTCTAATATTTATGCCAAATTTCATCGATGTGCCATCAAAATTAAAAATCACATCTTTTTTACCTCAAAATTTAAGTCTTAGCCGGAACTCCTCATATATACTTTATGGGGTCCTAGACCAATATTTCGAGGTGTTACAAACGGAATGACAAACTTATATATACCCTCTATCACTAGAATGGAGGGTATAAAAAATCATAAATTTTTTAAAAAAACTTCAAGTCCCGAAAATTTGTTTGAAGTTCTGGACATTAAAAGCTATTGAATTTTTTTTTTTTACAAAATTTCTAAGTTCGGAAAATCATGGGTTACAGCTGTAATGTGTTCTGTTACATGCAGGCGCGGATCCACGGGGGGAAAGGAAATTCCTCCCCCCCCCCCAAACCGAAATTGAAAGAAAAAAAAAGGAAGAAAGAAGAAAAACAAAAGAAACAAGTAAGAGTGTTAAATTCGGCTGTGCCGAATCTTTTATACCCTCCAAAATGTAAAAAAATAAAAAAAAAAAATTTGTCAGGGGCGTTTTTTTGGGGGGGGGGGTGATGGGGTTAGTGGGGGCGTTGGGGGGCGTTGGGAGCACCTTCCCATCGCGATAAATAATTTAGCAAAAATACAAAAAAACATGTAAAAAAGTGTATTTTTCAGAGGTTGTTGGTTCAGTTCTTCAAGGGGTAACTTTTTACCCCCTCGTCCAATTTTGCCCATTTCCGAACTTGACCTGGCTAGGACCATAAGACATATTCGTGCCAAACTTCAGGAGGATAGCTCTTTTATTTTGGACTGCATCGCGCCATCTATAGACAGATGGACGTACAGACGGACATTCACAGAATGTCTTAGAATCGATCATGGATCAATAATATATATGGGGCATTCCATGTGAAATCGGACACTTTAAAAAACTTTTTTTTTAGATTTTCCCAATTTGTTAACAGTTTTTAGTAACCTTCGAAAACTACTTCGTGGTAAATTTTCAGATTTTTTTGATGACCCGTTCAAAAGATATCGAATTTTTAAAAATTGGTTGTTTGTTCTGTTACTCAAACTTCTTTTACTCATAACTTCTTCAATAATGGTCCAAATTTCAAATTTTTTTTCCAAATTTTTGTTTTTTTACGTACTTTTTTAAAAAAAATCCCAAAAAATTCTTAAAAGCGCTTTAGTATGCGATTTTTATGTTTTAAAATTTAAATCTCATTTTTGAAAATGTTTGTACTCTTCGATTTTTTTGAAATTTTTTTGTGTAAAACTTCTATCAATTCCACAAATTTTTTGCCCACACACAATTTTTTTTTTTTTCATGAACGATGTTCATACACTCAAAAAAAAAAAAAAAACTGTAAAGTTGGCAAAAAATTTAGTTAAATTTAACTAAAAAAACACCTGATTTTGAACCTACTAAATTTCTAGTTAATTTAACAAAAAATATTTAGTTAATTTTTCGTAGAATGAATGTAGCAAAAAAACAGTAATTTTAACTAAAAATTCAGCTGAAAATTTCGTAACATTTTTTATTAGGTGAATTCAGCTAACCTTTTTTTAAATAAAAAAAAACAAAAAATATTTTTCACAGCGTTAAGTTCAGCTTAAGTAGGACTAATGAGATTTGCATAGGAGGCTACACAAGAAATGTTTAAAATTTTCGACTTGACAAAAATGTTACAAAAAATCAGCAAATTAATTAGTAAAAATTCGTAAACTCAGTTTTAAAGTCAACAAAAAAAATTAATTCCAAATTTGTACAAAACTAGTATTTTCGTAAATCGAACTTAACTAAAAAAAGTAGTTAAAACGCTGATTTTAACTAAAAATTTGCTAAAAAGCCAGTAAACTCGAGCTAACAAAAAAAAGTTTGTTAACTTTACAGTTTTATTTTTTTGAGTGTAGTATTTATGAACAAATTTATACAATTTATTACTTTTTCATAATATTTATAAACTTTTTCATAGTATTTATGAAAAATGTTAAAAATTCTTAAATTTCACATATTATGATTTATTCATAAATACTATGAAAAAGTTTATAAATATTATGAAAAAGTAATAAATTGTATGAATTTGTGCATAAATATTATGAAAATCGTTCATGGAAAAAAAATTTTTTTGTGTGCAGGAGGATCGTGGGATAACGATTATTACTATTTTGTAAAATTTTTTGAAAAAATTTTATTGTAATTTTTCAATCTTAAAATCATTTCTACTGTTCCAATGGTGCGTCATAGCGGGGTCCTTTATAACACCGACCCCCATTAATTTTTACGTCTTAACATTTCTTCGAAACAAACTAATACCCTATCTCCAATTTCTAAGGGGGCTCCCACACAAAACGACATTTTTTAGAATTTGCTCCAACCGCTCTAACTGCCCTAATAGTGCCCTTAGAGCAACAAAATGTATGACCGACCCACAATATTTTTTTAGTCCAAAATTTTCTCTGAACACACCTACCCTCTATCTCTAGTTGTTAAGGCGGTCCCCATAAAATTTTTTTATTTTTTGTAAATTTGTTTTATTTAAGTAATCAGCTTCTACCGGTCCAATGGTGCGTCCGAGAGGGATCATTAGTGAGACCGACCCCCATTTATTTTTACCCTACAACATTTTTTTAAAATATACCTACGCCCTATCTCCACTCCCTAAGTAGGCTCCCATACAAAATTACATTTTTATAAAATTTGCTCCAACTGTTATTTGTATGGGAGCCTACTTAGTGAGTGGAGATAGGGCGTAGGTATGTTTTAAAAAAATGTTGTAGGGTAAAAATAAATGGGGGCCGGTCTTACTAATAACCCCTCTCGGACGCACCATTGGACCGGTAGAAGTTGATTAAATAAAACAAATTTACAAAAAATAAAAAAAAATGTATGGACCCGCCTTAACAATTAAAGATAGAGGGTAGGTGTGTTCTGAGAAAATGTTTGGACTAAAAAAATATTGTTGGTCGGTCATTCATTTTGTTGCTCTAAGGGCACTATTAGGACAGTTAGAGCGGTTGGAGCAAATTTTAAAAAATGTCATTTTGTGTGGGAGCCCCCTTAGAAATTGGAGATAGGGTATTAGTTTGCTCCAAAGAAATGTTAAGACGTAAAAATTAATGGGGTCGGTCTTAAAAATGAACCCTCTACGACGCACCATTGGTGCAGTATAAATGATTTTAAGCTTGGAAAATTACAATAAATTTTTTTCAAAAAATTTTAAAAAATAGTAATAATCGTTATCATACGATCCTCCTGGGCAAAAAATTTGTAGAATCGATACAAGTTTTACACAAAAAAAAATCAAACAAATCGAAGAGTACAAACATTTTCAAACATAAGATTTAAATTTTAAAACTTAAAAATCGCATACTACAGCGCTCTTAAGAATTTTATGGGATTTTTTTTAAAGTACGTAAAAAAACAAAAATTAAAAAAAAAAAAATTTTTAAATTTGGACCATTATTGAAGAAGTTATGAGTAAAAGAAGTTTGAGTAAAGGAACAAACTACCAATTTTTAAAAATTCGATATCTTTTGAACGAGTCATCAAAAAAATCTGAAAATTTACCACGAAGGAGTTATCGAAGGATACTAAAAACTGTAAACAAATTGTGAAAATCTAAAAAAAAAAATTTCAAAGTGTCCGATTTGACATGGAATACCTCATATACATACTTTTCTGCGGTCCTAGACCAATATTTCGAAAATTACAAACGGAATGATAAACTTGTATACACATACCTTCTATCACTAGAGTGGAGGGTGAAAACAAGACATATCACTAAAATGCCCATAATTGACAGATGAAAATTGGACTTATCACTAAAGTGTCTCACATAAAAAAACTTATCCCGTGACTGGGAAGACAATAGGACAAAAACAAATTTTAAAAATTTTTGTCAAGTTCCAAACAAAAATTTTTAAATTTTTTAAGTCCTAGTAGTAAAAAAATTTATCACATATCGTCGGTGTGCCGACCAGAACACCTATGTGTTTTTTATGAATTGTTCAGGAGAGCAAAAAAACCGTTTTATTTTGCCAATTCGCAACATTTTTTTAAAGTAAATTTTTTTTATTTTTCCTAAACCCATTTAAAAATATTACGCGTTGAAAAATATACAAAATCTTTTTTTAATCTGAAGTGGTACAAGATTTTAACAAAAAACTACACATAGGTGATTTTGTTTCGGACTTTTTACATGTTTATAAAAAATATATAATACACATAGGTGTTTTTGTTCTTAAATTTATTTTAAATAAATTTTTATTTGTTGTTCAAAAGTAAAAATTTTGCAAGTTATATATCCGCATGGACTTGTAGCGAAATATTGATGGTATTCACGTTAGAATTTTTATCCTTGCAATGTGCGAAATGCAATATTTACTACAAAAAACACACGTAAAATTATTTTGGTGTTTTTTTTCATCCCATGTGTTTGTTGTAAAAAGTTTTTCATTTCGTACTTTGCAAGGCTGAAAACTTCTGATGTGAATTTTGTTATCACAAAGAGACGGAAAAACTTTACCAATGCAGAAAGTGATTATCAGGAAAACCAAAATAATAAAAAGTAATAAGTCAAAAAAAGTATTAAATATAATTCCGATGCAAAAAATGGCAACATGTATCTTCAGTGAAATGAAATGGCGAATCTTTTCGTAGAACATATTAACCCTCTATCTGCCATTTTTAGGGGTCATTTTTGTCCTTTTTTTAAATATCCTCATACAACACCACCTACACCACAAAAACGTACATTAACGGGTTAAAATCTTCTACAAAGATTTTCTGCATCAAATTTTACTAGGGGTTGTCAAAGTCCAAAAGTTCCTGCAAAGTGCAAAATGGTTAAAAAAGTAAAATTGTAAATTATCAAATACTGTTAAACTTTTTTTTGCAAAAGTCGAGTGAAATAAGTCGAAAAAAAATATAAATCTGCTTTTGAGCTAAACAAAGTTAAGAGATAATTCAGTGAAAATTGATGGCGGTTCTTTTCTTAGAACATGTTAACCCTTTATCCTCATTTTGGTGCTTTTTTTAAATATCATCATAGTCCACTACTAAGGCATACGTATAAAGGGTTAAACAATTTTACAAACATTTTCTGCATCAAATTTTACTAGGGGTTGTCAAAGGCCAAAAGTTCGTGCGATGTAAGCAAAAGGTTTAAAAAAGGAAAATTTTAAATTATCATAATTTGTTAAATTGTGTCTTACCAAGATACTTTACAATTTTACTTTTTTAAGCACTTTTCGCACGAACTTTTGGCCTTTGAGAACCCCTAGTAAAATTTGCTGCAAAACTTTTTTGTAGAACATTTTAACCCTTTTAACGCACGTTTAAGTGAAGTTCTATGAGGGTATTTTGCAAAAGGACCAAGATTACTCCCAAATAATGTGTTCCAAGAAAAGAACCGCCATCAAATTTCACTGAAGACATCATCATTTAGCTCAGACAAAGATTTATATTTTTTTTTTACTTATTTTACACGACATTGGTGAAAAACAATTTAACAGTTTGTGATAATTTACAATTAAATTTTTTTGAAGCATTTTGCACTTTTCGCACAAAATTTTGACCTGTGACAACCCCTAGTAAAATTTGATGTAAAACTAATTTTTTTGTAGAACATTTTAATCCTTTAACCGCACGTTTTAATGGCGTTCAACGAGGATATTTAAAAAAAGTACCAAAACGACACGTAAAAATGGGACACATAGGGTTAATGTATGTAAATGTATGTTCTTAGAAACGAACCGCCTTAAAATTTCACTAAGGACATCTTTTGATATTATTTACCTCAGAATTATACTTTATACTTTTTTTACCTTGTTCAAAACGCATTTAAAAAAAATTTGGAAATTATTTTTTTTTTTAAATCGTGTTGCACAGTGTTATGCAATAAAGTTTCGGAATATTACAAAAAAAATGTTCAGAAAACTTTTAAAATATCAATTTATAAAAAAACCAAAGGCAGACGCAATGTTTTAAATCAAAAACAGTTATGTGTACTAATAACACATAAGTGTTTTTGCCGGAGAATTTCTATTATAGGTAACACATAGGAGTTTAAGCTAACTTTGAAACCATTTGAGATAACGGGAAACGCTCTGGGGGATAAATGCATTACCTGTTAGGCTTCCTAATGGGCAAATAAAAAAAAAATAAAAAAAATTACACATAGGTGTTCTGGTCGGCGCACCGACGATATGATTTTAGAAAAAAAAAAATTTTCATAAATTTTGAAAAATTTTCCAAGTCCCGAAAATTTTGCCTAACAAAAGAGATACACTGCCGATCAAACCGTTTTTTTTTTTGACTTTCGCAATCAAAATTGAGTGGATTAAAATTTTGAGCTTAAAAATCGGGCTACATAAGTCAATGCGAAATTTTAAAAAATAATTAAAACCTTCTCCAGGTGTTAGCGGGTCTACCTCTTCTTCTGCTGCCATGAGGGTTCCAATCAATTGCCATCTTTGATATATCATTATGGGGTCTTCTCAAAATATGACCAACCCAGTTCCATTTCCTCTTTGCAATTTCTATGCGAATTGGTATTCCACCTGTTCTTTGCCAGAGGTCTCTGTTGGAAACTACGTTCGGCCAAAATATTTGCTAAATTTTCCTTGCATCGAAGTGCGTGCCAAATTGCCTGATGGCGAAGCCGATAAATATCAGGTATAGTGGAGATCTCCATTCCACCGACTGTTCCACTATGATACGTTGAAAATTTATATGATCGGTGCAAGATCGGTGTGGTCTGAAACCAGCTTGCTCATTTCGAAGATCTGCTGAAATTGATGATGCCAGTCTAACATGGATTATATTCGCTAACACCTTATTAATCATGGTTAAAAGTGTTATACCCCGCCAATTTTTACATTCTGTTAAGTCTCCTTTCTTGGGTAGTTTTATTAACACTCCTGCACTTAGTTCAGCAGGAAGAGAGTGGGATGTCCAAAAGTCTCTGATAATAGGGTAGATTATTTTAGCGCTAAGAGTCGGTTGTTGTGATGTGATGTATCTTTACTTGTCGTAGAAAAATTTTAATTTTATTTTCCATTTAATATTTAATTATTTTTTTGTAATAAAGTGTTAAGTAGTGCAGGCATCCATTATAAAATACAAAACAGCAACATATTAAAAAACCTTTTTTTTTTGTTGTTTCGTTTTTCATTATTGAATGCATCAGTGACTTTATGTATTTAAAGTGTTGAGGTGTTTTTTTGTCCTGCACTTACAGTAAAAAGTAAAACAAATTGTTTAATATGCAGTAGTTTTTAAAGACCGTTTTTAGTTGCTAACATTTTTCCTAAAATGGGCTTCGAAGGCCCATGACCCATTGTTGTGGACGAGCACAGAGCGCTGAAGGTAGATAAGGAAGGAGTCGCTTAGCTCACATTAATTTTATTAAAATTTTGCTTTGCTTTTTTTGCAAGTGTAGTTACATTGTGTTCACATGTCCTTCCTTTCCCGGCAAGATTTTGTCTCCCTTTCACCCTTTCTCCCTTTATCCTGTTTGAAATTAATTGAAATTAAAATTAAAATTCACACAAGTGCAGTAAAGTGTATTGTTTAACAGAGAAAAAGGACCACTTGATTAATTTTGTATTGTTATTAAATTGACTTTTATTTACTGTCGTCGTTGTAACGAGAAAAAGCTGGCATTTTGAATGAAATCAATACTTGATTGATTTGTAATTAAAAATAAATGTAAAATATTAAAATTAATTAAAAGTAAAGGGAATTTTCTATGGTTATTCATAACTTACATGAAATGAAAATGACAGATTTTTTTTATAGAAATAATAAAGTGGTCCATAAATTTTTAAAACAAAACGCATTAAAAACTTAAACAGATCAATCAATCAATCAATTGCCTTGCTCGTCTTCGGATGAGTACGAGCTGCCTCTATACAGGGCATAGGCAGTCTATAACTTGATTCCATCTTTGTCGATGTGCGGCCAGATCTTTGAGCTCTCCGATGTTGTTGAAGTTGCGTCCAATACTATCTGATATGGAATTTACTTCTTGCATTGTAGATCGTCGCTAGGTGTTCTTTGGCCGACCCCGTTTTCTGCTTCCTTGTGGGTTGTAGATAAGAGCGTAGTTGCAAACTTCTTCAGACGGCTTGCGTAGGGTGTGACCGATCCAACCAAATTTTCTTTTACAAACTTTAATATTAACGTCCCTCACGTCTGTTCTTGTCCACAGTTCTTCATTGGTGATGGTGCGGGGCCAAAATATTTTTAGAATTCTCCGAAGAGATCGGTTAACGAAGACTCGTAGTTTATTTTTTACTGCTTCTGTGACCGACCATGTCTCGCAACCATAAAGCAAAACTTAAACAGATACAAAAGTTAAATTCGGTCATGCCGAATGTATGGATAGCCTCCAAAATGTAAAAAACGATTATTGTGATAAACTTTATTTTAAAAAAATTTCCGCGGAAAAAAAATTTTGCTGAAAATAAAAATTTAGTGAAAAAAAAAATTTGCAAAAAAGTGTTTTGGGTAAAAAAATTGGTACAAAAAATTTTTTTTTGAAAAAAAAAAAATTAAAAAAAAAATTTAAAAAAGTTCCGCGGGAAAAATTTTTTGGGGGAAAAAAATTTGGGAAAAAATGTGTGGGGTAAAAATAATGTTAATACTTGTTTAAATACCATTCGGCATGATTTTCTGTTTTGGTTATGTATAGTTGCCACGATTGCCTAGGAGTCATTTCTAAAGGAGTGCACCAAGACCGCCCGCCAATAATTTTTGCACCCCACATTTCTTTTGTATAGGGATCCCATACAAAACGCTATTTTTATAATATTTGCTCCCACCGCACAGTGTCACATTTGGCCAATCTACACGACAAAAATATAAAAATAAAAAATCCCCGAGTTTTATGATTTGTTTGTATGTATGTATTATAAAACATTCCTAATAGCACGGAAATACTCATATAAGAACGATAATTCTGTTCGTTATTAAGATGCGGGTGAATAAAGTTGCATCTTGTAAAATCCTGTAAGTAGTGTTCATTATTTCGCATTAATTAAGTCGATTTTAAACTGTTGTAACTTTTTAACAAAAAAATATATTTATACACTCTTTATTGGTAATTTTAAAGGATATTCAAAGGCTTTAAGTCATATCTTTTCTTTTATTAAATTTTTTTCTATTTTTTATTAAATTTTTAACATAATAAAAAATTTTTAAAAGAAAATTATATATTTATTTTATTTGTTTTTGGTCCCTATTGGTCGCCGGACTTTTTCAGACATATTGACCAATATCCATAGTACTTATTTCAAGGGCTAACTTTTGCGACCGTCTGCGACGCCGACTACAGTGGGGCGATATGTAAACCATGTTTTTATATATTTTTTAAACATATTTTTAAAAAGTGGGCGTGGCAATTGTCTGACCGCCCCCTTTTCTTGTGAAATTATTTCTACAGTCCTTGAGAGTATATATACTAAGTTTAAAGAAATTACAACCAAAATTAAAAATTGCTTAAAACGTGGGCGTGGCCATTAACTGGCATCCCATATTTTTCATAATGTTGTTTTTGAAGTCAAAACGAACATGTATACCGAATTTCCAGTCAATATAAATAAAATTGCATTTTTGTAGTCCTAGATTGGCCAAATGTGGCATTGTGCACCGCATGAAAGAAATCCCCAATTCCCAATTAGTTTGTAAACAATTTCCAAAAAAAATATTTTTTGCAATTTTTGGAAATTGTTAAAATTCATTTGGACAATTTTAAAATATATTTGGACATTTTTAAAATACACTTGGGAAATTTTCAACTACATTTGGACAATTTTAAAATACATTTTGACAATTTTAAATTACATTTCGAATTTTTTAAAATATACTTGGACAATTTTAAAATACGGTTGGACAATTTTAAAATACATTTGAACAATATTAAAATACATTTGGACAATTTTAAAATACATTTGGAAAATTTTAAACTACGTTTGGACAATTTTAAAATACATTTGGACAATTTTAAAATACATTTGGAAAATTTTAAACTAAATTTGGACAATTTTAAAATGCATTTGGACAATTTTAAAATATATTTGGACCATTTTAAAATTCATTTGGAAATTTTTAAAATACATTTGGATATGATGTACACTAGGGTGCTCCAAAAAAATGAAGTTGTTAAATATTGGCCGTAACTCCCCCGAGAAATATACATTTGGGTGTTAAAATATGTTTTGCAAAATTGTAGGGTAATCGGATGTGGGTAAGGCGTGCCGCATCGGCCCTGAAATTTAAAAAACGGATTACAAGGGCAAACAATGACTTTTTTGTGATTTTCTCAATTTTTTGGAATTTTGAGTTAAGTTTGAATTCAGATGATTACTGAATTGTGAATAAGAGCTAATTGCCTATCTAATAAGGTATTAAAAATTAAAATCGGTTGAAAATCAGTCAAGTTATTACAACTTCCCCAGGCAACTAACGTGTGTCAGACCACTTAATCAAGTAATTCGAGCCCCATTTTTGAAATTTATTGAAATTATCTACTGTAAAAACATTTTTTTATTCTTCAAGTCCCAATGTACTAAGAAGATAGATATTTTTCATATAGCGTTTTGCTAACTTGTTTTAAATAAATGCTAAAGTGGTCTGAATTTTTCAACACTATTTTCAAATCTTTAATTTTAGATTTTTATTTTTTTTGTTAAATAAGTTTTAAAAATTCGGCTATTGGAGTTTAAGGATTTGTTAACCACATATAAAGGAATAAAAACCCCAAAAATTGTAGGGTTTGCTGTTTTCATTTGGCTATTACAGTGATGTAATTTCGGTGGATTTCGGGAAAGTAGTGATTTTTGGCCCTTTTTTAGCTTTTATTTATTTTTTTTTGGGTTTTTTTTACAAACTTGATATGTTTTGGACCGAATTATATCAACACGAGATAGAATACTTCAATTCGCAAATTCAGGGCGAAATTGAGATATAAAAAATTGCCCCTGTTAAGGGTCCAAGGTCAAATTTTAGGAAATTTTGAATTTTTAAACATTACCAGATTTGCTGGGCGGATTTTGCTGAATCTACTTGATGTTATATATGGTTTTGAATTGAGAAAAGTTTGAAAGAAAAATTTTTATTTTTCTAAAAATTTAGACATCCTGGTTTGTTTCTTACTAGTTTCATATTATCCAGTTATAATAATCTTCAGAAAAACTTTTAATGTCAAGTTTATTTTAGTTAATAGTCAATAAAACTCTATATGTGAAAATTATTAACAGATCGCAGCCGACAAGGATTGAACTCATCATCATCTGTAATACTTTGCTATTAACTGCTTGTAACGTACAATCACTCTAGACCGATACGCCAAGTAGGCTGTTAAGCAAGTATCAACTAAATCTGATTTTTTCAATTCGAGTGTCGTTGTTGCTGTTGTTTTTTCTAACAGAAGAGTTTGTTATTGTAATTATATGTAAACAAACTTATTTTTAGTAATCATTATTCTTCTTCCTCTCCTTCATCAATTCTGATCTAAGTACTTATTTTTGCAAACATTGCCAGACATGGTCTATATTTTAGACACAAATGTTAGGTGTTGGTATTTTTCCAAAGATACTGATTGCCACTTAGGGCGACTTATAGTCGTTATTTTTAAATTATTGTTTTCTGTAAAGACAGTCGAGCTCGGGCTCGACTAAACTAAATGTCAAATAATTAAAATTTATAAATTTAACCCTTAAGTGCTGTTAGGGCCTATATTTTTTTTAATTTAATAGAGATAATGTAAGTGTATTTTGTGCAAAGGGTCGAATAGGCCCCACCATCACTAAAGGGTTAATATTCTGAATTTAAATAAAAAGACATATGTTAAGAACTTTGCAAATGACATCAAGTAGTTTCATATGTGTATGTATGTTCTTTATTTAAAGAGTAGTTTCATATATTTCCACTCAGAAAATCTGTTAAGGTTTAAACATTCATAATCTTCTAAAATTTGACCTTTGACCTTTAGTTGGGGCAATTTTTAATTTCCCATTTTTGCCCTAAATTTGCGAATTGAAGTATTCTATCTCGTGTTGATATAATTCGGTTAAAAACATATGAAGTTTGTAAAAAAAGCAAAAAAAAAAAAATAAAAGCTAAAAAAGGGCCAAAAATCACTACTTTCCCGAAATCCGCCGAAATTACATCACTGTAATAGCCAAATGAAAACAGAAAAGCCTACAATTTTTAGGGTTTTTATTCCTTTATATGTGCTTAACAAATCCTTAAACTCCAATAGTCGATTTTTTAAAATTTCTTTAACAAAAAAAAAATAAAAATTTAAAATTGGAGATTTGAAAACCGTGCTTTAAAATCCAGACCTTTTTAGCATAAAATTAAAACAAGTTAAGAAAGAACAATATGATAAATACTCATCATCTTAGGACATTGAAGCTTAAAGAATAAAAAAATTTTATTACAGTAGATAATTTCAATAAATTTCAAAAATGGGGCTCGAATTCCTTGATCAAGTGGTCTGCCACATGTTAGTTGCCGGGGAAGTTGTAATAACTTGGCTAATTTTCAACCGATTTTAATTTTTAATACCTTATTTGATAGACAATTAACTCTTAATCAAAATTCAGTGACCATTTAAATTCAAACTTTACTTAAAATATTAAAAAAATTGAAAAAATGAAAAAAAAGTCATATTTTCCCCTTGTAATTTGTTTTTCAAACTTCAGGACCGATGCGGCACGCCTTACCTACATCCGATTACCCTACAATTTTGCAAAACATATTTTTACACCCAAATGCATATTTATAGGGGGAGTTACGGCTTATATTTAACAACTTCATTTTTTTGGAGCACCCTAATGTACACTAAAAAATTTTTTGTAAAATTACAAGAAAAATTTTTAACTTTTTATGGGGGGGTGAAATAAAGCCATAGGCAATAAGGCCATATGGCCTTATTTCTCAATTCAATGGGAAATAAGGCCATATGGCTTTATTACCAACACGATTGAGCAATAAAGTCATATTGAATTTGCAACCAAAGTGGAAATAAAGCCATATTAGTTGAAAATGTGGAAATATATTTCCCCGTAAATCCTGCTACCCAAAAAAAAAATTATTTAGCGAAGCCGCTAAATTAATTTATGGAGTTTGTAATCCCTAAGCCCGGCCGAAGGCCGGCTACGCAGAAAAAAATTTTTTTTTTGACTATCTTTAAATTAAAAAACCACATATACCAGGAACCTCGGAACTTAGAGGGGTCTAGAGGCACCAATTTTTTATTGGCAGGGTTTTTTATTTAAAGATTGTTTAACAAAAAAAGTTTTTCTGTGTGGCCGGCCTTCGGCCGGGCTTAGGGATTACAAAATCCATGCATTAAACCCACTCTCTCCGCAAAGTAAAGTTTTCTAGGGTAGCAGGCCTTTGCGCTATCAAATTTGTTATGCCTCAAAAAGGCCTGATAACCAAAATAGCTTTGGTTTGCAGAGAGGGTGGGCTTAATGCATGGAGTATGTAATCCCTAAGCCCGGCCGAAGGACGGCTACGCAGGAAACCTTTATTACAAAAACACAAATCATAGAAGTCGTAAGTTCGACATTTCGCCCAAATAAAATATTTCGGATTTTTTGACAATTTTGTTTTGCGAGAAGTAACATTTTTAGACCTATCATTTTGGGCAATATGTCGCAGCTTGGGCGATATGACATTTACATTTTTTGGCGATAAGACCTTGGGCGCTATGTCCGTACGCCATTTCAAACTCCATAAATTAATTTAGAGGCTTCGCTAAATAACTTTTTTTTGGGTAGCAGGATTTACGTGGAAATATATTTCCACACTCTCCGCAAAATAATGATGAAAATTGTTAAAAAATATTTAAATGAGTAACAAAGCCATATATGGCTTTATTTCCAACAGTGGTTGGTAATAACGCCATATGGCCTTATTTCTCAACTCTTTGGGAAATAAGGCCATATGGCCTTATTGCCTATGGCTTTATTTCACCCCCCCACTTTTTATACCCTCCAACCACAGTATGGGGGTATACTCACTTTGTGAATGTCCGTCTGTCCGTCCGTCTGTCTGTAGATGGCACGATGAAGTCCAAAATAAAAGAGCTAGCCTTCTGCACTTTGGCACGAATATGTCTTATGGTGCTAGGCAGGTTAGGTACGTAAACGGGCAAAATCTGCACAGGGGGAAAAAGATTCCCCTTGAAGAACTGAACCAACCTCTGAAAAAATACACTTTTTTTACAAGTTTTTTTTGTATTTTTGTTAAATAAATGAAACATTTGGTATAGTTATCGGGATGGGAGTTGCTCCCAACGTCCCCCTCATCACCTTATCCCCCCCCCACCACAAAAAAAAAACGCCCCTGACAATTTTGTTTTTAATTTTTTTACATTTTGAGGGTGTAAAAGATTCGGCACAGCCGAATTTAACACTCTCACTTGTTTTTGTTTGCTTCCTCCTATTTGGCAAAAATTCCTAGTAATTTTACAAACTTTTAACCAATAATTTTGTAATTTTACATTTTTTTTTTGCTACCTCCTATTTTACGAGAATTCCTAGTAATTTTACAAGCTTTTTATTAATAATTTTGCAATTTTCCAAGCGTTTTACCAATAAAATTGTAAATCTACAGTTTTTTTTTGGCGCAATTGAAATTACAAGGAATTCTCGTGAATTTACTAGATTTTTTTTGTAAAGTTATCTTGGAATTTTGTAAAATTACAAAACAAAAATGTAAAATTACAAAAAAAAAATGTAAAATTGCAAAAAAAAAATCGACCAAAATTTGTTTGGGATTACGAGACTTCCCAGCAAAACTTAGATTACCAAATAAGGTATAAAATAAGGTATAGGATCTCTTATTTTATACATTGCAGCATTGATGATTTTAACAGGCGATGAGACTCAAAGTAATGCATCCACATTATCACATAGAATACCAGTAAGGTATAAAATAAGTCATAAATTTATAACGAAGAATACCAGTAAGGTGTAAAATATATGATATTTTATAGGTTACGAGTAAGGTATATAATATAGCATACCAGAACGTAATATATAAGGTGTTACGAGTACACTCAAAATAATTCTACAGTAAAAGGTTTAGTAAGTGATATTGTACAAAAATCTACTAATTAGTTACTAATTTTAGTATCTTCAAAGTACTAAAATTAGTAATTTTTACTGGTTTTGAATAATATTAGTAAAAAATTTTAGTATTGGTTACCAATTCCTGCACTAGGTCCTTTTGGACTAAAATTTAGTTAAATTTTTAGTATTGAATACCCACGTTTTTTTTTGGGTGTAGTGAAAAAGTAATTTTGTATTAAATTTACTCACGTGATTGTAAGTGAGTGTAAGTAGATATAATATGCTAGTGAGTGTGTGTCGTTAGAAATTTCTTGTCGTGAGCCCATCTCTAGTTTAAACTTATGCATTTTTTATAAAATAATTATTTTTTATGTTATTGTAATGCATTATGCATTTAATTATAAATAATGCATTATTTCAAACTTTCAAATAATACATAATGTAACCAAATATAAATCATCCATGATATAATGTTTAGAAATAATAAATATGAAATACATTTTTTCCAATAATCATGCATTACGTAGCAAATTATTAGTAATGCATTATTTTTCACTTTAAAATAATACGTTGTGGAACAAATGTTTGGTAAGACATCCTAAAATAATGCTACAAATAAGGTATATACATTACCTGGTAATGTGTTATATAATCACTACCCATTACCAAAGTTTTGCTGGGATTATATCAATTGTATCCGCTCAGATTTATTAGATCCGAGATTTGTACCCAATTTCGAGATCAAAATAGATCTCATCAGTCATTATATCTGTATCAATTGATATAATCAGATCTTAACAGATCACATCATATCTTATCGATATTTTCACGGGTTAGTTTCACTTTAAATCCACATGTGGAAAACTCGTTAAACATGTTTTAAAAACATTAGTAAGTCAAAAAAAAATATTTTACAACGTATTTTTGTTACTCAAAAATATTTTTACACTAAAAAAAATTACACTAGAAAAAAAATTTGACACTCAAAAAAAAATTTTTTTATAAAAATTACTAAAAAAAATGGTACACTTAATTTTTTTTTTTAATTTACTAAAAAAATTTGTATAGAAAATAAAATGTTTAAAAATCAAAATTTTTTATTATTTTCACGTTATAATATTTACTATCACTAAAAAAGTGCATTGTGGAGGTTATTCACGAATTTAACTTTTCTACTTGTTTTTTCGTGGTTAATAAATTCTAAAAAAAATATGCACATTTTTATATTTTATTGTATTTTCCCTCCACTAAATTCAGTTTATGACAACCATTTATTTGTTGTAATTGTTGTTTGCTCTTTTTGACCACTAGTATTTTTTAGCATTTTGTTTTTCATTTTTAAACAAATAAAACTGATTCTTTACAGCAGTTTTTTAAATAAATATTTACTCGAATGCCAGCGAATTTGTCATATTTGTTTTAATGAACGAAATCTTAATTGAGCACTGACCACAGGTAAATAATGTTCATTTATTCACTACACTGAAAAAAATGTCTGCAGTTACTAAATGACATTTAGGGAATTTTAAAAAGAAAGAGGTAATTGTAAGCAACACTAGTGTCATAAACAATTAAAGTAAAATATTATTAAAAATGTAAGAAATTGTCTGTTTTTCCATATGTTTAATGAATTGGTTTGCTTAAAACCTTAAGCGAAATAAATATTTTACTCATGTTCAAAATTCTTAATAATTGTACAGCACTGCGTATGATTTATAAAAAATATATATGGGGCATTCCAAGCCAAATCACTCACTTTTAGACCCGACCCCCTTCGATTTATTTTATTTTTGGATATGTTTTAGTCCTTATAAAATGCAACTTGGACTCCAATTTTCAGCCTTATATTCCAAAATGGTGTTGAGTAATCAATTTTTCAAAATGGCGGTTTTCTCCAAAAAATTAAAAAATTGAAATTTTTAATTAATTTTGACCATTAAAAAATATAGATATTTTAAAATAAGTTGGACAACATTTTGTTGGCATTTAAATGTAGTTTTAGAAAAAAAATATGAAAAAATTATTCGAAGCAATTATCACTTATTTTTTGACGTTTAAAAATTAAAATCGACTTTTTGAAAAAGTCCGAAACCTTCGATTTTTTTGTAAAAAACTATAAAAATTCTACTCTAAATTACGCAACTTTTTAGCCATATCTCGAGATGTGATCACAATTCTTTCTATTTTTTTTTATTTTTAAAATTGCACCTTTTATGTTTTGGCTCTGATTTATTTTATATGGAGCTCCAAAAAAAAAAAAAATTGGTTGATACTGACCCTAACTTACCCTAAATATATTCATTTGGAGGTAAATATACGTCTCACAAAAATTAAGGACGATCGGACATGTGTAAGGCGTTTAGCATGGTCCTTGAAGTTTAAAAACCGGATTACAAGGAAAAATATGAATTTTTTTCTGTTTTCGCAATTTTTTTGGTATTTTAAGTTAAGTTTTAATTCAAGTGATTACAGAATTATGATGTGGAGTAAAATTCCTTTCTAATAAGGTACTAAAAACTAAAATCGGTTGAAAATCAGCCAAGTTATTACAACTTCCCCAGGCATCTAGCGTGTGCCATACAACTTGATTAAAAAATACGAGTCCCTTTTTTTAAATTTATTAAAATTTTCTACTGTAATAACATTTTTTCATTATTCATGTTTCAGTGTAATATTTTTTTGGCTTTTCCAAATTTTAAAACAAAAAAATGATTTTTTTTTTTTTAAATAGAGATTTCAAAAGGGTGTTGAAAATGCAGGCATTTTTAGCACTAATTTAAAAAATGTTAGCAAAACACAATGTGAAAAATACTTGTCATCTAATTACATTTGAACTTGAAGAATAAAAAAATGTTATTACAGTAGAAAATTTCAATGAATTTCCCAAATCGTATTATATTGCTTAATCAAGTGTTCTGCCATACGTTAGATGCCTGGGGAAGTTGTAATAACTTGGCTGATTTTCAACCGATTTCAGTCTTTGGTACCTTATTAGAGAGGCATTTTACTCCGTATTATAATTCTGTAACCACTTGAATTAAAACTTAACTTAAAATACCAAAAAAATTGAGAAAACAGAAAAAAATTCATATTTTTCCTTGTAATCCGTTTTCTAAATTTCAAGGCCCATGCGGAACACCTTATCAATGTCCGATCGTTCTTAATTTTTGTGAGACGTATTTTTGCCTCGAAATGAATATATCTAGGGTAAGTTAGGGTCAGTATCTACCAATTTAGTTTTTTTGGAACACCATATAAAATAAATCAGAGCCAAAAAATAAAAGGTGCAATTTTAAAAATTTAAAAAAAAAATAGAAAGAATTGTGATCACATCTCGAATTATGGCTTAAAAGTTGCGTAATTTAGAGTACAATTTTTATAATTTTTTCCAAAAAAATCGAAGGTTTCGGACTTTTTCAAAAAGTCGATTTTAATTTTTAAACGTCAAAAAATAAGTGATAATTACTTCAAATAATTTTTTCATATTTTTTTTCTAAAACTACATTTAAATACCAACAAAACGTTGTCCAACTTTTTTTAAGATACCTATATTTTTAACTGGTCAAAATTAATTGAAAACTTATATTTCTCCATTTTTTTGAAAAAATCGCCATTTTGAAAAATTGATTACTCAACACCATCTTGGAATAAAAGGCTGAAAATTGGTGTCCAAGTTACATTTAATAAGAACTAAAACATATCCAAAAATAAAATAAATCGAAAGGGGTCGGGTCTAAAATTGAGTGATTTGGCATGGAATGCCCCATATATATTTACATAAATCATACGCCTCAGTGTAAGGTATTCGGCACCAGATTTTTGAAGGACTATTATGTTTAAACAATTACAATTTCAAATACAGTCAATACTTTTTTAAATATTTTTCATAATTTTTTTAAAAAACAATTAAAAATTGCGTTCTGTGTCGTTTTTACGCAGTTTAGATGGACAGACGGACGGACATCGCAAGACTGGCATAGTGAAATTTGTTTAATTTTGTAAAAATTACTAAAATGAATCCTAAAAATGACTGTAAAAGGCAGGGACGTATCCAGGATTTTTTTGCCGAGGATTCTGAAACAGTTTTCCTAAAGAACAAGTCTCAGATTCTAAGACATTTTACCTAAAGAAAAAGTTTTAGATTCCGAGACACTATTCCTATAGAAAAAGCCTCAGATTTCGAGATATTTTTCCTACAGAAAAAGTCTCAGATTTTTAGACATTTTGCCATCTCAGATTCTGGTCAAGATTTTGTTTCTCTTGCACAGTGTAATTTAAAATTCTTAATAATAGCACAACACTGCGTATGATTAACAAACAAATAATATGACTCATACGCCTCAGTGTTTGGTTATCGATAACAGAATCTTAAACGGATGAAATCTTTTAAATCATATTTTTTTAACTAAAAGCTGAAAGAAAATAAATAAAAAAAATTAAACATTTTCCAGTGTTTGAATTCGATAATCGGTAATTTAACGTATTCAACCTTTCTGATCATATTTTCAATTTTATTCTTAAAAACTAAAAATTTAAAAGAAACTTAAACATTTTTTTTGTATTCTTTAAAAACGTCGTTAAATTGAACAACAAAGTTAATAAAAAAAGTGTAAAAAGAAAAAATAAGCATCATTAAACTCATACTTTTGTAAAAAAAATGTCCCATAATTTTTAATGATATTAAAAGCGCAACAAACAAATTAACACCAGTGTCATATAAAATAGAAAACATTACACTAAAAGGGAGAACAACACACGTTCTTGTGTATTAGGGTGAGGCAAATTTTGCGTTTTTCGAATTTCAAAATTGTCGCGGTTGGAATAGTTGCCTTTTAAGGTCAATATTAACACACACAAAAATATTAGACATTACTAAAAGTGTTTTTGCTATAAAAAAATCGGTCCTTAACAAATTTTTTTAAAAAAAAATTTTTCTTCAAAAATAATTTTCTTTTTAATTATAGAAACAAAACCAACAAAAATTTGTTTTTGACGGAAAAATTTTTATTTTTATCCGAATATTTATTAATATTTAATGTTAAAAAAATCAAAAAAAAAAATGTTTTCACTTTGTTCGCAACTTTTCGATTTTCAATTAAAAAAAAAAGGAACCCAAAGATACTGCCCATGTCTAATATTTGTGAGTGTTAATATTGACCCTATAAGGCAACTTTTACGACCCCGACGATTTTAGAATTTGAAAAACCTGAATTTGCTACACCCTACTAATTAAGTAAAATAATAACACTGTACAACAATTTTAAACTTTTTCCAAAATTACGGGGTTCCGACGATTGATTCTGGTAACGGAGACCTTGAAAAGATACACGTGTGTCGGCGTTTTGAAAGATCACATTGGATTTTTTTTTAGAGGCGGTTAAAGTTTCCCAGCTTTGGCCTTTTCTTTTAGCATATAGGTTTTCAAAACTATGTTTTCTTTACATCAGAGGTGTAGGGTATGTTCCGCAACTTTGTAGAAAATATTATGGCAAATATTTTTGTTAAACATATTAACCCTCTAACTCCCTCCCATAGCGACATTTTTGGCTCTATTCCAACAAACCGTAAAAAACACCCCGAAAAAGGGTGAAGGCGGGGATGAAATG
Organism: Pegoplata infirma; assembly: GCA_963921195.1. NCBI lineage: Eukaryota > Metazoa > Arthropoda > Insecta > Diptera > Anthomyiidae > Pegoplata > Pegoplata infirma. The sequence goes on along the minus strand of OY992536.1, from coordinate 258,825,656 downwards.
TTCTACACTCAAAATAATTACTCAGTTAAATACTCTGTAAAGTGACTGTAATCTCAATTCGACAGATATTTGACAAAGTTATCTGCTAAAATACAGATTTTAGGAAAATACTTTGTATATTCTTCTGAGCGAAAAACTAAATTTTATCTGTAGTTTAACTTTTTACTTTGTAATCTTTATTTTGCAGACAATAAACAGAGTTTTTTGTTAAAATATAGATTTTAGAAAAATACTTTGTTTTTCTGGTAACCAAAATACTAAATTTCATCTGTAATTTTACATATTGCTTTGTAATTCAGTTTTCAAATAAAAATCTCTTCAAAAAACTTCCAATTATTGCAATCCCTCTTTAAAGAGCGTCTTAAATTACAATAAAAGCTGGTAAATTTTACGAGGATGTCGTGTAAAATTGGAGGTACTTGTAAAAAACTCGTAATCTTCACAAAAATAAAAAAAGAAAATTAACAATTTGGAAGCATTAAAGTGGGGAAATTTACACGATTTTGCCAATTGTCAACACTACTGAAAATGAGAAGTTGATTAGAAATCAAAAAGTGACCGTTGTGTAAAAGCCATATCAACCGCATTAAAAAATATACATATAGGAAAGTCAAGACATTCTTAAACGATTTCCTTTTAATTTTATAAGTGTTTATTAGAATGTCACCGCACAAATGTGGCACTGAAAATGAGAAGTATATGAAAAAAAAAAAACGTGAGAATATCTAGCGAGTTTATAAATAATTTCTACAAAATTAAACATTCGCGTACGAAACATTTAAGCGGGCTCATTTAAATGATGGCAATTTCCTTTATTTTGTGTCAAGTTATTACTTATCCATGCTTCTTGCATATACTGTCGATATGAATTCTTATAGTTGCCACTTACAATTATAAAGTGAATTTAAACAAGAAATTAAAATACAACGTTTTGCGTGCGCACTAGGGTTGCCAGACGTCCCGCATTTGGCGGGATTGTCCCGCTTTTCATAACCGATTCCCGCGTCCCGCGCGGGATTCCATATTCCCGCTTTTTTTGCAATTTTTGTTAACAACAACTATTTTTTACTATAAAAGCCTAAGTTTTTAAAAGGCTTATTTGAAAGCTTTTGTTAAATTGGTTTTGCCTTGTCGCCCAAATGATGTGGATTTAGAACCTTTTTAAGAAACAAATAAAGGTCTATTCACACCTGAGGTGAAATCTCGATCGAACAAGATTTGATCATATGATCTGCATCATTTCATACACAACCATATGATCGAAATCTTGTTCGAATGAGATTTCATCTCAGGTGTGAATTGGGTATAACAAAAAAGATTACAATCTTAGTGTTTGTTTGAAAAAAAAAATATTTTCCAAAAAACTTACGCCAAAAGTTGCACAATATAGAGTACATTCCGGGAAAAATATTTATAAAATTTCCATGGAGTAATTCTGGTCCAGCGTTGTATCTTCAAAATGGAATTGTGTGTACTAAAATTTGCTTTAGCTTAATTAGTCTCTAAAGTAGCGCGAAAAAAATTATTTTGAAAAACAAAAACATTTTTTCTATTTCAAAATGCACTAGAGGTTGGTAGTCTCTATTTAAAACAATAAAACTCGACAACATGTTGCTAAATTTTTTAGTTTTGTTCATAAAACTATTTTTGTCCCGCGAAAATTTTTAAAATCCCGCCATTTTTGTAATTTTTAGGAGTTTGTCCCGCATTTTCGAAATAAAATTCTGGCAACCCTAGTGCGCACCATTAAAGTGGGATACGCATTTAATCAGGATCATTTAAATTATAGTTTTTTCTTTAAGTTTATGAAAATTATAAAAAAAACGCAATTTTGACATTTAAATAGCCCCTGCTCAAATCGTCATTTATTAATTTATAAAAACATCGGGAAACATCTACCGCTTAAATGCATCACTAAATATGTGAGTTTTAATAATTTAAAATATACGTAAGGAATAATTTTGATGGCTTGTCAGACTGTTAATGTTTTGGAAGCAGAGAAGTTCTGGAGTTCATGCACTCAAAGTTAAACAAAATTAATAATGCCGTTGAAATGACAACTTTAAGAAGGTTTTTTATTATAAATAAGTATGTTGTTATTTTTGTTCCCAATTATTTCATGTTTTAAGTTTGAGATCAAATAAATTTAACAAAAAGTTATTAATTTTTTAGAAGTTTTTTGAAAAACTTCTGGTTTCATATCAACATTTTACAGATTATTCTGTGAATTTACAGTTTTTTTATCGAAATAGTTTTGCAGAGTTTTTACAAATATATGTAAATTTACAGAGTATTTCTCTGTAAAATTGTGATCCCATTTAACTAATATTTTACTAGCAACTATGTAATTTTACAGTTTATTAACTGTCCAAACCATTTTACAGAGTTTTCTTCGTAAAATAACAAAAAAATCTTGCTGGTTGGAAATCTATGGTATTTTCTGCTGGGTCAGCAGAGTATCTCTGTAATTTAACAGAGTTATTATTTTGAGTGTACAAATATGTTTTCCATAAAATTTTACTATATACGTCAGAGCACACCAAAGCCCAAAAATTAACACAAATACCGGAAAAGAGTCGAATTCAAGATTGCCCATAAAAAAAAAAATACAAAAAAAAATTAACCCTTAGTGGACAATATTGAATTTGAATGGTTTCTTGTGTTTGTGTTAAGTTTTGGGCTTTGGTGTGTTCTGACACTAATAGTAAAATTGTATGGCCATTGTTTTCATTGTTTTCATCTCATACCCGCCCTCTCACACGTGTATTTTTTTTTTGTCTCCTCTACCAGAATCAATCGTCGCACAGTGGTCAATTTCGCGAGATAGCGGTCAAAACTCTATAACTTTTGACCGGATTGGTATTTTTTTACGCAATTTGTTTTGTTCAATAGGAGGGACTTTAAGCTTCAATTTGCGTGTTCAAACGTAAATATCGACTGATAGGAACGTAAGTAATGTGGAGTTAAAAATGCATTTTAATTTTTTGTTGAGTTTCCATGTAAAAGTTTAATATTTTGACATTTTAAATAGGTATTTTTTTTATAATTTCTTATTTTCTTCAATCGTATTTTACAACCAATACTTATTTATTATTCCTAAACTTAATTTTGGTCAGAAAATGCCAACATTTGGCCACTGACATTTATTTAGTCTCAATATTCACAGGTCCTTTGTCCTTTTGATAGGTCCTAGGATAGGTGCTTTTGATAGGTCCAGGGATATGTCCTTTTGATAGGTCCTAGGATAGGTCCTTTTGATAGGTCCTTTTGATAGGTCCTAGGATAGGTCCTTTTGATAGGTCCTTTTGATAGGTCCTAGGATAGGTCCTTTTGATAGGTCCAAGGATAGGTAATTTTGATAGGTCCTAGGATAGGTCCTTTTGATTGGTCCAAGGATAGGTCCTTTTCATAAGTCCAAGGATAGGTCCTTTTGATAGGTCCTACGATAGGTCCTTTTGATAGGTCCTTCTGATAGGTTCTTTTGATAGGACCAAGGATAGGTCCATTTGATAGGTTCAAGGATAGGTCCTTTTGATATGTAAAAGGATAGGTCCTTTTGATAGGTCCTAGGATAGGTCCTTTTGATATGTAAAAGGATAGGTCCTTTTAATAGGTCCAAGGATAAGTCTTTTTGATAGGTCCAAGGATAGGTCCTTTTGATAGGTTCAAGGATAGGTCCTTTTGACTGGTCCTAGGATAGGTCATTTTGATAGGTCCAAGGATAGGTCCTTTTGATGGGTCCTTGTATAGGTCCTTTTGATAGGTCCAAGGATAGGTCCTTTTGATAGGTCCAAGGATAGGTCCAAGGATAGGTCCTTTTAAAATGTAAAAGGATAGGCCCTTTTGATAGATCAAAGGATAGGTCCTTTTAATATGTAAAAGGATAGGTCCTTTTGATAGATCAAAGGATAGGTCCTTTTGATAGGTACAAGGATAGGTCCTTTTGACTGGTACTAGGATAGGTCCTTTTGATAGGTCCAAGGATAGGTCCTTTTGATAGGTCATAGGATAGGTCCTTTTGATAAGTCCAAGCATAGGTCCTTTTGATAGATCCAAGGATAGGTCCTTTTGATAGGTCCTAGGATAGGTCCTTTTGATAGGTCCAAGGATATGTCCTTTTGATAGGTCCAAGGATAGGTCCATTTGATAGGTCCAAGGATAGGACCTTTTGATAGGTCCAAGGATAGGTCCTTTTGGTAGGTCCAATGATAGGTCCTTTTAATAGATCAAAGGATAGGTCCTTTTAATAGATCAAAGGATAGGTCCTTTTGATAGGTCCAAGGATAGGTCCTTTTGATATGTATAGGGTTGCCATCCGTCCTCTTTTCCCCGGACACCGTCCTCTTTTTTAGGGCGTCCGGGGCAGTCCAACTTCTTTTTTAGAAAGTGTCCGGGGTTGTCCTACTTTTTGCACTTTACCCGAAAACTTTTTTTTTATTACTTTTAAACTTTTGAATTATTTTCATCGCCATATTTTCGCTTATCAGCAGTAATGTCAACTTTTTGAGAACAAAACGCACAAAAATTAAAAAAAAACGCTTCAAATTAATTATATTTCGAGTAAAAATTCACTCTAGGTAGTGCGAAAATAACTACGTTAGCATCAATTCTTATCAGCTGTTGTGTGTCTTAAAGTTTGCTCTCCGAAAAAAGATTTGTATATCAAAAATTTCCATTACAAATTTAAAAAAAAATAATAATTTTAAGAAAATTCCTTTGAATTTCCAAAAATTCCATTTGTATTTCAGAAATTTCCAATTGTATTTCAAAAGTTTCCAGTTGTATTTTAAAATTTTCTAAATGCTTTTCAGAAAAATCCGTTTCAGAAATTTCCAATTAAATTTAAAAAATGTCCATTTATGTTTCAAAAATGTCTAAATGCTTTTCAGAAAATTCCAATTAAATATATTTAAAAAATTTATATTTCTGTTAAAAATTTTTCAAATGCTTTGCAGAAAATTTTGATATACGAATAAAATTTTTTTAAAAGCATTTAGTTAATTATATTTTGAGTAGGTTTTTTTCTAGATCGAGGTCATTAAAACTATGATAATCTCATATAATAATTTTCAAGAAAAAATTTTTCTGTTTTAAATTTATTTATGTTGGTCATTTTTTGCAAGACTTAATCGACACGTGTTTCGGGATTAGTCTAATCCCATTGTCAAGATTATTTAGCAAAAAATAAAAACCCTGTACTACAAGTAGCAAAGGGTCTTTAATGACAATCGTTAATGATCAAACTAAAATAAAAATACATATTCGACTCTATTTCCATTGGGAATTAGAAGACGAAAATTGTACCATCGTAGTAAGGTCACGATCATCATCCCGAAACACGTGTCGACAAAGTCTTGCAAAAAATTACCAACATAATAAATTTAAAACAGAAAAATAATTTTCTTGAAAATTATTATATGAGAATATCATAGTTTTAATTAGTAAAGGAAATAATGACCTCGAGCTAGAAAAAAACCTACTCAAAATATAATATTTTAAAGGTCGAGTACAACAATTTTTATTTTTTAATAAAAATTAATCAGAATTTGAACATTTAGATAATTTTTAAATAAAAATGGACATTTCTGAAATACAATTGAATTATCTAAAATTCCAATTGAATTTATTTAAATTCAATAGTAATTTTCTTAAAATCATTGAGAAAATTTTGAAATGGAAATGTTTAAAATACAAATGGAATTTTCTGAAATCCATTTAGAAAATTTTGAATTACAAATAGAAAATTCTGATATACAATTAAAATTTTTGAATTATAATTGGACATTTTTTTAAATTAACCAAACATTTTTGAATTAAAAATGAATATTTCTCATATATAATTGGAAATATAGTTAAACATTTTTTAAAATTGAAAATTTTTGAAATATAATTGGTACTTTCTGAAATAAAATTGGAAGATTTTTTTTTATGTATTTTTGTGATTTTTTTAGTGGAAATGAAAATTGTTTCCTTAAAAAATGCATTTTTTTGCATATTGTGTCGCGCAGTTTACTTTTTTAAAATTAATTTATTAAAAAAAATTGTCCTCTTTTTTGAGTCAAATGTCCTCCTTTTTTGAGGTTGGCGTCCTCTTTTTCTCAAAATGGAAATGGCAACCCTAGATATGTAAAAGGATAGGTCCTTTTGGTAGGTCCAAGGATATGTCCTTTTGATAGGTCCTAGGATAGGTCCTTTTGATAGGTGAAAGGAAAGGTCCATTTGATATGTAAAAGGATAGGTCCTTTTAATAGATCAAGGTCCTAGGATAGGTCCTTTTGATAGGTCCAAGGATAGGTCCTTTTGATAGATCAAAGGATAGGTCCTTTTGATAGGTCCAAGGATAGGTCCTTTTGATTGGTCCAAGGATAGGTCCTTTTCATAAGTCCAAGGATAGGTCCTTCTGATAGGTCCTTTTGATAGGACCAAGGATAGATCCTTTTGATAGGTTCAAGGATAGGTCCTTTTGATATGTAAAAGGATAGGTCCTTTTGATGGGTCCAAGGATAGGTCTTTTTGATAGGTCCAAGGATCCACAGGTTATTTCCATTGGTTTTAAATTTATTTGCAATTATCAGGTATTTAAGTTATGTAATATTAGATGGCAATAAAATCATTTTTTACCTTTTCCAAATGAATTGCCAGATACCACATAATTTGAGAGTTCTATTGTAATTTTTGTCAAAATTTTGATACACCCTTCTATGTGGACTAGGTCCAAATATGGGCCAACTTCTCCTAATTTCGACAGAATTATTTTTTGGGTCATTAAGAACTCTTGTACAAAATTTCATCAAAATATATGCATAATAGCCACTTTCACATAAAAATAACTTCTCAAAAAATATGACGTACATTTGTACCGAATATCTTACCTTGGGTCAGAAAAATTGCTGTAGCTCAAAAAGTGCAGCCCCGATGCATGGACATGTATATATAGGAATGTAGGGGAGAGTTAGGACTATAAAATAGTAAATTTGTGTTTTGACTCAGCTTGACTCACAGGAGTTGTGCTCTATGAAGTAGGAAATTTCCGAGAAATTTGACCTTTTTTAAAAAAAATATTTAAATTGTTCTGAAAACAGTAGAGCTTCAATTTTTTTACCAGTAATAGGAAATAAGTTAAGTTAATACACAAAATTTATTTCGTCCAAAAATCTTGAAAAACAAAAAAGTTATGATCATTTAAACTTTAAAAATTAACTAAAAATATCATAAATTTACTAAATTCTGAAAAATCACATTTTGGACCACCCTGTTCTCAGTGAAATAATTGAAATAGAGTTCTAATTTTTTGGCTCCCGAGGTTTACTACTGTCTACTTTCATATGAGTCTAATAACTTTAAAATCGGAGAACAAAAACCAAAAGGAGTTTTGGCCGCTATCTCAAAATATTGACCACAGTGCGTCGGACCCCGTAATTTTTTTTTAGTGTAGTACTGTTTTATTAAAAAGAGACCACTGTTCACCGTTGCGTATGATTGTTGTTTAAAGGCAATTACAATATTACTCATACGCCACTTATACAGTTTTCAATAGAGATGTGCACATGAGCAGATTAGAGCGTGATTTACGCGTGATCACGTGTGAGTGTGACTAATTTTATTTTTACTCACGTGATTGTGAGTGAGTGTGAGTGAAGAAAAAAATTGTGGAGTGAGTGTGCGTGAGTACAACTTTCGCGTGAGTTTGCGTGATTTATTTTATCTTCTTATTTCCTTTTGTACCAAAAAAACAACAAAAAATTGTCAAATATGGCTAATATAAGATTTCGTCCCGAAAAAAGCAAAAAAAATGTACAATTGCTGACTTTAAATTTTGCTGAAAATTTTGAAAGATTTTTGAAATTTTAGTTTTTGAAATTTGTTTTTGTATAAATAAGTAGAGTCCGACCGAAACCAGTTTTTCGAGGCCGAACCGAAACCGAACCGAATATTCGGCCAAAAAATTATATTCGGCCGAAACCGAAACGAAACTTAAAAAAAATTACCGCCTGGCATGAACAAAATCATTATACAAATTTTTAAAGATAAATACCGGACTTAATGTTTTGAAAAGGAATTGTTGTATTTACAAAACATATTTTTAAAAAACTTACAAAAAAAAAAATAAATTTCATATGTAGATTAAGAGAAAAAAAAATATTTAAACGGTAAGTTTTACATTAATTTGACCTTGCTTCTTCTTTTTGTTCAAGTGAACTGAAACAAGTAAATTGGAACACAAAATTAAAAAATTTAGCGACTTTTTTATATATTTTTTTTTAAATACCAAAAAGTTTCGGTTTCGGCTAATATTCGGCCAAAATTTAGCCGAATACCGAATAGAGGCCGAAACCCTGTTACTCGGCCGAAACCATGTTACTCGGCCGAAACCGAGACCGAAACCGAATATTCGGTCGGACTCTATATATAAGTGTTTCGTGAGTGTGAGTCAACGTGAGTGTGAGTGAAGCTTGCGTGAGTGCACGTGAGTGTGAGTTGTATTAAATTTACTCACGTGATTGTGAGTGTGAGTAGAAAAAAATATACTCGTGAGTAAGTGTGCGTGATTCAAAAATTCCTGTCGTGAGCGTGAGTGAGTGTGAGTCAAAAATCACTCACGCGTCCATCTCTAGTTTTCAAGCATTATTATTAGAGATGGTCGCTTGAGTGAATTTTGACTCACGTACGCTTACGCTCACGAAATAAAAATATTGCTCACGCACGAAATTTTGTTCTGCTCACGTTCACGCACGCTCACGTGAGTAACTAAAATTTTTCTCATGCTCACGAAATTTAAATAAACAAATTTTTATTTTACTTTTTCGATTTCTTGCACAAAAAGTGTATAATTTCCTAAAAACAATCATAAAAATTTATTTAAATTACAATTTTGTATTAATTACCCTCTAAATTCAAAATGATGTCAATTTTCTTACTTGTTTTCTGTTTCAGACAGCATAAATCAATTACGCAAACTCACGAAATAAAAATTTTTCACGCACGAAACTATTTTCTCTAATTACGAGCACTTACGACCACGTGAGTAAAAATAAATTTCACTCTCGATCACTCGTGATTCAAGCGTGAATCACGAAAAAATCGTGTAACGAGCTCACTAACTTTAAATGCGTGTAAAAAAAATCTAGCGCTGTGTTAAAAAAAAAGTTTGGGGGTTTTGTTGTGGAATATGTCAATTTTCATTTCCTTTGGGTTTCATCCCATTCCGATTCGGAAAGTTAAATTTTGTATCACTGTGTTATTTTTTTTTACACTTGAAAATTGTTTTAGTGCAAAACCTTAACCCCTTAGCGGCTGGGGTTAATATTGTTAGATTTGACTAAGAATTTAAATATAGAATTTTAAAACCAAAACGAACCATAATTTGACCCGCGATCGCCGAATTCATAATAAAGTCTATTTTCGTGCCACCCTGATACACACACATCCGTTTTTTTTTTTTTTTTTTATTTTCAAAATCTAACACAGCAACAATAATAATTTTACACAGGTGTGTTGTCTAGAGTAATATCAAATATACCATAAAGAGTAAAAGAGAAAATGTATAAACGAATGAATATATAGAACAGTTCAATATAATGTTAAAAGTATAGATTGAGATTGTGACAAAGTGTATTTGTATGCGTTATGTGTGACTAGTGTTGTAAAAATGTATTGAATCAAAGTGTGTACACTTAAATACCAACACACACACAAACACATCCTCACTAATACAAACACACGCACAACCACATACAAACGTAATATAAAATAACCGTTTAGTTAATGTCAGCAGGACGACAAAAACGTTATAAAACGTGAATGATGCTAATGGCAAAATGGTTCGATAAGAGGCTTTTAACATTAAAGCAATAAAAAAAACACACTGAACTACAAAGTATGAGTGAGTGTATGGGAGTGTGTGTTAGAGAGTTACTATACGCAGTAAGTATGTGTATGTTGCCTATGTGTTTGTTACTTTAAGGTTTCTGTATTTATTTCTTTTTATGGTAATGTTGGTATTGTAATGTATTCAATGTCCTAAGTAAATATATTTAAGTACCTTCAGATTTATTTACTTTACGTTTTTTTCTCTCTTTATTTTCCATTATTTTGATTTTTTATTTTAACGGAAAATCCTTCCAAAAAAAAAAATTTTTATGATGCAAATGTTCATAAAGATTATTTTGTTTTATTTGTGATAAATTTAAAATATTTTTCAATGTTTTTTTAGCAATGCGCACAATAAATATATAAAAAAATTTACACTTGAACGAAGCGTTTCATTTAAAAGTATTTAGAGATTTATTTAAATTTTAAGCGCTAATGCGATTTAGAATTTTGTTGAATAAAACCATTTAATTGAACAAGTTTTTAAAAATTATTTTTTTCGTATCGATGGAATTTATGCAAACTAACAAGTTTTAGGGTGAGGTTGGTTGTTTGAGAATATCCGTAAAAATAACAGAAAGAAAATTATTTAAAATTTATCCACATTTATTTGTTAATGTAGGTCAAATGGTAACACGCCCCCAAAAGAGGGCGTGTTAGATTGGTCCAAAAGCAGTACTTCTCCTGGATCAAAATGATTTGTTTATTTGGGGAGGAGACAAAAAAAAATATACGTGAATGGGCGTTTTGAAAGATCACTAGAGTGGCATTTTTTCGTCAACTTTTGATTTTCCCAAGTGTCCGGGCAAATTTTTATTCTAGTGGACCTAAAAAATATGTGGTACACATTTGAGGTCAATCGAATTAAATTAACGTGTGGTCAAAATTTAGATTTTTAAAAATTTTTTGAAAAAAAAAGTAAATAAAGCTATATCCAGCGACACATTACACTTATTTATATTGATGCGCTGAACACGAATATCAAAGAGTTTTTAAAATCGATCAAACGGTTTTCGAGATATCGTTATTTGAAATTTGCGCAAAATAACGGTGTTTTCTTATGTTATAGAAATTAAAAAAAAAAAATCTAAAAATTTCTTACCCTTTTTTACCCTTTCAAGGAGCTTGACACAATCTTTCATTCAAAATTAATTTGAGCCATATCCGATAATTTTGACCCGTGGCGACCATCGATGAAAGTTTTGCTTTTTTACAAAATTTTCACCAAAAACTCTAAACTTTCTAAACTTTGATCACAGGGCGCCATGGGTTAAAATGGTCTTATTTGGCTCAAATTGAGTTTAAATGAAAGCTATCTTTTGATATTTCTGTTCAGCATGCCAAAATTAATAAAAATAATGTATCGCGAGATATATTTTTTCAAACATCTAAAATTTTAGTGGAAATTTTCAAAAAATGTAAATCTTTGATTGAAGGGCGCCACGGCACAGTGCCACATTTGGTCAATCTAGGACGACAAAAATCCAATTTTAATTATATTGACTTGAAATTCGGTATAAATGTTCGTTTTGACTTCGAAAATAACATTATGAAAATTATGGGAGGCCGGTTAAGGGCCACGCCCACTTTTTTAAAAAATTTTAATTTTGGTTATAATTTTTTTAAATTTGGTATATATACTCTTAATGACTGTAGAAAAAATATCACACAAAAAGGGGGCGGTCAGAAAACTGCCACGCCCACTTTTTAAAAATATGTTTTAAAAATATGTAAAAACAAGGTTATCGCCCTACTGTAGTCGGTGTCGCAGACGGTCGCAAAAGTTAGCCGTTGAAATAAGTACTATGGATATTGGTCAATATATCTGAAAAAGTCCAGCGACCAATACGGACCAAAAACAAAAGTTCTATTCAATCAAAAAAAAAAATTATAAATTCCTTTTCAAAAATTTGTATTTTGTTAAAAATTTAATAAAAAATAGAAAAATTTGTTTAAAAAAAAAAAAAAAAAGATATGACTTAAAGCATTTAAATATCCTTTAAAATTACCAAAAAAGAGTGAATAAATATCTCTTTTTGTTCAAAAGTTACAACAGTTTAAATTCGACTTAATTTATGCGAAATAATGTACACTAGCTACAGGATTTTACAAGATGCAACTTTATGCACCCACCTGTTAGTAACGAACAGAATTATCATTCTTATATGATTATTTCCGTGCTATTAGGAATGATCTATAATACATACAAACATATCATGAAAATCGGGGAACTTTTTATTTTTTTATTTTTGTCGTGCTAGATTGGCCAAATGTGGCACTGTGCACGGGTTCAAATGATCGGATATAGCTCAAATTAATTTTTAATGAAATATTGTGTCAAGCTCCTTGAAAGGGTCAAGGGTAAAACAATTTTGAGATTTTTTTAAAAAATTTCTAGAACGTTGGAAAAAACCGCCTTTTTTTGCAAATTTCAAATAGCGATATCTTGAAAACCGTTTGATCGATTTTAAAAATTCTTTGATATTCGTGTTCAGCGCATCAAAATTAATAAGTATGATGTGTGGCAAGACATTGTTTTTTTTTATTTTTTTTTTCTAAAAATTTTTAAAAATCCAAAACTTTGATCGCCGGGCGCCACGGGCTAATTTATTCCGATTGACCTTACATTTGTTCCAAATAAGTTTTAGGCCTAAAAGAACAAAAATTTGCCCTCACGTTCAAAATCGGAAGAAAAACTTTTTTGCCATACAACAAAATGCCAGTCTAAAAATCACATCGGAATTTTATTTTAGAAGCGTTTAAAGTGTCCCAGCTTTGGCCTATTCTTGTAGCGTATCGGTATATTAAACTATGTTTTCTATATAGAAAATATTATGGCAAATATTTTTGTGGATCATATTAACCCTCTAACTCCCCCTCAAAGCGGTAGATTTTGGCTTTATTCTAACAAATCGTAAAAAACACCCCGAAAGAAGGGAAGGGCGGGAATGAAATATTCTATAGAAATGTGGGCCATAGAATTTTATTATATATGTCAGAACACACCAAATCCCTAAAATTAACACAAAAAACAGTTAAATTCAAGATTTCCCATTAACAAAAATACAAAAAAAAATTAACCCTTAGTGGGCAATCATGAATTTGACTGCTTTTTGGTGTTTGTTTTAATTTTTGGGCTTTGGTATGCATTCATTTGTGTCTGCAATTCCAGATCATGTTGGTAACCCTTGCGAAATAATGTAAGAGACAAAAAAGTTGAAAGAAAGAATGAAGTGAGGTTGAGATTGCTAGAAATAGAATTGTAGTGTTGGAAACTGTCAAAATTTATTCTGCAGAAACTATATATATTCACATATATAAAAAACAGTTTTCATTAACAAGACAAACCGACATTTAAAATCCTACAGATGATAACACTAACTGTGTTTGAAACCGGTATGGGAAATACCAGAAATGTCTATAATTTTTAGAAATTCAATTTTTCTTCTGCATTTTTTTCAATTTGAACCCTTATAACAAATATAATTAGAGCCCGTGCTCGGTCTGTACTTACAGAAAAAATCAAATAAAATTACTGACAAAATATGTCGCCATTAGGCACGTCTCCGAAACAGAAAATGCAAATTCCTTCATTTGTGTCTGCAATTCCAGATCATGTTGGTAACCCTTGCGAAATAATGTAAGAGACAAAAAAGTTGAAAGAAAGAATGAAGTAAGGTTGAGATTGCTAGAAATAGAATTGTAGTGTTGGAAACTGTCAAAATTTATTCTGTAGAAACTATAAATATTCACTTATATAAAAAACAGTTTTCATTAATAAGACAAACCGACATTTAAAATCTTTCTGATGATAACACTAACTGGGGTGTTTGAAACCGGTATTGGAAATACCAGAAATGTCTATAATTTTTAGAAATTCAATTTTTCTTCTGCATTTATAGTTTATAGTAAAATTGTATGTCCAATGTTTTTGTAGAACATTTCATTCCCGGCGTTCCACTTTTTAAGGGTGTTTTTTACGGATTTGTTATAATAGAGTCAAAAATTGACGTTATGTGGGGGAGTTAGAGGGTTAATATGTTTTACAAAAGTATTTGCCATAATATTTTCTACAAAGTTGCTAAACATATCCTTAACATCAGATGTAAAGAACACATAGTTTTATAATCAAATTTAGAATTGCCCATTAAAAAAATTCCAAAAAAAAAATTAACCCTTTGTGGGCAATCTTGAATTTGACAGGTTTTTGGTGTTTGTGTTAAGTTTTGCGTTTTAGTGTGTTCTGACAAATATAGTAAAATATGATGGCCAACATTTTTGTAGAACATTTCAACCTCGCCCTACCCCTCTTTCGGGGTGTTTTTTTTAACGATTTGTTAAAATAGAACAAAAAAAAAACAAGTAAAATAGTTAAATTCGGCCTTGCCGAATGTTTTCCTACCCTCCACAATTTTAAAAAGATTATTGCAAAAAACTTTATATAAAAGGAAATTACTTTAAAAAAAATTTTTCACGAAAAACAACTTCCACGAAAAAAAAAAATTCTGCGAAAAAAAAATTTTGGAAAAAAAATCCGCGATTTTTTTTTGTCAAAAAATATGTTCGTACTTGTTTACATACCATTTGGTTTCCAATTATGTTCACATATGTCAACCAGCATCCGAATTAAAGCATTTTGTATTTTTAGGTTATGTTGAATGTACCAAAAATTTTGAGGTGTCCTCACATTTTCGTTCATAACTTTTGATACCGATATCGCTCAAATTCAATACGAAACTGCTCGGGAGAACTTCCAATTCAGTCATCTCCGTGTAATATTTTGGGCGTGATCACCATTTCCACAGACAGACAGACATACGGACATCGCTAAAATGTTTTAAAATCGATCACTGATCAATTATATTATGGGGTCCCAGACCAATATTTCGATGAGTTACAAACGGAATGACAAACTTATATATACCCTCTATCACTAACAAGGAAGGTCTTTCATAGGGCACCCACCGATTGTCCTGAAATTTTCATATGGGAAAGAGGGGAGGAAAATAAGAGTTACCTGTTTTTTCTTAGCTGCCCAATCACACATTTAGCGGGTCAAAGGGAAGGGGGAAAACAGGATTTTTTTCGTTTTTTGAGGATATTTCACATTTCTTTAGAAGAAACTATATGAACATTTTATACACATCGAAAGGTTTTTTGAAGGCAAATCCAATGGCGTATCGGTGGTTTTCAAATTCGGCTTCGTTAAGCTCCTATTTTCGAAAATTTGAAATCATAGGGGTAGTTTATATGGAGAGGTTTTTAAGTAGGACCGCCAAAATAACATATAATAATCTCTATTAAAATTAAGCTGACAAGTATTTTTGCGTTTGGCAAAATTCCTGCCAGTTCGGATTCTGTTTGGATTTTCCTGAAAGACCTAATTTTTTCATAAGGTGGCAACACTTTTTTAAATTTTAGATTGGGCAGTTAAAAAAACAGGTAACTCTTATTTTTCTTCCCTCATTCCCATATGCAAATTTTAGGGCAATCGGCAGGTGCCCTCTGAAAGACCTTCCCTGTAAGTGAAGGGTATAAAAATACCCTTATAATGGGAGTTAAAGAGTTAGAATGTTCCACAAAAATACTTGCCATAATATTTTCTACAAAGCTGCTAAACATACCCTACGCCTCAGATGTAAAAAAAAACATAGTTTTATATACCGATATGCTGCAAGATCAGGACAAAGCTACAAGTTTTTAACTTTTTTTTTTGCTACCTCCTATTTGACAACAATTCCTTGTAATTTTACAAGTTTTTTACCAATAATTTTTTAAATTACAAGGAGGTTTCGTGATTTTACTAGATGTTTTGCTACCTCCTATTTTACGAGAATTCCTAGTAAAAATTACGTGGTTATTCGTAATTTTACAAGATTTTTATTAATAAAATTGTAAATTTACAAATTTTTTGGCGCAATAAAACATACAGGGAAATCTCGTGAGTTTACTAGATTTATTTTTTTGTAAAAAACCTTGGAAATTTGTAAAACTACAAAAAAAAAATGTAAAATTACAAAAAAAAATGTACAAAAAAATACTGTAATTTTACAAGCTTTTTACCAATAAAATTTTAAATTTATGATTTTTTTTGGCGCAATAAAACTTACAAGGAAATCTCGTGAATTTACTAGATTTTTTGTAAAAAACCTTGGAAATTTGTAAAATTACCAAAAA
Organism: Pegoplata infirma; assembly: GCA_963921195.1. NCBI lineage: Eukaryota > Metazoa > Arthropoda > Insecta > Diptera > Anthomyiidae > Pegoplata > Pegoplata infirma. Next base: position 258,809,609 of record OY992536.1, on the reverse strand, counting down.
AAATTGTAAAATTACAAAAAAAATTAAATTTCGATCGAAAATTTTTTGTTAAAAAACAAGGATAACTGTCAAATATTGGTAAAATGGTATTACGAGACTTTTTCTAGTATTTGACAAGTTTTTTTTTTTGTGTGCAGTTTTGGTCAAAAGAAGTTAAATTTAAAAACCTCCGAAACTACTCATTCTATTTTAAAACATTTTGAAAAAAAAAATACTTATTGGAAATTTCGATTTTAATGGGGCAAATAGGTGAAAAGAAGTGTAAACACAAAAAAAAAAAAATTTAAAATTACTAGGAAAAGTCTCGTAATCCCATTTTACCAATATTTGACAGTTTTCGTTGTTTTTTTAACAAACAAATTTGGATCGAAATTTACAGTTTTTTTTTGTGTAGTTTTACATTTTTTTTTTTTTGTAATTTTACAAATTTCCTAGATAATTTTACAAAAAAAAAAATCTGGTAAAATCACGAGAATTCCTTGTAATTTTAATTGCTCCAAAAAACTGTAAATTTACAATTTTATTGGTAAAAAGCTTGTAAAATTACAAAATTATTGGTAAAAAGCTTGTAAATTTACTAGGAATTCTCGTAAAATAGGAGTTAGCAAAAAATCTAGTAAATTTATGAAACCTCCTAAAATATTATCGTGCCAAAAAATTTGTAAATTTACAATTTTATTGGTAAAAACCAGGGTTGGCAACCGAAACGAATAACGGTATCGGTAACGGTATTGGTATTACATATTATTTATATCGGTAACGGTAAAGGTAATGGTATTTTCGATTATTTCGGTAACGATAAACCGTTACCGAAACATCGATACCGGTAAGTACCGGTATTATGAATAAAATTTACCCAAAGGGTTAAAAAGTCACAAATTTGTTAAAAACACGTAAAAAATCAAGAATATATTTAATAAAATTAAAAAAACTGTTAAATTTAGTGCGTTTTTAACACATAATTATATATTACTAGTAGTATTTAATACTATTTATTAACTCAGAATTAAATTATTCACGCAATATTGTTATTTAAAAAATATTTTTTTGATTTTTTACGTGTTTATAAAATGTCTCTGTCCAATCAGCAGGAAAATCTGCATTTTGAGCCATGCAAAAAATCTGAGCCATTTGACAAATATGCTGATTTTAGCTGACTCGTTTTGCTTAATTTCTGTCTGGATAAAGGTAGAGTTTGCAGAAAAATCTGTCAAGGCAGCAAAAAAATCTGCTTATTTCAGATAAACAGCCTGAATATCGAAATTGTATTTTTTTTAGTAAAAAAGACTAACTTTTTTTAACTGTTACAAAAAAAAGCGATAAAAACTAGTAATACCCCAGCAAAACTTAGATTACCAAATAAGGTATAAAATAAGGTATATGATCTCTTATTTTATACATTGCAGCATTGATGATTTTAACAGGCGATGAGACTCAAAGTAATGCATCCACATTATCACATAGAATACCAGTAAGGTATAAAATAAGTCATAAATTTATAACGAAGAATACCAGTATGGTGTAAAATATATGATATTTTATAGGTTACGAGTAAGGTATATAATATAGCATACCAGAACGTAATATATAAGGTGTTACGAGTAGTGAAAAAGTAATTTTGTATTAAATTTACTCACGTGATTGTAAGTGAGTGTAAGTAGATATAATATGCTAGTGAGTGTGTGTCGTTAGAAATTTCTTGTCGTGAGCCCATCTCTAGTTTAAACTTATGCATTTTTTTATAAAATAATTATTTTTTATGTTATTGTAATGCATTATGCATTTAATTCTAAATAATGCATTATTTCTAACTTTTAAATAATACATAATGTAACCAAATATAAATCATCCATGATATAATGTTTAGAAATAATAAATATGAAATACATTTTTCCAATAATCATGCATTACGTAGCAAATTATTAGTAATGCCTTATTTTTCACTTTAAAATAATACGTTGTGGAACAAATGTTTGGTAAGACATCCTAAAATAATGCTACAAATAAGGTATATACATTACCTGGTAATGTGTTATATAATCACTACCCATTACCAAAGTTTTGCTGGGACACTAAAAAAAACATGGGTATTTAATTCTAAAAATTTAGCTAACGTTTTAGTGTTTTTAACGTTTATCTAGTGCAGGAATTGGTTTTCAATACTAAGATTTGTTACTAAAATTACTAATTTTAGTACTTGAAGCTACTAAAAAAGTACTTTACTATTGGTTATTACCAGGGACAGGACCTTCATGCACTAAAAAACTATGTTTTAGGCGCCTAAAATATGCACTAAAAAGCCTTGAAATATGCAATAAAAATCTTAAAATATGCACTAAAAAACATAAAAATCCACGTGTTTTTTTTTTACTTTTATTAAAAAACATAACATTTGAAATCAGTCTGGCATTGTAGGCTTTGATATTCGTATATACAGTGTGTATAAAATGTTATTACAAAATAAAAATTATCTTAAAAAATTTAATAATTGCTTTAATGCAAAAAAAAAAAATATCTTAAAAAAATTTTAAAAATAGCTAAAAATACTAAAAAATAGCTAAGAAACTAAAATTTGTACAAAATATGACCTAAAAATATGCATTTATAGCGAAATAATAGCAAAATATGCGAAAATATGCATTTTAAGCAAAATATGCAAAAATATGCACTAACGAATCGATGCCATTTTAAAGCAAATTCTTTGATTCGCAAAGATATTTTGTTTATGATGTTCTATGACCAAAGGGGAAAAACATGCATTTGCATGAAAGTCCTCTCCTTGGTTATTACTAATAAGTAACTTATTAGTAGATTTGGGTTACGCAATCACTTACTCAAACTTTTAAGCTGAATTCACAATGACGGAGTACTCTGTGCCAGAGAGTGGATTATGTTTCTTTCTCTTTCGCACTTACACATTTTTTGTATGATGGTATCTCTATTTTTAGAGATGGTACTCTGTAGTACAGAGTACTCCGACATTGTGTCGGAGCCTTTACTGTAGAATTAGTTGTGTTTAGTTCGGCTTTACCGAATCCTTATACACACCAACATTTAACCAAGCAAAAAACACAAATATTGACAGGGAAATTTGCGGGGGGAGGGTAAGAAGAGGAAAGCCGTAGTGCGGAGGTGTAGCCCGGTGTTGAAAAAAAATCGGCAGGTGGAAAAACAGAGCAAAGCAAATTAGCAACACAATAATTTTACAGAAGGAAAATTTTCGATTTTTTTTAAAGCGACAATTATTTCTTAGTTATGCTGTTTGTTTTTCAATAAAATTAAAAAAAAAAATTAATAAAATTTTTTTCAAGAAATTTTTCAACTAAAAATTTCTGTAAAATTATCAAAACAATCTGCTAAAAAAAAATAAAGTCTGCAAACAGAGTCAGTAAAAAGACAGAAAAAATTCTGTTATTTTTAAAACAACACCACAGGCAACACTTAAGCAATTTGGTACAATTCAGGTTTGTCTCTTCTTTCATCTTCCCACTAAAAATGTTGGCACTCACATTTCTCTTCGGAACTTTTTAGGTAAATTGAGAATGAGATTGGTTCGACCGATTTTCACATGTTCTTTGTCAAGATTTAGTTAATTGCGAATGTGAACATTGGTTGGACCGATTTCCGCATTGTTTTTTGTCCATATAACAATGCCATTTGCAATAAATATATATTTTTTTTAGTAGATAAAAAATATTTTACTTTGTTTTTTATCTGTATTTTATGACAACCGAAACAAAACCGATACAATACCGGTAAAAATCCGAATAAAGGTAAGGGTTTTTTATCGGTAACGGTATTGAAATTTTTTTATTTCGGTATTGGTAACGGTAACGGCAGTCAAAATTAAAGGGTTTTTAATCGGTAACGGTATTGAAAGGGTAACGGTAGCCAACACTGGTAAAAACTAGTGTCCCACCGAATACACCTTTTTTGGCCGAAGCCGAAGCCGAATATTCCGCCAAATTTTCACTATTCGGCCAAACCGAAGCCGAAGCCGAATATTAAAAAAAAATGTTTTTAGTTACAAAAACACTTAGAAAAATGTGTTTGTGGCTTACTAATGTGATTCAAAGTTAGTTTAGTTCGGCCTATTCGCCAAAATTGTGGCCGAAGCCGAATAGTGGCCGAATAGTGCTTTTTGGCCGAAGTCGAAGCCGAATATTCGGTCGGACACTAGTAAAATTACAAAATTATTGGTAAAAAGCTTGTAAAATTACTATTAATTTTTGTCAAATAGGAGATAGCAAACAAAAAAAAGTTACAAGTTTTTCTTGTAATTTTACAAGGTTTTTTTGAGTGTATATGGGGCATTCCATGTCAAATCGGATACTTTGAAATTTTTTTTTTTTAAGATTTTCCCAATTTGTTTACAGTTTTTAGTACCCTTCGAAAACTACTTCGTGGTAAGTTTTCAGATTTTTTTGATGACCCGTTCAAAAGATATCGAATTTTTAAAAATTGGTAGTTTGTTCCTTTACTCAAACTTCTTTTACTCATAACTTCTTTAATAATGGTCCACATTTAAATTTTTGTTTTTCAAAATTTTTTGTTTTTTACGTACTTTTTAAAAAAAAATCACCCAAAATTCTTAAAAGCGCTCTAGTATGCGATTTTTAAGTTTTAAAATAAAAATCTCATTTTTGAAAATGTTTGTACTCTTCGATTTTTTTGAAATTTTTTTGTGTAAAACTTCTATCGATTCTACAACTGTTAAGGCGGTCCCCATACAATTTTTTTTATTTTTTGTAAATTTGTTTTATTTAATCAGCTTCTACCGGTCCAATAGTGCGTCCGAGAGGGGTCATTAGTGAGACCGACCCCCATTTTTTTTTACCCTACAACATTTTTTTAAAACATACCTACGCCCTATCTCCACTTCCTAAGTAGGCTCCCATACAAAATTACATTTTTATAAAATTTGCTCCAACTGTTATTTGTATGGGAGCCTACTTAGAGAGTGGTGATAGGGCATAGGTATGTTTTAAAAAAATGTTGTAGGGTAAAAATAAATGGACGCACCATTGGACCGGTAGAAGCTGATTAAATAAAACAAATTTACAAAAAATTTAAAAAAAATTGTATGGGGACCGCCTTAACCGTTAAAGATAGAGGGTAGGTGTGTTCAGAAAAAATGTTTGGACTAAAAACATATTGTGGGTCGGTCATACATTTTGTTGCTCTAAGGACACTATTAGGGCAGTTAGAGCGGTTGGACCAAATTTTAAAAAATGTCGTTTTGTGTGGGAGCCCCCTTAGAAATTGGAGATAGGGTATTAGTTTGTTCCAAAGAAATGTTAAGACGTAAAAATTAATAGGGGTCGGTCCTATAAATGACCCCTCTATGACGCACCATTGGAGCAGTAAAAATGATTTTAAGATTGGAAAATTACAATAAAATTTTTTCAAAAAATTTAAAAAAAAAAGTAATAATCGTTATCCACGATCCTAATGGGCACAAAATTTGTAGAATCGATAGAAGTTTTACACAAAAAAAAATTTAAAAAAAAAATCGAAGAGTACAAACATTTTCAAAAATGAGATTTAAATTTTAAAACTTAAAAATCGCATACTAGAGCGCTTTAAAGAATTTTTTGGGATTTTTTTTAAAAAGTACATAAAAAAACAAAAATTTTGAAAAAAAAAATTGAAATTTGGACCACTATTGAAGAAGTTATGAGTTAAAGAAGTTTGAGTAAAGGAACAAACTACAAATTTTTAAAAATTCGATATCTATTGAACGGGTCATTAAAAAAAATATGAAAATTTACCACGAAGGAGTTTTCGAAGGGTACTAAAAACTGTAAACAAATTGGGAAAATCTAAAAAAAAAGTTTTTCAAAGTGTCCGATTTCACATGGAATGCCCCATATACATTTTTTGACTCGGATATGTAGTTTTTTTTTTGTTTTTAATAAATAAATATTCGAGCTCGAGGCCTTACGATTTTTATTTGTAAATAATTTTTATTTTTATTTAAAACCAATATTTCGCCGTTCTTTGAGAGGCATCCTCAGGGGAATATTAATTGTTTACGTAAAAACAAAAAACAAAAAACTTTAAAAAATACGTTGTGTATCCACCATCGTCTGTTATTGCACTCAGACAATGGTGGATACACAACGTATTTTTTAAAGTTTTTTGTTTTTTGTTTTAACGTAAACAATTAATATTCCCCTGAGGATGCCTCTCAAAGAAAGGCGAAATATTGGTTTTAAATAAAAATAAAAATTATTTACAAATAAAAATCGTAAGGCCTCGAGCTCGAATATTTATTTATTAAAATATTTAATAAAAAAGGTCGAATAAAACTAAAATTAAAATATGTTTTTTTTTATTAAAAAAATTGTAAAACTTTCAAAAACTAGAAAATCTAAAAACATATTAAAAAACATTTATTAGCCAATAACTGACGTCAATGACTGGTTTAAAATACAATTTTTTAAAAAAATTCTGAATAAATTCAAATGTCATCTCTAACGTAAATGATAAATGCAGCTATAACATACTGATACTGCACCCACATAATGAAATTTACTGGAAACATTTGTAAAACTGATGCATGTTGATGGGGATGATGACGACGGTAGTGGTGTGCTGATTGCCCAGCCTCTAAATTGAAAGTGTGATTTGAAATGTTGAAAAATTTGTATACAACAACAAAAAAAAAAAACAAAACATGTATGCTACAAAATTTGTAAAATAATTAAATGTTTGTGACAGAAGTTTGTAAAAAAAAAAAACTAATAAATTTATTTTTTGATATTTATATTTAGCAAAACACTAGTGTCCGACCGAACGTTCGGGTTCGGTTACGGAGTTCGGTAAAAAGTGACGTTCGGCGACTGTTCGGTGTTCGGCCAAATTTTGGCCGAACTTAACCGAACACCGAACTTTTGTATGAACTGTTTTATATTGTCTTCAAATTAAAGTCACATTATTAGTGCAACTACTCTTCACTACGAATCGGGCTATTGTCGAAAAGCAATATTATTTTTTCCCATAACAATCAACTTGAGCTATATTTTCCCACTTTTTTTAGGTGTACAAAAGAAGAAAATATTTATTTTTTTAAAAAAAAATTTATATGAAATGAATATTTTGATTTTTTTTTCATAATTGGTCTTAAAAACAATTTTTTTTAAATAAAAAAAAAGTTCGGTTACGGGTTCGGGTTCGGGTTCGGCCGAACTTTGCAAAATTGGCCGAAGTTCGGGTTCGGGTACGGGTTCGGTCTGAAAAAGTGCGTTCGGTCGGACACTACAAAACACGCGTTTGTTTTAATTAAATTTTAATTTAACATTGCTGAAATAAAATAACAGCTAAAAACCAACTAAATATAAATATCAATAATAACAGCAGTGTCAAAGAAACCAAAATGCAATTAGTTTGCATTTGTAATTAGTTGACATATGTAAATTACAATCCCCTAATGAAGTGGGGTCTTTAGGGATGACCAACACAGTGCAGAGCCGAAAATAACATTTAACAAAAAAAAAAAAAATATTTTTTGCATTTTTCTAGATTTTTTTTTATTTGGGTTTCATGAATATTTCTGAATTTTTTTCTCAGTTTTTCAAGATTTTTCTACATTTTTAAATTTCCGAAAATATTTTCAAAAATTCCAATTTTTTATAATTTTTGCGAAAAATCTATCAATAAATGTTTACAAATTTATTTCTTATGATATTTACGCTTTAATTTTATGATTATTTATATTATTTTTTATATACACGCCTACAAAAAGAGGCGGGCCCAAAGAAAGATAATTCCCAATCCCCTTGACAGAATTAAAAGCTTTTAAGAAACTAATAAGGAAATCAAAGAAAACCAGTTGGGAAAATTTGTGTAGTAATATAGAAAATACTACAGAAGCTGCCAGACTGAGGAAAATCCTGTCGAAAAAAAGTGTTCCACCAATTCTGTTAAAACGAGAGGATGATAATTGGACTGATTGCGCGGAGGAAACACTCGATGTTCTTTTGAAAACACACTTCCCGGGATGTACCACGATTCCGATACCGGATGGTTTTAATTTCGATGCTACCTTGGAAATTCCTAAACATCTTTGAACCACCGATCGTGTAAAATGGGCGCTAAGTTCATTTAAACCATACAAATCGCCTGGACCAGACGGCATTATACCGGCAATGTTGCAAAATGTTGCTCATGGTATAACGCCACATCTGCTGAAAATTTTCAATGCCTGCTTGAGGTTGTGTTACATACCAATCGCATGGCGAAAGGCCATTATAACATACTTATCTAAGAGTGGTAAAATCAACTATGCGACCGCTAAAGATTACCGACCGATTAGTTTGACATCATTTTTTCTAAAAACTTTGGAAAGGATACTGGACTTACATATAAGGGCTAACCTGGCGCCACACTTTATGTCGGATTCGCAACATGCTTATCAGCAGGGCAAATCCATAGAAACGGCACTCCATTCGTTGGTACAGAGAATAGAGTAGGGTTGCCAGACGGCCGGGAATGACCTGGATTTTCCAGTTATTTTGGGTCTGGTCCAGTTTCCAGTTAAAATATAGTTTATCCAGTTAAAAAAGAATTTCTTTAATCATAACATATTTTTTTTATTAAATATATTTTACATTTTTTTGGACTACTTGTGGAATAAGACATAAATATTTTTATTACTTTTAATTATACTCTTTTTGCTGCATTATCACTATTTTTTTTTTATTAATTTTTCGAGCATCTCGCAGTGTAGTGTTGATTTCAGCATGAATGTTTTCCTTCAGATCTTTGATGATCTGAGGATTGTTTGGTGAACATTTTGCTTTTCAAATAAACCCAAAAAATAAGTCCCGAGCGGTCAAATATACAGATGAGGGCCTATTGCCACCCTTTTTTGACATCGCACGTCCAGCGAATTTTAACTGGCCACCTAGATTTTCCGATTTGACCACTTCGGACTTATCTTTGTGGGGTTATTTGAAAAGAAAAGTCTACTCTAACAATCCTTAAACCATTGAGCTCAACATCAACATTTCGAGATGATCGAATATGTAGTGGAAATGCTTAAAAATGGGCACATTTTGCCGTGGCCAATAAATGCAGCCATTTGATTGATATTATATATTTGAAAAGTAGTCCAAAATAGCTTACTTTTGAAAATCGGGCGATTCGTTTTAAATTATTCGAAAAAAAATCTAGTTATTCTTTCAAAATCCAGCTGATTTTTTTCCATTGTCCAGTTATTTGACTTCTAGTATCTGGCAACCCTAGAATAGAGACATCCCTTGAATATAGAGAATATGCTATGGCAGCGTTTCTGGATATTGAAGGGGCTTTTAATAATGTAAGTACGGAGTCGATAATAAGTGCCATGAACAAAGCATCGATTAATCACTGCATAACAATGTGGGTTAAGCGAATGCTTTTGAATCGGGAAATTACCGCTGAATGGGGTCACGCTAAGGCCTTACGTTACGCGACAAGGGGTACACCACAAGGCGGAGTTCTGTCACCTTTACTCTGGCTGTTAGTTGTAGACCCTATCCTGAAGAAACTGGGAACTTCAACTATCGCTTATGCGAATGATGTCGTGATATTGTCTTGCGGAAAGTATTCGGACACGATACCTGATTTACTCGAGGGGTCATTGAAGATGATGTGGAAGTGGGCATCACATAACGGACTCAACGTAACCCCGAAAAAGACGGAAATAGTACTTTTTACTAGGAGATACAAGATATCAAATTTTAAGAGGATTAGAATCGGGGGAGTTGAAATTCCACTATCACCTCATGCGAAATTTTTAGGAGTGATTTTGGACAGTAAGCTATCTTGGAAAACTAACACTGTTGAGAGAATTAAGAAGGCTAACAATGCTTACTACGCATGTAAGAAAATGTTTGATATGGGGTTTAGAGCCTAGAGTTACGTATTAGATTTATACTTCAGTGGTAAGACCAATCTTACTTTACGGAGTGTTAGTCTGGTATAAGGCACTTGAAAGGAGTGCGATACTAAACCAGTTCCAAAGACTTCAACGGCTTATGGGACGTAGTATCACAGGCGCTTTGAGAACAACATCGGCCAACTCTATTGATGCGTTATTGCACTTTATACCAATTGACGTCTATGCAAAAGGTGAGGCTTATAAGGCTTGCCTCAGACTCAAAGAATCAAATTGGTTCAAGTTTCGCAACTTTGGACACAGTAAAATGAATAATATAAACAGTATTGACTCGGATTACATAGTGCCCAAGCTATTTTTCGACCGGAAATATGAAGTAAAATTTCCGACTCAAAAACATTGGTCTAACTGGCAGGACATCCCTGCAAACACAATGAATATATTTACCGATGGATCGAAACAAACACATGGAGTGGGAGCTGGTTTTACAAACGTGGAGCTAAACCAGAACTTTTCGTTTAATCTGCCTTTGGACTCGAGCATATTTCAAGCTGAAATAATTGCAATAACTAAGGCTGTGGAACATATCGAGGAAACCAGGGGAGCAACCATAAATTTTTACGTGGATAGCCAGGCCGCTTTAAAGGCGCTTCAAATCTAAAATAATTTTACAATGTTACGAGAACTTGCAGACGTTGTGTCAACACAACCAGGTTAATTTATTATGGGTACCAGGACACAACGGAATACAGGGAAATGAAAGGGCAGACGAACTCGCGAAACTTGGAGCTGATGGTGTAGGTACCACGGTGTTAGTTTTACCACCGCTCCAACACTTCAAAAAAAGACGGGATTCCATAAATGTTGCAGTAGCGAACAGGAAGTGGGAACAACTAACAACATGCAAAATCAGCAGAACTTTATGGCCAACTTATGACCAAGGGAAAACTGAATACCTTTTATCACTTACGAGAAGGGAATGCCGAGCTCTGACGGGAATAATAACTGGTCACTGTCTCATCGGCATTCATGCTAAGAATATTAGACTCATCCCGGACGCCAGTTGTAAAAGATGCGGCTCACCAGGAGTGGATGAAACGATAGAACACATACCTTGTCACTGTCCAGCGGTGGCAAGAAGTCGCCGATCGATTACTGGTCAGATAAGCTTTAATACTTTGGAGGATATAACGCGAATGGATCTTAGAATATTAAAGAGATTCGCAATGACTTTGAACGTGTTTAACTTGCGCCGCTAGCGAAAAAAAAGTTTTGTGGTATCGCTATGGACCAAAAGGTCTATGCGAGGTGTAAATCGTACACCGCCACCCTAACCTAACCTAACCTATCCCCTTGACCTAAGTAGAGAACAATAAATGAAGTAAGGGTGTTTTCAACAGACATACGCACATCAGTTGATCGTCTTAAAATCGTTCAAAGACGAACGGTTTTCGAGGTATCACTATTTGATATATGAAAAAAATTTCGTTTTTTTCTACGGTTATTTTTAAAATTTAAAAAAAAAAATAATACTTCCTTGCTCTTTCATAGAGCTTAAGGCAAACTTTTATTTAAAATAAATTTCGATCAAAGTTTTTTTCACCAAATACTCTAAACTTTACTCTTTCTGAATGTTGGAGTCGGTGAGAGTAAAGTGGTTGCTCTTATTATTTTCAAGGCGTTTAATCGTATGTGGCACGAAGCACTCGTGTCAAAACTTATTGCTTTTGGTGTCGGTAATGACTTCTCTCAATTTAAGACGAGTTTTCTCAGATAGCGCACTATTCGTGTTGTTCTAGATGGGGCCTCATCAGATGAGTTTTAGCTGAATTCGGGGGTTCTTTCTCCTACTCTATATCTTATATTTATTAATGACCTTCTTATTCAAACGTCCAACCCTATCAATTCTTTTGCAGATGACAGCAACATTTGCAATTCGTTTTCCTTTACTGAGGTTGGGATCAGACGGCAAATATGAATGACACACTAAATCAGGACCATATTACAATCTCCGAATGGGATCTTGCAAACAAGGACGATTTTAATGCAGGCAAGACCCAATGTTGTTTGTTAACTAAAGTACTGCACAATTCAACATTTTCTGTAAAAATGTCTTTTTCAAAAAATCCATGTCATGCCATGTCATGTTAATTCAAACAAGGTGTTGTGCCATGTTATGCTTACTCAAACACACTGTCTTAGCATGTCATTAAAACTTATCGAAGCTGTTGTACCCTGTTGAGTTCAGTATTATGTCTTCTAATGTTCTTTTGCATCATGTTTTTAATACTGTTTGGCCTACCTTACATGAAAATATAAATTCTTCATTATTTTTTTAATAAAAATCCTAAATCAAATAAATAATTGATTAAAAATAAATTAAATTCAAAGCATTTGCTATATGTAGGTGGATTTTTTTGCTAACGTGTATAAATTATCCCATACAAATTTGACATAAATTTGCCGTATATACATAGTTAAAAAACGTCAAATTTGTATGGAATAATTTATACACGTTAGCAAAAAAATCCAGCTTATGTTAATTGAAATAACGGTAATAAAACAATTCCCCTAGTTTTTTTTTTTTTACAAAAACAAAGCATTAAAATACAATAAGATTATTTATTAATAGACAATATATAAAGGCTCCGTTATTTGATTACCGTTATCCTTCGCATAATTTCACTAAAATGTAAAAAAAATGTAATGAAAAGAAGTGTGCAATAAAACTAAACGCTAGTTTATAATAATTATATTATATTTTATATGAAATAATTAAGATTTATATATGTTCTAAAGTCAATAAAAGACAATTTTTATTGTTTTATAACAAATTAATACAAAAAAATTTATATTAAATGCATAAATAATTTCTCTTTTCCACTTAAGAACTTATATTTAAATATTTTGTTCATTAAAGCTTCAAAAGAAGATCCTTGAAAGTAGTAAATATCATAATTAAATATTTTTTGCAGTTTAATTGCATATAATGAGCCATACAAATGGTAAAAAAGCATCAATTGTGTCATATGCTGCACATGTCGCATGTGTCGCATGTGTTGACATGGTCAATTTCTTTGTGCATGCATGCAATTACACTTTTAAGACTATGCATAGATTTGTTTTGAATTTATTCGACATGCCTTCACATGTTATTGTTAAACATGTATTAGCGACATGGTATGAATTGACACTTGCATCATGTGACACTATGTTGTATGTTATATAGTTCAACATTTGCAGGCCTTTATTGTTAACCCACAGAACTGTGGATTCAACATTGTCATCTGTATCAATGGGTGGTGTAGATATTGAGGAATCGGACACTCTTAATGAGTTGTGCATGGGAATACTTGTCCGTTGGAACAAGCACGTTTTTTAAGTGTCAAAAGAAGCATGCAAGTGTCTCGGTTTTGTGAAACGCTGTAAAAGCTATTTTACTCCGTCCGATCTCCTCACTATTTATAACAGCTATATCCGACCGAAAATGGAATACAACTTGTGTGACACTGTTCTATTGATATTATCACGGGAGGTGTTCATCTGAGATAAATTAACTTATTTCCGAAGCTCGGGTATTTGTTCGAAGTTCTCGCTTGTCCAGTAGATTGCATCCGTTTGAAATCGATTGTCCTCTGTTACGCACAACGCACTATAGAGAAAATAAGTTTTTCAGTCGTACAACCCGTATGTGGAATAAACTTCCCGCGGAGGTCTTCCATGCACCTTTCAGTATACAGAATTTCAAACCAAATGTCCAAAAACATTACTCCCTCTTTCCTCCTTCTCACACCTTATTTTGCATTAGAAGGGAGGCATCCCCTGAGTGTTGGTTTAATTAAAAAATAGTTCTTGAACTTAGAAAAAAACCGCCATTTTAGGAACATTTTTAACAAATTTCAAATGGCGATATCGCGAAAACCACTCGACCGATTTCAGAATTTTTTTGATATTCGTTGTCAAATTTAATAAAAGCAATGTATCGCAAGATATTTATACCCTTCACCACTCTGTTGTACAGGGTATAATGAGTTTGTGCTGATGTTTGTAACTACCCGAAATATTGGTCCTAGACCTACCTTCAAGTATACCGATCGACTCAGAATTACTTTTTGAATCGATTTAGCGCTGTCTGTCCGTCCCTCCGTCTGTTCATCTATCGGTTTAAGCACGATACAGGTCGCAATTTCCAATCAATTGACTTGAAATTTGAAATTTAAGCATCTTTTGGGACGAAGGACGAAGAAAATCAGTCCGTGTTAAGACCAAACGCCCCTTTGGATTCGGCTTAAATGACTCTAATAACCGTATTATAATAGATATCACTTTTTTTTGTATGCACGAATCACCATTCCAAATTCCAAATCGGGTCAGTCCTTCTGGTAGTCCCCATTAAAACTACCCTCCCGATATTCACATAATTCCCTCAAAATTCATAAAAATGGAAATATTTGATAAAAATTTTATTATTAGGTGTTAAACATGTACTTTAGTAACCTAATCAAATCGGAATATAACACCGTCCGACACACTTTTGTACACATGGACCAGACCGAAAAATTCTGAAAGTAGGGCTGAAAATAAAATACACGTGTCTCCCAGTTTTTCTAGATCAATTCGTGTTTTCGCGAAAAACGCCAATAAAAAAAATTGTATTTTTCCAAAGTAGTGTAATATTAATCGAAAAATTTATTAAATTTACTTGTGAACTAAATAATGTTTGAACATATCTTTAGTAAAATTAAAAGACGGTTCTTTTCGTGGAATATATTAACCCTCTATCTGCCATTTCTGGGGGTCATTTATGTCCTCATTTCTAATGCCCTCTACAAAAATGTTATGCATCAAATTTCACTAGGAGTTGTCAAAGGCCAATAATTTGTGCGATGTTAGCAAAATGCTCAAAAAAGTAAAATTGTAAAGTATGTGTGGTGTAACACAATTTAATAAAATATGATACTTTACAATTTAACTTTTTTAAGCATTTTGCTAACATCTTACGAACTATTGGCCTTTGACAACCCCTAGTGAATTTTAATGCAAAAGATTTTTGTGGAACATTTTAACCCTTTAAACACAAGATTTAATGCTTTTCTAGGTGAGTATTTGAAATAAGAACAAAAATTAACCCTAAAAATTGCAGATAGAGGGTTAATATATTCCAAGAAAAGAACCATCATTAAATTCTACTAAACTTATCTGTTAACACTATTTTTCTCAGAAGTGAATTTTCTATATTTTTTCGACTTATTTCACACTTTTTTTGTGAAACACAATTTAACATTATATTTTTTTTTTTATTTTTCGCGAAAAAAACGCGAATTTATTTAAAAATCCTGAGAGATACGGGAATGTTATTTTATACCCACTTTCTGACTGTAGCGAATTTATTCTATAGTGCGATTTTTTTTTTTTTTTTGCATTTTTCGCGAAAACGCGAATTGATCTAAAAAAAACTGGGAGACACGGGTATTTCATTTTCGGCCGTACTCTCAGAATTTTTTAGTCCGGTTCATGTGTACAGCCAAAAATTGAAATTTGTCGGACGGTGTAATTGGGCCATTTTTGGACTTACAAGGGAAGTATCTCAACCCTTATGAACCGATTTGCCTGAAACTTAAAATATATGGGGCATTCCAAGCCAAATCACTCACTTTTAGACCCGACCCCTTTCGATTTATTTTATTTTTGGATATGTTTTAGTACTTATTAAATGCAACTTGGACACCAATTTTCAGCCTTTTATTTCAAGATGGTGGTGAGTAATCAATTTTTCAAAATGGCGATTTTCTCAAAAAAATTCAAAAGTTGAAATTTTTAATTAATTTTGACCATTAAAAAATATAGATATTTTAAAAAAAGTTGGACAACATTTTGTTGGTATTTTAATGTAGTTTTAGAAAAAAAATATGAAAAAATTATTCGAAGTAATTATCACATATTTTTTGACATTTAAAAATTAAAATCGACTTTTTGGAAAAGTCCGAAACCTTCGATTTTTTTGTAAAAAACTAAAAAAATTCTACTCTAAATTACGCAACTTTTAAGCCATAACTCGAGATGTGATCACAATTCTTTCTATTTTTTTTTAAATTTTAAAAATTGCACCTTTTATTTTTTGGCTCTGATTTTTTTTATATGGTGCTCCAAAAAAAAATAAATTGGTAGGTATTGACCCTACCTTACCCTAGATATATTCATTTCGAGGTTAAAATACGTCTCAAAAAATTTAGAACGATCGGAAAGGGGTAACGCGTTTAGCATGGTCCATGAAGTTTTAAAAACTAATTACAAGGAAAAATATGATTTTTTTTCTGTTTTCGCAATATTTTTGGTATTTTAAGTTAAGTTTTATTTCAAGCATTTACAGAATTATGATGTAGAGTAAAATGCCTTTCTAATAAGGTACTAAAAACTAAAATCGGTTAAAAATCAGCCAAGTTATTACAACTTCCCCAGGCATCTAAAGTATGGCAGACAACTTGATTAAGCAATACAATCCGATTTTTGAAATTCATTGAAATTTTCTACTGTAATAACATTTTCTTATTCTTCAAGTTCATATGTAATTTGATGACAAGTATTTTTCATATTGTGTTTTGCTAACATGTTTTAAAATAATGCTAAAAATGCCTGCATTTTCAACACCCTTTTGAAATCTCTATTTTAAAAAATTTTTTTTTTTTTTTGTTTTAAAATTTGGAAAAACCAAAAAAATATTACACTGAAACATGAATAGTGAAAAAATGTTATTACAGTAGAAAATTTCAATAAATTTAAAAAAAGGGACTCGTATTCTTTAATCAAGCGGTATGACACACGCTAGATGACTGGGGAAGTTCTAATAACTTGGCTGATTTTCAACCGATTTGAGTTTTTAGTACCTTATTAGAAAGGCATTTTACTCTACATCAGAATTCTGTAATTGCTTGAAATAAAATTTAACTTAAAATACCAAAAATATTGCGAAAACAGAAAAAAATTCATATTTTTCCTTGTAATCCGTTTTTTAAACTTCAATGACCATGCTAAACGCCTTACCCCTTTCCGATCGTTCTAAATTTTTGTGAGACGTAGTTTTACCTCGAAATGAATATATCTAGGGTAAGGTATGGTCAATATCTACCAATTTATTTTTTTTGGAGCACCATATAAAATAAATCAGAGCCAAAAAATAAAAGGTGCAATTTTTAAAATTTAAAAAAAAATAGAAAGAATTGTGATCACATCTCGAATTATGGCTTAAAAGTTGCGTAATTTGGAGTAGAATTTTTTTAGTTTTTTACAAAAAAATCGAAGGTTTCGGACTTTTTCAAAAAGTCGATTTTAATTTTTAAACGTCAAAAAATATGTGATAATTACTTCGAATAATTTTTTCATATTTTTTTTCTAAAACTACATTTAAATTCCAACAAAACGTTGTCCAACTTTTTTTAAAATATCTATATTTTTTAATGGTCAAAATTAATTAAAAATTTCAATTTTTTATTTTTTTTTGAGAAAATTGCCATTTTGAAAAATTGATTACTCAACACCATCTTGAAATAAAAGGCTGAAAATTGGTGTACAAGTTGCATTTAATAAGTACTAAAACATATCCAAAAATAAAATAAATAGAAAGGGGTCGGGTCTAAAAGTGAGTGATTTGGCTTGGAATGCCCCATATATAAATGAGACGATTGGAGTGTCTCGGCTTTTCGGCCATATCAGTGTTTCAAAATTTCGTTGTCCCCTTATGAAACCATATGGACCTCCGGGAAAATTTCGATAACTCACGAACTAACAGGAATATCCTCTAGAGCAAAAATACGTGTCGACTTAAATTTAATAAAGATTATTTCGTATTCATATGGACATCGTAGCTCTATGTCTTCATATAAATACCCCCCAAAATTTTCACATTTTTATGAAAAAATTATTTAACGAAGCCAAACTTTTACAAGGTTATGCCACCGTTGCACAGTGCGACATTTGGCCAATCTAGGTGGACAAAAATCTAATTTAAAAGATCCTGGCTTGAAATTTGGTTTGATAATAATGTAGGACATAACTAATATTGACAACAAAATTTGGAACAATCGAACAATTGCCACGCCCATTTTTGGGAAATTAACTATTTTTTAAGAAATTGCTTAAATAATTTGAAGAATATTTATGAGATTTTGTAAAAAAATTATTATTTGTGTACCATTTTGTAAAAAAAAATGTACACAATAACCTCGAAGACAATTATTGATGGGCGGTATACGCCCACTTTTTTTATAACAGACATTTAAGCTGTTTTGGACAACCTTGGGCTAGATTTCCTTTTTTGACTTATGTACATTGTAAAATTAACTCTATACTGTAACAAAAAGGGGCGTGGTCAACCCACTATTTGCAGTTTTATAAATTTATTACACACAAAACGATTTTACAATAGCAATAGAAATAGCAGTACAGTAATTTATTGAAATCGTGTGGTTTGTATCACTCATATTTTAGAATTTCAAACCAAAAAATTAAAGTTATTTGGTTTTCATTATTTTAATTCCATTGCGAATTCTACGAATTTAACAATTATTCAATTTTCCCATATTTTATACAAAAACTAAACATCGTTAAAAAAATGTAATGCCGTTAAACAAGGGTTTGGTGTAATAACACATTACATTTTATATTATAATGTATTCTTACATAATCATTCAATTTTATGTGCAATATAAGTGTATTTTTCATATAGTTTAAAACTAAAAGTCTCTGGAATTAAAAAAAAATCAAGCAAAAAGTCCATTTTAGACGTTCACTAAACTTTAAAATTCTCTATAAATCGCAAAAAATCGCCAGCAAACATGGTTTAATCTCTTACTAGAGATATTCCAACACCTGCCACATGTATAGGTCGTGTGAGGGAGCGTGAGGAAACTATAGTTTTATTCCAACGAAGTTTCCGTTTTTTTCTTTTTTTTTTTTTAATTTTTAATTTTTGTTTTTAACAAATTACAACAATAAGTTTTCGATTAAATTAAAAAATGAGCACGGATTTAAAAACTAGATTAAAAATACTGTATTTTTAAAAAAAGAAATGGACTTATAACTACAACAGCAAAAAAGTTATAAGTGTTTGAAGTTGGGATGGTGCTCAAAAATATATTTTATTTCTCAAAAGTCTATTACAAGATGTGACTTTAAACTCCTGTATCAAATGAAACAGCACTTTTTTCGTCATATTATGATTATTTCCATAGTATATGGATTGTTTGCTGTCACATTCATTTAAATTATAACAATTCGCCGACTTTTATTTTTCGATTTTTGTCCACCTAGATTGGCCAAATGTCGCACTGTGCGTTGGATAGGCATTAAAAAAACCTTTCTTCTCGTATAGTTTCTTGACCCATGTTTTGAACCCCTAAATCCCCAATATGGCCGATAAGCTGAGACAACCCAACCTTAGAATTGTCTCTTTTATATATATTTTACGTTCCATGCAAATCGGTTCATAAGGGTTGAGATACTTCCCTTGTTAGTCCCTCTTATAAAAATTTCGACCGATATTCAGTTAAATCGGGCAATTCACAAAAAAATAAACCAATTTCACTAAAATTTGATCTGTGTGAGTTTTCTACACTAAATAAAGACATAACAAAAGACACATCCAATCGGTACATGTTTGGTCTTCGGACCCATTTTCTGGAAAACACTGGTGTAGGGTATCATATGGTCGGTCTTGACCGACTATAACTTTCTTACTTGTTTTTTTTTTTCAAAACTGGAAAATTTTTATTAAACGAAAGATTGTCTCAAGCTCTATAAAAGGGTAAATGTTAATTAATTTTGAGATTTTTTAAACAAAAAATTCTTGAACGTAGGAAAAGACCGCCATTTTTGCAAATTTCAAATAGCGATATCTCGACCGCCACAGTTTGAAATAATCGGATTTGGATCAAGTTTAAATGAAAGATTGTCTCAAGCTCTATTACTGGATCAAGAAAAAGAAATTTAAGGATTAAAAAAACTCTTGAACGTAGGACAAAACCGCCAGTTTTTGCAAATTTTAAATAGCGGTATCTCGAAAACCGTTCGAGCGATTTTTTAATATTCGGACGGACACGCAGTTAATAATTGTATATGGGGCATTCCAAGCCAAATCACTCACTTTTTGACCCGACCCCTTTCGATTTATTTTATTTTTGGATATGTTTTAGTCCTTATTAAATGCAACTTGGACACCAATTTTCAGCCTTTTATTCCAAAATGGTGTTGAGTAATCAATTTTTCAAAATGGCGATTTTCTCCAAAAATTAAAAAATTGAAATTTTTAATTAATTTTGACCATTAAAAAATATAGATATTTTAAAAAAAGTTGGACAACGTTTTGTTGGTATTTAAATGTAGTTTTAGAAAAAAATATGAAAAAATTATTCGAAGTAATTATCACTTATTTTTTGACATTTAAAAATTAAAATCGACTTTTTGAAAAAGTCCGAAACCTTCGATTTTTTTGTAAAAAACTATAAAAATTCTACTCTAAATTATGCAAATTTTAAGCCATAACTCGAGATGTGATCATAATTCTTTCTATTTTTTTTAATTTTTAAAATTGCACCTTTTATGTTTTGGGCTCTGATTTATTTTATATGGAGCTCCAAAAACCCTAAATATATTCATTTGGAGGTAAATATACGTCTCACAAAAATTTAGGACGATCGGACATGTGTAAGGCGTTTAGCATGGTCCTTGAAGTTTAAAAAACGGATTACAAGAAAAAATATGAATTTTTTTCTGTTTTCGCAATTATTTTTGGTATTTTAAGTTAAGTTTTAATTCAAGTGATTACAGAATTATGATGTGGAGTAAAATGCTTTTCTAATAAGGTACTAAAAACTAAAATCGGTTGAAAATCAGCCAAGTTATTACAGCTTCCCCAGGCATCTAGCGTGTGCCATACAACTTGATTAAAAAATACGAGTCCCATTTTTTAAATTTATTGAAATTTTCTACTGTAATAACATTTTTTCATTATTCATGTTTCAGTGTAATATTTTTTTGGCTTTTCCAAATTTTAAAACAAAAAAAAAATTTTTTTTTAAAATAAAGATTTCAAAAGGGTGTTGAAAATATGCAGGCATTTTTAGCACTAATTTAAAAAATGTTGGCAAAACACAATTTGAAAAATACTTGTCATCTAATTACATTTGAACTTGAAGAATAAAAAAATGTTATTACAGTAGAAAATTTAAATGAATTTCCAAAATCGTATTATATTGCTTAATCAAGTGTTCTGCCATACGTTAGATGCCTGGGGAAGTTGTAATAACTTGGCTGATTTTAAACCGATTTCGGTTTTTATGACCTTAATAGAGAGACATTTTACTCTACATTTCAATTCTGTAACCATTTGAATTCAAAATTAACTTAAAATACCAAAAAAATTAAGAAAACAGAAAAAAATGCATATTTTCCCTTGTAATCCGATTTTCAAACTTCAAAGCCTATGCGGCACGCCTTACCCATGTCCGATCATCCTAAAATTTTCTGAAACGTATTTTTACACCCAAGTTAATATATCTAGGGGAAGTTACGGTCAATATTTACCAAATTATTTTTTTTGGAGCACCATATAAAATAAACCAGAGTCAAAAAAAAAAAAGTGCAATTTTCAAAATTTGAATAAAAATAGAACGAATTACGATCACATCTCGAATTATGACTTAAAAGTTGCGTAATTTAGAGTAGAATTTTTTGACATTTTTAAAAAAAAATCGAAGTTTTCGGACTTTTTCAAAAAGTCGATTTTAATTTTTATACGATAAAAAACAAGTGATAGTTACTTCGAATAATTTTTCATATTTTTTTTTCTAAAACTACATTTAACTACCAACAAAATGTTGTCCATCTTTTTTTAATATATCTATATTTTTTACTGGTCAAAATTGATTGAAAATTTAAATTTTTTCATTTTTTGGAAAAAATCGCCATTTTGAAAAATTGATTACTCAACACCACCTTGGTATAAAAGGCTGAAAATTTGGCTGGAAGTTGCATTTAATACGTACTAAAACATATCCAAAAATAAAATTAATCGAAGGGGGTCGGGCCTAAAAGTGAGTGATTTGGCATGGAATGCCCCATATACTAAGAAAAGAACCACCATCAAATTTTACTGAAGATATGTCTTAACAATATTTACCTCAGAATTAGATTTAATACTTTTTTTTGAGTTATTTAAAACACCTTTGAAAAAAAAATTGAAAAACTTCAGTGGGCCATAAAAAAATAACTCGAGCTAAGTTTTCAAAAACCTTCGCGTGTTTTGCTCTACTGTGGGAATACTTTAATTGTTTTTGTCCCATCCAAGATACAAAATCGTGTTGCACAGTGTAATTGTATATACTTTAAGGCAATGGTTCCCAACTTCTGATTCTCGCCCCATTGGGGGTAATTTGAAGGTTCCACGGGGGCAACGAGCAAATTTTCAAGATTTTTTTTTCCAAATTAACTACAAAAATCTTGATAATTCTTAACATTTTTACTAAAAACTTAATTTTAATGCTTATTTTACAAAAACTTTGCTAAACAAGTAGTAATTTTTCATTAGCAACAAAAATTAGAAAAACTAACAAATTTTTCTTTAGTGTAGGGGGGACAAGACAATTTTGTTAACTTAAAAGTGGGGCGTTGCGTACAAAAGGTTGGGAACCATTGCTTTAAGGTGTCCTACAAAAACATTTCGATACGTTACACATGGAATAAGTACCTACCCGAGTAAAAAAGTTTTGATATAATCATATAGTTTTTTATATAATTGTATATAAATAGATCCATCATTTGATCCCAAAAATGGAGGATCTAAAAATATATGATTTATTCTTATTAGATCAAATTTGATATAATTAGATATAATTAGATCCCAAAAATGGAACGGTAAATTTCATCTGATTTGATATTAAAGATCATATTTGATCTAATAAGATATAATTATATATTATTAGATCTTATTAAATGTAATTTTTTATAATATCAAATTAGATAATATTTACCGTTCCATTTTTATACCCTCCACTTAGTGATAGAGGGTATATATAAGTTTGTCATTCCGTTATTAACTCACCGAAATATCGGTCTGGGACCCTATAAAGTATATATATTCATGATGCCCGATCGATTTTAAGACATTCTAGCGATGTCCGTCTGTCCGTCTGTCTGTCTGTTGAAAATGCTCTCGCGGACAAAATATTGCACAGAGATGACTGAAACTTAACATATATATTGGAAGTTCTCCCGAGAAGTTTGGTATTGCATTTGAGCGATATTGGTTCAGCGGTTCAAAAGTTATGAACGAAAATGTAAGCACACCTCAAAAATTTCAGTACATTCAATATAACCTAAAAACACAAAATGCTTTAATTCGGCTTCTGGTTGACATATGTGAACATAATTGAGCACCAAATGGTATTTAAACAAGTACAAACATATTTTTTGACAAAAAAAGAAAAAAATCGCGGATTTTTTTTTTTTACCAAAATTTTTTTTCGCGGAAATTTTTTTTCAATTTTTTTTTTCAAAAGTATTTTCCTTTTAAATAAAGTTGTTTGCAATAATCTTTTTGAAATTGTGGAGGGTATCACTACATTCGGCAAGGCCGAATTTAACTTTTTTACTTGTTGGGATCTAATTATATCTTATTATCTAAATTTTGATCTAATAAGATATATTTTTGGATCCTCCATTTTTGGGATCAAATGTTATATGGCTCCGCATTATTATTTTTTAGTTGGGTATGCCTCCTCGTTGGAGCGTACAAATAAAGAAATATCGCCAGATCGACTAAAATCGATTGAGGATCTAGCATACCCTCACACTTTTTTTCATAAGTCTTTATACACTTAGAAAATTATAGCAGTTACTACATGATGGTCATTTGTGTAGTTTGTAAGTAGTAGTTGTTGTTTTCAACTACAATTTCAGTTGTTTTTGTATCAAAAATCTTAAACAACTATTTTTTGTAGTCGTTTTAAAAATAAATACAAAAAAACTACTACATTGTAGTAACAGTTGTTTTATGTAGTTATTTTTAGTCTATAAAAAAACTAAAAAAAACGGATGTGTTGAACGAGTTGGAAGTGTCAGATGCAGCAGGAATTAATACCAAACAATTTTAACCATTTTTACATCTAGAAGCTTTTTTTCTGTCAATAAAAAATTCCGACAATTTGAGTTACAGTAAAAATAACTGTGATTTTTTGTAGTTGTTAATCAATAGTAAAAAATAGCAACAATTTTTGGTTGATTTTACCGCAAAATGTAGTGGACGCCTAAACAACAACAAATGCAGGTATTTTAACTGTCTTTTGTAGTGAAATCTACCGTTGTATTTTTTGAGAGTACACTTGATCAATTTCGACAGTTTTTTTTATAAAAACAACTTGGATTTATGGCAAATATATTTTCAAAAAAGTGATTTCGAAAGACGCACTCGCTGAAAGTCGAAATGTTATACTTTATAAAATGGGGTCTTAGACCTAAATCTGGATGTGTTACAAATCAACTGTTCGACCCTCGTATGCCTTCGAGGTTTAAAATGGCTACATAATATGCGTTTATATGCATATGCATTTTGTAGTGTCCGACCGAATATTCGGCTTCGGCCTCGGCTTCGGCCAAAAAGCACTATTCGGCCACTATTCGGCTTCGGCCACAATTTTGGCCGAATAGGCCGAATACCGAATAATTGTATAATATTTGTGCTCACGTGTTGAAAAACATACTAAACTAACTTTGAATCACATTAGTAAGCCACAAAAACATTTTAATAAGTGTTTTTGTAACTAAAAACATTTTTTACATTCAAAAAAAATTTTCAATCCAAAAAAATTTACACTCTAAAATATATTTTTTTACAAAAATGTCCAAAAAAAATTTTTGCTTAAAATAAAATCATTCTAGACAGCATTCTCATGCATTTGAGTATCCCGTCGAGTCGACTTTTATTTTTTCTTGTTTTTACTACATAAATATTTTTTTTTTTAATATTCGGCTTCGGTTTGGCCGAATAGTGAAAATTTGGCCGAATATTCGGCTTCGGCTTCGGCCAAAAAAGGTGTATTCGGTCGGACAGCAGCATTTTGGCATATTTACACTCAAAAAAAAAAAACTGTAATGTTAGCAAAAAAAGCTTGTAAACCTACAAGAAAATTTGCTGATTTTGAACCCACAATTTTTTTGCTAAAGTTAGCAAAAATGTTTTGCCAATAATTAGTTAACAAAAAAAAATTTTTTTTTGACACATTTGAGGACCCCATTGGGTTCGGACCCGATAGGTCCAGACCCCGATGGGCCCAGACCTAGTTGGGTTCCTTAAAAATCGTCATAGTTTTTGATCCAAAATTTGTGTCCGTTTCGCTCTACCTTGCTTAGTTTTTGAGATACGTGATTATAGGGGATCACTGGGGTCTTGAGAATTAAAAAACTCGATAACTTCAAAAATATTACTCGGAGAGCTTTTGACTATTTTGCGGTCTTGTTCTACGTATTGAGAGCTACAAAAATGCTTTTGGACTTTTTGTTGTATCGGCAATATTTACCGAGATATGAGCATTTTAAAATATTCGGGAATGCTAACTTTTTTGGATCCAAAGTTAGGGCCCATTGGGGTCCACACATGTGAAGAGGACCCGCGAAAGTATGGAGATTCTAAGAACCAAAAATGCCCTCCATTTTGCTCTATCTGGCTTAGTTTCCGAGATAGAGCCATTTTAAGTTTTCTGAAAATAAAAAAAATTTACCATTTATTTTTGCTAATGTTAGCAAAAAATCTTGTAAAAATGTTGTCAACTCAACTTCAAATTTTAGCAAAAGAAATTAGTTCAACGTTTGTTTAAAATTGCTAATGTGCTAAATGAAGTTTACAAGAATTTTTTGCTAACATGCTAATCTCAACTAAAAATTTGCTAAAAGTTAGCTAACTAGCATTAGCAAAAAAAAATTAGTAAATCTACTAACGTATTTTTTTGAGTGTACAATTAGAGAAATTTAATTTTATAAACACTATGATTAAGTACCTATATATTGCAGTGATAATGTAAAATTGTTGCTATTTTGTTGTTGTTTTATAGGATAATTTATATTTTGTCTAATTAGCAGATTTTATATTATATAAATAACAGATAATAATTAATTGTTAATTACTTAGCAAACATTTAAAATGCGCTTGAAATTACAGACATTAACAAACATTAAATAAAGAAGGGAAGACATACTAATAAATATATAATTAAAACGAATTCACAATGATGGTATCACAAGGAATTTTTAAGGATGTTTGGAGTTTGTAATAAGCAAAAATTATGGTTTGAGTTTTTTGGACTTTATTAAAACTACACTTAAAATAAAGTGTCTGTCGAATTAGCAGACAGAAAGCTTTTTAGATTCTGAGACATTTTTTCTATAGAAAAGTTTTGCTGATTCTGAGAAATTTTTCTTATCGAAAAATTTTCAGATTCTGAGTCATTTATAAAATAATCCTCAGTTTTTGAGACATTTTTCTTATCGAAAAATTCTTAAATTCAGAAACAATTTTCAGACAGAAAAGATTCTGTAGAAAAATTTGTTTACCTTACCTTTACCTTAAAGCACCCTGATGTTGAATTCCTTATGATTTTTTATAAAGAAAATAGTGATGTTACTTTTAATTTTGCCAAGTTGCTTTAATTATTCTTTAAAGAACAACAATTTTTTACCTTAAGATTAAGCAAAAAAAAAACTAAAAGAAAAGTTTAAAATAATATGTACGGGAACGCATTAGCAAAAACAAAACAAATTATTGCGTAGTAAGAGGAAAAACGGCTTATGAACTTAACGGATATTCAACACAACTATTAAATGAGATTTTAAATAAAAAAGATAATGCAAAAAAGAAAAATTCAGTACGTGAATGAAGACAAAAGAACTCAACTCAAAATAAACCAGCAAAAGAAATAAGATTGATTTTGGAAAAAGTTTAAACGGCAGCATAAATGCCAAGGATGAGAGGACATGTTTAGTTAATATAAGTATTTTTTAACGGTTCGAAGGACCATGTTGTAATGCTTTTTGAAAAGATTTGATTGCAAGCTTTGAGAACTAATTTCAATAAAAATTCACAAAGTTGACGGCAAATTTAAAAATTTATTTCCGGTTCGAATTTTTAAAATGCGGTCGGTCAGTGCCTTTTTTTATTCATCATTTGATTTTCCCAAGTGTCCGGCAATTTTTTATTTTACTACACCATTTACAGATGTAATTCGAAAAAGATCAATTGTAATTCGAAGATTCTATTTGTAATTCGAAGATTCCGTTTGTAATTCGAAGATTCCATTTGTAATTCGAAGATTCCATTTGTAATTCGAATACTCCAATTGTAATTCGAAGATTCCATTTATAATTTGAAGATTTCAATTGTAATTCGAAAAAGATCAATTGTAATTCGAAAAAGATCAATTGTAATTCGAAAAAGATCAATTGTAATTCGAAAAAGATCAATTGTAATTCGTAAAAGATCAATTGTAATTCGTAAAAGATCAATTGTAATTCGAAGATTCCAATTGTAATTCGAAAAATATCAATGGAAATACAGTTGATATTTTTCGAATTACAATTGGAATCTTCGAATTACAATTGATCTTTTACGAATTACAATTGATCTTTTACGAATTACAATTGATCTTTTTCGAATTACAATTGATCTTTTTCGAATTACAATTGATCTTTTTCGAATTACAATTGATCTTTTTCGAATTACAATTGGAATCTTCGAATTACAAATGGAATCTTCGAATTACAATTGGAGTATTCGAATTACAAATGGAATCTTCGAATTACAAATGGAATCTTCGAATTACAAATGGAATCTTCGAATTACAAATAGAATCTTCGAATTACAATTGATCTTTTTCGAATTACATCTGTAAATGGTGTAGACCTAAAAATTATGTAGTAAAGGCCAATCGGATTCAATTAACCCGTGACGCCCGGCAATCATAAATTTGGAATTTTTGAAAATTAACAAAAAAAATTTTGCACTAAAAACGATTATTTAAAAATCGTTTTCGAGATATCACAATTTGAAGTTTGCAAAAAAATCATGGATTTTTTCTACGGTCAAGATTTTTTTTTTTTAAATATCAACATTTTGTTCCCTTCCCCTTTTATGGATCAAAGTTTGATTTTTATACCCTCCAACCACAGTATGGGGGTATACTCACTTTGTCATTCGAAATATCGGTCGGGGACCCCATAAAGTATATATGGGGCATTCCATGTCAAATCGAACACTTTGAAAAATTTTTTTTTTAGATTTTCCCAATTTGTTTACAGTTTTTAGTACCCTTCGAAAATTCCTTCGTGGTAAATTTTCAGATTTTTTTGATGACCCGTTCAAAAGATATCGAATTTTTAAAAATTGGAAGTTTGCTCCTTTACCCAAACTTCTTTTACTCATAACTTCTTCAATAATGGTCCAAATTTAAATTTTTTTTTTTTTAAATTTTTGTTTTTTACGTATTTTAAAAAAAAATCCCAAAAAATTCTTAAAAGCCCTCTACACCATTTACAGATGTAATTCGAAAAAGATCAATTGTAATTCGAAGATTCTATTTGTAATTCGAAGATTCCATTTGTAATTCGAAGATTCCATTTGTAATTCGAAGATTCCATTTGTAATTCGAATACTCCAATTGTAATTCGAAGATTCCATTTGTAATTCGAAGATTCCAATTGTAATTCGAAAAAGATCAATTGTAATTCGTAAAAGATCAATTGTAATTCGTAAAAGATCAATTGTAATTCGAAAAAGATCAATTGTAATTCGAAAAAGATCAATTGTAATTCATAAAAGATCAATTGTAATTCGTAAAAGATCAATTGTAATTCGAAGATTCCAATTGTAATTCGTAAAAGATCAATTGTAATTCGAAAAAGATCAATTGTAATTCGAAGATTCCAATTGTAATTCGTAAAAGATCAATTGTAATTCGAAAAAGATCAATTGTAATTCGAAAAAGATCAATTGTAATTCGTAAAAGATCAATTGTAATTCGTAAAAGATCAATTGTAATTCGAAAAAGATCAATTGTAATTCGTAAAAGATCAGTTGTAATTCGAAAAAGATCAATTGTAATTCGAAAAAGATCAATTGTAATTCGTAAAAGCTCAATTGTAATTCGAAAAAGATCAATTGTAATTCGAAAAAGATCAATTGTAATTCGGAAAAGATCAATTGTAATTCGTAAAAGATCAATTGTAATTCGTAAAAGATCAATTGTAATTCGAAAAAGATCAATTGTAATTCGAAAAAGATCAATTGTAATTCGAAAAAGATCAATTGTAATTCGAAAAAGATCAATTGTAATTCGTAAAAGATCAATTGTAATTCGAAAAAGATCAATTGTAATTCGAAAAAGATCAATTGTAATTCGTAAAAGATCAATTGTAATTCGTAAAAGATCAATTGTAATTCGAAGATTCCATTTGTAATTCGAAGATTCCATTTGTAATTCGAAGATTCCAATTGTAATTCGAAAACAACGAGTATAAAATCGTTTCTTACGCCTTTAAAAACATTGTTTTTTTGTTGATTTACTCGTTGGTTTTCGAATTACAATTGGAATCTTCGAATTACAAATGGAATCTTCGAATTACAAATGGAATCTTCGAATTACAATTGATCTTTTACGAATTACAATTGATCTTTTACGAATTACAATTGATCTTTTTCGAATTACAATTGATCTTTTTCGAATTACAATTGATCTTTTACGAATTACAATTGATCTTTTTCGAATTACAATTGATCTTTTTCGAATTACAATTGATCTTTTTCGAATTACAATTGATCTTTTTCGAATTACAATTGATCTTTTACGAATTACAATTGATCTTTTACGAATTACAATTGATCTTTTTCGAATTACAATTGATCTTTTTCGAATTACAATTGATCTTTTTCGAATTACAATTGATCTTTTACGAATTACAATTGATCTTTTTCGAATTACAATTGATCTTTTTCGAATTACAATTGATCTTTTACGAATTACAATTGATCTTTTTCGAATTACAATTGATCTTTTACGAATTACAATTGATCTTTTACGAATTACAATTGATCTTTTTCGAATTACAATTGATCTTTTTCGAATTACAATTGATCTTTTACGAATTACAATTGGAATCTTCGAATTACAATTGATCTTTTTCGAATTACAATTGATCTTTTACGAATTACAATTGGAATCTTCGAATTACAATTGATCTTTTACGAATTACAATTGATCTTTTACGAATTACATTTGATCTTTTTCGAATTACAATTGATCTTTTACGAATTACAATTGATCTTTTACGAATTACAATTGATCTTTTACGAATTACAATTGATCTTTTTCGAATTACAATTGAAATCTTCGAATTACAAATGGAATCTTCGAATTACAATTGGAGTATTCGAATTACAAATGGAATCTTCGAATTACAAATGGAATCTTCGAATTACAAATGGAATCTTCGAATTACAAATAGAATCTTCGAATTACAATTGATCTTTTTCGAATTACATCTGTAAATGGTGTAGTATGCGATTTTTAAGTTTTAAAATTTAAATCTCATTTTTGAAAATGTTTGTACTCTTCGAATTTTTTTAAATTTTTTTGTGTAAAACTTTTATCGATTCTACAAATTTTTTGCCCAGGAGAATCGTGGGATAACGGTTATTACTATTTTTTAAAATTTTTTGAAAAAAATTTAATGTAATTTTCCAATCTTAAAATCATTTCTTCTGCTCCAATGGTGCGTCATAGAGGGGTCATTTATTAGACCGACCCCCATTAATTTTTACGTCTTAACATTTCTTTGGAACAAACTAATACCCTATCTCGAATTTCTAAGGGGGCTCCCACACAAAACGACTTTTTTAAAAATTTGCTCCAACCGCTCTAACTGCCCTAATAGTGCCCTTAGAGCAACAAAATGTATGACCGACCCACAATATTTTTTTAGTCCAAACATTTTCTCTGAACACACCTACCCTCTATCTCTACTTGTTAAGGCGGTCCCCATAAAATTTTTTTTATTTTTTGTAAATTTGTTTTATTTAATCAGCTTCTACCAGTACAATGGTGCGTCCGAGAGGGGTCATTAGTGAGACCAACCCCCATTTATTTTTACCCTACAACATTTTTTTAAAACATACCAACGCCCAATCTCCACTCCCTAAGTAGGCTCCCATACAAATAACGGTGCAAATTTTATAAAAATGTAAATTTGTATGGGAGCCTACTTAGGGAGTGGAGATAGGGCGTAGGTATATTTTAAAAAAATGTTGTAGGGTAAATATATATGGGGGTCGGTCTCACTAATGACCCCTCTCGGACGCACCATTGGACCGGTAAAAGCTAATTAAAAAAAACAAAGTTACACAAAATAAAAAAAATTGTATGGGGACCGCCTTAACAATTAGAGATAGAGGGTAGGTGTGTTCAGAGAAAATGTTTGGACTAAAAAAATATTGTGGGTCGGTCATACATTTTGTTGCTCTAAGGGCACTATTAGGGCAGTTAGAGCGGTTGGAGCAAATTTTAAAAAATGTCGTTTTGTGTGGGAGCCCCCTTAGAAATTAGAGATAGGGTATTAGTTTGTTCCAAAGAAAGACGAAAAAATTAATGGGGGTCGGTCTTATAAAGGACCCCTCTATGATGCACCATTCGATCAGTAGAAATGATTTTAAGATTGGAAAATACAATAAAATTTTTTCAAAAAATTTAAAAAAAAAGTAATAATCGTTATCCCACGATCCTCCTGGGCAAAAAATTTGTAGAATCGATAGAAGTTTTACACAAAAAAATTTCAAAAAAATCGAAGAGTACAAACATTTTCAAAAATGAGATTTAAATTTTAAAATTAAAAAATCGCATACTAGAGCGGTTTTAAGAATTTTTTGGGATTTTTTTTTTAAAGAAAAAATAAAAAGACAAAAATTTTGAAAAGAAAAATTTGAAATTTGGACCATTATTGAAGAAGTTATGAGTAAACGAAGTTTGAGTAAAGGAACAAGCTAACAATTTTTAAAAATTCGATATCTTTTGAACGGACCATCAAAAAAATCTGAAAAATTTACCACGAAGGAGTTTTCGAAGGGTACTAAAAACTGTAATTAAATCAGGAAAATCTGAAAAAAAATTTTCAAAGTGTCTGATTTGGCATGGAATGTCCCATATATTATTGATCCATGATTGATTCTAAGACATTCTGTGAATGTCCGTATGTCCATCCGTTTGTCTGTAGATGGCACGATGCAGTCCAAAATAAAACAGCTATCCTCCTGATTTGGCACGAATATGTCTTATTGTCCTAGGCAGGTTAAGTTCGGAAATGGGCAAAATCGGACTAGGGGAAACCCTAGAAGAACTGAACCAACCTCTGAAAAAATACACTTTTTTATGTTTTTTTTTTGTATTTTTGTTAAATAAATAAAACATTTGGTATATTTATCGCGATGGAAAGGTGCTCTCAACGTCCCCCAGCTCGAGGTCATTATTTCCTTTCCTTATTGAAACTATGATACTCCCACAGAATAATTTTCAGGAAAATTATTTTTCTGTTCATGCTGGTAATTTATTTTTATTTATGCTGGTAATTTTTGCAAAACTTAGTCGACACGTGTCAGATTTCATTGTCAAGGTTTTTATATTTGCTAAATACTCTTGACAATGGAATTTGACAAATTCCGAAACACGTGTCGATTAAGTCTTGCAAAAATGACCTACATAAATAAATTTTGCCGAATTCAAGCCCAAATTTAACTTTTTTACTTGTTTTTCTTTTAATATAATTTTGATTTAATCTAAATTTTTTTGCTGGGTTACTTAAACAAATTGCATGTCTCAAAAACTACTACCTGCATGTGAAGCTAACGCTAACGAGGATTGTTAAATAGAAAAATAGTAGTTTGGAATAACAAAAAAAAAAAGAAAGGACTATAAAATATTGTTTGAAAGCAAAAGAAACAAGTAAAAAAGTTAAATTCGGTCGTGCAAAATGTATAAATACCCTCCACAATGTAAAAAATATGATTGCAAAAATTAAAAAAAAAAATGATTGTGAAAACATTTTGTTAAAAAAATTGATAAAAGAAACTAATTATGATAAAAAAAAAATTTTGGAAAAAAAAATCTCAAAAAAAAATTTTTTTTTTTGAAAATGTAAAAAATATGAATGCAAAAATTAAAAAAAAATGATTGTAAAAACATTTTGTTAACAAAATTGGTAAAAGAAATTATTTTTAAGAAAAAAAAAATCTCGGAAAATTTTTTTTT
Organism: Pegoplata infirma; assembly: GCA_963921195.1. Lineage (NCBI taxonomy): Eukaryota > Metazoa > Arthropoda > Insecta > Diptera > Anthomyiidae > Pegoplata > Pegoplata infirma. The sequence continues at coordinate 258,776,396 of OY992536.1, read as the reverse complement.
TTGAAAAAAAAAAAATGTTTGAAAAAATTTTTTTTTTTTTTTAAAAGTTTGCGAAAAACATTTTTGATGTAAAAAATTATGTTTGTTCTTGTTCAAATATCACTCGCTATACAATTCTGTTTACATATGTCAACCAGCAGCCGAATAAAAGTATTTTGTATTTTAAGGTTATGTAAAATGTACCATTTTGGTTCGCGGCTTTTTTAACATATTCGTTCATAACTTTTGAACCGCTAAACCGACATGGCTCAAATGCAATACCAAACTTCTCGGAACAACAACAAATAAGTATGTTAAGTCTCAGTTATATCTGTGTTATACTTTGGATGTGATCGCAATTTCAACAGACGCACATAGCTAAAATGTCTTAGAATCACTAATAAATACTAACTTTGGGACCCCCGACCGATATTTCGATGAGTTACAAGCGGAATAACAAACTTATATGTACCCTCTGTCACTAGGTAGAGGGTATAAAAAAACATTAAAAAAATATACAAAGACATGCGATATAAAATAAAAATATATAACAAGATTTAAAAAAAGTGCTAAAGTCACTTGCTAAATAAAAAATATTTAAAGAATTAAAACAACTTTATTGTCTGTTTAAGCAATGAGGCAGTTGAGCTCTTGAAAATTCGCACAAGACTTAAACTCAAGATTATCAAAATATTTTGTATGAGTGAGTATAATTTCTTTTTTAGCATTTATTTTTTTTTTTTTTTTGTTAAAAAAACACCGAAGTTTGTTGAAAATCTCAAGTTTACTTCTATCAAAATTTTCTATGCAGACCACGTTAAAGTAAAACAACTAAAATATTAAAAAAAATTGACAGGAACCTGCTGTTTTATATCAATTTTATTCTTTTCTCTTACAAGAAAAAAATAAATGATTTAAGAATTTAATGCAGATTTATAGAAGAATATAAATATTTTAAGAGATTTTTTTTCCTGGTGGTCGGGTAAACTGAATAGAATTCCGAGGTAAAGAAAATAAGTATAAGATAATATTTATATTAAGAGGATTTGTATGAAATCATAAAAAAAAAAAAATATGAAAGTTTTTTTTAATAATGTTAAGACATTTGGCATTTAAAATATTTATATAACTCTAAGAAAAAATATTTAACCCTCTAAGGAGGACAATTTATATTTTAGAACGTAAGAGAACTGACTCAAACTAAGAAGATCTCAATATGCGTTTTAAAGTAGAATTAGCTTCATTGTTAATATGGTCCTTCAATCCATTTCATAATTTCGTTTGATTTGATTCCGTTTGATCTGATACCAAATGTGCCTACATTAATATTCCATGCAAATCGACCCTCCCTAAAAATTAGTTTGAGTCGCTCGAATTTATTTTCGTTTTTAACAAAATATCCAAATTTCATGAAAGTCGAAAGGTGACACCAGGAAGACTTCTCTTGTTAGAGTTATAAGAAATACGATTCCAAGGACCATTCTTCGAACTTTTAGGGTTAAAGTAAATTTTTTTGTTACTTGTTTTGTGTTCTTACCATTAGAATCCCAGCAAAAAAAGAGCTTACCATTCACTACAAAATTCACCACAACTTATGAACCAGATGTACTTCTTCTTCAGCTGAAACACTGATGAATTTTATATGGGCGTGACACACAATATCACTAGTGTTTAGTATGTACATATATATTAACATCTTTATCACAACTTCTGAAGTAGTGATCGGGATGTTAATATAACTTGACCTTTTGGAAGTGCTTTTTTCATCACTTCTTTAGAAGTATATATTTCCTGGCATTTTGGATGTGATTATGTAATTTTTATATGGTGATTTAGAAGTGATTTTTTCATCACTTCTTGATAGGTACATATTTCATGACTTTTTGGGATTGATTTTAAGAGTTTTTTTTTAGTATTTACACTAATAATAATTAAAACCAAAACGATATTTTTAACAATGTATAATAGAGTGACTCAAAAAAAAAAGTTGATGATGTACCCCCCTCAAAATGAACTTTGACATGTTTTATGAAGATTCCCAAAATATTTGGGCTCTAGCGATAATCTCCCGTGAGCTAAACCGCGTCAAAAAAGGGTCCAAAAATGGTATTTTTCATGAATAAAAAATTCAGTAAATTTTTTTTTGTCCAATGAATGGCCAAATATAATAGATATTTAGGAATTCTTTGATTCTGCATTAAAACATTTTAAAAATCTAACCACAGACTCGAGATAACGAGATGTTTATGTCAGTTTTTTGATGCTTTTCAATTCGATCTTACTGAAAACTTAAATAACTTTGGTATTTTTTGTCCGATTTTCACTTATAATACATCGTTAGAAAGGTGTTGACCACCGCTTGGGATTTTAGTCAAACATTAACCCTTAACTGCACTGTCTTACTTTTTTATAATATTTACTTCGACATCATTAAAACCCCATTTTATAACCACAAAAATCGTATCTTTGTGCAGGAAACACGTTTAATTAATATATTTGGCCACAATTAATTTAACCCATGCATGATCAAAATATTTTGGCAAACATTTTTAAAAAAGTTTTTGCGGAAATTATTGAAAGCTGGTTGAAATACTTTAAAAAAATAAAATAAAAAAGGTTTTTGTTTATATAGACGTGCTTATTAATATCAAATAATTATTACGTGTAACACTTTCCCGGTGAAATTTTTTTTTCGGAATTTCTATGTGCAAATAAATTTTAGAAATAAAATATAAACCAATTTTCTCTTAATCACATATATTCGTGCAAAAAACTCATCTAATAAATAGATCTTAATATTTTTAATTTAACCCATTCATTACCAATTAAAAAAAAAAAATGTGGAAAAAATTTAAGTCCAGTTGTTATACTTAAAAAAAATAATATAATTGATATTTCAATTTATTGGACGCGGTTTTTGCACGAATGTATGCGATTAAGACAAAATTTGTTTATATTTTATTTTTAAATTAATTTGCACATACCAATTTCGAAAAAAAAAATTGACCGGGAATGTGGTACACGTAATAATTATTTTATATTAATAAGCACGTCTAGATAATCAAAAACCTTATTTAATTATATTTTTTTAATGTATTACAACTAGCTTTCAATAATTTCCGCAAAAACTTGTTTAAAAATGTTTGCCAAAATATTTTGATCATGCATGGGTTAAATTAATTGTGGCCAAATATATTAATTAAACGTGTTTCCTGCACAAAGATATGCTTTTTGTGGTTATAAAATGGGTTTTTAATGATGTCGAAGTAAATGTTATAAAAAAGTAAAACAATGCAGTTAAGGGTTAATTTTTGACTAAAATAAACAAAACCTCATTTAATTTTATTTTTTTAAAGCATTACAACTAGCTTTCAATAATTTCCGCAAAAACTTTTTTAAAAATGATTGCCAAAATATTTTGATCATGCATGGGTTAAATTAATTGTGGACAAATATATTAATAAAACGTGTTTCCTGCACAAAGATATGCTTTTTGTGGTTATAAAACGGTTTTTAATGATGTCGAAGTAAATGTTATAAAAAAATTAGACAGTGCAGTTAAGGGTTAATTTTTTACTAAAATCCCAAGCGGTGGTCAACACCTTTCTAACGATGTATTATAAGTGAAAATCGGACAAAAAATACCAAAGTTATTTAAGTTTTCATTAAAATCGAATTGAAAAGCATCAAAAAACTGACGTAAACATCTCGTTATCTCGAGTCTGTGGTTAGATTTTTAAAATGTTTTAATGCAGAATCAAAGAATTCCTAAATATCTATTATATTTGGTCATTCATTGGACAAAAAAAAATTTACTGGTTTTTTTATTCATGAAAAATACCATTTTTGGACCCTTTTTTGACGCGGTTTAGCTCACGGGAGATTATCGCTAGAGCCCAAATATTTTGGGAATCTTCATAAAACATGTCAAAGTTAATTTTGAGGGGGGTACAACTTCAACTTTTTTTTTGTCCATATAAGGTGAGTCGGTCTAATGTATAATATTTATTATGTAATATTTAGACTTGAAATTGTTAAGATTAAATCGGTGTTTTTAATAATTTAGTTTAGCTAATAGGAATTATTAATTAAATGTGGATGTATATATTTTTCTAATAGTTTTTCATGCGCTTAATCCGAATCTGGCCTTAGAAGTGATTTATCTTATTTTGAGATATTTAGATTTTCGATTGACAGTACTGCATAAACTCAGATATTCGCAATGTTCGGGACCTTATAAAACCGAGAATTATTTTATGATGTATAATTAGTTCAGCACATCTAAAAATACTTCACTTATCCCAGGCAGAAATTGATGATGGTACAAAAAATAAAGCACTTTGAAAGTACTATTTTCCAAACGCTCTAAAGACGCTTTGTTTAACCAACTCAAAAGTGCTTTTACAGCACCTTTTTACGAATTAAAAAAATGTTTTATATCTTCCACCTATAATGTAGAATACATAATAATTGTACCATTCCAATAAGGGGAATGAGGCACACATCCTCTCTGTTAACAAAAGGAAGCACGGGAAAACATTATGAAGTCCTCTTGTATTAACTCAATTATTTTTTTACTCTATTGTAAGAAAATATATAAAAAAAATGTAATTTAAAAAAATCTACATTTTCAAATAAAATTAGCATAAAGCATCTTTAAACCACCTAATTTTTAGTATTTCGAATGCTTTTCGAGCACTTTGAAAAACAATCATATGAGCGTTTAACGACGTTATCATTCGGATGTTTTGAGAGCACTCTAAAAGCAAAAACCATGACGTTTTGGAAACGCTTGTACCACCATCTAGAGTACTTTTAAAATGCTTTGATGATTGTATTTTTCTGTCTGGGTATTCTTCAAATTACTTTTGCAATCCTTAAGATATCTTTCTTCATTACGGAGATATCGACCGATAACCAATTTGTCTTGTTGATATATAATAGTACCGAATTCGAAACTCTATTAGAGGTGCATCTAAGCCCGGTATCAATTTGGGTATCAATTTTAGGGTAAATTTTCAGGGTGCCATTCAAAAAATCTTTATTTGGGCTAACATTATAGAGCTTCGCCATATCGGATAAAGATTTATTTTAAATAAAATTAATAAAATTCTTAAAAGTACATAGAGTTCTTAGTTTTATATTCAATTAAAATTTTTATTATTCGGTTAACCGAATAATTCAAATTTATTCGATTATTAACCGATTAAATCTCAACCCCGCACTCAGAAAATTATGTAAGTTACTACATGTTAGTTATTTGTATATTTTACAGTAGTTAGTTGTTTTCAACTACAAAGTCAGTTGTTTTTGTATGAAAAATATCAAACAACTATTTCTGTTAGTTATTTTAAGTCGTTTTTTTGAACAACTAACAAAAAAGTACTGTGATGTAGTAACAGTTATTTAAAGTAGTTAATTTTATTTATTTTATCTCTGAAAAGTTTTAAAGTTTTTTTACCAAAAAAAAAAAAAATCGTTATTTTTATTTTTCACAACTTTTTTTTAAAAAAAAAAACTTGGAAAAAACTTGGTCTTCAATTTTTTTTTCGGCAAAATGTTTTGAAAAAAAAAAATTATATATTGATTTTTTTTATTTTTACTACATTTTAGTTGTTTTGACTACAAATGTAAGTAGTTTTTACTACATAAGTCAGTTGTTTTTTGTCAGTTAAAATAACTAACATTGTTAGTTGATTTAACTGAAAAAGTAGTTGACCCCAAAATAACTTACAAAGTAGTTATTTTAACTGACATTTTCAGTTGATTTTACTAACATAATTTTTTGAGTGTACAAAAAAATGTTTTTATACATGTAGTTAAAAAAAAAACATCCTTATAAAATGAAGAGATAAAAAAAAGTAATTCTCTCATTTTAAATCAGATATATCGTATATTTTTAGAAGAGTTTTTATACCTTTAAACGGCAATACCAACTTAGCTCTTTTTTGGTTATATTTAACCCTTGTCTTTTTTAATGGCTAACAGTTTTTTTGTTATCTTTTTAGCACTTCTTGAGTCATTTGGTAATTTTAACAAAAATCTGGAAACTGTATTTTTTTATAACATAATTTACATAACAAATTCGCTTTTGCGGCATATCAAGTTAATTCATTTATAAAATTTAGCATTTTATTAAATCAGAGAAAATTATAAAAAAAAAATATTCAACAAAACAAATCCAATACTTAAGTGCCACAAATTTGTACTTTTCAATTGCATTTGTAAACACATATGAAAATGGTACTTCTAAATCATTGAGGAAAGAACTGGTGAAAGTTGTTACTATTGGCATTTTTTTAGCAGTTTTGGAAGTGCTTATAAAAGTACTTCTTATGGAATATGAAGATCGGCACATATAGCTACTATGTATGTAGTGAATCACTTATTCTTTTTGCACCACTTCGATTTTTTTTTGCTGGGATAGAGTGGAAAAAATCTTTTTTTATTCTGACAACATATTGATATCATCAATATTCATAAATCCTTCATTTCGAATATAAAAATATTATTTTAGTTGATGTGTTTTTTTTATGGTTAAAAATATTTGTAGAAACAAAAAAACAATACGCAACATTTCATATAAACAAATATGAATAAATAATTAATAAATACAGGGATGTCTCGATAAAAAGTAAATTTCTTAAGGCGAATATATTCTTAGAGATCAACATTTTATGGAAATCGGGAATTCGAAAAAAAAATTGATGGGAGGAGGTTTCCTTAATGACAGCATATTTCTGGTTATAACATATTTAGCAAGAGAAGTCTTTCCCCCAAAAAAAAATAAAAAAATATGTTACTGTCAGTATTTCTTTTTTCTGAAAATCTAATGGCATTTTATTCTTGGCTTTTAATGTTGTTTGTTGATACATGATTTTTCCGTTATGTTGCTTTTTCAAATTATTTTTAAATCATTGATGTTTGTCTCAATGACCGACCGACATAACAACCATTGAACCACCAACCATCGTACAAACATCAACCAACCATATTCTGCAATTCCAAATTTAAACATCTAACCAAATCCCATAATAACCACTAGCAGATATTGGGTGTTATTTTTTCTTCAATTTTTCAAATTGTTTTTGCTCAAATGCTGTGGCGCTGGTGTTGACAGCAATGACCCACATTCATAAATCATAATCATTGATTTTTTTCGTATGGTTTTTATGGGTTTTTTTTTTTTCAATATTTTGTTGGTTTTTCATTATTAAAATTATTAAATGTGGAATTTTAGATGAAAAAATGCAAACAATTTTCATTAAAAACATTTTAATATTTTATTTTTTTCATATTTGTTTTTTTATTAATGATATAAATTTATTTTTTAATTGCCAGATACATATTGATGGATTAATGGAAATATTTAATAAAACACATTTAATTAAAACAAAATATACAAAATATCAAATTGTTTTAATTATGAAATATTTATTTAATCCATTAGATATGCAAATATTTGAAAACACTCAAAAAAATATAAAAAAAAAAAATTTAAAAAGACCGACCATATGATACCATACACCAGTGTTTTCTGGAAAATGGGTCCAAGTCCATACATGGACCGATCGGATCTGTCTTTTGCTAGATCTTTATTTAGTGCACAGATCAAATTTTAGCGCAATTGGATTATTTTTTTGTCAATAGACCGATTTAACAGAATATCGGTCGAAATTTTTATATGGGGGACTAAGTCCACAAATGGTCCAATTATATTCCGATTTGATTAGGTTAAAAATAAAATTTTTATCAAATATTTCCATTTTTATGAATTTTGAGGGAATTATGTGAATATCGGGAAGGTGGTTTGTATGGGGACTACCAGAAGGACTGACCCGATTCCTTTGATATTTGGAATGATGATTCGTGCATACAAAATATGATTACATGCTAAAATTTCAAAGCATTATCTTTTATCATACAGTTATTAGAGTCATTTAAGCCGAATCCAAAGGGGGCGTTTGTATGGGGGCTAGGTCTTAACATGGACTGATTTTCTCCCATTTCAAAAGGCTTCGTCCTTGGGCCAAAAGATATTTAAGTTTCAAATTTTAAGTCAATCGATTGAAAATTGCGACCTGTATCGTGCTTAAACCGATAGATGGACAGACGGACGGAAGGACAGACATTGCTAAATCGACTTAAAAAGTAATTCTGAATCCATCGGTATACTTGAAGGTAGGTCTAGGACCAATATTTCGGGTTGTGACAAACATCAGCACAAACTCATTATACCCTGTACCACAGAGTGGTGTAGGGTATAAAAAATAAAATTCTGAATCCATCGGTATATTTGAAGGTAGGTCTAGGACCAATATTTCGGGTTGTGACAAACATCAGCACAAACTCATTATACCCTGTACCACAGAGTGGTGTAGGGTATAAAAAATATGGTCTAAAACATTAACATTAACACTAACACTAACACTAACACTAACACTAACACTAACACTAACACTAACACTAACACTAACACTAACACTAACACTAACACTAACACTAACACTAACACTAACACTAACACTAACACTAACACTAACACTAACACTAACACTAACACTAACACTAACACTAACACTAACACTAACACTAACACTAACACTAACACTAACACTAACACTAACACTAACACTAACACTAACACTAACACTAACACTAACACTAACACTAACACTAACACTAACACTAACACTAACACTAACACTAACACTAACACTAACACTAACACTAACACTAACACTAACACTAACACTAACACTAACACTAACACTAACACTAACACTAACACTAACACTAACACTAACACTAACACTAACACTAACACTAACACTAACACTAACACTAACACTAACACTAACACTAACACTAACACTAACACTAACACTAACACTAACACTAACACTAACACTAACACTAACACTAACACTAACACTAACACTAACACTAACACTAACACTAACACTAACACTAACACTAACACTAACACTAACACTAACACTAACACTAACACTAACACTAACACTAACACTAACACTAACACTAACACTAACACTAACACTAACACTAACACTAACACTAACACTAACACTAACACTAACACTAACACTAACACTAACACTAACACTAACACTAACACTAACACTAACACTAACACTAACACTAACACTAACACTAACACTAACACTAACACTAACACTAACACTAACACTAACACTAACACTAACACTAACACTAACACTAACACTAACACTAACACTAACACTAACACTAACACTAACACTAACACTAACACTAACACTAACACTAACACTAACACTAACACTAACACTAACACTAACACTAACACTAACACTAACACTAACACTAACACTAACACTAACACTAACACTAACACTAACACTAACACTAACACTAACACTAACACTAACACTAACACTAACACTAACACTAACACTAACACTAACACTAACACTAACACTAACACTAACACTAACACTAACACTAACACTAACACTAACACTAACACTAACACTAACACTAACACTAACACTAACACTAACACTAACACTAACACTAACACTAACACTAACACTAACACTAACACTAACACTAACACTAACACTAACACTAACACTAACACTAACACTAACACTAACACTAACACTAACACTAACACTAACACTAACACTAACACTAACACTAACACTAACACTAACACTAACACTAACACTAACACTAACACTAACACTAACACTAACACTAACACTAACACTAACACTAACACTAACACTAACACTAACACTAACACTAACACTAACACTAACACTAACACTAACACTAACACTAACACTAACACTAACACTAACACTAACACTAACACTAACACTAACACTAACACTAACACTAACACTAACACTAACACTAACACTAACACTAACACTAACACTAACACTAACACTAACACTAACACTAACACTAACACTAACACTAACACTAACACTAACACTAACACTAACACTAACACTAACACTAACACTAACACTAACACTAACACTAACACTAACACTAACACTAACACTAACACTAACACTAACACTAACACTAACACTAACACTAACACTAACACTAACACTAACACTAACACTAACACTAACACTAACACTAACACTAACACTAACACTAACACTAACACTAACACTAACACTAACACTAACACTAACACTAACACTAACACTAACACTAACACTAACACTAACACTAACACTAACACTAACACTAACACTAACACTAACACTAACACTAACACTAACACTAACACTAACACTAACACTAACACTAACACTAACACTAACACTAACACTAACACTAACACTAACACTAACACTAACACTAACACTAACACTAACACTAACACTAACACTAACACTAACACTAACACTAACACTAACACTAACACTAACACTAACACTAACACTAACACTAACACTAACACTAACACTAACACTAACACTAACACTAACACTAACACTAACACTAACACTAACACTAACACTAACACTAACACTAACACTAACACTAACACTAACACTAACACTAACACTAACACTAACACTAACACTAACACTAACACTAACACTAACACTAACACTAACACTAACACTAACACTAACACTAACACTAACACTAACACTAACACTAACACTAACACTAACACTAACACTAACACTAACACTAACACTAACACTAACACTAACACTAACACTAACACTAACACTAACACTAACACTAACACTAACACTAACACTAACACTAACACTAACACTAACACTAACACTAACACTAACACTAACACTAACACTAACACTAACACTAACACTAACACTAACACTAACACTAACACTAACACTAACACTAACACTAACACTAACACTAACACTAACACTAACACTAACACTAACACTAACACTAACACTAACACTAACACTAACACTAACACTAACACTAACACTAACACTAACACTAACACTAACACTAACACTAACACTAACACTAACACTAACACTAACACTAACACTAACACTAACACTAACACTAACACTAACACTAACACTAACACTAACACTAACACTAACACTAACACTAACACTAACACTAACACTAACACTAACACTAACACTAACACTAACACTAACACTAACACTAACACTAACACTAACACTAACACTAACACTAACACTAACACTAACACTAACACTAACACTAACACTAACACTAACACTAACACTAACACTAACACTAACACTAACACTAACACTAACACTAACACTAACACTAACACTAACACTAACACTAACACTAACACTAACACTAACACTAACACTAACACTAACACTAACACTAACACTAACACTAACACTAACACTAACACTAACACTAACACTAACACTAACACTAACACTAACACTAACACTAACACTAACACTAACACTAACACTAACACTAACACTAACACTAACACTAACACTAACACTAACACTAACACTAACACTAACACTAACACTAACACTAACACTAACACTAACACTAACACTAACACTAACACTAACACTAACACTAACACTAACACTAACACTAACACTAACACTAACACTAACACTAACACTAACACTAACACTAACACTAACACTAACACTAACACTAACACTAACACTAACACTAACACTAACACTAACACTAACACTAACACTAACACTAACACTAACACTAACACTAACACTAACACTAACACTAACACTAACACTAACACTAACACTAACACTAACACTAACACTAACACTAACACTAACACTAACACTAACACTAACACTAACACTAACACTAACACTAACACTAACACTAACACTAACACTAACACTAACACTAACACTAACACTAACACTAACACTAACACTAACACTAACACTAACACTAACACTAACACTAACACTAACACTAACACTAACACTAACACTAACACTAACACTAACACTAACACTAACACTAACACTAACACTAACACTAACACTAACACTAACACTAACACTAACACTAACACTAACACTAACACTAACACTAACACTAACACTAACACTAACACTAACACTAACACTAACACTAACACTAACACTAACACTAACACTAACACTAACACTAACACTAACACTAACACTAACACTAACACTAACACTAACACTAACACTAACACTAACACTAACACTAACACTAACACTAACACTAACACTAACACTAACACTAACACTAACACTAACACTAACACTAACACTAACACTAACACTAACACTAACACTAACACTAACACTAACACTAACACTAACACTAACACTAACACTAACACTAACACTAACATTAACATTAGTCATTCTGTGTGAAATTCATCGAAATATGGGTCTGTAGACCTATATTTTGCAATTTTTTTGTGTGACAAAAGTTTTTTTTCCCGATTTTGAACATTCGGGCAAATTTTTTATCTTATAGGCCAAAAACTAAATTTAATAAACCCGTGAAAAAAACTTTAAACAAATGGTGCCACGGGTTAAAAAGATCGGATTTGGCGCAAATTAATTTTAAATTAAATTTTTCTTTAGCTCTATGAAATGGCCATGGGAAATAAATTTTGAGATTTTTTAAAAAATGCTTAAACGTAGGAAAAACCTGTAATTTTTTTTTAATTTCAAATAGCGATATCTCGTCTGATTTCATTTTTGTTTTGATATTACTGTTCAGCTCATCAAAAATAAAAAATATGATGTATAGCAAGCCATATTTTTGTATACCCTCCACTCTAGTGATAGAGGGTATATATAAGTTTGTCATTCAGTTTGTAACACCACGAAATATTGATCTAGGACCCCATAAAGTATATATATTCATGATACTCGATCGATTTTAAAACGATCTAGCGATGTCCGTCCGTCCGTCCGTATATACGCCTGTCTGTCTGTTGAAGACACGCTAACTTTTGAAAGACTTTACGGAGGCTCCTAAAGTTTGGCATATATGTTGGGCATTTTTCTGGTCAGGTTGGTATTGCAATAAAGCGAAATCGGTCCAGCGGTTCAAAAGTTATGAGCAAAAGACTGAATTTCGGCAAGGGTTTTTCGTGAATTTACGAGATAAAAAACACGCTAACTTTCGAAAGGCAATTCTGAGGATGCTGACGCTTGGCATATATATTTGTCGTTCTCCTGGCCTAGTTTGTATTGAATTTCAGCCAAATCGGTGCAGTGGTTCAAAAGTTATTAACAAACCCGTGAATTTCAGATTAGTTTCACCTTAAATTCACGTGTTGAAAACCCATTAAATATGTTTTAAAAACATTGGTAAGACACAAAAATATTTTACAACGTATTTTTGTCACTCAAAAATATTTATACACTAAAAACAACAAAAAATACACTCAAAAAAAATTTTACACTCAAAAAAAATTTTATTAAATTTTTTTTTTCAAAAATTTCTAAAAAAAAAAGTTGTTTTACACAAAATAAAATATTTCTAATCAAAAATGTTATTTTTTCACGTTAGAAAATTTACTATCACTTAGATAGATTCGGCCATGTCAAATTTAACTTTTCTACTTGCCCTAGTAAAAATATTATGCTAATTTTACTAAATAGATCTAATTTGATCCGTAAAATGGTTGTATCAAATAATATCTAATTGTATTACTTAAGATCAAAAAATATAAGAATTAATACAATTTGATCCTGAATTTGGTCAAATCTAATCATATCACATTGATCTTATAATATCAATTTTTATACAATTTGATGAGCAAAACCAAAATACGAATCTAATCATATATGGAGCAATATCTAACCATATACAGTGGATCAATTGTATCAAAATGATAGATATAATTTTATATAAATGTATACGGAAGCATATTAACTCATATAAGATTGTTTTAACTTATATATGATTATATCAGAAATTTTTTTTTTTTAATTTTCAAAATTCCAAAACTTTTATCGCCGGGAGCCAAGAGTAAAATTAATCCGATTGGCCTCAAATTTGCAACATGTAACTTTTAGGTACAGTAAAATATTTGGAATCAAAAGTTGAAAAAAAATGTCACTCTAATAAAAGATTATTTTCAGCCAAAATAAAACGCTTCCACTTGTTTTTCATTAATGATTTCTAAGAGAAAAATATATAATCTCTGCTCTTTTATGACCCTCATTTTCAAATTCAAAGAAAAAAAATCAGGCTTACGATTACAACAATTATGTTTTTGTTCCAGGATATCCAGGATTATTATGAGTGAAATTAATTTCACTTAAATGCAAATCAGCAAAATGTGTATAAAGTCTTAAAGCAGATGTAATAATACAATATTACTTATTACTCCTACATATTTTATGTTTTATGATTTTTCTGGTCTCATTAAATATGGATTAAATGTATAGAAACTAATTGATGGAATTACATTTACAGAAGGCTGTCTGAATGAAGAACAATAGCCAATAGCGCAAATGTATTTACACACAGGCACGTATTTCACCAAATACCAACAAAATTGTGTATGAATACATTGATTTTGAATAGCAAACAAATTAAAACAGAAAAATATTTAATAATTTAAGAGGAAAATTAAACAAAAAAAAAGTTATAGAAATTAATCAGAATTATTTAATGGATAAACTAATTTTTTAATAAATATTTTGAGTTGCTGATATCATTTTTAATTGATATTTAAACAACCCGGTGAAAAAAAATCGTATATGGGTACATATACGAGGATATGGGTACATATACGAGGATATATATGTCTTACCAGATCCTGATAAATTTTTCCTATATAAAAATTCTCAGATCCTAATAAATTTTTCCTATATAAAAATTCTCAGATTCTGAGACATTTTTCCTATAGAAAATTATCAGATTCTGAAACGTTTTCCCTATAAAAAAATTCTCAGATTCAAATATATTTTTCTATAGGAAAAATGTCTCAGATTCTGAGACACTTTTCCTATAGAAAAATTACACCGCTCTACAAATCTTAGGTTTGTCGCTGCGTTTTGGATGAAACCAAAAAAAGTTCATAGGGTTTGGTGCCCCGATTCCAAAACGGGCACTCAAACTTTTCTGTCACAATTTTTAGAAAACCGCGTTTAAAGTGTCAAAAAATGCCCATTTTTACCATTTTTGAACGCCTATAAAATAAGATCCTGACATGCAAATGACTTAGTATCAAGCTCATTCGAAAGTGTGTAATTTTCTCTTTCAGACAAGATCAAATCTTCTTGGAATTTAATTTTCTAAAGTGGTAAGAAAATCATTAGCCAAAAGTGCTCTAAATCTAAAATTTACGTATGAATTTGTATGGAAATTTGTTAAAAAACACTGTGTAAATAAACTAAATATTGAAAAAATGGAAGGGTTTTTGCTAATGATTTTTTTAACATTTTTGAAAATTAAATTTTTAGAACATTTTATCTAATCTTTAAGAGAAAATTACAGGCTTTCTAACCCTTTGACGACCATACATTTTCTGCCGGAGCGATTTTCAGTTTCTGTTCATTGTCGTGATCTCCGACCAAATAATAGTTATGAAACAAAAAATTGGTCCCCTAACCCCTCTCCTTCCCTCTTATTTTTCGTGATGAAAAAATTTGCCCTTTGACGATTACGCAGTTCTGGCCAAGGATATTTTCTATTCGCTATGATTTTTAAAATCTGGAACTCAACAATAGTTACTCTACAAGAATTTGGACTTCTAAGCCCCTAATTTTGACCGATAAGTAAAGATCCTTTTGTCCCTAAAATAGAGATTATTGTTTTACAAACTTTGAAGGCTTACAGTGTGTAAGTGAATCAAATTAGAGACTTACTGAAAACAAAACTTTTATTACCCAAACACTACTCTACAATTCCTCTTTTAGCACATTTACCCTATCTTTTACCGGAACAAAAATAATCGCGAAAAACCCTTTGGCAAGTATACTTGCCTGTGGTCGTTAAAGGGCTAATGAGCTTGATACCAAGTCATTTGCATGTCAGGATCTTATTTTATAAGCTTTTAAAAAGGGTCAACAATGCCCTTTTTCGGCACTTTAACCGCGAATTACTCAAAATCCTGACGTGATAGACAAATTTGGGCTCCGAATTTGGAATCAGCGCAACAGACACTATCCAAATCACTAACCAGAATCCAATACGCATTTTCTTGTTGAGCTGTGTTATCGGATTTTGAGACATTTTTCCTATAGAAAATTTCTTAGATTCTAAGACATTTTTCCTAAGGAAAAATTCTCTAATTCTGAGACCTTTTCATACAGAAAAACTTTCAGATAGAAAATTTTTCAGATTTTCAGACATTTTTTCCGAATTCTAACCTAAAAAAACTGTACTAAAGTTGTTACCCAAAAATATCTACAAATAATTTTACTTTGTCAATTCGAACCTCGTACCATCTACTTAATCTTGGCTCTATCAAGCTTAAATTAAAGCTTTATAAATAAGCTAAGCAACGTTTACAAAAAATAACTAGTTTGATTATAAAGTTAAATATTGTAAACTCTGTCTTTAACGAATTTTTAACTGTTGCACGAAATGAGGTGTGAGCCACTGTATTAAAATATTAAATTTGTTTGTTTATTATTTGTTACATAAAGTAAAATAAAAAAAAATAACCCGAGTAAAAATAAACATATATTACAATATATAACTTGATACAAACATAATAAATTATATATGATTATACATCCGTGAGATATTTTCAAAATTTTTTTAATGCAGTCATATGTGGTAATATATAATTGAATCATGATTCGGATTAAAAGGTGTACGGTTGATATAATTATATAAAATTACATGAGGGTCAATACAAAATTTGTTTTTCTGTATAATTTAATATAAAATTATATATATCCTATTCTGTTCCATATATAACACTATATGTTTCCATTTAACCAACAATTTTCTAAGTTTTTAAGGCAAAGTATAAGAAACTTTTTAAAATGTTCCTAAACATTTCCTTGTTAGGGTTATGTATATCACCTATCTGGTTCGAAGCGTACCCGAACATTTTTTTGTTTAAAAAAATTATATGTTTGGTGAATGTATCGTTGACCTGTGGTGTAACTCAACCCAAACCAAAAAACACCAGGATTTTACATGTTCTTATGCAATTAGATCTAATTAGATCCACCAATATATGGCAATGTCTGGTCAAAACTCGGATGAAATCAAATCATATTTTATACAAATTGATCTTTTTTAATGCAAAAACATCCACCATTTTTCGGATCAAATTGCGTTTAATTATATATTGTATTACATATCAATATATATTGCATCATATAAAAATTTTTACTCGGGAAGTAACAACACAAAAATTATAAAGAAAAAGGTCCTAAGAATAAAAAAAATAAAATATTTAAAAAGATATGTATACAGTCAACTCCGGATAACTGCGATATGAATAATTCAAAAAACGTCTCGAAAAATTAAAAAAGCTGTTTGATTAATAAACAAGTAAAAAAATTAAATTCGGCCTTGCCGAATGTAGTGATACCCTCCACAATTTCAAGAAGATTATTGCAAACAACTTTATTTAAATGGAAATTACTTTTGAAAAAAAAAAAAATTTCCGCGAAAAAAAATTTTGGTAAAAAAAAAAAATCCGCGATTTTTTTTTTTTTTGTCAAAAAATATGTTCGTACTTGTTTAAATACCATTTGGTGTCCAATTATGTTCACATATGTTCACCAGAAGCCGAATTAAAGCATTTTGTAGTTTTAGGTTATGTTGAATGTACTGAAATTTTTGAGGTGTGCTTACATTTTCGTTCATAACTTTTGAACCGCTGAACCGATATCGCTCAAATGCAATACCAAACTTCTCGGGAGAACTTCCAATATATATGTTAAGTTTCAGTCATCTCTGTGCAATATTTTGTCCGCGAGAGCATTTTCAACAGACAGACAGACGGACAGACGGACAGACGGACATCGCTAGAATGTCTTAAAATCGATCGGACATCATGAATATATATACTTTATGGGGTCCCAGACCGATATTTCGATGAGTTACAAACGGAATGACAAACTTATATATACCCTCTATCACTAAGTGGAGGGTATAAAAAAACATCACAAGTAGAAAATTTTATATATAATTATATATAATTTGATAAAATTATATATAATTATATATATTTGATAAAATTATATATATTTTGATAAAATTATATATCATTTTATACGCATTTATTTTATATAAAATTTTATAAAATTATATCAAATTATATCTAATTTGATAAAATTTCATAAAAATTAGATAAAATTATATATAATATTATCAAATTATATATAATTGTGTTAGAATTTGTTTTATTTAAAATTTTATAAAATTATATCAAATTATATGTAATTTGATAAAATTTTATAAAATTAGATAAAATTATATAAAATTTCATAAAATTTTATATAAAAAATTCAGATATAATTGCACATAATTTTTTTCAAATTATATATAATTTCATAAAATTTTTAAAAAACGGAAACCTTTATAAATGATCTTATATAATTATATATAATTTAATCAAATTATATATAATCTATATGGGGGTTCTCGTGTCAACTGACACAACTTTTGAAACCGATGTCTTCCGATCGGGATGAAATTTGCACCAAGGTTAGTCCAATTGGATAGTAGTTCAGACACAATTTTTCAACATGATCGGTCAAGAACTCTCTGAGTTAGAGGGGGTCGAAATTTGTCATTTTGCCCAAAGAGGTGTTGATTCTCATCCATGTAACTTCTTGGAAATAGGGGTAAGGTATGTTCAAGAAAAATGTTGGGGGCAGAAAATTAATAGAGGTCGGTCTCACATTGCACTCCTCCGTGGGCAGTTCTAGGGCAGTTTTGGGGCTTTTAGAGGATTTTTACCTCTTTACGCCCAACTTTGACCCCAATGAGGGGCCATATGGCCCCTCCCCACCGCCCCCATTTTTTGGCTCGTGCTTTCTTTTTTGAACCTAAAAAAATTAGTGGGTATCGCGGATCGAAATCGAAAACTGGTTAGCTATCCCACGCCTAATAGTGCAAATTGAAGAACCGTTTTTTGTGTTCCAAAGTTAAAAAAAAAAATTTTTCATAGATATCCCACTCGCATCCCACTAAGCGACCCCACACCTCTTAAAGGAAATCACCTAAGCTTTCTTTTGGATCAAAAAAAAAAAAAAAAAAAAGTCCAATTTTAGGAATTTAAGTCAAAAAAGTTTTGGATTTTTAAGAAAAAAAATCAAAAAAAATGTTTTTGTTTTTTTTATATTTTTTTTCCAAAAGACTGAAGAAATAGCTATCTAAACTCTTTGAGACACATTTTGCTAAAAACAATAGGTAAGAAGTTACATGGATGAGAATCAACACCTCTTTGGCCAAAATGTCAAATTTCGACCCCCTCTAACTCAGAGAGTTCTTGACCGATCTCGTTGAAAAATTGTGTCTGAACTACTATCCAATAGGACTAACCTTGGTGCAAATTTCATCCCGATCGGAAGATATCGGTTTCAAAAGTTGTGTCAGTTGACACGAAAACCCCCATATATATAATTTTCCTATTTATGTGTTCCTCTTTTTTTGTCTATCCAGAGCTTTTTGAAGCCCACTGATGAGCTACAAAGCTGAAAATTGGCATGCAAATAGTAAAACACCTGGGGCAGATCCTAACGTAGCCGGATTTTCGATTTTTTGATTGTGGGCGGAGAAATAAGCGGAAAAGTGGGCGTGGCAAATTCAATTTTTTTACATTTTTGCTTAATTTAAAGCCCCCAAATGACTTAGAAAGCTGAAAATTTCCTAGAATATAGTCCTAACGATGGCGCATATCTCCAAGTAGTCGGATTTAAAATTTTTGAAATGTGGGCGGAGAATTGAGGGGAAAAGTGGCGTGGCAAAATTGGGATTTTTTTTAATTTTTACTTCTTTTGAAGCCCCTAAATGACTTAGGAAGCGGAAAACTGCATAGCATTTAGTTCTAACAATGAAGCATATTCTGAAGTAATCGGTTTTAAATTTTTTAGACTGTGAAAGGAGAATTAAGAGAAAAATGGGGCGTGGCAAAATTGAGTTTTTAAAATTTTAACTAATTTGAAGACCCCCAATGACCTATGAAGATGAAAATTGAAATTTTTGCTTATTTTAAAGTCCTCTAATGACTTAGGAAGCTGAAAATTTCCTAGCAAATAGTCCTATCGATGAAGCATTTCCTGAAGTAGTCGAATTTTAAATTTTTGGACTGTGGTCGGAGAATTGAAAGGAAAATGGGGAGTGACAAAATTGGGATTTTTAACATTTTAACTTCTTTTGAAGCCCCCAAAGGAAGCGGAAAATGCATAGCGTATAGTCCTAACGATGTAGTATATTCTGAAGTAATCGGATTAAAAATTTCTCGACTATGGACGGAGAATTAAAAGAAAAAAGAGCGTGGGAAAAGTTGGGTTTTTTAATATTTTAACTAATTTGAAGATCCCCAATGACTTTGGAAGATGAAAATTGGCATGAAGGTTTCATGGGGAAGATCAACACGAACCTGGATTTTTGATATCCAGTGTATGGGTGGAGAATAAGAAAGCAAAGGTCGTGGTAAATTTATTTCCATCTATTTTCTGAATATATATTTTATTTTCTTTGTGTTTCTCTTATTTTTTGTGTATCCAGCGCCTTTTGAATCTCATTGATGGACTTAAAAGCTTAAAATTGGCATGTATATAGTAAAACACCAGGGAAAGATTCTTACAAAGCCGGATTTTTTGCCAGTGGGCGGCGAATTACGAGAAAAAGGGGACTTGGCAAAATTATTTTTTTTTAAACATTTAAGAGTATTTTCAAGCTCTGCCCCAATTAATTAGGAAGCTGAAGATCCCTAACATGTAGTTCTAACTATGAAACATATTCTAAAGTAGTCCAATTTAACATTTTTGGAATGTAGACGGAGAGTAGAGAGGAAAAAGGGGCAAGGCAATATTGTGTTTTATTTTTTTAATTAAACTAACTTTAAAGCCCTAATGACCTACGCAGCCGAAAATTGGCAAGCATATTGTCCTGACACTGGAGCATATCCTATCCTTTTTGGACTGTGGACGGAGAACTGAGAGGGAAAAGTGGCGTGGATACGAGTATAGTACTAACGATGGAGCTTATCCTAAAGTAGTCAGATTTAAAAATTTTGGAATATGGAAGGAGAATTAAGAGAAGAAATGGGCGTGGAAAAATTATGTTTTTATATTTTAACTAATTTAGAAGACACTTATGGCCTTGAAAGATGAAAATTGACCTGGGTATCCAGTGACTTGGATATCCAGTGACTTGGATATCCAGTGACCTGGGTATCCAGTGACCTGGGTATCCAGTGACTTGGATATCCAGTGACTTGGATATCCAGTGACTTGGATATCCAAAAATCCGTTGTGAATTTTGTTCAGTTTGTATATATAATCTGTAAAGTAGCCGGATTTTCGGCCTTTAAGACAAGGGGAGTGGCGGAAGACGGCGAAATTTAATTTTTAAACATTTTAACTATTTCTGAAACCCCTGATGACTAAGGAAGCTGAAAATTGAAAAGCATAAAGTATTGACAATCGACCATATCCTTATGAAGTCGGATTTAATATTTTAACTGTGTACGGAGAATTATAAGGAAAAATTTAAGTGAAAAAATTGTGTTTTTTAACATTTTAGCTAATTTTAAAAGCCTTCATGACTAAGAAAGATAAAAATTGCCATGTATATAGGAGTGACCATGGGACAGATCCACACGATGGATTCTTGATATCCGGTTTATGGACGGAGAGACGAAATGCGCGTGCTAAATTTAGTTCTAAAATTTTATCAATAAAACCTTTTACACTCATTTAAATTTTTTCTAGTTTGGGAAATATATTGATTTAACTCAATCTAGCAAATATTAAATTTTTGAAGCATAAATATAATTTTTTATAAAGTTTGGTAAAAAATTAGAACTATTGAGAAAACTGATTTGGTGTTCCGCCTGGCAGGGACAGACTATTCGACTAGTTATATATAAATATTATATAAAAAAACATTTTTACTCGGGATATTAATCTGCTATTTTTATGAAAATTTTCATATTTTGTTTTTCAGTTATAACGAGACGATTGTATAAAAAAAAAAATACTAAATAGATAGGGAAAGTGTACTTAAGTGTACACTGATAGAAAAACGCTTCATATCACTAATGAATGGAATTCATTAACGTTAGTTCATTGCAACAATGAAATTTTTCATATGCTAAATGAAATTTCATGCATATTGTGCAAGATATTCATTAATTTTGATTCATTAGATTTCGTAGTTTCATTAAAAAAATTCATTAAGTTTTGTTTACAAAATAATCTGTTTTTTGACACTTGTCGTGTCGCGTCTGTTTAGTCTGTTAGTTTACGCGCGCAAAAAACACCTGATCAGAGCGTGATTTTTTCTAAGATTTTTTTACGAAATTTAAAATGAAATATTGTTGATTAAATTAAAGTATTTATTAAACTCACGTTGTTTTAAATTATTTCGGGATTTTACTTATGTATTAAAAGTAAACGTTATAGTAAAATTTTGTATGAGAAAACTGAGTGAAATCTATAAATAAAATAAAAAATATGTGAAAGAGTTTTTTTAACTTGGTAATTTTGTGATTTTTTTAGATTTTTTTACGAAATTTAAAATAAAAACTAAATTATTAATTAACTAATTTTTGTGATGTTTTATATTAGTTCGTGGTTTTAATTATGTATTACAAGTTAAGGTTGGAGTAAAATTTTGTGCGAGAAAACTAAGTGAAAACATTTTTTTATTATTTTTAACTCTATAAAAAGATCTTTACAATTTCATACATATATTTCAGTTTAAAAATAAAAGTAACATTTATTCAATAAAAGTATTTCATTTCAAAAATAAAACGTAGGATTTATTCAATGAAAGTTTTTTATAAGAATTAAATACTTTTTTCATTACAGTAATGAAACATTTTCACAAAATACAATTTATATTTTGTATGAATAATTTTCATTAATTTAATGAAACTTGTTCTTGCAATTACATTTTATGATACCCATTTCATTAATTCAATGAAACCCTACATAGGTTCCTTTTTAACGTCATTTTTCATAACATTAATGTAGATTTTCATTATTGTCATGTACAAATTTCTATCAGTGTACGCATGCATTATAAAATGAGAAAAACATATTTTTTTAAATAAAAAATGAACCAAGTTGAATAAACACAACAAAAAAATGGAAACACGAGGTTTAATAAATCATCATCCCTGGTGAAAAAGTTTTCATACTCGGATCAAATTGTATCAAATATGTACAATGTGATACTATGTCATTTTACTTAAAATTTCCATAAGACTTTTTCTTTACTCGGGCTATTAAATATTCATGTCTACATGTGTGGAAAGTTCATTTTTAAGAATGATACATATAAATTTAACAAGGGATCAACATAATAGCAGTAACAACAAAGTGCCAAGAGCAACCATCATAACAATCGTGTACACTTTAAAGAAAAACTCTGTTAAAAAATTCTGTAAAACAAAAAATTGAAAAAAAAAAATTCACTAGCACGTTTCTTAGCTGAAATCACCAGATTTTTATCGAATTTTAAAGTATAATTTTTTCAGTTTCAAAATATTTCAAATTTAAGCAAAAAATTTTTTCTCCCTTTGAACTTAATTTCGGCGAAAAAATTTAATTTATTTATTTACAGATTTAACAAAAATCGCAAAAAAAAATATTTGCAGTTTTAAAAAAAAATTAAGTTAAATGCTTAATAAACTTACCATTTCCGCAATAAAATATTTATCTGTAAATAAAATAAAAAAATATAAATTACTATAAAAATTCAAATAAATAGAAAAAAATATATTTATTTGACCCACAGTACTTAAGTAATATGCAAACAGAGTTGCATTGAATACGTACAAGTATTAGTGACAGCACAAGGTGTAAAATTCGTACGTATGAACAGCAAGAAGATGCATATTTGCCGCCATATTGGGAATAAATCTCTGTTTGCATACTAATTATGTACAGTGTTGGAAATTCAATGTAATTCTTGCGGAATCATAGGGCAATTGTTTAAGCGTAATTGAAAATTATTTCCAGAAATCCATAATAAAAAAATATTTAAATTTATTCAAAAATTTCAGTATTTTGTTTCCAATATACATCAAAATCAATAATATTATTCTTATGAAATATTTTGTTTAACTTTGAACTTTTTATTTTCCTAAAGCTGTGTTTATATCATACCACTGAGTATTAAGACCTGTCAAAAAATCGTATGTAATATGATTTTGTTGACAGTCTAATAAGACTTTTGATTTTATGAAATATTTCAAAAAATGGCTGTGTGTTATTAGATTTGCACACAAACAGCTGTTTTTAAAAATGTCTTGATTTTGTTTATGATTTTTTGGCAGTATTAAGACTTTGGTAATATTTTACTTTCTTAAAATCCACCTTAAGCAACATTTCAAACAATAACTCTGGGAAATGGGTATGATAACTTTAATAAAAATAAAACTGTAAATTTGCATAGTTTTTTTTTTTTGCAATATGCAATAATATTCTAAAAATACAAATTTTGCTATACAATATTTTTTTTTTTTTTTAAATACACATGTTGCAATAATTTTCTCAAAATGCATATTTTAAAATATTTTCAAATAAAAACTATATTTAAAACTAATTTAAAAGAAATACATGTTTTGCAATAATTTTTCAGAAATGCATTTTTTGCAATAACATTGTAAGAATGCTGCAAGATTTTTCTAGGATGCATATTTTGCAATAACTTTTTAAAATGTATATTTTGCAATAACTTTAGAAAATTTATATTATGGAATAGTTTTGTAACAAATACTACTAATTATTATGCAATCATTTTCTAATAAGGTAAATAATAAATTTTTAAAAATGCATTTTTTAAATTAATTAATTGTGTAAAAATGCATATTTTTCATTAATTTAACACGAATGGAAACGTTGCAAAATGCATATTTTCATATATAACTTGAACTTTCATTTAAAAAAAAATAATTTTTGCAATAACTTTGCAAAAATGCATGTGGTGTAATAATTTTCAAAATATGCATATTTAGCAGTACTTAAAAAAAAAATAAACTTTTCACACATTTGGTAAAAATTGATATTTTGCAGCAATTTTTAGAAACTTTTTTTGGTTAAAATACAATAAGATTAAAATTTGCTTGATATAGAATAGCTTTAGATATGCATATTTTGCTATAATTCTGCAAATATACATAATTTTCAAAAAATTCATTTCTGCAACAACTTTAAAAATGCGTATGTTACAATGGTTTTCTAAAAATATTAAAAAAAAAAAAACTATTTACCTATTTTTTTAAAAAATGCATATTTTGCAATAATTAAAAAATGCATATTGTGCAATAGTTAAAAAATTCATAAAAAAAAAAAACATAATTTGCAATAATCTAACAAAAATTTTAATTTAGCACAAAGCATATTTTGCAATAATTTAGTTAAATTGCATAATTTGCAATAATTTTCTAAAAATGCATTTTTGCAACAACTTTTAAAAATTCACATGTTACAATGGTTTTCTAAAAATATTTTTATAAAAAACCATATTTTAAACTAATTTTTAAGAAATTCATATTTTGAAATAATTAAAAATGCATATTTTGAAATAATTAAAAAAAATCCATACTTTGCAATAATCTAACAAAAGTTAAAACTTAGCACAAATCAGATTTTGCCATAATCTAGTTTAATTGCATAATTTTCAATAATTATCCAAAAATAAATTTTTCGCAATAACTGTGTAAAAATTCAAATGTTACAATAATTTTCTAAAAACGCATATTTCATAATTATTTTCTAAAAATGCAATATTTTCTAAATAGCAGAAAATTTCCAAAAAAAAAAAAATATTTTCTGCAATAACTTTGTGAAATGCATCTGTTGAAATTAAAAAAATGCATAATATGCTATTTTTTATAAAAACTTTTGCACATATTTGGCAAAAATTTAAAAATGCATGTTTTTAATTTTGTAAAAATGCATATTTTTTAATAAGTATTTACAAACGAAAATTTTTACGAAATGCATATTCTTATTAATATATAATTTGAATGACAATTAACTAACAAAAAAAAAATAAAAATTGCAGTAACTTTGTTTAAATGAATGATGTATAATAATGTCCAAAAATTGCATAAATAGCAATAATTTTATAAAAACTAAACTTTACACACACTTGGAAAGAACGCATACTTTGCGGCAATTTTTGGAAACATTTTCTCGGTTAAAATCAAATTACAAACTTTAAAATTCGGTTGAGGTACAATAACTTTAAAAATACATATTTCGCAACAATTATGTTAAAATATATATTTTTGCAAATGCATTTTTTTGCAAAAACTTATGTTACAATAGATTTCAAAAAATATTTCAAAAAAGCGATATTTTAAAACAATTTGTTAAAATTGCATATTATGCAATAATTAAAAAATGCATATTTTGCAATAATTATGCATATTTTGAAATAATTGTAAAAAAAATCCATATTTTGCAATAATCTAACAAAAAATAAAAATTTTCACAAAGCATATTTGCAGTAATTGATTTAAATTGCATAATTTTCAATAATTTTTCAAAAGTGTACCTTTTGCAATAATTCTTTAAAAGTTCAAATGATGCAATAATTTTTTAAAAATGCATATTTTGTAATAGTTGTCTGAATAGCAAGAGTTTTCCAAAAAACTGCATGTTTAAATGTAAATGCTGCAATAATTTATAAAAAATGCATATTATGCAAAATTTCAATAAAAACTTTTACACATATTTGGTAAAAATGCATATTTTTGAAAAAAAATATTATTTAAAATTATATAAAAATGCAAATTATGCAATAACTGTGTTAAAATACCCAATTGAATTACAGAAAATCCCTATTTGACTATAGAATATTCCAATTAAAATTTAAAAACCGCAACAAAATCTTGAGGTTTCTACTGTAAAAAAATTGCAGATTTTTAGACTGATAAAATATTTTTCGTAAAGAAAAGTTCTTTGATTCAGAAATATGCTTCGTTTTTTTTTTTGTATTTTAAAATCTAAAGGGTCAGAGATTTTTTTTTGCATATTCGGTTAAGATACAAAAACTTAAAAAATGCATATTTTCGCAATGCTTCTGTTAAAATACATGGAATTACAATAATGTATTTTTTGCAAAAACTTATGTTACTATAGATTTAAAAAAATATTTTTATAAAATAAAGCGATAATTTAAACAAATTTGTTAAAAATGCATATTTTGCAATAATTAAAAAAATTCATACTTTGCCATTATTTGAAAAAAAAAATCCATACTTTGCAATAATTTTACAAGAAATAAAATTTTTCACAAAGCATATCCTGCAGTAATTTAATTAAATTGCATAATTTTGAATAACTTTTCAAAAGTGCATTTTTCGCAACAACTTTGTAAAAACTATAATATTGCAATAGTTTTTTATAAACGCATATTTTGTAATAGTTTTCTTAATAGCAAAAGTTTTCCAAAAACTTTTTTAAATGTAAATGCTGCAATAAATGTAAATGCTTATTTTACCAAATAATATAAAAAAAATATATTTTACACATATTTGGTACAAATGCATATTTTTTGGAAAAAAATATTATTTTATTAAAATCCATATTATGCAATAACTTTGTGAAAATGCCTAACTGAATTTTAGAATTTTTTTTTGTGTTACAAAAGATTTCAAAAAATATTTTTTAAAAAAAGCAATATTTTAAATTTGTTAAAAATGCATATTTTGCAATAATAAAAACAATGCACATTTTTCAATAATTGTAAAAAAAAAATACATACTTTGCAAAAATTTAACAAAAAACTAAAATTTTGAACAAAGCATATTTTGCAATAATTTAGTTAAATTGCATAATTTTCAATAATTTTACAAAAATGCATTTTTCGCAATAACTTTGTAATAATTCGAATGCAGCAATAATTTTCTAAAAACGCATATTTTTTATTATAATTTTTCTAAATAGCAACAGTTTTCAAAAAATGTATTTTCTACAATTACTTTTTAAATGTTCTGCAACAATAATATATAAAAAATGCATATTATGCAAAATTTTTATAAAAAACTTTTACACAAATTTGGTAAAAATGCATATTTTTTGGAAAATTTTAAAATTTTATAAAAATGCAATAATTTTGCGAAAATGCCCAACTAAATTTTGAAAATATTTTTCAGATTTAATTTTTTCTGCAGAAAAATGATAAAAATTCTGATTTTCAATATTTTTTTTTTTAAGTTGTGAATGTACAATTTCACATTCGTTTTTTAAGCTGCTGTAAATCACTGAAAGTCTTTAAAATGGACACAAAAAACTTTGGAGAAGAAAAAATAAAACTCACCAACAGAAAATAAAAATGGTGAACAATATACAATAGTAACAATTGCCTGCCAGGCAAATGAGTTCTACAGATGGTCTATACAAAATTAAAACAAACACCAAATACATAAGCTCTCACTAAATACACATTGCATGCACAAACATGTTATTTGAACATACTACCACCAACAAACCATCATCACATACTAGCAAAAAAATATTTAGTTATCCTCGGAAATACGTTTTTTTTTTTTTCGTTTGCAATGGAGAAAAGGATTTTTTCAACTTTGTACAGGCAAAAATATGACGATGGTGCAGGCAGGCAGGTAGAGTGAGCTTAGTTTGCTGGTAAATGTGGCATTTATAGCAATTGCAATTTAATCAGGGAAAGTACAACAGAAAAATCCCAGACAAAACCTGCATCATCTTCTCGTACTACTCGTCCAACTCGTAAACTAAATAAACATTTCATTTTAAAAGCATGTTTAACGTTTGCATTAACGAATTTTGACCATTATTCTAGATTTGTGTGAAAGGTTTAGGATTTTAATGCATGAATGTGTTGTGGATTTTTTTTGTTACCTTTTTGCAATTTCGAAAAGGGCAAGTTTTTTGCAAAAATTTAACAAAAAAAAAATTAAAAAAAAAAAAAAATTTAAAAGTGCATATTTTACAATAATTTTCTAAAAATGCATATTTTAGGAACTTTCTTGTAAAAGTGCATAGTTTGGTGTAAAATTTTGTAAACATTTAATAACATAAATTTCTAAAAATTCTAGTTTGTAATAATTTTGTCATAATTTGCAATAATTTAGTAAATGTGCATATTTTGCAATATTTGTGTAAAAATGTTTATTTAACGAATTTTGTTGTAAAAGTGCATATTATGATGTAACAATTCAATAACAAAGTTAAAAAAATGCATAGTTTGTAATAATTTTGTAAAAGTGCATATTTTGTGAAAATGTATATTTAAGGAATTTTCTTGTAAAAGTGCATATTATGATGTAAAAATTCAATAAAAACGTTGTAAAAATGCATAGTTTGTAATAATTTTGTAAAAGTGCATATTAATGTAAACAAGTAAAAAAGTTAAATTCGGCCTTGTCGAATGTAGTGATACCCTCCACAATTTCAAAAAGATTATTGCAAACAACTTTATTTAAAAGGAAATTACTTTTGAAAAAAAAAAAAAAATTGAAAAAAAATTTCCGCGAAAAAAAATTTTGGTAAAAAAAAAATCCGCGATTTGTTTAACTTTGTTTAACGCGTACTTCTTTAAATACCATTTGGTGTTCAATTATGTTCACATATGTCAACCAGAAGCCGAATTAAAGCCTTTTGTATTTTTAGGTTATGTTGAATGTACTGAAATTTTTTCGGGAGAACTTCCAATATATATGTTAAGTTTCAGTCATCTCTGTGCAATATTTTGTCTGCGAGAGCATTTTCCACAGACAGACGGACAGACGGACAGACGGACAGACGGACATCGCCAGAATGTCTTAAAATCGATCGGGCATCATGAATATATATACTTTATGGGGTCCCAGACCGATATTTCGATGAGTTACAAACGGAATGACAAACTTATATATACCCTCTATCACTAGAGTGGAGGGTATAAAAAATGTTGTCCTTTACTTTTTGAATAAATAAAATTTTTCAATAATTTTACAAAAGTGCAAGTTTTGCAATAACTTGGTAAAAATGCTAATTTTGCAAAAATTTTACAAAAATGCATATTTTGCAATAATTTTACAAAAATTCATATTTGCAAAACGAAAATACGAAAATACATAATTTGCAAAAAAAAAAAATCTCAAAAACTTTGTCAAAATACGTTAATTACAATAAATTTAAAAAATGCATATAATGCAACAATTTTGTAAAAATGCATATTTTGCAAAATAAATTTTTAAAAATGCATATTTCATAATGTTTTAAGCAAAAAAAATATATTTTTAACAAAAATAATTTAAAAATGCATATTTTAATACGATTACTATTGATTTTTTGCAATAATTTAACAGAATTAAAATTTTGTACAAATGCATATCGCTCATTTACTTGTATAGTGTCATAAATCAAAATGTTTGATTTTACAGAAAACCTGTTTAAAGTTTACAATTGAAACTTCCCAGGCAGAAAAATACAATCATCAAAGCGTTTTAAAAGTACTATGGATGGTGGCACAAGAGTTTCCAGAACGTCATGGTTTTTATATTAAGAGTGCTTTTAAAACGTCCGAAGCGTTTCCAGAACGTCATGGTTTTTATGTTAAGAGTGCTTTTAAAACGTCCGAATGATAACGTCGTTAAACGGTCATATGATTGTTTTTCAAAACGCTCGAAAAGCATTCAGAGGACTAAAAATAAAATGGTTTAAGGACGCTTTATCTGGATTTTTTTCGATTTTGTAAAAATGCATAATTTTGTAAAAATGCATAATTTTGTAAAAATGCATAATTTTGTAAAAATTCATAATTTTGTAAAAATGCATAATTTTGTAAAAATGCATAATTTTGTAAAAATGCATAATTTTGTAAAAAATACATAATTTTGTAAAAATGCATAATTTAGTAAAAATTCATAATTTTGTCAAAATGCTTAATTTTGTACAAATGCACAATTTTGTAAAAATGCTCAATTTTGTAAAAATGCATAATTTTGTAAAAATGCATAATTTTGTGAAAATGCATATTTAAAGAAAAAATCATAATTTTGTAAAAATGTTTAAATTTGTAAAATACTAAATTTTGTAAAAATGCATAATTTTGTAAAAATACATAATTTTGTAAAAATGCATATTTAAAGAAAAAATCATAATTTTGTAAAAATGCTCAATTTTGTAAAAATGCACAATTTTGTAAAAATGCACAATTTTGTAAAAATGCGTAATTTTGTAAAAATGCATATTTAAAGAAAAAATCATAATTTTGTAAAAATGTTTAATTTTGTAAAATACTAAATTTTGTAAAAATGCATAATTTTGTAAAAATACATAATTTTGTAAAAATACATAATTTTGTAAAAATGCATATTTAAAGAAAAAATCATAATTTTGTAAAAATGCATAATTTTGTAAAAATGCATAATTTTGTAAAAATGCATAATTTTGTAAAAAAGTTTAATTTTGTAAAAATGCATAATTTTGTAAAAATGCATAGTTTTGTAAAAATGCATAATTTTGTCAAAATGCTTAATTTTGTACAAATGCACAATTTTGTAAAAATGCTCAATTTTGTAAAAATGCATAATTTTGTAAAAATGCATAATTTTGTAAAAATGCATAATTTTGTGAAAATGCATAATTTTGTAAAAATGCATATTTAAAGAAAAAATCATAATTTTGTAAAAATGTTTAATTTTGTGAAATACTAAATTTTGTAAAAATGCATAATTTTGTAAAAATGCATAATTTTGTAAAAATACATAATTTTGTAAAAATGCATATTTAAAGAAAAAATCATAATTTTGTAAAAATGCTCAATTTTGTAAAAATGCACAATTTTGTAAAAATGCGTAATTTTGTAAAAATGCATATTTAAAGAAAAAATCATAATTTTGTAAAAATGCATAATTTTGCAAAAATGCATATTTAAAGAAAAAATCATAATTTTGTAAAAATGTTTAATTTTGTAAAAATGCTTAATTTTGTAAAAATGCTTAATTTTGTAAAAATACATAATTTTGTAATAATGCATAATTTTGTAAAAATACATAATTTTGTAAAAATGCATAATTTTGTAAAAATACATAATTTTGTAAAAATTCATAATTTTGTAAAATTGCATAATTTTGTAAAAATGCATAATTTTGAAAAAATGCAAAATTTTGTAAAAATGCATAATTTTGTAACAATGCATAATTTTGTAAAAATGCATAATTTTGTAAAAATGTATAATTTTGTAAAAATGCATAATTTTTTAAAAATGCATACATTCTTTACTAGAATATTTTATTTTTTGTTTTTTTTTTGTGCTTTTTTGAGCTTTTTTTTTCATATTTAACCTTGCCCTGATAATGAATAATGTGGAGTTTTCCCAACTTTTTTCTCATTTTATACGTGGTTTTCCTTTTCTATGTGTTTATTTATATAATTACCTGGATTAGTAGGTATGTCTAGCCATTGGACCATGAAAGAATTCAAGAAAAATTTTTTATTTGATAATATTAAAGCTACAAAAAAACTGTAATGAAAAACTTTACTATTGAAACAAATTTTTGAAACTGAAAATTGTCTAAGAATTTTTCTTTAAAAGTTTTTCTCAGAATCTATAGATTCTTATAAGAAATTTTCTGTGAAAAAAGTTTTCTAGACACTCCAAAAAAAACTGATACGAAAAGCTTGTAATTTTAATTTTTTGCTACCTCCTACTTTACGGGAATTCCAGTAAAAATTACGAGCTTTTTGTAATTTTACAAACTTTTTACCCATAAAATGGTAAGTTTCATACAAGGAATTCTCGTGGCTTTACTAGATTTTTTGCTACCTCCTATTTTACCAGAATTCCTAGTAACGATTACGAGCTTTTTTGTAATTTTATAAGCTTTTTAACAATAAAATTGTAAATTTTTTTACGCGAAAAAAACTTACAAGGAATTCTCGGGAATTTGCTAGATTTATTTTTTGTAAAATTAACTTGGAAATTTGTACATTTACGAAAAAAGCATAAAATTACAAAACAAGGAAAACTGTCAAGTATTGGTAAAATTCCTATTACGAGCTTTTTTGTAATTTTAGAAGCTTTTTACCAATAATACTGTAAATTTAAAGCTTTTTTTTAACTTGCTAAATTTTTCGTAAAATTACCTTGGAAATTTGTACATTTACGAACGAAATTGTAAAAATAAAAAACAAAATAAGGAAAACTGTCAAACTGACACTTTTTCTAGTAATTTGCCAAGTTTTTTTTGAGAGTAGGTTAAATTTCTCAGCACGTCAGATTCTGAAGATTTTTTTATCAAAAATTTCTCTTGTGGCTTTCGACTCACACTCACACTCACGAATTTGCCAACCAAGCACACTCAGTCACGAGGAATTTACCAAAAATTTTACAGTTTTCCTTATTTTAACAAAAAATTTTCGATCGAAATTTACATTTTTTTTGTAATTTTACAAATTTCCAAGGTTTTTTACAAAAAAAAAAATCTCTATCTAGAATTCCATGTAAGTTTTTTTGCGCCAAAAAACTCTAAATTTACAGTTTTATTGCTAAAAAGATTGTAAAATTACCAAAAGCTCGTAATTTTTACTAGCAATTTTATAAAATAGGAGAGAGCAAAAAATTTAGTAAAGTCGCGAAACTTCCTTGTAAGTCAAAAAAAAATTGTAAATTTACAATTTTATTGGTAAATAGCTTGTTAAATTACAAAATTATTAGGAGGTAGCAACAAATAAAAACACGACTTTAAATATATTTTTTTAATAGAATTATTATATTAGAATCATTTTGAGATTTCTTAACAAATTTAAATCTGTTTAAAAACTAAAATTTAAATAATAGTGTTTTTAAATAAAACACGCACAACATGGGAATCGAAACAAAATAGGAAATAATTAGTGACTTATCAAAAATCAAAAATTAGTGACTTATCAAAAATAGGAAATATTTAGTGACTTATCAAAAATTTTCTGTTACAATGATATCGAAAAAAGTGCAATCAAAATACTATTGTTGCATGAACGTTATTCGATAACACTGTGCAACACTATTTTGTATGTTGAAGTGGACCAACAAAAAAAATGGATAAATTTAAAAAAAAAAAAAACAAGTAGAAAAATAAATTCGACTTTTTCGAATCTATGAATACCCTCCACAATGCCTTTTTTAAAGGATAGTAGATTTTGATTAGAAATATTTTATTTTAAGTAAAAAACTATTTTTTTGTCATTTAAAAGAAAAATTACTAACTTTTTTTTTTGAGTGTAAAACTTTTTTTTGTGTAATGTTTTTATAACTGTAAAAATATTTCTGAGTGAATGCACGTACGTATGTACACAAAATATTGACATTTTTGTAAAAAAAAACTATTTTTTTTTTTAGTGTAAAATTTTTTTCGAGTGTAAAATTTTTTTCGAGTGTAAAATTTTTTTCGAGTGTAATTTTTAAGTTACCAATGCTTTTCAAACTAAACAAGTTTAAAAAGCATTGCTTTAAAACTAAACAAGGTTGAAAAGCATTGCTTAGTTACCACCAATGCTTTTAAAACTTGTTTACCACGTGGCATTTAAGATGAACAAAATCTGAAATTCGTGGGTTTGCTTATAACTTTTGAACCACTTGACCGATTGAGCTGAAATTCAATACCAAATAGACCTGAAGAACGGCAAAGATACACAGAAAGAAATAAAAATGAATTTCAATTACGAAATTCGTTGATTCAGTTAAAAAATTAATTGATTTCGGACGTATCACGAAAATGCGCATATTAATTACTCATTTTGTTTGAAAACAGTTTTAAAACTTAATTAAATTGTTAATTGAATCAATTAAAGTTTTAATTGAAAATAAAATGGAAAACCAATTAAAATTGTAATTAAATAAATATATAAAAAAAAATTAATATAAAATTGAAAATCAATAATATAGATTTATTGATTCACATAAAATTTTTAATTGAAAAAAGACCAAAACTCAATTTAATTTTAAAAGTTGAACTTCAAAAAATGCCTAAAAATAAATAAACATGGAATGTTTTTGTTTTACATTATTAAGAAATTTATTTTCTTTATTAAATATAAACACTTGGTATAGTTTTGCATAGAAACATTATAGTAGTATTTTAAAATATCAATAACTATTTAAAATTACATTTTTATTTTTAAATCTTGTTATTGCATGCATTTTTGTCGCCTTAGTAAAGTTGAATCAAAAAAAAAATTGTATTATATGTCAATGTACAAAACACAACTGTACACATTTTATTATCAAAACAATTTATCCGCAACGACCGCTCGCCTTAAAGAAAACAATAAAACTAAATTTTTTTGTTGCTTTCATGTATTCATTGGCTGCTACCACCAAAATATACAAAACAATAGTTCAAAAGTTTTTTTTTGTTGTTTTTTGCATTTTATTTTTTCATTTGCTACTAACACTAAAGCATATAAAACCGCTTTCGTTTGTTTATTTTATTTTTATTTTCAGTAAAGTTAAGAATTCAATTAAAACATTAATTGAATCAATTAAAATGTTTAATTGAAGTTAAATTTAATATCAAATCCATTTTTAATTAAAAAAAAAATCACGATATTATTTTCTGTGTATATGTCACGTTTCAGCAGTCTCATTATTGTTTTTCGAAAGTTATCGTGTTTTTTATCTCGTAAGTTTGCGAAAACCTCTTGCCGAAATTTACTCTTTTGCTCAAAACTTTTGAACCACTGGACCGATTTGGCTGGATTGCAATACCAACCTGACCAGTTAAATGACCAACATATATGCCAAACTTCAGTAGCCTCTGTAAAGTCTTTCAAAAGTTAGCGTGTTTTCTACGGACGGACAGACAGACAGACAGACGGACGGACGGACATCGCTAGATCGACTTAAAATCGATCGAGGATCATGAATATATATACTTTATGGGGTCCTAGACCAATATTTCGATGTGTTACAAACGTAATGACAAACTTATATATACCCCTTATCACAAGAGTGGAGGGTATAAAAAATATAATGAGCTAAATATGTGTTAGTACATGTCTCTAAAATTTGATGGCGGTTCTTTTTTCAAAACATATTAACCCTCTATCTTCCATTTTTGAGGGTCATTAACATTAAGTCCCTTTTTCAAATATTCTTACAAAAATGTTCTTAAACGTGCGTTTAAAGGGTTAAAATGCCAAAAGTTTGTGATACGCCTTTGGTCCCATTCCAAATACTCTCGGTGACCCCAAATTTGTTGTACAGTGTTATAAACCACAACCGCATTAACCACAGACAACAAATGGCGCTCATGTTGTATGTTCAACCCACACACACAAATACACATATAGATTCAAATAATTGTAGAATAAAATTTTTATGGTATTGAACAATTTTAAAAATGACTTCAAACAGTCATTTACAATACATACGCAGAATTCAGTGCACTATTCAAATATTAAAATGTACTATTTTTAACTTGTAAAAGTGTGAAATTTTTATACATGTGTGTGTTTAACCCTTAAAATACGCTTTTCGGAGAAATTGAATTCCAAGAATATAATTTTTATATAAAAATTCGTGTTGTGGAAAATTGCAAATCTCTTAGATAGCGAACTTTTGGAATGGAATTTTTTTAAGAACTCAGGAATGAAAAAATCTGAATGTCGAAAAGGTTCAGCATTTCAATGAAAAAAAGTTGGTACTTTTTT
This sequence comes from Pegoplata infirma, assembly GCA_963921195.1. Lineage (NCBI taxonomy): Eukaryota > Metazoa > Arthropoda > Insecta > Diptera > Anthomyiidae > Pegoplata > Pegoplata infirma. The sequence continues at coordinate 258,739,575 of OY992536.1, read as the reverse complement.
AAATTCTTCTAAGGTGGTACCAGCACTAACATAACAAATCCGTTTGGCACAACCGTAAATATTAGAACCTTATTTTGAAAGTTGTTGTAACTGGTCATGCGGTTGTCACAACCTCAGTACGGTTATGGCAACCGCTATACGGTTGTGACAACTGAAATGTAAATGTAACAACCTCAAAAATGAGGTTGGTATATTTACGGTTGTGTTAACTGTATTTGTTATGTGAGTGAGGGAATCAAACACCTAACCTTGAGTTTCTGAAATTTTTTCTTGAAACGATTTTGTTTATTTGCCAGTTTGAGGTTTAAAAAAAAATAAGCCCAATGGGCTACATATTGTTTTGTTAATTGACTACATGCACAAAAGCCAACAAAATATAATTGAGTTGTGATTTCAAAAATTTAGGCAGATAACAACATCAAAAAGTAAAGAGCAACAGCAATTACAAACGACATGGTCACATACAATCTCAATTGAGTTTTTATTCATTTAAATTGCCAGCGCTTTTAACTTTATTTTGCGTAAACGGAATATTCAATGTGGCGGGCGGTGTAGTTTTTAACACCAACACAGAAAAAATTTGAAACGAATTTCAATCAACAAAAACGCGGATTCAATAAATTTTTTGATTGAAATTGCTCCAATTAAAAAAATTGTTATACCAATCATCAAATTGTAGGAGATTGATTAAACATGATGATTGAAACTTAACATATTTATTGGAAGTTCTCCCGAGCAGTTTGGTATTGCATTTGAGCGATATCGGTTCAAAAGTTATGAACGAAAATGTAAAGACACCTTAAAAATTTTGGTACATTCAACATAATCTAAAAATACAAAATGCTTTAATTCGGCAACTGGTTGACATATGTGAACATAATTGAGCATCAAATGGCATTTAAACGAGTACAAACATATTTTTTGCCAAAAAAAATGCGAATTATTTTTTTACAAATTTTTTTTTTTCGCAGAAATTTAAAAATTTTTTTTTTTTTTTCAAAAGTAATTTTCTTTTAACTAAAGTTTTTTTTACAGCGGTTCAAAAGTTCCCAGCAGAAATTTTGCAGCAGCTTTTGGAAAGGAATCCCGAGTCAAGTAGCGCTTCCAAACGTGCTGAATTCATGCATGATTCTCTAAGGCGATGTCCCACTTTAGAGCGCTAGTTGGATACACAGAAAAAGCGCTCTTAAGATGCACTGAAATCACGTGTCTTTAGAGCGCTGATTAAAGCATACCTTTATAGCGCTGATTAAGCGCTATAAAGATGCAGTGAATTCATGTATCTTTTCAGAGCTGATTTAAGCAGAATAAAGATGCAGTGAATTCATGTATCTTTTAAGTGCTGATTTAAATTTCTTAAATACAATTGGAAATTTTTGTAATATAAATGGAAATTTCTGAAATATAACTGGAAAATTTTTTAAATATAATTGTAAATTTTTGAGTTATAAATGAAAATTTCTGAAAAATAATTGGAAATTTTTGAAATATAATTGGAAATTTTATAAATATAATTTAAGTTTCTAAAATATGATTGTAAGTTTTTCGTAATATAATTTGAAATTAAAGTGGAAATTGTGTAGTCAAAAATTGTTTTTAAAAATACTGAAAAATATTTTAAAATCTGCAAACATTTTTTTGAAATACATATGTATTTGTAAAAATTTTAGCAAAATTTTTTTGATTTAAAAAAAAATAATAATCTAGATAAATTACAAGAAAAAAGTTGTAAGAAAGAGAAAAAAATGTAAAAATGAGATAAAAAACATACCAATAAATGAAAAAATATGCAAAAAAAGTTAAAACAAATGTATTTTAATTTTTGTGTTTTTTCGTTATCAGACTGTGTTTAATCCAAATCGGTTTATTCTTTGAAATAACAAATAAGCATTTGCTGTTTTTTGGTTGACCTATTTATCATCATTCAAAATGTGTTAAATATGTTATGATTGAAGCACTCTTTGCAGCGCTGATAAATGCGCAATAATGATGCAGTGAAATCATCTGTCTTCGTCCAAAACTCATACTTTTTCATTCAAAAAGTGGTAAAAATATTAAAAAGGAAAGCAAGTGTGAAATTTTATCAAAAAATAATTTTAAATTGTAAGTTTTATATAAAAAATCTTTTTATATAAAAAAACTTTTACTGCATCCTTAAGAGCGCTCTTTGGATGCGCTTCGGTATGCTATAAATAGATGCTGTGTCGCCAAAATCTCGATTTATTTCTGCTGGGTTATGAACGAAAATGTAAGGACACCTCAAAAATGTTGGTACATTCAACATAACCTAAAAATACAAAATGCTTTAATTCGGCTGCTGGTTGATATATGTGAACATAATTAAACACGAAGGGTATTTAAACAAGTACAAACATATTATATGGTGGATTTTTTTTACCAAAAATTTTTCTCTCGGAAATTTTTTTTTTTTTTTTTTCAAAAGTAATTTCCTTTTAAATAAAGTTTTTTGCAATAATCTTTTTAAAATTGTGGAGGTTATCAATACATTCGGCACGGCCGAATTTAATTTTTTTACTTGTTTATTTTCATTTCGTGATCTTACTTTAGTGGTACAATTTTCGTCTTCTAATTCCCAATGGGAGTAGAGTCGAATATGTATTAATATTTTAGTTTGGCCACTAACGATTTGTCATTAAAATCCCTTTGATACTTGTAGTATAAATTTTTTTACATTTGCTAAAAAATCTTGACAAAGGAATCTGACAAGTTCCAAAACAAGTGTCGATTACGTCTTGCAAAAATGTTTAAAACAGAAAAATAATTTTCTTGAAAATTATTGTATGAGAATATTATAGTTTTAATTAGAAAATGAAATAAAGACCTCGAGCTAGAATAAACCAAAAACAAAAAAAAATTAGTCTATCTACTATTTTTTTTAAATCATCTTTTTCCGGCACAATGGTGCCTTCTAAAAGGATAAAATGTAAGACCGAAACCCATTAAGTTTTTCCTTCAAACATTTTTACAAAAAGCAAAAAACTTCTCAAAAAAAAATTTTGTCGGGGACTTCAAAAATTTTCAAAAAAAAATTTCGGATTTTGTTTTTACTACAAAGCGCAAATAAATCGCAAATAAATGTGTCTCGAATAAAATTTTAAAATTTTGTTTGAGACTTGGTAAAAATTTTAAAATTTGGTTTTGTCCTATTGCCTCCGGTCACGGAATCACAGTTTGGGGATAAGTCCAAACTGTTCAAAATGGAGGTGCTCCTATTGAACATGTGGTGTCCACCGTCCAAACATAAGCTCGAAATTACATTAGCTAAAACCGGTATAAATTTCACAGCAATCGGTTCAGTACTTACTGAATGGCCATATAATTTCCAAATTAAAATCGATAATAAACCACTGTAACTATTTACATACAAATCATAGTTGAATAATTTCGCTTTGTTCTCATTTTCCTTTAGGGGTTTTCAAACACTATAAAATATTTGTTAAAATAAAATATTCCACAACCCGTTTACTTACTACTATTACACATATTGACCGCATACTAAATTTTAGACATGCAAAAATAATTATTGCATCTATAAAAATACCATATCGTTTTCAGTGTATTTGTCAATGTATACAGATGCTGGTACATATTATGTAAATATTTACAAATAAATACTAGAATTTAAATGTACATATATGTATGTTGGCGTCAGTTCTATATCAAAATAGTAATTCCGTATTACCATTTTTATTTTAGCATACATCTAGGGATAATAGGGTGGAGCGGTTTTGGGGAAAAAATAATTTTGTTATACCCTGCAGGAATTTTAACTTCTTCTGGCATAAATATGTTTTAATTCCTTTACACAAAAATACAAACAAGTTGAAAAGTTAAATTCGACTTGGCCAATCCATAAATACCATCCACAATGCCCTTTCCAAGTGATAGAATGTAAGTGGCTGCTGATGCTTAACGTCAGCACACATATGCTCTGAGGTCCGCTGTGATCCAACAGATATTGGTTATAAACAATATTTTATTTTGAAATGTTTTTTATTTTTTATATTACAAGATACAAATAATTAAATTAAAAAAAAATCAATTAAAGTATTATTCTAGTTCGAGGCCCAAAAATTCTACTGCGTTACGCAAGCAATAACGAAGTGAATAATTTGGGTTTTCTAAAGGCTGGTTTAGTTCTTCAAGGCGGAGATTTTTTAACATGGTATGATTTTGCCGGTAAGACATTTAAAAAAAAAAAAAAACTTTTTAGTTTGTGTACGATTTTTCAGATAAAATAAACCTTTTTAAGCCTTTTGACAAAGCAAAGCAATTGTTAAGATGCATATGCATTTTTATGTTCCTGGAAAATTTATATTATTTTAGATCTATTGATCTATATAGCTCCACCCCAATGGGCACACGACCCACAAAAAAATTACACATGAAAACATTTACAAAACATATTTAGGACATATTGAGAGTACAAACAATATTTTACACTTTAATATGAATACAAAACTATTTTTGCATTTACAGACACTTAAACAATTGAGCTAAAAAGAGTGGACTTATTTATCTGAAAGTCAAGGGCTCGAAATACGGGCTTCTCCAACTGTATTGATTTTTGGATAACTTAAAATGTAACACTGGGCAATTGGTACAAATTGTGATTTTGAAAAAAATCAACTTAATAAGATTTAAAAAAAAATGCTTATAAATAATTTAACTTTTCAGTTCGACCCTCGTAGAAAATTTATTATTAACACAATCTGCATCTCCCGCCACTGGCAACAATCTTGACGCGATGCGGCAGCCTTAGTGTACATTAGTAGAGTTTCTGTCTGGGCAGAAAATCGAGAATGGCATAACTTAAGGTTATTAACCCCCTCCCCCCCCCCCCCACCCTATGATGAGTGAAACTATCAAATACTTATCTGCAAGTGGTAAGCGGACTTCGTTAGTAAAACCACTCATAGGCCGGGGCTCAATATTTGAAGGTAACACACTCGTCGGCCCCGACCTCAGGCTTGGACGGCGGACATGCTACTGCGTTAGAAAAACCAAAACCGTCATCTCTCACCAGGCAGGCAAACACGCATGTGGCACCAATGAAAAACGATCGGGTATGGACGATCCCGCTTTGCATGATACCGGTGAGGAGGATATCTTGCGGATTTCCCCCAGTCCGGTTAACAAGGCGTGTGTTGTTTCTGAAAAACGGGTCAAGGGTGCTGCAGGTAAATGGTGACAACAACGTTTGGCAAGCTACAGGCGCTCTCTCAGGTACTTAAGAAAGCTGGCTCAAGTACCAAGCCAAACGTACAAGCACAAGATCGGTGCCAAGCACAAGATCGGTGCCAAGCACATGATCGGTGCCAAGCACAAGATCGGTACCAAGCACAAGATCGGTACCAAGCACAAGATCGGTGCTAAGCACAAGATCGGTGGCAAGCAAGAGATCGGTGCCAAGCCCAAGATCAGTGACAAGCTACGACGACATCAGATCAGTCTGTGCGACATAGCAACTAAGATGTACGAAAAACGGACAACGTAGTTCCTAGCGGATCCGGATAGATCAAGTTCGCCAAATCGGAAGTATTGGACACACGCCAATTCACATCACCAAAGCCAAAAGTGGAGACGGTAAACACAAGGACTAAGCCGTACACACCTCGAATAAATGTGGTCTGCAGGCTCCGAGGCAGCAAAATCCGCTAAAACGCAGGTGTCTGAGGGCAAGAGGCTGAAACAATTAACCAACTTGACATCAGCACCTGAGCTGCAGGTAACCGTAATTGACCGAAGTCATCCAAAAGGTAGGATGACTATTGAGGAACGGAATATTAGGGCGCTAGTTGACGCGCTCAATGACAGTAGATGACTATTTTACTGAATTTGATCACGCCAAATGGAATAATGTCATTAAGATCGTTGGCTGCTGCAATGATAAAGCGTAAAGCTTTCTTAAAACCTGCATCCAGGGTATTGATGAGCTTTGGCCGGGTATGAAGCTAGATGTCGTTCCTTACCAGGCAACAATGAAGGTATGGATTCGTCCTCCACTTAGTGAGAGTCTGGCATCGGAGTTGGAGGGAATTTAGATTGTAAGATATACCATAATACCGCAAAGGATTACAGACCTATCATTCTGTTGTCGATTTTATTGAAAACATTGCAAAGACTGGTGGATGTTTATATAAGAAGAACCTTTACATCAGACAATTTCAGCCAGGCCCACCTCACCTATCTAAGGGTAGATCTGTTGAGATGGCTTTAAGTGATTCAGTCGGGTTAATTGAGGTTACTCTTCACAAAAAAAGAGTATGCATTGGAATAATTCATGAACGTGGAAATTGCGTTCAACAATGTCAAAACATCATCAATCCTTAATGCCCTACAAAATAAAGGCACGGGCACACATATTACTATATGGACGGGCAACATGCTGAAAAGCAGGGCAATTAACTCGAATATAGGTGATGGTGAAGCGTGGAAAGTCGTTTAAAGAAACACTCCACAAGTGGGAGTGATCACTCCTCTTCTGTGGAATCTTGTAATAAAGAAGATCGCTGATGACGTTGTGATTCTAATAAAAAATTTTAACCAACGATTAGTAAACTTATGGAATCAGCAATTCTCTTGACGTGGGCAAAAGACAACGGCCTGGGAATTATTACCGTCAAAATCGAACTCGTCTTGTTAACAAAAGGGACAAAGATAAACCAGTCTATCTTTTTCCCCAATTATATAGAATCACCCTGAAAGTATTTAATGTGGAGAAATACCTGGGTGTGATCTTTGACTTAAAGCTTTGTTAGAAAAGGAATATAGAGGAAAGGATGTAGAAGTCGTTATGTGCTTTTTACACTTGCAGGAGAACTTTCGGAAGAAGGTGGGGTCTAAAACCGTGTATGTATTATGCGATACTTAGACCAATACTTTCCTATTGTACCTTTGTGTGGTGGAGAGCCGTGGATAAGAAATCATATCTTTGCAATCTACAGAAATACAACGACTGCGTATGTTGGTTCAACTGGTGCTATTATATCGGCACCCCAAGCCGTCCAGGAAGTGATACTAAAAATTCAGCCCGTGGATTTCTACATTAACGCACAGCATCAAAATTAGATCTCAGATTAACAGAGTCGCAAACGCTTAATCAACGCTCTTGGGGACCCTCGAACATATTAAGCACGGTGGGCGGACGAAACTAGATCTGAAAACCGAATACATCTCAACGCAGACGAGCTGTGACAGAACCTTCGAAGACAACATACCAACTAGCGAATACTAAGAGGAAAACTCTGTTATAACAGAGAATGCGATTTCAATCTTTACAGACGGAACGATAATGGAGATAAGTACGGGTTCGGGAGTACACTCTGAATGCCTTGAAATTAGGGCCCTTTAAGACTTCCGAACAAGTGTAGTGTTTTGCAGGCTGAAGTACTTGCAATTGATAAAGATGAAGATAATTATAACAAGGGCGCCAATAAAATTTTCGTGAATAGTCTTGCAGCTCTAAAAGTCTTACCCCCAGTTTCTGTAATACGAACGCCATTCGTCTGCGACGAATTTGCATGTATTTTGTTTTTGTTACAATAACAAAATACACCCAAATTCGTCACGAACGAATGGCGTTCGTATTACAGAAACAGGGGTTTAGAATCCAACACTGAGAAATCGGGATGTGTGCTGACTGATTCCCTTCGTCGAATCAGTCAGCACACAGTATAGCTAATCTGGGACTCTGGACACAGTGGGGTTGCTGGGAACAAATTGGCTGATAAATGTGCGTGGAATGGCTTTAAGTCGGTGGGGGAACGGGTTGAACATGACATCTCGGTTCCTGTAGTGGAATTCATAAACAAAATTGATAGGATATCAGAAAATATGATGAATGATGGGTGGATATCACTGACTACGTGCAGGATATCAGACATGCAAAGATGACAGAAAGTCTTCTTACATTTGGCAAACGGACGGTTAGCCTATTATTGGAAGTACTGACATGACACTGCATAATCGGCCAAATGGCCGTGCATATGGAAATTTCTGACAGGGACTTTTGTAGGAATTGTGGGGAAATGGAGGAGTAGGAGTCAGTTCAAATAATAACACCTATACCAAGACTAAGCTCTTTATATTATACCTTAGACAAGAGAGTCAAAAAAAGTGCCCGTCAAGATAAGCGCAAGTGGGTAGATGATTTGTCCAAAGAAGCTGAAACTGCTGCCGCAACTAATAGGACTAAAGATCTGTATAGAATTGCCAAGAAACTGACACAAAAAAGCTTTGTCACTAGCAAACCGCTTAAGACTTCCGACGGAGAGTTAATCACATCCAAAATAGCCCAAATGGATGTGTGGTCAAAGCACTACTCCTCTATGCTTACCAACACATCTAACATTGCTCACAATCCATGTGAATGTATAAATCACAATGTTAGAAATGATATATCCATAGAATCTCCGGAAATTTCCGAAATTATGGAGGCCATAATATGCATGAAAAACAACAAAGCCCCTGGTCCCGATAATATACCCCCTGAGTTACTTAAAGCATCCCCTGAAATAAGCGCTAAACTTATCTACCCCATCATCAGAAACTTTTGGATAACTAATACACTATGTGACGAGTTAAAAGAAGGGCTTATTATTAACATACCAAAAAAAGGTGACTTGTCACAATGCAAAAACTGGCGTGGTATCACTCTTATCAATATCGCAAACAAGATAATCTCTCAAATTATAAATAAAAGGCTATCAACCGAATTTGATCCTTTTATACGTAACGAGCAGGCTGGATTTCGTCCCAATAAATCATGTATCGACCACATAAATAGTCTACGTATAATAATCGAACAATCCGTTGAATGGAGAACGTCGCTTTACTTGGTCTTTATTGATTTCGAAAAAGCCTTCGATACCCTATCTCACTCAGCTATATGGAGCGCACTTGCATGCAAAGGCACTCCCACAAAAATTATTGATATTTTAAAAGGTCTTTATCACAATGCAAGCTGTCGTATTTTGCACGAGGGTTGTATTAGCAAATCATTTCCCATCAAAACAGGAGTTAGACAAGGTTGTGTCCTGTCACCTCTTCTATTTAACTTAGTCCTGGACAACATAATGTTAAAAGCATCAAGCGAGCAAAGGGGAATCACATGGGGACTTAACAAGCGGCTTGAAGACCTGGACTATGCTGACGACATATGTCTATTATCCCATAGCTACAATGATATGCAGGCCAAGCTTAATGCAGTACAGGCTGAAGCAGCTAAAACTGGCTTAAAAGTAAATATTACCAAAACTAAGGTAATGAGAATTAATGCGGTAAACAACAGACCATTCACTATAAATGAACAGACACTCGAAGACGTCTCAGCATTCTGCTACCTTGGCAGCCTTTTAACTATTACTGGAGGTTCTGGGGACGATGTTAGAAACCGAATAAAAGCTGGTAAACAATCATTTGGCTTACTAAACCCCATTTGGCGATCAACGCAAATATCGAAAAGAACCAAACTTAATATATTCAACTCCTGCATAAAATCGACACTTCTTTATAGGTTTGAATCATGGAATGCAGCACAGGCAGATATAAACTCGATACAAGTCTTCATAAACCGTTGTCTACGACGAATATTACGAATATTTTGGCCAGTCACCATTTCGAATGAAAGACTATGGATCCAAACTTGCCAAACCCCTATAATCTTCGAAATACGGAAGAGAAAATGGCGCTGGCTGGGGCACACTTTGCGAAAGCCCACTGATGATGTGACAAGAAATGCCATCGATTGGAACCCGCAAGGTAGCCGGCGTAGAGGCAGACCATCGCACACCTGGCGTCGCCAAATCGAAATTGAGGCTGGCAACCATAATTTGAGCTGGAACGAAATTAAAAACCTAGCCTCGGACAGATCCAAATGGAATGAATTTGTTATGGCCCTATGCTCCTTATAGGAACTACGGGAACTAATATATATATATATACCAATACTTTTGACGGTCACTGTACATATCCATATAGTTTTCAATATTTGGTTTTAAAATGTTGGTGTGCTACCATTAAAAATGGCTGCAATATTTCCTTAGTGTATTCTCTGTGAAAATTAATAGGGGGACATTTATTTTGATAGTTATTTAAAATTTTGAGATGAAAAAAAAAACAAGTAGAAAAGTTAAATTCGACTTGGCCGAATCTATGAATACCCTCCACAATGAAAATTTTAAGTGATAGTAAATTTTCTAACCCCGTGTAAAAAAGATTAGATATAATTAGATCCAATTTGATGTGATCATATCTCATAATATATGATATCAGATTAAATTAGATATAACGAGATATGATTTATCTGTCACAATATATAATGATATCTCAAATCATATATGAACTCATTTTAGGAAACCGCCTGTAAATCTTTTTACAGAAATTTTAAATATTCGAGTGCAAATGAATATCCCTAATACATATAAAAAATCGTGTGTCAATTTTAATTTTGCAATCATCAAAATTATCCATTTTGATAATATTTGTTTTACGTTTCAGTCAAAACAAAATAAACAAAAAGATATGTATATTTTTTTGAGTTTGAACTTTCTTTCAAAATCAAAAATAAATAGAAAATAAAAAACGAAAAAAAAAAATTATATTTTATTTTAAAATGTTTTATTTTCTGCAACTGCTGAAACATCCGTACAATTATATATGTACATAATATTGGATTATCAAAATTAAAATTGGAATGATGAAATCGATGCCGTGGGAAATAAAGAACTAAAAGATAAGTCAAACAAAAATTTTGAAATTTTCGATTTAAATGATTCTGCGTTGGACGAAAAGGAAACATTGTAAATTAGCCGTAAGATATTTTGTATTTTCCTTCCCAAATTGGAATTCAATATACCATACGTAAGCCTGATGATGGGAATTTTCAAAGGAAGGAAAAAAATTCAATGTCTTGAGTGCTTATTTTGTTAGAATATTTCCTTTACTTCAATGCAGTGCGAAAATCGGATATTTTAAAAAAGCTCACTGCTTTCAAGTTATATTTTTTACTAAAACGTTATTTTTTACAGGTAAATAATACATTTGGTGTTATGTATTTTCATATCTTTGTCCTTGTCTGTGACTATGATTTTTCTGAAAACAGAACTCAGAAATTTTGCGAGAACCGACGAATAAAAAACTTACATATGTATAAGTTTTACAATCAAAAGGACTTCAAGAATATTATTTTGTACACCAATTTTTGACCTACATATTTATATTTTTTAATGTTGACAATTGCTTATTTTGTTTTTATTTTTTTAAATCAATAAAAGTAAATTAAAAAAATAATTTTTTAAATTTTATAAAGTAACATTTAAAAAAATTTCAGGGGTTAAAGCAAATAAATTTTTGCGGAAAATCCAAAATCAAGAGATATAGACTTATATCAGTTCTGATACAATTAGATATAATTTGATCCGAGATTTGTCCCCATTTTTCGGATCTACCATATCTATTTAGATATAAACTATCAGATATGATTAGATATGGCATCACATACATTTGGATCTGGTACCATATCATTTTTTTTACACGGGACTTGAAAAAATAACAGTTATGATTAGAAATATTTTTTTTTGTGTAAAAATTTTTTTTTAATTTAAAAAAAAAAAAAATAATTTTTTTATGAGTGTACAATTTTTTTTGAGTGTAAAATTTTTTTCGAATTTTACATTCAAAAAAAAATTTACTAATTTTTTTTGAGTGTAAAACTTTTTTTTAGTAATTTTTGAAAAAAAAAATATTTTTTTTTTTGAGTGTAAATTTTTTTTTTGAGTGTAAATTTTTTTTTGAATTTTACATTAAAAAAAAAATTTACTAATTTTTTTTTTGAGTGTAAATTTTTTTTTGAGTGTAACATTTTTTTCGAGTGTATTTTTTTTTTGTTTTGGTATAAAAATATTTTTGAGTGACAAAAATACGTTTTAAAATATTTTTGTGACTTACCAATAGTTGTAAAACAGGTTTAACGGGTTTTCACCACGTGAGTTTAAGGTGAAGCTAATCTGATATTCACGGTTTTGCTAATAACTTTTGAACCACTGGACCGATTTGGGTGAAATTCAATACGAACTAGGCTGGAGGAACGAAAAATATATATGCCAAGCTTCAATATCCTCAGAATTGATTTTCGAAAGTTATAGTGCTTTTTATCTCATAAATTCACGAAAAACCCTTGCCGAAATTCAGTCTTTTGCTCATAACTTTTGAACCACTGGACCGATTTCGCTGGATTGCAATACCAACCTGACCAGGTAAATGCCCAACATATATGCCAAACTTCAGGAGCCTCCGTAAAGTCTTTCAAAAGTTAGCGTGTTTTCAACAGACAGACAGACAGACAGACAGACAGACAGACGGACAGACGGACGGACGGACGGACGGACGGACGGACGGACGGACATCGCTAGATCGTCTTAAAATCGATCGAGGATCATGAATATATATACTTTATGGGGTCCTAGACCAATATTTCGAGGTGTTACAAACGGAATGACAAACTTATATATACCCTCTATCACTAGAGTGGAGGGTATAATAAAAATTATCATAAAAAATTTCAAAAAAATTTCAGATTTTTATTAAAGAAAAATTCTCCAATTCTGAGATATTTTTCCTACCGAAAACATCTATGATGCTAAAGCATTTTTGTGTAAAGAAAAAATTTTGAGACATTTTTTATAAAATTTTGAGATTAATTTTTTTTTAGAACTGAATATTGATTCTGAGACATTTTTTCACTATTTCTCAGATTCTATCACAAACTCTCAAATTCTGACACATTTTTCCTACCGAAAAAATCTTACGATTCTTAAACATTTGCCATAAATGTTTATCTAATGTTTTGTGTAAAACATAAATTTTAGGGATTACAATAAAAATGACAATGGTTGAGTGTAAGTTTTTAATATTCTATTTTTAGTGTTACCAACCATCCATTCATATTTATTCATTCACCCATAACCACAATTTTGATACTCTAACATGGATATAAAATTCATAACTAACAATAAGAGGATTTTGGTATACCAAAAAATATGAAAATATGAAATTTAGAGCAAGGACGTCATAACATCAATTTATGGTTGTTATCAGAAATATAAATATTATAAATGAAATTAATATTTTTTTTTTAAAGATTACAATTTTAAGTGGTTACACAGTGATACAAAATGGAAATTTTCAAATCGGAATGGAATTAATCCAAAAGCAAGTGAAAGTTGACATTTTACATAAGAAAACCTTCAAGGATTTTTTTTAGTTCAGAGCTAGATTTTTTTACGCGCAGAGTTAAAACACCTCAATTCAACCGAAAAAAGCAGCATTTTTGACCTTACCCCTTTCGAATTTGATGAAACTTGGAGTATTGTTGGGCCCTTACAATAAAATCATAGTGCCAAAATTTTGGACTTCCAGTACTTTTTCTTCCCGAGATATGGGGTCTTGAAAATTGGCAAAATCGTATATATTTGACAAAAGTGTTCTGAGATTAATAAAGATAACTCAAAAAGTAATTACAATACACGTCTCATTCAGGTTGAAAATAATAGGTAATTAGACAGCCTTTAAAATGGCATTCCCCAAGATTTTTTTTGGAAAAGGTCAAAGGTCATTGGTTTTAGCCTTAATTTTTGGAGAGCTATATCTCAAAAAACGATATTTTTAAAATTTTGGAAAAAATATATGAGATTAAGAATCATCTATACTACTTAAGTTTAAATTTTCAGGATGGAGACTTCATTGGAACATTTAATATTAATAGAAACGTTGTGACAGGAAAGAAAAAGCGGTGTAATTTCCCTTAGAAAAAAAAAAAAAATTTTTGTCTTTGAAATTCTGGTACCAAAATTCATTTTTCTGAATGTTTTTGACGTGCTGAGTCCAAATATGTCCTTTGAACTGGCCTATCGCTATTAGTTTTCGAGATATCTGCACATAAATATGTGAAAATTGCTAAAATGCTATTCCTGTGTTTTTTTGAAAATTTAGGTGCATATATCTTGAAAAGTAATAGCGATAGACCAGTTCAAAGGTCATATTTGGACTCAGCACGTCAAAAACATTCAGAAAAATGGATTTTGGTACCAGAATTTCAAAGACAAAAAAAAATATTTTTTTTCTAAGGGAAATTACGCCGCTTTTTCTTTCCTGTCACAACGTTTCTATTATTATAAAATGTTCCAATGAAGTCTCCATCCTGAAAATTTAAACTTAAGTAGAATATGTAATTCTTAACCACATATATTTTTTCCAAAATTTTAAAAATATCGTTTTTTGAGATATAGCTCTCCAAAAATTAAGGTTAAAACCAATGACCTTTGACCTTTTTCAAAAAAAATCTTGGGGAATGCTATTTTAAAGGCTGTTTTATTACCAATTATTAGCAACCCGACTGAGACCTGTATTGTTATTACTTTTCGAGTTATCTTTATTTATCTCAGAACACTTTTGTCAAATATATACGATTTTGTTAATCTTCAAGACAGCATATCTCGAATACTGGAGTGACCAGAAGCCTGCAAAATTGGCAAAATCTCTTTTTTGTTAAAGTAAACATCAGTACTTAATGTCTTTAAATTTGGAGGGGGTGCGGTCAACTCCTCGGTTGAATTGAGGTGTTTTAGCTCCGCATTTAAAGTTGGTGGTTTTAAAGCACTTTAGGGGCCCCTGGTGGTGCCTTTATTGAACACTGTGGAGTCCGACGTTCAAACTTCAGCTCGAAATTACGATAAATTGTACCAGTGCAATATTTAATGACAAAGAAGAAGGATTAATAGTTTTAAATTGTTTGCGTTAAAAATCTAATTTTAATCCCTGATAATGATTCTCGGTGAAGATCGAAATATTGGAAGATAATAAAGAAGATTTATTTTACAAACCACTGGCCTCGAGCTCAAATATTTATTTAATTAATTCTTTAAAAAAGAAAGAAACGATCGTCAATTTAATTCTGAATTTTACCAAACTTTTAAAAGCAAAAACTCTTATGTTTAAGAATATCCTAAGAGAGAAAGAAGAGTTAACATACACTGGTTGTCAACTAATTAGAAACGTTTCTACAGTACAGTGACTCAAACTAATAATGGAACTAGAGATGGGCGCGTGAGTGAATTTTGACTCACGCACGCTCACGCTCACGAAATAAAAATATTGCTCACGCACGATCACGCACGAAATTATTTTTTCTGCTCACGTTCACGCACGCTCACGTGAATTACTAAAATTTTTCTCACGCTCACGAAGACTCACGAAATTCAACAAAACAAATTTTTGTTTTACTTTTTTCGAATTCGTGCAAAAAAAGTATTTACTTCCTTAAAACAATAATAAAAATTTATTTAAACAACAATTTTGTAATAATTACCAGAGCCTGCGGTCAGAACCGGGAAGCTCGAGTACCCGGGAACTCGTCTACCCGGGAAGCTCAACTACCCGGGATTGCTACCCGGGTAGTTGAGCTACCCGGGTAGTTGAAATTAACTTTTTTTTCGTTTAAAACCGTGTAAAATCTAAACTATTATTAGAAAGTATAGCAAAGTTATATAAATTTGAATGGCGAGATTGCAAGGAATAACCTCACAAAATTTTGTGCAAATCTAACTTCAACTGTGGCTTCGGCACACAACTACCCGTCTCGGCTCGTCCACTTTCCATACAAATATGTGAAAAAGTGTACAATTTTCAAGTTTAAAGTCATTTTATGAAAAAATTTTCAAAAAAACTTGGTAAAAAAATTACATGGCTGTAATCGGCTTATAATTTTTATCACTTGCTTAAAATTTCAGAACAATCCGATGAAAATTGTGTCCTGGCTAAACAACTACCCGTCTCGGCTCGTCCACTTTCCATACAAATGTGTGAAAAAGTGTACAATTTTCAAGTTTGAAGTTATTTTATGAAAAATTTTTCCTAGAGACTTGTTAAAAAAATTACATGGCTAGAATGGGTATATAGTATTGATTATTTGTTTAAAGTTTGAAAAGAATCCGATGAAAATTGTGCCATGGCCAAACTACTACCCGACTACCCGTCTAGGCTAGTCTACTTAAAAAAAAAAAAATTTTAAAAATCCAAAAAAAAAAAAATATATTTTTTTTTATTAATTAGTATTGACCATATTCAAGGACACCAAATTTAAAATTTTAGTGCAATCCGATGAATTTTGTGGCATTGGCGAACTACTGCCCGTCCCAGCTCGTCCAATTTCCATACAAATGTGTGAAAATGTGTACAATTTGCCTGTTTGAAGTCATTTTATGACAAAAATTGTCAAAGAGACTTGTTAAAAAAATTACATAGCTGGAATCGGAATATAATTGTGATTACTTGTTTTAAATTTCAAAAGAATCCGATGAAAATTGTGGCCTGTCCACCCTGTGGCCTGTACCCGTCTCGGCTAGTCCACTTAAAAAAATGAAAAAGATCCAAAAAAAAATAATTATTTTTTACTAATTCGAATTGACTATATTAAAATACACCAAATTTAAAATTTTAGTGCAATCCGATGAATTTTGTGGCCTGGACATACTACTACCCGTCCCGGCTCGTCCACTCTCCATACAAATGTGTGAATAAGTGTACAATTTTCAAGTTTGAAGTCATTTTATGACAAAAATTTCAAAGATACTTGTTAAAAAAATTACGTGGCTGGAATCGGCTTATAATTGTAATTACTTGTTTAAAATTTCAAAAGAATCCGATGAAAATTGTGGCCTGGCCATACTACTACCCGTCCCGGCTCGTCCACTTTCCATACAAATGTGTGAAAAAGTGTACAATTTTCAAGTTTGAAGTCATTTAATGAAAAATTTTTAAGAAAGACTTGTTTAAAAAATTACATATCTGGCATCGGCTTATAATTGTTATTACTTGTTTAAAATTTCAAAAGAATCCTATGAAAATTGTGGCCTCGCCATGCTACTACCCGTCCCGGCTCGTCCACTTTCCATACAAATGTGTGAAAAAGTGTACAATTTCCAAGTTTGATGTCATTTTATGACAAAAATTTCAAAAAGACTTGTTAAAAAAATTACATGGCTGGAATCGGCTTATAATTGTAATTACTTGTTTAAAATTTCAAAAGAATCCTATGAAAATTGTGGCCTGGCCATACTACTACCCGTCCCGGCTCGTCCACTTCGCATACAAATGTGTGAAAAAGTGTACAATTTTCAAGTTTGATGTCAATTTATGACAAAAATTTCAAAGAGACTTGTTAAAAAATATTACATGGCTGGAATCGGCTTATAATTGTAATTACTTGTTTAAAATTTCAAAAGAATCCGATGAAAATTGTGGCCTCGCCATACTACTACCCGTCCCGGCTCGTCCACTTTCCATACAAATGTGTGAAAAAGTGTACAATTTTTTGATGTCATTTTATGACAAAAATTTCAAAATTTTAAAGAGACTTGTTAAAAAAATTACATGGCTGGAATCGGCTTATAATTGTAATTACTTGTTTAAAATTTCAAAAGAATCTGATGAAAATTGTGGCCTGGCCATACTACTACCCGTCCCGGCTCGTCCACTTTCCATACAAATGTGTGAAAAAGTGTACAATTTTCAAGTTTGAAGTCATTTTATGAAAAATTTTTCAAAGAGACTTGTTAAAAAAAATACATGCCTGGAATCGGTATATAATAGTGATTACTTGTTAAAAATTCCAAAAGAATCCGATGAAAATTGTGGCCTGGCCAAACTACTACCCGACTACCCGTCTAGGCTAGTCTACTTTAAAAAAAAAAAAATTAAAAAATCCAAAAAAAAAAAATTTTTTTTTTACTAATTAGTATTGACTGTATTCAAGGACACCAAATTTCAAATTTTAGTGCAATCCGATGAATTTTGTGGCCTGGACATACTACTACCCGTCCCGGCTCGTCCACTTTCCAAACAAATGTGTGAAAAAGTGTACAATTTTCAAGTTTGATGTCATTTTATGACAAAAATTTCAAAGAGACTTGTTAAAAAAATTACATGGCTGGAATCGGCTTATAATTGTAATTACTTGTTTAAAATTTCAAAAGAATCCGACGAAAATTGTGGCCTGGCCATACTACTACCCGTCCCGGCTCGTCCACTTTCCATACAAATGTGTGAAAAAGTGTACAATTTTCAAGTTTGATGTCATTTTATGACAAAAATTTCAAAAAGACTTGTTAAAAAATATTACATGGCTGGAATCGGCTTATAATTGTTATTACTTGTTTAAAATTTCAAAAGAATCCGATGAAAATTGTGGCCTCGCCATACTACTACCCGTCCCGGCTCGTCCACTTTCCATACAAATGTGTGAAAAAGTGTACAATTTTCAAGTTTGATGTCATTTTATGACAAAAATTTCAAAGAGACTTGTTAAAAAATTAGATGGCTGGAATCGGCTTATAATTGTAATTACTTGTTTAAAATTTCAAAAGAATCCAATGAAAATTGTGGCCTGGCCATACTACTACCCGTCCCGGCTCGTCCACTTTCCATACAAATGTGTGAAAAAGTGTACAATTTTCAAGTTTGAAGTCATTTTATGAAAAAACTTTCAAAGAGACTTGTTAAAAAAATTTACATGGCTGGGATCGGCATGCTAAAAGTTTCAAAAGAATCAGATGAAAATTGTGGCCTGGATAAACTACTACCTGTCTCGAGTTTTTACTTTTCGTAAAAAAACACTCTTGTATTCCAAAATGTGTACTACACTGTGTGTGTGGCAATTTCTATTAAGTTCTAAAACGTAATTTCACTTTTTACTATGCTTAAAAAGAGTCCAGTCGCAATTAAATAAACAAACATCTTAATATATTCTGAATATAAGTACTACCTGCTCTTATACAGTTTTATGATAGAGTTTTATGATAGGTAGTTAGTTTAGTTGTAAAAAATATGTTACATAGCATTTTAGGTAGTGATTTTGATGACAAAAAAACGGTATATAAAGCAGCCACAATTTGTGTAATTTATCTACGTTTGGATTACCGCAAATATCATTGGATTAGTAAAATTGCTCAAAACTTGTTTGAACTTTAACTGAAAGTAAACTATTGGATTATTTTTTCAACTGCTAACTTTTCGAATTCTCTTTAAATACAAACATACTATTCACAAAAACATCAACAAACAACATCAAACCTAAAAATTATAAGCCGATTCCAGCCATGTAATTTTTTTAACAAGTCTCTTTGAAAATTTTTTCAAAAAATGACTTCAAACTTGAAAATTGTACACTTTTTCACACATTTGTATGGAGATTGGACGAGCTGGGACGGGTAGTAGTTCGCTAATGCCACAAAATTCTTCGGGTTGCACTAAAATTTGGTGTCCTTAAATATAGTGAATTTTAATTAGTAAAAAAAAATATTTTTTTTTTCGGATTTTTAAAATTTTTTTTGAGTGGACTACCCGAGACGGGTAGTCAGGTAGTAGTTTGGCCAGGCCAAAATTTTCATCGGATTCTTTTAAAATTTTAAGCAAGTAACCACAATTCTATGCTGATTATAGCCATGTAATTTTTTTAAACAAGTCTTTTTGAACATTTTCTCATAAAATGACTTCAAACTTGAAAATTGTACACTTTTTCACACATTTGTATGGAAAGTGGACGAGCCGGGACGGGTAGTAGTATGGCCAGGCCACAATTTTCATCGGATTCTTATGAAATTTTACACAAGTATTAACAATTATAAGCCGATTCCAGCCATCTAATTATTTTAACAAGTCTTTTTTAAAAATGTTTCTTAAAATGACTTCAAACTTGAAAATTGTACACTATTTCACACATTTGTATGGAAAGTGGACGAGCCGGGACGGGTAGTAGTATGGCCAGACCACAATTTTCGTCAGATTCTTTTGAAATTTTAAACAAGTAATTACAATTATAAGCCGATTCCAGCCATGTAATTTTTTTAACAAGTCTCTTTGAAATTTTTGTCATAAAAAGACGTCAAACTTGAAAATTGTACACTTTTTCACACATTTGTATGGAAAGTGGACGAGCCGGGACGGGTAGTAGTATGGCCAGACCACAATTTTCATCGGATTCCTTTGAAATTTTAAACAAGTAATAACAATAATATGCCAATGTCAGCCATGTAATTTTTTTAACAAGTCTTTTTTAAAAAATTTTCATAAAATGACTTCAAACTTGAAAATTGTACACTTTTTCACACATTTGTATGGAAAGTGGACGAGCCGGGACGGGTAGTAGTATGTCCAGGCCACAAAATTCATCGGATTGCACTAAAATTTGAAATTTAGTGTCCTTGAATATAGTCAATACTAATTAGTAAAAAAAAAATATTTTTTTTTTGGATTTTTTAATTTTTTTTTTTTTTTAAGTAGACTAGCCTACACGGGTAGTCGGGTAGTAGTTTGGCCAGGCCACAATTAGCATCGGATTCTTTTGGAATTTTTAACAAGTAATCGCTATTATATACCGATTCCAGGCATGTATTTTTTTTAACAAGTCTCTTTGAAAAATTTTTCATAAAATGACTTCAAACTTGAAAATTGTTCACTTTTTCACACATTTGTATGGAAAGTGGACGAGCCGGGACGGGTAGTAGTATGGCCAGGCCACAATTTTCATCGGATTCTTTTGAAATTTTAAACAAGTAATTACAATTATAAGCCAATTCCAGCCATGCAATTTTTTTAACAAGTCTCTTTGAAATTTTTGTCATAAAATGACATCACACTTGAAAATTGTACACTTTTTCACACATTTGTATGGAAAGTGGACGAGCCGGGACGGGTAGTAGTATGGCCAGGCCACAATTTTCGTCGGATTCTTTTGAAATTTTAAACAAGTAATTACAAATATAAGCCGATTCCAGCCATTTAATTTTTTTAACAAGTCTCTTTGAAATTTTTGTCATAAAATGACATCAAACTTGAAAATTGTACACTTTTTCACACATTTGTATGGAAAGTGGACGAGCCGGGACGGGTAGTAGTATGGCCAGGCCACAATTTTCATCGGATTCTTTTGAAATTTTAAACAAGTAATAACAATAATAAGCCGATTCCAGCCATTTAATTTTTTAACAAGTCTTTTTGAAATTTTTGTCATAAAATGACATCAAACTTGAAAATTGTACACTTTTTCACACATTTGTATGGAAAGTGGACGAGCCGGGACGGGTAGTAGTATGGCCAGGCCACAATTTTCATCGGATTCTTTTGAAATTTTAAACAAGTTATTAAAATTATAAGCCGATTCCAGCCATGTAATTTTTTTTAACAAGTCTCTTTGAAATTTTTGTCATAAAATTACATCAAACTTGAAAATTGTACACTTTTTCATTCATTTGTATGGAAAGTGGATGAGCCGGGACGGGTAGTAGCATGGCGAGGCCACAATTTTCATAGGATTCTTTTGAAATTTTAAACAAGTAATAACAATTATAAGCCGATGCCAGATATGTAATTTTTTAAACAAGTCTTTCTTAAAAATTTTTCATTAAATGACTTCAAACTTGAAAATTGTACACTTTTTCACACATTTGTATGGAAAGTGGACGAGTCGGGACGGGTAGTAGTATGGCCAGGCCACAATTTTCATCGGATTCTTTTGAAATTTTAAACAAGTAATTACAATTATAAGACGATTCCAGCCACGTAATTTTTTTAACAAGTATCTTTGAAATTTTTGTCATAAAATGACTTCAAACTTGAAAATTGTACACTTATTCACACATTTGTATGGAGAGTGGACGAGCCGGGACGGGTAGTAGTATGTCCAGGCCACAAAATTCATCGGATTGCACTAAAATTTGAAATTTGGTGTATTTGAATATAGTCAATTCGAATTAGTAAAAAAGAATTATTTTTTTTTTTGGATCTTTTTCATTTTTTTTAAGTGGACTAGCCGAGACGGGTAGTCGGGTAGTAGTTTGGACAGGCCACAATTTTCATCGGATTCTTTTGAAATTTAAAACAAGTAATCACAATTATATTCCGATTCCATCTATATAATTTTTTTAACAAGCCTCTTTGACAATTTTTGTCATAAAACGACTTCAAACAGGCAAATTGTACACATTTTCACACATATGTATGGAAATTGGACGAGCTGGGACGGGTAGTAGTTCGCCAATGCCACCAAATTCATCGGATTGCACTAAAATTTTAAATTTGGTGTCCTTGAATATGGTCAATACTAATTTGTAAAAAAAAAATATTTTTTTTTTTTTTGGATTTTTAAAAATTTTTTTTTTTAAGTAGACTAGCCTAGACGGGTAGTCGGGTAGTAGTTTGGCCATGCCACAATTTTCATCGGATTCTTTTCAAACTTTAAACAAATAATCAATACTATATACCCATTCTAGCCATGTAATTTTTTTAACAAGTCTCTTTGAAAAATTTTTCATAAAATAACTTCAAACTTGAAAATTGTACACTTTTTCACACATTTGTATGGAAAGTGGACGAGCCGAGACGGGTAGTTGTTTAGCCAGGACACAATTTTCATCGGATTGTTCTAAAATTTTAAGCAAGTGATAAAAATTATAAGCCGATTACAGCCATGTAATTTTTTTACCAAGTTTTTTTGAAAATTTTTTCATAAAATGACTTTAAACTTGAAAATTGTACACTTTTTCACATATTTGTATGGAAAGTGGACGAGCCGAGACGGGTAGTTGTGTGCCGAAGCCACAGTTGAAGTTAGATTTGCACAAAATTTTGTGAGGTTATTCCTTGCAATCTCGCTATTCAAATTTATATAACTTTGCTATACTTTCTAATAATAGTTTAGATTTTACACGGTTTTAAACGTAAAAAAAGTTAATTTCAACTACCCGGGTAGCTCAACTACCCGGGTAGTAATCCCGGGTAGTTGAGCTTCCCGGGTAGCTCGGGTACTCGTCTACCCGGGAAACGGGGGGCTCTGATAATTACCCTCTAAATTCAATAAAATGACGATTTTTATACCCTCCACTTAGTGATAGAGGGTATATATAAGTTTGTCATTCCGTTTGTAACTCATCGAAATATCGGTCTGGGACCCCATAAAGTATATATATTCATGATGCCCGTTCGATTTTAAGACATTCTAGCGATGTCCGTCTGTCCGTCTGTCCGTCTGTCTGTGGAAAATGCTCTCGCGGACAAAATATTGCACAGAGATGACTGAAACTTAAAACATATATTGGAAGTTCTCCCGAGAAGTTTGGTATTGCATTTGAGCGATATCGGTTCAGCGGTTCAAAAGTTATGAACGAAAATGTAAGCACACCTCAAAAATTTCAGTACATTCAACATAACCTAAAAATACAAAATGCTCTAATTCGGCTTCTGGTTGACATATGTGAACATTAGGGCTATAACCAAATTTTTGGCATAGCACCACGTCATGGACAATGTTGTTTTATTAAACAAAATCGCTTTCTCCGATCATTTTGCAAAAAAAAACCACACGCACCAAATGCATTTTCTAAAAGTCCTCAAGATTTTCTTTATTAACACAAAATTTATGTATTTTTTATTTAACAACAAGTAAAAATGTTAAAAAAAAAATCTAATGTCTATTTATTGAAGGAAATAAACTTTAGATTTAAAGTTCGTGCTGATTTACATAAAGGATAAATATCCTGAACCACCATAGTGGCACAATCCTCGCAAATATTACTTCTTTGCTGGCTTGGAATTATTGATTCTTCTTTTTCCCAATATCTTAAGAAGCATCTGAGCGTTTTTAAATCTACCTAGCGACTCCTCCAGAGATTTAAAGTCATCTTCCCTAAATCAGTGATCTGAGAACTATATGTCAAACTATTTTCCCCAAATAAAGGCACATATTGGGTAAAGCTCAGTTTGGTAACTTGGTATTAAAATGAACGTTGAAATGTTGTTGGGAAGGTGGGTACTACCCCAAGGGTACCTTCCCCGCCTACCATAGTTTTAGTTTCGGACTTGATTAAAGCGGAATCATAGTTAAAATAGCTACATTTTGCGATTAAAAAAAAAAAATTCAAAAATAGTAATTTAAAACTTCATCGCGTTTGGTGCGTGTACTTTTTTAACATCCGCGAAAAAGTGAAAACATTTTTCTTTATAGTTTTTCACGGTCTATATGACTGTGCTATGCCAATTTTGATATTTTCAAAAAATGTAAAAAACGTATAGCCCTAGTGAACATAATTGAACACCAAATGGTATTTAAACAAGTACGAACATATTTTTTGACAAATAAAGAAAAAAATCGCGGATTTTTTTTTTACCAAAATTTTTTTTCGCGGAAATTTTTTTTCAAAATTTTTTTTTTTTCAAAAGTAATTTCCTTTTAAATAAAGTTTTTTAGCAATAATCTTTTTAAAATTGTGGAGGGTATCCATTGGCGTAGGAAGCCAACATTTCTGGGGGGGGCTAAAGCCCCCCCAGATTTTTTTTAATTTTTTGGTATTTTTTTTTTTTAATAGAAAAACCCAGACCTATTCCTGAAACGTTCCCTTTAACATGCGTCTAGGTCTCCTAGAAACGAATGCCCCCCCAAAGGGGTTAAAAATTCATATTTTTTTTTTTAAATTTTGATTCTGTAGATTTTTTGGAAATTTAGAACTCCTAGATATGTTTTAAGAATGAAAGATTTTTAATGTTTTTCCTATAGTAAAATCATTAGATTACTATGATTTTTTTCAAAAAAAAGTTCTGATGATTGCAAAAGTTGATGATTATTAGTCAAAATTCTCAGATTCTTTCTTTCAATAACTATTGTCTATAAAAAAACCCCTTAGAATTTAGAAACTTTTTTAAATCAAAGAAGTTAAAATGTTTTCCTGAAGGTAAAACTCTAAGATTCGGTAAAGTTTTTATTACTGACAAAAACATCAGATTCATATAAAAACTTTTTTCAATAATTCAGACTATTTTTCAATGGGAAAAACTATTAGATCTTATACTTATAATAATCATTACGAGTCCTTAAGACTCATTACATATTATTATTATTTATTGTTGCAAAAATTAATGAAATCATTAAATTATAAAAAAAATGATTAAAATTCTGGGGGGGGGGCTAAAATTATTCTGGGGGGGCTAAGCCCCCCCCAGAATAATTACAAAAATTACTCACGCACGCTCACGCACGAAATATTTTTTTCTAATCACGTGCACTCACGATCACGTGAGTAAAAATAAATTTCACTCACGATCACGCGTTATTCACGCGTGAATCACGTGAATCACGAAAAATTCGTGTCACGCGCGCATCTCTAAATGGAACAGCATATATTTGATAGCAGTTCTTTAAAGGAAAAGTTAAAAATACCATATTATTAATCGACTATTTTTAAAAAAAAAAAAATTATATAGGAAATTTTCCGAACCTTTATTTATGATTCATATTGTCCAGATTAAGCAAATACTGAATGAGATACGAGGGTCGCACTGGAAATTGAAATTATTTATAGATATTTTTTAGAAGAAAAATTCCTAAGTCGATTTTTTCTAAGTGCAAACATTAAAAATAAAAAAAAATATATGCAGTAATTTTTATTTATCAAATAGTTTTTCTAACAACCCAAACAAAAAATAAATTTTTTTAAATACAGTTAAAGAAATTTGTCTCATTACAAAATTAAATTAGTAAATCTACTAAAATATTTTTTAAATGTACTTCATGTTTATTTTTTTAAATATTTTTTTTTTGAAGATCCTTCAGAAACAAAAATGTAACAACTCTTAACATGAGTAAGAGGTCTTCTTGTTATTGTAAAAACTTTTTTTGTGTAATATGTATTTAGAAAATTCAAACATATTTTTTCTCTTGTTACGAAATTCTAAAAAGCCCACTTAAAATAAAAAGTTTCAAAGTACAAAAAAAAAAAGATTTACAGAAAATTTTTGAGTAATACACATTTTTTTGTAAGATTAACTTTGATTTAAAATTTAACCATGTAAACAATATGTAAAGAGAAGTACCCTTGAGATAGAGAGGATGAACAAGGGGTGGTAAGGGGGGATAAGGAAAACATCAGTAGCAGCAGAAACTTCTTTAATAATATCAGCATCTGCCTTTAACAAACAACATATTATTGTCAACTTGAAAATCAGAAATTGTTATTAAAATATTTTCACGTTTTTTTTTTTGTTATTGTTGACTGCTGACTCTGATGATGCTGCTGTTATTTTACTCTGTATTTTTTCAAGAAAACATGAAGTATTTGCTATTTTTGTATATTTTTTCATTCATATGGACGAAAAGAGAAAAAAACAAGTGAAAAAATTAAATTCGGCCTTGCCGAATGTAGTGATACCCTCCACAATTTCAAAAAGATTATTGCAAAAAACTTTATTTAAAAGGAAATACCTTTTTAAAAAAAAAAATTTTTTGAAAAAAAAAATTTCCGCGAAAAAAATTTTTGGTAAAAAAAACCCCGCGATTTTTTTCTTTTTTTTTTGTCAAAAAATATGTTCGTACTTGTTTAAATACCATTTGGTGTTCAATTATGTTCACATATGTCAACCAGAAGCCGAATTAAAGCGTTTTGTATTTTTAGGTTATGTTGAATGTACTGAAATTTTTGAGGTGTGCTTAGATTTTTGTTTATAACTTTTGAACTGCTGAACCGATATCGCTCAAATGCAATACCAAACTTCTCGGGAGAACTTCCAATAAATATGTTAAGTTTCAGTCATCTCTGTGCAATATCTTGGCCGTGACAGCATTTTCCACAGACAGGCAGACGGACATCGCTAGAATGTCTTAAAATAGAAAAAATTAATGAACCCAAAATTTTTGGTGAAAAAAAATTTGATGAAAAAAAGTTTTTGATGAAAAAATATGATAAAAAAAAAAATTATGGAAAAAAAAAATTTATGAAAATTTAAAAATTTGAGGAAAAAAAAAATAATGAAAAAAATGATGAAAAAAAAATTTGATGAAAAAAAAAATAATGAAAAAAAAAATGATGAAAAAAAAAATGATGAAAAAAAAAATTTGATGAAAAAAAATTGATGAAAAAAATTATTGGAAAAAAAATTGATGGAAAAAAAAATTTGATGAAAAAAATTAATGAAAAAAAAAAAATTTATGAAAAAAAAAAAAAAATTTGATAAAAAAAAAAGTTTGATGAAAAAAAAATTTTATGAAAAAAAAAAAAAATTGATGAAAATAAGTTTGATGAAAAAAAAAATTTTTTTTCATCAAATTTTTTTTGGTTGAAAAATAATTATGTTACTTTTTATTCACCAGCTGGTGAAAAACGGGTTTATTCACCACGAGGCGAATTATTATCCAAGTTACAAACCCAAGTTATTAAAATTTTTGGTTTTAATAAAATGAAAATAGTAATTCTTGTTTTCTTTTTCGTTAATTGTTTCTTATATAGTTAAACTGAGGTGGCGTCCTGCAACTTTTTTAAAATTGGACACCAGCCTAAAAACATTATCATGTTAAAAAATATAAAATTCTAACACAATTTTCTTTAAAAAAAAAAACTCTCAGATTCGGAACCATTTTATCTTAAGAAAACATATTCAATTTTACAACTTCATTCCAATTTGTCAAATCTATTTCGTTTACATCCTTTAAAAATTCATGTTTTATATTTTTTTCAGTATGTTGTCAATTCATCCATCCTACAGACGTGAACAATATTTCCATCAACTAAAAATGTATACAAGTCATTCATTCATGCAAACTGGTCAAGAATGTCACGTACAAATGGGTGTAAAATGTCGAACATTTTTATATACACGCTGGGCACTTTAATTGGACCTGTAAGTCAAGTGTTAACGCAAAAGAAAAAAATAAATTTAAGAAGAAATCTGATTTAAATATTTTCAACATAAAATAAAACAAATTCTTTATTATTACAGCATGATTGCGTGGATGGATTATCAGTTCTGATTTAAGAAAAAACAAGTAAGAAAGTTATAGTCGGTCAAGACCGACCATATGATACCCTACACCAGTGTTTTCCGGAAAATGGGTCCCAAGTCCAAACATGTACCGATTGGATCTGTCTTTTGTTAGATCTCTATTTAGTGTAGAAAAATCAAATTTTAGTGGAATTTGCTTATTTTTTGTCAATAGATCGATTTAACTGAATATCGGTTGAAATTTTTATGTGGGGAACTAAGTCCAAAAATGGTCCAATTATATATCGATTTGATTAGGTTACTAAAGAACACGTTTAGCACCTAAAAATAAAGTTTTTATCAAATATTTCTATTTTCATGAATTTTGAGGGAATTTATGAATATCGGGAGGGTGGTTTGCATGGGGACTACCAAAAGGACTGAACCGATTCATTTATAAATTTCAAAACGATATCTATTATAATACGGTTATTAGAGTAATTTAAGCCGAGTCCAAGGGGTGCGTTTGTATGGTGGCTAGGTCTTAACACGGACCGATTTTCTCCAATTCAATAGGCTTCGTCCTTGGGCCAAAAGATGCTTAAGTTTCAAATTTCAAGTCAATTGACTGAAAATTGCGACCTGTATCGTGCTTAAACCGATAGATGGACAGACGGACGGACAGACGGGCATCGCTAAATCGACTCAAAAAGTAATTCTGAGTCGATCTGTATACTTGAAAGTAGGTCTAGGACCAATATTTCGGGTAGTTACAAACATCAGCACAAACTCATTATACCCTGTACCACAGAGTGGTACAGGGTATAAAAATATATACAAATATGTAATTATTCAAATGGCCACGAAAGTGATTGAAATGTAGGATAAATTTAATTACATTCTTCAAGAGAAAAACGGAATAAACCGTTTTTATAACAATTTTTGGCTTACTTTATAACGACTCTCAAGTCAAAGTAGAAGCATTCCTCTTCATTGAAATTTAATCTTAAAATAAAGAATAAATTCAAAAGAAAATTCAAAATTTTAGAGACATCTACCTGAAAATAATTTTAAAAACTTTTTAAAAAATGTCTTTTTGTAATTTTAATTTCCTTGTAGTACATTTATTATTAACTCAATCTGGACGCCATCAAGCTTAAATTAAAGCTTAATAAATTACCTACACAACGTTTTCCGAAAAAATACTTAATTAATCAAGTTTTATTGAAAATATATATCTTTGTAACTAATTGTCCGGCCAAAAATGTATATGTACAGCTCGAATAAAGTGTCAACGGAATTATTATAAACCCTTAGTTGGTTTACAAAAAAATATCTTAGTACATTGGATAAATTTTAAAAACTCCCTTTACAATATTTCTTTAAATTTCAAGTAATTAATACACAAAAAAATGCTTTAAAAGAAAACCTCAAACTGCAAAAAATGTAAAAATTAAGGAGTAATAAAAAAACCCCAGCAAACAAATCTTTACAAATGAAGTCTTTAGAGAGAAAAAAGTAAAAAAAAAAATCTTTAAATGTACATCTACGACAATGAGAAATGAAAAATTTATATAAATTTTACAAAAAAAAGAAGACTCCTTTGTTCCAACAAAAAAAAAATATCCTATTCCCCATAATGGTTGGTGGTAGACAATAAAACAAAAAATTTGAAATCACTGCAAAAACGAACCTTGGAAAAATGCAACAATGTCTACGTTAGGTAAACACTTATTTCTTAAAAACTCTTAAGTTTTAAGTATCACAAAATGTTAAATGGTGTGATTAGGTCTACACAATGGAAATCTTAACAACAATATAGTGAAGAGGTGAAAAAATCAAAACTTTTTAAAATCTAATTACACAATGCAACAACCAAAATTGGAATGCAATGAAACCAAAAGCAAATGAAACTTGTCATTTTCTAAAACACAGCCCTCAAGGTTTTTTTTAGTTCAGCGCTACTTTTTTTCATGCATTTGGAGTTACTAAACTTATATTATTACAATAACATACAATAATAATTGCTTGAAAACCGTATAAGTGGCGTATGCTTAATTTTGTAATTGCCTTTAAATAACAATCATATGCAACGGTGCACAGTGGATTATTTTTAATAATTTGGAAATTTCGGTTATAGCTATCGTAATTTCGAGCTTAAGTTTGAACGCTGTTCCGCACATGTCCAATAGGGGCACCACCAGGGCCCCCTAGAGTAGAAAATGTTTGTTACACAAAAACTTTAAATGCCTTACAATCACCAACTTTAAATGCGTGTAAAAAAAATCTAGCGCTGAACTAAAAAGAAAGCCTTGTGGGTTTTGTTATGTAGAATTTCAACTCTCAGTTGATTTTGGTGTCATACCTTTCCGATACGGAAAGTTTGATTTTGTATCTCTTGAGGTTTTCACAGTGACGATTAAATTTGCCTTTTTTAGTGTGGTATTTGGCAAATGTGCCAAACGTCAAAAAATGCCAATTTAAGTGTGGCATATTTTTGCCCAACTCAAACCTTGTCTAAAAAGAAAATGCCAGAGTGCAAATAAAAACAAGTAAGAAAATTATACTCGGTCAAGACCGACCAAATAATACCCTACACCAGAGTTTCCCAGAAAATGGGTACCAAAGATGGGTTCCATGCACCGATTAGATCCATATTTAGTCAAACCTTTAATTAGTGTAAAAAACACTCACAAATCGAATTTGAGTGAAAAAGGCTTCTATTTGTTGACAATAAACCGATTTAACTCAATATCGAAGTCAAAAAATGGTCCGATGATAATCAGATTTGATAAGATTATTAAAGTACGCGTTTAACATAAACAAACAAAATTTTAATTAAATATTTTCTATTTTCATGAAATTTGAGAGATTTATGTGAAAATCGGGGAGGTGGTTTGTATGGGGGCTACAAGAAGAACTGGTCCGATTTTTTAAAATTTAGAATGGTGATTTGTGTGGATAAAACATGATTACCTTCCAAATTTCGAAATGATACCTTTTATAATGCTGTTACTAAAGTCATTTAAGTCAAAACTAAAGAGAACCTTTGTATGGTGGCTAGGTCTAAATATGGACCGATTTTTTCCAATTTCAATAGGCTTCGTCCTTGGGCCAAAAGAGGCTTAAGTTTCAAATTTTAAGTCAATTGATTAAAAATTGCGACCTGTATCGTGTTTACACCGTTAACATGGACAGACAGACGGACGGATATTGCTAAATCGAGTTAAAAAGTGATTTTGAGTCGATCGGTATACTTAAAAGTGGGTCTAGGACCAATATTTCGGGTAGTTACAAACATTAGCACAAACTCATTAT
Organism: Pegoplata infirma; assembly: GCA_963921195.1. NCBI lineage: Eukaryota > Metazoa > Arthropoda > Insecta > Diptera > Anthomyiidae > Pegoplata > Pegoplata infirma. The sequence continues at coordinate 258,708,438 of OY992536.1, read as the reverse complement.
ACCCTGTACCACAGTGTGGTGTGGGGTATAAAAATGGGTTGCAATTTTGAGTATTGATAAATTTTAAAAAGATTAAACGGAATTGGGGCGGAAACCGAAAAGTTGCAAATTTATTTAGACGAAAATCGGTGCTCGGTAAAAAAAATACTGACGGAGTTTTATAATATAATAATAGTTTTGATCACATGATCAATTATTTTTTTACTTATTCTTTCTATTTAATTACAACTCATTTCTAATAAATTTCACCTAACCGAGAACTGGTAACAATGACCGTCGTCTCGTTGTAGCGAAAAAAAACCAAGGGTTCTGGTGGGAATCGAACCCACGACCCCCACGTTGAAAGGCTAGCACGCTACCAACTAGCCTACGGGGGCCCCCCTGAGGGAGTTTTTAAAATATTGATAGAAATCTAAAATATTATTAAAAGTGTAAAACATTGATAGAAATCTAAAAAATTTTAAAGAGACCTAAAAAATAATATTAAAAGAAATCTAAGATGTTAATAAACAAGTAAAAAAAGTTAAATTCGGCCTTGCTGAATGTAATGATACCCTCCACAATTTCTAAAAGATTATTGCAAAAAAACATTATTAAAAACGAAATTATTAAAAAAAAAATTTTTTTGAAAAAAAATTTCCGCAAAGAAAAATTTTGGTGAAAAAATTCCGCGAAATTTTTTTTTTTTTTTTTTTGTAAAAAAAATTGGTTTGTACTTGTAAAAATTTCTTTCTGTGTACAATTCTGTTCACATATGCCAACCAGCAGCCAATTTAAAGCATTTTGTATTTTTAGGTTATGTTGAATATACCAAAATGTTTGAGGTGTTCTTACATTTTAGTTCATAACTTTTGAACCGCTGAACCGATTTCGCTCAAATGCAATACCAAACTACTTAGGGCAACAACAAGTAAATTTGCTAAGTCTCAGTCATATATGTTTAATAATTTGGCCGTGATCACCATTTCCACAGACGGACAGACAGACGGACATCGCTAGAATGTCTTAGAATCTATCACTGATTAATAATATATATTACATTCCATGTCAAATCGGACACTTTGGAAAAAAAAAATTTTTTTTTAGATTTTTCCAATTTGTTTACAGTTTTTAATTACCCTTCGAAAACTCTTTCGTGGTAAATTTACAGATTTTTTTGGTGAACCGTTCAAAAGATATCGAATTTTTAAAAATTGGTAGTTTGTTCCTTTACTCAAACTTCATTTACTCAGAACTTCTTCAATAATGGTCCAAATTTCAAATTTTATCTTCAAAATTTTTGTTTTTTTACGTACTTTTAAAAAAAAAAATCCCAAAAAATTCTTAAAAGCTCCCTAGTATGCGATTTTTAAGATTTAAAATTTAAATCTCATTTTTGAAAATGTTTGTACTCTTCGATTTTTTTTTTAATTTTTTTTTTGTGTAAAACTTCTATCAATTCTACAAATTTTTGGCTCAAGAGGCACAATTTTTTTAAATTTTTTTAAAAAATGTTATTATAATTTTCCAATCTTAAGATCATTTCTACTGCTCCAATGGTGCGTCATAGAGAGGTCATTTATAAGACCGACCCCATTAATTTTTACGTCTTAACATTTGTTTGGAACAAACTAATACCCTATCTCCAATTTCTAAGGGGGCTCCCACACAAAACGACATTTTTTAAATTTGCTCCAACCGCTCTAACTGCCCTAATAGTGCCCTTAGAGCAACAAAATGTATGACCGCCCCACAATATTTTTTTAGTCCAAACATTTTCTCTGAACACACCTACCCTCTATCTTTAAAAGTTAAGGCGGTCCCCATACAATTTTTTTTATTTTTTGTAAATTTGTTTTATTTAATCAGCTTTTACCGGTCCAATGGTGCGTCCGAGAAGGTTGATTAGTGAGACCGACCCCCATTTATTTTTACCCTACAACATTTTTGAAAAACATACCTACGCCCTATCACCACTCCCTAAGTAGGCTCCCATTCAAAATTACATTTTTATAAAATTTGCTGCAAATGTTATTTGTATGGGAGCCTACTTAGAATGGTAAAAATAAATTGGGGTCGGTCTCACTAATCACCCCTCTCGGACGCACCATTGGACCGGTTGGATTGGTTTGAACAACAATTTTTTGTAAACAAAGAAATTATGTTATTGTTTATTAATTAATATATTATTATGTACACCAAAGTGTATTGTAATTAATGAGATATGAAAATAATTTAAATTTTTCTTTGTTTACAAAAAAATTACTGTATTCTACTGTTTTCATTTTTTGTTTGGGTTGTTACACAGAAAAAATTTGAAACGAATTTCAATCAACAAAAGATTCAATCAATTTTTTGATTGAAATTCCTCTAATTGAAAAAATTGTTATACCAATCATCAAATTGTATGTGATTGATCGAAAATTTTTTCAATCAAAAATTTTTTCGACTTTGATAAAAAATTTGATCAAATTTTTATTTATAGTCAATCAAAATAATGATTGACTTAACAAATGAATTCTAAACTTATGACAAAATTATCAAAAAATTCATCTTTTTTGCTTTTCAATATGTTGGCAACAATAAAAAAAAGTAGAACCCGATTATTTTGTATATTTTCTAATTAATCTATTCTAATAAATTAAAGCGAAAAAAAATCTGGTATACTGAAAATTTGTAATTCGACAGTTTAAAAAAATAACAAAAATTTTAATCAAAACATTGATTGACTCATTTAAATTTTGTTGATCAATAAATTTAAATGGAATTTTTTTTATACAAACCTTAATTATTAATAGATATCGAAAAAACTTAAGAAATCTTATGGTGATTTCTTTTCTGAAAAAAAATGTTTGCCTTTTTAGGGTATACATTTTTAAAATGTTTAACTCCCACCTTCAAAAATATGCATTTTATTTGACTGGAATAAAACACAACATACAGCAATCTTCTGTCCTGTATTTTTTAACAGCTGTTTTGAGAAAACAACACAGAAAATGTCAGCTGTTGTATAAGGCAATTTTAACCCCGTGATTTTACGGGGCAAAAGTGCAACTTTTTTACACTTTATATGGCAGACATTTTTGGAAAAAAACACGATATCCCTTATAAGGGTTGACATTTTTTTTTAGAAAAGAACACAAAAATATATTTTTTGGGGCAAAATGCAAAAAAAAGACACATTTTTTTTTTAGAAAAGAACACACCATTAAGTAGTGACAGAACTCAAAAATATTGACAGAAATTAATAATATTGACAGAAATCAAAATTGATGAAAGAAATCATAACCACTGGCTAATTTAATGATTTCAAGACCTTTTTTCTAATTTTTTGAAAATATATTGAATGTGTAAGTAACAAACAATCCCATTAAATTATGTAGCACCCTACAAAAAAGAAATACGGATGAATAGCATAACATTGTACTAATGAAGTTTATTTTATTTGTTGGCGTACAATGGTAGAAAAAATCCTAAAAAAAAATCATCTAACAATTTTTTTTTTTCAACTTAAATGATTCTGTTTTTGCCTGTACTGACTACCATTACAATTCTTAAGGGTTGAATAATGGAGGAGAATTAAAAAAAAATTGAAACGTAACTGCAGGATAAAAACAGCAATTTTTTTACTTAAAGCGCATATTAAAAGTCATTGGCCTTTATTACTCTTTTCTAACGTGATGGGGAAATACCGAATGAACAAAGTGATGACGTTTGTAGTACCATAATTGCTATCTTTGGTGTAGACAAAATGTAGATTTTTGGGGAAAGAGTTTTTTTTTTTTAAATGTCGTTTTTTTATTACATAACAACCACAGAGTACATATTTCGCTTTGCTGCAAAAGAACTTACAGAAAAAAAAATGTTGAATTTGCGGTTAAAATCTTGAAATTTTGCCATAATTTTCCATTAAGACCAACCACTTCATTCGTACAACCATTTTTAAGGTGTAGATTTTCAAAGGATTTTTTATGTTCTTGTTGAAAGAATTTTACTTGTTATATGTATAACCTGACCAACTGTTTTTGGCTGAAAAGCGGGATGGAATGGTTAAAAAAGCGGGATTTTGACCTAAAAAGCGGGACTTTTTTATATACTTCAATTAGCTATAGGGGATATATATTAGTTTGTCATTCCGTTTGTAACTGATCGGAAATAGGTCCTAGGCCCCTATAAAGTATATAAATTAATGATGATTAAATCGAATCGAGATAGCGATGTCCTTTCGTCTATCTGACTGTATGTCTGTTGAAAATATACTTGCTTTCGAAAGATAACTCTGAAGCATATAAAGCTTTTTATTTCAAACGTACCAAGAAAAAAATTAATGAATCAAAGTCATACTTACGGATCTTATTGTCCTATATGGAAACCGTGGAAAAAAAGTTTAAGCTTTTCGGAAAAATGGGCCAGATGGGCGTGGTCAAACATGTTAAAATTGAGCAATTCGCTTTATATAATTTTTTCGACTTTTTCGAAATGCATTTATTTTATATTTTGTTTATGCTAACGATTGGCACTATCTGTTTTTGGACAAAACTCCGAACTAAGTCTGAATTTAAAAATTTTAACCTAAAAATCAATGTAGCAATAAACATGCCATTGCTTTTTTTTTAATTAATTGAAACTCCATTAAATTCTCTCGAAAATGTCACATTTTTAGAAGGCAGTTATTTTTAGTTTTTGAGAAAAATTTCGAAACACATTTATTTATAGAGTTTTATATGGGCTATCGATTGGCATTATTTGTTTCTGGAAAAAACCCGGTTCTATGTCGAAATTGTCCAAATTTAACGTTAAAATTGATGTAGCAAAAAAAACACCATTTTATTTTTTAATTTTAAATAAAAGTTCTTTAAATTCTCTAGAAAATGTAAAATTTTCAAAGAGCAATTAATTTTTGTTTTAAAGAAAATGACTTTGAACTTCAAGTTTCGTAAAATTTGGTAAAATTGAGCAATTTTCGCATGACATCGCTTTTCAACAATTTTGAAGTTTCCGAAACAAAACTATTTAATAGAGTTTTGTACGGGCTATAGATGGGCACTATTTGTTTTTGGGAAAAATTCAGAACTGGTTCTGAACTTTTCAAATATTGGATTAATTTTTTTTTTTGATTATTTTTAATATATTTAAATAAAAGTTCATTATGTTCTTTACAAAATGTCAAAATTTAAAACAGCAGTTTTTGAGAAAAATTAAAGAAAGTAAGTTAAAAAAAGTAAAACTGCACAGAAAAAAATAACAAGGAACATTTTTTAATTAAAAGTTTTAATAGAATTCAAAATTTGATATGATTAAAATGTTTAATTGTTTTGTATGTAAACATCTCTGATTTTTTTGCATGCTTCTTCTTACACATGCAATACAAAACAGAAAAAGTGAAAATTTATTTTTATAAGATTAAATTAATGAAAATGCGTTTTTATCAAATTTATATCTGAATCGGTATTAATTTTGTTATTTAAAAAGAACGAGAACAATTGAAATTGAATAAATAAATGAAAAAAGTGAATATTAGTATAAAAATAAAACAAAGAAGCTCCACAAGAAGATCTTGGTAAACGGCAAACAACAACGGAGGAAAATGACACAAAAATCTAATCAAACACATTTTTGATGCTTTAAATATTTATTTATTATATTTAATAAGTTTTTATTTTGTTAATAATAAACACATTTTTGTTTTTAATTCATATTTGTTTTTTTTTTTTTTAAGTGGGCGTAATTCTGTACTGATTTTGAGCAATAATTTTTATTAATTTGTTTAATACTATTAATTATATTTTTAATTATTTTCAGTTTTAAATTTTTATTAAATTTTTTAATTACTATTATCATTTTATTAATTAGAGCAAATCTAATTAACATTTTAATCGATATGAGCAATTTTTAATCAAAACTCATTTTTTATTTTTTTGTGTGTGGAGTGTTTTTTTAAAAAAATATATTTTTATAAAAAATTTGAACAATTCAGAACCAGTTCTGATATCCCGATACAAAACAATTTAATTAATGTGTTTGGAAACTACAGAAATGTTTAGTTACAGTAGAAAAAAATAAATATAAAGCGATGTCATGCAAAAATTGCTCAATTTTACCATATTCTACGATACCTGGAAGTTTAAAGTCATTTTCTTTAAAACAAAAATTAATTGCTCTATGAAAATTTTACACTTTCTAGAGAATTTAAAGAACTTTCATTTTAAATTAAAAATGAGATGGCGTTTTTTTTTTGCTACATCAATTTTAACGGTTAATTTGGCAATTTCGACATCGTTCCGATTTTTTTCTAGAAACAAATATAGCCAATCGATAGCCCATATAAAACTCTATAAATGTGTTTCGAAAATTTCAGAATTGTTGAGTTACTGTAGAAACAATATATATAAAGCGATGTCATGCAAAAATTTTTTAATTTGGCCACACCTAAAAACCATTTATGGCCACGCCTAAAAATTTAATTTTTTTTTAGAATTCTAAAAAATAATACAAAAAAAATATATATTATTTTTTTTTTGTCAAAAATTAACATTTAAAAAGTTTTTGGAAATTTTTCCGAATTCCAACACGATTTAAGAATTTCCTTTAATTTTTTTTTTTTAACACGGTAAAAAATTCTAAATTTTACCAAATTTTTATGATCAAAAATTAATTTAAAAAAAACTCAAAATACTGTTTGAAAAATTATAAATTCTAATTTGCTATTCTAAAAGTCAAAAAGCGGGATAAAGCGGGACTTTTGCTTAAAAAGCGGGATGTAAAATCAAGGCGGGATGGGACATCAAAAAGCGGGATAATCCCGCTAAAAGCGGGATGGTTGGTCAGGTTATATATGTATGTATTGGATAGATACAAAAATAACAACAACAAAAATATAAAAAAATGCAGGAAGGATATTGGTAGTGCTTGTGATAGTAGAGTTTTAGTTTCTGCTGCTGCTGCTCCTTTTTAGAGAACATTATATAAAAAATTCAATTAAATTGATGAGATAAAATAAGGAAAATAAAAACAAATGGCGTTTTTATGATAAACAAGAAATTGCAATTGGAATTAAAATTTAAACCTTAAAAATTTAAAAAAATATTTTAACTTCCCGGTGAAAAATGTTTAGCCATGTATAACTAACATATCCCGACCTCATGGGTCCAGACCATTGTTGCCATTTTAGCCATTTTCCGGCTAGATTTAGCTCCTTTTGAACTCGTTAAGCCGGAGAAAAATGCATTTAGCTCTTAGCCATTTTCGAAATTATTTTAGCAGTTTTTTAGCCATTTTTGAGTTTTTTAATTTAAAAGTAATTTTTAGTGTTTTTTATACTAAAAGATAGAATAAATTGGTTGTTTTTTTAGTACAGATCAAGCACAGGCTCCAATTCTATTTAGTCTAAAGGTTTAAGTTAAAAAATGTGGAAGAAATTTTAATTTATAAAAATTACAGACATTTCTGGTATTCCCATACCGGTTTCAAACACTCCAGTTATAGTGTTATCATAAGTAGGATTTTTAATATCGGTTTGTTTTGTTAGTAGGTATTTGTTTTTCACAAATGTGTATGAATTTTAATTAGTTCCAGTCTGGAATCGAACAACGGATATTTTTGTCATATTCATACCATTAACATTATACTAAATCTTCGACGATCTAGCGATGCCAGTTTCCTTGTTAAAAATACACTAACGTTCGAAACTCAACTTAAAGACTGGTAGCTGAATCTTGGCATATATATTTTTGTCTTTCTTCACGTCAGGTTTCAGCGAAAGCGGTTCCTGGAGTAAAAAGTTTTACCTAGAATTCACGTGTTGCAAATGCGCCAACTTCCAAAAGAAAGCCAAAAATAAATATACGCAGTGCAGCGTTTTTTTACTTTAAAAAATTAAATAAAAAAATTGTTCGCACTCAAAAAAAAAAAAATTATAATTTGCAACAAAAAATTTTACCACATATTTTAAAAAAAAAAATAACTAAAAAAAAATTGTTTTTGCATTTAAAAAATGGTAAATCATTGGAAAACTGTTTTGAACTCTAGTTTTTATCTAGAATAAGTCAAAACCGTTCCAAATATATAACATAAGATCTTTTTATTTAATTTTATGTGTAAAACTTAAACGAAAATGTTAGCCTTTTTTTAGCCATTTTTTAGCCGTTTTTTAGCCGTTTTTTCGAATGAATTTAGCCGTTTTTGACTACCAAGTTCTGGCAACACTGGTTCAGACCCCCTTCGGCCCAAACACAGTTGGGTTTATTAAGTATAGTCAAAGATTTTGATCCAGAAATGTTTAGCGTTTCGATTTATCTTGCTTGAGATACGGTAATTAAGGGGCCAAAATGGGACTTGAGAATCTTAAAATCGGGGAAGCTTAAAAACTGTTACTCGAAGAGTTTTCGGGTATTTGGCGTTTGTGTTTTACGTGATAACAGATACAAAAATGCATTTGGACTTTTTGTCATGTCGGCAATATTTATGTTAATAGTTTCGGGAATTCCAATATTTTTAAATTAAAAGTTAGAAGTCATTAGGGATTTTTTCTTTAACTTTTGATTTTTCCCAGTGTCTATGCAATTTTTTATTTTACTAGACCTAAAAATTTTGTTGTGCAAATTTGTGTTCTCCTTATATTTCAATCTTTTCCAGCAAAACACAAAGTCAGTACATATAAGAGATTATTTTAATGTTGGTTTGGTAGATGCTTCATCGCTTGGTAAGATGTTATAAGACGGTTACGTTTTGAAACCAAAAATTAAGAGTTTTTAAATTTTCGAGGTTTTTTGATCAGGGATTTCGGCCCCCTCTATAAACCCGAGTAAAAATAAACATATATAACAATATATAACTTGATACAAACATAATAAATCATATATGATTATTAGACTGCCCAGAAAAAAAGCGAAGTTTTTATTTTCTTGGGGGATACCTGCAAATTTTGTTCATTTTTGTGCAAAAAAATTTCGGTTTTTTTTTGGGATTTTTAAAATAATATCTAGAGGTCGCGATCTCGCGTTTTATAACGATTTATTTTTTTTTGAGTTTTTTATTATTTTAAATTGTTAAATATGATTAATATGATAAAATATTAATAATTTCAGACAAAAAAAAAATTAAATTAAAAATTAAATATCGCTCATTCCATGAGATGTCTCCCAGCATCTAATCAAATGTTCCTTAATTTATTTGAAATTTTGCACACATGAACACTATGAAGCTATTAAAATAAATCAGTTGTTAGTTCCGAGAAAATGCGTGAATTCGCGAATATATTCGCGTTCGCGAATTCGTGGATTTTCGCGAAACTAAAAACGAATTTATTTTAATTGCTCCATAGTGTACCTGTGTGCGAAATTTCAAATAAATTAAAGAACATTTGATTAGATGCTGGGAGACATCTCATGGAATGAGCGATATTTAATTTTTAATTTATTTTTTTTTTGTCTGAAATTATTAATATTTTATCATATTAATCATATTTAACAATTTAAAATAATAAAAAACTCAAAAAAAAATAAATCGTTATAAAACGCGAGATCGCGACCTCTAGATATTATTTTAAAAATCCCAAAAAAAAACCGAAATTTTTTTGCACAAAAAGGAACAAAATTCGCAGGTATCCCCCAAGAAAATAACAACTTTGTTTTTTTCTGGGCAGTCTAATGATTATACATCGCGTGGGATATTTTCTAAATTTTTTAACTGCAGTCATATGTAGTTATATATAATTTAATCACGATTCGGATTAAAAGGTATACGGTTGATATAAATATATGAAATAATATGAGGGTCAATACAAAATTTGTTTTTCTGTATAATTTAATATAAAATTATATATATTTTATTCTGTTTCATATATAACAATATAAATGTTTCAAATTAACCAAAAATTTTCTAAGATTTTTAGGCAAAGTATAAGAAACTTTTAAATGTTCCTAAACATTTCCTTGTTAGGGTTATGTATATCACCTATCTGGTTCGAAGCGTACCCAAACAATTTTTTTGTTTTAGAAAATTATATGTTTGGTGAATGTATCGTTGACCTGTGGTGTAACTCAGCCAAACCAAAACACACCAAGATTTTATATGTTTTTATGCAATTAGATCTAATTGGATCCACTGAAATATGGAAATGTCTGGTCAAAACTCGGATGAAATCGAATCATATTTTATACAAGTTGATCTTTTTTAATGCAAAAACATCCACCATTATTCGGATTAAATTGCGTATAAATATATATTGTGTTATATATCATTATATATTGCATCATATAAAAATTTTTACTCGGGAAATGAACAAAGATGAACTAGAGTTGGTAGCTGTTGTAATTCTTAACATTTTGGAATTAATCCCGTTAATGTGCCACGAATAGTTAAGGAGTTTCAGCAGATCAAAGTTCGCAAGAAAAAACGTAATTTTTTTAAAATACCAGTTTTTCGCGAGGCACATTCGCGGTTTCATTCGAAATTTGGTGGACTCTTGCGTAAACCGAGTTTTTTGTGAGTTTACATAAAAAAATCACTGGCGGGTTTATAAAAAATAAATTGCAAAAATTTTATGGCATTTTTGAAAATTGTGCGAAATTTGCAAATCTGTTTCCAATTTTTTTTTGTAGCAATTAATGCATCATGTTCATTTTAATACACCAAAAGACGTGCCTTAACGAGTAGAACTGATTTGCTTTTTGACTTTTTACTTTAAGCCATTCTGAGCGGAAAGCGCGATGATTTTATCTAAACCTGTTTTGATCTGGCACATCCAAGGCTTTACACGAAATCGGATGAAATTTTTTTTAAATGAAAGCCCACTTGATGTGTCATCATAAAATCACAGGCGGGTTAAAAAATTTTGATGATTATAGATTTTTTGGACCATATTAAATTTTCTTGTTATAAAAAAGCATCACCGATTTTTTTTTAACTACTGGTACAATGATACGATTTTCCGTGATTTTCTTCAGTAATACCAACGCGTATTGCCTAAATATGTTATAAAAAATTGTGAAACTTTTCTTTTATCGCGAATTAATCGTGATTTTAGGTACTTAGATATTTTTTTTTTAAAGTCGTTTGGTCATTAAAGGATTAAATGCTAAATCTTAAAACCGCCATAACTTTTGACCCCCTTGCGCGATTTAATTGACGCGAACGAATTTCTTATTCTTAAATAGCATCTAATATTTATGCCAACTTTCATCGATGTGCCATCAAAACAAAAATCACATCTTTTTTAACTCAAAATTTAAGTCTAAAACGGAACTCCTCATATATGGAAAAATGTCTTAGAATCTGAGAATTTTTCTATATGAAAAAATTCCTCAGAATCTAAAATTTTTTCTATATGGAAAAATTTCTCAGAATCTAAATTTTTTTCTATATGGAAAAATTTTTCAGAATCTAAAAATTTTTCTATATGGAAAAATGTTTCAGAATCTGTGAATTTTTCTATATGGAAAAAAGTCTTAAAATCTGAAAAAAATTTTTATATGGAAAAATGTCTCAGAATCTGAGAATTTTTCAATATGAAAAAATGACTCAGAATCTGAGAATTTTTCTATGGGGAAAAATGATTCAGAATCTGAGAATTTTTCTATATGGAAAAATGTCTCAGACTTTGAGAATGTTTCTATATGGAAAAATTTTTCAGAATCTGAGAATTTTTCTGTATGGAAAAATGTTTTAGAATCTAAGAATTTTTCTATATGGAAAAATGTCTCAGAATCTGAAAATTTTTTAAAATGGAAAAATGTCTCAGAATCTGATCATTTCTATATGGAAAAATAACTCAGAATCTGAGAATTTTTCTATATGAAAAAATGTCTCAGAATCTGAGAATTTTTCTATATGGAAAAATGTCTCAGAATCTCAGAATTGTTCTATATGGAAAAATGTCTCAGAATCTGAGAATTTTTCTATATGAAAAATGTCTCAGAATCTGAGAATTTTTTTAATGAACAAATGTCTCAGAATCTGAGAATGTTTCTATATGAAAAAATTCCTCAGAATCTGAAAATTTTTTAATATGGAAAAATGTCTTAGAATCTGATCATTTCTATATGGAAAAATGTCTCAGAATCTGAGAATTTTTCTATATGAAAAAATGTTTCAGAATCTGAGAATTTTTCTATATGGAAAAATGCCTCAGAATCGGAGAATTTTTCTATATGAAAAAATGTCTCAGAATCTGAGAATTTTTCCATATGAAAAAATGTCTCAGAATCTGAGAATTTTATTTATAAGGAAAAATGTCTCAGAATTTGAGAATTTTTTTAAACCGAATCATATCTTTGAATCTGCGATTTTTTCCTAATCTTAAAATTTTTCTATGTGGAAAAATGTCTAAGAATTTGAGAATTTTTTTATATGAAAAAATTTCTCAGAGTCTGGCATTTTTTTTTTATGGAAAAATGTCTCAGGGTCTGGAATTTTTTTTTATATGTCTCAGAATCTGAGAATTTTTTTATACGGAAAAATGTCTAAAAATATAAGAATTTTTATATACGGTAAATGGCCTCAGAAAAAAAGTTTTTTTAAACGGACAAAATTCTTCGAATCTGAGAATTTTTCTATGTCTCAGAATCTGACAATTTTTCTATGTCTCAGAATCTGAGAATTTTTTGGTAAAAAAAATCCTCAGAATCTAAGAAATTTTCTATAGGAAAAATGTTTCGGAGTCAAAGGAATTTTTCCTTTTAAAAAAAAATGTCTAATTGTAAGAATTATAAATTTTTTTTAACTCACAAAATATCTAAAATAAAGTGTATGCCCTTATTCCCTTGAAAATTGAAAAGATTATCTAATGATCGCAAACAATTCCATTATATAGTTTTAGTATTTGAAAGTAAGACATGCTTATAATTTTGTATAAAGGTCATGATCATCCCAATTACCATTACCATATCCAACAACATTATTGTTGGCTATTATCGTCATTAACAATATTATCATCATCATTATATAATTTATTTTACAAAAAAACACAACAACAAAAAAAGCGTGATGTTATTTCTTCCAGAGCTTCTCCCGTCTCTGCCAACAATTCCATTCTTCAAACACTTTCGTTTAAAAAAAAAATATACAGTGACCGGCAAAAGTCGATGTACGATTACATAGTAGATGTAATTCGTTAACGACAAAGTGGAAAATAATATTCCTTATTATTAACCAACAACTAGTTTTGTAAAAACTACTGTGTAGTTAATTTATCGAGCTTTAATTTAAGCTAAATGGCATCTAGATTGAGGAAATATTAAATGTGCCAAGATAAATGGAAATTGTCGAAATGGAAATTAAATTATTGAAAGATTTTTTTTAGAAAATTTTTTAGAAATATTTTCAAGTCGAATTTTGCCAAGCTCAAAAGTCGTACGTAGACTTTTGTTGGTCACTGTATATATTTTTACTTTGTTTACATATTAATTCAAAATGTATTTTTTTATTTTTTGTAGAATACAAAATATATTCATGATCATTGATGGTGATCATTCATATTATTACGTCTTGGTTTGGTTTCGATTGGGTTTTGTGAATTGTTTTGTATTGTTTTCAATTTTATTATTAGATGGTTATGAGGAAAAATAAATAAAAAATAAAAAATGAAAAAAATATTTTAGCATAAGGCATTCAGTTTTATTTTGTACAATTTATAAACACTTTGGAATTTATACAAAAAGATTGACATGATGATAATAATTGTCTAAACACTAATCGTGCTAATGGAATTTGATTAATTGAAAGAGGAAAAAACTACTTTAATGGTAAATTTTGTATGGATTAACAAAACAAATAAATGTACTATTTATATCTATCAAAAAGGTCACTTATATGTATTTTGAAAAGGTTTTAAGATTTCTTAAGAAATTGCTAGGAACAGTAGTACGTTCCACAGAAAGGTATTTTTTTTTAATGTACTTATCAGAAAAAAAAAAAAACAAGTAAAAAAGTTAAATTCGGCCTTGCCGAATGTAGTGATACCCTTCACAATTTCAAAAAGATTATTGCAAAAAACTTTATTTAAAAGGAAATTACTTTTGAAAAAAAAAAAAACATTTTTCGAAAAAAAATTTCCGGGAAAAGAAATCCGCGATTTTTGTCAAAAAATATGTTCGTACTTGTTTAAATACCATTTGGTGTTCAATTATGTTCAAATATGTCAACCAGCAGGCGAATTAAAGCATTTTGGATTTTTAGGTTATGTTGAATGTACTGAAATTTTTGAGGTGTACTACATTTTCGTTCATAACTTTTGAACCGCTGAACCGATATCGCTCAAATGCAATACCAAACTTCTCGGGAGAACTTCTAATAAATATGTTAAGTTTCAGTCATCTCTGTCCAATATTTTGTCCGTGATCACCATTTCCACAGACAGACGGACATCGCTAGAATGTCTTAGAATCGATCACTGATCAATAATATATATACTTTATGAGGTCCCAGACCGATATTTCGATGAGTTACAAACGGAATGACAAACTTATATATACCCTCTATCACTAAGTGGAGGGTATAAAAAATAAGTCATATAAAAGTTAAATTCACACAAAAAATTATTGGCTAAAAATTTTCAATTAAATCTATTAATCAACAAAATTTAAATGAGTCAATCAATGTTTTGAATAGATTAATTCAAAAATATACAAAATAAACGGGTTTTATTTTTTATACCCTACACCACTCTGTGGTACAGGGTATAATGAGTTTGTGCTGATGTTTGTAACTACCCGAAATATTGGTCCTAGACCTACCTTCAAGTATACCGATCGACTCAGAATTACTTTTTGAGTCGATTTAGCGATGTCCATCCGTCCGTCCGTCCGTATGTCCATCTATCGGTTTAAGCACGATACAGGTCGTAATTTTCAATCGATTGGCCTAAAATTTGAAACTTAAGCATGTTTTGGCCCAAGGACGAAGCCTATTGAAATTAAAGAAAATCGGTCCATGTTAAGACCCCCCATACAAACGCCCCCTTTGGACTAAGCTTAAATGACTCTAATAACCGTATTATAATAGATATCGCTTTAAAATTTAACAGGTAATCAAATTTTGTATGCACTAATCAGCATTCCAAATTTCAAAGGAATCGGGCCAGTCCTTCTGGTAGTCCCCATACAAACCACCCTCCCGATATTCACATAATTCCCTTAAAAATTCATAAAAATGGAAATATTTGATAAAAATTTTATTTTTAGGTGTTAAACGTGTACTTTAGTAACCTAATCAAATCGGAATATAATTGGACCATTTTTGGACTTAGTCCCCCATATAAAAATTTCGACCGATATTCAGTTAAATCAGACCGATGACAAAAAATAAACCAATTCCACTAAAATTTGATCTGTGTGTGTTTTCTACACTAAATAAAGATCTAACAAAAGACAAATCCAATCGGTCCATGTTCGGACTTGGGACCCACTTTCCGGAAAACACTGGTGTAGGTCGGTCTTGACCGACTATAACTTTCTTACTTGTTTTTTGTTGGCAACATATTGAAAAGCAAAAAAGATGAATTTTTTGATAATTTTGTCAAAAGCTTACAATTCATTTGTTAAATCAATCATTATTTTGATTGACTATAAATAAAAAATTTATAAAATTTTTGATCAAAATCGAAAAAAATGTTTGATTCAAAAAATGTTCAATCAATCACCTACAATTTGATGGTTGGTATAACAATTTTTTTAATTGAAGGAATTTCAATTAAAAAATTGATTGAATCCTCGTTTTTATTGATTGAAATTCGTTTACAATTTTTTCTGTGTATGGAAAAGTTGGAAATATGCACAAAATATGCATTTAAAACCAAAATATGCAAAAATATGCATTTTCACCAAAATATGCAAAAATATGCAAAAACATAATGCCTTTGACTCCGTTTCGGATTCCATCACTAGGATCCTCGGGAATTACCCGAACAGTGAAATTGTTGTTGCTGGCGATTTCAATGTCCACAATTCTACCTGGCTACACCATTCCAGCCACACGTCTCCCGAGGGCCAATACGCTGAGCTTTTCGCTGCACACAATCACCTCGTGCAACTGGTGAATGATCCAACACATATTCCGTGTGTTGAAGGGCAGTTTCAAAATACGCTCGACCTTTTCCTCACTTCGCACCCGAACAAGTACGAAGTTGAGATACTTGCGCCTCTCTGCAACTCAGATCACCTTATCATTTCTGCATCCTTTTCATATTCGGCATTTTACAGTGTTTCGCAAACGACGCCTAAACGCTCGATATTTGTCTATGAAAAGGCTCGTTGGGCTGAGCTCAACGAATTTTTTCGGCATTTCAACTGGAAGCTTTGTTTTCTTGATGAAAATGTCAACGCTGCTGCAGAAATGATTGTTAATGTAATAACGCTAGGAATGAAGTCATTTATTCCATCTACTTAAGCGTATTTCGGTAAAACCAATACACAAGTGTTGGTTTAATCAGACGTGCAAAAATACAGTCAGATCTAGAGAGGAAGCGTTCAATAACTGGCGGAACGACAAAACCCCAATTACTGACCAGCGACGCAAACAGGCGAGAAGTGAATGTGCCAGGGTACTCAGACGTGAAAAACTTCTATACGAACAGCGTCTGCGTGCTAAGGTTCTTGCTGCCCCGCGGGGTAGTAAAACCTTTTGGTCATTTGTTAAAAGGGTAAAGAATAGAGTCCGACCGAAACCAGTTTTCGAGGCCGAACCGAAACCGAACCGAATATTCGGCCGATAAAGTAATATTCGGCCGAAACCGAACCGAAACCGAAACTTAAAAAAAAAATTACCGCCTGGCATGAATAAAATTATTAGAAAGTTGTTAAAGATAAATAATAGTTGTTAAAGATAAAGCATATAATGCTTTTAAACCATAGCAATGTTGTATTTTTGAAAAAAAAATATGTTTTTTAAAAAACTTACAAAAAAATTTTATATTTCGTTTGAAGATTAGGAGAAAATAATTTTTGAACTGAAACAGTTTTACATTTATTGCATAAACTTGTAACATTTTCTTCAATTGAACTGAATCAAATGTAATGAAATACGAAATCAAAAAATTCCGCGACTTTTTTACATATTTTTTAAAATACCAAAAAGTTTCGGTTTCGGCTAATATTCGGCCAAAATTTTGCCGAATACCGAATAGTGGCCGAAACCCCATTATTCGGCCGAAACCGAGACCGAAACCGAATATTCGGTCGGACTCTAGTAAAGAATAATGCTAGTTCGTCTATTCCAACCATTATAATGAATAATCAAATATTCACTGACCCGGTTGATAAAGCTAATCTTTTCGCTGAAATTTTTGCAAGGAATTCATACTTGCCGATTCGCAATCAACCACTGCCCGCGCTCGAAAGAGTATCCTATACTATGCCCAAGATATTTTTTCGGGCGCGTGCAGTAAAGGGTTCTTGAAGACCTCAACGTAAACAAGTCCCCGGGGCCAGATGGAGTTACAGCACTGGTGCTGAAACAGTGTTCTTCGACGCTCGCTCGTCCATTGGCCAAACTTTTCAGCTTTTCTTATCGTGTGGGAGTCTTCCCCTCTTGCTGGAAGGTGGCAAATGTTCAGCGTATCCCTAAAAAGGGTGAGGCTACTAACCCTGGCAATTACCGCCCAATTGCAATTTGTTCTGCGCTCTCGAAGGTTTTGGAGAGCATGTTGAATTTCCATCTTGTGAACTATCTGGAATCCAATTCACTTCTTTGTGATCGACAGTATGGCTTTCGTAGAAGTCGTTCTACGGGGGACCTGTTAGCGTTCCTTACGGAACGTTGTAGTCGATCCATACACCAATTTGGAGAAAGTAAAGTTGTGGCTCTAGATATTTCTAAGGCATTTGATCGTGTGTGGCATGGCGCCCTCGTATCAAAACTTAATGCATTTGGTGTCGGTGTTGACTTCTCTCGATTTATATCGAGCTTTCTCGGAAACCGCACTATACGTGTTGTTATGGATGGAGTTTCATCCGACGAGTTTCAGCTTAATTCAGGGGTACCTCAAGGCTCCGTTCTTTCTCCTACTCTTTTTTTTATTTTTCTTAATGACCTTCTCAGTCAAACTTTCAATCCTATATATTCTTATGCAGATGACAGCAACATTTGTCATTCATTTTCTTTTAATCATAGGCCAAGCCTTATCGAGGTTGAAGCCATGAGACAGAATATGAATGACACACTTAATCATGACCTGTCTACAATCTCCGAGTGGGGTACTGCGAATAAGGTAGATTTTAATGCTCGCAAGACCCAATGTTGTATGTGGACCCATAGACGATCTGTGGAATCAATGTCATCTGTATCCATGGGTGGTATAGATATTGAAGAATCAGATACTCTTGATGTTCTGGGCATGAAAATACAATGTGATGTTCGTTGGAACCAACATGTTTTTCAAGTGTCGAAAGAAGCATTCAAGTGCCTTGGTTTCTTGAAACGGTGCAAGAATTACTTCACTCCGTCTGATCTTCTTACTATCTATACCGCCTATATCCGACCGAAGTTGAAATACAACTCCCATATCTGGGCAGGGGCTTCAAGGTCTATTTTGAAGCTTCTGGACCGGGTGCAAAGGAGTGCTTATCAATGACAGTAGGGTATCCAACTCTATTGATTCGTTGGAGCATCGTCGGAATGTGGGTTGTGCATCATTGTTCTACCGATATTATCATGGTAAGTGCTCTGCTGAAATGGGTGAACTTATTCCCGAGACTCGGGTGTACGTTCGTAACACTCGTCAATCCAGTAGATCACAGAGGAAATTCGTTTCTCAGTCGAACAAATCGTATGTGGAATTCACTCCCCGCAGAAGTCTTCACAGTCAGCTACGATCTGGAAAAGTTTAAAATAAATGTCCATAAACACTACTCACTCTATCCTCCTCCCCATAACCTATTTTCCTAATACCAACACAATGCACTGCATTAGTAGGGGGCATCCCCTGAGTGTTGGCTCAAAGTAAAAAAAAAAACATGCAGTTGCATGGAAATCACATCTCTATTAATCAGTAATCGATTCTAAGACATTTTAGCAGAAAAATCTTGTAAAATTACAAAATTATTGGAAAAAAAACTTGTAAAATTACTAGGAATTCTCGAAAAATAGGAGGTAGCAAAAAATTCAGTAAAGTTACGAAACCTCCTTGTAAATTTTATCGTGTCAAAAAATTTTTAAATTTACAATTTTATTGGTAAAAACCTTGTAAAATTACAAAATTATTGGTAAAAAGCTTGTAAAATTACAAGGGATTTTTGTCAAATAGGAGGTACCCAGCAAAAAAAATTCGAAGTAGTTCAAAACGAAGTAGACTTAAACTACATAAAAAGTAGCAATTAGTGAATATTTTTTGTTGCAAAAAAAGTAGTTTAAAATAACATCCAAATATGTCAATAAGAAGGACAATAATATGGGTTCTACTACTTTAGAACACTACAGTCGGAATGAGTTTTTTTTTTTTAATATTTTTCTAACGTAATGAAAAGAACATATTTATTTAATAGAGTTTTAGTCTAAACTATAGTTTTATATATAATTGAAAGGCAAAAAGTTAATATTTGATAGGTTACAATTCCAGGAATTAAAACATTTTTTTATTTTTAATTTGTTTAATCTTAAATTTGGTGTAAACTGATTTTATTTTTTTACCTTTTAACTACAGTATAGGTGGAACTAGAGTTGTCAACTATTCGGCATATTTTAAAAACCGGTTTTCGAATAGTTAAAAAAACCGCCGTTTTTTAAAAACCGGTTTTCGGTTGTTTTATTTGAAAACCGGTTCGAATAACCGGTTTTTCGGGTTTTTTAATAAAAATTGTTAAAAACATAAAATAAATTGGTTTTAATTTGTTTTTAACAAAAAAAAGAGAAAAAATAATTGTAAATTCATTCTTATTAAATAAATCAAATTCAACCCAGTTGGCAACGTCCTCGAGCCATCCTCAGTGACGGAGCGGTGACATGTCAGAGTCACACCTGACATCCACAAGACATCTCTATGTACTGGGTTGAGGAAAGTTTCATACAAATTTTCAAAATGTCCTCACTCAAAGTCAGCGGTGGTCAGGGCTGACCTTCTGGGGACATGTCACCTAAGACTTCTTTGGGGAAATGTCTGACATAGGTCATGCGAAAATAAAAAAAAATTTCGTATTTCCTTTAGTTTTTACTTTTATCCATTTTCCTTTATAAATTATCTTTCTCATATTTAGAAAAAAACTTTTCGCCTTTTTTAGTCCCAACTGGATTTGAACCTGGAACCTCCAGTTTATTAGTCCCACACCTAACTGCTTGTTCCAAACGTTATTTTTAAAATTGTTTGTCTATTTATTACTTTTATTCTACTTGTTAGATTTTGATTTTATTTTAAATAAATCGATAATATTGCCATCTTTTTCTTGAAAATTGAAGAGTTGCCCAGATTTAAAATTCTAATGAAATATACTGCTATTCTAAAGACATTTCCTTTTAGACGTCTTAGAGGAATTGTCCACACTCTTAAAGCAAACATTCAGTGCTGGCAATGTTAGGACATGTCATCAAGGATTACCTATGATTTGTCAGAACCTGAAGACATTTCCTCAAGGAATCACTGTGGAAATTTCCTTAGTGACACATTTTCCAACTGGGAAAGCTTAAAACAACAAAATATACATATTTTTTATGTAAGTTAATAAAATGTTTTTAATTTATAGTAATAGAAATTATAGGGTCAGTCACTATAAAATGGAACTATGTTCTTTTTAAAAGGACTTAAAAACATTTAAAAAATACATTTAAAACACAACATTTTTCTTGTTAGTGTTTCTTCACAACCGCGTCTTTTAACCAGAGTTATAGAGTAAGGAATCGACAGTTTTGTAGATCTGGCATCACCAAAAATAATTGGAAAAATCTGGTAATACCACACTAAAGCTCAAACGTAAAGCAAAGAGAGACAAAAAGCAATCTGCATTCTTATTGTATAACTGGTATCTTCCATTTCGCTCAGATTTCGATTTGTGATAAAATTTCTTAAACAAAACCATATGGTTTTTGTTTACTACTTTTTCAAACGCCATTTGTTACCCTACTCTATAACTCTGCTTTTAACCTTCTTATTTATTACTGAATTAAGAAACAAAATTTCAAATACAGAGTTGTATTTTACAAAATTTGTAACAAATGATGACAAAAAATTAAGTTTTATATATTCGAAAATGTCGAATAATTCGACACAAAAAAACCGGTTTTTCGAATATCTAGAAAACAACCGGTTTTAAAAAACCGGCTTGGAAAAACCGGGAAAAAGCGAAAAACCCGGTTTTTCGAATAATTCGGAAACCGGTTTTGACAACTCTAGGTGGAACACTTACTTTATCATTCCCCATAAAGAGAATCGTCGCCTAAAATGCAAAAAAAAAGTGACAACACTTTTTTTAAAATCAAGTTATTGATTGTGATGCATTGTCCCCCTATAAAATTATCAAAATGTGATTTGCTAGTTGGGATACAATTCATTAACTGAAACCATTTCCAAAAATTCAGACCTATCCGATGAAAAATGACGGACTTATGAACAAAATTAAAAAAAATGTTTCACAACGTTTTTCGCTGCTACTTTAAAAAAGCAAAATGTGTTGGATTGTTGGTGACGATATATTATATTGATCAGTGATCGATTCTGAGAAGTTCTATGAACATCCCTCCGTCTGTCTGTATGTAACACGATGTAGTCCAAAATAAAACAGCTATCCACCTGACGTTTGGTACAAATATTTTTTATAGTCCTAGGTAGGTTAAAATCGGAACGGAGGGGAAAAGTTTCACCTTGGAGAAGCGAACCAACCTCTAAAACGCAATTTTTTAGCGATCATTGTTTTTGTGTCAAGCAAATGAAACAATTTTTTGTCGGATGAAGTATAAAGTCCGGAACTTGGACCAATTTTTTGAGGTACGAACACTTTTATTGATGCGACTGGTCCGCGACCTTACACGGTTAATTGCAATTGTTCTACTCATCACAAATCTGGTCTCCAAACTTTTCCATCACATCAAGTTTTTGGGAAAATTGATGTCAAAGTTAAAAAAAAATCGCCGTTTTGTTAATTTTTGCCAAATCATAGCGGATGAACCCGATATGATAGCGACTTAAAAATAAGTCGAGGCTAAAGCTTAAACATTGCTCTTAAGGATTCTGAACTCTTTTGGTCAGTCGCCTTAACCCCTAGGGCACCAATTATCTCTCAATGATGTCTTGTTCCCAAAAAAACGATTTTTGCCGCTACAAATCATATGAAAAAAACCTTATTCGAATGGAACGCCACCTTATAGTATAAGGCTTATAAACATGATTACAATTATTCTCCTGGTCAAAAATCCGGTCTCCATACTTTTTAAGGGTAAAGCTCAAACATTGCTCTTAAAGACGTATAACTCAATTCATCAGTCGCTTCAACCTTTGGAGCACCAATCTTTTAATAAAGTGTTTTCCCCCAAAAACTTTTTTTTGATATGACAGCATTGAAATACAATTGGTGCCCAAAAAGTTAGGGCGACTGACCAAATGAGTTCTGCATCTTAAAGAGGAAAGTTTTAGCTTAACCCAAAACGGCGATTTTTTGAATTTTGACCACAATTTTCTCAAAAACCAGATGTGATGGAAAAGTGCGGAGACTGGATTTTTGACCAGCAGAACTAATGTAATCCCGTGTATAAGGTCGCGTCCCAGTCGCATTTTCGATGTTTAGTAATGTTTTTAGAACATTGGCATCGTCAGAATCGATTACTTTTTAAGTAGTGAAAAAATGCTCTTAAATTGTGATCTTAAAGATGTAATTAAACTTTACATACAAAAACTTAAACTATGACAACAGTATGAGTACTACTTTATATGTACTTAAAAAATGTAAAAAAAACTACTTATTTTGAGCGACACCGCCTTGTTAAATTCACTAGAGTTTCAGCAAAGTTAGAACTACTTTAGCAGCAGTTGAACTACTTTTTAATAACATTTTAGTATGTTCTTTTTTTGCTGGGTAGTAAAAAAAAAGTTACAAGTTTTTCTTGTAATTTTACAAGGTTTTTTTTTTGAGTGTACATTCAAGATAACCTAAAAACACAAAAAGTTTTATTAGGCTTCTGGTTAACATATGTGAACAGAATTGGACAGCGAATGTTATTTTAAAAAGTGCAAACACTTTTTTTACAAAAAATATTTTTGCGGATTTTTGTTCACCAAAATTATTTTTTTCCCGCGGAAATTTTTTTTTTTTAAATTTGCAATTAATATTTTTACATTGCGGAGGGTATCAATTAATTCGGCAGTACCAAATTTACCTTTTTAACTTATTGTATTTTTTTTTGTCTATACATAACGTGGTAATGCAATATGTAAGACATTACCATGAAAAATGTTTTCCTGGAATATACAAAAATGTATCAGAATCTAAGAATTTTTCGATAAGAAAAATGTTTCGATAGAAAAAGGTTCAAAATTTTTAAAATCTGTATATTCAAAAAAATTCTTTAACCCGGGTTTGGATTTTAAAATCCTTAATCTTGGGATTTATTAATAACAATCTTAATTGGCATCCCTAGTACCTACGTATGAATAAAATATAAAATCCATAGAATTTTTTTGTTTAAAAGTCCAAACATTCATTTAATATTTTCAAATATGTACATATTTTCTCGTGCAATTTAAAAGTCAGCAAACAGAAATTTGCATATGAATTGATTTTGCCTTGTACAGAGTAAAATTCCCAGCAACACAAGAGGATAAAGTAGTTCAAAGTAAATGATAATGAAACGAAAAATAAAAGTTTTGTATGAAATTGTAATTCCTTCCTAAACAGAAGATTAAGAGAAGAAACATGATTGCGACAACCATAATGGTGGGTCAACATAGTATGATTGATAACTTTAGCATAACATGATTGTAGCGATCATATTATGAAGTATGATACAAAAATTGTCATTTTATAATAGTTGATGATCATAGTATGATTGTCATAATCATATATTTGATCAAATGAATCAACCATAGTATGTTGCCCCTCCATTATAGGTGAATTGGTGTGCAGCAATCATATTCCAAACATGTTTTTTCTCTGTGTGAAGGAAGGTGCACCAACTGGTTCGTACACAAAAATTTTCTTAATTATCCCAAACTCAAATTAGTAATAATAACTTTTTCCGAAACGGCTGACTGTCGAAGACAAGAAGATTAACCAACCAGTTTCTGCACAAATATTTCTTAATCCCTTAATCGGCAAAAAGAGAATGTGAACACCAAAACCACTGAAGTCTCTGAAAGATCTAAAGAAATCGCTCGATTTCTAAATGAACTAAACAAGTTTTTTTTGTATATGCCTTTTTAGCAAATAAAATCCCCTGCTAGCTTTTAGTAGTTTTTCGAAGATTCTTAAAAATCGCATGATTTTTGGCAATTCCTACTAATTTTTTGTTGGTAGTTTATTTTTATACCCTCCAACTACAGTATGGGGGTATACTCACTTTGTCATTCCGTGTGTAACGCATCAAAATATCGGTCTAGGACCCCATAAAGTATATATATTTATGATCAGTGATCGATTCTAAGACATTCTAGCGATTTCCGTCCGTCCGTCCGTCTGTAGTTAACACGATGCAGTCCAAAATAAAAGAGCTAGACTCCCGACATTTGGCACGAATATGTCTTATGTTCATAGGTAGGTTAAGTTCGTAAATGAGCAAAATCGGACCAGGAGGAAAAAAGTTCCCCCTTGAAGAACTAAACCAATCTCTGAAAAATACCATATTTTTACATGATTTTTTGTGTTTTTGTTTAACAAATGCAACATTTTTATGCCACAAAAAGTTCAAAGTCCTGCATTTGGACCCAGAGAATTATAAAATGTCGTTTTTTCTGCCCGCCCCCCTTTTATGGGCGTGGAATAAAACATTTTTTTAAAATAATGATAATCTTGTATTTCTTTAGTGCAAAAAGCATAAGAATGAATTTTTAAACACAAATTCGATGGAAAATTTGCCCCCCCCCTCAATTACTACAAGCAAAACCCCTCCCCCCCCCCCCTCCCCCCAAAAAAAATAGAACGCCCCTGCATTTTTTTTTTTTTTTTGCATGTTGGAGGGTATACAAGATTCGGCACAGCCGAATTTATCACTCTTACTTGTTTTTTGCTGGGTTACTTTAACAAGTGAATGTGTCTGAACGTGAACGTGTGCATGAATTCGATATCTCATGTATTTGAATAAGTTGAGTAATTTCTTTTTATGACTGTTATAATTAAAATTTTAAATATTGACACTGACATTGTAAAACACAATTTTTGTTAAGTAAATGCATAAATAAATTATACAAAATTTTGTTGAACAAAAATATGTATAATATTGAAAAAAAAAACTTTGTTTTTTGTGTATTTTATTTCAAACTTTTTGAAAGGTTTTAAATTATTTTTAAAGATTTTTTAAACAAATTTTCTGTCTGAAAGTCGGCTACACACTCAAAAAAACCTTGTAAAATTACAAGAAAAGTTTGTAACTTTTTTTTGCTACCTCCTATTTGACATGAATTCATTGTTATTTTACAAGCTTTTTACCAATAATTTTGTTATTTTATAAGCTTTTTACCAAAAAAAATTGTAAATTTACAATTTTGTTGACGCGATTAAACTTACAAGGAGGTTTCGTGATTTTACTAGATTTTTTGCTACCTCCTATTTTACAAAATTTCTGGTAAAAATTACGAACTTTTTCGTAATTTTACAAAATTTTTACCAATAAAATTGCAAATTTACAAATTTTTTGGCGAAATAAAACTTACAAGAAATTCTCATAAATTTACTAGATTTTTTTGTAAAAAATCTTGGAAATTTGTAAAATTACAAGAAAAACTGTAAAATTACAAAAAAAAAATGTAAATTTGATCGAAAATAATTTGTTAAAAACAAGGAAAACTGTCAAATATTGGTAAAATGGGATTACGAGAATTTTCCTAGTAATTTGTGTGTACAAATTGTAGGGTAGAATTCGGCACAGCCTAACACTTTCTAAAATTACAAAAAAAAATGTAAAATTACAAAAAAAAATTGTAAAATTACAAAAAAAATGTAAAATTACAAAAAAATGTAAATTTCGATTTGTTAAAAAACAAGGAAACCTGTCAAATATTGGTAAAATGGGATTACGAGGCTTTTCCTAGTAATTTGGCAAAGTTTTTTTGTGTGTATATAACTGCAAAGCTTACCCAGGCAGAAAAATACAAACGGGAGAGCGCTGGCAAAGTACCTTTTATGGTCGCTTGTGAGCTGGGAAAGCATCAGAGTTTAGTACTCTCCCAGCGTCCAAAATTATAACCACGGTAAACGGTATGCCGTCGCTATTTTGAAGCGCTTTGAAAGCGCTTTAAAAACAAAAAATATGGTACTATTATAGCACTTTTAGAACAAAAAAATGGGACGTACCTAAATTGAATACATAAGTCCATAAGACATATCATTTTTTGGTGTTTATTTGAATAAAGAAATTTATTAAATTAGGATAAAAAATTTATTGACTCATTTATTAGGATAAAAAAATTTTGAACAAACTTTGAACAATTTTCTAAGTCCCAGAAAAAAATAGTTTGAAGTTTTCTTTGCGTTTTGGAATAAAAAAATTTTTAAAATGCTTTTAGGAAAAAATTTGGAAAAGTCGCGAAAAAAAGTGGTGTATTGAACCGAAACGGGTATGTATCCGGAGTTTAAGGGTGATGTATCCGGAGTTTAAGACACTTCCTCACGTAAGAAACAGGTGTTTTTATATAAAAGGTGTCAAGTTTGTAATATGTAGGTCATTGTGTATAAGTGACATATCACGAGAACTATCAAGGGCCGGCCACTTATCCTGCAGAGAAATAAAAAATATTCCAATTGTTATGAAAATTAAAAAATTTTAATAAAAAGTTTATACTTTGAACGGATTTTAATAGAAAAACATTGGCAAAGCACTTGGAAAGCACTTTTTCGAATTCATACTACCTTCTACACAAAAAATAAAGTGCTTTGCCGAGACTTTTTCTTTTTAACGATTGGCAGTTTCTACCTGGGTAGTTATGTTAAAACAACGCGTTTTGTAAATAATTTCTGTATTATGTGGAATTTCTTACCTTTGTCTCCGTATACGTAAGGTTCTGCAAACTTTTCAAATCTGGAAAAATTAAAGAAAAATAACTAAATTAAAAGATCTGAGTTAAAAAACTTAAATAATTGAAATTTTTTGAGCAAAAAATTGATTTCAAAATCTTAAAATATTTTTTTATGAATAAATCTTTTAGAACTATTGTATGAATTTTCTTTAAAAACAAAAAATCATGTTATTCAAATGATTTTTTTATATGATAATTCGAAAACTATAAAATTAGCAGAAAAAGCAGCAGAAAATTCACCCATTATAAGCCATAAGAGAAATCTGCTGATTTTAGATAAATAAATTTTCAAGAATTTTTTAATGAATTTCTTTTAAAGCAAAAAATCATGTCATTTAAATGATTTTTCTATTTGATAATTCAAGAGCTTTATGATTTAATAAAAAAATATTAAAATCTGCATACGAATCCTCTGTAAAATCACCAGAAAAGTCAGCTGAAAATACACCCATTTTGAGCCATAAGAGAAATCTACCGATTTAAGCAGACACAGTTTGCTAAGTTTTTGACTGGATAATCTAGGTGGAATAATTGGGGGCCCTGTAGGTTAGTTGTTAGCGTGCTAGCCTTTCAACGTGGGACCGTGGGTTCGATTCCCACCAGAACCCTTGGTTTTTTTCGCTACAACGAGACGACGACAGTGGCGCCTTTTGACTTTTTTCGTTGCAAAAATCATAACTTTTGAACTAATGAAGATATTTTAAAAATTTAAAGAGCATTCGAATGAAGACTCCCCTAGCTTCAAAATATATGAGCCGCAAGGTAATAGGCCAGCCGCGGCACTGTGCACAGTGTCGTATTTTGACTTTTTTCGTTGTAAGCATTACAAATGTTAAAGTAATTAAGGTATTATCAAGATTTATAAAGCATTTGAAAGAAACCCCTTCAGCTTAAAAATAAGAAGCCCACATGGCCATTGGCCCACTGCAGCACAGTGCATCGTTTTGACTTTTTACGTTGCAAAAATCACAAGTTTTGAAGTTTTCAAGGCATTTTTAATGTTTAAAACGCACTTGAATTTTATCTCCTTTAGCTTCAAGAAAAGCGCATCCGCATTGTAATAGGCCCGCTTCGGCACTGTGACCAATGACACTTTTTGACCTATTTTGTTGCAAAAATCCTAACTTTTAAAGTAATGATATTTCTTAATCTAAAAATCATTTGAAATATAACTTCTTGTGCGTCAAATGAGGTCAGTCCGCACGCTGATATTCTCGTGAATACATATTAAAAGTATTGAAAAAATACCACTCTTATATGACAGAGAAAAAATAATAAAAAAATTAGGAAATTTTTAACGGTATTGAGTAAAATATTACTCAATTTTGAACCAGAAAACCATTTGATATTTAAAATTTAATAAATGTTTACCAACAAATTTGAGTAAATTTTCAATTTATAAAACTAAAATTTTACTTCAATTTTTTTTTTGTTTTTTTTAAGTAATTTTTTAATTGTGTCAAGTAAAAGTTTACTTAAAACTTATATATTTGAAAAAAGTTTCACCCTTTAAACTAACCAATTATATTTATGTCTTAAAGACATAGGCAAATTTTAAAAAGATGATTGGAAACTTTCAAATATATAAAAAAAGATCTATTAACTCAATGAGAATTCAAAACACTAATTTTATTTTTTTGTTATTAGCTGTAGGTTCAATTTTAACAGATCATTCACTAGGGTTAAACAAATTTATGACTTTTTTAATTAAGAACTTATTAAAAATCTTGTTAGATAACTTTCTTTGTACACAAACCTGTTTCTATTTAAAAAATACTTAAAAATTCCGAGATGAAACATAATTTTTCGCAATTTTTATGTTTGACTTTGTTTTATTAAAAATTCAAAAATTTTAACTTTTAAAATATCTTAATTCGTTCAGGAGTTACAGCTCGTCAAAGTGGTTACTTATTGAAAAAATTTCCGCTAGGGGGCGTTATAAGTAAATAAAAAAGCCAAAAAAACAAAATAATAAATTAAAGACCAATACATCTACTAAGCTTGGTAAAAATTCCAGTGGATCTCAAAATTGCCCAAAATCTGTTAGGATACTTTAAAAATGTGTCCTTTTCGTAGTAAAAGTTGTTACAGTTTCTTTGTTTTTTCATGTACACGGGCAAGTACGGGCACCCAATTTTTATTGAATAAGTTAGTGTATTAAATACTAAACATCCTCTGTTTAATAGTTCCCGTCACAAACCGTCACTTTTTTAGTTCTATTCTATCAAATATAAAAAAAGACCAAAATATGGTGTGTTTGCAAAACAGCGCCTAAAAACAAAGTATTCGACCAAATAATCCGTTTTTTATATCGTTTCATTTGAATGAATATACCTTTCAAACGACATCAAAAAAATAATGATCGGTTGCATAGTTTGCCTGATATTCAATTTGAAAGATGATATATTTTTTTCAAGTTTTAACTTTTTTCGACAGACTGAAAAATTCCCAACTTTGGGTGGCTCTATAATTTTCATCCGATTTCAAAAATGTTTTTGGATTCTTAATCAGTGAGGAGTTTTCAATCAGATGTAATCATTCATTTTATCAAATTCTTCTGCCAATTTTTGGATTTTTGCAACGCTTTTAGGGAAAAGGCGCCACAGTGCGACGGTCATTGTCACCAGTTCTCGGTTAGGTTGAATTTATTAAAAGTGAAAAAAATTAGTTCAGTCTTGGTGGAATAAGCAAAAAAATTTGGCAACACAGCACAAAAATCTAAACATCTAAAATGTTAGTTATTAAAGTACACTCAAAATTGCAGAATAATCTGCTAAAAAAAAATTACCCATTTTAAGCTATAAGAAATCTGTCAAGAATGAAAAACAAAATTTGCTGATTTTAGCTTAAAAATCCGCTGATTTTAGCTTAAAAATCCGCTGATTTAAACAGATAAATCTACATTTATATAAAAAAGTGTTAATTTTTTTAGTTATCTTTTTTTCAATAATTTTTTTCTGAAAAAAGGATTACTATTTTTTCTGTAAAATTAGTAAAATAATCTTTGTAAAACTAAATAACAGACAATTTAGTAGAAATATACATTTCAGCAAAAAAATCTGCTAAGAGTTAGCTAATTCAAACGGAAATTTTACAGATTTTTTGACAGAGTTATTTTACAGATTTTTTGACAGAGTTTTTTTAAGAGGTTTACTAAATATTTCTGTAAAATTAACAAAACAATTAGCTTGTTTCTGTATATTTTCCAAAAATAAATGATAGACAATTTTTTTAAAATATCCATTTTAGCAGAAAAATATGCTAAAAGTTAGCTAATTCAAACTGAAAGTTATTTTACAAATTTTTTGCCAAAGTTTTTTTAAGAGTATTACTAAATATTTATGTAATATTAGCAAAATAATTTGCTGATTTCTGTTATTTTGTAAACTAAATAACAGGCAATTTAGTAGAAAAATACATTTCAGCAGAAAAATCTGCTAAAGGTTAGCTAATTCAAACTAAAAGTTATTTTACAGATTTTTTGACAAAGTTTTTTTTTAGAGGATTACTAAATATTTCTGTAAAATTAGCAAAATAATTTGCTGATTTGTGTTATTTTCTAAAAATAAATTATAGACAATTTAGTTAAAATATCCATTTTAGCAGAAAAATCTGCTAAAAGTTAGCTAATACAAACTAAAAGTTATTTTACAGATTTTTTTGACAGAGTTTTTTTAAGAGAATTACTAAATATTTCTATAAAATAAGCAAATAATTTGCTGATTTCTGTTATTTGAAACTTAATAACAGACAATTTAGTTAAAATATCCATTTTAGCAGAAAAATCTGCTAAAAGTTAGCTAATTCAAACTAAAAGTTATTTTACAGATTTTTTGACAGAGTTTTTTTAAGAGAATCACTAAATATTTCTGTAAAATTAGGAAAAAAATTTGCTAATTTCTGTTATTTTCTAAAACAAAATGACAGACAATTTAGTTAAAATATACATTTTAGCATATTTTACAGATTTTTTGACAGAGTTTTTCTTCTAAGCTTTTCTTTAGCAGCGCTTTCTGCTGATTCAAAGGACATATTGTTTGTACTGTAAAAATAAAAATCTGCAGTGATAACGAAATATTTGTAAATTAATTTTAAACTACAAAATTAATGGGTTATAAAAGCTACAAATAGCATTAATAATCTACATTGCCACTGAAAAAAAACAGCCTCTCTTTTGTATTTTGTTAAATGGTCTGTCTAAGCTCGACTTATTGAATGACTGACTGATAGACTGGTGTATGACTTGAGGTTAAAACTAAATGGTTTATTAACCGGTTGTTTTGTTATTAAATTATTTTATTTATTTTTTCATATGATTATTTAAATAACACGACATAAATAACCGTTTTGTGGCATTTGACGTCACACCAAAGAGACGTTTGTACGTCATGCAAATATATAAAACGTGTATTTTTTTGAATCGGTACTTAAATATTTTTTCTGTGTTTTCGTTTTTTTATTTTTTATTTTTTATATAAATTTAATTAAATATCAACAGCAACTACTAACTAAATATATTATGTACATACTAAAAAAAAACTGAATAGAAAACAAACAAGTAAAAAAAATGTTAAATTCGACTTGAACGAACCTATGAATACCCTTTATAATGTTCTAAACCTTTTTAGTAAGAGCATAAATAGGACAAAAACGTTACGACTTTTTTTAAAAGGTGGTGATTTTAATTCTAATTGGATACCGTCCCCGTGCCGTGCCCGTTCTGTTTATACTCTAATACTCGAAGATTTTACTTTTAATTCCATTTGTAATTTGAAGATTCTACTTTCAATTCGAAAATTTCATTTGTAATTTGCTTAAGTGGTAGGTTTTCCCTAAATATTTCAACAGAAACTTTTCGGAGGAAGTCTTCGCTAGATTGTCTTTAAATCGATCGGTGATCATAATATTTCGAGGTGCTACAAACGTTATGACAAACTTATCCATCCATATTTAAGTGTAGGGTACAAAAAAACAAAAAAAAAAAAACCAAGACAATCAGACAGTACGTTAGACACGACAGAAAATAAGTTTTACTTTTTATGAATATTATTGATAAACAAATAAGCAGACAAATGAAAGGACAGACTGGCAGATGGATGGACGGACAAGCGAATGTACAAACAAATAATCATGTACAATATTTTTTTTTTTTTTTTGTTTAATTTAGTAATTTAATAAAAGAATAAATAGAGTATGATTACAAGTTTATTACAATAATTAAACTCAGCTAAAATTGTATATAGGTTGTTGGTCGGTCTAATATCATTGTTAGGTACACTCAAAAAAAAAATGACAGCTAAACTAAAGTGGGACAAGTTGTCCCGGAAAAAAAAATATTTCTAAAAAAGTACTTTTTGGAAATTCCAATTCTAGGGGATAAAAAGTTCACTTTAGAGCTTATTCTATTTTCGAAAAAAAACGGTCCTAGAAACTTTAAATTTGAATGGAGGATCCTTTGAAACTTCCGATTATAATGTGTTAAAAATGTTACTTTAAAACTTATTTTATCTCTTGAAATATTGGTCGTAGAAACTAAAAAAAATTAAATGAGCAAAAATACATTTCAAAAAAAGTACTTTTTGAAATTTCTGATACTAATGGAGTGGCAAAGTGTAATTTCGCTTAATAATGATGCTAGAAACTTGAAATGCAGCATCTTACAGCAGAAAAGATTTTGAAAATTGGGATAATAATGGTATAAAAAATTGCACATTAATACTTTATATCTCCTGCAAAAATGGTCTAGAAACGAAAACGATTTTTTTACCGCTAAATTTCTACGGGTGTAAATACATGAACACCTATAGTTTATACAAAATTATATTAATTTATAAAATAACTACACCAACACTAACTATGGACTAGACCCAAACACTAAGCAGGCCAAGCAACCTGCCTTTATAAGAGAAGCAACCAACACCTTTTGTGTGGAGGCATTAAGGAGAGACATTATTTTTAAAAATTTAGGGTTTTCACATATACCCCAGCAAAAACTTGGTAATTGGTAGTCCTTTCCGTATCGCTTACTTGGTAATGGCTATGAATACTACTTATTACCATTTACATATGAAAAAATTTTGAGATTTTTTTAATTTTTTTTGAACGTAGAAAAAATCTCCCACTTTTTGCATTATTGAAATAGCGGTATCTTGAAAACAGTTTTACCGATTTTTATTATTTTTTTGATATTTGTTATTTACAAAAATGATTAAAAACGTTTTTTACTTAAAAATAAAAAAAAAAAGTTACGATCATTTAAAAAGGGCATGTAGTCAGTCAAGTCGAATTTAAGATTCTACTTGTTTTTATACCCTTCACCACTCTGTGGTACAGGGTATAATGAGTTTGTGCTGATGTTTGTAACTATCCGAAATATTGGTCATAGACCTACCTTCAAGTATACCGATCGACTAAGAATTACTTTTTGAGTTGATTTATCAATTTTCGATCAATTGACTTGAAATTTGAAACTTAAGCCCAAGGACGAAGCCTATTGAAATTGGAGAAAATTGAACCATGTTAAGACCTAGCCCCCATACAAACGCACCCTTTAGATTCGGCTTAAATGGCTCTAATAACCGTATTATAATACTTATCGCTTATGGCGTTTTCTTTTCTGGAAAAAAATTTTGCACTTTCTGCACTTTTTTTCTTTAATGACTCTTTGTGTATAGTAATGAGCAGTAAGTGTAGACATGTTTGGTACTAAAAGAAAGGTATTGTCCTGTTGTATCTAACTGTTTATAATAAAATGTCGAAACAGGATTATTTTATTCAATTAAGTATCAAAAACCCATAAATTTTTACATTTATAGAATTGGCTCAAAAACTGAGTATTATTTTAAAATGCTTTATATAGCATTAGATAGGCCTTGAAAATACCTTTCTTTTGATACCAAACATGTCTATATTTACTGTGCATAACTGTGCACAAAGAGTCATTAAAGAAAAAAAAGTGCAGAAAGTGCGACATTTTTTTCCAGAAAAGAAAACGCCATTAGAAATTTAACAGGTAATTAAATTTTGTATGCATTCAAAATTTCAAAGAAATCCTTCTGGTAGTCCCCATACAAACCACAGTCCCGATATTCAAATAATTCCCTTAAAATTCATAAAAATGGAAATATTTGTTAAAATTTTTTTTTTTTTAGGTGTTAAACGTGTACTTTAGTAAAATCGGAATATAATTGGACCATTT
Organism: Pegoplata infirma; assembly: GCA_963921195.1. Classification (NCBI taxonomy): domain Eukaryota; kingdom Metazoa; phylum Arthropoda; class Insecta; order Diptera; family Anthomyiidae; genus Pegoplata; species Pegoplata infirma. The sequence continues at coordinate 258,674,122 of OY992536.1, read as the reverse complement.
TTGGACTTAGTCCCTCATATAAAAATTTCGACCGATATTCAGTTGAATCGTTCAATTAACAAAAAAATAAACCAATTTCACTAATATTTGATCTGTGTGAGTTTTCTACACAGAAAAAAACGAATTGTTATATTGCCCCCCATATTTGTGAATACAATTACCAAACTTTTTCACTGAAAGTGCTCCTATACGGAAATTTGTGATATCAACTAACGTTTGTAAATATTGATTGTTGAAAAAAAAATGTAAAAAAATTGATAAACGAGTTTGTAAAAGTTCTCTAAAATTATTATTTGTATTGACAAACGTACAAAATCTTAATTTTTTTTTCAACAAAGAAATTCAACAAACACAAACACAATTAATTGATCTGACAAACGTAAAAAATTTTATTTTTGTTTTCAACAAAGAAATTCAACAAACACAAAAACTATTTGTTGACATGATAAAATAATTTTGAAATAAAATTACTTGACTAAGTTTGTTGAAAACAAAATCGAAATTTTGTATTATGGACTTACTGGCGGCCGTTTTTACTAAATGTTTGGTTGATATCATGTTTGGTTGATTTACAATCAATGTTTGCTGATTTAAATTTGGCGATTTTATTTTCTGTGTACACTAAATAAAAACATAACAAAAGAGAAACCCAATTGGTCCATGTTTGGACTTGGGACCCATTTTCCAGAAAACACTGGTGTAGGGTATCATATGGTCGGTCTTGACCGACTATAACTTTCTTACTTGTTTTAACATAATAATGTTTTTAGGTTGGTGTCTAATTTTAAAAAAGTTGCAGGACGCCACCTTAGTTTGACTATAATAATAATAATAATAGTTTTGATCACACGATCAATTATTTTTATTTATTCTTTCTACAGTCGAACCCGGTTATAACGGACTCCGAGGGACCAGTAAAAATAGTTCGTTATAAGCGAAGTTCGCTATAAGCGGGGTATATTTTATATCCACCAAGTTTTATTTTCAAAAAAAGTTCCAATTTTATTTACCGTTTTTTTAAGTAAACTACTTTTTGAGAAGAAAGAATTAAAAATATTATCAAAATTATAATATTAACCAACATTTTCTAACTTTTTGTGAGTTTAGTAAACATAATTGCCGCACATTTTAAAATATTTTTGGGAGTTCGTTATAAGAAGGTTAATATACATGAAATTTTGTTCATGGGTCCATAAGAAGTAGTTCGTTTTAACCGAGGATTCGTTACAACTGAGTTCGTTATAAAAGAAGTATTTTGTGTGAAAATTGTTGCCAAAACGTCGGAACTTTGAAATTAGTTCGCTATAACCCAGAATTCGTTATAACCGAGTTCGTTATAACCGAGTTTGACTGTATTTATTTACAACTCATTTTTTAATAAACTCAACCTAACCGAGAACTGGTAACAATGACCGTCGTCTCGTTGTTGCGAAAAAACCAAGGGTGCTGGTGGGAATAGAACCCACGACCCCCACGTTGAAAATTTTTTTTTCTCATCATTTTTTTTATAAAAATTTTTTTTTTTTCATAATTTTTTTTTTTCATCAAATTTTTTTTTTCATCAATTTTTTTTTTTATCAAACTTTTTTTTTCATTTTTTTTTTTTTTTTTATAAATTTTTTTTTTTTTATCTTTTTTTTCTCATAATTTTTTTTGTCATCAAATTTTTTTTTCATAAATTCTTTTTTTCATAAATTTTTTTTTTTCATAATTTTTTTTTTTTCATAAATTTTTTTTTCTTCATTAATTTTCTTTTTCATCAATTTTTTTTTCACCAAAAAATTTTTTTTTCATCAAAATTTTTTTTATCAAATTTTTCTTTCATAAATTTTTTTATCATTTTTTTTCATCAATTTTTTTATCTAATTTTTTATTATCAATTTTTTTCTCACCAAATTTTTTTTTCATATTTTTTTTCATCAATTTTTTTTTTTACATCAAAAAATATTTTTTTTCATCAAAAATTTTTTTTCATCAAAATTTTTTTTCACCAAAAATTTTGGGTTCATTAAATTTTTTTTTAACATAATTTTGTTTTTCGTGAAAAAAAAAAAATCATTTTTTTTACCAAAACTACTTTTTCACCAAGTCTAATGTAAGCTGTTCGCATAAAAATTTTCCATTTGTTTATCAAATGTACATTAGAGGTGTCCTTAAAATCGAAAATCACCTTTTTATACCTGGTAGGGTCCTATATTGTTCTTTAGTATCTAAAAATGAGTGAGCCAAAATTTGGGGACAATCGGCTAAAAATAACACGTGCCGAAAATGGATTGAAGTTTTAGGACATTCTTATAAGAACGAAAAACTCGTTTTTTCTAGTTTTTGGAAAAACATTGGTATTTGATATTTTTTGTTAAATTTTTTGTGAAATAATATGAAAATGGTACTAAATTACCTTTTCAAAACGACTAATAAAATTAAAATCGGATGAAAAATAAGCATTTTACGCATACATGCCCCAGACCATTGTATGGTTTTTAGAGCCAGAATTTCAAAATTTTCAAAATTTTTAGGCAAAAAAATTGTAAAAATTTAATTTTACTTTATGATCAAATTGAAAACATGTTTAAGATTAAAAATAGCAGATATGGTAGTCAAGCTTTTTTTTTATTTGGCGCGGGTAGTGATAAAATTTCCGCGGATTCCAAATAAAATGCGTTTTTCTACAATAATTAAGCAAATTTTTGAAAATTTGTGCTCTATTGTGCGGATCGAAGTGTAAAACGTAAATTCTGTAACTTTTGAGAAATCGGATATATGCAGATATTTTGTATTATAGAAATGTATAACGTCTCAAATTTGTCATTTCACCTCGACGAAAAGGGGTTAAAGAGGCCCGAATTCTCAAAAAATTTACAGAATTTATGTATTTCACTTCGTATAATACAATACACAAAATTGTTTCCCATATTTGCTAAATTATTTTAGAAAAACTCATTTTCTTTGGAATCCGCGGAAATTATATCACTACCCACGCCAAATGAAAAAAAAGTTAGACTACCATATCTGTTAGTTTTTATCGATAACATGTATTTAATATAATTATAAAGTAAAATTTAATTTTTTTTATTTTTTTGCCTAAAAATTTTGAAAATTTTCAAATTTTGGCTTTAAAAACCATGCAATGGTCTGGGGCATGTATGCGTAAAATGCTTATTTTTCATCCGATTTGAATTTCTTTAAGCTTTTTGGAAAGGTAATTTATTACCATTTTCATAGTACTTAACAAAAAAATTAACAAAAAATAGCATATACCAATATTTTTCAAAAAACTAGAAAAAACGTGTTTTTTCATCAGATAAGAGTGTCCCAAAACTTCAATCCATTTTCGGCACGAGTTATTTTTATCCGATTGTCTCCAAATTTTGGTTCACTCATTTTTAGATACAAAACTACAATTTAGGACCCTACCACGTATTAAAAAGTGATTTTGAAAAATTACCTTAGTCGTTAGGACACCTTTAATGTACATAAAACAAGTGAGAGTGTTATATTCTTTGGTGCCGAATCTTTTATACTCTCCGAAATGTAAAAACACCTTTTTGCACTTATTTTTGCATTCACTTACGAAATAAACAGCTCTTTTGGTTTTTTAATGGGGTCCTCGACTGATATTTTAATTCGTTTTGCTTGGAATAGCAAAGTAATATAACATTATTTTTTCTAAAAAAACTTTGCTTTGGCAAGTACACCCAAATCTTCCGCAAAACTTTATCATGATTTATTGTTTTGGGCAAGAGTACAAAATTCGCAGGCATTTTTATCCTACCGTTCTCTCGGTTTGGATTTTGGCAGTATAAAGACTTTCGTAATTTTTGTTGAATTAGATTTTAGTTTTTCTTAAATTTCTCCCTAATATATGTTGATTAGGGTGGGTCGATGAAATGCATATTTGCGAATCTCGTGTACTAATAGCAAAAACTCGACGCGCATTTTCGAGCTGATAACGGGAAAAATCATGAAAAAATTTTAGGAGGGTACTTTTAGGCCTCTACAAGCGGTTTTAGTTCGCGGTTTTTGGAAAAAAAATATTTTTTTTGATTTTTTAAAAATATTTTAAAAATTAAGTAAAATAATGCTTATTACAAAACAATATCCAAACAAAATTTATCTCGCCAATTTTAGCCCGTGGATGCGTTTTTATACCCAGAAAAGTTCGATTTATATATAGAAAAAAAAAATATTTTTTATTTCATAATAGCACTCGAATGGTGCATAAGGCCAATTTAAGAACATGAATGATAAAAATTAAAAAATTGCGGGTATTTACAGCAATCCACAAGTGCAAAAAATTCGCAAATTAAAAAAAAAATTAAAAATGGGTATCAAAATTTTGGTAAAATAAGCGTTTTAAGATAATGATAAAAAACAAAACAAACTGGCGGCTATTTATAACAATTCGCAAGCGCAAAAAATTCGCAAGTACCAAAAAAAATTAAAAAATGGAAAAATGGGTATCAAATTTTTGGTAAAATAAAGCGTTTTCAGAAAAAAAATAAAAAATATATATTAGAGGATCAATTTGGTCCATGGATGCATTTTGAAAATCTGATGGTTTTTTTTTTTGTTTGATATTTAAATGTTTATTTACGATTGTAGTTGGTCCATGGATGCATTTTAAAATCTGAAAAGTTTATTTATTTTATGAAAACGGAATGGAAAAAAATATATAAAAACTCCAGAGCCTTAGAAATATATGTTAACAATGTAAATAAAAATAAATGTTTTAAATATTAATTAACTCGTGTAAAAATTGTGTTAGAAAAAACAAAAAAAAATTTAATATCAAACAAAAAAACACCAGATTTTCAAAATGCATCCACGGACCAAATTGATCCTCTAATATATATTTTTTATAAGGGTTCAATTTTTTATTTTTTTCTGAAAACGCTTTATTTTACCAAAAATTTGATACCCATTTTTCCATTTTTTAATTTTTTTTTGTACTTGCGAATTTTTTGCGCTTGCGAATTGTTATAAATAGCCGCCAATTTGTTTTGTTTTTTTATCATTATCTTAAAACGCTTTATTTTACCAAAATTTTGATACCCATTTTTATTTTTTTTTGAATTTGCGAATTTTTTGCACTTGTGGATTGCTATAAATACCAGCAATTTTTTAATTTTTATCATTCATGTTCTTAAATTGGCCTTATGCACCATTTGAGTGCTATTATGAAATAAAAAATATTTTTTTTTTCTATATATAAATCGAACTTTTCTGGGTATAAAAACGCATCCACGGGCTAAAATTGGCGAGATAAATTTTGTTTGGATATTGTTTTGTAATAAGCATTATTTTACTTAATTTTTAAAATATTTTTAAAAAATCAAAAAAAATATTTTTTTTCCAAAAACCGCGAACTAAAACCGCTTGTAGAGGCCTAAAAGTACCCTCCTAAAATTTTTTCATGATTTTTCCCGTTATCAGCTCGAAAATTCGCGTCGAGTTTTTGCTATTAGTACACGAGATTCGCAAATATGCATTTCATCGACCCACCCTAATGTTGATTGTATAATAATATTTTTGTAACATTATAATCCCAGCAAAAAGAGCATCCCAAAAACAAAAAATAAAAATGACCGAAGGGCTTTGAATTCAGCGTCTTTAGAAGAATCGCATTAAAATATATGTGTTCTCGACACATTTTCAAATGTCAAATATTTAAAAAAAGTTATATAAATAAAGCAAAGCAAATTTACAAATAAAAAAAAAAAACGACAGAGCTAACCAGCAAAACTTTTAAAATGGTCACGATTATGTAATGCATTACATAATGCATGAAAAACACAAAGAATTAATGCCCATGTTAATCGTTAGGCCAATAATGCATTTTTTTATTTTTAACATGGAAATGCATTACCACCTTTTTTAAAATGTTTAAAAAAATAAATTGATAAATTTTTTACTTGACACAATTAAAAACTTAATTAAAATAAAGCAAAAATTTTGAGTAAAGTTTTAATTATGTCAAGCAAAAATTTGCTCAAATTTTTCAGCATACATTTAATATTTTTTTTTTTAAGTTTACTCAATACTATTAAATCGTTTAGTGCAGAGCTTCTCACAAACTTTTGCTTTGCGACCCCTTTTCAATATTTCAAATTTTTCGCGACCCCCAAAAAAAGTTATTAACGTGAACTTTGACCTCAGTTTTTTTCAAAAACATGGAAATGGAATGGAAAAATTTGGAAACCAAATTCAGAAGCAGCATTGAAAGATTTATCGAAACCGTGTGGTCAGATCAAAGACGCGTACCAAAAATTTCAAGTAAAAAACTTCTAAAAAATAAAAAAAAAACACAATTTTGTAAACTTTGACCTTAATTTTCTCAAAAATTTGCAAACCAGGTCCCGAACTACGGCATTTCATATCGAAACTTACACAGAAAAAAATAAAAAAAATATTTAATTAAAAAATTCGTAGATTTAATTAAAAAATTAATTAAATCCGGACCAATCACTAAAATGCGCAAATAAATTAAAAATATTTGTATGTCGTTAATTAAAAATAAATGGATATTTATTTAATTAAAAACTTAATACTATAAATTAAAAAATTTAATTAAAATTTAAAAAAAAAATAATTAAAATTTTAATTGTATAAATTAAAAAAATTATTTAAAAATATTATATTAAAAAAAAAAAATAATTTGTAAAAACATTCTTTTTGAATAAAATAGTTTAAAAAAAAACATTTCTGCAAACTTTACCAAATTTATTTATGCCGTAAAGACATAGTCAGTGAGATGATGATGAAGTTGATTATAAACCTTTCATATACATACACATAAAACTATAAACAAAATGAGAATTCAAAAACCTATGTGAAAAATAAAAAAAACTTTCAACAAACTTTTTATACTTATGTATTTTTTTTTGTATGTAATACTATGCAAGAGAAAAACACACACTCGCACACACGGAAAACAAAACAAAAAAAAATAAGTAAAGCTAGAAATTTAATTAAACATTTAATTATATAAATTAAATACTTAATTAATATTAAATTTGAAAACAATTAAAATATTAATTAAAATAAAGTTAAAAATTTAATTAAACAATTAATTATATTAATTAAAAGTTTAATTAATATTAAATTAAAAAACAATTAAAATTTTAATTAAAATAAAATATACGATATTATTTTCTGTGTACTATCTTCATCGATTTTTTATTTCCGAAAATAAAAGAAAAACACCAGTTAAACCTAATCAGAAATGAAAAATGTTTATCAAGAAAGCATTTAAAGTCCAATTTGGAGAAATGATAGTTCTTTTTTCAAAATTATGTACCAATGTTTGGTATTGATCGAAATTTTATTCGATCACGAATCTAGATCCGTTATTCGGATCCAGATTTGGAGTCAGCATTAAAATGCAAATCGAAAAAAGTGGTCAGATCTCAGAAGCATCCGAAAGTTTCACAAACAAAACTCTTTAAAATGCACATGAATGCGTTTTTGTGAACTTTGCCTTAAATTTTTTTTAAAAATCTAACGTACTAGAAAAATTTGGCACCCAGATTCGGAATCAGCATCGAAAAGTTAATAGAAAACGAACTGTCAGATCCCAGACTCTGCCAAAACACTTAACAAGTAAGTGTTAGACATCCCGAGAAATCAACAACTGTACAGTGATTACGGAGGGACCTTAAGTGATGGAAAAATTATTTTTCTTTAATAAAAGTATTTGTATATTTATATTACACAACAATTAATTTTTTTTTAATTTACCAAAATTTATGGTTTTAACAAATTTGTTCGTGGTACATCATTGAGTACTTTTTTACTCAATAGTATTAAAAATTTCCAAAGTTTTTTTTTTTTTTTAGCGTGCCTCATTTAGAATGACTTACAATTAGATTTTTTTGCTGGGATATTGTATACTATATGTATGAACTATAATTCATTCACTCTGACTTGGAGCTAAGCAAAAAAAAAAGAAGGTCGTTCATGGGTTCTTCACCATTGTCGTCGTTGTAGTCACTTTAATATGCAAAAATTTATTTTTTGTGCCGCTGTTGGTGTTGCTGTATAAATATATTTTTTTTTTTCAAATTTTATTAACTGGGTGTCTGCATTGCAATTTGGCGTAATTACAAGCGATTGTGTATTAATTGATTTAAATAAAAAAATAAAATAAAAAAACTCTACCAACCAACAAAAAAAAAATATACATTATAAAAAAGTTTGTAGAAAAAAATGCTAATTTAGATGTTTTTTAAAAAAGTTTAGCTATTTTTGGCTACGCAAGAAGGGATCAATTTGTCATTCCGTGTGTAACGCATCGAAATATCGGTATAGGACCATATAAAGTATACATTAGAGTGGGATTTTTTTGTACACTCAAAAAAAAACTCTGTCAAAAAATCTGTAAAATGACTTTCAATTTGAATTAGCAAACTTTTAGCAGATTTTTTTTTTAAATAAATATTTTAAATAAATTCTCTGTCATTCAGTTTTAGAAAATAACAGAAACCTTTCTGCAATTTTACTGATTCGTTCGCTGAATTTTAAAATATTTTTGTGCAGATTCTTCGCAGACTATTTTGTTATTTAACAGAAATAGTCAGTTGGCATTATATTTCCAACATTTTTTTTTAACTTTTTTAAGATGTAAAATTTTTTTAAGATGTAAATTTTTTTTAGATTTTTGTGAAACTTAAAATCCTTAAACAAAAAATAATCAAAATTAGAAAATATCAGCAGATTGTTTTGTTAATTTTACAGAAGTATTAAGTTATCCCGTTTTGAAAAAATAAGTTTTTTTTTTTTTCAAAATTTGAACCTAAAAAATTTAACATTTAAAAAAAAAACTTAGAAAATTTTCGTAAGTTTATTTCATTATACAAAACATAGTTTTAGCAAACTGTACCCGATTTCTGTAACTATGCGAGAAGTTTTCGCATCGAAAAAAATAAATGAACATTATAGTCACCTTATACTTAACAGAGTGATTTAAAAACATAGCGTTGCATTTTTTTCGTATTCGATGTTTTTTACATTAGCAACATTGTAGTCACCCTGTTAAAAACTAAATGACTACAATATTGTTTTATTTTTCTCGATGCGAAAAGTTTTCGCATAGTTACAGAAACTGGGCACTGGTTCAACTAAAATCAATTGAATGTGTGTGTGGAAGAAGGTGCTAAAATCCAATTTTTGGAAATCGCGTTTTTTTGCAAAATAGTATCTTCCTTCAATAGTTCGATCTATTTGCAAACAAATTTGTTAAAAACTTGATCGTTTTCTGTCATAAAATTGACCTTAAAAGTTCAATTTTAACTATTTTTGGAAATATTTTATATTTTTCCCCCGAATACTAACATGTATTTTGCAGTTAAACTAAAGGTGGCAATCAAAATTCTTGCATGTGAGATGGTTAATGTGTAGAAAACTTCCTAGGCTTTAACATGTGCCCATTGGTTTGGCAAAAAACGCTTTCATATCTAATCTATCTATAGTTAAAGTGTGAATATGGAAAAAGGTGCTATATCCATCCAAAAGCACAATATTGTCTTACGAAATACTTAGGGCGGATTTAGATAATCTATCCAAATTTTGAGTTAAAACTATAAAATTGAATGGTTAGTAACTTATATTATAAATTGTGCAAATTTTTTTAACCCATTACGCGAAAATCTGTCATGTGTGGGGGAAAAGAAATTTTGAAAGTAACGTATCTAAAGTACTGTATACCCAATACGGTACTGTATAATGACTACATTTGTTATGATAGTATAAGTACTATGTAAACAAATATTACGGATAAAGATAAATAAACAACTGTGTAAAATCAGCTGTTGAATTTTTTTTTGTGCTGATCATTTTTTTTTATGACTTCCGTCCTTTTTAATTTGGACAGCAATCATAAAAGGAGGGATCCAGCCTATTTTCAAAAATCTCCATTAGCATCAAAAATTGTAAGTAGCAATGAAATTTTGTGGTTAGGTCAAATGGTAATTATATTTCCTTTTCTCATAGGAGTTTTGGAAATAAAGGAGAAGAAAAGTATCCTGATTATTTGCGAGCACTTACACTGGACCACGAATTGCCAGCTAAGTCAATTTTTTAATTTAAACCTTATATTTTTCTTTAAAAAAATCCTACGCTAGGAAACCAAATATTTTAGTAAATTTTTTGTAACACTCCCCATTGATCGCGAGTTGAATTTAAACGTTTTCCTCAAATTAGGAGGAGCAAAACCACAGGGTCGTAATTTTGAGCTCAAATTTATAGAACTTGTTAGGTTATATTTTGCGTTTTTGCGAGAACCCTAGATTTGGGAGATTGAACAGTGGTTAGTGAAAATTATTGGTCGTAAAGATCAAAACACGCAGTTTTTAAAGATATATTTGGGTCAACCTAACATAAAGGAAACAAAAGAAAAGTCAGGGTAAAAATTTAAAGAAAAGGAAACTTACCTATTTTGTCTGGAGACCCTTCCTCTTATATTTTCCTGGTCAACCATAAAGACCCCAAACATCTGCATACATCCAAAAGCTGAAAAGGAAATTGCATCATAGTGGAAGTTTTAAAATTTAGTGTCTAAACTCCCTATATATATATTTTTCTATAAAATCCGGCATTTTAATACCAAAAAATTCTAACCAAACAAAATTATAATGGTTTAGAAAAAAAAACTCAGCAAAATTTATGGCTATAATTTTTTTTCAAATTCTTTTTTTTTATATATATTTTTTTCCCCTTTATAAAAAGTACCTAAGTACAAAAATTATTAATTTAAATTTTTCATGAAAACATTGTAAATATAAAAAAAACACACATTTTCTGTCATGAAGACAATTTATAACTTATTTACCTAAAATGCCTTACACTTTAATAAACAATTGTATGAAATTGAAATGAAATTACAATGTCTTTTTTTAATATGAGTGAGTAAACAGTGTAAGATGCAATAGTAGGGTAAAAACTTGGTAAGTGGAGACGTTTTTGGGGCAACTCTAAAAATGGCCAAGAGTTGTCAAGGTAGAATCGTTATGATTCTGTGGGAGGGCCGCCTTAGCTTGACAGAACATCTCAGCCAAGCATATGAAATAAGCGTGAGACAAAAAAAAAACACTTAGGGAAAATAATGGTTAGTTTGTGTTGTGTGGATTAGTTTAATTAGTTTTATGTTGATACACTATTCCTTTTCAATTCATGGTTTTTTTATTTTTTTTTACTTCGGCAACCCTATTTAAATAAAATTTTGTGTAATAAAGACTGGTATGATTTTTTTGTTGTCGTCAGCAAACCCTATCAGATTGGCAAGAACCGCGACCATCTGACGAGTAGAGCCGGAAGAGCATGCATACCAGCCCAGCCAAAAAGGTAGTGGTAACCATAGAAATTTATTTTGCAATTTTCAAATCGATAGCGACGACAAAATGGCGCCCAACGTGGTAGCCCGAAGTTCAATAGCAGTAGAGTAATATTTTTTTTTTCAGTTTTCGATTCTCCTACCTAAGAGACCCATCTTGGATATTCCAATTGTAAGTCCCGATTGAGAAAATCCAAGAGTCCTCATCGAGCTGCTACAATTTTCGGAATAGGCAAGATGACTCGAGGTTAGGGGAACTAAAAGTTCAGAATTTTCAATAATTGAAGACATAGTAAATTACCAGTTTCACTGGTACAAATTCTGTTTGCGTCAATTTTTACGAAATTTTTGAATCCAACCCTTAAAGTAAGTAAATAAAGTTTTTGTTTAGATCTTTTGTTACGCAGTACGGACCAATTAAGACTTGATCTTTTGGTGTACGTCAGGGTGAGTAAATTAGCTGTCCTGTGATTTAATGAAATTGTATTTCGTTCACAGTAGTAGTTAATTCACTTTAAGTAACATAAAGCTATTCCACATTCCCTTTTAATGCCACTATGACACAATTAGCCCAAAATACACATATCATTGTTCACGTTATATTTAAAGAAATTTTTCACTCCACGTTTTTCCAGTTTTTGCCCAGAAATCTATTGCATACCATAAATTTGAATTTTTGAATACGTTTGATTTTTTTTGTCTTCGAAAACGAAATAGTTTTGATATCCCAGTTTTAAGGATTTATTTTTTTTTTCATTCATTTTTTTTTACCCCAAAAATATTAGATTTCGTGAAAGTCGAAACAAATAAAATTTTTTTAAAAAACCCTTGTTAATTTTTTATCGAGGTTAGTTCAAAACTTTTTCCGGGAAATATAGTTATACCTTTTGGTGGTCGGATTGAAAGCGTTAGTCAGTGTACCTGTTTAAGGGTCGGTAGGTTGAAGGGACTACAATTTGTGCTAGGAAATTAAGCAATGGTAGAGACTAGACGACAGAAGCTAGATAGAACCAATAGTAAAAATAACACTGACAATATGCCGAACAACAACACACAAAACACGGGTAACGTCCCGAACACAACTAGCGAAGCGACTGGGACTCCAGCTCAGCTCAACCTTAACTTTCCCCCAATGCCAGGATCTTCAACATCAGTTGTTACGGCTACAACAACCGTTTCATCGGTAGGGGCTTCATCTTTGCTATATACGACAGCGCAAGACGCGTCTGCCAGTTTTAGTGATTCCTCGGTCGCCAACAGCACCATAGTGTCACCGGAATACAGCAGCCTAACAGCACAAAATGTTCAACAGCAGTTCCGTCAAGATCGTCAGGCAGCTCAGGGTCAGCTAGGGGAAGTACGGAATATTAATCTTGGAAATTTGCAAGAAATGATTACCTCATCAATAAGTATAGCACAAGTCGATATGATGAGAAATATGGAGGTGAGGCTAAGTCAGTTGCTTCCACAGATGGTACAGGAGAGCCTGCGTGCGTTTACACCAGCTCATAGCCCAGTGATGACAAATGCCCAGACTAATACATCTCAAATTCCACAGTTCGGGGTACCACCACCGCCTCCAGCATCTGCAGCCACTCACGCTTGGCAAGCGCCTACCGTACCTTTAGGGGTAGGTCAGCCTTTGTTTTTTAATGTGCCCCCACCACCAATATTTGCATATCAGGCCCCAACTGTGTCCAACACAGCTCCTTTTACCGACGTACCACAGCAAGCACAAGCCAATGCACCACCCAAAGACAATGTACCACCTCAAACACAAAACAATTTGCCACCATTAGCCCGAGAAGTCTTAACACAGCAGCCACAGGCTAATTCTCAACCACATCAGTCAAACGGTGAGCCACAGTTAAATTTTCAGCAACCTCCGCATATGTATACACAACAGCAACAATATTTCCATCCCATGATGAACCAAAATTCTATGTATGCAGGTTGGCCACCTTACCCACACTATCAACAGTACCCACGTAAGATTCCTGTCGATAAGTGGGGAATTAAATTCGACGGTAACAGCAAGGATGTAAGTGCTACAGACTATGTGTTTCAGGTAAAGACACTACAGAAGTGCAACAATTGCCCGTGGCATGAAGTGGTGTCCAATTTTCATCACCTGCTGGGAGGGAAAGCTCTTAACTGGTATTGGGAACAGAAAAAACAGGACAAATTGAAGACCTGGGAAGAGTTGAGCACTGCTTTTACAACCAGATTTAATAAATTCCATAAAGAGTTTGAAATCCAAAAAGGGATTCTGCTTCGTCGCCAATATCCGAATGAAACTTTCGACGACTTTTGCAATGCCGTAATAACACTGAGGAATCAGCAAAAGGCTCCCTATGGTGAAGAGGAATTAATAGGGATTATGATAAGTGGTTTGAAGCCTCCTTTGGCAACATCGTTGATGTCGATGAAGTTAACTACCCTCGACAGTTTTCTATTGGCGGGCAGGGATCTTGAAAAAATCGCTTCTCCTCCAAAGCCACAGTATCAGACACGACCATACCAAGCAGCCAGAGTAAATGCGCTAGAGTACGAGCAGGATGAACTACCCAGCCAAGATTTGGAAGTCGATGCTATCCAGCCAGCGAACCACATTACGTGTTTTAATTGCAAAAAACCTGATCACATTTTTAAAGAGTGCCCAACACCAATTCAACGAAAATTTTGTTTTAGATGCGGTAGAGAAAACGTGGTAACACCTGAATGTCCTCGTTGCCAGGGAAACCTGAGCAGGAACTCGACTCACACTGGGGAGGCGCGTTCAACACAAATTTAATCCCAGTACTCGAAAAATTCACTCAGACATACAAACAGCCGACATACACACCAGACATAAATCAGATTACCATTATGAGAAATGAAAATAGAGACATAGAAAAAGAAGAAAAGAAATTAAAAGAAATTAGACCACTACATGTTAGGATAAAAGAATATAAGGAAGTCAGAAATAGGATTTTTGGTAAGGTATCCAACCGGATCATGAAAGCTAGGCAAAGGTACAAACAACGTAAGAGAACTCGAAGGGAAATTGCTTCAGCTAACTTATATGAAGGCGAAGATACCCGTTTTTATACGAAATTAGGCATTAATGGTGTCGAAATAGAAGGCTTAATCGACAGTGGAGCCACTGTTACTTGCTTAGGCAAAAATTGTGTAGAGTTTATAGGGAAAACCGGATTACCCATACACCATTTTAATTCTTTTATTGGTACCGCTGATGGAAGCAAGCATCAGATCATCGGTCGCGTGAGAGCTAGAGTTTCGTTTAATAAACTCGAAAAGGAAATAACCTTTTATTTAGTCCCCACCTTAAATAGAGAACTATTTCTGGGGGTGGATTTTATGAGAGTTTTTAAGCTTTTTGCATCGATTAATAGCTTGTCTACAAATAATGTGCCTCTTTGCGATGAACCTGACTCAGGGTTGCTCGATCCAAAAACACACTTGCTGACGTCGTGTCAGCAAGAACAATTAGATTTGGTAATTTTAAAGTTTCCTTGCTATACAAAAAATGGTTTAGGAAAAACATCCTTAGAGACCCATGTTATCGATACTCGTGACGCAACTCCGGTGAAGGATAGACACTACCCTGTCTCTCCGGCTGTACAGAAGTTGATGTACGCAGAGCTGGATAGGATGCTTGACATGGGAGTCATTGAGCACAGTGAAAGCCCGTGGAGTCACCCGGTGACTTTAGTACGAAAAGGCGAAAAAAATAGATTGTGCTTAGATGCACGCAAGCTCAATGTGCTCACGGTCAAGGACGCCTATCCTCTGCCGCACATTGAAGGTCTGCTCAGTCGGCTCGGAGACACGCATTACATTTCGAGCGTTGATTTAAAAGACGCATTCTGGCAGATTCCGTTAGATAAATCCAGTAGGGAAAAAACTGCATTTACGGTGCCGGGGAGGCCACTTTACCATTTTACGGTAATGCCTTTTGGGCTGTGCAATGCTGCCCAGAGGTTATGCCGTCTAATGGACAAAGTGGTTCCCTCAGCCATACGTGATAGAGTTTTTGTCTATCTGGATGATCTTCTGATAGTCTCGCCAGATTTCAAAACTCATCTGGAGTTGTTAACACAAGTTGCGACATGTCTCTCAAAGGCTGGCTTAACCATAAACGTTAGCAAGTCAAAATTTTGCTTCAAGGAACTAAGGTATTTAGGTTACATTGTAGGCGGGGGGAAATTAAAACCCGACCCAGAAAAGATTCAGACCATTACCAATTTTTCGTATCCAAGAACAGTGAAGCAAGTTCGAAGTTTTATGGGCGCCACCGGTTGGTACCGGCGTTTCATCCCAGAATATGCCACCATAGCTGCTCCCATTTTCGAAACTTTAAAAAAGTGCAAAAAATTTAATTTTTCAGATGAAGCGAAACAGGCTTTTGATAGCTTGAAAAAAGCTTTAGTTTCTAGTCCTATTTTAACACACCCGGATTTTTCAAGACATTTTTATGTGCAATGCGATGCGTCCGATGTCGGCATCGGCGCCGTATTGTTTCAGAGAGATGATGCTGATGGGGAACACCCCATAGCATACTTTTCACAAAAATTGACCTCTGCCCAAAAAAATTACTCGGTTACAGAACGAGAGTGTCTGGCCGTGGTAATGGCAATACGAAAATTCCGTCCATATATTGAGTTAATGCCCTTCACGGTCATTACAGACCACAGTAGTCTTAAATGGCTGATGGGTCATAAGGACCTAAGTGGTAGACTTGCTCGATGGAGCCTGCATCTCCAATCTTTTTCTTTTTCCATAGAGCACCGGCAAGGAAGCAAGAACATCGTTCCGGACACCTTGTCCCGATATGACATGGAAGAGATAGCTACAGAGGTAAATGGCCTAATTGACCTTAGTAGTAATGCTTTTAAATCGGAAGATTATTTAGATTTGGCAAAAACCATTATAGAAAACGAGCCGCAACTGCCCGATTTAAAAGTGATGGAAGGTTTAGTATATAAAAGGATGTTGCCATATGATGGATCGGAGTTAAAGGAGGATTTCGCATGGAAATTATGGGTTCCCCTCGAATTAACTTCAACCATTATTGAAAAAGCGCACAATCCACCGGAAGCTTCACATGGGGGTTTTAATAAAACATTAAAGAGGGTTAGGGAGTATTTTTATTGGCCCAACCAGAACACACAAATCAGAAATTTCGTTAGAAATTGTGAAATCTGCAAAGAAAGCAAACCCGCTAATTTGACTCTCCGACCGCCTATGGGAAATGAATTTATAGTGGATAGACCATTCCAAAGGGTCTATGTTGATTTTTTAGGACCGTACCCTCGGTCAAAATGCGGAAATTCCTATATTTTTATAGTTTTAGACCATTTGACCAAATTTGTATTGCTGAAGGCTATGGCAAAGGCGAACAGCAAAAATGTTGTAAAATTTTTAATATCGGAGGTTTTCCACAAATTTGGAACCCCGGAATCCATAGTTTCCGATAATGGGAAACAATTTACAAGTAAAGAATTCGGCGACGTAGTAAAAAATTTTGGAATTAACCATATCCGTACCGCAACCCATTCTCCACAGGCTAATGCCTCGGAACGGGTTAATCAATCTATATTGTCAGCTATTCGTTCATACCTCGCCGACGATCAACGTGATTGGGACAAAAATTTGTCCGATATAGAGTGTTCATTACGATCCTCTACACATAATTCGATTGGCGTCACTCCGTATTTTGCCCTATTCGGTTGTAATATGATTAGCCATGGGAGTGTGTACAAACTAGCTCGTAAGCTCAAGATTTTGGATGACCCCGAGAACAATGTCGTTCCAAAATCTACCAAGTTGGATCTGATAAGACAGAAAATCAGGGAAAATTTGCACAGGGCACATATAAACAATGAGAAAACCTATAATATTCGTTCAAGGAAAGTTAAATTTATTCCGGGACAGGAATTATACAGAAGAAATTTTCAGCAGAGCGATTTTAAAAATAATTTTAACGCGAAGCTAGGTAGGAAATTTAGGAAATGTAGAGTCGTTCGTCCGGTAGGGAACAGCCTGTATGAGGTTGAGGACCTAAAGGGTAAATCCTTAGGCATATTTCATGCCAAGGATTTAAAACAATAATGCCTTTTTATGAAATGTTAAAATTGAAAACTTAACTCACCTTTTTATCTGTAACTCGCAAATGATGAAGAAACGTTGTGGACGTGTGATGAATATGGTGTTGTCTGGATCGGATGTTGATTCAGCTAATGAAAAAAAAAAAAACAAACACTTTTAAAATTTTTTTTGCTTTTGACATATATTTTTTTTTATATAGGAAATAAACTACAACTTTCATTTTTCGTTGATTCCCATTTGTTTAAATAATTTAAACATTTCTTTAAATCAGAAATTTTTATTTAATTTAACGTTTATTTCAACTTTTACACGCACTATATGCCACCTTTTGTATTTCTCCGTCCGTCTGTTTTTTATGTCCGTCCGTTTTTTTTTTTGATTTTCTGAATCAAAAATATTATATTTTAACTGATTTTAAAAAATTTTTGGAATTTTTACACGAAAAATATCCGATATTATAGACACAATCACTGTGTGCTCTTCTTCTTGTTTTCAAATTAATTTAGTAGCATTCACAATAGATAAATATTTTATTTTTTTTTTCTCACTAGCACTTCTCAATCACTCACACTATCACTTTTTCTAATTACAATTTTTTTCGTTTGTTTTGATTATTTTCTTTTTCTTGCTCACCACTCTTTGTTTTGATTATTTTTTTTTTGCTCATCACTTTTTATTTCGACTATTTCTCTTTTTCACTTTTCCCTTTTGTTTTGGTTTTTATTTATTTTGCTTCTGATCTTACACTTTTTGTTTAGTACTGTTATTTAACAGAACCGTATTTATTTTGCTGGAAAGAGAAAATTCCAGATTTTAACTGGAATATGACGCTAATTATTTGGGTTATATAATCAAAATTTAGTTATGATTTCAAATTTTTTTATTTCGATTTTACACTTAAAATTTTTGGTTTCTAATCCAGTTTACTTCACTTTTTGATGATTTCCAATTTTTTGCATGATTTTTTTTAACTTTTTCTATTTATATATTTTTAACTTTTCGATACATCAATATATTTTTTTTTTTTCACTTCGTTCTTAATGGCATAGTTTTCCCATTATACAAATTGTATAAGCCGCCATGTTTGATTTCTTTTGATTCTTTTTTGCACATTTGTATTCTAAAATTCTAATCATTTTTTTTTACACAATTCACTCGTTTTTTTTGCCCGTTTAACGTAGAACATTTTTTTTTATAAATTGTTTCAATTTTTCTGCATACATTACCATTTTTTTTTATTAAAATTTTCATTTTTATCACGAACCGCGACTTGCCGGTGCAAGGGAAATTACAAAACTTGTAGCCATTTTGATGACAGAGTGACTCAGAGAGTATTATAATTGAAAAAGGTCGATTTTACACAGAGGGTTGCCAAATGTCACAGTGGTAGCCCGAAACACTGAGAGAAATTAGTTTTCCCTCCCATGACTACACTGAGCAGTGTTCGTCATGGTTGGGTTTGTCATGTGTGGGGGAAAAGAAATTTTGAAAGTAACGTATCTAAAGTACTGTATACCCAATACGGTACTGTATAATGACTACATTTGTTATGATAGTATAAGTACTATGTAAACAAATATTACGGATAAAGATAAATAAACAACTGTGTAAAATCAGCTGTTGAATTTTTTTTTGTGCTGATCATTTTTTTTTATGACTTCCGTCCTTTTTAATTTGGACAGCAATCATAAAAGGAGGGATCCAGCCTATTTTCAAAAATCTCCATTAGCATCAAAAATTGTAAGTAGCAATGAAATTTTGTGGTTAGGTCAAATGGTAATTATATTTCCTTTTCTCATAGGAGTTTTGGAAATAAAGGAGAAGAAAAGTATCCTGATTATTTGCGAGCACTTACACTGGACCACGAATTGCCAGCTAAGTCAATTTTTTAATTTAAACCTTATATTTTTCTTTAAAAAAATCCTACGCTAGGAAACCAAATATTTTAGTAAATTTTTTGTAACACTCCCCATTGATCGCGAGTTGAATTTAAACGTTTTCCTCAAATTAGGAGGAGCAAAACCACAGGGTCGTAATTTTGAGCTCAAATTTATAGAACTTGTTAGGTTATATTTTGCGTTTTTGCGAGAACCCTAGATTTGGGAGATTGAACAGTGGTTAGTGAAAATTATTGGTCGTAAAGATCAAAACACGCAGTTTTTAAAGATATATTTGGGTCAACCTAACATAAAGGAAACAAAAGAAAAGTCAGGGTAAAAATTTAAAGAAAAGGAAACTTACCTATTTTGTCTGGAGACCCTTCCTCTTATATTTTCCTGGTCAACCATAAAGACCCCAAACATCTGCATACATCCAAAAGCTGAAAAGGAAATTGCATCATAGTGGAAGTTTTAAAATTTAGTGTCTAAACTCCCTATATATATATTTTTCTATAAAATCCGGCATTTTAATACCAAAAAATTCTAACCAAACAAAATTATAATGGTTTAGAAAAAAAAACTCAGCAAAATTTATGGCTATAATTTTTTTTCAAATTCTTTTTTTTTATATATATTTTTTTCCCCTTTATAAAAAGTACCTAAGTACAAAAATTATTAATTTAAATTTTTCATGAAAACATTGTAAATATAAAAAAAACACACATTTTCTGTCATGAAGACAATTTATAACTTATTTACCTAAAATGCCTTACACTTTAATAAACAATTGTATGAAATTGAAATGAAATTACAATGTCTTTTTTTAATATGAGTGAGTAAACAGTGTAAGATGCAATAGTAGGGTAAAAACTTGGTAAGTGGAGACGTTTTTGGGGCAACTCTAAAAATGGCCAAGAGTTGTCAAGGTAGAATCGTTATGATTCTGTGGGAGGGCCGCCTTAGCTTGACAGAACATCTCAGCCAAGCATATGAAATAAGCGTGAGACAAAAAAAAAACACTTAGGGAAAATAATGGTTAGTTTGTGTTGTGTGGATTAGTTTAATTAGTTTTATGTTGATACACTATTCCTTTTCAATTCATGGTTTTTTTATTTTTTTTTACTTCGGCAACCCTATTTAAATAAAATTTTGTGTAATAAAGACTGGTATGATTTTTTTGTTGTCGTCAGCAAACCCTATCAGATTGGCAAGAACCGCGACCATCTGACGAGTAGAGCCGGAAGAGCATGCATACCAGCCCAGCCAAAAAGGTAGTGGTAACCATAGAAATTTATTTTGCAATTTTCAAATCGATAGCGACGACAAATCTGTTCAAAATAAACCATAAACCACTTGTTTTTTTGTTAAATTAACTACCTTTAATTATTCTTATATTAAAATGAGTATTGCTGGACCCCGTCTAAATTTTGCAGAATTCATCATGCCAAATTTTAATTTTTAAAAAATAACACAAAAAAACATAAAACTACTTGGCAAATGTATTGAAATTCCTAGTAGAAATTGTAACATAGCACCTTATTCCACTAGAACAAAATTTCACATGCAATTTCTTGCTACTTCCGCTCATTCTATTGTTATGAAATTTTGTACATAGATGCAAATGGTCAATCTTTGTCGATCCGCAAAAAGAAAATTAAGAAATTAAATTTTTTCGCGACTTATTTAGTTTTTTGCTTCTCCCATACAATTTGGTTTTTGGATTATAGCACCTTGTTCCACACCCACATTCAATTGATTAATCATATGACTCAAACTCGATGTAATTTCAGCAGATTTTTCTTTTAAATTCCATAGATTGCTAAGATCAACAGATTTTTCTGCTGATTTCACCTAGATAATCACGACAGATATTTAGAAAACCGCTTGGCTTAAACCAACAGATTTCTCATATGGCCCAAAATGGGTTTATTTTAAGCAGATTTTTCTGTTAATTAAACAGAAATTTTAAGTCTATGACAAAAAAAGTTTTTCTTTCGATTTTGAACGTCCGAGCGAATTTTTGTTCTCACGTGGTACAAATTTGAGGTAAATCAGATTAAATTAACCTGGGGCGCCCGGCGATCAAAGTTTTGTTTTTTTTTAAATAAAAATTTTTTCTTACGACTTTTCATATTTATTAATTTTGATGCGCTTAAATTTGATGAACGGTTTTCGACTCCTCGCTATTTGAATTTTGCAAAAAAAAAACGGTTTTTCTATGTTCAAGAAATTCGTCGATCAAAGTTTTGGATTTTTGTAAAATTTTCACCAAAACTTTGGATTTTTTTAAAAATTAAAAACAAATATAATATTTTTATTTATATTTTAACATGATAAAAAGTTGCAGGACGCCACCTCAGTTTGACTATATAAGCTAACAATTAACGAAAAAGACAACAAGAATTACTATTCTCATTTTCTCAAAACCAAAAATTTTAATATCTTGGGTTTGTAACTTGGATAATAATTCACCTCGTAGTGAATAAAACCGTTTTTCACCAGCTGGTGAATAAAAAGTAACATAATTATTTTTTAACAAAAAATATTTTTTTTATAAATTTTTTTTTTTTCATAAATTTTTTTCCATCAAATTTGTTTTTTCATGAATTTTTTTTTCAACTTTTTTTTTTTATCAAATTTTTTTTTTCAATTTTTTTTTTCATAAATTTTTTTTGCATCAAATTTTTTTTTTTTTTTTAAATTTTTTTTTCATCAAATTTTTTTTCATAAAAAATTTTTTTTTTCACCAAAATTTTTTTTCATCTTTTTTTTTTTTTTTGCTTTTTCATAAAATTTTTTTTCATAAAATTTTTTTTTCATGAATTTTTATTTTCATAAATTTTTTTTTTTATCAAAATTTTTTTTCATACATTTTTTTTTATCATATTTTTTTTCATAAATTTTTTTTCATAAAATTTTTGTATCAAATTTTTTATTATCAATTTTTTTCTCACCAAAAAAAAAAAAATTTTTCATATTTTTTTTTTCATCAATTTCTTTTTACATCAAAAAATTTTTCTTTCATCAACAACTTTTTTTCATCAAAATTTTTTTTCGCCAAAATTTTTGGGTTCATTAAATTTTTTTTAACATAATTTTGTTTTTCGTGAAAAAAAATCTTTTTTTTTTACCAAAACTACTTTTTCACCAAGTCTAAGCTTTTCGCATAAAAATTTTCCATTTGTTTATCAAATGTACATAAAACAAGTGAGAGTGGTATATTCTTTGGTGCCGAATCTTTTTATACTCTCCGAAATGTAAAAACACTTTTTTGCACTTATTTTTGCACTCACTTACGAAATGTACAGCTCTTTTGGTTTTTTAATGGGGTCCTCGACTGATAATTTAATTCGTTTTGCATGGAATAGCAAAGTAATATAACATTATTTTTTCTAAAAAAACTTTGCTTTGGCAAGTACACCCAAATCTTCCGCAAAACATTATCATGATTTAATATTTTGGGCAAGAGTACAAAATTCGCAGGCATTTTTTTTAAATCTTAACTAAATTTTTTATACATACAAACATGTTTAATTTATATGCACATTTTAGTGATTGGGGCGGATTTAATTAATTTTGTAATTAAATCTACGAATTTTTTAATTAAATTTTTTTTTCTGTTTTTAAAAAACCTAAAATAAAAAATTATTTGTTAATAAAATGTTACAGTTGCTTTTTAATATCTTTTACAATTTTAAATAAAAAAAAATGATTTTTTGAAAGAAAAAAAAAAATTGTTAAAAAAACTTTCCGCGGAAAAAATGCACGAAAATATTTGGAGTAAACAAAAATTAGTTTATACTTTTTTAAATACGTTTTGGTATACAATTCAGTTCGTACATATATGTCAACTAGCAGCCGAATTAAAGCATTATGTATTTTTAGGTTACGAAGAATGTATAAAAATGTTCGAGGTGTCCTTACATTTTCTTTCATAACTCTTGAACTGCAGAACCGATATCGCTGAAATGCAATACCAAACTTCTTAAAGCAACAACAAGTGAATATGTTAAGTCTCAGTCATGCCTGTGTAATATTTTGGCCGTGATCGCCATTTCAACAGACAGACATAATCGATCATTGATCAATAGTAAAATTTAAATTTATTTTCAGCAAAACCTTTTGTCCCGTAAATTTCAGCGCTTTTTTTTCTTGCAAAAAAAAATTGTTATTACTAATTTTACCAAATACTACTGTAAGTCGACCTGTAGTCATAAGATCAGTCATATTAAATGAACCACAAAATGCCAGCAAACCACCAACCACACAAACAAGCTGAAATTCTGTTTTTTTATAATATATATATTTTTTTTAATTTATTTTATAATGAAAACGTATTAGTTTATTGTTTATTATTTTATTTCATACTTTAATTTCTTGAAAAAAAAAACTAAAATTTTCATTGTTTTTGTTACGTTTCTTTTTTTTTTCATTTTTTGTAGTTTTGTTTGGTTTTTGGCACAAGGTTATTTATTACGCAAAAAACAAATAAAATTGAAATTATAAATTAAATTTCATGTAATTCCAAATCGATATTGCGTTTGAAAATATTAATAGTGTTTTTTGGAATAGAGTTCAAGTTAGAAAAAAAAAGAAAAGAACTGGAAAAATTTAAAACAGCCCTAAATACACTCTCTGAAAAAAAAGGTTGCCTTAAAAAAAATTAAACCAAAGCCATCAGGACATATGTACATTAGACTGGCATTTTTTTCTCAACTTTCGATTTTCCCAAGTGTCCGGTTAAATTTTTATTGTCCAAGGTTAACCCGTGGCGTGGCGCCCGGCGGTCAAAGTTTTGGATTTTTTAAAAATTTTTAAAATAAAATTAAAAGAAATTTTATATTTCGACACACCATATTTGTTAATTTCGATGCGCTGAGCCCGAATATCAAAAAAAAATTAAAATCGTTCGATCGGTTTTCGAGATATCGCTATTTCAAATTTGTAAAAAATGGCGGTTTTTTCCTACGTTCAAGAATTTTTTTAAAAAAAGTCTCAAAATTTCATTTCACCGACCCTTTTGTAGAGCTTGAGGCAATCTTTCATTTAAAACTAATTTGAGCCAAATCGGATCATTTTAAGCCGTGGCGCCCATCGATCAAAATTTTGGATTTTTAGAAACTTTTTACCAAAAATCCTAAACTTTGATCGAAGGGTGCCACGGTTAAAATGATCGGATTTGGCTCCAATTAAGCTTTAATGAAAGATTCCATAAAGCTCTATAAAATTGTTAAAATAAAGAAATTTTTAGATTTTTTTTCAAAAAAATTCTTAAACGTAGGAAAAAACCGCCCATTTTGCAATTTTTTGACAAATTTTAAATGGCGATATCTCGAAAACCGTTTGACCGATTTTATAAATTTTTTGATATTTGTATTCAGCATGCACAAATTAATAAAAAATAATGTATCGCAAGATATATTTTTTTTATTTTTTAATTTTCAAAAATCCAAAATATTGGTGGAAATTTTCCAAAAGTCCACAACTTTGATCGAATTTGAATGATCTAATTTGGCTCAAATTAGTTTTAAATGAAAGATTGTCTCAAGCTCTACATAAGGGTCGGCGGAATAAAATTTTGCGACTTTTTTTAAAAAATTTCTTGAACGTAGGAAAAAACCGCCATTTTTTGCAAATTTCAAATAGCGATATCTCGAAAACTGTTCGACCGAATAAAATTTTGCGACTTTTTTTAAAAAAATTTCTTGAACGTAGGAAAAAACCGCCATTTTTTGCAAATTTCAAATAGCGATATCTCGAAAACTATTCGACCGATTTTAATTTTTTTTATATTCGTGCTCAGCACATCAAAATTAACAAATATGATGTGTCGAAAGATATATTTTTTATTTAATTTTTTTTTTTTTTTAATTTTTCAAAAATCCGAAACTTTGACCGCCGGGCGCCACGGGTTAATTTAATTCGATTGGCCTCAAATTGGTACCATATGAGATGTAGGCCTAGTAGAATAAAAAAATGCCCGGATTTTAAAAATCGGAGAAGAAAAAATTTTGCTATACACTCAAAAAAATAAAACTGTAAAGTTAACAAATTTTTTTTTTGTTAACTCGAGTTTACTGGCTTTTTAGCAAATTTTTAGTTAAAATCAGCGTTTTAACTACTTTTTTTAGTTAAGTTCAATTTACGAAAATACAAGTTTTGAACAAATTTTGAATTAATTTTTTTTGTTGACTTCAAAACTGAGTTTACGAATTTTTACAAAGTAATTTGCTGATTTTTCGTAACAAATTTGTTAAGGGAAATTTTTTGTGTAGCCTCCTATGCGAATCTCATAAGTTCTACTTAAGCTGATGAAAAAACAGAAAAAATAAACTTAAAATTTTTTACAAAATATTTTGTAAATTTTAGTTTACGAAAAGTAACAAAAAGTTTAGCTGAATTCAACTAATTTTTTTGTTAATATATGTACATAAAAACGTTACAAAATTTCAGCAAAATTTTTAGTTAAAGTTACGGTTTTTTTTGCTACACTCATTCTACGAAAAGTTAGCCAAATATTTTAAGTTAAATTAACTAAAAATTTAGTAGGCCCAAAATCAGGTGCTTTTTTAGTTAAATTTAACTAAATTTTTTGCCAACTTTACAGTTTTTTTTTTGAGTGTACAGAAAAATGCCAGTATAATGTACATATCAAAATTTTCTAAGTCCCAAAAATAATTTTTAAATTTTTCTAAGTCCCAGACAAAAACTGTTTTAGCTTTTTATAGTAAAGAATTTTATTAAATTGATTAAAAATAATTGATAAATATTGCAAATTTTTATTTACCCCCTTCCCCTTTTTGCACCACAATTAAGTAACATTTTTTTAACAATTTTTTGAGCCAACAAATAAACTATTTAAAAATAAAATTCCAAAAAAAAAACAAGGTGTAAGTATTAAATGTCATTTCTAGCTGTCAAATTCAACTAACAAGGGAAGTCTCCCTAGTGTCACCCTCCGATCTTCATGAAATTTGGATATGTTGTTTAGAACGAAAATTAATTCGACACGTATTTTTTTTTAGCGGCCCAAACTCATTTTTAGGGGGGGTCGATTTGTATGGGGGGAAATTGACCTTTTTCAGTTTTTTACGATTTACGCCTATTTAAACAAAATTAATATAGGCATGTGTGGTATCAGATTAAAGGTATTAAAAATACCTATCTTGTGGTGCTAACAACGGGCCAAAGAAATTAATATTTTTCGACTTATTAACAAAAATGTCCTAAAATTTTGGTATTTTACTCTATACGACGAAAAGTTGTGCAAGTTTGGACAAGTTCTTAGCACACGTAGATAGGTTTTCTAAAGACCTTTCATTTGGTATGCAACATGACTAGGTTTCTTTGCATAATATAGGAGATAAACGAAAAAAACTGAAAAATGGCATTGTCTTCCCCCCTCCTTTTTACCCCCTAAATATGAATTTGGGCCGCTAAGAAAAAATACGTGTCCCTTTATTTTTTCTGAGCTACAAAATAAAACCAATTCCATAAAGATCCGCGGGTGACACTAGGGAGACTTCCCTTGTAAGTATTTGCATGTCTAAATAAAAATTTATTTTTTGGTTGTTTACATTCTGTCAAAAAAAATCTTTATATTTGACATGTTGTATACATACAAAAAAAAAAAACAGTGACTACTACTTGTATAGCACTTAAAGAGCTTTCGTCATTATGCAAACCCCATAAATTTACTTTTGAAATTCTTTTAATATGAGGTCATAAATTTTTTAAGAGGTTTCTTTCTTTCATTCTTTCTTTTTTTTACCTTAACAATTAATTTATATGGGATTATTTTTTGTAACACATTGTCTGGAGAAATGAATGACGGCGTAATTTTATTTATTTTTTTTTATTATTATTTAACTTTATCATTTACCTGCCAGTTTCATTCATTTACTCTCTAGCACAGTATTCATTCATTTAATATTAACAAAATAAAGTGACAGATTAAAAAGACTTTGTCTTTGTCTTGAACTTATTTTTTTATACTTTTTTTTTATACTATCGCAAAATTGTATAAATTAAGAAGTTTTTTGGCTTTTTGCCTAAACATGTCTGGAAATATGTAATTATTTATTTACGCATAATGAGGAAGGATAACGTGTAGAAGGATGTTTACAAGTCAATTTTAAAAAAAGCTTTGGAGAAATTAAAAATCTTGACACTTAAAAGTTTTAAAAAAGCTTTCACTTAAAACTTTAACTATAACAAAAGTAATGGATTTGTTTAAAAAAATAAACTTAAAAAGCTCTAAATAGAGCTTTTAAAGTTATTTTTTTAAGCAAATTAAACCAAAACTACACTTAAACTTTTTAAATCTGTAATAAAATCTTAAACAAATTTAATGTCAAAAATAGTGAAATAATTAAGTTTTCTGATACATTATCCATTAACACAAATTGCACAATTTAGAAAAAAAAACTCTCGCTAAAATAGCTCTGCAACTTTGAGAATAACAAAAGCTTTAAATTTTTAACTCTAACTGTAAAAAAATAAAAAAACCTTAAATTGAAATTATAATAATATTTTCAAATTTAAGGCGATTTTGCTGTCGCCATTCCTGGAAATTTTAATAAGGAAACCTTTATCACATTTTCATATCGAAACGATCTCGTTTTCGCCTGGAAAACCGACAGTTTTTCGATATATTTTGGAAAATGGCGACTTTACTATCGTTTAATATATTATATTTTTATGGAAAAACGATAACTATCGTTTTCGACTAACTTGTGATAATTAGTGTCCGACCGAATATTCGGCTTCGGCTTCGGCCAAAAAGCACTATTCGGCCACTATTCGGCTTCGGCCACAATTTTGGCCGAATAGGCCGAATACCGAATAATTGTATAATATTTGTGCCCACGTGTTGAAAAACACACTAAACTAATTTTGAATCACATTAGTAAGCCACAAAAACATTTTACTAAGTGTTTTTGCAACTAAAAACATTTTTTACATTCAAAAAAAATGTCGGTCGAAAAAAATGTACACTCTAAAATATATTTTTTTACAAAAATGTAAAAAAAAAAATTTTTGCTTAAAATTAGATCAATCTAGACAACATTCTCATGCATTTGAATATCCGAGTCTAGTTTTATTTTTTTCTTGTTTTTACTACATAAACACTCAGAAAATTATGTAAGTTACTACATGTTAGTTGTTTGTATATTTTACAGTAGTTAGTAGTTTTCAACTACAATGTCAGTTATTTTTGTATGAAAAATATCAAACAACTATTTTTGTTAGTTATTTTAAGTCATTGTTTTGAATAACTACCAAAAAAGTACTGTAATGTAGTAACAGTTATTTAAAGTAGTTAATTTTATTTTTTTTTTATCTCTAAAAAATTTTCAAAGTTTTTTTCTAAAAAAATATTTTTTTTTTTATTTTTAACAACTTTAAAAAAAAAACTTGGAAAAAATTTGGTCTTCATTTTTTTTCTGAAAAATTTTTTGAAAAAAAAAATATATATTGTTTATTTTATTTTTACTACACATTAGTTGTTTTGACTACAAATGTTAGTAATTTTTACTACACAAGTCAGTTTTTTTTTGTCAGTTAAAATAACTAACATTGTTAGTTGATTTAACTGAAAAAGTAGTTGACCCCAAAACAACTTACAAAGTAGTTATTTTAACTGACATTTTCAGTTTATTTTACTAACATAATTTTTTGAGTGAATATATATTTTTTTTAATATTCGGCTTCGGCTTCGGTTTGGCCGAATAGTGAAAATTTGGCCGAATATTCGGCTTCGGCGTCGGCCAAAAAAGGTGTATTCGGTCAGACACTAGTGATAATTAGGTGATATTGGTACGATATCAAAACGGCATCGTTTGGTTTATTGGAAAAAAATTTATTGTTTTAAATCCACGGCCACAAAAGAGTCGGGCCAACACAAATGCCACACCTCAAAGAAAAACTGTCAAAAAATCTGTAAAATGCCTTTCAATTTGAATTAGCAAACTTTTAGCAGATTTTTCTGCTGAAATGGATATTTTAAGTAAATTCTGTCATTCAGTTTTAGATAATAACAAAAAATGTTTTCTTGTGCAGATTATTTTGTTATTTTACAGAAACAATCTGTTGTAAAATTTTTAATTTTTTTTTTAAGATTAAATTTTTTTATATTTTGTGAAATTTTAAACCCTTAAACTAAAAATTATCAAAAAAACAGCAGATTTATTTGATGATTTTACAGAAGTATTAAGTTATCCCGTTTTGAATTTTATGGAAACTTGGAAATTTTATTCTTGGAAAACAGTATAACTTAAAAAAAACTTTAGTTTTTATATGCAGTTGTTTTTGCTGTCTCGGCAGATTTCATTGCTGATTTCACCTTGATAATCAAGGCAGATATTTAGCAAACCGAGTCTGCAGAAATCTGCATCTGCTGATTGAAAAAATGATTCATTTGCTCAACAAAAGTACAAAAACAAAGTTAACAAGTGAGAGTGTTAAATTCGGCTGTGCCGAATCTATTATTCCCTCCAACATGCAAAAATATTAAAAAAAAAATTGACAGGGGCGTTGTTTTAAGGGGACATGGAAGGGGGAGGGGTCGGTGAACTGGGATGACTCCTTGGCCCTCACAGTATATGTTTACAAGTTCATTTTTGTCTGCTTTGAGCACTAAAGTATTATAGTTTTATAATAATTTAAATTATTTTTTTATCTACGCCCTTAAAAAAGGGGCGGGGCAAAAAAGCGACATTTTTTAATCCCCTGGGTCCAAGCGTAGGACTATAAACTTCTACGAACATAAAAATGTCTCATTTGGTTTAAGAAAATACAAAAAAACGTCAAAAAAAAAAAATAGCATTTTTAAGAGGTTGGTTCAGTTCTTCAAGGGGGAACTTTTTTCCCCCTGGTCTGATTTGGCCCATTTCCGAACTTAACCTGCCTAGGAGCATAAGACATATTTATGCCAAACTTGAGGGGTCTAGCTTTTTTATTTTGGACTGCATCGTGTTAACTACAGACGGACGGACAGACGGACGGACGGACATCGCTAGAATGTCTTAGAATCGATCACTGATCAATAATATATATACTTTATGGGGTCCCCGACCGATATTTCGATGCGTTACACACGGAATGACAAAGTGAGTATACCCCCATACTGTAGTTGGAGGGTATAAAAATAGCGTTTTTAGAGGTTGGTTTGAAGTACTACAAAGGGCAACTTTTTCCCCTGATCCGATTTTGTCGCCTGGGTCCAACTGCAAAATTTTGAACTTCTTTTGATACAAAAATGTTTCATTCGCTAAACAAAAGTACAAAAAATAAAAATTTAAAAATGGCTTTTTTTAGAGTTTGGTTTATTTCTTCAAATGGGAACTTTTGCCACCGATCAGATTATGTCCACTTCTGAACTTAACCCGCCTATGAGCATTATAAATAATTGCTTTAATCTTCAGGAGTCTAGCTCTTTCATTTTGGACTGTACCGTGTCTTCCACAGACGATGCATTATGCGTTATAAAAAGACGGATAAAGAAAACTTTTACAATAACTAAATATTGAAAATAGTTAAGTCAATGAAAAGCTTCTTTGTATTTAAGCTTTTAAATTTGAAAACATTTTTAAATTAAAAAAAAACTTTAAGTTTCAAAACAACTTTTTAGTAGATTTGTTTTTTTTTTTTTTAATCTAAAAAAAAGCTTTAAAAATTGGAAAATTTTAAGACAGAGAAAAGCTAACTGAAGACAACACCAATCGGTGAAAGGGTACTTGGAACTGTAATTAGCAAACTAAGAAAGAAATACATATATTTTTTAGCCAATTTGTTTTCTTTTATATATTTTAAAAACCAGCAAAGGATACAAATGTGCTGACAGAAGTATTAAGAAAAACTTTCCATTTAAAGAAATTTTTTAAATCCTTAGTAAAATATTTACATATTTTTATTTAAAAATTAAAAATATGTTTATTAAAATGATTGGCTTAAGCAAGAATTTTCACAAAAAAAAAAACTCACTTTAAAATTTTAAAATTAAACTGGTGAAAGGTTATAGAATTTAAAAGCTTTCAAAGATTAAAGTTGAAAAAAAGCTTTATTTTTTTCCCAGCAGAAATTTTGCTGAACGTTCAGCAGCTTTTGGAAGGGGAACTTGAGTAAAGGAGCGCATCCAGTTGCGCTGAATTCATGCATGATTCTCTAAGGCGATGTCCCACTTTAGAGCGCTAGTTGGGTACACAGAAACAGGGCTCTTTAGATGCACTGAAATCACGTGTCTTTAGAGCGCTGATTTAAGCAGAATAAAGATGCTGTAAATTCATGTATCTTTTTAGCGCTGATTTAAGCAGATTAAAGATGCAGTGAATTCATGTATCTTTGTAGAGCTGATTTCAGCAGAATAAAGATGCTGTAAATTCATGTATCTTTTTAGCGCTGATTTGTAATAAAATTTGTATTTTCTAAAATTAAAGTTCTAAAATTAAAATGTAAAAATGAGATAAAAAACAAAAAATTTACCAATAAATGAAAAAATATTCAAAAGAAGTTATAACAAATGTATCTTAGTTTTTCTGTTTTTTCGTGATTAGAGTTTGTGTTTAATCCAAATCGGTTAATTCATCGAAATAACAAATAAGCATTGGCTGTTTTTTGGTTGGCCTATTTATCATCATTTAAAATGTGTTAAAGGCCTCTGTTATGTCTTTCAAAACTTTTCAAATCACATGATATTTTTCGAATCACATGAAATCGAGTTTGGTGTTTGTTTACGGGTTCATTCAAAGTCAGACAAGGAAAAACAATAAAATTTAAAATTCGTTATTGATAAAATTCAATTTTGAATTTTTCAAAAAATTCAAGAAAGAATTTTAAATATAATTCTTAAAAATTTTATTTTAAATTCTTAGAAGAAATAAAATTCAAAAAAAATTTATTTAAAATTCTTTAAAGAATTTTATTAATAAAAAAAAAGAATTTTATTTCCATAATAACAAATATATTTTGAACAAATAAATATTCAAACCAAAAGTAAAATAAAATTAAACCAAAAATAAAATTCAAAAATAAAATTCAAACCAAAAATAAAATTCGTTTTTTTTTTTGAGAATTTTATTTTTGGAAATAATAAAATTCAAATGTTTTTGAGAATTTTATTTAAACAAAAATTTTATTTCAAATACCTTATGAATTTTAAATAAAATTCGAATTTTTTCCTTGTCTGTTCAAAGTTTAAATCAAATAACTAAAATTTAAAAAAATATAACAAAAAAATTCATTCGTTTTACTTTACAAAACTTTATTTATGTGAAACAAAATGAAAAAAAAAATCGGAAGTGAACATCAAAAAAATATCGGAAATTTTCATTTTCACATTTTTTATGGGATTTTTTTTTGGGAACAGCGGTCAAAGATGCTATGATTGAAGCGCTCTTTGCAGCGCTGATTAATGCGCAATAATGATGCAGTCAAATCATGTGTCTTTGTCTAAAACTCATGTTTTTTTATTCAAAAAGTGTTAAAAATATTAAAAAGGAAAGCAAGTGTGAAATTTTATCAAAAAATAATTACACATTATAAGTTTTATATAAAAAATCTTAAAAAAAAATTAAAATTTTTTCCCCTTCCTTTTACTGCATCCCTAAGAGCGCTCTTTGTATGCGCTACGGTATGCTATAAACAGATGCTGTGTCGCCAAAATCTCTATTTATTTCTGCTGGGTTAATACTTCAGCTTGTTAAGTTTTTTTTTTTTTTTGCATTTAA
This sequence comes from Pegoplata infirma, assembly GCA_963921195.1. NCBI lineage: Eukaryota > Metazoa > Arthropoda > Insecta > Diptera > Anthomyiidae > Pegoplata > Pegoplata infirma. The sequence goes on along the minus strand of OY992536.1, from coordinate 258,641,078 downwards.
AAAGTTTAATTTAAAAAGCTTTTAAAGTCAAAAGCTTTTTTAATTCTTAAGCTTTTAAATAAAAATATATGAACTTTCAGTTTTTTAATATATTTTTAAAATATAATAGTCACAAAGCTTTTAAGATTTTTTTTTTTAATTAAAAATGCTAGTGTTGCTTTTTGGCATAACTTCCTTTTGTTTACTTAAAACTTTTTTTTTGTTTATTAGATAAAAACATGTAAAAAGTCAACAAACAGAAAACACATCCATAAAAAATTTACTAAATGCCACACTTAACAACGTGTCCTGTGCTTTACCGTTGCGTCTAAATAGTCAAAATCGTAAAACGTAAAAAAAACATTAGCAGCAAAGATGTACTTTTCTTCGACTACACTCAAAAAAAAAATTGTAAAATTACAAGAAAAGTTTGTAACTTTTTTTTTTTGCTACCTTCTATTTGTTAAGAGGTCCTTGTTATTTTACAAGCCTTTTATCAATAATTTTGTAAGTTTACAAGCTTTTTAACAAAAAAATTGTAAATTTATAATTTTTTTGACGCGATAAAACTTACAAGGAGGTTTCGTAACTAGATTTTTTGCTACCTTCTATTTTACGAGAGTTTTTATGAGATTTTTTGTAATTTTACAAGATTTTTACCACCCTAGTAAAAATATTATGCTAATTTTACTAAATAGATCTAATTTGATCCGTAAAATGGTTGTATCAAATAATATCTAATTGTATTACTTTAGATAAAAAAATATAAAAATTGATACAATTTGATCCTGAATTTGGTCAAATCTAATTAGATCAAATTGATCTTATAATATCTATTTTTATATAATTTGATGAGCAAAACCAAAATACGAATCTAATCATATATAGAGCAATATCTAACCATATAAAGTGGATCAACCGTATCAAAGTGATAGATAAAATTTTATATAAATTTATACGGAAGCATATTAACTCATATAAGATTGTATCAAATTATATATGATTAGACCAGAAAATTTTTACTCGGGAATAAAACTGTAAATTTACAACTTTTTTTGCGAAATAAAACAAGAAATACTCATAAATTTACTAGATGTTTTTTTTTTTTGTAAAAAATCTTGGAAATTTGTAAAATTACAAGAAAAACTGTAAAATTACAAAAAAAAAATAAAATTTCGATCGAAAATTATTTGTTAAAAAACAAGGAAAACTGTCAAATATTAGTAAAATGGGATCACGAGACTTTTTCCAGTAATTTGACAAGGTTTTTTTTAGTGTACGTTTAAATTCATGATTCTTGTCGAAAGTTACTGCCAAAATTTACTGACATCAAAAATCTATATATATAAAAGAGTAATGTGACTGACTGACTGACTGACTGACTGACTGATATACTCATTCATCATCGCCCAGCCCAAACCGCTGAAGCTAGAGACTTGAAATTTGGACTGTAGGTCCACCTCCCGGAACATAGATCCACTAAGGCTGGATTTTTGCCAGTGTTGATTCTAAGGGGACAAAAAGGGTAAAAAACTGTACTTTTGGTACTTTTTATATCTCCTGAAATAATGGTCATAGAGACTTGAAATTTGTACTGTATGTTCACCTCCCAGAATATAGATGCAGTAAGGCCGGATTTTTGCCAGTGTTGCTTCTAAGGGGACAAAAAGGGTAAAAAACTGTACTTTTAGTACTTTTTATATCTCCTGAAATAATGGTCACAGAGACTTGAAATTTGCACTGTATGTTCAACTCCTGGAATATAGATCCAGTACGGCCGGATTTTTGCCAATGTTGCTTCTAAGGGGACAAAAAGGGTAAAAAACTGTACTTTTGGTACGTTTTATATCTCTTGAAATAATGGTCACAGAAACTTGAAATTTAAACTGTATGTTCACCTCCCGGAATAAAGATCCAGTAAGGCTGTATTTTTGCCAATGTTGATTCCAAAGGGGTAAAAAGGGTAAAAAAATGTACCTTTGGTACCTTTTATATTTCCTTAAAAAATGGTCCCAGACACTTGAAATTATGAATGTAGGCTCAGCTCCCGGAATATAAGTCTGCTAAGGCTGGATTTTGCCAATGTTGATTCTTAAGGGTAAAAAGGGTAAAAAACTGTACTTTTGGTACCTTTTATATTTTCTTGAATAATGGTACTAAAAACTTAAAATTTGCAATGTAGGTTCACCTCCCGGAAAAAATATTTACCAAGGCTGGGTTTTTGCCAATGTTGACTCTACGGGGGTAAAATGGAAAAAAGTGTACTTTTGGTACTTTTTTTTTAATTTACTTTTTAATTTACTGAAATTATAAAAGGTACTTTTTATAAAAAGTACCTTTTATAAAAAGTACCTTTTATAAAAAGTACCTTTTATAAAAAGTACCTTTTATAAAAAGTACCTTTTATAAAAAGTACCTTTTATAAAAAGTACCTTTTATAAAAAGTACCTTTTATAAAAAGTACCTTTTATAAAAAGTACCTTTTATAAAAAGTACCTTTTATAAAAAGTACCTTTTATAAAAAGTACCTTTTATAAAAAGTACCTTTTATAAAAAGTACCTTTTATAAAAAGTACCTTTTATAAAAAGTACCTTTTATAAAAAGTACCTTTTATAAAAAGTACCTTTTATAAAAAGTACCTTTTATAAAAAGTACCTTTTATAAAAAGTACCTTTTATAAAAAGTACCTTTTATAAAAAGTACATTTTATAAAAAGTACCTTTTATAAAAAGTACCTTTTATAAAAGGTACTTTTTATAAAAGGTACTTTTTATAAAAAGTATCTTTTATAAAAAGTATCTTTTATAAAAAGTATCTTTTATAAAAAGTACCTTTTATATACCTTACCTTACCTTACCTTACCTTACCTTACCTTACCTTACCTTACCTTACCTTACCTTACCTTACCTTACCTTACCTTACCTTACCTTACCTTACCTTACCTTACCTTACCTTACCTTACCTTACCTTACCTTACCTTACCTTACCTTACCTTACCTTACCTTACCTTACCTTACCTTACCTTACCTTACCTTACCTTACCTTACCTTACCTTACCTTACCTTACCTTACCTTACCTTACCTTACCTTACCTTACCTTACCTTACCTTACCTTACCTTACCTTACCTTACCTTACCTTACCTTACCTTACCTTACCTTACCTTACCTTACCTTACCTTACCTTACCTTACCTTACCTTACCTTACCTTACCTTACCTTACCTTACCTTACCTTACCTTACCTTACCTTACCTTACCTTACCTTACCTTACCTTACCTTACCTTACCTTACCTTACCTTACCTTACCTTACCTTACCTTACCTTACCTTACCTTACCTTACCTTACCTTACCTTACCTTACCTTACCTTACCTTACCTTACCTTACCTTACCTTACCTTACCTTACCTTACCTTACCTTACCTTACCTTACCTTACCTTACCTTACCTTACCTTACCTTACCTTACCTTACCTTACCTTACCTTACCTTACCTTACCTTACCTTACCTTACCTTACCTTACCTTACCTTACCTTACCTTACCTTACCTTACCTTACCTTACCTTACCTTACCTTACCTTACCTTACCTTACCTTACCTTACCTTACCTTACCTTACCTTACCTTACCTTACCTTACCTTACCTTACCTTACCTTACCTTACCTTACCTTACCTTACCTTACCTTACCTTACCTTACCTTACCTTACCTTACCTTACCTTACCTTACCTTACCTTACCTTACCTTACCTTACCTTACCTTACCTTACCTTACCTTACCTTACCTTACCTTACCTTACCTTACCTTACCTTACCTTACCTTACCTTACCTTACCTTACCTTACCTTACCTTACCTTACCTTACCTTACCTTACCTTACCTTACCTTACCTTACCTTACCTTACCTTACCTTACCTTACCTTACCTTACCTTACCTTACCTTACCTTACCTTACCTTACCTTACCTTACCTTACCTTACCTTACCTTACCTTACCTTACCTTACCTTACCTTACCTTACCTTACCTTACCTTACCTTACCTTACCTTACCTTACCTTACCTTACCTTACCTTACCTTACCTTACCTTACCTTACCTTACCTTACCTTACCTTACCTTACCTTACCTTACCTTACCTTACCTTACCTTACCTTACCTTACCTTACCTTACCTTACCTTACCTTACCTTACCTTACCTTACCTTACCTTACCTTACCTTACCTTACCTTACCTTACCTTACCTTACCTTACCTTACCTTACCTTACCTTACCTTACCTTACCTTACCTTACCTTACCTTACCTTACCTTACCTTACCTTACCTTACCTTACCTTACCTTACCTTACCTTACCTTACCTTACCTTACCTTACCTTACCTTACCTTACCTTACCTTACCTTTTATAAAAAGTACCTTTTATAAAAAGTACCTTTTATAAGATTTAAGAGATTGGGAAAAGTTCTTTTTGGAAATTCCGTTTCTTAACGGGGATACAAAGTACTTTTAATATTTGCTGAAACAATGATCCTAGATAATTGAAATATGGATAATAGGATCCTTCGGTGAAGAAAAAACATTCTGGAAGAGGTACTTTTTTAAATTCCGTTTCTAATGGGGGTAATAAAGTGTACTTTTGATACTTTTTTTGCTCCTATAATAATGACCTTAGATGATGGAGATGGAATTGGAAATGAAATGGCGTAGAACGGGGAACAATATGAAATAGATAGAGCAGGGAACAATATGGAATGATATTTTCAACTCAAGTTTTTGGTGTTTAGCTTTTTTTACTCCATATTTTTTTATTCCAATTTCTTTTTTCACTGAAATATTTATTCACTCAAAATCCAAAATCCCGACATAAGGGCTCGAAAATTCTCATTATATTTCTCCCCCGGGACGAACATGATAATGTACAAGCAAAGTTATTCAAATTTTACTGTTTAAATTATTCATTGAAATATTTTTTTATGGAAGACTTAAACGTCCACAAGTAAATAAAACAAAGACTACGTAGGGGAATTTTTTTGAAATCGATAGAATAATCCTGATCCTTCTATTATCCGGTATTCAATACAACCGGTAACGAAGTACCGGGATTGTAAGCTAGTATAATATAAATTAATCGAAAGCTGCCCTAAAATGTAATTAAGCAAATTAGTCAGTCAACAGAAACTCGACACGTACATTTTGGCAACACACACACACCACATATTATATGCTACAATTACTAATAGAACGAACATGAGATAAAATATTACACACGTATAAGTAGTACAAGAAATTGAGGAATAAATGAACTTTATGCATGAACCAAAAAAGAAAATCATGCAACATCAGACAGTATTGAAGAAGAAAAAAAATTAATAATATTTAGAACTTAATTAGGTATTTTAGGAAGATATATGTACACTCAAAAAAAAGTGAACTAAAATCTGGGAAAATTAACTAAATTTTGAGAAAAAGAGGGAATGATTTGGCTCCAAAGATTTTTTTTCTTGGTTTTAGTTCATAATTTTCCCAAAAATAAGGAAAACAAAGTTATTTAATTTTAAGCCAATTTTAACTAGAAAATGGGAAAAATTATACTTCACATTTTAGAAAAAGATTGGGTCTAGACCCTGGACCCATGGTTTCGGACCCCATTTAACTAGAGACCCCGCTGGGTCCTTTAAGGGTCCCCACAGATTTTGAACCAAAACTTGTGTCCGTTTCGCTCTAACTTGCTTAGTTTTTGAGATACGGTAATAAGGGGCCTGATAGGGTCTTGAGAATCTTAAAAACCGGATAACTCAAAAACTATTAATCGGAGGGCTTTAGGGTATTTTGCGGAAGTGTTCTACGAGTCAAGAGCTACAAAAATGCCGTTGAACCTTTTCTCGTGTTGGCAGTATTTACCGAGATATGTGCATTTATAAAATCTCGGGAATTTCAAATTTTAGATCTAAAATTAGGGTCTTGAGACCCCGACAGATATGCAGAGCTAGGCTATTCCATATTTTTCTTTGTAGTCTTTCTTTTGAAAATTTTATCCGTTTTGCTCTATCTCGCTTAGTTTTCGAGATATCGCCATTTTGAATTTTTAACTAAATTCTAAGAACTTATTTACTAAATTCTCAGAACTTATTAACTAAATTCTAATAAGTACACTTCCTCAATTCAAAGAAGAGAAATACGATGATGTTTTTTTTTGTAAATTTTAACTAAACTTGAACAAAATTGTTTTTTAAGAAATATGTCTTAAAAATAAAGATACGATTCTTAGATTTGTGGAAAGTTTCTTTGGTAGTAAGAATTTTTTTCCTAATATAAAAAAAATCCGTTTAAAGAAAACTATGAACTAATTATAAGTAAATGAACTAAAATTTTTTCCTCATAGTTAAGAAAATTTCTCATTTTTAAGTTAAATTTAACTAAATTTTAGGAAAATTCATGATAAATTTTCAAAGACATTTTTTCCTTAATTTTAGTTATGTCTTTTTTTTCAGTGTATTAGGTAATAAAAGTTGATCTTAATTTTTTTTTTTTGTACAAAAAAATATAAAAAAAATTAAGACATTTTTTTCTAAATTTAAAAGATTATTGAGGGAGTAAAATTTTTGAGATAGAGTGTTTTATGGAAGGATAAAGCTAAAAAAAATGTTGAAAGCTTTTAACATTGATAAATAAGTATGTACTCTTTTTAAATGTAAACCAATGTAAACAATGTAAACAAAATTAGAGAATAATAACAATTGGAGCGGGTAGCGGAAAAACGCAATTGTCCTCATAAAAATAGAATTGAATCTAGTTTGGCGGAAAAACGCCGCGGAATTTCGTTGTCATATAAAACGTATGTGAACAGTTGCGGAAAAACGCTTCCCGCTCCAATTGTAATTATTCTCTTATTTGAAAAAAAAAATCAGCGAAAAAAAATTGTGGTGAAAATGAAATCCGCGATTTTTTGGTTAAAAATACGTTGGTTCTTGTTTAAATACCATTAGGCATGGAATTCTGTTCAAATATGTTAACCAGCAGCCGAATTAAATCATTTTGTATTTTTAGGTTATGTAGAATGTACAAAAATTTTCGTGGTGTCCTTACATATTTGTTCATAACTTTTGAACCGCTGAACCGATTTCAAACTGCTTAGGACAACAACAAATAAATACGCTAAGTTCAGTCATATATTTGTGTAATAGTTTCGCCGTGATCTCAATTGCAACGGGCAGGCAGACGGACATCGCTAAAATGTCTTAAGGCATAATAACTTGAGCGAATACGGTTCGGAGACGTGTCATCTGATACGTTACCTTGTATTAAAATAAATAGAAATAGGTACTTAAACGAATACGTGACCGTGCTGTAGCGGCCGAACCTAGAAAATTTTTATTTTCCGTACGTTTTAAGTGTCTGATTTTGTTTTTTATTTTTTGTTGAATTTTTTTTATTTGTGTGGCAGAATTGACAAATAAATATTAATAAAAGAAAAAAAAATATTTTTCTGTAAATATAAAATAAAAAAAAATCACAAATAACCACTTTTTAAAATTAAATTTGTAAATTACTATGACACATTGAAACGGAATCAGTAAAAATACAGCAGCCCGTCACGCTACAGCACCGCTCCAGTAGCGCTCAAGTGCCTAGGCCTTTAGAATCGACCACTAATCAATAATATTCAATAGGCTGGTTCATATATGGCACTTCTTTTTGGGATTTTTGTATGGGCCACCCAGAATATATATTTAGTACCGTTTTTTTAACACCCAAAGTTTGAGGCCCGGTAGCGAACCCTACCTTAATGAAAAATTCTGAAAAAAATCAGGTGTTATTTTCTCACGGTGCTTAATATATATTCCGGGTGGCCCTTACAAAATTCGAACTTTTGTTTTTATGAACCAACCTAATATACATATGGGGCATTCCATGTCAAATCGGACACTTTGAAAAACTTTTTTTTTAGATTTTCCCAATTTGTTTACAGTTTTTAGTACCCTTCGAAAACTCATTCGTGATAAATTTTCAGAATTTTTTGATGACCCGTTCAAAAGATATAAAATTTTTAAAAATTGGTAGTTTGTTCCTTTACTCAAACTTCTTTTACTCATAACTTCTTCAATAATGGTCCGAATTGCTTTTTCAAAATTTTTGTTTTTTAACGTACTTTAAAAAAAAAAAATCCCAAAAAATTCTTAAAAGCGCTCTAGTATGCGATTTTTTAGTTTTAAAATTTAAATCTCATTTTTGAAAATGTCTGTACTCTTCGATTTTTTTGAAATTTTTTTGTGTAAAACATCTATCGATTCTACAAATGTTTTGCCCAGGAGGACGATTATTACTATTTTTTAAAATTTTTTGAAAAAATTTTATTGTAATTTTCCAACCTTAAAATCATTTCTATTGCTCCAATGGTGCGTCATAGAGGGGTCATATCCAGGAACGACCCACATTAATTTTTGCGGCTAAACATTTCTTCGGAAAAAACTAATACCCTATCTCCAATTTCTAAGGGGGCTCCGACACAAAACGACATTTTTTAAAATTTGCTCCAACCGCTCTAACTGCCCTAAGAGTGCCCTTAGAGCAACAAAATGCATGACAGACCCATAATATTTTTTTAATCCAAACATTTTCTCTGAGCGCACCTACCCTCTATCCGTCCGAGAGGGGTCTTTAGTGAGACCGACCCCCATTTATTTTTACCCTACAACATTTTTTTATACCACGAAGAAGTTGGGTACCAAAAACTGTAAACAAATTGGGAAAATCTAAAAAAAAAATTTCAAAGTGTCCGATTTGACATGGAATGCCCCATATATACTTTATGGGGTCCCAAACCGATATTTCGATGAGTAACAAACGAAATGACAAACTTCTAAAATGACAAGAAAAGTTTGTAACTTTTTTTTGCTATTTCCGATTTAACTAGAATTCCTAGTAATTTTACAAGCTTTTTACCAATATTTTTTTAATTTTACAACTTTTTTAAAAATAAAATTGTAAATTTACAACTTTTTTGACGCAATAAAATTTACAAGGAAGTCTGTTGACTTCACAAGTTCTTTTGCTACCTCCTATTTTACGAGAATTCCTAATAAAAATTATGAGCTTTTTGTAATATAACAAGTTTTTACCAATAAAATTGTAAATTTTGGCAAAATAAAACTTACAAAGAATTCTCGTGAATTTACAAGATTGTTTTTGTAAAATTATCTTGGAAATTTGTAAAATTACAAAAAAATATTGTAAAATTACAAAAAAAAATTTAGATTTTTATCGAAATTTGTTTGTTAAAAACAAGAAAAAATTCAGGAAAAAATAGAAAAATGCAGGAAAAAGAAATTAAAAAAAAATTTAAAACTACAGAAAAATTCAAGACGTGAAAAACATGAAAACAGCATTCTTACTTGTTTATCAATAAATTTGTAATAATTTCACTTAACGAGTTTGTCTGCGTTGGGTCGAATGCTATTAATAATATTTATTAAAGTTTATTACAATAATTAAATATTTGTTGTTAATTCTTGTGTTAATGCGTTTTTTTATTTAATTACTCTAAATTGCAATAAAAAAAAAAAACTCTTATCTCATACAGAGATTTCTTATAATGAAAATACTTTAATCATTTGTTTTAAAAATATCTTTATTTTTATTTAAATTAAATTTAAATTGCCTGGCTTTGACCGCCTGCCACTTGTTTATTGTTGTATTTTTGTTTATACACTTAAAGAAAAAGCTTTATTTTTTATGAGAACTTTCCTAAATATAATGAAAGTCTTAATTAAAGTTCGTCCAATGTAACAGTTTCATAAATACAATGAAAAAGTTTTATAATTGTTCACAGGGTCAATATGTATATATGAAAATATAATAAAATTTCATAAAATTTTATGAAACTCTTCAATATCCATCCGTAATTATTCAAAACTCTTCAAAAATATTATGAAATGTTTCATAAATACTATAAAAGATTTTATAGATTTAATTTATTTTGTCTTAAATATTTGATCAGGTTTATGATATGAAACAGTTCATTGGCACTATAAATCCTTCCATATTATGAAATACTTAAAAAAAATATTATTTCTAATGTAATGTTTAATAGTATTTATGAAACATTTCATAATATTTATACATTGGGCTAACTTGAATGACTAGTTTTATTATATTTATCAAAAGGTTAAATAAAATTTCAAAAACTTTTATGAAACTCTTCATTAATATTATGAAATGTTTCACAAATACTATGAAACATTTAATAGATTTAATCTATTTTGTCTTAAATATTTGATCAGGTTTATGATATGAAACACTTCATTGGTACTGTAAATAGTTCCATACACACAAAAATTTTTTTTTTCCATGAACGATTTTCATAGTATTTATGAACAAATTCATACAATTTATTAACTTTTTCATAATATTTATAAACTTTTCATAGTATTTATGAATAAATCATAATATGTGAAATTTAAGAATTTTTAACACTTTTCATAAATACTATGAAAAAATTTATAAGTATTATGAAAAAGTTAATAAATTGTATGAATTTGTTCATAAGTACTATGAAAATCGTTCATGGAAAAATTTTTTTTGTGTGTAAATATTATAAAATACATAAAAAATATTATTTCTATGTAATGTTTCATAGTCTCTATGAATCGTTTCATAATAAATGTAAAACAGTTACACTGGATGAAATTATATGACAAGTTTCATTATATTTATGAAAAGGTTTCATAGTATTTATGCAATGTTTCATTAATATAAGCAACAGCAATAATTTTGTTTAAGAAATAAAATTTATAATATTAACATTGGAAAAACTAAAATAAGGAATTAAAAAAAAAAGTTTTTCTTCAGCCATCTGTCATCGTCTTTAGGAGCTGAAACTGTTTTGCAACAATTTTTTAATCATTTTATAAAAAAAAACATATGACACGTTTATGGATTTTTTATGAAATCATGAAATTTTAAGAAGAGTTTTTCATAGTTTTTTTTTTTTTATTCATTATACTTCATTCATTATATTTATGAAGCTTTCATTAATATTATGAAATTTTATGACAAAAACATTTATGAAACCATGTCATAAATATTATGAAGCAGTTTTCTCTGAGTGTAGAGGTATTATGAAATTTATTAATAAGTAGATTTAACTTTTAAAAACCACATTTAATTACCACAATATTAAATGCGTCATAATTTATGATGATGATGATATAGAGCAATCGATCAGTTTACTAATATGTATTCAAATTTATAAATATGTTTAGATGTGGTTAAAATAAAAGCACCAGTGACATTTTTGTGGTTTTGATTACACTAAAAAAAACCGTGTAAAATGACAAGAAAAACTTGTAGCTTTTATTTTTTGCTACCTCATATTTGACAAGAATTTCTTGTAATTTTACAAGCTTTTAACCAATAGTATTGTAATTTTACAAGCTTTTTTCCAACAAAATTGGAAATTTACAACGAGGTCTTGTGACTTTACTAGATTTTTTGCTACCTCCTATTTTACGAGAATTTCTAGTAAAAATTACGAGCTTTTTTGTAATTTTACAAGATTTTTACAAATAAAATTGTAAATTTACAACTTTTTTGGCGCAGTAAAACTTACAAGGGATTTGCCTGAATTTACTAGATTTTTTTTGTAAAAAAAAGTTGGAAATTTGTAAAATTACAAAAAAAAACATGTAAAATTACAAAAAAAAAATGTAAATTTTGATGGAATTTTTTTCTGTTAAAAAACATGAAAAACATTGGCAAAAATGGGATTATGAGACTTTTTCTAGCAATTTGACATTTTTTTTTGTGTCTATAAGCAGATTTGTGCTATAAGCAGATTTGTTTCCGCACCATATTTATTTCGAAGTAATACACTAAAAAAAAACCTTGTCCAATTACTAGAAATAGTATCTTAATCCCATTTTAACAATATTTGACAGTTTTCCGAGTTTTTAAAAAAAATAATTTTCGATCGAAATTTAATTTTTTTTTTTTTTTGTAACTTTACAGTTTTTCTTGTAATTTTACAAATTTCTAAGATTTTTACAAAAAAAATCTAGCAAACTTACGAGAGTTTCTTGAAAGTTTTATTTAACCAAAAAAGTTGTAAATTTAAAATTTTATTGGTAAAAATCTTGTAAAATTACAAAAAAGTTTGTAATTTTTACTAGGAATTCTCGTAAAATAGAAGGTAGCAAAAAATCTAGTAAAATCACGAAACCTCCTTGTAAGTTTTATCGCGTCAAAAAAATTGTAAATTTACAATTATTTTGGTAAAAAGCTTATAAAATTACAAAACTATTGGAAAAAGCTTTAAATTAAGAAGACCCGAAACTCAGAACCTCTTGAATGAATATCTAAGCTTTGGACTATACAAACTAAAGTCCAAAGGTTGACCCACATAATTTTTAATAAAATTTTTACTAAAACATTAATGTTATTAGAAAAATTTCTTAAATTTATATATTTAAAGTATTTGCTGGGATAAATTTTAGCCTTCCATTAGTTTCAAAGAAATTAATTAACTTTTGTTTTGAATATATTAATTTTTTATGTTTATTAATATGATGGCTAGACAAAATAAAAATTGAAATTAGCAAACATTTTTGTCCACCCGCTTCAAAAAAAACAATATAAAAATTAAATAAAGATTAAACAAGAAATTCATCATAAAAAATAATCATGTAAACAAAATGAAACATAATTTTGGGGTTTTAAAATTAATAGTAAAAATTTAATATTTCTGTTGAAGAAAAAACAAAAAAATAATAAAATAAATTAAAATAAAGCACTATGACAAATGATTTTCAGATTATGAGACATTTTTCTTATAGAAAAAGTCGCAGATTCTGAGACATTTTTAAGAAAAAGATTTTGAGACATTTTTCTTATAGAAAAAGTCTCAGTTTCAGAGACATTTTTCTTATAGAAAAAGTCTCAGTTTCAGAGACATTTTTCTTATAGAAAAATTCTCATATTCTGGAACATTTTTCTTATAGAAAAAGTCTCAGATTCTGAGTCATTTTTCTTATTGAAAAACTCTCAGATTCTGAGTCATTTTTCTTATTGAAAAACTCTCAGATTCTGAGTCATTTTTCTTATTGAAAAACTCTCAGATTCTGAGACATTTTTCTTATAGAAAAAGTCTCAGATTCTGAGACATTTTTCTTATAGAAAAAGTCTCAGATTCTGAGACATTTTTCTTATAGAAAAAGTCTCAGATTCTGAGACATTTTTCTTATAGAAAAAGTCTCAGATTCTGAGACATTTTTCTTATAGAAAAAGTCTCAGATTCTGAGACATTTTTCTTATAGAAAAAGTCTCAGATTCTGAGACATTTTTCTTATAGAAAAAGTCTCAAATTCTGAGACATTTTTCTTATAGAAAAAGTCTCAGATTCTGAGGCATTTTTCTTATAGAAAAATTCTCAGATTCGGAGACATTTTTCTTATAGAAAAAGTCTCAGATTCTAAGACATTTTTCTTATAGAAAAAATCTCAGATTCTGAGACATTTTTCTTATAGAAAAATTCTCAGATTCTGAGACATTTTTCTTATAGAAAAAGTCTCAGATTCTGAGACATTTTTCTTATAGAAAAAATCTCAGATTCGGAGACATATTTCTTATAGAAAAATTCTCAGATTCGGAGACATTTTTCTTCTAGAAAAAGTATCAGATTCTGAGACATTTTTCTTCTAGAAAAAGTCTCAGATTCTGAGACATTTTTCTTATAGAAAAATTCTCAGATTCTGGGACTTTTTTCTTAAAGAAAAAGTCTCAGATTCAGAGACATTTTTCTTATAGAAAAAGTCTCAGATTCAGAGACATTTTTCTTATAGAAAAGTTCTCAGATTTGAGATATTTTTCGTATAAAAAAAGTCTCAGATTCTGAGACATTTTTCTTATAGAAAAATTCTCTTTCTTATAGAAAAATTCTCAGATTCTAAGACATTTTTCTTATAGAAAAATTCTCGGATTCTGAGACATTTTTCTTGTAGAAAAATTCTCAAATTCTGAGAAATTTTTCCTACAGAATAAATCTTAGATTCTATGAAATTTTTCTTATAGAAAATTTTTTTAAATTCTGAGACATTTTTCTTATAGAAAAAGTATCAGATTCTGAAACATTATGAGAAGTCTCTTATAGAAAAAGTCTTAGATTTTATTTTTCTAAAAAAAGCTGGCCCATAGTGCCTTTTCTAAAGTCATTATATTTTAGCATACTATCTAATCTTAACAAAAAATATTTTTATTATAAACAATTATGACCTTGGCATATAAATATGGCTACTTTCTGGCTGGCTGTTTATTATTATGGCCAAAAAGAAGAAAAACAAAAACGAAACCAATAGTCAGTACCAGCAGCAACAACAACAAAACAACAACTAAGAAACCAAAACCAGCATTATTAAAGTCATAAACCAAAATAAAGTCAAAGTGTCAGTTGTATGAAACATATAGACAGACAGACAGACAGACAGACAGACGCACAGACTCTTACATGAAAAACTGGACTACACTTCAATAGTAAGTAGGTATATAGTTATTAATATGCTTCAAGCAATTTAATTTGCCATTCATCATATTTTTGTGTTTTTTGTTTTTGTTTCTACAATCTTGTTTTACACCATTCAAACACTTTTAGAGATTTGCCAACTAATCATATAGCAAAGCATATCATACCCCCATTGATGGAGCAGTAAAAAGCCTACGGTCAAATTTAAATTAGATATTGTCTAAAAAAAATATTTTTTTGCTATACCCTCTATTTTATAACACAAAGTTTATATTAGTAAATCAATCCGTTTGTAACAAATTAACATATCGGTGATGAACCAATCGATTTCCAGTAGATATAATGTCTGTTGTAATCACGCTTACTTTCGAAAGACAAGTTGGAGGAAAGCAATGCTTGGCATATATATTTGTCATAGTCCCAGACAGATTCGTATTGCATTTCAGCAAAATAGGTTCAGTGGTTTAAAAGTTTTCAGTAAAAATGTAAGGACACCTCGAAAATTATTAAAAAAAAAATTTTACATAAAAAATTAGTGTAAACTATTTAAGATTTACAGGCCTTTTCACAGTTATGACTGGTTATGACTAATTTTATTATTTTCAAACTTCATATTCCCTGTGTTTGTTGTAAACACAATCATAAAAAGTCTAAAAATTTAAAATTATTTGTCAATTTTGAGACGAAGTAAGTAGCAGGTCTTAATTTTTTTGAAATTTTCAAACAAAATTTGAATTTTTTTTATGATTGTTTACAACAACCACATGGAAAAAATTGAGTTATGATTGAGTTATGACTTTTTTTGTGAATAGGCCCCATAAGCTCTAAAAAAATTCGAAAATAAAATTTTGTTTTCCCGAAATTTTTTTACACCATATTTCGTACACAATAAAAAAAACCCCTGTCAAATTACAAGAAAAAGTCTCGTAATCCCATTTTATCAATATTTGACAGTTTTCCTTTTTTTAACAAAATATGTTCGATCAAAATTTATTTCTTTTTGTAATTTTACACTCAAAAAAATAAAACTGTAAAGTTAGCAAAAAATTTAGTTAAATTTAACTAAAAAAACACCTGATTTTGAACCTACTAAATTTCTAGTTAATTTAACAAAAAATATTTAGTTAACTTTTCGTAGAATGAATGTAGCAAAAAAAACGTAATTTTAACTAAAACTTCAGCTGAAAATTTCGTAACATTTTTTATTAGTTGAATTCAGCTAAACTTTTTGTAAAAATTTTAAGTTTGGTAAATATTGGTTTTAAACACTAACACTTCACTTATTTTTTCTTTTTTTCACAGCATTAAGTTCAGCTTAAGTAGAACTTATGAGATTTGCCTAGGAGGCTACACAAGAAATGTTTAAAATTTTTCACTTGACAAAAATGTTACAAAAAATCAGCAAATTAATTAGTAAAAATTCGTAAACTCAGTTTTAAAGTCAACAAAAAAAATTAATTCAAAATTTGTACAAAACTAGTATTTTCGTAAATTGAACTTAACTAGAAAAAGTAGTTAAAACGCTGATTTTAACTAAAAATTTGCTAAAAAGCCAGTAAACTCGAGTTAACAAAAAAAATTTTGTTAACTTTACAGTTTTATTTTTTTGAGTGTACAGTTTTTCTTGTAATTTTACAATTTTCCAAAAAAATTTACAAAAATATCTAGAAAATTTATGAGAATTCCTTGTAAGTTTATTTTCGCCATAAAAGTTGTAAATTTACAATTTTATTGGTAAAAATCTTGTAAAATTACAAAAAAGTTCGTCATTTTTACAAGGAATTCTCGTAAAATAGGAGGTAACAAAAAATCTACCATACACTCAAAAAAATAAAACTGTAAAGTTAACAAAATTTTTTTTGTTAACTCGAGTTTACTGGCTTTTTAGCAAATTTTTAGTTAAAATCAGCGTTTTAACTACTTTTTTTAGTTAAGTTCAATTTACGAAAATACTAGTTTTGTACAAATTTTGAATTAATTTTTTTGTTGACTTTAAAACTGAGTTTACGAATTTTTACTAATTAATTTGCTGATTTTTTTGTAACATTTTTGTCAAATGAAAAATTTTAAACATTTCTTGTGTAGCCTCCTATACAAATCTCATAAGTCCTACTTAAGCTGAACTTAATGCTGTGAAAAAAATAAGAAAAAATAAGTGAAGTGTTAGTGTTTAAAACCAATATTTAACAAACTTGAAATTTTTTACAAAAAGTTTAGCTGAATTCAACTAATAAAAAATGTTACGAAATTTTCAGCTGAATTTTTAGTTTAAATTACGGTTTTTTTTGCTACATTCATTCTACGAAAAGTTAACTAAATATTTTTTGTTAAATTAACTATAAATTTAGTAGGTTCAAAATCAGGTGTTTTTTTAGTTAAATTTAACTAAATTTTTTGCTAACTTTACAGTTTTTTTTTTTTTGAGTGTACCATTTTACTAATATATGACAGTTTCCTTGTTTTTTAACAACAAATTTGGATCAAAATTTACATTTTTTTTTGTAATTTTACAATTTTTTTTTTGTAATTTTACAAATTTCTAAAATAATTTTTCAAAAAAATCTAGTAAATTCAAAATTCACGAGAATTCTTTGTAATTTCAATGGCGCCGAAAAACTGTAAATTAACAATTTTATTGGTAAAAAACTTGTAAAATCACAAAATTATTTGTAAAAAGCTTGTAAAATTACTAGGAATTCTAGTAAAATAGGAGGTAGCAAAGAATTAAAATCTCGTTTTATTTTAGAAAATTGTCAATACAAATTTTATTGTAAATACAACTAAATAAGTAATTAAAACTGAGGCGACAACGGACTTTTGTAGCTTTTGAAAAAATTAAGATCAACTCATTTTTCTCAATTCATTGTTACATTACAATAAAGCTGGTTAAAACAAGTATTAAAATCGTCTGAAATGTATATTTTTTTTATCAATTTACAAAATTTTTAGAATTTTCAATTAAAAAAAATAAATAAATGAACGAACAGAAATTCAAATTATATTTTAATTATATTCATTTTACATCTAATGGGAAATCTCGTACGAACGAGATTTCGATCATTTAATAGTATATAATTTGATGCAATGATATTTGATTAAAATCTCGTTTGACGACAAATGACGTCCATTTTGGCAAATTGTCAATATAATTTCATTGTTAATACAACTAAATAATTTAATAAAACTGAGCCTACAACGGATTTTGTTAATACAACAAAGACTTTTGTAGCTTTTGAAAAAAATAATAATCAACTCATTTTTCTCAAATTAGTTTAAAAAAAATCAAAAATTTTAATCGAAATAAAATGTTTGAATTTTTCTCTACGAAAAAAACGCCTCTGAATCTAAAAATTTTTCTTTCTTAAAAATTGTACAAAATTTGGAATGTTTCCTATAATTTTATAATTTATTAATTAGAACAAGAACTTGATTAACTGAATACCAGATATTTTTTTCTTGTTAATAAGTTTATTTTTTTCTATTGTTTCTAATATTAACTAGATTTTTATAATTAAATTGTATTTGGTATTAAATATGTAAGTACGCCTGCCCACATTGGAAGACCAAATACAACAGAAAAACTAACTACCTTTTTTGTTTGGTGCCTCTACCAAAGTTGAAATATTTTTCAATTGTTATTTATCATGGTTTTTGTGGGTTTCTTGCTCTATTTTTTGGCAGCAATTATTTTTTATTTCTAGTTGCCAAAATATTTATAATAAAAAATAGATCAAACAAGGAAGGAATCCCATAAGAAAAAATTCAATTATAATAAAATGTTGGAAATTTGTATAACCTACGCTATTCTGTGGTACAGAATATAATGAGTTTGTGCTAATGTTGGTAAATACCCGAAATATAGGCCCTGACCCACCATCAAGCAAACGGATCGACTTAAATTCCGTGATCAGACAGACGGATGATGTCCGTCCGTCTGTCTGATCACGTAAAATGTGTAAACACGATACAGGTCGCAATTTCCAATTGATTGACCTGAAATATAAGACTTATGCCTCCCTTGTCCAAGTACGAAGCCTATTGAAAATGAGAAACATCGGTCCATGTTTGGACGTAGCCCCCTATTCACCATTCCAAATATTATAGAAATCAGACCAATTCTACGTGTAGTCCCCTACAAAACAACCTCCCAATATTCAAATAAATCTATAAAATTTCACAGAATAAGGAAATATTTGATAAAAATTTTGTTTGTATGTGTTAAACTCGTACTTTGGTAGCGTAATCAAATCTGGTTTTAATTGGACCATTTTTGGACTTAGGCTTCACATACAAATCTCGCCTGATATTCAGTTGAATCGGTCTATTGGCAACAAAAAAAAATCCAATTTCACTTTAATTTGGTGTGTGTGAGTGTTTTCTATACTTATTAAAGATCTAACGAAATCGGTCCATGGACTATTTTCTGGGAAACATTGGTGTATGATACTATATGGTCGGTCTTGACCGACTAAAACTTTATTTTTTTCATGCCCTCCACTTACAAGGATGGTCTTTCACAGGGCACTCACCGATTGTCCTGAAACTTGAATATGGGAATGAGGGGGGGAAAAAAAAAGTTACCCGTTTTTTTAGCTGCCCAATCTCAAATTTAACAAGTAAAAAAGTTAAATTCGGCCTTGCCGAATGTAGTGATACCCTCCAAAATTTCAAAAAGACTATTGCAAAAAACTTTATTTAAAAGGAAATTACTTTTGAAAAAAAAAAAAAATTTTGAAAAAAAAATTTCCGCGGAAAAAAGTTTTGGCAAAAAAAAATCCGCGATTTTTTTTTTTCAAAAAATATGTTCGTACTTGTTTAAATACCATTTGGTGTTCAATTATGTTCACATATGTCAACTAGAAGCCGAATTAAAGAATTTTGTATTTCTAGGTTATGTTGAATGTACTGAAATTTTTGAGGTGTGCTCACATTTTCGTTCATAACTTTTGAACCGCTGAACCGATATCGCCCAAATGCAATACCAAACTTCTCGGGAGAACTTCCAATAAATATGTTAATTTTCAGTCATCTCTGTGCAATATTTTGTACTTGATAGCATTTTCCACAGACAGACAGACAGACGGACAGACGGACAGACGGACATCGCTAGAATGTCTTAAAATCGATCGTGCATATGGGGTCCCAGACCGATATTTCGATTAGTTACAAACGGAATGACAAACTTATATATACCCTCTAGCACTAAGTGGAGGGTATAAAAAGGGTTTTATAATTTGTTTGTGAATTTTTTTTATGATTTTATGAAAATTCCCTTTTAAAAAACAAAATCATTCAGTATATGTTGGGTTACCTTCCCCGCTAGTGTTTTTTAGTATTTCTAAAATATTTTTGTTATTCTTGTTTACAGTTCAATGAACCATATAAAAAATCAATTTATTATATTTATAAAGTGAAATTACTCCCGTGTAGTTGTGAAATAAATATATTTATTAGGAAAAGCCCCTTAGACGAATTTTTTTTTTTTGTTCAACATTTATTTGTGAAATTAATGATACAGAAAAATTTGTTAATAGTATTCAATTTAAAGGATAATAAAATGAATAATTTTCCTCTCAATTTTACGTTAAATATTTTTTGATAAAAATTAATCAGGATTATAAATAAAATAACCGAGCTCGAGGTCGGTTATTTTATTTATATTACAAATTAAAGGTCGAATAAATACAACATTAAAATTAATCAGGATTTTTTGAAAATTGTTTAAAAAAATTCTTTTAAATTTTTTTCCGTTTGTATCTTGTTTTATTTTGTTTTTTTTCTGACTCATGTTGTGAATTAATTATGTATGTCATGAACATCTCTCTAAACTTAAAAGGATAAATTATTTGTGTCTTTGTTAATCTGTTCTTTGCTGGATTCTGGAATTACAAGAATTTTTTTTCTTTGGCAATTTTTTTTATTATTTATGCAAAAAACCTTTTTAATCACATAAACAGCGTAAATCATGCATTGTCTGCAAAAAAATTCAATGAATTAACAACATACAGAAATGTACAAACTTATTTTTACAAAGTGTTTTGAAAATTGAACAACAACACACACCCCACTTCAAGCAAGTTTAAACTCACAATCAGAGAAAAAGGCTTCGTAATATTTATGACATGGTTTCATAAATATTTTTGTCATAAAATTTCATTATATTTATGAAACCTTCATAAATATAATGAAGTTTTATGAAAAAAAGTATATGAAATGCACTTCATAAAATTTCACGATTTCATTAAAAAAATTCATAAACATGATTTCTTATAATATGATTAAGAAATTATACAATTATAGCTCCTGAAGACGATTTTTCCTTATTTTAGTTCTTTCAATGAAAATATCATAAATTTTATTTCTAAACAAAAAATAAATTTGCTTTATTAATGAAACATTTCATAAAAACTATAAAACCTTTTCATAAATATAGTGAAACTTGTCATTAAGGTTCGTCAAATGTAACTGTTTCATAAATATTATGAAACGTTTCATAAATACTATGAAACATTTCATAAAAATAATAATATTTTTTATGGAACTATTTCACAGTACCAATGAAGGGGTTCGTAAATACTATGAAATAGTTTCCTTATATTTATGAAACCTTATGACAAAATCGGGTAATGGCATTTCACTCCTCTTTATTTTGAACTTGAAAAAATCGTTAACACGAAAATCTTACACTCAAAAAAATACGTTAGTAGATTTACTAATTTTTTTTTGCTAATGCTAGTTAGCTAACTTTTAGCAAATTTTTAGTTGAGATTAGCATGTTAGCAAAAAAATTCTTGTAAACTTCATTTAGCCCATTAGCAATTTAAACAAACTTTGAACTAATTTCTTTTGCGGAATTTGAAATTGAGTTTACAACATTTTTACAAAACTTTTTGTTAACATTAGCAAAAATAAATGGTAAGTTTTTTTTTTATTTTCAGAAAACTTAAAATGGCGCTATCTCGGAAACTAAGCCAGATAGAGCAAAATGGAGGGCATTTTTGGTTCTTAGAAACGCCATACTTTCGCGGGTCCTCTTCACATGTGTGGACCCTAATGGGACCTAACTTTGGATCCAAAAAAGTTAGCATTCCCGAAAATTTTAAAATACTCATATCTCGGTAAATATTGCCGACACAACAAAAAGTCCAAAAGAATTTTTGTAGCTCTCAACACGTAGAACAAGACCGCAAAATAACCAAAAACTCGATAACTTCAAAAATATTTTTGAAGTTATCGAGTTTTTTAATTCTCAAGACCCCAGTAATCCCCTAAAATCACGAATCTCAAAATCTAAGCAAGGTAGAGCGAAACGGACACAAATTTTGGATCAAAAACTATGACGATTTTTATGGAACCCAACTAGGTCTATCTACCTATCGGGTCCGAACCCAATGGGGTCCTCAAATGTGTATGAACTAAGTTAAAAAAAAAAAATCAGTTAACTAATTATTGGAAAACATTTTTTCTAACTTTAGCAAAAAAATTGTGGGTTCAAAATCAGCAAATTTTAATGTAGGTTTACAAGCTTTTTTTCTAACAGTTTTTTTTTTTTTTTTTTGAGTGTAGCTGATCCTGTTTCCGAGTTATTGCTAAATAATTACACTGTTCGACAACAAAAACCTCCCAGTAAAATATTCAACTGATTCTTATATATTTTGCTTAACTGAATACAAATCTGCAATTAAATTTTTTCTAGCACATACCGTTTGTTAGATATTCGCTGTTGAAAAGTCAAAAAAACCAATAATTTCGCAATTTTTGTGGGCCACTGTTACAGATTCTTCCAAAAATAGGACTTGATTTCATATAAAATGGACAACCTTATTCAAAAACTGCAATCCAAATGTTTCTAGCATGTTCCGTTTTTAAGATATTCACGTTTTGAAAATGTTTCCACGCAAAAATCTCAAACACGAATATCTCAAAAACCGAACATGATAAAAAATTTTGGATTGAAGTTTCGGAATCTGGAGGTCCAATTTATATGAAATCAAGTCCTATTCGTTGGAAGCAACAGAACAGTGGACCCCCAAAAGCGCAAAATTATTGGTTTTTGAATTTTTTAACAGCGAATATCTCAAAAACCGTAGGTGCTAGAAAAAATTGGATGGCAGATTTAGATTCAGGAGTGCAATGTCTATAATAATCAGTTGGATATTTTAGTGGGAAGTTGTTGTTGTCGAACAGTGTAATTATTTAGCCATAACTCGAAAACAGGATCAGCTAGGATTTTCGTGTTAACAATTTTTAAAGTTTAAAATAGGGATGTCGCGAATAGTGTATTCGGCCTTTTACCGAATATTTACTATTTGGTATTCGGTTGGAACCGAATACGAATATTTGCCGAATAATTTTATTATTCACAAGCCTGTATTTTACCCATGTAAAATATTAAAACAAAAGTACCAGATTAAAAGACATCAACGCTGTTGTTGACACTATTTTTTCTGGTACCTTAACAATTTGAATTTTAATCACGTGCTCAAGTTTTTTTGTATAAAAAACAAACTGAAATTACTCCGAAAAAGAGTCAAATGTTAATAAAAAGTGTTTTTTTTTAACTAATTTAAATTTTGCCGAATATTCAGCAAACTGTTAACGAATATTTATTTAACCGAATATTCAAAAAACATGCCGAATATGCCGAATACCGAATAGTGACGAATATTCGCGACATCCCTAGTTTAAAATAAAGAGGAGTGAAATTCCATTTTCCGATTTTGTCACCATTTTAACACAACCTAAACTTTCTTGAAGAGGGGTGTGAACAGTTTTGTGGTTCATGCAATTGAAATGTCTCAGAATCAGAGACATTTCGGATCGACTCAAAAACTGATTCCGAGTATACTTTAAGGTAGGGGTAGGACCAATGTTTCGCATAGAGAAGTGAAGGGTATAATGACAAAGCTAACCGGACAAAGTTGCGGACAACTTTCAGGAGTTTTTATCATTGATCGACTGCGAAAATTTTAAGATTTTGTAAAAATTTCAAATTATTAGATTTTGAGACCGGGCCTTATGTTGAACATATTTGAATTTTGGTACTAAATATCCTACATAACACCATCATCTAAAATATTCTTTCAAAGGAGAGGCAATTTAAAAAAAAAAAAGTTACGAATCATTAACATTATGGGGATCAATGGAATGTTTGTATGCGCGTGTGTGTTAGTAGGCATTAAGTGTATGTATGTGAATAATTTGAGACACAAAAACATTTAGTATTAACCCGTTAGAGACCAATGAAACCAAATACGAAAAGTAAATCATTAATTCCCATTAATTAAAATATTAAACTTTTTAACGGCACGTGCCTGAAAGTTAATTCCCACGTCAAGGTTACACATAAATTTCAATTATTATTTTAATTGTTATTTAATTAAAAATCAATTATATATTTATTTGATTTAATTAATAATTTACTTACATTGTTTACTTTTTTTAAAAATATTTGTTCAACTCAACCTATATTTTACAGATCTGTTTCACCCTTACAAAGGGATCATCAGCAGATTTTAGAGAAATCTCTAAAATAATATAGTCTATTATGACAATATCATTAATTGACTTGTTGGGCCTCGAACTAGAGTAATACTTTAATCGAATGTAAATAAAAACTTTATAATAAACTTTATATTTTACTTTATTTTCTCACACTTATGACTTTACGGTATAAATATTTGAGTTCGTTTGATGACTATTGCTGTGTTTTTCAATAAGTGGATTTATTTTCTAAATTATCTTATTTTGCTTAAAACAAATATTTTAACATACTAAAACAAATTTGGAATATTTTTTTACGTAATCTACAATAAATTTGCAATTATAATCCGAAAAAATTATGAAAAAATTTAGAAAATGAAAAAAGTTATAAATAAATCAAAATTAATCCAAAACGGATTTATTAAATCCCAAAATTTAGTTGGATTTATTTTGATTTAATTATAACTTTTTTAATTTTCCAGATTTTTTTATTATTTTTTCGGATAATAATTGCTTATTTATCCAAATTTGTTTTGGCATTTTAATTTATTTATTTTGAACTAAATAAAATTAATCCGAAAATAAATCCACTTATTGAAAAACACAGCATATGTCACTTCATCTGTTTATCGGGTATCATAATTTTTTTAAAGGATTTAGGGTAGTTAAAAAGGATGCCGATATTTTTTGGAAAAATGTTCACTCCTTGGGGTGGTTCAACGCATCTGAAAACGACAATTTTTATCTGGTTTTTCTGTAGAGAAAAAACGTCTGAATATATTGCAAATCCGATTTCACCAGTCGATTCTACAGCAAAAATACAATGGCAGTTTTTTTAACTCTTAAAAAAAGTTCCAAAAACCCACAGCAGGGGGCGGAAATATAGATTTTTTTTTAAATTGAAATTATTTTATATGGTTTTGAATTGAGAAAAGTGTGAAAGAAAAATTTTAATTTTTCTAAAAATTTAAGACATTCTGGTTTGTTTCTTACTAGTTTCATATTATCCAGTTATAATAATAGGCGACACGAAATAACTCCCACATGAAATAACTCCCTCCTAAAAAATGAAATAACTCCCAAAAAAACCTCAATACAAAGTTGGGAGTTATTTCATATGAAATAACTCCCAATTTAGTGGGACTTTTATCATTTTTGTTGGGAGTTATTTCATTATTTTCGGTGGGAGTTCTTTCATACGAAAGAACTCCCACTACAGTAGCGATGAAATAACTCCCACTATTGTTTCATTGTTGGTGGAAGTGTCTGGAACATTTTGACTTATAGAATATTATTAATAAATTAAAATTCGTTGTGATTTTGGTACCAAATTTTAGGACGAAGTGCTTTTTTAAAAAATTTTTATGTTTTAGAAATTTTGCTACCAAAACTGGCAAGTCGCAATGCAGCCGAAAATATTTTCGTTATAATACAAATTGTTACAAAAAAACATAGGCAGTTTTTCTATAACATACAAGATTGTTGAAAAAAGCACCGCAGGTGAAAATTTAAAAGATTCTAATTATATCTATAAATTATAGGTAACATACAAATTGGTCGCAAAAAGCGCCGCAGGCGAAAATTTGGTACCAAAAATCGCCGCGATTTTTGGTACCAAATTTTCGCCTGCAGCTCATTTTACAGCAAGTTCTAATAAAATATTTAAAATTTTCGGTAACATGCAAATTTGTTGCAAAAAGCGCCGCAGGAGAAAATTTGGTACCAAAAATCGCGGCGATTTTTGGTACCAAATTTTCGCCTGCGGCGCATTTTACAACAGATTGTAATTAAATCTTTTTACATCTTCGGTGACATAAATATTTTTCGCCTGTTGTGCTTTTTGCGACAGATTTGTATGTTACCGAAAATTTCATAACAAAAATCGCCTTAATTTGTTCATTTACTGAGCTGTTTGTATGTTTTTATGTCACCGAATCAAGTCAAATAGAACACTCATGTATTTTTGCATGTTATCGAAAAACTCTGAAAAAAAACAAATCAGTCAACTTTCGCATTCGGCAGTTATTATAACATGTGTGTATTGCACCAAAAGTAAGATCAGGATCCTCTTGCTCGACTTAACTGATATATTTTTTCGTTTTGTTTGTTTTATTTCTGTTGAGACTTCTTACTTTTTTTTTTTTATTGGGACTTCTTTCATTTTTAGTGGGAGTTATTTCATTGGCACTTATTTCATTTTTTAGGTGGAAGTTATTTCATTTTAGTTGGGACTTATTTCATTTTTTTCTCCATTGGGACATATTTCATTTTTGGTGGGATTTATTTCATTGGGAGTTATTTCGTGGGAGTTATTTCATGTGGGAGTTATTTCGTGTCGCCTAATAATATTCAGAAAAACTTTTAATGTCAAATTTATTCAGTTAATAGTCAATAGAACTCTATATGTGAAAATTATTAACAGATTGCAGCCGACAAGGATTGAACCCATCATCTGTAATACTTTGCTATTAACTGCTTGTAACGTACAATCACTCTAGACCGATACGCCGACTATAAGTCGCCCTATGTGGCAATAATCAGTATCTTTGGAAATATGGCAACACCTAACATTTGTGTCTAAAATATAGACCATGTCTGGCAATGTTAGCCAAATAAGTACTTAGATCAGAATTGATGAAGGAGAGGAAGAAGAATAATGATTACTTAAAAAAGAGTTTGTTTACACAAATTACAATAACAACTCTTCTGTTAGAAAAAACAACAGCAACAACCGAACTCGAATTGAAAAAATCATGATTTAGTTGATACTTGCTTAACAGCCTACTTGGCGTATCGGTCTAGAGTGATTGTACGTTACAAGCAGCAAAGTATTACAGATGATGGGTTTTGGATGATATTCTCGGATCGTACAAATGGTTTTCGGTTAACATTTCGATACTGATTCTGAATCGGGTTTCAACTTTTTCTATCATGACGTTTTAGAGAAAATTGAGATAAAACTTCTCAAAAAACGTGTTTTTGTCCATTTTTGAGAGCTTATAAATTCTTAACGGGTTCTGATAGAATTTTGGTACCATTTTGTTAAGCTAAAAATGTCCTTTAATCGCGCATATTTAAAAAATTAATTTAAAAAAAAATGGAAAACCCTTATATTTCCGCCCTCTGTGGTGGGTTTTTGGAACTTTTTTTAAGAGTTTAAAAACGGCTATTGTATTAATTTTTGCTGTAGAATCGATTGGTGAAATCAGATTTGCGAAATATTCAGCCGTTTTTGCTCTGCAGAAAAATCAGCTTAAAATCCGCGATTTCATATGCATTGAACCACCCCAAGGAGCAAAAATGTTCCTAACAAAATACCGACATTCTTTTTAGCTAACCTAAATACTTAAAAAAAAATATGATACCCGCAGATCAAATTTTCAAAATTAACTATAATAAATATATTTGGTAAATTCTGTTTTAATTTTTAAATTAATAAAAATTATTTATTATTCGATCTATAAATTCTATTGAGAAAGATTACTCCAGCTCGAGTTCACATTTCTTTCCTAATCATTATGATGATATTCTCAAAATAACAATTTTCAAGAAAACATTTATAAAGTTGTTTGTTTTAAATTGATTAGTATGGTCATTTTGCAAGACTTTCTCGACACGTGTTTCGATCTTATCGGAATCTTGTCAAAAGTATAAATTGACAATCGGTAATGGGTAATTCGTTTTAAATTAGAAGCTGTATTATGTTGTGTATAAAGTACACAAATTCTCGTTATGTCTACTTAAATATGAACATTTTCTTCATTGGTACGAAATTAATTAATTTTTTTATTGAATCTAAAATTTGTTTAATTAAAATTAATTTGTTTTTTTTTAGAATCTAGAAAAATGTAATGCTACACATTTTTCTAGATTCTAATTACAGGTATTTAAAAAATATTTTCATCTGATTTCAGGTTGGTCCTAAAAGGGTTAAAATAAGTCAAAACACCAAGCAACCAACTAACCAGCATATTTGCAAAATAATGCTTTGAATAAAAAAAAAAAAAGGACAAAGACTATACAAGAAAAAAAATTAAGAGAACCTACGTAAAGCCGTAGCTTAAAGAAGATGATGTAGACCATGTTCTGATACAAATTCATAAAGGTAACATAGGGTTCCATAACAACCAGTGCTGCAAACTTGAAAGATTTATTGTCATTTTAACGGCTTGAAACTTTATCGCCTTTTAAATAAAAAATCAGAAAATCGAACAAAAAATACTAACACAGAACTCATTGAAATATGGGTCTGGGACCCCAAAAAATATGTATTTGTTATATCACCTCTGACATACTGCTGACCATCCCTTTATAAGATTGCTGACATGCTGACTTGTCCTTACACAGAAAAAAATATCGTTAAATCAAAAGTAACAAAACAAATTGTTAGCAACTAACTTCCAGTTCAACAACGTTTTTAATTGTATCAACAATGTATATAGTTAATGTGACAAAAATCCAATTTAATTTCCAATTAAATGCATCAATTAAAATCATTGTTAAAAAACGCACAAAATGCTCATTGATAACACAGACACCTTATAAATTCATTTAATGAAGCTCAAATTTATGTGACGATAGCTCGGTGGTAGTGTGCTAGACTCAAATCATGAACATTGCGGGTTCGCTGCCAGCTGGCGGAAACATTTTTTTATTTTTATTTATTTTTATTTTAAATTATTTTTGTTTTGCTATTCTGCAACACCTTTTATACGCGTTAAGTCAAGTAAAAAATATATGAGAAATAGCACGATGGTAGTGTGCTAGACTCGTACCATGTTCGTTGCCGGTTCGATTCCAGCTGCCGCTAGATGTTTTTTTTTTTTTTAGTTTTTTTATATTTTTTTTAAATAAAATGACATTAAAACCGGTTTATTTCATTTAATATACGCGTATAGTCAACTACAAATATATACAAGGAATAGCACGGTGGTAGTGTGCTAGACTCGTATCATGTTCGTTGCGGGTTCAAATCCAGCTGCCGGCTAATGTTTTTCTTTTTTTTTTTAATTTTTTAGATTTTTGTTTGTTCTATTTTTAGATTTTTTTTATAAAATGACATTAAAATGACATTGATACAACAATGAATTTAATTGACAAAAATGAGTTGATATTTTTTTTAAAAGTTACAAAAGTCAATGTTGTATTGACAAAATCCAATGTAGGCTCAGTTTCAATTAAATGTTTAATTGTATTAACAATGAAATTAATTGTATTGACAAATTTTTTTTTTTTTCTGTGTAGGGACATTTGAAACAATTTTATAAGATATCAGCAATCTCATAAAGGAAGGGTCAGCAGAATGTCACTAGTGAGTTTTTGGTTTGCCGACTGGGAAGTTTATAGGTTTGACAACTTAACGATTTTTCCAAAAATTGATCATTGGCAGCATTGACAACAACAGTAAAAGCGACAACATAAATACTCATGGGTGGTCTTAAGGAGAGTAAAGTAGAGGTGGTATGTTGGCTGAATATGTATTTTACTTTATTGAAATAAAATGCTGCTTACAAGGGAAGTATCTCAACCCTTATGAACCGATTTGCCTGAAACTTGAAATATATATAAAAGAGACGATTTTAAGATTGGGGTGTCTTGGCTTATCGGCCATATCAGTGTTTGAAAATTTCGTTGTCCCCTTATGAAACAATGTGGACCTCCGGGAAAATTTTGATAACTCCCGAACTAACCGAAATATCCTCTAGAGAAAAAATACGTGTCTTCTTAAATTTAATAAAGATTATTTCGTATTCATATGGACATCGTAGGTATATGTCTTCATATAAATACCCCCGTAAATTAACACATTTTTATGAAAAAAGTATTTAACGAAGCCAAACTTGTACAATGTTATGCCACCGTTGGATAGGCATTAAAAAAACCTTTCTTCTCATGTGTAAACATCATATAGTTTCTTAGAAAGAAATGGCTGAAAAATCCAAAAAACGATTTTTTCGCCATTTTTTGACCCATGTTTTGAACCCCTAAATCCCCGATATGGCCGATAAGCCGAGACACCCCAACCTTAGAATTGTCTCTTTTATATATATTTTACGTTTCATGCAAATCGGTTCATATGGGTTGAGATACGTCCCTTGTTAGTGAAGCAGGCTTCTGCAGACATTTTTTTTTTCTAGATAGATGATGTTGGGCACTTATAAACTTCTTAAGCTTTAAGCTAAGGCTAAACAACATGGTAGGCAGGATCGTAGTAAAAAATTTAATATAAAATCGTTTTGGATTTTAAGATATTTTACCAACAAATACATTCAAAACAAGTAAGAAAATTATAGTCGGTCAAGACCGACCATATAATACCCTACACCAGAGTTTCCCGGAAAATGTGTCCCGGAAAAAGGGTCCCTTGGACCGATTAGATCTATATTTTGTCAAATCTTTAATAAGTGTAAAAACCACTCACAAATCAAATTTGAGTGAAATTGGCTTCCATATGTTGACAATAACCGCTTTAACTGAATATATATATGATTATATCGAAAATTTTTTACTCGGGTACATAAACATTACTAAATCTAGGGTTTTGCTGGGATAAATTAGTTATTACTCCTTCTGGAAAATTTACCTTTACTACGACTCTGTTGCCAAGGTTTTTATACCTATAAAGGGTCTTCTTAATATAATGATTTGGGTTTAGTATCGTTTTGACAAAAAAAATAACAGAAAAATATGTATTAATATAAAATTCAACAATTTATAGAGCAAAACAAATATTAATAACACCGTCCGACAAAATTTAAAAAAAAATCGTTAAACATGTTTGAAACTGCACAGAAAAAATTTGATACGAATTTCAATCAACAAAAACGAGGATTCAATCAATTTTTTGATTGAAATTCCACCAATTAAGAAAATTGTTATACCAATCATCAAATTGTAGGTGATTGAAAATTTTTGCAATCAAACATTTTTTAATTTTGATCAAAAATTTTATAATTTTTTTATTAAAAGTCAATCAAAATAATAATTGATTTAACAAATGAAGTGTTAGCTTATGACAAAATTATCAAGAAATTCATCTTTTTTGCTTTCCAATATGTTGCAAACAATAAAAAAATTGTAAACCCCGATTATTTTGTATATATTTGAATTAATCTATTCAAATAAATTAAAGCGAAAAAAATATGGTATGTTGAAAATTTGTAATTCGTCAGTTAAAAAAAAAATAAACATTTTAATCAAAACATTGATTGACTCATTTAAATTTTGTTGATCAATAGATTTAATTGAAAATGTGTAGCCAATAATTTTTTGTGTGTAGAGACTAAATGTAGTAAAACTGCATTTACAGTTTTTCTTTTCGTGATCCTGTTTCCTTTTAAAAGGACTTCAAAGTTTTAAAGGATTGCATTTTATAAAATATTTTTTTTTAATATTTGTACTTGTCCTAGGATGCCACTAGTGATAGAAAATGAAAGAGGAGGATCTCCCTTAACATTCAAATTTTTGAACAAAAAATTTCGATAAAGTTTTCAAATTACTTTTTTCGCATCCTTTTATCTTGATATGGCAAAATAAAAAAATAGAAAAATTTGGAGAGATTCTCTCCTTTTTTTATGTGCCATCAGAAGTGTCATCCTAGGACAAATATTTTAAAAATATTTTACAAAATGTATTCTTTAAAACTTTGAAGTCGTTTTAAAAGGAGACAGTATCACGAAATGAAAACTTGTAACTGCAGTTTTACTCCATTTATTCTCTATTTTCAGACGTATATCATCCGGTTCATCTGTCGGACGGTGTAATATAAGAAATGTTTTTATAAACAAACAAGTAAAAAAGTTAAATTTGGCCTTGCCGAATGTAGTGATACCCTTCACAATTTCAAAAAGATTATTGCTTATATTCGTACCATACCATTTGGTGTTCAATTATGTTCACATATGTATGTCAACCAGCAGCCGAATTAACGCATTTTGTATTTTTGCGGTGTCCTTACATTTTCGTTCATCACTTTTGAACCGCTGAACCGATATCGCTCAAATGCAATACCAAACTTCTTGGGAGAACTTCCAATAAATATGTTAAGTTTCAGTCATCTCCGTGTAATATTTTGGCCGTAATCACCATTTCCACAGACAGACGGACATCGCTAGAATGTCTTAAAATCGATCGGGTATCATGAATATATATACTTCATGGGGTCCCAGACCGATATTTCGATGAGTTACAAACGGAATGACAAACTTATATATACCACCTATCACTAACAAGGGAAGTCTCCCTGGTGTCACCCTCCGATCTTCATGAAATTTGGATATGTTGTAAAGAACGAAAATTAATTCGACCGGTATTTTTTTTTAGCGGCCCAAACTCATTTTTAGGGGGGGGTCAGTTTGTATGGGGGGAAATTGACCTTTTTCAGTTTTTTAAGATTTACGCCTATTTAAACAAAATTAATATAGGCATGTGTGGCATCAGATTAAAGGTATTAAAAATACCTATCTCATGGTGCTAACAACGGGCCAAAGAAGTTAATATTTTTCGACTTAACAAAAATGTCCTAAAATTTTGGTATATTTCTTAATATGACGAAAAGTTGTTCATGTTTGGACACGTTCTTAGCATACGTAGATAGGTTTTCCAAACACCTTTCATTTGGTATGTAACATGACTAGGCTTCTTTGCATAATATAGGAGACAAACGAAAAAAAAAACTGAAAAATGGCCTTGTCTTCCCCCCTCATTTTTACCCCCTAAATATGAATTTGAGCCTCTAAAAAAATACGTGTCCCTTTATTTTTTCTGATCTACAAAATAAAACCAATTCCATAAAGATCCGCGGGTGACACTAGGGAGACTTCCCTTGTAAGTGGAGGGTATAAAAAATTTACTACACACAGAAAATTATTGGCTAAAAAATTTAAATTAAATCTATTGATCAACAAAATTTAAACAAGTCAATTATTGTGTTGATCAACATTTTTGTTATATTCATTATCTAACCAGATTTTTTTTTTTGCTTTAATTGATTTGAATACATCAATTCAAAAATATACAATATAATCGGGTTTTACTTTTTTTTAATTGTCAGCAACATATTGGGAAGCGAAAACTATGAATTTCCTCATAATTTTGCCATAAGCTTACAATTCATTCGTTAAATCAATTATTGTTTTAAATAAGATAAGAAATTGATTAAATTTGTGATCAAAATCGAAAAATTGTTTAATTGAAAATAAAATCAATTAATCACCTACAATTTGATGATTGATATAACAATTTTCTTTATCAAATGAGTTTCAATTAAAAAATTAATTGACTGTAAGTGAGTGTGAGCAAAAAAATAGGGTAAGTAAGATTTTTGTGTGAGTGTCCGTAAGTCGAGTTTGCGTAATTCGTTTTTCCTTCATACTTCCATTCGTCCCATACAAAGCAAAAATAAAAGTAAAATTTGACTAAACTTTAAAATTTGTCCCAAAACAAGCAAAAAAAAGTTGTGAAATTTGACTTAACATAAAATTTTGGTAAAAATTTTGTGGGTTTTTTGAAATTGTGCGTGACTGGAAAATTCCTGACGTGAGCGTGAGTCAAAAGTCACTCATGCGTCCATCTCTAGTTAATAGCACGATAGAGACTAGATATGGACGCGTGAGTGACTTTTAACACACTCTTACGGTAGGAGTTTTCCAATCACGCACAATTTTAAAAAAACCTACAATATTTTTAGCAAAATTTAATGTTTAGTCAAAGAATTGCAGGGAAGTAAAAATATTTTTAATGTTTTTCCGATATTGAAAAAATAATTGAAAAAATATGTATATAATACAGTCTCAAAAATTGTGTTTCATAGTGTAATAAGAAGATAAATATTTAATAAAAATTCAATTTTATTTAATTTAACTCTTAATTAACAAAAGCTTTTTACTTACCTTTCTGTTAATTAACGAACAAATGTAGAGTGTAATTAAATAGTTTGTTGTTTACTATTTTTTATTAAACAAAATCCTTTTTTCAGTGAATTTGTTTTTATAGAAATCCTTTTTAATTCTTTACACACTGTTCCTTCAAGTTATAATTTAATGAAATGCAAAGTTCTAGTATAAACTTTAATCCATTTATTTTGCTGTTGTTTTTTGTTTTTTAATTAAATCTAGAAAAAAACGAAAAGAATACAAATATTAATTAGTAAATTTCTTTAGAATAAATTAGTATACAGATAAATGTGCAATGTGCAAAAAAATAAAAAAAAAATTATGTTTAATAAAAATTTATCAGAATTTGAAAAAAAGCTTAAATTAAGAAAAAAAAACCTTGTCAAATTACTAGAAAAAGTCTAGTAATCCCATTTTACAAATATTTGACATCAAGGGTGAGAGCCGCAAGTAAACTTAAAAGAAAAATTCGCAAGTTTTTTCATACAGATTTTTCTGCTGTCTCGATAGATTTCTCTGTTGATTTCACCTAGATAATCAAGACAGATATTTAGCAAACCGAGTCTGCTAAAATCATCATATTTCTCAAATGGCTTAGTAGATTTTTCTGCTGATTGGATAGAGAATTGATTTTTAAGTGTAGCTATTTAGAGATTCCATTTCACTCGCTGCTGTAATCCAATACCAACCAAACCGCGGGACTGTGAAAAACACATTTCGAAGAGTTTTACTTGAATTCTTTAAATATAAAAAAAAAACATATATAGACAAAAATCGATTTTTGCCATAAAGTTTTGTTTAAAACAAGAAAACACAATCCTTAAATAAAGAAAACGAAATGAGCAAATTCTAATAGTTGATACAAACTGTGGTGTATGTTTCGTATCTTTGTAAGTAGTGGTGCTTGTATCATGATATATTGTTGGCAGTTTTATGACGTTTTTCATTTGCTTGTTTTTAATTTATCTCCCACACTCTTATTATACATTCTTATTCACATTTTTGTTCACATTTATTTGTTTGTTTGTTTTATATTCTCCACTCTTATCACACATCATAAAACAACTGTTTCATTAAAAAGTAATTTTTATTTCATTTTACTGCTATGTAGTTGTTTTTTTTTTTTTTTTTTGTTTTTCATTTAAGCCACCGCTGGTTATTAAATGAAATTTGTTTCTTTATTGTGGTTGGCTATGAACTTATAAGGAATAACAGAATTTTAAAAGAATGAATTCTAACAAAAATGTATTTTCTATTAATCTTCTTTAACCCTTTCGTAACCGGTTTTGTTTTGGCAGATAATTTCTTAGCAAAATATTTTGGAGGTACAGTGACTCAAACTAATAATGGAACAACATATATTTGATAGCGGTTCATTAAAGGAAAAGTTTTAAATACTTAACCACACTCAAAATAAATTCTCTGTCCAATCAGCAGAAAAATCTGCTGACAATACACCAATTTTGAGCCATGTGAAAAATCTGCTGATTTTAGCAGACGCAGTTTGCTAAAAATCTGTCATGATTATTTAGGTGAAACCAGCAGAGAAATCTGTTAAAACAGCAGAAAAATCAACACTTTTTTCAAAATTGGTCGATTGATAATAATTAAGTTTAGTATGGATAACTTTTCCTTTAAAGAATTGCTATCAAATATATGCTGTTCCATTATTAGTTTGAGAGTTAAAGTTTTTATTTTGTATTTTTTTAAAACAAACCATTCCAAATAACTGCATATAAACAATAGCCGGGAAAAAAATATTAATATCGGATTTTGTTAAGGTAAAAACATCAGTTGATCAACAGCGAAGTCAAAAGAGTTTCATTTCATTTTTCGTGAAATAATTTTATTCCTTTAAGGACCTGTACATATTAAAAGGATACAGCCGTTGTTGTGTTTTAATTTACGAGGATCGTATTAAAATTATGTGGTGGCAATTGTAGAAATTGAGACAAATTTATTACAAACTTTAAACAAAACTATTTAGTAAAGGACACCAGCATTAACAGATGTAATTCGTAAAAGATCGAATTAGATTCTTATACCCTCCGCTTACAAGGGAAACCTTCCTAGCGTCTCCCTTCGACCAGTACCACTCTGTGATACAGGGTATAATGAGTTTGTGCTGATGTTTGTAACAATCCGAAATATTGGTCCTAGATAAGAGGTCAATTGTGTCCACATATTCAAGGCATTAAAATAATAGTACATCCCTCGTATGTTGTCAGCAAAAAAAAAAAAACATTTAAATAAAAGTAAATAAATACATAAATTTTATTTAATATTATTGGTTGCTGTTGTTATACCGATATTAAAATTTTCCGTTAAATTGAAAGAAAAAAATATTAAGCTTAAAACTTCGCAGGACTTAAAATTTTACACTCATTATAAAAACAAGTAGAAGTGTTAAATTTGGCTGTGCCGAACACTCAAAAAATTATGTTAGTAAAATCAACTGAAAATGTCAGTTAAAATAACTACTTTGTAAGTTGTTTTGGGGTCAACTACTTTTTCAGTTAAATCAACTAACAATGTTAGTTATTTTAACTGACAAAAAACAACTGACTTATGTAGTAAAAACTACTTACATTTTTAGTCAAAACAACTAAAATGTAGTAAAAATAAAATAGTAGTAATCAATATATAATTTTTTTTTTCAAAAAATGTTTCAGAAAAAAAATTGAAGACCAAATTTTTTCCAAGTTTTTTTTTTTTAAAAAAAGTTATGAAAAATAAAAAAAACGAAAATTTATTTTTACTTTTTGTAAAAAAAAACTTTGAAAATTTTTCAGAGATAAAAAAATAAAATTAACTACTTTAAATAACTGTTACTACATCACAGTACTTTTTTGTTAGTTGTTCAAAAAAAACGACTTAAAATAACTAACAGAAATAGTTGTTTGATATTTTTTATACAAAAACAACTGACTTTGTAGTTGAAAACAACTAACTACTGTAAAATATACAAATAACTAACATGTAGTAACTTACATAATTTTCTGAGAGAATATTTAATACCCTCAAATATGTTTAAAAAAAATATAGGGCTTTTTGGGGGGGGGGCTTCGGCGGGAGCTATAGGGGGCACTTCCCATATTTTCTAAATTCATTTATTATGCTTTTTGCATTAAAGTTATACAATTTTCTCATAATTTAAACTTTTTATATCCACGCCCTAAAAAGGAGGTGGACAAAAAAAACTGGATTTTTTAATCCCCCGAGTCCTAGAATAGAACTTTGATCTTTTATCATAAAAATGTTACATTTTTTTGACAAAAATACAAAAAAAAGTAAAAAATTAAATTTTTCAGAGGTTGGTTTAGTTCTTCAAGGGGGGACTTTTTTCCCTCTGGTCCAATTTTGATCATTTACGAACAGACAGATATCTACAGACAGACGGACATTTATAGAATATCTTAGAATCGATCATAGATCAATAATATATAATTCTTTATGGGGTATAGTATGGTTTTTAATACCCTCCAATATTTAAAAAAAAATATAGGGCCTTTTGGGGGGCTTCGGCGGGAGCTATAGGGGACACATCCCCACGCAAAAAAAAATTATAAATTCATTTATTATGCTTTTTGCATTAAAGTTATACAATTTTTTCATAATTTAAACTTTTTTATATCCACGCTCTAAAAAGGAAGCGGACAAAAAACAAAAAATTTTAATCCCCGGGTCTTAGAGCTTTGAGCTTTTTCTAGCATAAAAATGTTTCATTTGTTTGACAAAAATACAAAAAACACGTGAAAAAATGGTATTTTTCAGAGGTTGGTTTAGTTCTTTTTCCCCTCTGATCCTATTTTGTTCATTTACGAACAGACAGAAATCTGCAGACAGACGGACGGACGTTCAAAGAATGTCTTAGAATCGATCACAAAGTCATAAAAGGGCAATAAAAACCCAATAAAATGGTCTTCTATTTTAGTTTATAAAATCTGAAAAAAAATTTCAAATATTTTTTCTTAAAAGCATTTTTGATAACACCGCTCAACACTAATTTTCCAGTTTGAATTCTGGTGATTAATTTTAGTAGACTTTGATCTCCTGATTTCAAATCTGTTCTCCAAATTTTTTCATCACGTCCAGAATTTTAGTTATTCACGCTTGAAAATGCGAAAAATTACGATTTTGGCTGCACAGCAGCCATTCAGAGGAATACAAATCTGGTACAAAGCGCAAAAGTAAAATTTGACTATGGTCTCCAACATAGAAAACAATTTTTTTCTAATTATTGCGTTTGGTTGGGTTACATTTGCGTTTTAAAATGATACTGTTAAAATTACCATTTTTGGAAAAAAGGTAAGGTAGATAGATACCTTAGTTTTTTTTTTGATATTTTTCATAGAAAAACTAAAAAAAAATTATATTTTACAAATTTAAGTTTTCTGTGTTATTTTTCGTATAAACGGGAAGATATCTTTAATGGGTTTAAAAGTCTATAAGAAAGAATGAACTTTTGCCTAAATTTTGAGCTCATCGCAGTAAAGATTGATCATCTGGTTTTTGTTTTAGAGCCTTTTAAAAATGGTGCTTTTTCTAATTTTTTTCACAGTGTTTTTTTAAAATACATGTTTGGCCAATAATAGGGCAACAACTTCAAATTCTTTTGATCATATATTTGAGATCATAGTTCAATTCTACTCTAACGCTTTATACCAGATTTTTAAAATCTGGTAATTTTATATGAAACTTCAAACCGGAGCCAAAAACCTTCGATTTGTTGTGCGGTGTAATTTTTTTACTCCAAAACGCAAAAAATATTGCAAACAAATTTTTGTGTCCGACTCTTCAAAAAAAAATCATGACAAATTTTTTTCAAAATTTTTTTTCCGAAAAGCATTTTTAAAATTTTCTTTTTTTTCGGAACTTCTAAAATTTTAAATTGTTTACAATCATTTTTAATGAAATCCTTTACTCAAAAACTCAAAAAGAATTATGTCTTGGAAATTTTTGAAATTTTTTTTTTTACAAAAGATTTTTGTAAAACACAAAAATTTATTACGTGAATTCTACGAAAACTTTTCGTAAAATACAAAGAAAAAGTTTATTTTACGAAAGATTTTTGTAGATTTCGTACATTGTACACAAGATTTTCGTGAATTTTGTGCACTCTACGCTAGATTTTCGTGGTGCGAAACAATGAAATTTTTCGTACATTGTACGAATGTTTTCGTACATTTAAGGCAAGATGTTTTTTTTTTTTTTCAGTGTACAAAACTTATAATAATTAATATATGCGTATAAAAAAAGAAGCGCGTGTCATATAAATCTATATATGACAATTTAAGCCTTATGACTATTTGTCTGTGCGATTATAACGTTTGAATTAATCCAACTTGTCCCCCACCCTTGCACTTTCTACCACAAAGACAGACACATACAGTGGTTGACAACTAATTAGAAATTTTTCAATTATTATCAAACAAGTATAATTTAAACAAGTAATAAAGATAAATTCGGCCTTGCCGAATGTAGTGATACCCTCCACAATTTCAAAAAGATTATTGCAAAAAACTTCATTTAAAAGGAAATTACTTTTGAAAAAAAAATTTCCGCGAAAAAAAATTTTGGTAAAAAAATAATCCGCGATTTTTTTCTTATTTTGTCAAAAAATATGTTCGTACTTGTTTAAATACCATTTAGTGTTCAATTATGTTCACATATGTCAACCAGAAGCCGAATGAAAGCATTTTGTATTTTTAGGTTATGTTGAATGTACTGAAAGTTTTTGAGGTGTGCTTACATTTTCGTTCATAACTTTTGAACCGCTGAACCGATATCGCTCAAATGCAATACCAAACTTCTCGGGAGAACTTCCAATAAATATGTTAAGTTTCTGTCATCTCTGTGCAATATTTTGTCCGTGATAGCATTTTCCACAGACAGACGGACAGACGGACATCGCTAGAATGTCTTAAAATCGATCGGGCATCATGAATATATATACTTTATGGGGTCCCAGACCGATATTTCGATGAGTTACAAACGGAATGACAAACTTATATATACCCTCTATCACTAAGTGGAGGGTATAAAAAAATGTTATTTATGTTATTAATAAACCTTTTATTTAAGCTTGATAGCGTCCAGATTGAGTAAATATTAAATGTGCTACGAGGGTCGATCTGGAAAATGAAATTATTTATAGACATTTTTCTGAAAATGTTTTAAAAATATTTCAAAGTTTATTGTTTCTAAGTTCAAACAGTAAAAATTAAAAAAATATTTTTTTTTTTTTAAATAGAAAAATAGAAATTCGCATTTTTGATCTACAATTCGATTGACAACTATTTTTTTTTTAATGTTTGAACTTAGAAAAAAATCGACTTAAAAATAGAAATATTTTTAAAAAAATGTTTTTTGAATTTTCTGAAAAATGTCTATTAATAATTTTATTTTCCAGATCGACCTTCGTAGCACATTTACTATTTTCTCAATCTGAACGCTATCAAGCTTAAACTAAAGCTTTATAAATTTGCTACATAACATTTATTATCGTTTTATTATCATTTGATAATAATAACGTTGAGTATTGCTTACAAATTGCATATACTATAGAAAAGTTTCTAATTTGTTGTCAACCACCGTACATACGAAAAAAAAATAGAATGTTTGTCCACATGACTATGTAGGTACTAACCAATTGGTTTGACTCGATAAAATGTATGACGTATTTTTTTTTTTTTTTAGTTTTTCACTGGTTGTTACTTCGAAAGCCCATTTATGATTGAAACCATAAAAACTACTAAAATATGTATTAACCAAAAGTTTAAACCAACTGTTTATAATACATTTTTTTCGTATTTGTACACATCGACAACAGCAATATAAACACCAATAAAAAAAATACAAGTGAGAGTGTTAAAGTCGGCTGGGCCGAATCTTTTATAACCTTCAAAATGTAAAAAAATATTAAAAACAATTAAAAAAGTTAAATTCTGCCTTGCCGAATGTAGTAATAACCTCCACAATTTCAAAAACATTGCAAAAAACTTTTTTTAAAAGAAAATTACTTTTGAAAAAAAAATTTTGAAAAAAAATTTCCGCGAAAAAACAAATTTGTTAAAAAAAAAAAATCCGCGATTTTTTTTTGTCAAAACATGTGTTCTTACTTGTTAAAACACCATTTGGTGTTCAATTATTTTCACATATGGCAACCAGCAGCCGAATTAAAGCATTTTGTATTTCCAGGTTATGTTGAATGTACTAAAATTTTTGAGGTGTCCTTACATTTTCGTGCATAACTTTTGAACTGCTGAACCGATATTGCTCAAATGCAAAACCAAACTTCTCGGGAGAACTTTCAATAAATATGTTAAGTTTCAGTCTTCTCCGTGTAATATTTTGGCCGTGATCACCATTTCCACATACAGACAGACGGACATCGCTAGAATGTCTTAAAATCGATCGGGGATCATGAATATATAATATATAAAAAATTCTGATTAATTTTTATTAAAAAAATAAAAATTGTTTTATTCGACCTTTAAAATATTATATTTTGTGAGGATGTTTATTCTGGCTCGAGGTCATTATTTTCTTTACTAATTAAAACCATGATATTCTCATAGAATAATTTTCAAGAAAATTATTTTTTTGTTTTAAATTTATTTATGTTGGTCATTTTTGCAAGACTTAATCGACACGTGTTTCGGAATTTGTCAGATTCCATTGTCAAGATTATTTAGCAAAAATAGAAACGATTTACTACAAAGTAGCAAACGAGTCTAATGACAAATCGTTTGTGCACAAACTAAAGTATTAATACATATTCGACTCTATCCACAATGTGAATTAGAAAGACGAAGAAATTGTACTATACTAGTAAAGCAACGATTGTCAATAACCAACAAAAATATTGAAAACATTTTAGTAAAGAAAATAATGACCTCGAGCCAGAATAAACATCCTCACAAAATATATAATATATATTTATTAGCATCCCAGTTGGCAAAATAAAATCACACCTGACATACAGCTGACTCTCCCTTTATGAAATCGCTGACATCTTCATACAATTTTTCAAAATATCATCAATGACATGTCAGCTGTTGGTCAGCAGTGTCCACCAGTATCGGTGGCCACTAACCATTCGTTTAAACAACCGCTGACCAACTGCTGACATGTCATTGATGACATTTTGAAAAATTGTATGAAGATGTCAGCAATTTTATAAAGGGAGAGTCAGCAGTATGTCAGGTGTGATTTTTTTTGCCGACTGGGATATTATAATTTATGGGTTCCCAGACCGATATTTCGATGAGTTACAAACGGAATGACAAACTTATATATACCCTCTATCACTAAGTGGAAGGTATAAAAACATTGTCAGGGGCTTTTTTGGGACACTTCCCCCGCGATAAATGTTTGAAAATTACTGTATTATGATTTTTGCACTTAAGTAATACAGTTTTATTATCATTACTACAATTTTTGTTATACCCATGCCCAAAAATCGGGGCGGGCTGAAAAAAATTGACTATTCTGATCCCAAATGCATGTTGAAAATTACATTAGAATAAATTTTTAAGTCAGCTCCACGTGCAGGACTTTTTTTGGGTAGTTTTAGTTTTTCAGGAGGGAACTTTTTTTTTGCCAGTGCGATTTTTTTCATATCCGAAATTGACCTGCTTATGACCAAAAGACATATTCATGCCAAACTTCAGGGGTCTAGCTCTTTTGATTCACACTGCATCGTAGTTTCTACAGACGGACGGTCGGACATCGCTAGAATGTCTTAAAATCTATAATAGGCCAATAATATATATACTTTATGGAATTCTAGACCGATATTTCGATGTGCTACACACGGAATGACAAAGTGAGTATACTACCAAGATACTGTAGTTGGCAGGGTATAACAAAAAAGTAACACCAGCAAGAACAACACATGTTGGTACGCAATATTTGGCTTGTACAAATAAATACACATTTTGTTTTTGTTGTTGTACAATATATATGGTCATAATGCTCATGAAAGTTTATATTTTAATCCAAATTGTATTGATTTGTTTTAATAAATGGCGCACAGTGGCAAACATTTATTTTTTTTTCGTGTAATTTTTCTTCCCCCAAATTAAAAAAAAAAAAAAAATTTAAGGCCCACTGTTTTTTAATTTTTTTTTTTTGTCAAAGCCGTTTTTGTTTAAATACCTTCAGTCCATTTTTTTTTCAATTTCAGGACACATTGTAGGTAGGCTGTCCTTTAACCGATTTTTCCAAAAAATTATATTTTTCTTAACTAACAAGGGAAGTATCTCAACCCTTATGATACACCTTCGATATCCATATGAATACGAAATAATCTTTAATAAATTAAAGTCGACCCGAATTTTTGCTCTGGGCGATATTCCTTTTAGTTCGGGAGTTATTGAAGTTTTCGCGAAGCTCCACATTGTTTCGTAAGGGCACAACGAATTTTTTAAACACTGATAAGCCGAGACACCCCAACCTTAAAATCGTCTCTTTTATATATCGTGGAACTATATTCAATTTGAGCTATCTGCTCGGTTGACGAAAATGAGTTTTTGATGGCAAAATGTTCGCTGGCATAAGGGTCATCTATGGTATTAATTTCAGAACAAAAAAGATATTTTAAGACTATTTTATTGCAGAAATAGCATGAGCTATGTGAAACCATGTTTTTTATAAATAAAAATTTGAGCTATCTACAGTATAGTTTACTAGGGTAAACTTTTAAATTTACATTTTTTTATATTATCACTTTTTATACGGTGTTTCCATCAATAAAAATAATGGCAGTTTTTTTTTTGGAAATTTTCAACTACTTTCCGCGGTTAAAAACGCGGTTTTTGACCCATATTTCGATGCGGAGCAAAACCGGTTAAAATTTTTGCATATTTTATTTGCCCATTCGATTGTACAGCACACACAAGTGTTATGACATTTTTCGCAAGCTTCATGAAGGTTCCAAATAATGGCGATAAAGCGCGAAAAAATCAATGATTTAAAATAAAATTTAAAAAATATTTTTTTAACAGCTGTAATGGAAGGACTTAAAAAACTGAGAAATATGGTACCAAATTCACATTTTTATCATAATCCGTTAAAAAGTTATAAAGCTTTAAAGTCTATATATAACGAGCTATCTGCGTAGGTTGATTAATTTCAAATAAAAAAGGTTGAGCTATCTGCTGTAACTCAGCGAATAATACGAATTTTTACAAACAAAGCACGTGTAAATTTTAGTAGTAATTATTAATTAATATTGTAAAAGATCGGCCGACAAAAAGTTTAAAAATACGCGAATGCGATGGTTTTTTTGCTCTCCTGATAGATAGCTCAAATTGAATATAGTTTAACGATATGGGTTCGTTTGCCGAGTGGCGTTTTTTTAATTTCAATATGGCGGATCCAATATGGCGCCCACTTTTTTAAGAACATTACGGATTCGCTTAAACCTCTTTAAACATGGGTTTTTGTGGTCGCCTAAGAAGAATCTGAAGTTGGAATTTTAAAATTCAAAATGGCGGATTCAACATGGCGGCTATATTATTGAAAAATAAGCCGATTTGCTTGAACTTTTTATGCTACGAGTTTTTGGGGTCGCTAAATAAGAATCTGAGGTTAGATTTTCATATGGCAGATCCCAATTTAGC
Source organism: Pegoplata infirma (assembly GCA_963921195.1). Taxonomy (NCBI): domain Eukaryota; kingdom Metazoa; phylum Arthropoda; class Insecta; order Diptera; family Anthomyiidae; genus Pegoplata; species Pegoplata infirma. The sequence continues at coordinate 258,596,590 of OY992536.1, read as the reverse complement.
AACCCAACAAACCTGTGCGTAAACACTTTTAAGTGAATCTGTTAAAAAATTATTAAAAAAGAAAATTTCGCCATGTTGAATCCGCCATTTTGAATTTTGAAAGTCCAAATGCAAATTCTTTTTTAGCGTCCGTAGAACCCGTGAATGAAGAGTTTTAAGCGAATCTGTAATATTTTTAAAAATATTTTTGGGCGCCATATTGGATCCGCCATTTTGAATTTCAAAAACCGCCACTCGGCATTGAAAAGTAAATATTTTTAAGTAATTTTTAATTTTTTAAAAAAAAAAATGTTAAACCCATACCAATTTTGAAGAGAGCGGTGGCCTGGTTGACGAAGAACCCCTCAAATATTTTAAGTTTCAGGCAAATCGGTTCATAAGGGTTGAGATACTTCCCTTGTAAAGTATTTTATGCTAGTGTACCAAATTTCAAAAATATCTGACAACTCCTTCTATCTTTTTTCCTTTCGACGCACAGTGCGGCGCCAATCATCGTTTTTTCTTATTGTCAAATCATATCAAAACTCTTGTGCAGGTCTCGTTCTGGTCATACTCTCAGTTGTTTTTATTTTAATTGGAAGCATTGCTCCGTGAACAAATGTTAGGTGGTATGGCACGTACTGCATATCTGTTTACATTCTAATTGGAAACCGTCCACCGAATCTTGCTTGTTAGATTAGATTACAGGTGCATAGGGTCTGCACCGCGGCTACACTCACCATTTAAAGGTATAAATCAAAAAAAGATAAATTGTAATTCCAAGATTCTACTTGTAATTCGAAGATTCCGTTTGTAGTTTAAAAATTCCATTTGTAATTCGAAGATTGTGCTTCTAATACGAATACTCCATTTGAAATTTTATAGATTTCAATTGTAATTCGGAAAGCACATTGGAATTGAAATCTGACATGCTGGCGAATCACATATTAGCTGGATTTTAAGCCCCAACTTCCGGGAAATTACATCGCAAATTCGAACAGACAAAAATCGTTTAAGAAATCTTGCTCTTAAATACTTCAAGTATATTAACATCCTCTATGCCTGATGCCCTCGACTGGACGCCATTTAACGTTACTATTTGGATGGCCGTTTTAGGGGGTAAAATTTGCATTTTAGTTTAAGAGGTTACGCAATCGCAGAAATGGATATGTTAAGGTAATTGTTAGCTCCTTAGGGTCTCTGCTGAACCTTTGCAGAAGCTGCATCGGTTGGAAAGAGGTGGGAGGTATAGAGCAAGATCTTGCACATTGTTCTAACAAGAAAGGTCTTTCACAGGGCTCCCACTGATTGTCCTGAAACTTGAATATTGGACGGAGGGCGAAAAAATAAGAGCTACCTGTTTTTTTTAGCTGCCCAATCTCAATTTTAAAAAAGGGTTGCCACCTTATGAAAAAATAAGGGCTTTCGGGAAAATCCGTATAAAAGCCGAACTAGCAGGAATTTGCCCGAAAAAATACGGGTCTGCTTAATTTTGATAGAGATTATTATTATCTCCATATAAACTACCCCAACGATTATTCATTTTTGACAATAACGAACTTAACGAAGCTGAATTTGGACACGACCCATATATCATTGGATAGGCCTTCAAAAACCCTTTCGACCTGTATAAAATGTAGTTTCTTTTGAAGAAATGGGAAAAATCCTCAAAATACGAAAAAAATCTTGGTTTTCCGCCTCCCCTTTGACTTGCTAAATGTGAGATTGGGCAGCTAAAAAAAAAAAGGTAACTCTTATTTTGCTCCCCTCTTTCCTATATGCAAGTTTCAGGACAATCGGTGGGTGCCCTGTGAAAGACCTTCCTTGTAAGTTCTTCGACAGAGATAAAAATCATTGATCCATCATTATTGCTCCGATCTCTCGAATGTCAAAACTTCATAATAACTTACCAAATTTAATGTCTGTGATCAAAGTTTTCATAACATTTCCATTATTTCAACCACAGTGCACCGAAAATGTTGTATCGTAAATACCATGTGCTCATGTACAAATAAATAGATGTTTTTTTTTTATTTTTTCTTCTTTTAATGTACATATGGATCATATAATGAAACCACTTATTTGTTGTACAAATAAAATAATTTAATACACGACGAAAATGAAAATAATACCACAACCACTAGTTCGTACGCACTGCCCCAACTACCACCAACAGTGTGGCATAAGTGTTAGCACCAGCACACAAATGGAATATTGAAGAATAGTAGGATACATTAAAATAGAAACCCTCAATACAAGCATGAGTACTAATATATGTATATATACTTAAGAAATCTATCTATCCTTGCGACATACTAGAAATCATTATCAACCTCTGCCGAATGAAACTACCACAACACAACTATTTACGCACTCACTACCTCAATTTTCACAAAATAAAACTTCAATCTTCTTAAATAAATACATGCCGAAACCAAACAAACAATATTGATGTGCTAAACGTATACGACGGCTGATGGACGGATGAAATAGATGGATGGATGAAAGAAAGAATAAAAGTGGTGTAGTGCAAGTAATAGACTAAAAATAAGGCACTTGTTAAATAGAAGACCACTTGCTGTCTCATCGTTTCCATTCGTATTTCGTTTATGGATAAATACAAAAATAAAACTAACACGCACATCGACATTTACACTTACAGAGACTGTCAGTAAGAGAGACACACTTCCTAATAAGTTTATTCAAAGGATGGGTACCGAAAGTTTTTGAATATTTCTCCTTACTTCGCTTTATCACATTTTCGGTTTCCACTCAAAAATCTGTTGGAAGGTTTGCACCTGTCAAGTGGAATAAAAACCTACTCCTTGAATTGATATTATCCATCGTTAACGGCTTTAAAGCCGGTTGACTGATGATAAAAATGCTAATAACGCAGTACTATCAGCCTTGGCAATCGCCTAGATATTCGCCAGGAAGATTTCACAGTCATTCCACATAATTCATCAAAAGCTAACTCCAACAACTTTCAGTAGCACTAGTCTTGGTCTTTGAGCTATCAGTTAAATAATTTATCTGAGAAAACTCGGTATTTCCAACACAATCCATCACAATCATCTAGCGATGGAATTCGATGTTACTGGAGTTTGATAACCTGTGTAGAATGTCAACTGACGATGTTTTACGTCAACAGACGTAGACTCTGTGGTCCACTGTGATACCACGGGACTGTAATAGGTTTCCCTACTAGTCCCTGTCGTTAAACGATTTTGAGCTTCTTATTAAACTCCTTAGATATTAAAATTTGACATCCGACAAATAAGAAAGATCGTGCAGCTCCCTAGATCCCAGTGAAGCAAGTCTCTGACCAGAAAGTGCCGGGCAATGGAAGATGAAGTGTTCGGTAGTTTCCAACTCCTCCTTATCCATGCAACTTCGGCCAAAGTCATTCGACGGCACATTTAACCGCTCTGCGTGCTTCCCTATAAAACAGTGTCTGGTAATAATAGCAACCACCTTCGACATTTCCCGATTTGGAAGCGATATCAGCTCACTTGTGTGCCTTCGATTAAGAGAAGGCTAAATCAGTCGTGTCTAACAAGTCCATCCATTTGCCCATCTTTGATTAGTCTCCATCGCGGAATAAAGCCGTAGGTTTTGCTAGTAGTTCCCGGTCTTGCAAGCTCATTGGCTTTGCAATTTCCTGGAATGCCTCTGTGCCGTGAGACCCAAAGGAGAAAAACAGAACAAATCACGGCACAACATTTTCCGTAGGGTTATTTTTTATCGTTGAATGACTCTACAATTGCAGTGTACTGTGTCGATTTCATGAAAATAGGTTAAAAGGAGGAGGAAAGAGGGAGTACTGTTTATGGATATTTGATTTGAGTTTGTCTTCATTGAAAGAACCTCTGCGTTAAGATTATTCCACATACGGCTAATTCTACTGTTACATGAACCTTATCTGTAATGCGCTGAGCGATCATCAGGACAATCGACAACAATCGGATGTGATCAACTGGACGACCGAGTGTTGCGAACAAAAACTCGCGCTCTAGGGATAAGTTCAATTATCTCAGCACAACACTTATGGTAATATCGGTAGAAAACAGTCACACAACCCACATTCCGACGATTGCCCAAGGAGTCAGTAGAGTTGCAATCCCCATTGTAATTGATAAGTATCAACGCCCTCCTTGCATACCGTCCAAAAGCTCCGAAATAGATTTTGAAGCCCCTGTCGATATGTGGGAGTTGTATTACATCTTCGGCCGGATGTAGGTGTTATAAAAAGTAAGGAGATCGGATGAGGTGAAATACTACTTGCACCGGTTTAAAAAACCTTGAATGATTCTTGCGACACCTAAAAACCGTCCTTAAGTATTCCAACGAACATCACACTAGATTTTCATGCCCAGAATATCAACAGTGTTCGATTCCTTTATACTTATGCCACCCACATTCCACATTCCTGTGACCCTGTACGCGAGACCTCACTTAGAGATTGTCAACAGGTCCATATTAAAGTGATTGGATGAGGTGAAGTACTTCTTACACCGGTTTAAAAAACCGAGACAATACTTCTTTCGACACTCGAAAAATGTGCTTATTCCAACGGACATCACACGATACTTATACCACCCATATGTACAGTTGACGCTGTTGGTTTTTAACTTGATCCTATTCGCAAGATCCCACTCAGAGATTGTCTATTGACTCCTGATTAAGTGTTTCATTTATAATTTGCCTTTTGCCATCAACCTAAACAAGGCTTAGCCTACGATCAAAGGAAAATGAATGATTAAAAACCATCTCTGATAAAACTCGAAATAAATTGAGAGATTCATTACCGACACCAAAGGCATTAACCTTAGATACGAGCGCAACGTGCCACACACAATCAAACGCCTTGGAAATATGCAGAGCAACCACCTTACTGTCACCAAAATGGTGTATTGAACGTCCCGAAAGGATCGCCAACAGATCCCTAGTAAAACGAGATCTCCGAAAACTATACTGTTGATCGTTTTAAAGTGAGTTAGCTTCCAGATACCTAACAAGATTGGAATTTACCATGCTCTTCATTACCCAGCAAAAAAAGAACATACTAAAATGTTAATAAAAAGTAGTTCAACTGCTGCTAAAGTAGTTCTAACTTTGCTGAAACTCTAGTGAATTTAACATGGTGGTGTCGCGCAAAATAAGTAGTTTTTTTTACATTTTTTAAGTACATATAAAGTAGTACTCATACTGTTGTCATAGTTTAAGTTTTTGTATGTAAAGTTTAATTACATCTTTAAGATCACTATTTAAGAGCATTTTTGCACTACTTAAAAAGTGTATTTTCAGAATTTATTAGGAAGTAGATTTAGTAAGCGATTCTGACGATGCCAATGTTCTAATAACATTACTAAACATCGAAAATGCGACTGGGACGCGACCTTATACACTTGATTACATTAGTTCTGCTGGTCAAAAATCCGGTCTCCACACTGTTCCATCACATCTGGTTTTTGAGAAAATTGTGGTCAAAGTTAAAAAAAATCGCCGTTTTGGTAATTTTTGGAAACTCATAGCGGATGAACCCGATGTGATGGCGACTTCAAACTAAGTCGATGGTTAAGCTAAAACTTTCCTCTTTAAGATGCAGAACTCATTTGGTCAGTCGCCTTAACTTTTTGGGCACCAATTGTATTTCAATGCTGTCATATCAAAAAAAGTTTTTGGGGGAAAACACTTTATTAAAAGACAATTGGTGCTCCAAAGGTTGAAGCGACTGATGAATTGAGTTATACGTCTTTAAGAGCAATGTTTGAGCTTTACCCTTAAAAAGTATGGAGACCGGATTTGTGACCAGGAGAATAATTGTAATCATGTTTATAAGCCTTAAGGTTTTTTTTTTCATATGATTTGTAGCGGCAAAAATCTTTTTTTTGGGAACAAGACATCATTGAGAGACAATTGGTGCCCTAGGAGCTAAGGCGACTGACCAAAAGAGTTCAGAATCCTTAAGAGCAATGCTTAAGCTTTAGCCGCGACTTATTTTTAAGTCGCTATCATATCGGGTTCATCCGCTATGATTTGGCAAAAATTAACAAAACGGCGATATTTTTTTAAATTTGACATCAATTTTCCCAAAAACTTGATGTGATGGAAATTGCAATTAACTGTGTAAGGGTCGGCCCAGTCGCATCAATATTTTTTCAATATGTTAAGTAGTGTATTTTTTAAATAATTATCATTTGAGGGTATAATATAAAAGTTTAAAAAAAAATATTCCTGGGGAAGTTTTAGAAATTGCATTTGGTGCGTGAACTTTTTTTCATCAAAATGAACTAAAGAAAAGATTTTTATTATCTGTACAACATTGCCCATCGCGTGGTTGGATGAGCTCTTTTTTGACATAAAAAAGTTATAACCCTATTATACACATTTACGCCCACAAAAGTGTTCGTACCTCAAAAAATTGGGTTCAAGTTCAGGACTTTATACTTCATCCGACATAAAATTGTTTTATTTGCTTGACAAAAAAACAATGATCGCTGAAAAATTGCGTTTTAGAGGTTGGTTCGCTTCTCCAAGGTGAAACTTTTCCCCTCCGGTCCGATTTTAACCTACCTAGGACTATAAAAAATATTTGTACCAAACGCCAGGTGGATAGCTGTTTTATTTTGGACTGCATCGTGTTACATACAGACAGACGGAGGGATGTTCATTAGTGTCCGACCGAATACACCTTTTTTGGCCGTAGCCGAAGCCGAATATTCGGCCACATTTTTACTATTCGGCCGAAACCGAAGCCGAAGCCGAATATTCAAAAAAAATTATTTATGTCGTAAAAACAATGAAAAAAGTGAAATTCGACTTGTCGGAATACACAAATGTTTAAAAATGTTGTCTAAAACGATTTACTTTGAGCCAAAAACCTTTTTTATGCATTTTTGTAAATGAGTGTAAAATCTTGTTTTAGTTTCAAAACACTTAATAAAATGTTTTTGTGGCTTACTTATAAAATTCAAAGTGTGTTTAGTGTGTTTTTCAACACATGAGTACAAAATGTATACAATTATTCGGTATTCGGCCATATTCGGCCAAAAATGTGGCCTAAGCCGAATAGTGGCCGAATAGTGCTTTTTGGCCGAAGCCGTAGCCGAAGCCGAATATTCGGTCGGACACTAATGTTCATAGAACTTCTCAGAATCGATCACTGATCAATATAATATATCGTTACCAAAAATCCAACACATTTAGCAGCGAAAAACGTTGTGAAACATTTTTTTAATTTTGTTCATAAGTCCGTCATTTTTCATCGGATAGGTCTGAATTTTTGGAAATGGTTTCAGTTAATGAATTGTATCACAACTAGCAAATCACATTTTGATAATTTTATAGGGGGACAATGCATCACAATCAATAACTTGATTTAAAAAAAAAGTGTTTTGCATTTTACGCAACGATTGTCTTTATGGGGAATGACAAAGTGAGTGTACCCCCTATACTGTAGTTAAAAGGTATAAAAACAAAATCAGTTTACACCAAATTTAAGATTAAACAAATTAAAAATAAAAAAATGTTTTTATTCCTGGAATTGTAACCTATCAAATATTAACTTTTTGCCTTTCAATTATATATAAAACTATAGTTTAGACTAGGGATGTGCGATTAATCGATTAATTAATCACTTCGATTAATCGAAATCTTGATTAATCAATTAATCGATTAATCATACTTTCTGATTAATCAGAACTATGATTAATCAATTAATTTGAATTTTGATTAATCAAAAACGAATAATTTTATTCAATTTTTAAAAAATGTTGGCAAAACAAAATAAAAGACAAACAAAACAAAAAAATAATTAAATATGAAAACAAAATTTATAAATTAATAAACAGAACGAAATTTAATATGCCAAAATCCAAAAATATATTTAACCAAATTTTCCAAAATTTATGAGGAAAGTTCATACTTGGATCTATCATGGAAGACTGGCGATTATATGAATAATATGCCTCTAATCATGCTCAAATCTAGAAATTAATATACATATGTATGTACATTAGAGTGTCCCTTATTTTGGAAATGTTGGAAATCTTGAGACGGTACCCGCTCATTTTTTTCCTTTTGACTTAAAAATAACTCAGGAAAAATTTTACGCCCCTAGGACCACGCCTTCCCTACGCGACGGGCCCTTAAAGAGCGGGGCCTAAAAAATCATTTTTCCATACAAACCAAAAAATTTTTTTTTTGATTTTTAATTTTTTTGTTATTATTTATTATATTACTTGGTTTGCTTATTCACAACAAAAAATTTGATTTTGGTGGGATAAGTCTTTCAGCGCTAAAAAATTTTTCGCAAAAAAAAATTTTGAGCCGCCGGGGTCCTACAGTAAAAAATTTTTAAAAAATATTTTTTTTTAGTTTTGACCAGCAACGGTTTTAGCTGCTATGTTGCTTTAAATGATATATATTCATAAAAAAATATTTTTTGTATCTGTGACATCTTAATCGTGTTCTAAAAAAGGGTAAAAAATGCATTGATGATTTTTTTCGATACACGATAAAAATGTCACAAATATGAATAATATTTTTTTTGGAATATATATCATTAAAAACAACATAAAAACTAAAACCATTGCTTTTCAAAACTAAAAAAAAATATTTTTTAAAAATTTTTTACCGTAGGATTCCTACGGCTCAAAATTTTTTTTTTCGAAAAAGATAAAGATGTCACAGATATGAATAATTTTTTTTTTTGGAATATATATCATTTAAAGCAACATAGCAGCTAAAACCGTTGCTGGTCAAAAATAAAAAAAAATATTTTTTAAAAATTTTTTACTGTAGGACCCCGGCCGCCCAAATTTTTTTTTTGCGAAAAATTTTTTAGCGCTGAAAGACTTATCCCTCCAAAATCAAATTTTTTGTCGTGAATAAGCAAACCAAGTAATATAATAATTAATAACAAAAAAATTAAAAATCAAAAAAAAATTTTTTTGGTTTGTATGGAAAAATGATTTTTTAGGCCCCGCTCTTTAAGGCCCCGTCGCGTAGGGAAGGCGTGGTCCTAGGGGCGTAAAATTTTTCCTGAGTTATTTTTAAGTCAAAAGGAAAAAAATGAGCGGGTACCGTCTCAAGATTTCCAACATTTCCAAAATAAGGGACACTCTAATGTACATGTATCGTCGGCGCGCCAACCAGAACCGCTGTGTATTTTAAAATTTTCTAAAGAGACTTTAACAACAGCTATTATATTTGGTACTATTGGGATGTTTTTTATAATTCAAATTAATGGAAATAGAAAATTTGCTATATTATTCCAATATATAAGAAAGAAATATTGTTTAAAAGCACCGCGAGCTTTAGAGCTGATTTGTAAGCCTCTTAAAACATTAAAAAAACACATAGCGTTTCTGGTCGGCGCACTGACGATATGTATGTATGTACATATTTATGCAAGACGACCAATAACACGCATCCATGTTCAATCCCTCTAGAAATGCTTCTCTCTGACAGCACTTCGACGACAATTGGTTGTATTGTACATGAGTTGGAGATCATTTACAATACAACAAAATTAATGTTCTACACGTGCTCAATAAAAATGGTTGGTTCTCTGTGTCAGCACTTCGACGCCAATTGGCGTTGAATTGTGCATGAGCCGGAGATCATGTGCAATACAACAAAATGAATTAATTTTCGAAACGGGTTCGTTTAAGGTCCCAATTTGTTAACTTCAAATAATTGGGGGCATGTCCATTTTTTTTTAGATTATGTAATTTTGTAATGTGAAGAGACCGTGATAATATCCGCATTGTGAGCTGAGAAGAACCACTAAAAGTAAATTTGACTAAAATTTAATACATTTTTTAAAAAATTTTCAATGTTCATAAAACATTTAAATATAAAAACAAAATAAAAACAAAACAAAATATTCAATTATTCAAATTTTGAATATTCAACTTCCTGATTAATCAATTAATCATGAATTTTGATTAATCAAAATTTAAATTATTCGATTAATCATAGTTCTGATTAATCAGAAAGTATGATTAATCGATTAATTGATTAATCAGGATTTTGATTAATCGAAGTGATTAATTAATCGATTAATCGCACATCCCTAGTTTAGACTAAAACTCTATTAAATAAATTTAAATTAATATGTTCTTTTCATTACGTTTAAAAATATTTAAAAAAAACTCATTCCGACTATAGTGTTCTAAAGTAGTGGAATCCATATTATTTTCCTTCTTATTGACATATTTGGATGTTATTTTAAACTACTTTTTTTACAACAAAAAATATTCACTAATTGCTACTTTTTAAGTAGTTTAAGTCTACTTCCTTTTGAACTACTTCGAATTTTTTTTGCTGGGTACCTTCAAGAGCACTAAGCATATCGCGACTGGGCGTTTATTATTAGGGTTATTAGCCGCACCCTTTTTAGGGATTGGCTGCACATTGGCAACCTTCCAACATGAGGGAAAGACTCCCGCACGGAAAGACGAGATAAAAAGGTTAGACAGTGGACGCACTTATACGTCGTAGAACACTTATTTAGCACCAGTGCTGGTATACCATCCGATTTCGATGACTTATTTACGTTCAGATCTGCAAGAACACCTTTTAACTGCACGAGCTCGTATGGGATACCCTCTCGAGTTCGGGCAGTATTTGATTAATTTGCGACAAGAAAGAATTTCTTGCAAACAGACCAGCAAACAGTTTAGCTTTATCAAACTGGTCATTTTGGACTTGGTCGTCTTTTTAAAGAGTCGGGAAAGAAGAACTTTAATTTTACTTGATTTTTTAACAAACAACCAATAGCTCTTACTGCCCCGAGGACCTGAAAGAACTTTAGCACGAAGTCGCTGTTCGTAAAGAAGCATTTCACGATTAAGTACTCTTGCAGACTCAGATCTCCTGTTTGCGTAGCAAATCAGTATTATCGTTTTTTTTTGTTACACCAATTTCTGAATGCTAGTGATACCACCATCTATGAACCGGAAACTCTTGATGTTTTGGCATGCAAATTCAGTCCGTTGGAATAAGCACGTATTAAAAATGACGAATGAAGCATTCAAGTTTCTCGATTTTTTTTTAAACGACGTCAGAAGTACTTCAACTTATTCAATTTCTTGCTATATATACCTTTATCCGACCAAAGATGGAATACAAGTCCCACATGCTTTAAAGTCTATTTTGAAGCTGTTGGACCGTGTTCAAAAGAGGGTCATTAATAAGCAATGACCCTATTGTAATAGCTAATCAATGACAACAGGTTATCAAACTCTATTGCGTCATTGGATCATTGTAGCAATGTGGGTTGTGTGGATCTGTTCTATCGATGTTACCATGAAAGGTTTTCTGCTGAGAAAAGTAAAATTTTTCCTATAGCTCGAGCTTTTGATCGCAACAATTGATTGTGTGTGGATTGTCCAGATGATTGCACCTTGAATTGCAGCTTGCATTCGTTTGTCAAAAGAATTCTTTTGTCAGCAGTATGTGGAATAAACTCCCCGCAAAAGTCTTCCCAGTTACATTCCATATGAATAAACTCAAGTCAAATGTCCCCAAATATTACTCCCTCTTTCTGCTGCCTTATTTTTTGGAATCAACACAATGCACGGCATTATTAGGAGCATACCCTGAGTTGTTACTAGATATCTTCTTCAGTACGTGAATATATTCTTCAGACATCCAATTTAAAAAAAAAATTTGCAATAACAGTTTCCAACCTTGGTTCGTTCACGTTGCTCTTGCTATAGTTTGTTCATTCAATTTAAGTTTCCTTTCCAGTTTTGTGTTTTCATTCACAAAAAGTATGAAATGCTTGTGTTTGCTTTTATCTATTTGTTTTGTTGTAGTTCCGTTCATGTTCGAACGCACCCACTACTATTTTTATCAAAAATATTCTTTCCTTCGTTCTGTGTCAGTGCTTTTTGAAGACAACATGGTTTATTTGTTAACCACCACTTGTTAATATTCGTTTTGGAGTATTTAGTAGTTGGTTGATTACTTAGATGGATGGCTGTTGTGTTGATGTGCGCCCGCCACCCGAATAAAGTTTTCAACATTTGTCATTGTTTTAGCTTGCGTATTTCTTACACAATCCTGCTGTTTTCCTTTAATTAACAAAATTTCTAATTGCCTAACAATAATGTGGTATACAATTTTAATTGAATTTTTTGGTTAGACAACGGCGATATTTTATGTTAACCCTTAGGTTTTTTTTAGCATTCAGTCACAAGATGGAATGGAATTGGGTTATGTTAGGTTAGAGCACTTTGTGTAAGCACATAGTGCTAAAGCTTTATGTAAGCACAGGAAGTGTGATTTTTTTAGTATTTACCGTAGAACTGATTTGAGTAATTTTTAGTTATTTGTTCAGATGTGTGATTCCTACATCGAAAAGATATCGCAATCAGAGAGACCTTGAATCAAAATGGACCACAACGATTTGTGTTTATGCCAGAAAGGTCTTAACTATGGCAAAGTTGTACCTACTTCATACATACACCTTTGATAAAAATTCTTTGCCTAAATTCTTAGGGTACAAATTCTTATTAACATTACATCGCTCAATAAATTGAAGGTTTTTGGATCCAGTTTGAAGTTTGGTAGAACATTTTTAAAGATTTTGAATCGCTGATTCCAAATCTGTGCTTCAAATTTTTCCAGCACGTCTAGAATTATAATTATTCGCGGTTGAAAAATCGCGAAATACCGTTTATGGGTGGGTACCGTTATTCTGGGTGGGTATCGATTGCCAACCTTGGTTACAAGCGAAATGACAAACTTAAATACTCTATAACTACGTGGAGTGTAAAAACCATTCTATCAAAAGTTGTAATAAAAATTTCTTTAATGACAAAACAACTCCATTTTAAAGAGTCCATTTAAAGCCCAAACCTTTAACACTAACTACACTGTCATTGCAAAACATTTACTAATTAATTGTTTTCTAATTAAAGTTAAATATATCAGCCACCTTTTGTTGCACTCCTATTATTGGAATAGATATAAAATCATCATCTCCCGCAGCTATTATTGTGTGGCAATTTATAAAGAACACAGAAAATATTGCATTTTCTACAATTTATCATTTTATCATCATAATCATCATTACTATTATCATTATCATGTTCATCGTTTTGCAAAATGCATTATTATAGATGTCTTAATATAATTTACCTACCACAACGCCGATCCAGGAATGGTTGGTTGATGGTGATAAAAAAAAATAAATAATAATAAAAATAGCAGCAACAACACTTTTTATATAGATTTTATGAACCTATTTTAAATGTTCAATAGATGATTGGCATTTAAATTAGGTTTGAGCAGTAATTTATTGAACATCTACACATTTGAAAATTGCCTCTAAATATGTAAATGCAACAATTGAACACGAATTACAAAAACTTTTTAAAGGGGAATCCCGGTAAACAATTTTTAGTAATATATATTTTTTTTTAATATTAGACTATTCAAAAAAGCTCAATTAAAATTTGTAAAAGACCAATTGAAAATTCATAGAAGATCAACTGAAATTCATAAAAGGCCAACTTAAATTCGTAAATCGATAAAAAGTCTTCCGATATCATGTGAACAGTTTCGACAAATTACACTGTACACAATTTCAAACTTTTTAAAAAATTACGGGGTTAATTCTGGTAGAGGATACCAAAAAAAGATACACGTGTGTCGGGGTTTTTTAAAGATCACATTGGAATTTTATTTTATAGGCGGTGAAAGTTTCCCAGCCTCGGCCTGTTCTTATAGCATATCGGTATATAAAACTATGTTTAATTAACATTTGAGGAGAAAGGTATGTTAAGCAACGTTGTAGAAAATATTATGGCAAATATTTTTGTGAAACATATTAACCCTCTTACTCCTTTTCATAACGGTATTATTGGCTCTTTTTTAATAAATCGTGAAAAAAAACGCCGTAAAAGGGGTAGGGCGTGGATAATGTTCTACAAAAATGTTGCCTATAAAATTTTACTATATACGTCGGAGCACACCAGAGCCCAAAAATTAACACAAACACCAAAAATAGTCAGGTTCAGAATTGCGCCTTAAAAAAAATTACAAAAAAATTAACCCTTAGTGAGCAATCTTGTATTTTACCGGCTGTTGGTGTTTGTGTTAAGTTTTTGGCCTTGGTATATTTATGGTAAAATTGTATGGCCAACATTTTTGTAGAACATTTCATCCCACCCCTCCCCCTTTTTCGATGTGTTTTTTACGATTTGGTAGAATAGAGCCAAAAATACCGTTATGAGGGGGAGATAGAGGGTTAAAATGTTCCACAAAAATATTTGCTATAATATTTTCTACAAAAAGTTGCTGAACATACCATATACCTCAGATGTAAAGAAAACATTGTTTTATGTACCGATATGTTGCAAGAACATGCCAAAGCTGGGAAACTTTAACCGTCTTTAAAATAAAAATCCGATGTGTGTGATCTAGCAAAACGCCGAGACACGTATATTTGTATACCCTCTAAATACAGTATGGGGGTATACTCGGGGACCCCATAAAGTATATATATTATTGATCAGTGATCGATTCTAAGACATTCTATCGATGTCCGTCCGTCTGTAGTTAACACGATACAGTCCAAAATAAAAGAGGTAGACCACTAACGTTTGGCAGGGATATGTCTTATGGTCCTAGTCAGGTTAAGTTTAGAAATGGGCAAAACGGACCAGGGGGAAAAAGTTCCCCCTTGAGGAACTTAACCAACAATTGAAAAACGCAAATTTTTTAGACGTTTTGTTTAACAAATGCAACATTTTTATGTTCGCAGAAGTTCAAAGTCTTGCGGTTGGACCCAAGGGATACAAAATTTCGGTTTTTTTGGCCTGCCCCCTTTTAATAAAATTATAATACTTTAGTGCACAAAGCAGAATAAAATGAACTTGCAAACATATTCCGAGAGGGGAAAGGAGCCCCCAACTCACCGTCCCGACCTAACCCCTTCCCCCTCCAAAACGCCCCTGTCAATTTAATGTTGCAGGGTATACAAGATTCGGCCTAGCCGAATTTAACACTCTCACTTGTTTTTTTATCTCCTCTACCAGAATCAATCGTCGGAACTCCGTAATTTTTTTTTATACCCTCCAACCACAGTATGGGGGTATACTCACTTTGTCATTCCGTTTGTAACGCATAAAAATATCGGTCGGGGACCCCATAAAGTATATATATTATTGATCTATGATCGATTCTAAGTCGTTCTATGAATGTCCGTCCGTCCGTCCGTCCGTCCGTCCGTCCGTCCGTCTGTATAAAACACGATTCAGTCCAAAATAAAAGAGCTAGACCCCTGAAAATTGGCAAGAATATGTATAATGTTCATAGGCCGGCTAAGTTCGGAAATGGGCAAAATCGGGCCAGGGGGAAAAAAGTTCCCCCTTAACGAACTAAAAAAACCTCTTAAAAAACGAGGTTTTTACGTCTTTTTTGCCATTTTTGTTGAACAAATGAAACTTTTTTATGTCAGAAGCGGTTTAAACTCCTTCACTTAGACCCAGGGGGCTGGAAAATTTAGTTTTTTCTGCCCGCCCCCTTTTGTGGGCGTGGTTTTAAAAAATCATTAAAATAATGAGAAAATGGTATTACTAAATTGTAAAAAGCATAGTAAATACATTAGTTAACATTTATCGCGATGAGGAAAGTATCCCCCACCACCCCCACCGAGCTCCCCCCCACAAAAAAAAAACGGCCCTGGATTTTTTATATTTTTTAACTTGTTGGAGGGTATCATAGATTCGGCATAGCCGAATTTAACACTCTCACTTGTTTTTTTTAGGTTTGTACTGTGTTATAAAGAAATAAATTTAAAAAAAAAATTGTAAGCCGGGTGTCCCCTTTAGAAGCATTCTCTATACATAACAGATTTTCTATTGACTATTGCTTTAAAAGACCACCCACCCACTTAAAATGTTTAGCAGAGAAGTATTTTTGTGGCATGTGTTAGTGTCATTATGTCAATTTGTATTAAAGGAAATTTTAAACTTTGACATCCTGTTTTTGCGATGAAAGGACAGTCGATAAGTATCGAGAAATTATCTTAAATACATGTTGTTGGCGTTTTGTAGGAAGATTACGTTAAATGTTCAAAAAGGATTTGCATTTATTTGTGCACCTGTTTAGAGAAGATAAGTGTGGCAATTAGTGTGAAATGAAGCATACAATGCATAGTGGTTTATTTTCAAAATTTTTTTGAACGGATATAATTTCATCCGAAAAATGGCCAACAAATCTAGCATCTTCGAGTGTATCTTGAATGGGACCAAAAAAAATTAAAGACCAATAGAAGACCAAAACCCCCGAAGGGTTTTGAAAACTTTACTCGAGTTTTATGGCCCACTGAAGTTTTAATTTTTTTCCAAATGCGTTTGGAATAAGTCCAAAAAAAGTATTTAATCTAATTCTGAAGCAAATAATATTCAAAGATGTCTGCAGTGAAATTTAATGGTGGTTCTTCTCTTAGAATATATTAGCCCTCTATCTCCCACTTTTAGGGTTAATTTTTGTCCTTTTTTTTTAATATCCATAAAGAACATCGTTTTAAAATGTTCTACAAAAATTTTCTGCATCAAATTTCATTAGGGGTTGTAAAGGATCAAAAGTTCGTGCAAAAAGGGAAAAATGCTTAAAAAAGTAAAATTGTAAATGATCATATACTATTAAATTATTTTTCATCTAAGTCGTGTGAAATAAGTCGAACAAATTTGCTGCAGAAAATGTTTGTAGAACATTTTAACCCTTTAACCCTAGGATGTTCAACTGGGCTTTTCGAGGCCCATTTTGATTTTGAGTAGTCGCCATTAACACCCACCAACACCCCACGCCCACGCCCAATTTTGAGCCACGCATTAACAATTAGTGTGGTACAAAAGTCTTCTAAACGCTACACAATCCCAGCAATCAATTAAAAGCTTAAAAGGGGAAAAAATTGTAAGGGCCTCGCCAGGCCCAGTAGAGTCAGTTACCACTGCCCAGGCAGTCAGACATCCTAGGGTTAAACGCACGCCTAAGTCGTGCTCTGTGTGGATATTTTTTAATTTTTTTTTTTGATAAACCCATTTTTCGGATGGAATTGTATCCTTCCGATTTAAACTGATCTAATCTCTGCGATTCATTGTTCGGATCATTACTGATCTTTCAAATCTTGGGTCCTAAGAGCGACTCCGAGGCAAGTGTGGGGCAAATGGCTTCTCGTTAGAGCAAATTCAACGGTAAAAAATCATAAAAAAATCCCTACAATCGCACTGGAGACGCTCCTTGAGTGGTACAATGTAAAACCAGTCCCCATTAATTTTTCCACCCCAACATGTCTTCTAAATAAACCTGCTCCTTATCTCCCTAAAACGACTCCCATAAAAAATTAAATTTTTATAAAATTCGCCCCACCGCGGTGCACCGCTCTAACTGGCCCAAGGATGCCCCTAGAGAAGACCAACCCCCAATATTTTTCAATCCCAATATTTTCTTAAAATATATCTATCCTCTATCTTTAACCCTTAAGGCGGCCCCCATACCAATTATTTTATTTTTTATTTTTAACAACCCGTGTAAAAATTGATTTGATCTAAACTGCTTTGATCTGATAATATATAATTGGATCTGATTATATATAATTTTATCTGATCAGATATAATTTAATGTCAAATTTGGGCCAATGTTGACCAAATCCGAGATATAATTATATCTCGATTTTGGCCATTTCAAATCAGATACGATCATATATGAATAGATATAAATAGATCAGATAAGATCTAATCCATTTCTACACGGGAAACTTGTTTTATTAAATCAGCTCCTACCGCTCACACACTGATAGAAAAACGCTTCATATCACTAATGAATGGAAATCATTAATGTTGTTTCATTACAACATTGAAATATTTCATATGCTGAATGAAATTTCATACATATTGTGCAATATTTTCATTAATTTTGATTCATTAGATTTCGTAGTTTCATTAAAAAATGTCATTAAGTTTTGTTTACAAAATTTGCTGTTTTTTTTTTGACACCTGTCGTGTCGCGTCTGTTAGTCGCGTCTGCTAGTCGCGTCTGCTAGTCGCGTCTGTTAGTTAACAGCTGATCAGAGCGTGATTTTTTTTTAGAATTTTTATACGAAATTTAAAATGAAATGTTGCTGATACAATTTTAGTATTTATTAAACTCACGTTGTTTTTTATTATTTCATGGTTTTACTTATGTATTAAAAGTAAATGTTATAGTAAAATTTTGTGTGAGAAAACTGAGTGAAATCTATAAAATAAAAAATATGTGAAAGTGTTTTTTTAACTTGGTTATTTTGTGATTTTTTCTGCCTTTTTTTATAAAATTTTAAATAAAAAGTAAATTATTAATTTTATATTTACTAAATTCGTGATGTTTTATATTGGTTCGTGGTTTTAATTATGTATTACAACTTAAGTTTGGTGTAAAATTTTTTGCGAGAAAACAAAATGATAACAATTTTTTATTATTTTTAATTCTATAAAAAGATCTTTACAATTTCTTACATATATTTAATTTTAAAAATAAAAGTAGCATTTATTCAATGAAATTATTTCATTTCAAAATTAAAAAGTAGGATTTATTCAATGAAAATATTTCATAAGAATTAAATACTTGTTTCATTAAAGTAATGAAAAATTTTCATAAAATACAATATATATTTTGTATGAACAAACTTGTTCTTGCAATTAAATTTTATGATACCTATTTCATTAATTCAATGAAACCCTACATAGGTTCCTTTTTAACGTAATTTTTCATAACATTAATGTAGATTTTCATTATTGTCATGTACAAATTTCTATCAGTGCATGCACACAGAAAAATAAATTTCCAATCGAATTTTTTAGTTGTATCAACTCATAATTCGGTTGTCGCTATAATTTTTTTTGTATGACAACCGAATTTTGTTGTTGTATCAAATAAATATCTGCTGTATCAACCTAATTTTAGTTGATACTACCTAAGTGTATCAACCGATTTTTAGTTGTATTAACTGAATTTCAGTTGAATATTTGGAAAATGTTTTTATGTGTGTGGGTTTCCCTATGAGTGGTAAACTGTATGACCGACTCCTATTACTTTTTCCTCCCAACATTTTTTCAAAATATACTTAACGCCTTTCACCCCATCCCACGGGCGCTCCCATACAAAAATGTCATTTCTTAAAAATTTGAAGAAAAATCTGACAAAATACAGAATGAGACATTTAAATCTAAATGAGTTTTGTAAAAATAAACAATTAACAAAAAAGATTTTTTTTTAATCATCTCACATTACATTTTTATTATTTTGTTATTCTTCAAACCCCTATGCAGATTAAATCGTTAGCTTAAATGCAAAACGCCCTAACTAACAAAAACTCTAAATCAGTTTTTTTATTGTTTCTGAATTATTTTATCAATATGCACGTCTCTACAAATAATTAGGGATGCATAATAAAAAATAACGATTTTACAGACAAAATTTAACAACATATGATTTGGGAAATCGCCAATGGACGTAACTTAAAAAAAAAAACGTTTTTAATATTTTTGATTGATTTTGATTTATACTTATGAAAAGAACGTCTTCACAAAATTTTAGCCTAATTTAGTCAAAAACAACAAAGTTATTAACAAATTTAAAATATAATTCAATGCTGTTTTTTGACACTGCTGTAAAATTAATAAAATGTTAGTTAGGGCCTTTTGCATTTAAGGTGACGAAATATTCTTCTTATCTCAGCACATGTTGATAATTAAAAAAAATAAAAACAATTTGCATATTAAGTGGTTAAAAAAAGGACAATAATTTCTTTTGAAGCACACGACGTCTTTTTTTATTAAATATCACTAGAAAAATAAATTCATAGATGAAATCAAGCATAAATAGAAGTACAATATACTTGTACACACAATCGCACACTCTTCTAACACTATATAAACTGTAAATACTCATTTATTATCCTTATCGATTTTCCTCTTTAGAAACACTTCAAAGAAATCTTAAGCGAATAGGAAAATGCATGAAAATCTATGACACATACTTGGAAAATTTTTACGCCGTTATGTTGAGTGAGTCTGTTAGTGACTGATGCATTCTATTTTTTTTCATTTTTTTTTTATCGCAAATCAATAACAGGCCACTTAACATCGACAACAGCAACAACAAATAGTGACAAATATATACATTAACACACTTTGACATTATTCTATATTTCTATACTCTCCTTAATCTTTGCTCATCTTTTTTAAAGGATTTTACAAACGAAAACGTTTTAGATTGGAATCAAATAAAAGTACTATGGATTGATTATATGTATAAAAATGAAAGAAAAAAGTAAAAGTGTTTACTTATACAAAACCAGGACTTTTCAATTTTTAATAGGGTGGAGTACTTTTTTTTGAGAATATACTAAAGCCTTGGAGGGGCAGCCTCATGCCGTAAATTGGAATAAATTGGGCCAAGAGAAAAAATGTTACCAAATGCAATGCCTGCTGGATATACAATTGTATTAATTTACAACAAATTAAAGACAGCCTTTTATGTGGGGGATAATAGGTTATGTTTAATGGTACCTCCTGTAGACTGACATTTGACATTATTTCAAACTAACTTTTTATCCTAACCTTTTTAGTTGGCCCAAACCTTCATCCTTCCCATCCTATTTTGTGGAGTTGGACTTTAAAAACGCCACTACTGAATCCTCTTGTCAAGTTTGGAATTTGTTCCAAAAATGCCATAATCGGGGTTGGTTGGTTTTGCATTGCAATATGGATTGATAAATTGAACTTCCTGGTGTTTGTAATTTTAGATCTAAAAAATCGAGCTAGTGATTAACGGGGGGTTCAAAGAAAAAAAAACGCCTTCATGTGATTTCTTAAACAGCTATAAAAATATAATTACGCAATATTTTTTAATTCTGTTTTTATTTTATTTGAAAGATAACACAGTGCAACAGCCCTTTTAGGGCCTCAACCAAACGAAGACGGATTGAAAATACTTTTGTGTAGTAGTAAAAACCCTAAAGGGTTTTTGCTCTGTAACGTCTCAATTTTTTTTATAGCCCACTGAAGTTTTAATTTTTATACCCTCCACTCTAGTGATAGAGGGTATATATAAGTTTGTCATTCCGTGTGTAACACCTCAAAATATTGGTCTAGGACCCCATACATAGGCTGACCATTCGTACTGATTTGATCAGTACATGTACTGATTTTTGATCACGTGTACTGATCAAAAAACGTTGTACTGATTTGTACTGATTTTTTGAAATATGTACTGATTGTACTGATTTTTGAACATTTTTACATAGTCCAATGTGTTTTTATAACTTAAGTCTGCGTTAATTTATAATGAATTAATTCTAAGGAGTTAGTGAATCAAGAGGTGCTCAGATACATTTTTTCTTAACGCAAAAATGTATCTGAGCATGGGATTATTTTGATCTTCCTAAATTTATATAAAATTGCGTACAACATCTTTGACGTTTTCTATAAAGAAAATTAAAATAGGTTATGGATTTTTTATATTTTCAGGAAAATTATGTTAATTACATGAATTCAAATCATTTTGAGATCTTAGATGAGGTAATAACATCACAGATTATTTCAAAAAGCGCTTAGAAAATCAGGGCCGTTAAAAAAATATGTGCATATAAGCTGGGAAGTTTTTGTAAACGAAAAGTTGTCAAAACTTTCGGAAAAAAGTTCTCAAAATCTGTTTTTTGCTCTTGTTTTTAACAGTTTTTTCGCAGTTGTTTTTAACAGTTGTTTTACTTAAAATACTTGGGGTCAAGTTAGTTAGTGTAACCGAATTTTTTGAGTGTTTAAAAAAACAGCAGTGTTTTCCCGTAGAAAAAATTTTTTTTTGACAGTTATTTCTAGAAAATAAACATAAAAACTTGAGCGTACTGATTTGAGAGCAGAAAAAAATGGTCACCCTACCCATACAGTATATGGGGCATTCCAAGCCTAATCACTCACTTTTAGACTCGACCCCTTTCGATTTATTTTATTTTTGGATATGTTTTAGTCCTTATTAAATGCAACTTGGACACCAATTTTCAGCCTTTTAATCTAAGATGGTGTTGAGTAATCAATTTTTCAAAATGGCGCTTTTCTCCAAAAAATTAAAAAATTGAAATTTTTAATTAATTTTGACCATTAAAAAATATAGATATTTTAAAAAAAGTTGGACAATGTTTTGTTGGTATTTAAATGTAGTTTTAGAAAAAAAAAATATGAAAAAATTATTCGAAGTAATTATCACTTATTTTTTACGTTTAAAAATTAAAATCGACTTTTTGAAAAAGTCCGAAACCTTCGATTTTTTTGTAAAAAACTATAAAAATTCTACTCTAAATTACGCAAATTTTAAGCCATAACTCGAGATGTGATCACAATTCTTTCTATTTCTTTTTTAATTTTTAAAATTGCACCTTTTATGTTTTGGCTCTGATTTATTTTTTATGGAGCTCCAAAAAAAAAAAAATTGGTTGATACTGACCCTAACTTACCCTAAATATATTCATTTGGAGGTAAATATACGTCTCACAAAAATTTAGGACGATCGGACATGTGTAAGGCGTTTAGCATGGTCCTTGAAATTTAAAAAACGGATTACAAGGAAAAATATGATTTTTTTTTCTGTTTTCGCAATTTTTTGGTATTTTAAGTTAAGTTTTAATTCAAGTGAATACAGAATTATGATGTGGAGTAAAATGCCTTTCTAATAAGGTACTAAAAACTAAAATCGGTTGAAAATCAGCCAAGTTATTGCAACTTCCCCAGGCATCTAGCGTGTGCCATACAACTTGATTAAAAAATACGAGTCCCTTTTTTTAAATTTATTGAAATTTTCTACTGTAATAACATTTTTTCATTATTCATGTTTCAGTGTAATATTTTTTTGGCTTTTCCAAATTTTAAAACAAAAAAAAGAAATTTTTTTTTAAATAGAGATTTCAAAAGGGTGTTGAAAATGCAGGCATTTTTAGCACTAATTTAAAAAATGTTAGCAAAACACAATATGAAAAATGCTTGTCATCTAATTACATTTGAACTTGAAGAATAAAAAAATGTTATTACAGTAGAAAATTTCAATGAATTTCCAAAATCGTATTATATTGCTTAATCAAGTGTTCTGCCATACGTTAGATGCCTGGGGAAGTTGTAATAACTTGGCTGATTTTCAACCGATTTCAGTCTTTGGTACCTTATTAGAGAGGCATTGTACTCCGTATTATAATTCTAGAACCACTTGAATTAAAACTTAACTTAAAATACCAAAAAAATTGAGAAAACAGAAAAAAAATCATATTTCTCCTTGTAATCCGTTTTCTAAACTTCAAGGCCCTTGCGGAACATCTTATCCATCTCCGATCGTTCTTAATTTTTGTGAGGCGTATTTTTGCCTCAAAATGAATATATCTAGGGTAAGTTAGGGTCAGTATCTACCAATTTAGTTTTTTCGGAGCACCATATAAAATAAATCAGAGTCAAAAAATAAAAGGTGCAATTTTCAAAATTTGAAAAAAATAGAACAAATTGCGATCACATCTCGAATTATGGGTTAAAAGTTGCGTAATTAAGAGTAGAACTTTAAAACGTTTGTAAAAAAAAATCGAAGGTTTCGGACTTTTTCAAAAAGTCGATTTTAATTTTTAAACGTTAAAAAATAAGTGATAATTACTTCGAATAATTTTTTTAATATTTTTTTCTAAAACTACATTTAAATACCAACAAAACGTTGTCCAACTTTTTTTAAGATATCTATATTTTTAACTGGTCAAAATTAATTGAAAATTTTAATTTTTCCATTTTTTTGAAAAATTGATCACTCAACACCATCTTGGAATAAAAGGCTGAAAATTGGTGTCCAAGTTACATTTAATAAGAACTAAAACATATCCAAAAAAAAATAAATCGAAAGGGGTCGGGTCTAAAAGTGAGTGATTTAGCCTGGAATGCCCCATATATATTCATGATCCTCTATCGATTCTAACAAGGGAAGTATCTCAACCCTTATGAACCGATTTGCCTGAAACTTAAAATATATATAAATAAGACGATTTTAAGGTTGGGGTGTCTCGGCTTTTCGGCCATATCAGTGTTTCAAAATTTCGTTGTCCCCTTATGAAACCATATGGACCTCCGGGAAAATTTCGATAACTCACGAACTAACAGGAATATCCTCAAGAGCAAAAATACGTGTCGACTTAAATTTAATAAAGATTATTTCGTATTCATATGGACATCGTAGCTCTATGTCTTCATATATGTACCCCCCAAAATGTTCACATTTTCATGAAAAAAATATTTAACAAAGCCAAACTTTTACAAGGTTATGCCACCGTTGGATAGGCATTAAAAAAACCTTTCTTATCATATGTAAACATCATATAGTTATTATAAAGAAATGGCTGAAAAATCCAAAAAACGATTTTTTCGCCATTTTTTGACCCATGTTTTGAACCCCTAAATCCCCGATATGGCCGATAAGCCGAGACACCCCAACCTTAGAATTGTCTCTTTTATATATATTTATCGTTTCATGCAAATCGGTTCATAAGGGTTGAGATACTTCCCTTGTAAGTCGATCTAACGAAGTCCGTCCGTCCGTCCGTCCGTCCGTCCGCCTGTCTGTCTATTTGTCCGTCTGTAGAAAACACGCTAACTTTTGAAAGACTTTACAGAGACTTCTGATGTGTGGCATATATGTTGGACATTTATTTGGCATATATGTTGGACATTTCAGGTTCAAAAGTTATGAGCAAAAGACTGAATTAGGGAAAGGGTTTTCGTGAATTTACGATATAAAAAACACGCTAACTTTTGAAAGGCAATTCTGAGAATGCTGAAGCCTGGCATATATATTTGTCGTTCTTCTGGCATGGTTCGTGTTGAATTTCAGCCAAATCGGTCCAGTTGTTCAAAGTTATTAGGAAAACCATGAATTTCAGATTAGTTTCACCTTAAATTCACGTGTTGAAACCCGTTAAACATGTTTTAAAAACATTGGTAAGTCACAAAAATATTTTACAACGTATTTTTGTCACTAAAAAATATTTTTACACTAAAACAAAAAAAAAGACAAAAAATTTACACTAAAAAAAATTTTACACTCAAAAAAAAATTTAGTAAATTATAATTTTTTTTTTCAAAAATTACTAAAAAAAATTTTTATTACTCAAAATAAAATATTTCTAATCAAAAATGTTTTTTTTTTCACGTTAGAAAATTTACTATCACTTAAAAAGGGAATTGTGGAGGATATTCATAGATCCGACCTAGTCGAATTTAACTTTTCTACTTGTTTTTTTTTTTAAAGCGTTGAAAAAAATAATGTTAATGAACTTTTGAGCTTGAAGTAGTGTTTGAATGTCTTCAATAGAATTGAAGGGCTTTCTGCAAGAACTTGATAAGCAACATTTAATTTTTTCGTGTTTTTCGCCTTCTGCTGATGTTCCATTGACAGATTTTTGGAGGAAGTCTTGCTTTAATCCTTCGTACAAGTATATTGAGAATAAAAGTTCTGCAAAAGTTATATTTTCTATATTATTTTAAAAGTTTTAAGGCAAAAACTACCATAAAATTAAATGTTGCTTATCGAGTTTTTACAATAAGCCCTTTAATTTAATGGGGAATTTTTTTTATAGAATATATTAAAATTCTATCTTCCGCATTGATGGGTCACTTAAGTCCTTTTTTTAGAAATGGCTCAAAAGTCTACTAAGACTTGCGCTAAAAGGGTTAAAATGTTTTACGATTACACAGGGCAACACTTTTTTTGCCCGGGTTTTGATAGTTAATTTTGGGTAATTGGGGTACGCTGATTTCAAATCTGGCTACCATTTTTTTGGGTCAGCTCTAGTTTTCGAGATATAGGCTATTTTCGGCATATTTGTGATAAGATATGTTGACTATGCTGATTCCAAAAATGCTCTTTCTTTTTTAAAGTCATCTTTAGTTTTTGAGATATCGCTAAAATATAATTTAAAAAAATCTGATTCATGCTCGTTTTAAATCTAAGCACGTTTATCAAGAGTTTGAGGGCACGATTTAGACTAAATAGGGCACGCGGATTTCAAAAATGCTATTAGTTTTCTCCTGCAGGCTTAAGTTTTCGAGTTATGAAGCATCGAAATAACATATTTTTTTTAATCATATAATTGAAAAATATTATCTTTTTATTAGCATTTACTAAGCAACCTCAGACATTTGCAAAGGGTTTGTCAACTCATTTTGACCTTTCTAAAAACAATTCTCGAAAACAAATTAAAACATGATATAATATGAAGTCAATCAGACAAGTGGCTTGGATGGAATGATGAGAACAATTTTTCGAAATTTACTTGCGTTATAACTCGAAAACTAAAGCTGTAAGAAATAAGTTAATAACAGTTTTGGCATCCTCAAATCCAATATAGTTAAGTTCGTGTTTAAAACTGAGGCTCTAAAATTAGTTTTAGCAACTATAGCCTTGCAAAATTGGTAAAAAAACGCACGTTTTTGACTCTTTACCCGTGATTTGCTCGCGAACGAGAGCTGATGGAACAAATTGGAAAACAGATTCGGAATCAGCACACCAAAGTCCATATAAATCATCAAAGTTCAGGCAAATTAAAAAAGTTAATTTTTTGTCAACCTGTGTTATTTTCAGCATTAAATTTTACTAGGGGTTACCGAAAGAAAAAAGTTCGAACGGTATAAGAAAAATGCGTTAAAAAGGTTAATTGTAAAGTACCATTAATTTTTTATATTTTTTACTATATTTGTTAGGTACAATTGAAGGGCTTATTGTAAAAAGTCGATAAGCAGCATTTCATTTTACAGGCGTTTTTGCCCAAAAACTTTTTAAATAATGTAGAAAATAGAACTTTAGCAGATCTTTTATACTTAATATACTTGTACGAAGGGTTATAGCAGGACTTCTTCCAAAAAAATGTCAATGGAACATCAGCAGAAGGCGAAAAACATGAAAAAATAAAATGTTGCTTATCAAGTTCTTGCAGTAAGCCCTTCAATTGTATACGGTTTTTAGCATAAATATAAAAACCTGCTTTTTCGTTATACCAGTCAAACTTTTTGCCTTCAGGAACCCATAGTAAAAATTGATTCAGAACATATTCGTAAGGCGCGTTTAGACGGGAAAGAAACCCCCTAGATTTAAAGTAAAACACATCTCTGTGGTAATATACTTTTGACTTTAAAAATTGTTGTCTCAAATCTCATTTCTTTAATATTTGTTGTTGCTTACATTAGGTCGATTCGATTACCTTACTACAATCTACTATTTTTACTCATTTTTCTACAGCTGGAAATTTTCAATACAAAAAGTAAACAAGACTTTCCAGTTGTAGTAAAAAATAGTAAGAAATTTTGGTAATCGAATAGACCTATTTATTCAATAATAGGTCTATTCGATTATCCAAATTTCTTACTATTTCTTATTACAACTGGAAAGTTTTGTTTACTTTTCGTATTGAAAATTTCCAGCTGTAGTAAAATGAGTAAAAATAGTAGATTGTAGTAAGGTAATCGAATAGACCTAATTTGTTGATTGGAAACCGAATTAAAGTAAATAAAATATATTTAATAAAATTTTATTTGACATTCCAATTTTAGAAGTTACCACTGAGTTGTTTTTTACTTTAAATCTAGGGGAATTCACGCTTGTAGACTTTTGAGCCATTTCTTAAAAAGTACTCAAATGACCAATAAATACGGAAGATGGAGGGTTAATATATTTATTCAAGAAAAAATCCTCATTAAACACACGGAATTAAATTATATTTATACACGGAATTACAAAGAAAGTATTCGCCCATATTATTCAGGGGGTGATCTAGCCCTAACGGCCGGCACTGCGACCCTTATGGGTCTTTTGTGCCAAGATCTATTAATCTAATTTAAACTCTGTTCAATGTTCCTAATGAACATTATAACAGAGGATGGAGAAGCTAGCTTTATATCCTCAGAATTAAGCAATTCCTTGTCTAAGAACCGTCTTCTGATCCTACATATTGCGATGCATTCACATTATATGTGTTGCGTTGTTTCCACTTCCTCAAGACAAAGTCGACACAAAGACGATTCACAAAGGTTTAAATTATGCAAGTGATAATTTACCTCAATTAATTTACCTCAATTAACCCCGGTGAGAAAACCTGTCAGTAACCTAATGTCACTTTTGGTGTGATTAAGTATACTTACATATGATAATGGAGCGATTAGTGCTTTGGATTGTCGTAGACCTCCTGAATTTTCCCACAAGTTTAAGAAGTCGGTTCTTTCCAAACCCTTAATCATGTTCGAGAAGGTGGACCAGTTTACCCCACAATAGTGTTCGGGTCCGGTCATAGGAGTAGCGGAGGCATTTCTAGCAAGCTCATCCGCTATCTCATTACCCTCAAAACCTCTATGACCAGGGATCCAAAAAAAAGTAATTTTGTTTCTCCCGGCCAGCTGCTGAAGGGTATCAAAACATTCCAGTGTCATTTTGGATTTAAATTCCCAAGAAGACAGCGCTTGAAGTGCTGCCTGGCTATCAGAGAAGATTGAAATATGAGTACCCTTCATACCCTTTGCAATATTAACTCTAGCGCATATTGTAATAGCCTGAATTTCAGCCTCAAAAACTCTAGGCCACCTACCCATTGGTTCGGAGATCCGCGTGTTTGGACCGTAGACACCAGCGCCAACTCAAGAAGACATTTTGGATCCGTCAGTATACCAGTTTAGGCTTCTAGTATCCACATATAGACAATCTTCATCCCAATCTGGTCTACTCGGTATCACGATCTCAAATTTCCTTCCAAAGCGAAGCACAGTGTTTATTCTATCCGTCGGCATATCTAGGTTTTCCCTAATTCCTATTGAAGAAAGAATATTGGAGTGACCGCTCAAGTTGCGAGGGTCAGAGTAATCGATATTCATTCTACGCGCAGCCATAGTTGCCGTAGATCTAATAAAAATGTCGAGAGGTGTGAGACCCAAAATGGCTTCTTTGGCCAAAGTTGGGCAGGTTCTCATAGCACCCGTGATTAGAGTGCAGGCCAGGCGCTGTACCTTGCCTAGTCTTACGGTGGCATCCCCCTGCATAGTCTTCGGCCACCAGACTATGGCAGCGTACGTCATGATCGGTCTTACAATCATCTTGTAGATTCACATGACCATTTTGGGGCTCAATCCCCAGGTCCTACCAACAATCCTATTCGCTGCTCATAATGCCGCAATAGCCTTTCTGATAGTGCCGTTTAAATGTGAATTCCAGGTAAGTTTCGTATCCAAGATAACTCCCAAGTATTCGCCCATATTGAGGTTGAATATTAAAAAAATAATATTCAACCTCAATATGGGCGAATAAAAAAATAAGATTCAGAGTAGTACTTTAGAATTTTTTCATGAAAGGGTAGATATATTTTTGCAATATTTTTTTTTTTTAACAACATTCAGTACCTTATTTAAGTATGCAAAGAGCTCAAATTTTCCCCAATTTGAAAATTTAGAATTTTTTAAAAGAATTTTTCTTTAAGCCCGAATTTGGAATTTAACAGCTCAAAAAAGTATGAGAAAAAAATCGTCGCGTTTCGATTCTACAAAAAAAAATATGAAAAGCTCTTATTAATTAATCTATAAAGGGCTTTTAGCCCACTTTTAAGGTCAAAAGTTAAATTCGCTTGGCCTGTTTGCAAACTAGAAGTCCAATTTCTGGAAATATATTATTTTTTACTGCAAACCCAACCGAAAATGAGCGGGGAACGATAAAAAAATACAATTTTGCACATCCCCTACATTGCACTATAGGAAATTTTACCTTTTTTTTGGCCAAAATTATTTACAGCCAAACGGCTGGACCGATTTCAATGATTTTTTTTTGATTTGACTTTTGGAAGACTCTTTAGAGGGAGGGAGTGACTCTTAAAGTTTTTCATACACTCAAAAAAAAAATTTAGTAAAGTTGCCTAAAAAATTAACTAATAATTAGTTCCAAACAGGGTTCCCGGGTTATAAGTTTCTGCATCTAAGATTTTTTAGGTCCTTGATAGATTATATGGTGTTCTAAACTGTTTTTACTATTTCTTTTTTTTTTTTTGAGTGTATACTAACTTTCGAAGATAACAGTAGAAGTTTATTTTAACAATTTTAAGAAGTGTCAAACAAATCTACTTTTTAATAAGGATTTTATTCAAAAATTTGATTTTTGAGTTCCAAGTCGTCAACTACATTTCAAAATGCCACTACGGGCAGCCGTAGATGAAGCAAGAGCTAGGGGCTAAACTTCCCTAATTAGATCTTTAGAGATTTCTGCTGTAACTCGTATTTTTGTTCTCGTAGATTTTGACAAAAAAGTTAATTGCGGCCGCCCAGGTTTCGATTTAGTGGAGGCAGGCTGCGTTTCAAGTTTTCTTAGCCAAGTAATGCCTTTAAGCCAAACAGCATGCTGTCTTTCAAAAACTTTCAAACTCCTTCAACTTTTAATCCTTTTCATATTTATATTTGAACAAAATATTCTTAATTCCTCCTTTATATATTGTTTAAAGTTTTCGAAACATTCACTCTCAGCAATGTATGAAAAGAAATGGCCAGAAATAGCGGCTCCTTATCCACCTCTGATTTATTTCTCTCGCCATGTATTAAATAACTCTGAATTTGGCACTCAGTAGTCACCTGGAAAAATGCGTTTTTAAAAAAAAGTTGCACATATCCGACCTTGAAATTTGTTAAATTCGGAAGGTAATTGATTATCCTAGAGAACTTTTATGGTTTTATAGCTAACATATGCTATCATTTTTTTTAAAGTCAAAATAAAATTCCAATTCATACTTCAATAAGTTCATCTTAAGGTCACTTCAATTTTTCCAATTAAATCGATCTAACAGATGAGTTCACCAACATTTCACTATTTATCATTAAAGTACTCACCTTCGACATTATTTTCCATTTTTTAGTTTTTAAAAACTATAAATTCTTAATATAAAAACTTTTGTTAGAAGCTATCACTAAATTCGCTGCACTCAATCGTTATTTTATAACTAAGTAAGAAATTGCCAGAAAAACTATTGATAAAGTGACAGTACATCAATTCTGTCGAAAAATTGAGAAAGAATTGTTTACTTTGTTAAGTTTTTTTTATATTAATGTAAAAAAAAATAATGTTTTGAAAAATTTTAATTTTGACTTTTGGCCAAAAAAATGGGTAAAATTTCCTATAGTGCATTACTTTATTCCAGCGGTTACCAACCTTTTTGGCTCGCGTACCCCTAATTTTAAATTTTATCAGCCTCGTACCCCTAACGATTTTTTTGTTTTCGTTAAAAAACTTCACCTATTAATATTAGAGTAAATTTTGAAATTTTTGATCTGCGGGTATATAATTTTTTTGAAGGATTTAGCGAGATCAAAACAATAGTGGTATTTTTTTTGGAAAAATGTTCGCTTCTTAAGGGTGCGTCTGAAGACGCGGATTTTGAGCTGATTTTTCTGCAGAGCGAAAACGGCTGAAAATATTGCAAATCTGATTTCACCAGTCGATTCTACACCTAAAATTAACACAGCGGACTTTTTTGGAACTCTAAAAAAAAGTTTCAAAACCTATCACAGGGGGCGGAAATAAAATGTTTTTATTTTTTTAATACGAGGGCAGATCAATAATTGCATGATTTTTTGAATGAAACAACTTCGCATATACAATGAAAAGGCATTTGGAGCTTAACAAAATTGTACCAAAATTTCCATACTATCACAACCCGTCTCAAAAATGCCCAAAAATACGCTTTTTAGAACTTTATCATAAATTTTCTCATAAACCTGACATCATAGAACAATTTGGAAACCATATTTGGAATCAGCATGGAAAGGTTAATCGAAAACTAGTGGTCAGATCTCAAAATATCATCCAAAAATATCGAAAATATGTTCTCTAAATTGATCATAAATACGATGTTTGTGAACTTCCACCTCATCTTTCTTAAAAACCTGACGTTATGAAAAACTTTGGAAGCCAGATGCGGAACCAGCATTGAAAGGTTAATCTAAATCAAATGACCAAATTACTAAAATTTTGCGTACCACCGCAGACAGTTTCGCGTACCCCTAGTGGTACGCGTACCATAGGTTGGTAACCGCTGCTTTATTCGATATAAAATATTTAATACAGAAATGATTTCCATTTTTTTAACATTCAAACGGGACTTCGATCATATGTTTGTGTATAAAATGATAGACTATAGTTAAAGTTGTTGTTTGTTTAAAGAAATATTTTATTGAACTGAATGAAAATATTTGACAAAACAACAAATACAAAAGTATTTATATAAAAAGGAAAATATAAATCGAAAGTAAACAAAGTGTTTACAGTAGAAAACACATAATTGTAACATTTTCTTCAACACTCCCCCTTAATGTTACAATTTGTAATATAAAAACTATAAATAATTTAACATTACAAAGTAATTTAAACAATTTGACAAAATATTTAACAAATTTCCATAACATTTAAAATATCAGCAAACTGTTTACTTTTCTTTTTATGATTGTTTGCCGTAAAAGCGGGTCCAAATATGTAAATATATAAAAATAAAAACGCAAGACAGTTTAAGTTATACTAAAAGAAAATTATATTTATTTAATTATATTTATTACCTTAAGTATTTATGCACGTAGTGCGTTGGTTGGTTTACAGAAGAGAAGTAAGTAAATTTAAAACTAGAACAAAAGGGACGACAAACAATGTTTAAAAATCCCGTTACCGGTTAACTAGTTAAAATCACTGCTTACTCTTTACAGAGTTGCACGGAAAGTGGAGCGAGTAGATTTTAACTAGTATTAACCCTCGAAAGACTCAAGGGGTGAAAACTGGGACAAATTAAACCAAAGAAAGGCTTTAGGTTTAAACATTGCCGGCCGCCTTGCAATATTAATTCAAAATTGCAACAAAGTCTTAAAGTAAATAAACTAAGGTAATAAAAAATAAAATTCAAAATTTTCTATAAAAATTCAAGTATGTATTTTTTTTTTTTTTTCATTTTTTCAAATAACACTTAAATCTAAATGGCCAAGAGACCAACCAGTGTAAACTGGATTTTTTATAAACAAAGCGGTTAAAATAACCGTATAACCCAAGGGGGTAGATGGTCTCAAGGGAGCCGGATGGTCTCTTTGTAAAAGAGCCGATTTTGACCCAAGGGGGCAGGATGGTCTCATGAGAGCCAATTTGTCCAAGGGGACTGGATGGTCTCAAAAGAGCCGTATTGTTTTTCCCCTAAATAGGAGATTGGCCCGAAATTATCCAGCCAAAGATGGTATATTGCGCTAATGGCAGACCCGGGCTCGAATGTATTCTACCCTTCAAAATGTGGGGAGTGACCTCTGGACCTAAGACCAGAACAACCCGACCAGAAATATTAAACCGTGGGTCAGCTAGCTGAAACCCAGCAAAATTGTCCTTCACTGAGTCGGGAACCGACTCCGAGGGAGTATTCACACCCTTCATTTTTGTCACCTTCGCCGTGACCGAAACTTTTTGTTCCCGATCATACGACGAACAAAGGGTCAAGCGACAGTAGCCGTTCCCATCCATAGTGGATACGGGTAGGCGAAGCTGACGAACCAGCGAATCGCAAATGTAGCTGACGCTACAACAAGAGTCCAAAGCGGCTCGCACCGGAATGAAATTTCCGGGCAGCTGAAGCTTGACAATGAGCGTTGGCGAAAAATTGACAACATGACGAATAGGAAGGGTACAAACTTTTGACACGGACGATTTCGGACGGTTTTTGACAAAAGCCTTTTTAGCAGGCTTAGAAATCTGTTTTTCTGTGGGTCGGGCTGCGCGAGACTGTTTTTGTTTGTCAGAGTCTGCTAGTGTAGGTTGCCGAAAATGAAGCAAGACGTGATGATCACCTTGACACCGACGACACTTGGACTTGCTAGGGCAATCCTTAGCCAAGTGAGAAGAAGCCAGACATCGGCAGCAATAGCAATGCAATACTACCATTCTGATCTTCTTCTCAGGCTTAAATCTAAGGAAAGCCCTACATGCCCGTAAAGGATGAGTGCCGTTGCAGACCCTACACTTATTCCCACCAGGAGCTACAGTACTCGCGGCCACATTCGAACCCGAGGGTCCATTAGTGTCCGACAAAGGTTCGGACACCGCAAAAGTAGGTGGTACTTCAGGGGAAGTAGCTGGCGGAGAAACACCATCAGGAGTGGGTGCAGTCACCGCCGAAGGCGTTGAATCAGGTGTTGTCTCTTCAGGTGCAACTAAAGTAGTCGCTGCAACAACCGGTTCTGTAACCTCCATCGCCTCATCGTAATCTTCCAAAATGGCGTCATCAAAAAGGTTGCGTAAGGAGTCCATTTTGCTGTGAAACAATAAAGGTTAACAGAAAGGAAAATAGATATGTATATTTAATTTAAGTTAGTTAGAATGACCAGTTTTGCGATATGACGTCTAACAACCCCATTCGCAGTGCGTACGTCAACGACCCTAACATGACCGTCACTTCCAGGGTGTATTTCAACGACCCTGCCTAACCTCCAAGAAGTCGGAGGTAGCTGTTCATGTCGTATAACTACTAAATCATCTACCTGAATTTCCCGTGTTGGATGTTGCCATTTGTACCGTTTATGTAAGCTCATTAAATACTCATCTTTCCACCGTTGACAGAAATGCTGAGTAAGAGCTTTCATTTTTCTAAACCGATTGACAATACTGATCGGAGACTCATTTATTGCGGGCTCCGCAGGAGCTAGAATTGGAGAACCTATAAGAAAATGTCCAGGAGTTAGGGCAACCGGTTCCCGCGGGTTGTCCGTCATTGGACAAAGCGGACGCGAATTGAGACAAGCTTCAATCCTCGCAAGAATGGTTGAAAACTCCTCAAAAGTATATTTGAAAGCCTGTGCTTCCTTTCGAAAATGAAGTTTGAAACTTTTCACACCGGCTTCCCAAAGACAACCCACATGAGGGGCGCCAGCTGGGATAAACCGCCAAGAAAGTTCCTGGTAACTGGAAATGTTACAAACTTCGACCTGACATTCCTTAAGAAAAGTTCTAAAATCCCTTTCTAACTCACGCGACGCGCCTACAAAGTTAGTACCGTTATCCGAAAACATGGTACGAGGACAGCCTCTACGCGAAACGAATCTTTGAAAAGCGGCTAAGAAAGTAGCCGTTGACAAATCCGAAGCTGCCTCTAAATGTATTGCCTTCGTAGAAAAACAAACAAAAATACAAACGTAGCCTTTTGTTATTCTACACGCTCTTCCAGTAAAACTTTTGATGTCGAAGGGCCCTGCAAAGTCTACACCAGTTGTAGTAAAAGGCCTATCAAGTCTAGTCCTTTCAGGAGGAAGCGCTGCCATAATCTGACTGCATGATCGTTTTCGATCTAAAATGCAGCGTTTACAGCGACCGATTATTCCACGAATTTTCGATTTCATTCGCGGGATCCAATATTCAATCCGAAGAATTCGCAGCATCAACTGATTTCCACCGTGAATGGAAATCAAATGTACAAACTCTACTAAAAGTTGAGTAAACCGATCCGAATATGGTAAAATCACAGGGTGCTGTTCAGAATATGAGAGAGATGGACATTTAACTAAACGACCATTTAACCTCATAACACCGTCTTCATCCAAAAAGGGGTTCAAAGGAACCAAACAACTTTTAGCGGAAAGAGGTCTTTTCTCCGAGAGACATTTATATTCGTCCTCGAAGTGACGTTTTTGAGCTATAATGGCCAAATGCATTTTTGCTCGTTTTATCTCCCAATTGGAAAGTGCCTTGTCCAAATACAAACATCTACCGGACTTTCGCGCCATTTAAGAATTGTAGATAAATCTCAAGACATACGATATTACGCGAAGTGCTTTGTCAAGCTTTGAGTATCTCCCAAGAATATCAAAATCATTCTCTTCATTGTCTGCAAAGAACGAAGCATGGGCCTTTACGGTCTGGGCTTCAATATCCGTATGCAAACCAGAAAGATCTGATATATTCCAATAAGATTTTTCCTGGCGAAGCCAAAGTGGTCCATGCCACCAGAGATCATTATCCGCCAGTTCATTGGGCGAAATACCACGACTACCTAAATCGGCAGGGTTGTCTTCAGATCTCACGTGATACCAATTGTGATTTCCAACATTTTGTTGGATTTGGCACACCCTGTTTCGGACAAAA
The DNA here is from genome assembly GCA_963921195.1 of Pegoplata infirma. Classification (NCBI taxonomy): domain Eukaryota; kingdom Metazoa; phylum Arthropoda; class Insecta; order Diptera; family Anthomyiidae; genus Pegoplata; species Pegoplata infirma. The sequence continues at coordinate 258,560,422 of OY992536.1, read as the reverse complement.
GTGGCCCAGGTACACGGGTCTTTCTTCAACCAAGCAAGAACGATGGTAGAGTCCGTCCAGCAATAAACTTGCCGAATCCCAATATCAATTTCCTTAAGCACTGTCTGCAAAAGTTCGGAAGCCAAAACCGCTCCACAAAGCTCAAGGCGAGGAATAGAAATCGATTTTATGGGAGCAACTCTTGTCCTGCCAGATAATAGGTGGGTATAAATTTCACCGCTGGAAGTCTCAACTCGAATATATATCACCCCCGCGTATGCCTTTTCCGAGGCATCAGAAAAGACATGAAGTTCGACCAAAGAATCAGGACTGTAATGAACCCATCTTGGAATTCGAATATTGTTGACTTCATGATATGAAGTAACAAATTTCTGCCAGTCATTTTCAGTCGACAAAGGAAGATTTTCATCCCAACCAATGTGATCAAGCCAAATCCGTTGCATTATCATCTTAGCAACGACAATAACTGGACCAAGCCAACCCACGGGATCAAAAAGTTTTGCTATAAGAGACAAAACTTCTCTTTTAGTATGACTCGATTTAGGTGTGATAGGGTTCACACTAAAGTAAAAAGAGTCTAATTGAGCATTCCATTGAATACCCAATGTCTTAGAGCTACTAGACTCGACAAAAGTCAAAAGTTTAGCATCAACCAAATGTTCTGAGGGAAACCTATCTAAAATGGAGCGTTCATTTGAAGTCCATTTTCGAAGCTCGAATTTAGCGGTAGACAAAGCTGCTATAAGCTGATCACGAGCGATCAGAGCAGTCGAGACGTCATGAGACCCTGTTAAAACATCGTCGACGTACATACACTTCCGAAGAATGTGTGATGCCAGGGGGTATTCAGCCTCAGAATCTTCCGCTAATTGCAAAAGCGTTCGAATCGCCAAATAAGGGGCGCAATTTACGCCAAAAGTCACCGTTTGCAACTCATACTCCTTAACGTTCTCCGTCGGAGAATCTCTAAATAAGATCCGTTGAAATGGAGTGTGAGAAGAATCCACCCTAATCTGCCTATACATTTGCGTAATATCGCAATTGAAGACAAATTTAAAAAGGCGCCATCTTAAAATTAAGAGGACTAAGTCAGACTGTAAAGTTGGTCCGACGTAAAGACAGTCGTTAAGACTATTCCCGTTCGAAGTTTTATTCGAAGCATTGAACACGACTCGCAGTTTTGTAGTCTTTCGCTCTGGTTTAACGACTGGGTGATGTGGCAAATAGCACGAATGTGTCACAGCCGGAGGTGTATATGAAACAAGTTTCATATGGTCAAGGTCCAGATATTCCTTTACGACGTTATCGTACATTTCCTTAATCTCAGGTCTTCGAAGAAGCGAGGACTCTGTCCTAAAGTATTGTTTTAAGACATTTGACCTCGATATACCTAAGCTCAAAATTCCAGGAAATTCTGGCTTGAATGGTAGAGTCACCATATATCGACCATCAGAAGCACGACGTGTTGTCGCCTTATAATTTTCCTCACAAATTTTATCAAACACGGATAAAATTTTCTTTCCAGGAGTTTCCTCAAGTTCCCAAAACCTAAGAAGAGTTCTATTCAAAGAATCTTCCTCGGAAAAGTCTACAGTAGTAGAATAAACGTGAACTCGAGGTTGTGATATTGGACCAGTAATAATCCAACCAAATATCGTGTTTTGAGCCAACAAAGAACCCAAAATATTACGACGAATTTCTCCCAAAAGAATTTGAGGATATAAATCCGCGCCAAGTAAAAGATCGACAGGTCCGCTGTCATAAAATCCGGAATCTGCCAGATGTAAATCGGGTAGATTATCCTTAATAAATGACGGAATGACAAATGATGGCAAATTACCCGAAATGTTAGGCAAAACAAGAGCCATAGTCTCCAAGATTATTGTACTGTCCAAGGGAGAGCCAATTTTCAAAGAACAAATTTTCTTTGAAGTAGCCGAGACCACTTGATTTACACCTGAAACTTGAGCATTCGTGGAATGCGTTGAGAGTTTCAGGCGATTTTGCAAGCGTTCACAAATGAACGAAGCCTCGGAAGCCGGATCTATAAGAGCCCGGGCTTGGTACGTAGTACCATGGTGAACGATATTCACCATTGCTGTCCCTAGGAGTACAGTCCTACTCTGAGACGCGTGGAATGTCTGCCGATTTGCAGGAGCCACGTGACTAATACCCGTAGATGTAGATGGAAGGAGAGAATTTTCAGGCAGGGAGTTCTGTAATCCAGGGGCGGAAGGCGTACTCGCAACTGCCGTAGAAGAATTATTTCCCCTTGCCGATCTATCAACTGTTTGTATCTCACGATGCAACATAGTATGATGTCGCTTGTTACAAATAGAGCAAGTATTTTTGCTCTTACAATTTTTAGCTTCATGTGCCTTTGAAAAGCAATTGACACAATGATGAAACTTTTTTACCGTAGAATATCTATCCGCAACCGAAAGCTTTTTAAATTTAGGACACATCCGTAAAAAGTGCCCTTGATTCGGACACAAACCACAAAAAGAAACCGTTGAAGGTGTAGCGTTAGTGTGGTGCGATTTCACTTTCGGTTGGATAGACTTTTTGGACAATCCAGAGCCTTTAAGATCGCGTAGACAATCTAAAGTTTGGATTCTTTCAGTGAGAAATTTGTCCAAGTCTTTCCAAGGAGATATAGACTTCTTTTCCTTAACCGTTTGTTCAAATAGATGTACGGTGTGCGGAGGCAACCGTTTTATCGAATTATAAACAATTATTGGATCCCAATCGGAAATTGGAATATTATACGCAGACATCGCAGTAAGGCATTTATTGACGCCGCGCTGAATCGTCTTTAGACCTTCGCTAGTTTCCTCCTCAAAAGAAGGAATAGCATAAAAAGCGTCAAATTGGTTGAAAACGAGCATACGCTTGTTGTCGTATGTGTCACCCAAATTTTTCCACGCAATATTGAAACCCTCGTTAGTAAGTTGGCTTCGCGAAACGATTTCCTTTGCTTCCCCACTAGTCTTTTTAATGAGGTAACAAAGCCGCTCAACATTACTCAACCGAGAATTATTTATATAAACCGCGGTAAAAAGGTCCCTAAACGTAGGCCACGACAAATAATTTCCTTCAAAAACATCGATATCACATGGCGGAAGCGCCATACGATGAAACAAATCATCAACCGGAGGAGTTGTAACCGCCAAAGGCTGGGGTTTCGGTTTTGATTCCTCCTTTATTGCCTCGAAAACCTGTATTCTTCCCTTTATATTGGAAGCACAGTTAACGTACGCGTCAAAAGCTATCTGATATTTGGACTCAATAGATGTCAAATCCCTAACATCAGAATCTTCTAGCGATTTTACGTACTCCATGCCCATTACAAAGGAGGATTCAACCTCCTCCCACAATGAATCCAATCGCCTACCCCTCATTTCTAACGAAAAAACGTTGTGTACCTCATCGTTAAGCTTAAAAAAGCCAGCACAAAAGGTGACAACATCTTCCGAAGCTTTAATGAAGGTCTCAAGTGCCGTCATTTCCATTTTATTCGTGAAAAAATTCAAAAAAATATTAAATTTCCAAAGAAATTTAAAAAAAAATCAAGAAAACTTGAAAAAACCCGAAGTTCTTCAAAAATTAACGAAGATCCCCGAAAAAATCCGAAGACCTGAAAAATTTTTCCGAAAATTTCAGAAAAATATCAAAAATTTCAAAAAAATCTAAAAATTTTCTCAAAAATCACAATAATTTCACGAAATTTAACGAAAAATACGAAGAATTCCGAAAAACAACGAATAAAACACGAAGATCTTACCAATTCGACAAAACTTTTTCAAAAATTTAAAAATGGTACAAGAACTTTCGAAAAATTACAAAAAACTTTAAAAAATCTCCAAAAACAGGCGTATAATTTAAAAAAACCCGAACACTGACGAAAAAATCCGAAGAAATTTCGTGCTCGGCAAAATTTATACAGAAAATTCTCCAAATGTGTAAAAACTTTCCAAAAAGTTTAAAACTTTTTAAAATTCTTTAAAATGTACCAAATTTCACGAAAAAACACGAATGGTTCCGAAAAAATACGAAGATCTATCGAGTTCGTATAAAAATTTCACGAAGAAACGATAAAAATTTCCAAGTTTAAATTTTCAATTTAAATATGCACACTTGATAAGTCGCGACTATGACGGACTGTAGGGTCCTTTTCAAAATCAGTTATAAAAAAAAAACTGAATAAACAAAACAACAACAACACGGTATGTATAAAAGCAGATGATCTGCAGTTTGTATTGGAAAAAAATTAACACAGGTTTGGGGGGGGTATGAGGATTTTTTGTTAAAACGGACAAAGCACAAAGGAAAATTAAAAAAAATAACTAATTTGTTTTGAAATAAAAAAAAAACACTGTATGCTGTATGTGGGAAAGGAATATAAATGTATTTATGTATGTAAATATGTATGTAAAAAAAATATAAAATTATAAATAAACACTTTTAACACTATCCCGACGGCTTTTTGCAAATAAATTAATTATTAAATTATAGCGAATTTAAATTTTAATTTAACACAGTATTTTCAAATACAAAAAATATATTTTAAAACGAAAATAAAACAAATTTATTAAATTTTTAATAACAAAAATTTTATTATGTCCGTCCGAGGTAAACAAAACGCACAGTTGAATAAAAAGTATACAGAACGACAAGTGTCAAAATGGACTGTATTATCATTTAAAGGGTTGTAACCGATCATTCACAATAGACAAAAAGGAGTTTTTTAAGTAACAAAAAAACTACCTTTTGTATCTTTTATTAAATACACTTTTGGTAATGTGAATTAAAAAAATAAATAATTAATTTTTATTATTCACGATCACTTTCTGCACACTTTATTATCACACAAAAAAAATCAAATGGACACGTACCTTTTTTTTCCAATGAAATAAATGAACTTTATTTAAAAAAAATGTTGTTGTAGAGATGATGATGTTGTTGGGGGATGATGATGCCAAATATGGTGTCTACGATGAATAAAACAAATAAATTAATTTTCTCCAACTTAAACCTCTTCGAAGGATCCGGTTCGAAGGACCAAATGTTTGCCGTAAAAGCGGGTCCAAATATGTAAATATATAAAAATAAAAACGCAAGACAGTTTAAGTTATACTAAAAGAAAATTATATTTATTTAATTATATTTATTACCTTAAGTATTTATGCACGTAGTGCGTTGGTTGGTTTACAGAAGAGAAGTAAGTAAATTTAAAACTAGAACAAAAGGGACGACAAACAATGTTTAAAAATCCCGTTACCGGTTAACTAGTTAAAATCACTGCTTACTCTTTACAGAGTTGCACGGAAAGTGGAGCGAGTAGATTTTAACTAGTATTAACCCTCGAAAGACTCAAGGGGTGAAAACTGGGACAAATTAAACCAAAGAAAGGCTTTAGGTTTAAACAATGATATTTAGGGTTTTTAATAAACCCAATCATTAAACTTCTGTACCCAAACATTTCTTTGGCAGATATCTCATCAATATCAGTAACTCTTTTTAAACTAGGGTTTTCTAGTTTCGACAACGATAATATGTAATTAACCAAAGAAGTTTCATTTTCATCAATCATTCTCATTAAAAATGATTCGAACATACATTCAGTTTCTACACTTTTTCTATGTTCATAACATTTAAGTTGTTTATTACATTCATCATCTGCATCATATCGTTTTATATTCCCCATCACATGTTTTTCTTTAAAATCAGTTTGATTTGTAATATTTTGTTCGTCACTTAATTCAATCTGATTTGATACCATACATGGGAAAACAGTAGTGTCATCATTACGATTAGCCTCATTTTTATCTTCAGATTTTTGATGCATTAAATTGTTACCATATTTCTTTATAACTCTCATTTCCATTTCAAAAATATTCCCTTTACGAAAACCAGAAGCTTCAATTTTTTCATTACGTAGAAACTTACAAACTTCTCTATTAGATTTCATTTCATAACCTTTGTCCATTACTGTTGTTACCGAAAATAAATTAACAGTTATATCCGGAACAAATAAAACGTTTTGTAAAAATTTTTCCTTCCATCCTTCCTCAGTTTTCATCAAAACATCAATGTTACCTACTCCAATTGCGTGTAAAATTGATCCATTACCTATTTTAATTTTTGAAGGTTCTTGAAATTCTCTAAAGGTCGCAAACCATTCCCGATGTGATGTCATGTGTTCTGATGCCCCTGAATCTACAATCCAGTTTTCATCAGAATTCACAATATAATGACTGTCACTCATAAAGGCATTTGATTGTGATGTTGTTGATGGATCGTTCTCATTATGCTTCCATAGTGGACAATCTCCTTTCCAGTGCCCCTCTTGATTGCATTTAAAACATATACCAGGTTTCTTGATTTCTTTTTTATGATTATGCCACTTTGCTGCAAATGCTTTTGACTCTACTTCATCCCGATTTAATCGAGATTGCTCCAGCACAAGACGATTTGATAGATTCTTCAGATTTCTTTTGTCTTCAGCATAAGATTCCCATGCTGTAACAAAATGATTATATGCTGGTGGTAGCGTCATTAGAATTTTCGTGATCACCATTTTTTCTGAAAGGGGTTCACCTAAATTGTTTAACCTTTCAGCAAGCTCTTCTATTTTGGCAATATGCATCTCTATAGTATCTTCACTACACTTCTTTATTTCATAAAATTGTTGTTGTAACAAATGAACACTTACTTCCGACTGCATTTCGTGAATTGTCAATAATTTACTCCACATTTCAGAAGCTTCCTTGCAGCACATCAAATATTTGATGATGGTATTATCAACAGATGATATTATCATTCTCTGAGCCTTTATATCTTGTTTTTCCCAATTTTGTATACTTTGGAGAAATGCAGCACCGACAGCATCGCCACTCCCATCCTGCGTTACCGGTTTTTTATAGCTACCATCAACAATTTTATATAGTTCCATTGATTTTAGAATTATGCACATCTGGAACTTCCATGAACTCCAATTTTCAGTTCCGTGCAACTTTTCAATTTTGAATTCTTCCATACCTTTATATTTTGTTTCAAAATTCTTTATTTGTGTTTCCTTTCAAAAATTCTTGATTTTTCCTCTAAGCGTCTTGATTTTTCCTCTAAGCGTCTTGATTTTTCCTCTCTAAGCGTCTTGATTTTTTCCTCTCTAAGCGTCTTGATTATTTTTTCTCTGAACTTCTTGATTTTTCCTCTCTAAGCGTCTTGATTTTTCCTCTCTAAGCGTCTTGATTTTTTCCTCTCTAAGCGTCTTGATTATTTTTTCTCTGAACTTCTTGATTTTTCCTCTCTAAGCGTCTTGATTTTTCCCCTCTAAGCGTCTTGAATTTTTTCTTTTTCTTTCCTTACCAGGTTTCCTGCTCAATTTCCTTTATCTAGGCGTCTTGAAATCTTGATTAATCCTTTTAATATTTGGCTTCTTGAAAAAACCCTTTTAATATCTTGCTAATCCTTTATTTCTCCTGATAAATTCCTTAATTATTTCTCAGCAAGAGTGTCCTGGGCCCATAACCAGTTAAAGTTGTTGTTTGTTGAAAGAAATATTTTATTGAACTGAATGAAAATATTTGACAAAACAACAAATACAAAAGTATTTATATAAAAAGGAAAATATAAATCGAAAGTAAACAAAGTGTTTACAGTAGAAAACACATAATTGTAACATTTTCTTCAACAACTATATGATCGAAATCTCGTTCGAACGAGATTTGACTTTAGGTGTGAATAGGCCTTTAGACTAAATAATTGTGATTTTTTTATTTTCTTAAAACTTACCTCTTAATATTGCGGTTGTCACACAATAAAGATTATCAAGTAAATATTTACTTTAAAAACTTGTTTTTAAAACTACTGCAGAATGCAGTCAGTGCTTGTTATGAAAATAACAATGATGTGCAACTGTAAAACTCTAGCCGGTACTTTTGTTTAAAACAAAATTTTGCAACAAAGAACTTCAAAATATTTAATTTTTTTTCTTAAGAAAATTTAGCACAAATTTTGTAATTATTTTTAATTTTGTTTTGGTATTTTATTTCTATATTAGTCAAAACATTAACGACAAAAACAAAAACTGTTGTTTATTGAGTTTTTTTTCGTAATGAATGAACGAGGGAAAGAATTAAAAAACACAATTCCACTTAAATAGTGGGCAGTTGAAAAAACACCCAACCAAGTTTAACAACTTCGTAATTATTTGTTTTACGTTTTTTTTTTTTAATACACTGGGTAATATATATTAAGTAACCACTGAAACGTTGAGGTTGTTGATTTGTTTGACGAAGTTTATATTTTGGACAGAAGTTTTAAATTTTGTTACTGCGTTTACATTGCAGTTTTAAAAAAACTAAAAAAAAACAATTGATTGACTGCTGTTGTTGTTTTTATTTTGTTTTTTATGTTTTATAAAATAAAGGTGTTATTGACACTTTGCACACAAAAAAATTTTACTGCAGTAAAAAGGGGTGTGTGTATATTTAAATAAGAAACTCCACAATTTTTTTTATTTCGTTTATACACAAAAAAAATCAATTTTTTAAAAGGTACATTAATTTTTTTATTTAAAATTTTAGTTTAAATTATGTAAAATTTGTTTCAACTTTTCCGTTGATGTTATTTTTGGTTTTCACAAAAACGTTACCGATTTTGACCGCTTCGTAAAACTTTGACGTTTAGCGGTTTTTATTATATTTTTTTCTAACCCGTTTTTTAATTTGTTATTGTAGTAACTATATTTTTTTTTACAAATTTATTATATTTTTTGCAATATTTTTTTTATTATTATTTCTTGTTGTTTTCTGTGGTCTTCTGCTTTTTTCCTTCTTCTTTTTTGTTTTATTTATTTCTACTTGTGTGCCTTGTGCCTGCCTGCCTGGCTGGCTTTTCACTGGTGGTGCTGGCTGGTTGTCACCACACTTGTATTCCCGAAGAAAAAAAAATACACACATACAGAGCCACACAACCAACACACAATTTTTTTTTTCTTATTTTACAGGTGATTGGCACTTTTTGTTAAATACATTGCATTTTCTTTAGATTTTCCCAAAATTGGCTATGTTTTAATTATCTATATGATGAATTATAATTATTGCATAGATTATTTTTCACAATTTAAAACCGTGACCACCGCAAAATGATTTATTAAATACTTTTTTTTTTATAAATTTTTTAATCAACGAGCTATAGCAAAGAAAAAACCGATTATTACTTGTCGACAATTCGACATTGACTATTCCGAATAACCAAATTAAAGAAAAATGTGAAACAGGGATGTAAAAGTAAGTACTTTAGTACTTTTTTCAGTACTTTCTCACTCTCAAAAATACCGAAGTACCCCCGCGACTGATTTAGTACCTTTCTATACCAGACGATATCATACATTTTTGAACCAAATTAAAAAAAAAAATACGAAAATCTACCGATTTTCATTGGAAAAATGTTTCAAAAGCTTAAAATAAATGAATTTTTTGATTTTATCCAACCTTTGTTGAAGTTTTTTCTAAAAAAATAAATAAATGAATAAGTATGTCCTCAATTTAAGAACTTTTATATTGAATTAGTTTCTTCTTATTCGTCGCAGGCGAAAGGGGTTTGTCGGACTTTAATTTTTTTCGTACCGGTGAGGGCGAAAAAGTACTTTTTTGGTTGAGCTTTAGTACCATTTCAAAATTCCGATTTTCCATCCCTGATATGAAAAATGAATGTAAAATTTAGTACATATTTTTTACGCTAGATGGTGTTTAGTTCGAAAAAGTGACAGTTGCTCGAAAAGATTCTGCTTGGAATGATTTATTCCAATCAGCAAGGTTACCATCACTTTGTATTGGTTTTCAGGCAGTGACGGTATTTTTTAATGTAATTATTACCAAGGTAGATTTATATATGGTAATATTTTAGTGACGTAAATGAAAACAATTTTCTTTCAAAATCATTTTAGTCAACAAAAACGACTTAAATGTTCAGTGCACACATTAACCAATTTGAACGTTTTTTAAGACTTTAAAATTTTAGAAAACAACTAAATTATAAAAAAATATTGAAATTCAAACGAAATTCTTTTGTTTTCCACGAAAAAAATTTAAAAAAAATTAAATATTTGTAAGCATAAAAAGTGTAGTGTAAACTCAAGTCATTTATGCCGAACAAAATATTTTTATAACGTATTGAAAATTCGTAAATATTATTAGGTCTATTCGAATTTCTTTCTATTTTTACTACAACTGGAAAGTGTTGTTTACTTTTTGTATTGAAAATTTCCAGCTGTAGTAAAATGAGTAAAATATAGTAGATTGTAGTAAGGTAATCGAATAGACCTATTGTTTTCAAATTTGTCAAAAAACTAACTATGGAGGAAAAGTGAGGTTATTGGATATTACCTTAGGTCTGTTTGTTTACTTAAATTTCTTACTACTTTTACTACAACTGGAAATTTTTAGGTCTATTCGATTACCTTACTACAATCTAATATTTTATACTTATTTTACTACAGGTGGAAATTTTCAATACAAAAAGTAAACAAAACTTTCCAGTTGTAGTAAAAAATAGTGAGAAATTTGGATAATCGACTAGACATTTTGTTTACTTTTACTTTTTGTACTGAAAATTTCCAGCTGTAGTAATAGTAGTAAAAATGAGTAGATTGTACACGCAAAAAAAAATCTGTGTCGGAGTGAGCAAAAATCTGGCATAATTTTACCAAAAATATGCTAAAACTACAACCGACGAAGTAGTTTTCGCAATTTAGCCAAAACGCTTATGTAAAAAATTTTGAAGAAAATGCTAATGCTATTTAAGTAAAAACTTGGTAAAATATACACCCAAAAAAAAACAATTGTGGAATTATAAAATTTTAGGGTACAATTTACCTAAGTTTTTTCGCAGGAATCCAACTTGAAAAGTTTCTTTGCTTATTAGCCGAAACAACTTAGGTAAACTTACAAAATGCAACTAAGCATTATTTCAAATTTAGTTTTGTTTATTAAGCCAATATATTTAAATAAATGGTACAGTTTGATTGGTTAAATGACGTATTTTTTTAGGTTGATTAAATAATTTTATATATCCCCTTCCATACAAAATGCTCAATATTATAAATTTTAATTAGATTTATTTTTAATAATTTTTTTAATAAAAAGGACAATTTTATAATAAAATATAAATATTAATAAGCTTAAAATACATACTTTTGATTTAAAGACTTGCCTTCAACATAATCGTAGAATCGTTGTATTCAACATGATCAGTGACAACCAAATTTTTCTATAGAAACTTTCTTATCGAAAATTTTTCTGTAAAAACTTTGTCAATGACAATTTTTCTATAGAACATTTCTCAAAGACAATTCTTCTATAGAAAATTTCTAATAGACAAATTTTCTATAGAAACTTTCTGAAAGACAATTCTTCAATTTTTCTATATAAAATTTCTGGAAGAAAAAAAGACAGGTTTTCTAGAGAAAATTTCTAACAGGCAATTTTTCTATAGAAAATTTCTCAAAGACAATTCTTCTATAGAAACTGTCTCAAAGACAATTTTTCTATAGAAAATTTCTCAAAGACAATTTTTTTATAGAAAATTTCTGAGAGACAATTTTTCTACAAAAAATTTCTGAAAGACAATTCTTCTATAGAAAATTTCTTAAAGACAATTTTTTCATAGAAATTTTCTCAAAGACAATTCTTCTATAGAAAATTTCTAAAAGACAATTTTTTTATAGAAATTTTCTAAAAGACAATACTTCTATAGAAAATTTCTGAAAGATAATTTTTCGATAGAAAATTTCTGGAAGAATATTTTTCTATAGAAAATTTCTGAAAGATATTTTTTTTATATCAAATTTTTGAACGACAATTTTTCGATCGAAAATTTTTTAAAGACAATTTTTTTATAGAAAATTTTGAAAGACAATTTTCCTATAGAAAATTTCTCAAAGATATTTCTTTAATAGAAAATTTCTTAAAGACATTTCTTTACTAGAAAATTTTTTAAAGATAATTTTTCTATAGAAAATTTAACAAAGATAATTTTTCCATAGAAAATTTCTGAAAGGCAATTTTTTTATAGAAAATTTCTCAAAGACAATTTTTCTATAGAATATTTCTCAAAGACAAATTTTCTACAGAAACTTTTTCAAAGACAATTTTTCTACAGAATCTTTTTAAAGACAATTCTTTTATAGAAAATTTCTGAAAGACAATTTTTCTATAGAAAATTTCTGGAAGAAAAATTTTCTATAGAAAATTTCTTAAAGACAATTTTTCTGAAGAAAATTTCTAAAAGAGAGATTTTCTATAGAAAATTTCTAAAAGACAGGTTTTCTATAGAAAATTTCTCAAAGATAATTTTTCTATAGAATTTCTCAAAAACAATTTTTCTGTAGAACTTTCCCATAGAAAAATTTTCAAAGACAATTATTTTATAGAAAATTTCTCAAAGACAATTTTTCTATAGAAAATTTCTGAGAGAAATTTTTTTTATAGAAAATTTTTGAAAGACAATTTTTCATAGAAAACACAATTTTTCTGAGAGAATATTTTTCTATAGAAAATTTCTCAAAGACAATTCTTCTATAGAAAAATTCTGATGGACAATTCTTCTATAGAAAATTTCTGACAACAAAATTTTTCTATAGAAAATTTCTGAAAGTCAAGTTTTCTATAGAAATATAATTTTTCTTTAGAAAATTTTTGAAAGACAATTTTTCTATAGAAATTTTCTGAAAGGCAATACTTCTATAGAAAATTGTTTAAATACAATTTTTCTATAGAAACTTTCCCAAAGACAATTTTTCTACAGAAAATTTCTTAAAGATAATTCTTCTATAGAAAATTTCTGGAAGACAATTTTCCTATAAAAACTTTTTCAAAGACAATTTTTCTATAACAAATTTTTCAAATACAATTTTTTTATAGAAAATTTCTGAAAGGCAATTCTTGTATAGAAAATTTTTGAAAGACAATTTTTCTATAGAAACTTTTCCAAAGACAATTTATATAAAGAAAATTTTTCTATAGAAACTTTCTCAAAGACAATTTTTCTATAGAAAATTATTCTTTAAAAAATTTTGCAAAAACAATTTTTCTTTAGAAAATTGTCTTTATAGATATTTACTATAAAAATTGTATGTGAAATTTTTTTTTATAGAAAAATTGTCTTTAAGAATTTTTTTATAAAAAAATTGCTCTTAGAGATATTTTCAATGGAAAAATTGCTTGAAAAAATTTCTATACAAAAATTGTCCTTAAAAAAATTTTCTAAAGAAAAATTGTCTTTCAGAAATTTACTGTAGAAAAACCATCTTTCAAAAATGTTCTATAGAAAAATTGACTATGAGATTTTTTTATAGAAAACTTGTCTTTAGATTTATTTTCTATAGAAAAATTGACTTTGACAAATTTTCTATAGAAAAAGTGTCTTTGTGAAATTTTCTATTGGCAAATTTTCTTTGAGATATTTTTTCTGGGAAATTTTCCAGAGAACAATTGTTTTTGGGAAACTTTTTATAGAAAATTGTCTGAGAAATTTTTTATAGAACATTGTTTTTGAGAAATTTTAAAATGTTTTGAGAAAATTTTTTTTAGAAAAATGTTCAGACTCCGTCTATTTTTTCTATAGAAAATTTTTAAGTTTCTAAGATGTTTTTTTCTATAGAAAAAAATTTCAAATCCTAAGATATTTTTTCGATTAAAAAATTGTTAGATTCTTTGACATTTGTTCCATAGATAAATTCTGTAATTCTGAGAAATTTTTTCTATAAAAAATTCTCTAATTCTGAGACATTTTTTCTATAGAAAAAGTCTTGTATTTTGAGACAATTTTTCTATAAAAAAGTTTCAAATTCTGAAACAATTTTGTTATAGAAAAAATCTCAGATTCTGAGACAATTTTTCTACAGAACAAATTTTAGATTCTGTAACAATTTTTCTACAGAAAAAGTCTCAGGTTCTGAGACAAATTTTCTATAGAAAAATCCCTGATTCTAAGGCAATTTTTCTTTAGAACAATTTTCAAATTCTGAGACAATTTTTCTATAGAAAGTACCAGATTGTGAGACTATTGTTCTAAAATTTTTTTACAGAAATTATTTATAAACCACAATCGGTATCTTTTTGAGTCGTTAGATTTTGTGTGGTGGGTGTAGATGCTGAATTACCACTAACCCAACGAATTCTACGATACAGTCTTCAAATTCTAAACTACTATTCTAAACTACAATTATTTACTTTTGTTGTTGTAACTTCAAAGAACAGCAACATCTGCTATGTAGACCACATCATTTCACATTCTGCCACAAATTGAGAACCTAAAAAAAAAATTAAATATAAAAAAAAAAACAATTGCATAATTTTAATAATGTCTCACGTCAAATCAGTGTCCGGATCTGCTTTGGTGCCCACCATTGAACCAACACTGCGAACTGGAGACCAAGTTCTAGGATTTATCAACTGTTTTTTTTATATATCAAACTTTTACCACAGACTAAATACAGACTCGACAGTAGAGTTTTATAAGAAAAAATGGGGAAAAACTAAGCGATTTTAGGAGAAATCACAGCGGTTTTTAGTCCGTTTTACGCTGACATGGCAACACTTCCTACGACTTAGGAGTGAGTGAAACAACAAAAACCGATCTGGCATCCATTTTTCTAATGGCGCATTATATTAGCTTTCTCTTTCTAACCTAATTCGTAGAATAATTTGAAAACATTAACCATATGGTTCAAGACTACTTTTTTGGCATCTGTCACTTATGTCGAGTCTGTATTAGTCTGTGCTTTTACCTCGGGTTGGCGGATGCCGCAAATGTTCTGATAAACCACCACCGTCTGCAACTGAAAGTTAATATTTTGGTTAATATACGTTTAGCAAATATATAAACACATTCTTTTTGCTTACCTTTTTTATTAATAAAATAAATTACTTCCTCATATTTTTTGTAAAAAATTCAAGACAATGGGCGTGTTCTGCAGAAAAACCTGCTACTCAACAGTTGAGATGTAGCACGTTTTGATTAGTTGATTCTGCTGAACGCACTTTTTTATAAATGTTTAAAAATATTGGAATAATTTTTTTGTTTTTTTATATTTTCATTTATTTTTTCTGTGGAATATACTTTTTTATATATTTTTTTTGTTTCTTTACTTGAATAACGTCAAAAAAATAAATAATTTCAATAAAACAGCTTATGTATCAGTTTGTGATCGAATGTAGCATTTTTTTTTTTCTTCGCTACCAGTGATGAGTAGCGTTCACTCAACATGTTGACTGAAATGTCAAAAATTAAACCGTTCAGCAGAATGTTGAGGAGCAGCTGAGTAGCAGCTTTCTCTGCTGAACGTACCCAATGTGTTGTTTACAATGTGGCATTAATATGTCGACATTATCGAATTAAATTTATTTATATTTATAAAAACAAACTTAGGTAAAATATTCAAGTTTGTGTAGGTTAAATTTAATATTGTAAACAATGCTTTTTTACAAAATAAATGTCATACACAATTTAGTCAAGACTTGAGCAATTTCTTGAACTCAATATAAAAAAAATTTACCTAAGTCACATTAGACTGTTTAACACTAGTTATTTTTTTGGGTGTACCAAAAGAGATATGGTGAAATATACCAAAATTATTGGAAAAGATGACTAAAAATAATGCTAAAAATTACGACATTTATGCTAAAATCAATTTTCAATAAATTTTTGTAAAAATTTGTATATTTGTTGAATTTAAAATTTTCACAGAATATATCCATATTAATATAATAAATGTTGTGTATGATTTAATTTACCACCGACCAACTGACCCTTTTTGTACAATTTTCTCGAATGACTGCTGCCTACTCTTCTTCTTGAAGTAAAGGATCCGCTATAGCTTCACGAATTTATTTAAAAGCATCCTGTAAAAATAGAAAATTATTACAAAACATAAATTTTTAATTTAAAAAATTGGTTAACCCCATTGGTCTCTTGGTATGGAGGAACACTTACTTTGTCATTCCATTTGTAACTCATCAAAACAGGTCTGGACTCCCTTGGCTTTGCGTTTTTAGGTTTTAATTTTATAACTTAAGGCAGGACTGGTGCTCACGCTCTTTATTGTAGTGAAGGATTCGCCATAGCTTCAAAAATTTATTTACCAGTACCCTGTAAATATAGAAAATTAGTACCAAACACTAATTTTAAACTAAAAATCTATTAAGGCCTCTACAGACGATTCAATATTAAGCTCAATCTGCATGTATTTTTTTCAGTACAATATTTTATACAGCCATTTGTGAGTAAACGTCAAAAAGATTGTGCATAATATTGCGTCGTCTGCAGGTACCTTTAAACCTAAGTGGTGTCTTCGGAATGGGAGTATACTCACTTTATCATTTCATTTGTAATTCATCAAAACATACGCCTGGGACTCCATTGGTTTTGCTAAATGAGTGGTGTTTTAAGTTATGACAGCAAAATTAACTTTAGCATTTTTTTATCTTACATTTAATTATCTTTTAAAAAACTAATTATTTATTTTTATTTATTAATTTATTTTAATTTTATTTATCAATTTCCTTTTTACGTTTGTATAACACAAAAAATAAACGAACAACACACACAAAAATACAACATGAAAATGGCAGTCTGTATTTGTTTTTTTTTTTGTTTTTTTTCGATAAATTTTTGTGCAAGTAATTTGCGTTTTTGTGCAAGCTACTTGGTTATTTACATAAAAAATTAATTATGTTACTTTAACATCGACAAGCATAATTTTAGCAAAAATTTGGTAAAAATTTTTTTTAGTATGAAAAAAATTTTACCAACTTGGATTGCTCAATCTGACACAGATTTTTTTTGCGTGTACCCCCATTTCGAAGACACCAATAAGATTTAATAGATTTTTAGTTAAAAATTAGTGTTTGGTAATAATTTTCTATTTTTACAGGGTACTGGTAAATAAATTTTTGAAGCTATGGCGAATCCTTTACTACAATAAAGAGCGTGGGCACCAGTCCTGCCTCTGGTTATAAAATTAAAACCTAAAACTCATTTATATAGCAAAGCCAATGGAGTCCAGACCTGTTTTGATGAGTTACAAATGGAATCACAAAGTAAGTGTTCCTCCATACCAAGAGACCAATAGGGTTTACCAGGGGCCGAATTACGGCATTCGATATCGAAATTTTGCTATCGAAATCTGTTTTTTATTTTCCAAGATAAAATGTTGACGCCAATTCTACCTAATCAGGGATGAAGTACTTTGTACTCATAAAGCAAATAAAAGTTAAGTGTAGTGAAATTATTATTCGTTTATTTTTAAATAGGTACCAACGTCTTGTACGTATCGAATTTCCATTCGTTCACGAATGCGGTAATTCGGGCCCAGTCTTTTTAATTAAAAAAAATATATATTTTGTAATAATTTTCTATTTTTACAGGATGCTTTAAATAAATTCGTGAAGCTATAGCGGATCCTTCACTTCAAGAAAAAGCGTAGGCAGCAGTCACTGGAGAAATTTGTACAAAAAGAGTCAGTTGGTCGGTGGTAAATTAAATCCTACACAACATCCCTGCAAGCATTTGGAAGAAATATCGCCTGGGAGAAATTGCGGCAATATCTTCTTTTTATCGTAATAAAAAATAATCAAAGTAGTATTTTTGAAAATCTTCCTTTTATCATTTCTAGGTTATTTAAGCAATATTTTTAAAAAAATATTTATTTTTCGTCATTTATAAAGTAGATAAAATCCCCAAATTATCAAAAATTTATCTTCCAGGTGATTTTTCACCTGCGCGATATATAGACGATATCTTCCTCTTATCATACGTATGAAAAAAATACGAAATCAAAATATTTTATTTATTGTCAAAAATATATTTTCTCATCATTATTTAGTCTTTCGGGGTTTTATGCAATAAGCTAAGTACTCTGTTTCTTACGGTGAAAATTTCACTTAAACTTTAAACGCCTCAAATTGCAATAAAACATTTAAAAATCAAGAACTTTTGACAATGATAAGAAAGAAACGATCATAACAAAACTGAAATGTCACTTTTTCACGGCAATTTAAATTGTCTTGTATAATAAAAATGAGTGAAAACTTTTTTTTTTTTTTATATGGAGTTTGACAGATTTTTTCCCGTGAAACCGAACAGAGTACTTAGCTATAAATGTGAAATAAAACAAGCAAAAACTATTATAAAGGGGTCTTTTGAGGTAAGTAGCGAATTTAAAAGCAATAAGAGCATTAACTAAAAAAGAAACTGCAAAATAAACCACATTTTTTTCTCCATTAGGTCCAGCAAATTACATAAATTCAACAAAAAAGAACAACTTAATAGGCTATAAAAATCTTAGAAGCACTAACGTCCCGAAAGAAGTAAGAAATATGAAAAATGCACCAAAAGATGGGTTCTGTAGCATTTATACATTATGTTTTTTATCATGATATATGTATGTAAGCTCCTTGTATCTAAGATTTTTTGTAAATTATTATCTAATTAATTTTATGTAAATACCAAAAAAAAAACATGATTTTATCAACTTTGAATTATATTTCTCGAACGTTTACGTGATTATCTGGCAATATTTTCTATGTAAAATTTGAATATCTTCAACTTATCTTCCAAATGATTATCTGGCAATATTGCCGATTTATCTCCCGGAAGAATTGCTTTCGTATCTGCTGGGGGTATTGCTTTCGGGACACGATTTCTCCCAACGGGGGTTTCTTCCGCAATACGAAGAGGATATCCCCCGCAATACAATTTATCTTCCAGGCGATACACTAGGGTATCTTCTTCGTATCGAAATGCTTGCAGGGATTTATTATATTAATAAGGATTTATTGTGTGAAAATTTTAAATTCTACAAATATACAATTTTTTACAAAAATTTAATAAAAAAATTATTTTAGCATAAATGTGGTAATTTTTTAGCATTATTTTTAGTCACTTTTTCAAATCATTTTGGTATATTTCACCATATTTCTTTTGGTATATTTTACCAAGTTTTTGCTTAAATAGCATTAGCATTTTCTTCAAAATTTTTTACATAAGTGTTTTGGCTAAATTACGAAAACTACTTTGTCGGTTGTAGTTTTGGCATATTTTGGGTAAAATTATGCCAGATTTTTGCTCACTCCGACACAGATTTTGTTTTGCGTGTAGTTTTTTAAGCCAATATTTTTTAAAAAATGATCCGTTAACTTAAGTATTTTCTAAATTTGTACCAACCCAACCATCACTATCGATTTATTTACATTTTGATATCGAACGCACAGATGTCGCTTTTTGTTTTGTTTACTCATCTACATTGCTTGTTATACATGTGCCTATTTTGCGATCAGCTGTTTTAAGTAGAATTTTATAACTTTTTTGACATTTGTAATAGGTTTTTCCGGCTAAAAATTATTTTTACACAATTCTTTTGTAATATTTAAAAGTTTAATAGTAATTTAATTATAAATAGACAATAAAATGAAATACCAATTAAATTATTTAAAGTTACTTAACTTTAATTTGTGTAACTCTTCTAAAATCAACAAGTTCGTAAGAAATTACTGCAGTGAAATACCACAAATGAAAGTAAAATTTTCAAATGGGTAAGAATATTTTCAAATCTAATAAAAAAATCGAAACTAACAAAATTTTTGTCTTAAGCCGAAATCTCCGCATGACAGCTGGCAAATATGCCCGTTTTGCTAATGCCACAGCGGTTTGTGAGATGGGGGATACCGCTGTTATGGTCACGGCAGTCTCAAAATCCAAACCGACTCCTGGTACCAACTTTATGCCTTTAGTGGTAGATTATAAATTGAAAAATGCAGCTTCCGGTAGAATACCAACAAATTTTATGCGTCGTGAAATGGGTCCTTCGGAAAAAGAAATTTTATCAGCCCGATTAATTGATCGTTCCTTACGTCCTTTGTTTCCCTCGGATTATAGGACTGAAACACAATTAGTGTGTAATATGCTAGCAATGGATGCTGTATATTCTCCCGATGTTTTGGCCATAAATGCAGCCTCACTTGCATTGAGCTTAAGTGATATACCATGGAATGGTCCAATCGGTGCTGTTAGGTAAGTAAAAATTACATAATTTTATAATATTTACCGTTCATGCATCGAAAAATCTTCAAATAACAATTTCATGATTCATTTTCAGATTAGGTCTTTGTGATGGTGAAATTATTGTCAATCCCACACGCCGTGAATTACAAACGTCCCAACTTGATCTTGTTGTAACAGCAACCAAACAAAATCTTGTTGTAATGTTAGAGGGAAAAGGTAATGTTGTCTTACAACAAGATCTCTTTAAAGCCATTAAACAAGGTACCAAAGAAGTACAAACTATTGTAAATGAAATTGATATCTTACGCCGGACATATGGCAAAGAAAAACAAAGTATACAAAATCTTCCCGTAGTTAATGAGCAAGTAATGGATGCGGTACGCAGTATGAGTGAAATGCGTTTACGTGAAATATTCCAAGACGGACGCCATGATAAGCTATCGCGTGATCAGGCTGTAAATGAAGTTCGATCAAATGTTATCGATAAAGTATGGTCTAGTTATCCCGATACAGAACCTTATCTTATAACAGAAGAATTTAATCGCGTCTGTCGATTGTTGTTTAGAGAATTGATATTTGAAACAGAACTTAGATGCGATGGTAGAGATTTTGATAGTTTAAGAAATATTAATTGTCAGGTAAATGAAATGTTGTTTAAAATCTAATTTATTTTTAAATTATTATTGATTATACTGTTTGATTAAGGTTGATTTATATAAACCTTTACATGGTTCGGCGTTATTCCAAAGAGGCCAAACTCAAGTTTTTTGTACGGTGGCACTGGATTCACAAGAATCAGCAATGAAATTGGATACATTATCAGCGTTGGAAACGTAAGTTGCAATAAATATGAAAAATATGCAATGAATTTTAAAATGTTACAGAGTGTGATAATTCTGTGACATTTTTTCTATATAGAAAAATTATCACATTCTGTGACATTTTTTCTATATAGAAAAATTATCACATTGTGTGACATTTTTTCTATATAGAAAAATTATCACATTCTGTGACATTTTTTCTATATAGAAAAATTATCACATTCTGTGACATTTTTTCTATATAGAAAAATTATCACATTCTGTGACATTTTTTCTATATAGAAAAATTATCACATTCTGTGACATTTTTTCTATATAGAAAAATTATCACATTCTGTGACATTTTTTCTATATAGAAAAATTATCACATTCTGTGACATTTTTTCTATATAGAAAAATTATCACATTCTGTGACATTTTTTCTATATAGAAAAATTATCACATTCTGTGACATTTTTTCTATATAGAAAAATTATCACATTCTGTGACATTTTTTCTATATAGAAAAATTATTACATTCTGTGACATTTTTTCTATATAGAAAAATTATCACATTCTGTGACATTTTTTCTATATAGAAAAATTATCACATTCTGTGACATTTTTTCTATATAGAAAAATTATCACATTCTGTGACATTTTTTCTATATAGAAAAATTATCACATTCTGTGACATTTTTTCTATATAGAAAAATTATCACATTCTGTGACATTTTTTCTATATAGAAAAATTATCACATTCTGTGACATTTTTTCTATATAGAAAAATTATCACATTCTGTGACATTTTTTCTGTATAGAAAAATTATCACATTCTGTGACATTTTTTCTATATAGAAAAATTATCACATTCTGTGACATTTTTTTCTATATAGAAAAATTATCACATTCTGTGACATTTTTTCTATATAGAAAAATTATCACATTCTGTGACATTTTTTCTATATAGAAAAATTATCACATTCTGTGACATTTTTTCTATATAGAAAAATTATCACATTCTGTGACATTTTTTCTATATAGAAAAATTATCACATTCTGTGACATTTTTTCTATATAGAAAAATTATCACATTCTGTGACATTTTTTCTATATAGAAAAATTATCACATTCTGTGACATTTTTTCTATATAGAAAAATTATCACATTCTGTGACATTTTTTCTATATAGAAAAATTATCACATTCTGTGACATTTTTTCTATATAGAAAAATTATCACATTCTGTGATATTTTTTCAAACAAAATATTTATTTTTACTCGTTATTTTTATAATTTTAGTGGCGTTAAAGCCAAAAATTTTATGTTGCACTATGAATTCCCCCCATATGCCACCGGTGAAGTTGGTAAAGTTGGTGGTGTTGGTCGTCGTGAGCTAGGCCATGGAGCTTTAGCTGAAAAAGCTTTACTACCCACCCTGCCAAATGATTTTCCTTTTACCGTAAGACTGACTGCTGAAGTTTTAGAATCAAATGGCTCTAGTTCTATGGCTACTGTATGTGGTGGTTCTTTAGCTTTGATGGATGCTGGCGTACCAGTAACATCACGGGCTGCCGGTGTGGCCATTGGTCTTGTTACAAAATATGAAAATAACGATACAAAGCATTTACAAGACTATCGTATATTAACAGATATTTTAGGTATTGAAGATTATATGGGTGATATGGATATGAAAGTGGCGGGTACGAGGAAAGGTTTTACTGCCATTCAAGCTGATTTAAAAATACCTGGCATTCCTTTAAAAGTTGTAATGGAATCGTTACAAAAAGCTACAGAAGCTAAGTCACGTATTTTGGATATAATGGCAGAAGCTATAGCGGAACCACTCAAAGCAAAAAAAGATTGTTGGCCAGTAACGGAACGTTTGGAAATAGAACCTCAACAAAGATCTCAATTAATAGGACCTAGTGGTATAAACATACGTAAAATTTATCTAGAAACTGGTTGTACTGCCACCACCGAAGATGAAACATCATTTACGCTATTCGCTCCTTCACAGGCAGCCATGAATGAAGCACGAGAAATGATCGATAGTTTTCTGGTGGCTAAAGAAAAAATTCCTACTTTAGAATTTGGTGGCATTTATAAAGCCACCATAACCGAAATACGAGATACAGGTGTTATGGTTATTTTATATCAAGGAATGCCACCAGCTCTCTTACATAATTCACAATTAGATCAAAGAAAAGTAGCACATCCCTCCGCATTAGGTTTAGAAGTTGGCCAGGAGATACAAGTTAAATATTTTGGTCGTGATCCGGTTTCAGGATTTATGCGTCTATCACGTAAAGTTTTACAACCTGCCTCGGGAATTGTAAGAAGTCTACATAAAACCCTCACAGAAAATGTTACAAAATTAGCTGATCAACAAGTACACCAAGAAACAAAACAAGTAGATAACGAAAGTCCTAAAACTTCTACATCATAGTATTTTGAAGAATCAAAAAAAAAAAATTAAAAACGAACTGCAAAAAAAAAATATTGTTAAATTATTTTAAGAATTTGTTTAATTGTTCATTTTTAAATTTAGTTTATTATCAAATCATTCTTGATAAAAAAAAACACAATAAAACAATTAATTTATTTTTAAATTAAATTAGAAATAATTTTATTTTATAAAAAAAAATTTAATAAGAAAATAAAATAAATATTGCATATTTTTCAAATGCAAAGAAAAAGAAATATAATAAATAAACAAATTTAGACTACAATTTAGAGGATAAACTCAAATTGATCTTTCTTTAATTTAATTTAGAAAAATAGTAACTACAAGAACTTCATCATTTACATATGTAATTCGAAAATTATCAATTGTAATTCAAAGATTCCAACTGTAATTCGTAAAAGATCAATTTTAATTCGAAATAGATCAATTGCAATTTTTTCTATATAGAAAAATTATCACATTCGGCGACATTTTTTCTATATAGAAAAATTATCACATTCGGTGACATTTTTTCAATATAGAAAAATTATAACATTCGGTGACATTTTTTCTATATAGAAAAATTATCACATTCGGTGACATTTTTTCTATATAGAAAAATTATCACATTCGGTGACATTTTTTCTATATAGAAAAATTATCACATTCGGTGACATTTTTTCTATATAGAAAAATTATCACATTCTGTGACATTTTTTTCTATATAGAAAAATTATCACATTCTGTGACATTTTTTTCTATAGAAAAATTATCACATTCTGTTACATTTTTTTCTATATAGAAAAATTATCACATTCTGTGACATTTTTTTCTATATAGAAAAATTATCACATTCTGTGACATTTTTTCTATATAGAAAAATTATCACATTATGTGACATTTTTTCTATATAGAAAAATTATCACATTCTGTGACATTTTTTCTATATAGAAAAATTATCACATTCTGTGACATTTTTTCTATATAGAAAAGTTATCACATTCTGTGACATTTTTTCTATATAGAAAAATTATCACATTCTGTGACATTTTTGCTATATAGAAAAATTATCACAGAATGTGACATTTTTTCCATATAGAAAAATTATCACATTCTGTGACATTTTTTCTATATAGAAAAATTATCACATTCTGTGACTTTTTTTCTATATAGAAAAATTATCACATTCTGTGACATTTTTTCTATATAGAAAAATTATCACATTCTGTGACATTTTTTCTATATAGAAAAATTATCACATTCTGTGACATTTTTTCTATATAGAAAAATTATCACATTCTGTGACATTTTTTCTATATAGAAAAATTATCACATTCTGTGACATTTTTTCTATATAGAAAAATTATCACATTCTGTGACATTTTTTCTATATAGAAAAATTATCACATTCTGTGACATTTTTTCTATATAGAAAAATTATCACATTCTGTGACATTTTTTCTATATAGAAAAATTATCACATTCTGTGACATTTTTTCTATATAGAAAAATTATCACATTCTGTGACATTTTTTCTATATAGAAAAATTATCACATTCTGTGACATTTTTTCTATATAGAAAAATTATCACATTCTGTGACATTTTTTCTATATAGAAAAATTATCACATTCTGTGACATTTTTTCTATATAGAAAAATTATCACATTCTGTGACATTTTTTCTATATAGAAAAATTATCACATTCTGTGACATTTTTTCTATATAGAAAAATTATCACATTCTGTGACATTTTTTCTATATAGAAAAATTATCACATTCTGTGACATTTTTTCTATATAGAAAAATTATCACATTCTGTGACATTTTTTCTATATAGAAAAATTATCACATTCTGTGACATTTTTTTCTATAGAAAAATTATCACATTCTGTTACATTTTTTTCTATATAGAAAAATTATCACATTCTGTGACATTTTTTTCTATATAGAAAAATTATCACATTCTGTGACATTTTTTCTATATAGAAAAATTATCACATTCTGTGACATTTTTTCTATATAGAAAAATTATCACATTCTGTGACATTTTTTCTATATAGAAAAATTATCACATTCTGTGACATTTTTTCTATATAGAAAAGTTATCACATTCTGTGACATTTTTTCTATATAGAAAAATTATCACATTCTGTGACATTTTTGCTATATAGAAAAATTATCACAGAATGTGACATTTTTTCCATATAGAAAAATTATCACATTCTGTGACATTTTTTCTATATAGAAAAATTATCACATTCTGTGACATTTTTTCTATATAGAAAAATTATCACATTCTGTGACTTTTTTTCTATATAGAAAAATTATCACATTCTGTGACATTTTTTTCTATAGAAAAATTATCACATTCTGTTACATTTTTTTCTATATAGAAAAATTATCACATTCTGTGACATTTTTTTCTATATAGAAAAATTATCACATTCTGTGACATTTTTTCTATATAGAAAAATTATCACATTCTGTGACATTTTTTCTATATAGAAAAATTATCACATTCTGTGACATTTTTTCTATATAGAAAAATTATCACATTCTGTGACATTTTTTCTATATAGAAAAGTTATCACATTCTGTGACATTTTTTCTATATAGAAAAATTATCACATTCTGTGACATTTTTGCTATATAGAAAAATTATTTTTTCTATATAGAAAAATTATCACATTCTGTGACATTTTTTCTATATAGAAAAATTATCACATTCTGTGACATTTTTTCTATATAGAAAAATTATCACATTCTGTGACATTTTTTCTATATAGAAAAATTATCACATTCTGTGACATTTTTTCTATATAGAAAAATTATCACATTCTGTGACATTTTTTCTATATAGAAAAATTATCACATTCTGTGACATTTTTTCTATATAGAAAAATTATCACATTCTGTGACATTTTTTCTATATAGAAAAATTATCACATTCTGTGACATTTTTTCTATATAGAAAAATTATCACATTCTGTGACATTTTTTCTATATAGAAAAATTATCACATTCTGTGACATTTTTTCTATATAGAAAAATTATCACATTCTGTGACATTTTTTCTATATAGAAAAATTATCACATTCTGTGACATTTTTTCTATATAGAAAAATTATCACATTCTGTCACATTTTTTCTATATAGAAAAATTATCACATTCTGTGACATTTTTTCTATATAGAAAAATTATCACATTCTGTGACATTTTTTCTATATAGAAAAATTATCACATTCTGTGACATTTTTTCTATATAGAAAAATTATCACATTCTGTGACATTTTTTCTATATAGAAAAATTATCACATTCTGTGACATTTTTTCTATATAGAAAAATTATCACATTCTGTCACATTTTTTCTATATAGAAAAATTATCACATTCTGTGACATTTTTTCTATATAGAAAAATTATCACATTCTGTGACATTTTTTCTATATAGAAAAATTATCACATTCTGTGACATTTTTTCTATATAGAAAAATTATCACATTCTGTGACATTTTTTCTATATAGAAAAATTATCACATTCTGTGACATTTTTTCTATATAGAAAAATTATCACATTCTGTGACATTTTTTCTATATAGAAAAATTATCACATTCTGTGACATTTTTTCTATATAGAAAAATTATCACATTCTGTGACATTTTTTCTATATAGAAAAATTATCACATTCTGTGACATTTTTTCTATATAGAAAAATTATCACATTCTGTGACATTTTTTCTATATAGAAAAATTATCACATTCTGTGACATTTTTTCTATATAGAAAAATTATCACATTCTGTGACATTTTTTCTATATAGAAAAATTATCACATTCTGTGACATTTTTTCTATATAGAAAAATTATCACATTCTGTGACATTTTTTCTATATAGAAAAATTATCACATTCTGTGACATTTTTTCTATATAGAAAAATTATCACATTCTGTGACATTTTTTCTATATAGAAAAATTATCACATTCTGTGACATTTTTTCTATATAGAAAAATTATCACATTCTGTGACATTTTTTCTATGTAGAAAAATTATCACATTCTGTGACATTTTTTCTATATAGAAAAATTATCACATTCTGTGACATTTTTTCTATATAGAAAAATTATCACATTCTGTGACATTTTTTCTATATAGAAAAATTATCACATTCTGTGACATTTTTTCTATATAGAAAAATTATCACATTCTGTGACATTTTTTCTATATAGAAAAATTATCACATTCTGTGACATTTTTTCTATATAGAAAAATTATCACATTCTGTGACATTTTTTCTATATAGAAAAATTATCACATTCTGTGACATTTTTTCTATATAGAAAAATTATCACATTCTGTGACATTTTTTCTATATAGAAAAATTATCACATTCTGTGACATTTTTTCTATATAGAAAAATTATATAGAAAAATCTATATAGAAAAATTATCATATTCTGTGACATTTTTTCTATATAGAAAATTTATCACATTCTGTTACATTTTTTCTATATAGAAAAATTATCACATTCTGTTACATTTTTTCTATATAGAAAAATTATCACATTCTGTGACATTTTTTCTATATAGAAAAATTATCACATTCTGTGACATTTTTTCTATATAGAAAAATTATCACATTCTGTGACATTTTTTCTATATAGAAAAATTATCACATTCTGTGACATTTTTTCTATATAGTAAAATATATAGAAAAATTATCCCATTCTGTAACATTTTTTCTATATAGAAAAATTATCCCATTCTGTGATATTTTTTCTATATAGAAAAATTATCACATTCTGTGACAATTTGTAATACTAAAAAATATCAATTTTAATTTGAAAAACTATAATTCGAAAAAGATTGATTATAATTCGATAAAGATCAATTGTAATTTGTCACATTTTTTCTATATAGAAAAATTGTCACATTCTGTGACAATTTGTAATACTAAAAAATATCAATTTTAATTTGAAAAACTGTAATTCGAAAAAGATTGATTATAATTCGATAAAGATCAATTGTAATTTGAAAAATATCAATGTGATTCGAAGATTCCAATTGTAATTCCGAAAAAACAATTGATCTCTTTCAAATTACAATTGATCTTTTTCGAATTACAATTGATTTTTTTCGAATTACATTTGATCTTTTTCAAATTACAATTGATCTATTTCGAATTACAATTGATTTTTTTAGAATTACAATTGATTTATTTCGAATTACAATTGATCTTTTTCGAATTACAATTGATAATTTTCGAATTACAAGTGATCTTTTTAGAAATACAATTGAAATATTCGAATAACAATTGATTTTTTTCGAATGACAGTTGATCTTTTTCGTATCACAATCGATATTTTTGGAATGACAATTGATCTAATTCGAATTACAATTGATCTTTTTCGAAATACAATTGATAATTTTCGAGTTACAATTGATATTTTTTGAATTTTAATTGAAATTTTCGAATTACAAATGGAATCTTCGAATTACAAGTAGAATTTTCGCATTTCGAATAACATCTGTAAATGGTGTAGTAATAAATAAAAATGTTGGTCTTACTAGTATACTTCTTAAATCTTAAAGAAAAATGTAATCCATAAATTACACTGTGTAACAAATTTGGAGTTAACCGAGTGTAATGTTTATTTTTATGGCCCAAAAATATATTAAATCTACTTCTGAGCTAAATATTGTTAATAGATGTCTTTAGTAAAATTTGATGGCGGTTCTTTCTAAGAAGAAATAATACATAGCCTCTCTCTCATTTTTAGGGGTAATTTTAGATATTTTTTCAAATATTATTTTAGAACACCACTAAAACGTGCGTTTAAAGGGTTCAAATGTTCTACGAAAATGTTCGAGTATCTTTGGTGAAACACAATTTAACAATACATGACATTTTTTCTTCAACTTTTGATTTTCCCAAGTGTCTGGTAAAATTTGTATTTTTTTACACCATTTCCAATTGTAAAAAAAATTTATTCCAAATGTATTTTAAAATTGTCCAAATGTATTTCAAAAATGTCCAAACATATTTTAAAATTGTCCAAATGAATTTTAAAAACGTCCAAATGTATTTTAAAATTGTCGAAATATATTTTAAAATTGTCCAAATTAATTTTAAAATTTTCCAAATGTATTTTAAAATTGTCCAAATATATTTTAAAATTGTTCAAATGTATTTTAAAATTATCCAAATGTAGTTTGAAATTTTCCAAATGTATTTTAAATTTGTCCAAATATATTTTAAAATTGTCCAAGTGTATTTTAAAATTGTCCAAACGTAGTTTAAAATTTTCCAAATTTATTTTAAAATTGTCCTAAAAAATTAAACTACGTTTGGAAAATTTTAAAATACGTTTAGACTATTTTAAAATACATTTAGACAATTTTAAAATATATTTGGACAATTTTAAAATAAATTTGGGCAATTTTAAATTACATTTGGACAATTTTAAAATAAATTTGGACGATTTTAAAATATATTTGAACAATTTTAAAATACATTTGGACAATTTTAAAATACATTTGGACAATTTTAAAATACATTTGGACAATTTTAAAATACATTTTGACAATTTTAAAATATATTTGGGCAATTTTAAATTACATTTGGACAATTTTAAAATAAATTTGGACAATTTTAAAATATATTTGAACAATTTTAAAATACATTTGGGCCGCTGTTCCAAAAAAAAGTATTTCACATAAAAAATGTGAAAATGAAAATTTCCGATTTTTTTTGGTGTTTTGGATTTCACATCCGAATTTCTTTTTCGTTTTGTTTCACATAAATAAAATTTGCTGAAAGTAAAACTAATACACTTTTTTCCTTATAATTTTTTAAATTAAAATTTTTCGATTTCAATTTCAATTGAAAACGTGATCAACAAAACACTAAACTTGATTTCATGTGATTGGGAAATTTTAATGTGAATTGAAAAATTGTGAAAGACAGAACAGAGGCCTTGGAAATTTTTAGAAAAAAATTGGATAATTTTAAAATTCACGTGGACAATTTTAAAATATACAGGGTGATTCAGTCACGACCCGCCGAATTTTACCAGTGTATTCCTTGGCTCATTTCATGAAAATATGTCCATTACATACCATCCCCGAAAATGCAAGTGTGCGAAATGGCAGCGGTTTGAAAATTTTCGGATTGGCTGTCGGAGGGTAGCAGGGTAAAATTGATAACTTCTGAACCAAGGGCCTGATTTTTTTGTTTTTGGGCTTGTTGGAAAGTTTTTTGGGAGACCTTTCAGAATCAATAACAAAAAAAATTAAAAAAAGTGAAATCGTCGAGATACAGAGCTTTTAAAAATAAAATTTGAAAAAGAGACAGAAGAATTTGCACATAACCTCAATTTGCTCAGCCAGATGGCGGGTAACTTAGAAAGATAGCCCTACCTCTAACCTTTCCAAAATGCCCTAGAAGAAGCTCATAGGTCTTACCGTTCCAAAGTTATGACCATTTGACGGACAAACATTTTTATAAAATAAGATCCTAAACTTGTTAATTTACAAAAACAAATGAATGTGTGCTGTTATTTCGCCTCCAAACCCAAAAAAAAATTGTTTGCATTTCAGTCAATTGGTCATAACTTTAGAACAGAATGACCTCTGGGCTCCATTTAGGTCATTTTGGAAAGGTAAGAGGTAGGGCTATCTTTCAAGGAGAAAAAAAAACATAAGTTACCTGCCATCTAGCTGAGCAAATTGAGGTTATGTGCAAATTCTTCTGTCTTTTTTTTTCAAATTTTATTTTTAAAAGCTCTGTATCTCGACATTTTCACTTTTTTTTAGTTTTTTGTTATTGATTCTGAAAGGTCTCCCAAAAAACTTTCCAACAAGCCCAAAAACAAAAAAATCGGGCCCTTGGTTCAGTAGTTATAAATTTTACCCTACTACCCTCCGACCGCCAATCCAAAAATTTTCAAACCGCTGCCATTCGCACACTTGCATTTTCGGGGATGGTATGTAATGGACATATTTTCATGAAATGAGCCAAGGAATACGCTGGTAAAATTCGGCGGGTCGTGACTGAATCACCCTGTATTTGGAAAATTTTAAAATACATTTGGAAAATTTTAAAATACAATTAATTGGAAACGGTATAGACCTAAAATTTATGTGGTACAAATTTGAGGCCAATAGGATTATATTAAAATTTTTTCAAAAAATTGTGTGTCGTGCAATACATCATGTTAATTAATTATGCACTGAACACGAATTAAAATGATTTTAATTTAGTTTAAATGAAAGATTGTCTCGATCTTTACGAAAGAGTCAAGAAAAATAAATCTTGAGATTTTTTTTTTTTTTTTTAATTCTTGAACGTAGGAAAAACCCGCAATTTTTTGAAAATTTAGTACCACTCAAGATACAAAACCGTGTTGCACATTGTTATTACAATCTATAATGGTTATGGTTTAACTCTTTAATAATTACAAATATAAACTCGGGGAAACCGCCATTTTTAAAATTATCCTTAACATTTTGCATAAAATTTTAGTTATTTTTAGTAGAAAAGAATTTTAACAAAAAATAATCAAAAGAAAAAATTCGTTACAAAAAATTATCGGATTCACACACTTTTTTATATAGAAAAATTCTCAGATTTTTCAATTTTGACCAATTCTGGCACAGTTAGAAAACAAAAAAATCTTAGATTAAAAAGAATGGTTTTCAAATTGTATAATTCGTTTAAATTTTAGCAGAATAAATTTTAAAAAAATTCAAAAAATAAACAAAACTTCTTATAAAATCACTTAAAACTATATAAAAAGTAATGGGAAGCATTTAGAAAAATGAGAATTACAATAAAATAAATTCTTAAAACTATACCATATATATGCATTTCATCATGATCATGTTTAGTTTTCTCTCTCCATCACTCACTCTCTCACTCACTCTTGCTTTTTTCAAATGATAACACGATAATATGAATCGGTAATACTATATAAGGCCACTATAGTTGTTTTAGAATCTGTTAAATAATCGATAATTTCATCACATATTTCCGTGATATAACGACGATGTTTAGGAAATCTATATTTAGAAAGAAAAAAAATTTTTTTTTTGATATAGAAAATAAACGTAAAATAATTTTAAATTGATCTTGACTTACCTGTCAACAACGGTGTTGATCTCTTGTTCAGTCTCTTTTCTTCCTATACCGCGGGGATTTATGGCACCCACTATAGCATTTAAGGTTGAGGGAGATAATTCAACAACTAAAACAACTATGGTTTCATTTTTAACAAATTGTGCTAAAGTCGATGACATTTGTTGGGTAACCTAAAAAAAAATTATAGGTTTATTATTGGAATTTTTTTAGACGCTAGCTGTAAAAGATGCGCTTCACAAGAAATGGATGAAACGATGGAATACATATTTTGTCACTGCCCAGCAAAAAAAGTGCGGAGTACTTCTATTTGGAGTGCTTTAAAACTATAACAAATGTAATGAAATACAACAAAAATAACAAAAAATAGAAGAAAAAAAACACACAAACAGTTTTTTCTACTCCATAAAAAGTTGTTATTCAGCACTTAACTCTCATTACCTTCCGCGACACTCCCATACAAAAGTAAGTAGATATTCAGTAGATAAGAAGTACTCCGAGCTTTCAAACAACTTCCAACTACTTCCACGGAGTAGTTCTTATCTACTGAATATCTACTTACATTTGTATGGAGGTGTCGCGATAGGTAATGAGTTAAGTGCTTAATATCTATGTATTCTGGAGTAGAAAAAACTGTTTGTGTTTTTGTCTTGTGTTTTTTGTCATTTTTGTTGTATTTCATTACATTTGTTATAGTTTTAAAGCACTCCAATGAGAAGTGGTAATGACTTTTTTTGCAGGGTGTCCAGTGGTGGCAAAGAGTCGCCGATCTATAACCGGTCAGATAAGTTTTCTAGCAGAAAAAGTTTTGTGGTATCGCTGTAAACCAAGAGGTCTATACGAGGTGTCAATCGGAAAACGCCACCCTAGCCTAACCTTAATAAAAGTACTAAAAATCATTGAGAAAATTTTATCTTCACAGGTTATTTTAGTTTTTTAACGGGAAACTTTTCTCCCTGGTCCGATTTTGTAGATTTATTTTAGTTCTTTTGGTTTGGACGGCACCGTGGTTTCTACAGACCGACGGACGGACACCGCTAGCATGTCTTGGGATCATTAAAAAATAAAAATAATAAATAACCTGCAACATAAACAAATTAACCAATTTTTTCTTCAATATAATTACAACGGTGAAGCAAATTTTTATTTTTTTCGAATTTCAAATTCGTCGGAGTCGGAATAAAAGGGCAATGTCTTTGGGTTCCTTATTTGACTTGAAAATCGTTTTCGTTACTTTAATAAGGGCCATCGAAAAAACAACAATTAGAAAAGCTAAATTCGACTTGGCCGAATCTATGAATACCCTCCACAATGCCCTTTTTAAGTGATAGTAAATTTTCTAACGTGAAAATAATAACATTTCTGATTAGAAATATTTTATTTTGTGTAAAACAACTTTTTTTTAGTAATTTATGTCAAAAAAAATAATACTTTCTAATTTTTTTTTGAATGTAAATTTTTTTGAGTGTAAAATTTTTTTCGAGTGTATTTTTTTAGTGTAAAAATATTTTTGAGTGACAAAAATACGTTGTAAAATATTTTTGTGTCTTTCCAATGTTTTTAAAACATGTTTAACGGCTTTTCAACCAGACAAGGAAAAACAATAAAAATTAAAATTCGTTATTGATAAAATTCAATTTTGAATTTTTCATAAAATTCAATTTTGAATTTTAAATAAAATTCTAAAGAATTTTATTTTAAATTCTTAAAAGAAATAAAACTCTAAAAAATTTTATTTAAAATTCTTAAAAGAATTTTATTAACAAAAACAAGTAAGAGTGTTAAATTCGGCTGTGCCGAATCTTTTATACCCTCCAACATGCAAATAAATAAAAAAAAAAAAAAATTGCAGGGGCGTCTTCTTTTTTTTTGGGGGGGGGGGGGGGTCAGAAGTGGTAATTGGGGGGCACAATTCCTCTCGAATAAGTGTTAAAAAAAAATAATTCTTATGCTTTTTGCACTAAAGAAATACAAATTTATCATAATATAAAAAAAAAAATTATTCCACGCCCATAAAAGGGGGGGGCGGACCGTAAAACGATTTTTTCTAATTCTGTGGGTCCAAATGCAGGACCTTGAACTTCTTTTGGCATAAAAATGTTGGATTTGTTAAACAAAAACACAAAAAATCATGTAAAAATATGGTATTTTTCAGAGGTTTGTTTAGTTCTTCAAGGGGGAACTTTTTCCCCCCTGGTCCGATTTTGCCCATCTCCGAACTTAACCAGCCTATGAACATAAGACATATATGTGCCAAATTTCAGGAGTCTAGCACTTTTATTTTGGACTGTATCGTGTCTTCCACAGACGGACGGACAGACAGACGGACGGACGGACGGACAGACGGACATCGCTAGAATGTGTTAGAATCGATCACTGATCAATAATATATGTACTTTATGGTGTCCTAGACCGATATTTCGATGCGTTACACACGGAATGACAAAGTGAGTATACCCCCATACTGTAGTTGGAGGGTATAAAAAAGAATTTTATTTTCATACAAATAAATAGATTTCAAACAAATAAATATTTTAATAATGTTCGAGTATTTCTATATATTAAGGTAACTTAATTATCTAAATACATCCTCATTTAATGTAATTTAATAATTTACTTAGTTCAAACTTATTATGCAATAGTATTTTAGTAATTTCCAAATTCTGATCCACTTATTTATAGAAAACCTTTAAAAAATTCTCATATTTTAATGTAATTCTCTGATTCTGAAAGCTTTTTCGAACAGAAACTTTATAAAGAAATTTTGTACACTTTTCGAAAAATAGAATCTTTAATTTTATAGCAATTTTCTATAAAAAAAAGTGTTTTCTGAGGCAGTTTTTCAGATTCTGAAACATTTTTCATATAGAAAATTATTAGGGTCTTATACATTTTTCTAAAGAAACATTTTAAGACACTATTTTAACAGAAAATTTGAAGATTTAAAGATAAATTTCTATAGACAATTCTTACAAAATTCTTACAAACAGAAAAATGTTTAGATTCAGAGCAATTTTTTTCGTTCCAAAAAATCTCACATCTAATATAGTTTTCTATAGAAAAGTTTTGATCAATGATTTTTATAAAATTTTCCTATATAAAAATTCGCAGATTCTAAAAGATTAAAAAAAATCATATTCTTAAAAATATTTCCATAACAAAAATTCTTAGATTTGAAAATATATTTCTCATAGAAAAGATCAGATTCTTAAACGTTTTTCCTATTGAAGAGTTATCCGATCCAGAGAAATCTTTTTTGCAGAATGATTCTTGGGATTCTGGAACCGAATTTTTTAGGAAAAATTTCTAGTTTCTGAGAGATTATTTTTTATAGATTTTTTTCTATAGAAGTTATAACCTTTAATATATTTTTCCTACAGAAAGTTTTTAAAGTTGTGGAAAATGTTTCAATAAAAAAACTCTTTTATTCAGAGTCAAATAAGCATTTAAATATTTTGTTAAGATAATGTCTGGAATTCTGAGACATTTTTCTATAAAATATATTTGAGATATTTGTTTTCCCTTAGAAAATTATAAAAATAGGTGTTAGATACAGTTAGAAAATGTCCACGACTATAATGCCATTTAAGTTTTTTATATGCAATTTTTTTAATTCTGAAATATTTTATCTTAAGGATGTAAAAAATTTATTATGTAGAATGCATTCTATTTATGTTAACATTTATTGTAATATGGATTTATTAACTTCTTTTTAATCAAAATTTACCATCGGACATCGCTAGATCGTCTTATAATCGATTAAGGATCATGAATATATATCGTGAACCTATATTCAAAATATGCCAACTCAAATTTGACGGAAATGAGTTTCCGATGGCAAATAGCTCCCCTATGTAATACCTATCTGCCATAAAAATTTCAGAGCAAAAAAATAATTTGTTGTCGTTTTACATCCATTTTTGTTATTCTGCTAACTCAAAGTACATATTTTTTTGTTGGAAATAAATGCCAACTCCCATTGTAAATTTCCAAAAATTTTTCAAAAAATTTTTAACAAAAAATTAGACCACATATCTTATTGCATTTGCCATGCTAAACACGAATCTTGTAAAGATTTTGATATCTAATGACTGGTTCTCGAGATATTGCCATTTTGAAAATATCGGTAAATAGTGTTTGCAAAAAAAAAATTGCTTATATTTATGTAACTTTCAAACTATTTATCAGATTGAAACATTATGAATGGGGCAAATAAAGTCAATGATGTAAGCTTTGAAAATAGCTAGCTTGGAGTGACCCTATTGCAATACAGCGTGAGTTACAGAGTGCCAAAGTTGACCACCCTGAGATTAAAAGGCTTTCGGAGCTAGTAACTTTTAAAAATATGCAAAGATTTTTAATTTTTTGTTCAGTTTTTGAAATTACCGTACTAAGGATAACAAAAACCAAAAAAAAAAAAATTTTAAAAATTTTTCCAAAAAAAATGTATTTTTATTTTCCGACAAAATATGCCAACTCTAAAAAAATATTTGTTTTTTGATATAGTAATAAATGCCATCTCAAAAAAATACGCAAACCAGTGCAAAATATGAAATTTTTTGCATTGGTATAAATTATTTAGAATATTTAAACCATTTTATGGAAGGTACATTGTTTATTTTTGCAATAATATGCGAAATAACTAGTTTTTTAGCTCTCCTGAACAGTAAGCTTTTTCGAGTTGGCATTTATTGAATATAGTTCGACGATATACTTTATGGGGTCCTAGACCAATATTTCGAGATGTTACAAACGGAATCACAAACTTATATATACCCTCTATCACTAGAGTGGAGGGTATAAAAAATGGCAACCCTTACAATTAAGCACTCACTAAAATTTTCTCTCCAACTAGAATGCAATTATTTGCAACTTTTTAGTTTTAGTGTTAGTTCTAGTGCGGTGCGTGTTGCGTGTTTTACTTTGTAACGAGTCTGCGTAAATTTAAGATATGGCGGAAAAATCGCGTTAAATAAATTTAAAATAGTTAAAAGTGTTAAATATAATTGAAATTTAAAATAAGTATTTAAGAAAATTGTTTAAAGAAAATCATTTAAACCATCATTTCTTTTATTATATTTTGTGTGTGTAAAAATTGTCGGTCGTTCGTGCAAAATGTCGCGATGTTTGTTAGTATGCGTGTATGTCTGTGTTACAAGTTATTTAAATTGTGCCAGCGGAGCACCCTTTTTGTTATTTTGTTTTTGCAAGTCTTAATTAAATTTTGAGGTTATGTTTAGGGTAAACCTAAACAGTGAAAGTTAAATTAGTTAAAAAATAAAAAAAAGTATATAAAAGTTAAAGAAAAAAGTAAAAAAAAGTTAAAAGTAATTAAAATTAATAAAATATCAGGCACCGGATTTTAAAAACCAAAAACACAAAATTTTAAGTTTTCATCAAAGTTAAAAAAATTTATTGTGTTCAAAATAAAGTATTTTTCTGTAATACTTTTTTGTTTATTCATCACAAGTTGAAAATATATTTTTCTTTCAAAAAATATAAAAATAGAAATCACAAAAGAAACTTTTTCCATAAAAATAAAAAAGATATTTATCGAAAACAAAACAAAAAATAAAAATAAAACCAAAAAAATAAAGTTTTTTTGTAGCAAAATATGTTGGAAATAAAAATTTTAATAGAAATATTCTGGTAATATAAATTGAATCGTCCATATCTTTGTTAATAAATCAATATTCCAAATTTTAATGGAATCGGATCATTTTAACTAGTTCACACACAAACTCCTCTCCCGATAGTCACATAAATCTCTTAAATTACGTAAAAACTGGAGGCATTTGATTTAAATTTAATTCGTACTTTGGTAAGTTACTAAAATTTAACGGTGATTAAATCCAACATGGTCTGACTGTATTCAGTTTTAGAATTAGTCCCTATCTAAGAATCCGCCAGGTATTCACTGAAATTATTTATTGACAACAATTATAATATTTTTCATTAAAATTTGGTTTCCATGGTATTTTAAGGAAAAACTAGTTTAAAAAAATCAAAATCGCGACTTTGGTCCACAGATGCTGATTCTGAAAGATGGCAAAATTCTCTAAAAAGTTTCAAAATGTGGAGTATGGCCTCTGTTCTGTCTTTCACAACTTTTCAATTCACGTGAAAATTTCCGAATCACGTGAAAACAAGTTTAGTGTTTTGTTGATCACGTTTTCATTTGAAGTTAAAATCGAATATTTTAAATTTAAAAAATTATAAGAAAAAAAGTGCATTCGTTTTACTTTCACAAAATTTTATTTATGTGAAACAAAACGAAAAAGAAATTCGGATGTGAAATCCAGAACACCAAAAAAATTCGGAAATTTTCACTTTCACATTTTTTATGTGAATTACTTTTTTTGGAACAGCGGCCTATGTTAAGTAATTATTAAAAAATTTTAAAAGATTCGATTTTGTTCCAAAAATACAGATATGTAGCCCAAAGTCGCGTTTTTCAAGATGTAACAATGTGCATTAGGGAAAAACTCAAAATATGGAGTGAATCTAAGTTCATCGAACACTGGAACTTTTGTGCTGGCCAAAGGCAGGCGAAGAGATTCATCACTCCATCCAGTTCGGCAGCAAAGCTGCTACTATCCTTGGACAAAAAGGATCTCCGGATTCTAACGTCTTACCTAACTGGACATTGCAACTTACGCTACCACCTTAGGAAAAGGTATCTATCTGACACGGACACGTGCAGATTCTGCGAGATAGAGGAAGAGACGGCAGAACATGTTCTTTGTACATGCCCAAGACTGACTGGTAGAAGGCTTCGACATCTGGGGGGACACTTGTTATCTCCAACTGACATACGAAACTCTTTGCCAAATAGCATTCTCGGCTTTATTAAAAGCCTGAATATTTAGGGCACCCCCTCTCAGGCTGCACAAAAGATCATTCTGGTCGCAGTGCATAGGGCCTCTTTAATCTAATCTAATCTAATCTAACAATGTGCATATTTTGAAGAATTTTCATCAAAAACAGCATTTAATTTTACATTTTATAGCGATATTATATGGTATCGTAACCGTTATAGATTACAATATAATTTCTTTAAGCGACAACCCAAAAATGTAATTCAAATCTGAGATTCATATGTATAACATTTCGTCTGGAATTGTTACGGCGATTATCTTCTCAAAATGCATAACGATGTTAATTAAAAAAGCATTCATGCGCTGCAAAAATCTATTTCGATTTTGGCAGATTCCGATTTCTGTTTTTTTAGAAATTATGTATTTTAATTTTTTTATTTAAACAACAAAATTTCAAATACTTAAAGAATTTGTATGTAAATAATGAAAACAATAAAAAAAAAAACTTTTTATTTTCCGATCTTTTGATAAATATCTTTTTTGAAAAAGTTTTTTTTTGTTTACATTTTTTATTTCCATCATGAGAAATATTTTGAAATAAATATTTTTCTATTTTCTTTTTTGTTTTGAATAATTTAAATTTTTATGAACTTCAATGATAAATATATTTGATAAAAACTAAAAATAAAAAGTTTTCCGGTCCTTGTAAAATATACACGCAAAAAAAAATCTGTGTAAGATTGAGCAATCCTACTTGGTAAAACTTTTTTCATACCAAAAAAAAATTTTTACCAAATTTTTGCTAATATTATGCTTGTCGATGTTAAAGTAACATAATTCATTTTTTATGTAAAATAACCAAGTAGCTTGCACAATAACGCAAATTACCTGCACAAAAATTTATCGAAAGAAAACAACAAAAAAACAAATACAGACCGCCCTTTTCATTTTTTTTGTGTGCGTTGTTTGTTTATTTTTGTGTTATAAAAACGTAAAAAGGAAACTGATAAATAAAATAAAAATAAATTAATAAATAAAAATAAATAATTTGTTTTCTAAAAGATAAATAAATGTAAGATAAAAGAATGTTAAAGTTAATTTTGCTTTCATCACTTAAAACACCATTCATTAAGAAAAACCAATGGAGTCCCAGACGTATGTTTCGATGAATAACAAATGGAATGATAAAGTAAGTATACCCGCATTCCGAAGACACCAATAAGGTTTAATAGATTTTTAGTTAAAAATTAGTGTTTGGTAATAATTTTCTATTTTTACAGGGTACTGCTAAATAAATTTTTGAAGCTATGGCGAATCCTTCACTACAATAAAGAGCGTGGACACCAATCCTGCCTTTAGGTATAAAATTAAAACCTAAAAACCCAAAGCCAAGGGAGTCCATACCTGTTTTGAGTTACAAATGGAATGACAAAGTAAGTGTTCCTCCTTACCAAGAGACCAATGGGGTTTACCAATTTTTTAAATTAAAAATTTATGTTTTGTAATAATTTTCTATTTTTACAGGTTGCTTTTAAATAAATTCGTGAAGCTATAGCGGATCCTTTACTTCAAGAAGAAGCGTAGGCAGCAGTCACTCGAGAAAATTGTACAAAAAGGGTCAGTTGGTCGGTGGTAAATTAAATCCTACACAACATTTATTACATTAATATGGATTTATTCTGTGAAAATTTTAAATTCAACAAATATACAATTTTTTTCAAAAATTTATTGAAAATTTATTTTAGCATAAATGTGGTAATTTTTAGCATTATTTTTAGTCATCTTTTCTAATAATTTTAGAATATTTCACCATATCTCTTTTGGTATATTTTACCAAGTTTTTACTTAAATAGCATTAGCATTTTCTTCAAAATTTTTTACATAAGTGTTTTGGCTAAATTACGAAAACTACTTCGTCGGTTGTAGTTTTAGCATATTTTTGGTAAAATTATGCCAGATTTTTGCTTACTCCGACACAAGTTTTTTTTGCGTGTATAAAGTAAAAAAAAAAGAAAAAATATGAGAATGTATATTTTCATATGCATATGGCCATTCTGTTAAAAGTGTTAGTGTTATTGCAAAATAACTATTTGTTTTTCAGTTATCCTAAAATTCATATCAATTTTGTTAAATAATGGTACGTATTAATTTGATTAAACATGTTTTATAAACTAAAAATATATTAAAAATAGGTTTAGGTATTTTTCGTATAGAAAATTATTACATTCTGAGTCATTTTTGTAAAGAAAAATTCGTAGAGATTGTTTTACAGTTTTTTAAGAGGATTCATTTTTCCCTTTTGAACATTTGGAAGCTAAGCCTGCCTATGATCACAAGATATCGATGCGTTCCACTCGGAATGACAAAGTATGCACTCATACTGTCGTTGGACATTTTTCAGATGAAGAATCATGCATTTTTAAACCAATCAGACTTGTGTCTTGTTAAGAAATACATACAATTTATAGTCACTTTGTCGTTCCGTATGTAACGCATCGATATATCGGTCTAAGACCAAATAATATATTATTGATCCTTGATCGAATTGTAAGATATTCTAGCGATACCCCTCAGTCTGTGGAAAGCATAATGCTGTCAAAACCAATAGAGTTAGCCCCCCCCCCCCCCCGAAGTTTGGCAGGAATGGGTCTTGTCTTCATAGGGATAAGTTCTTTAATGAGGAAAATCGAACGATGGGAAAAAAGTTTTCTCTTGATGGACTATACCCACTTCTGAAGAACGCAATTTATTTTTAAACTTTTGTTAAACAAATCTAATATTTTTATGTCAGAAGAAGTTCAAAGTCTTGCACTTGGACCCGTGGGATTAAAAAATGTTTTTTTTCGGCCCACACCCATTTGTGGGCGTGGATTTTATTTTTTAATATTATTTATTTAAATCATGATAAAACTGTAGAGTCCGACCGAATATTCGGTTTCGGTCTCGGTTTCGGCCGGATAATGAGGTTTCGGTCTCTATTCGGTATTCGGCAAAATTTTGGCCGAATATTAGCCGAAACCGAAACTTTTTTGTATTTTAAAAAATATGTAAAAAAGTTGGTGAATTCTTTGATTTCGTATTTAATTTCACTTGTTTCAGTTCAATTGAAGAAAATGTTACAAGTTTTTGCAATAAATGTAAAACTGTTTCAGTTCAAAAATTATTTTCTCCTAATCTGCAAATGAAATATACAATTTTTTGTAAGTTTTTTAAAAAACATTTTTTTTTTTCAAAAATACAACAATTCCTATGGTTTTAAAGCATTGTATGCTGCATATTATTCTTTTAAAACTTTTTAATAATTTTATTCATTCCAGGCGGTAATTTTTTTTAAGTTTCGGTTTCGGTTCGGTTTCGGCCGAATATTACTTTTTTGGCCGAATATTCGGTTCGGTTTCGGTTCGGCCTCGAAAACTGGTTTCGGTCGGACTCTATAAAACTGTATTACTTAAGTGCAAAAACCATAATAAATC
Source organism: Pegoplata infirma (assembly GCA_963921195.1). Classification (NCBI taxonomy): domain Eukaryota; kingdom Metazoa; phylum Arthropoda; class Insecta; order Diptera; family Anthomyiidae; genus Pegoplata; species Pegoplata infirma. The sequence continues at coordinate 258,517,679 of OY992536.1, read as the reverse complement.
AATTTTACAACATTTATCGCGAGCTCCAACGCCTCCCGGCCACCCGCTCCCACCTAAAAAATCCTGGCAAACATTTTTAAGTTTTTATTTTATTTTGGAGGCTATAAAAGATTCAATACAGCCCAATTTAGCAGTCTCACTTATTAAATACCTATCAATTGATTTTTTTTTAAAGATATTAGTCTGCCTAATAAAAATTTGACCATCCCTGTTTTAGTAAACTCTATAAGAAAAAAACAACAAAAAAAAAGTAAGAAAATTATAGTCGGTCAAGACCAACCATTGATACCCTACATCAGTGTTTTCCAGAAAATGGGTCCCAAGTCCATACATGGACCGATTAGATCCATATTTCGTTAGATCTTTGATTACTATAGAAAACATACACAAACAAAATTTGAGTGAAATTTACTTATTTTTGTTGCCAATAGACCGATTTTACTGAACATCAGGCGGAATTTTTATATGGGTCTAAGTCCAAAAGTGGTCCAACTATATTCAGCATTGATAAGAACACTAAACCACACGTTTAACACATACAAACAAAATTTTGATGTAATATTTACAATTTTCATGATTTTTGAGATTTATGTGAATATCGGGAGGGTGGTTTGTATGGGGACTACAAGAAGAACTGGTCAGATTCCTTTAAAATTTGGAATGATGATTTGTGAATACAAAATACCTGCCAAGTTTCAAAAGGAAACCTATTATAATACGGTTATTAGAGTTATTTGTGCCAAAATAAAGCGGACATTTGTATGGGGGCTAGGTCTAAACATGGACCGATTGTTTCCAAGGCTTCGTCCTTAGGCAAATTAAGCTTAAGTTTTGAATTTCAGCCAAATCAATTGATAATTGCGACCTGTGCTCACAACGACAGAGCGACATACAGACGGACGGACGGACATCGCTAAATCATCTCAGAAAGTGATCCTGATTCGATCGGTATACTTAAAGGTGGGTCTGGGACCAATATTTCGGATAGTTACAAACATCAGCACAAACTCATTATACCCTGTACCACAGAGTGGTGTAGGGTATAAAAACAAGTAAAAAAGTTAAATTCGGCCTTGTCGAATGTAATGATACTAGGGTTTTTATTCGGGAAAAATTTCCCGGGAATTCCCGGGAAATATTTTTCTTAAAATCCCGGGATTTTTTCTTAGGGAAATTTCGGGAATTCGTCGCAAATTTTTTAATAAAAATATATTTAATTTACACATTTTCAACACAATCTTAAATGATTTAATAAAAATTACATTAAAACTTTGAAAGAATTAAAATTGTTAAAGAAAAACTAGTGAGGATATGCTTCAGCTTAGGCCTAATAATTATTTTTTTAATAGATTGCGTGACAAAATACGGAATCAAACTAAATTTCACTTCAAATGTTGGTTGCAAATCAGCAAAAGTTTTCTTAATCTAAAATTCCAATGATTTCATCTTTACGAAATTTAGTATTTCATTTTCAGAACAACAATCTTTATAGTACTAAAACAAAAATATCGGTATTTTAAAAAATATATAACAAACCAGGTTTAAATTTCATATATGAAGAAAAAAGCCTGATATCTATCGGGCGTGAAAAAAAATTATGTTGTAAAGAACCTCGGCCGCCGCGAGTTTTATACCAGCAACCAGTGAAAATACGTCGTTACAATAGCTATATAGTGCATTGGTGTTCTCATTTTGGCCCGAATGCCTTAAACCAATTAATTTTAATAATTCGAAAGTTTAAATAAATATATCCTATAAGAATAATTTTCCAAAAAGTTATTAAAACCGCATTTGACACAAAATCGGGTATTTCCGAATTGTAAACAATTTTGCATGGAGTGGAAATACGTCAAAGCAAATACTAAAACTATAATAAGGTCCAACATTTCTACAAAAACTAGATTTTATGAACTTTCTACGTATATTTCAGAGGTTAGTAAAAATATTTTACAAAAGAATACATCTAAAATCAGAGTTGGACCCGAATCATTGAGTCATTGATTTTTTCATATTAAATGCTCAATGAAATCGATTTCATTGAATCATTATTCCATACAAATTTCTATCATTGCCCAACTATGTCTAAAATGGTTTAAAATTGGAAAATACGACCATAATTTGCAATATAACAAATTTTAAATGGTAAAGTTTAAAATTTGTTTTAATTAAAAAATTCCCGGGAATTCCCGGGAATACGATTTTTTTAAAACGATTTCCCGGGAATTGAAAAAGTCCGGGAATTTAGAAACCCTAAATGATACCCTCCACAATGTAAAAATATTGATTGCAAATAAAAAATTTTCCGCGGGAAAAAATGTGTTTGTTCTTGTTTAAATAGCATTTGATGTCCAATTGTGTTTACATACAAACATACATATGTCAACCAGCAGCCGAATTAAATCATTTCGTATTTTTAGGTTATGTGGAATGCACCAAAATTTTCGAGCTTTCCCTATATTTTCGTTTCTTACTTTTGAACTGCTGAACAGATTTTGCTCAAATCCAACAAGTAAATATGTCAAGTTTAAGTCATATCTGTGTAATAATCTCTTTGACATTTTATTTGTTTTTGAAATTGCACAAAATTAATATGGCGTAAGTCAAGAGATATTTAGCGTATGTTCATAGTTTAAAAAATGTGTGTTTTAATAAGAAATTCTTAAACAATATCTAGGCAGTGTCTAAAATTTCATTTTGAATACCACCGTTGGATTCTTTAAAGTTCATATGAAATTTTTCCATTCATCAATTTCAAATAATATCCACAAATAGTGTTAATAAAAAAAAAAATAAATTACTTACTTGATTTTCCAAACGCCTTCGATAGTTTGCCGTCATTTTTTCGTGTATTAAAAATACAACTTGTACATTGGGTAAATTACTCAAACTACTTGAATAGAAAATATTTTTAATGCTTGTACCCGATGCTGATGTACTTAAACCATTATCATTACGACCACTGGCTCCACCACTGCCTCCACCACTTCCACCACCATAGCTGCTACTATAATAACTTGTGCTCGTATGAAGTTGTGAAGTGGAATCATTAGTAGTACTCAACGTAACCTCCGAAGAACGAGGCATTTTTTGTATAAAGTCTACCAACTCGGTACGTGTAACATGACGTTCTTGAAAACGTTCACGTTCAGCCTGAAAACGATCACGTTCCCACGAACGTATACGTAAAGCTCCATTTTCGGCTACTAAAATAACATGAGTGGCACCAAGTTTTGCCAAATCTAAAGCCTCATCGGCACTTGTAATCGATTCGAGAAAACTACAACGTATACCAGCAGACCATAACAAACGCATAATGTAGGTAACATCTTTGAGAGGCGGACGAGAACCATTTACACATACACCCACATCTATGGTACGATATTTTTGAGAATCTTCCGAATACATAGCTGCAACAAGTTTGTCTAACGAAAAAGATAAACCAGCACCACTTATACCACGATTCGGTAAAGTAGTATTAAAACCTTGAGCTTGTTTTTGAAACTCCATTAGCATACTATCGTAACGTTCGCCCACAGCCAAAACAGACGGCCTGGAAGAACGATTTGGCTTTAAGTCGGCTATCATTTGCCAAACAATACCACCGGAAGAGGCTCTCTCAAAACTTATAGGAAGACCCGCAAATATATGTATGGGACATTTAACGCCTAAACTTTGAGCTAACAATACAATAGATTCCATTTCTCTTAGAGCTCCTTTCGCCAATGAAGCCGATTCTCCTTTTCCTCGTACCAAAGATTTCAATGAAGAATCATCTGCACTATTTTTTCCACTCATTTGAAAGTTGGCTAATAAAAGATCTATTAAAGCAGATGCAGAAGTTCTAGTTTTTTCCATTATAACATTAACACTTGAATGAAATTGAAATTTTGATATACGTCCTTCTATAAAATCTAATATACTACCAAAGAGATCACCATACATTGTTTTAGGAACATTACAATATAATAATATAGCTCTCAATAGGTTTGTATGATTCATACGTATCATAACATTTTTTTCACGAAGATTTGGTATTTCCGAAGCAATTTCATAAGCCAACGATAGTAGCTCAGCATCAACTAAATGACTGGCTGAATGTGGTGATATGATATCAAATGCACATTCATAATTTTGTTTGGGATGAAAATTAAATACTTTCTCCTCACGATATACCCGATCAACACAATAACGTCTCAGCATATTTACCCCACTCATGGCAATGTGTCTGGCAAATTCTGTTCTTAAATCACTTGGTAATACAACTACGCATCCCGAATGGGTCATTAGCTTTACGGGAGTAACCCAATTATTTGTATGCTTCGTTAGGGGAGACATTAATGGTGTATCTACTTCAATGGCGCCATGTTTACGAAAGATCGATACAACTTTCCCCTTAACGAATTCAATTAATGGACTTAGTGTTACCAAGCTATCGAGTACTATGGGAGTATTCCATGATTTCATAGCACGACTACTGCCCATATGATAGGTATGTTCTAATATTTCATCACTTTCCTGTTGCAGACATCGGGCCACTATATGTTTGTAGGCTTTACTTTGTGGATTAGCTAAAGCATTTTTTATCATTTCCTGTAATTCACTAGCTTCCAGTTGAGCTGGTGGTAGTAAATCGGAGGCTAGAAGTTCTTCTGCAGTCGGTCTTTGGGCAGGATCATGATTTAAAAGCCAACGTATGAGCTAAGGAGAAACGGGAAAATACATTTTTATTACCTCTTAAGAAAAGTTCTCAGATTTTTCCAACAAAATGTTGGTGGTGAAATTAAAATGTTTATAGTGAAATAAAATTGAAGGTCTATATTTCTATGAGTTACAAACGGAATGAAAAACTTTTTATACTAATGAGCGAAGGGTATAAAAAATATTTTATAATTTTATTGTATTCTTAGAATTTTTTAAGAGAAAAAATTAAAGTCTGAGAAATGTTTTTTTAAAGAAAAAAGTTTAGATACTGAGACATTTGCTCAATAAAAAACCAATTCAAATTCTTTTTGGAAATTCTGAGAAAAACTTCTATTTAGAAAATGTTGAGTAAAATTGTTTTCACTTTTAACTCACCTGAACAGTTTTTTCATATTTATTATTTTTCAGCATACTTTCCGGAAATAAAATATTTGCACTTCTTAAATTAATAATAGTCTCCGCTCTTTCCATGCCAGTTTCAAACGGCGAATGACACATTTCAAATAATATAATGCCCAAAGTATACATATCAACTTTTTGATTATATGTAGATTTTGAAGCATTCCCCGTCAGCTCTGGTGCCACATATAAAGTAGTACCAACTTTACCGGTACCGGTACCATCTTCCATAGAAGTAATATTAGAACTGTGTGTATGATGATGTTGTTGTTCCGAATTAGTTTGTAATGCCAAAAAACTAGTGGTAGCTAAACCAAAGTCTCCAATTTTTATTTGATCATGAGAATCTAAAAATATATTAACCGGCTTGAGATCTCGATGTATAATGCCCTGCTGATGTATATGCGATAGACCCTCAGCAATTTCACGAAATAATCTCCATAAGCGATCGGTATTTTGATAAAGATTGTCATCTATGGCGGTGCGTAGAGTACATTTTTCACAAAATTCCATTTGTATGTACATAATTTGTATTAAAGGTTTTGGTGAGATGACTTTTGCAGTAGACATTTCAGATTCATTATCGTCCTCATCTTCGTCATCTTCATCATCATAGACAGCTACTTCACCGTTGGAATCAACAAACTCTATACCATCTGAATCAGAATCATCCATATGTGGTAAATAACTATTCCATAAACTTGAAGAATCTGTTTCGGTTTCAGTTACATTTAAACCTACTTGTGGAGATTTCGGAGGTTTTATACTATCATGACTTATCGACCAATCACCTCCCGACATTAATTTATCCATTTCTTTTATGTCGTCATCATTAACACTTTCAATCCAACTGTTAAAATAACGCACAACATTTTCATGATTCAAACGCGATAACAATTCCACTTCTCGAGTCATTTTCTTATACAGTTGCTTACTGCGTGCTGGCAAAGGAATACGTTTTATGGCATATTCTCGGTTATCTAAAATATTACGAACTTTTAAAACGTCACCAAAGGCGCCTTTACCCAAATACATCAAAACTTCAAATTCCGTACGTAGGCGAGATTGTGATGAGGGCAGTGAAGGTATGGTAAATGGTGTAATAACTTGTGGTGCAACAGGTACTGCTCGTAAAGGTGCTACGGCTAATGAGGGTTTGCGTTGGGTAGGATGACATGTTAAAGCTGTAGTTAATTGATGATTTTCTTTATCTTCATTGGTGAATAAAGAGCTGCGTAAAAAGGGATGTTCTAAGAGTTCTGAAGCAGATAAAGTACGATCGGAATTACATCTGAAAACATATAAAACAATTACAAAATATTTCAATAGAAGAGAATTTTCTACAGAAAAAATGTATCAGAATCTAAGACTTTTTCTATTGAAAAAATGTCTTAGAATCTAAGACTTTTTCTATAGGAAAAAATGTCTCAGAATATGAGACTTTCCCTTTAGCAAAAATGTTTCAGAATCTGAGACTTTTTCTTTAGGAAAATTCTTTTAAATGGCCGCAGAAGCCTGTAAATAAAATTGTGTGTGAGAATTTTCTATAGAATAAAAGTCTTACAATTTGAGAAAATTCTTTAAACAAACAATATCTTAGGCCTCTGTTCTGTCTTTCACAACTTTTCAATTTACATGAAAATTTCCGAATCACATGAAATCAAGTTTAACGTTTTGTTGATTACGGGTTTATTTGAAGTTGAAATTGAATGATTAAAATTTAAAAAATTAAAAGGATAAAAGTGCATTCGTTTTGCTTTCACCCAATTTTATTTATGTGAAACAAAACGAAAAAGAAATTCGGATGTGAAATCTAGAACACCAAAAAAATTCGGAAATTTTCATTTTCACATTTTTTATGTGAATTACTTTTTTTGGAACAGCGGCCTTAGAAGCCAATGACGATTTTTAAAACAATCTACTTACTTATCAACAAAATCTCTCATTTCAAATGTTAATGTATTCATTAAACTTTCCACCAGCGCACCCAGGGCAGGTAAATCTCCCTGTGTTGAACTCTGTCCTGAACCACCGATTAGTTCCAGTAAATTGGGCACAATAGAAAAATCGGTTACTCTTATAGTGCCGGTATTATCCATGAATACTGTAGAATCTAATAAATGGCTATGGGATACACCTTTATTATGTAAAAATACCAAAGCGTCTAAAACACCTTTGGCCACACCACGTACTCCGTCCATGCACCAACCCAAAGTGGATGATATACTAAAGACACTGGTACCCAATACAAAATCTTGTACTAAATACACCAATAGCCCTTCTTTACGTTTTATACATAAAACACATTCGTATTGTATGAGATTCTTATGATGCAATTGAGATAAAGCGGCCACTTGTTTTTCAATGGATGATATAACATCATCGACACGATGATTACCAGAACATTTCGGTTCGGTGGATAACCAAAAGCATTTACCAGAACCATTGCCACAATGTTGTTCAATTTGGGAATATTTTATATTCCATTCGGTGATATATAACAATTGTCCGGTATCCATATCAATACCCGTATAAGCAATACATCCCTTTTGGGAATGACCCATACAGCAACCCCTTCTAATTTGCCGACCAACTTTATGGAAATACAATGTTTCGCTATTTTTATGTTCAACACATTTGGAGGGATAGATGTGACCACGATAATAGGGCGACGAACTTTCTGAACTTTCCGATGAGCTGGCATGTCGATTTGACTCACTCATACTACGACGTGGTTCTCGGCGTTTTGCTTCTGATTTAAACATTTCCTTACGTCTCTCCACTTCATCAATAAGATTTTGTCGTTCCTGATGTTCTCGCTGTTTCTTTAAATCAAGTAGTTCCTGTTCCCGTTTCTGTTTTTGTTCCAACATTTCATCGTAGAATGATCCACGGGGAGGTTTATTATGTTTGAGTAGGAAAGCTTGTACAGTTTGAGCTAATTCATAGATCATAACTTCACCACGTAATTCATTGGATTGTTGTTGTAATTGTTGGGCTAATTCTTCGATAAGCTGATCGGAGATGCCTTTTGTTTCTTCAAGAGTAATTTTTGGTGCTCTGGAAAGGAAAATATGAGTATTAATTTTTTAAAAATAATATACATATTAGAACTGCTTTTATAATTATCGGCGTTAATTTTAAGCTTCGATAAAAAGTGAAGCCACCCAGGCAGAAATTGATGATGGTACAACAAATAAAGCACTTTAAAAGTACTATTTTCCAAACGCTCTGAAGACGGTTTGTTTTACCAACTCAAAAGTGCTTTTACAGCAACAATTTTACGAATTAAAAAAATGCTTTATATCTTCCACAAATAAAGTAGGGCATGATAATTGTGCCATTCTGTTTAGGGGAATGTGGCACACATCCTCTCTTTTAAAAAAGAAAACACGGATTTTGCTGGAAAATATAAAAAAAACCTCTTGCTAAAACTTAATTATTTTTTAGTCGATTGTGGGAAAATATATCAAAAATATCAATTATAAAAATTTACAAATTCGAAAAAAACCAGATAAAGCGTCCTTAAATCATTTTTTTTTTAGTCCTCCGAATGCTTTTCGAGCGTTTTGAAAAACAATCATATGACCGTTTAACGATGTTATCATTCGGACGTTTTAAAAGCACTCTTAACATAAAAACCATGACGTTCTGGAAACGCTTATACCACCATCTATAGTACTTTTAAAACGTTTTGATGATTGTAATTTTCTGCCTGGGCAAGTTCACATTTTTAATGAAATAGCATAGACACAACCCTTTTTCTTGTTATATCAGAAACTTTAAATATATTTATGAGACGATTTTAAGGTCGGGCTTATCGGACATAGAAGTGTTTAAAAATTTTGTTGTTACCTTATGAAAAAATAACCTACTGCGGAAAATTCGGATAACTCCTAAACTAACATGAATATCTCTAAAGCAAAATTACGTGCCGTCTTAAATTTTATATTAAAACCAAAGCACGCCCAAGAACTTCCAGCCTCCAAAAAAGAAATTCACTAATTTGCAAGTGTGTTCCTGTTGATGCAATTAAGTCTATTTTCTTTTCTCCTTGTGCGCAGAAAAATATTTTTGGGAGTGTGTATTGGTAGATTCTGATTGAGTTTGAGAGTGTATTAGTGGATTTTGATAGATACTGATTGAATTTTCTAATTGGAAAATTAGGTGAAAAAGTCGCTGAGTTAGAGAGGGTCGAATTTTGACGTTTTAGTCAACCGACCCCTTTTTCGGATCCATATAACTATTCAGCTATTGCATTCAGAAAGTTTTGTTCAAAACGTTTTTGAAGGACATTTTTTCAACCTTTTTGAAAAAAAATAAAAAAATTTCAAGACCTAAAATTTGACCGTTTTTTTTCGAAATCGAAATTATTTTTGACTTTTTTTTTAACAAAAACCACATTTTTATATTTTTTTTGGACTCAAAAGGAAGCTTATGTTTTTTTTAAACCTATGTGGGTTGAAACCTGTTTATCTATAAAAATTATGGCTTCACAAACTGCAAAAAATCATATTTTTGGAAATTTTAAAGAAGAAATTGGGAATCGGGGGATTTATTGCCACAAATCCAAAATTTTTTTTCTACTATCACATTTCTTTTAGAAGAACAATTTTAGTAAGAACAATTAAAATGCAAAATTGCATGATGTTGTTGATGATGTCAATGAAAATTTACATACTGACGGTATTCACGTCAGAATTTTTTACCCTTGCAAAGTGCGAAATGCAACTTTTATTACAACAAACACACATCAAATTATTATGGTTTTTATTTCAAGTGTTTGTTGTAAAAAATTTTGCATTTCGCACTTTGCAAGGGTAGAAATTGCTGACGTGAATACCATTATTAAAATTTCACTCGATATTTTACAAACCAGCATTTTTGTATGGGCGCTTGTTAAAGGAGTAAAATTACTATGTTTGAAAAAAATATTAGGCGATAAAAATAAATGGGAGTAGGTCTTTTTAGGCATTTTACCTCTCTATAAGGCAATATTGGAGCGGTAGGAGCTGATTTAATAAAACAAATTAATAAACAAATAAATAAAATAAAATTGTATGGGGTAGATATGTTTTGCGAAAATGTTGGGGTTGGTCTCACATTTGACTCCTTTAGGGGAGCCCTTGTGACAGTTAAAGCGGTGGGAGCAGATTTTATAAAAATGTCATTTTGTTTGGTACCCCCTTATGGAGTGGAGAAAGGGCGAAGGTATGTTGGAAAGAAATTTTCGGAGGTAAAAATTAAATGGAGTTGATCTTGTATGGGAGCTCCAACTGTCGCCAGGGCTCCCCTAAAGGAGTCAAATGTAAGAAATTTGTTTTAAAAGTTTGAATATCTTAAGATGTTGAGGCATGCCACAGACTTATTTACTCGTAAAACGCAAAGAGAATATTTTTTTCGGAATAAAACTACTGTTATTATAATTCAATTCCACTTTGATTTTTGAAAGTGATTTCATTTCGAAAAAAAATATTCCTTTTGCGTTTTACGAGTAAACCACTGATTTCACTTCCGAACGGAATTGTGTCTGAGACAGGCCTCTTGAAAATATTTTTCCATAATCTAGACTTTCAAAATTTAGATCCATATTTTACAAAAACTCAAACAAATTTTTTTTTATCAAAAATAAAATTTTTTACCGTAAATTACGCAAAAAATATTTTTTTAACTTTGACCGCTGGCTGCCAAATAAAGGTACCCTTGCAAAATTATTTAAAAAATTTTCACACAAGTGGCCAAAGCTTGGCAAGTATTTCAACACGAAAGACCAAAAAAATCCAAATAAACAAAAAACAAATAAACTCTAAACAAATAAATTTTAAGATTAATAAAATATAGGTAGAAAGAGGAATTGAAAAAATTTCTTAAAAAAAAACACTTTTGTATGATTTTAAACAAAATAAATTTATTTACGTTTAAAAATTTTAATGATTCAATATAATTTAAAAAAATTAATAAAAGTGCAAATAAAGTAAAAATTTCATGACTTTAAAAAACCCAAATGCTAAAACCCACAAATTAATCAATTTCCTCTTTATATACAATTAATCAAATATATCCGTTTCCGTTACTTTATTAAAAAAACATAATAATTGGCAACCCTTATAATTAAGCACTCACTAATATTTTCTCTCCAACTAGAATTCATTTGTTTGTAATTCATTAGTTTTAGTTTCCTTTACCTTATTACCGTTTCCGTTCCTTATTACCGGTTATTAAAAAAACATAAAAATTGGCAACCCTTATAATTAAGCGCTCACTAACATTTTCTTTCCAACTAGAATGCATTTGTTTGCAATTTAGTTTTAGTTCTAGTTGGTCGTCGGTCTTGCGTGTTTTAGTTTTTAACGAATATGCGTAAATTAAACTTAAAAATATAAAAATGGCGGAAATAATCTAGTAAAATAAAGTGAAAATAATTAAAAGTGTTAAATCTAATTGAAGTTTATAAAAAAGTCGTTAAGAAAATTGTTTAAATAATAAAGTTAAAAGAATTAGAGCCCGAGCACGATCTGTACTAACAGAAAACACCATAAAGAAAATGTTTTCTGTGCAAAAATTGTCGGTTGTCTTACAAAAATTCGCGATGTTTGTGTGTATGCGCGCGTGTGTGTTATAATGGTAAAGTTCTTTAAATGGTGGCAGCGGAGCACCTTTTTTCAAGGTAATTTTTTTTAACAAGTCTCAATTTAATTGTGAGGTTATGGTTAGGTTAAAGTTAAATTTGTTAAAAAAATAAAGAAGAAAGTAAAGGAAAATTTGAAAAATAAAGTTAAATGAAAAAAAAAAATTAAAGTTAAATAAAAAAAAAATTAAAGTTAAATAAAAAAAAAAAAAATAAATTTAAATAAAAATATCAAGTTTAATAAAAATAGATGAGAATATTTTTTATATTCTTTTACACATTAGACCGGATTTTTTATGACAAAAACGTTTTTCCCGATTTTAAACTTACGGGTAAATTTTTATTCTCCTAGGCCTCTAAACAATATGTGGCACATTTTTTAAGCCAATTGTATTAAATTACATACCTATAATGTGGCAATATCGCTATTTGAAATTTGAAACAATAATGCGGTTTTTTCCTACGTTCAAGAAATTTATTAAAAATATCTTAAAATCACTTTCCCTAGACCAATTCATACCCAGTTGGCAACGTCCTCTAGCCATCCTCAGTGAGTCACTGATGCCAACTTTTTCTGACAAAAACCCGCTAAATCAGGAAAAAAAATCTCCAGAAAACACCAGATTCAAAAACAAAAAATAAATTTAGCTATTTAATAGCTAAATATCATGAAATTAGAAATGTAACGGTTTTTTTGAAAAAATATAACGGTTTTTTGAAAAAATTTAACGTTTTTTTTTAATAATGTTTATTAGCTATTAAAACAGTTTAAGGGCGGATTACTCAATGAAAAGTTAGCTGCTAACTGCCGATTTTTAACGGGGCCTTGTGTCAAAATTTGTATGAAAAAGTTAAATTTAACGGAGAGTTATTTTATAACGGATCATTGAGTAATACAGCCTATATGTTATAAAACGACAGTTTTTTAATAAAGCCAGTTTAAATATTACAGAATCGAATACACCTGTTTTGGCCATAACCAAATATTCGGAAAAATTGTTACTATTCGGCCGAAACCGAATATTAAAAACAAATATTTATGTAGGAAAAACAAGAAAACAAGTTAAATTAGACTTACAAGGGTTGTCTCCCTGGTTCACCCGATCTTCGTGAAATTTGGAGATATTGTTCAGAACGAAAATTCTACACGTATTTTTTTCAGCGGCCCAGACTCAAAGGTTTTAAAAAAAAAATATCTCTTGGTGCTAACAACATGCCAAAACAAGTTAATATTTTCGACTGATTAACAAAAATATCCTAAAGTTTTGCTACTTAACTCAATATGACGAAAAGCTGTGCATGTTTGGCCAACACTAAAAAGGGAAGTCTCCCTAGTGTCACCCGCGGATCTTTATGGAATTGGTTTTATTTTGTAGGGCAGAAAAAATAAAGGGAAAAGTATTTTTTTAAGCGGTCCAAATTCATGTTTCGGGGGAAAGCAACAGTAATTTTTTAGTTTTTTTCGCTTATCTCCCACCTTATGCAAAGAAACCTAGTCATGCTGCATATAAAATTAAAGGTCTTTGGAAAACCTATCCAAGTCTGTAAAAAACGTGTCCAAACATGGACAACTTATTGTCATATTGAGTAAAAAAATTTTGACAGGTCGCTTTACAAGTCCACTCATCTAAACGGCTCTTTAATAAAAACAAAAAAATCTAAAGTGTGGAAAATTTTAATTTTTTTTATTGTTAAGTTGCGGCTGGTAAAAATCGCTAGATTTCCCGCTGCCCGCTAAATCACTTTTTTTCCCGCTAGACGCAAAATAAAAACGCTAGTTTTAGCGGGAAAAACACCAAATTGGCAACAGTGTCAGTGACGGAGCGGTGACATGTCAGAGTCACTGCTGACATTCGCAAGACATCTCTATGTACTGGGTTGAGGACAGTTTCATACAAATTTTCAAAATGTCCTCACTCAAAGTCAGCAGTGGTTAGGGCTGACCTTCTGGGGACATGTCACCTAAGACTTCTTTGGGGAAATGTCTGACGTAGGTCATGCGAAAATACATAAAAATTTTGTATTTCCTTTAGTTTTTACTTTTATCAATTTTCCTTTATTATCTTTCTCATATTTAGAAAAAACTTTTCGGCTTTTTTAGTCCCAACTGGATTTGAACCTGGAACCTCCAGTTTATTAGCAATACCAAACTTCTCGGGAGAACTTCCAATAAATATGTTAAGTTTAAGTCATCTCCGTGTAATATTTTGGCCGTGATCACCATTTTCACAGACAGACAGACGGACATCGCTAGAATGTCTTAAAATCGATCGGGAATTATGAATATATATACTTTATGGGGTCCCAGACCGATAATTCGATGAGTTACAAACGGAATGACAAACTTATATATACCCTCTATCACTAGAGTGGAGGGTATAATAAAACCGGTTGAAGGGTTTTCAAGATATCGCAATTTGAAATTTTGCTAAAAATAGAGTTTCAACGTTCAAGATTTTTTTTTTTTTTTTTTTTTTAAATCGCAAAATTTCTTTTCCATTTCCCTTTTAATAGATATTGAGATGATTTTTCATTTAAACTTAATTTGTGCCAAATCCGATAATTTTAACTCGTATCGGCCTTCGAGCAAAGTTTTAGATTTTTAGAAAATTTCCACCAAATATTTGTATTTTTGAAAAGATAAAAAAAAAATATATGTTGCGATGCATTTTTTTTGGCATGCTGAATACAAATATCAAAAACATTCTAGAATAGGTCGAACGTTTTTCGAGATATCGCCATTTGATACATGACTGAAACTTAACATATTTACTTCTTGTGTCCCCGAGAAGCTTAATATTGCATTTGAGCAATATCGGTGGAGCGGTTCAAAAGTTATGAACGAAAATGTAAGATCACCTCGAAAATTTTCAACATAACCTAAAAATACAGAATGCTTTAGTTCGGCTGCTGGTTGACAAATGGGAACAAAATTGAATACCAAATCAGTTCTCAACTGATAGTTAAACCGTGCAGACGTTGTGAAATGAATTCTCCGCCGAAAACTTTGTGTGCAAAATGTTATCATTCAGCAAAAACAAATTTTATTACTTGTCATATTTGTCGAGGAAAGGTGCATTATATTTGTGCTAAACTTGATGAAAAGTTGTGCGAGCTTTTTAAAAACAATAAGAATATTGTTTTTAATTGCGATGATTGTTTGAAGGTGTCGTTGGATTTAGTTGCAAATATTTCTTCATTGTCCACTGAAATAAGAGAACTTAAAAAACCAACACCAAGAGCCTGCATCTTGGCGAAAAATGGCTTAAATATATTCTTTTTATCAACTTTTAGTGATATGGATGTTACAGCGGCTAGCTTAGAGCTTCATGGGAAATCTATTTGGCTCGCCTCTGCGTATTTTCCTAATCCGGGGCCAATACCCCCGGAGAAGGTTGGCGGTCTGATTCGGGAGTCTGAATCTAGGGGACACCAGTTACTTGTGTGCTGTGATGCTAATGCACATCATTCGATATGGGGAAGTACAGACACAAATGATAGAGGCGAATCACTTTTGGAGTTTTTGTTAAGCACTAACCTGTTTATTTGTAACAAGGGTAGTGAACCAACTTTCGTTACAAGTACGCGGCAAGAGGTTCTTGACGTAACACTTGTATCAGATACATTGTCTGATAGAATTGATGACTGGAGAGTTTTGGAAGAGCATTCTTTCTCAGATCATCGCTACATTGAGTTTTTACTCAGGGAGCGTGCCCCGGTTGAGACAGTCTCTAGAAATCTGAGAAGAACAAACTGGGTGAAATATAGGGAGACTTTTTCTTTGCTTTTGGATGAAGTACCCCTATCTGAACCGCATAGTTTAGCGGAAATTGACTGTCTGGTTGATCATATAACAAATGTTTGTAATAGGTGCCTGGATGCGTCTTGCCCTTCTGCAAAGCCCAGAGGGAAAAAAAAGCCACCTTGGTGGTCAAATGAGTTGCAGACGAGCAGAGATTCCTGCAGAAAGCTCTTTAATAAGGCTAAATTTTCAAGAGCTGACGAGGACTGGTCTGCATACAGGCTGCAACTTAAGAGTTATAAGAAGATGATCAGAAATGCAAAATGTGATTCTTGGAAAAACTTCTGTGGAAACATAGAAGACGTCTCTGAGGCATCCGGGCTGCGCAAGGTTCTGGCTTCTTCTCCTTGCACCCTAGGATACCTGAAAGATCCTAGTGGGGTGTGGTCTTCCTCCAGTGGAGAGTCGCTGGATCTCCTTTTAAACATGCATTTTCCGGGCAATTCCATGACGCCGTTTCAAGCTTTGGAACGTTCTGACGCCCAAGCATCTGAAATTGCTTCGGAAATAATAAATATGCCAACATTAATTTGGGCGATAAAAAGCTTCAGGCCCTATAAATCCCCGGGACCTGATGGTATAATCCCGGCTGAGTTGCAGCAAGTGTTGGACTATATAGCCCCGTTGCTGTATAATCTATACACAGCATGCATCAACTGGTCTTATATTCCTTTAAAATGGAGGGATACCAGAGTCGTATTTATCCCGAAGGCTGGGAAAAGTTCCCACACAGCTCCGAAGGATTTCAGACCAATTAGTCTGTCTTCTTTTTTGTTAAAGACAATGGAACGAATGATAGACTCATATTTGCGTAGAGTGATTGACCCGAGGTTGCTTTCGACAAAGCAACATGCATACAGCAAGGGACGATCAACGGAAACAGCTCTTCATGAGCTCGTTGGTACCATCGAGAGATCGCTTTCGGTAAAGGAGTACACTATGGTGGCCTTTCTTGATATTGAGGGGGCTTTTAATAATGTCATCCCAGAATCGATAATATTGGCATTGTCTGGTCTGGGAGTAAAGCGTGAAATCGTTTTAATGGTGGAAGACCTACTTGCCAATAGACGTATAACGTCTGAATTGGGAGCGTCCGTCATATCTCGATTTGTCAATAGGGGCACACCACAAGGAGGTGTTCTTTCGCCGCTTCTTTGGAACCTGGCACTGAATTCAATGCTACTATCTCTAGAAGCACGTGGTTGTCATGTTGTCGCATATGCTGACGATGTCGCGATAGCGGTAAAGGGGAAGCATCTGCCAACATTGCGGGATATTCTTCAGGGTTCTCTGAAAGATCTGTCTAAATGGGCAAGAGACTGTGGTCTAGGAGTTAATCCTAGTAAAACAGAGCTTGTTTTGTTTACAAGGAAAAATAAGATTCCTGCTTTTGATCCTATTTCTCTGGACGGTACTGAAATCACCTTCTCAGATGGAGCCAAGTATCTTGGAGTATTTCTAGATAGGAAGCTGAATTTCAGGCGTAATATTGAGGAACGGGTGAGAAAAGCAACGATTGCTTTGTATTCCTGTAAAAGGGCCATTGGAAAACGATGGGGTTTTAGCCCTCAAGTCGTTCATTGGATCTATACAGCAGTGGTGCGTCCAATTTTGCTGTATGGAATCATTGTCTGGTGGCCTGCTTTAGAAACAAAAGCAAACTTTGTCTTTATCACGAAGGTACAGAGAATGGCGTCAATGTGCATCACTGGTGCTCTTCGTACTACACCTACGGCTGCATTAGAAATCCTCCTTCACCTGATACCCTTGGACATATTGGGTAGGCAGTATGCGGCTGCGTCGGCAATTCGACTTAATAGCACGCTGCAATGGAGGAGCAGTGATTGTGGCCATAGCGCGATCTTGAAAAAGATAACAATACCACAAAATGTGGACTGTGCTCCCTCTTTGAGCCTCTTTGAGCGCCACTTTACCACTATGATACCATCCAGGGAGTCTTGGATGGGGGATACTCCGGGTAGTGGAGCTACCATAAATTTTTACACAGATGGATCGAGGCTGCACGAACAAGTGGGCTTTGGAGTCTATTCGGAAGAGCTTGGGTTGAGCCTGGCTCGTAGATTGCCAGATCATTGCAGTGTTTACCAGGCAGAGATGCTGGCAATAAAAGAAGTGGCTGACTGGTTGAGCTGCAATGCCTTGTCTACAACCGCAGTCAACATCTATACTGACAGTCAAGCCGCGGTCAAGTCCCTGGATTCAATGTTTCTGAAAACAAGATCTGCCCTTAACTGCCGCACGTCTTTAAATGAGATGGCCAAGCAGTTTAACATACGACTCATATGGGTCCCAGGGCACAGAGACATTCCAGGGAATTGCAAAGCCGATGAGCTTGCAAGACTAGGAACTACCTTACAGGTTCCAACAGAATTGGAATGTGTTGGTATGCCTCTAGAAACTTGCAAGCAAAACCTACGGCTTTGTTCTGCGACGGAGACTAATCAAAGATGGGCAAATGGATGGACGTGTGAGACAACACGACTGATTTGGCCTTCTCTTAATCAGGGGCGCACAAGTGAGCTGATATCGCTTCCAAGAGGAGAGATTTCGACGGTGGTTTCTATAATTACCGGACACTGTCTTATAGGGAAGCACGCAGAGCGGTTAAATGTGCCGTCGAATGACTTTTGCCGAAGTTGCATGGATGAAGAGGAGTTGGAAACTATCGAACACTTTATTTGCCATTGCCCGGCACTTTCTGGTCAGAGACTTGCTTCACTGGGATCTAGGGAGCTGTACGATCTTTCTGATTTGTCGGATGTCAAAATTCAACATCTAAGGAGTTTTATAAGAAGCTCAAAATGGTTTAACGACAGGGACCAATAGGGAAACCTATTACGGTCCCGTGGTATCACAATGGACCTCAGAGTCTACGTGTGTTGACGTAAAAACGTCAGCAGCCACTTACAACCTAACCTAACCTAACCACTGAAATAAGAGAACTTAAAAAACCAACAACAATAATAAGTGATGATGTGAAAGAGATAAAGCAAAAGGTTAACGAACTTGTAAATCGTGGCCTTGAACAATCAAAAAATCAACAAAAAACTATTTTTTCTAATCGTAATATTGCTACTTCTACAAAGAGTGTAAATGCAAATCAACTAACACGAAATAATGTTGTTGGTGGTCCTAGTGTAGACAATAAACGAATGGACGATGATGTGAGTTCTATTGCTTCTTATCCTACTGCTTCAAACATGGGTGAGACTGATAACGAACAAAACGAATGGAGGAGTGTGCGTAGACGCAGACGAAAAAATCGTATAATTGCCTTTGGTGAGAATACAGCAGAGGATCTTGATGTTATACCAACAAAGAAATTTTTACATATTTCTTCTTTCAAAACTTCGGTTACTGCAGAGCAAATTATTTCGTATATTGAATCAAATACAGAGATTGGTAAGCAACATATTGAATGTACGAGGCTCGTTAAGAAAGATGTGGATGTTGAAACTCTTAAGCATGTAAATTTTAAACTAGGCATTTCAGATTGCTTTTACAATGATATTATTAAATCTACATTGTGGCCTGTAAATGTAAAATTACGCCCTTTTGTTTTTTTCGAACGAAAACCGGCAGAGTTGCCAGTCGCTTAAAAAAGTTCTCTGATTTAAAAATCTATTATCAAAATGTCTCGGGAATGCGTACAAAATCCCATAAATTGTACGATTTTTCATCTCAATGCGATTTTGATATTTTTGTAATTGTTGAAACTTGGTTGAATGCAGATTTTCTAGATGGTGAATTCTTCAATCCAAGGTTTTATAATGTATACAGGAAAGATCGAAGTGCTGAATTAACTGGATGTTTATTAGGAGGGGGAGTCTTAATTGCTGTAAAAAAAGAATTAAACTCCTATTTATGCTCAACGCTTGTAATCGATAACTTATTGGACCAATTATTTGTTATACTTCCATCTGATAGTGGTATGATTTGTTTGGGTGTATCTTATATACCACCTAGTAGCCAATATAGTTTATATTCATCTCATATTGATAACGTTAATTATTTGTACACTAGCATGGATGTAAATACTCGTTTTTGTATATTTGGAGATTTTAATTTACCAGACATAATTTGGTCTGAATCTTTTTATGAAGAATTATTACCATCTAACATTAACAAAGATTATGAAATGTATGTTATTGATAATTTTATGGATTTTGGTCTCATTCAGGTAAATAATGTTTTCAATAGTTTAAATAGAATCTTAGATTTGTTTTATATTCCATCTAATCTCAAGTATGCCGTTTATGAGTGTTTACATCCATTCTCTCCTATAAATGCCCATCACTCTGCATTAATTATTGAATTAGAAAACTATAATTTTATCAAATGTTCTACTAATTTTAATGAAAAAATTTTCGATTTTAATTCATGTAATTTTGATGTTTTAAATTCCGCCTTAAGTAATGTTGCTTGGTCAGAGGTATTTTTTGCTAATGATACTAGCACATGCTATGAACTTTTTTTAAATAACTTTCTTGAAATTTGTCATAAAAATATTCCGCTAAAGAATAAAAAGTCTTTAAAGCATCCATGGTACACGAAGGGATTAAAGAGAATTAAAAATCAACGTAATAAGTTGCATAAGCGTTATCTTACTACAGGTTGTTTAGAAGCTCAAAGCCAATATATTTTGCGAGAAAGGGAATTTAACTTCTTAAATAAATTTTTGTATAAACAATACATCTTAAAAATTGAAACCGATATTAAATCTAATCCAAAATCTTTTTGGACATTTATAAGGTCTAAAAAACAATCGTCTGATATACCATCCTCGATGATTTATGGAAATCAGACTTCGGACAATCCTCAAGATATTGTAAATCTTTTTGCAGACTATTTTAAATCAGTTTTTGAAGATAATGTTTCTTTGAACAATGCATCATATGATAATTTAACACTTTCTAGTAATCTTAATTTAGGGCATTTAAGTATTTCGGAAAATGATGTTTTTCAAGGAATTTCTGATGTGAAAAATTCTTTAAGCAAAGATGCTGATGGTTTATGTTCATTTTTAGTTAAAAAATGTGCATCCTCACTTATTTGCCCGCTTATGAATATTTTTAATAAATCTTTAACAGAAGGTGTTTTCATCGACCGTTGGAAGTTTACATACATAACCCCTATTTTTAAATCAGGGCGGAAAAATAATGTGAGTTGTTATAGATCAATTTCCAAATTAACTGTGGTTTCAAAGATTTTTGAACACATAGTCTTTAAAAAACTGTATTTTGCAACAAAGTCATTGATAATTTCAGAACAGCATGGATTTCGTACTGGAAAGTCTACTATCTCTAATTTATCTGTTTTCTCTGACTTTTGTATTTCGTCTATTGAACATGGGTTTCAAGTTGAGACTATTTATACAGATTTAACTAAAGCTTTTGATAAAGTGTCACATTTTTTGTTATTGAAAAAATTACATAAAATTGGTATTCATTCTAATTTTTATGATTGGATTCTTTCATATCTTCAGAATAGAGTTTGTATTGTAAGTATTGAAGAATTTACATCTGTTCCCTATGCACAAACCTCGGGAATTCCTCAAGGCAGTATTTTAGGTCCTTTGCTTTTTAATATTTTCATTAATGATATATGTTCCTGTTTTAAATATTCTAATTTTCTACTATATGCAGATGATTTAAAAGTCTTCTTAAAAATAAAAACTTTAGAAGATGCTGAAAAATTGCAATCTGATATTAATCGTTTGTTTTCATGGTGTATAAATAACAGGTTATCATTTAATTTGAGTAAATGTGCTAATGTTACTTATTCTCATGCTCGTCATCCGCTCGTTGTTTTTTTCAATATTGGTAATTCCCCAATTCAAAAAGTTGATGAAATTGATGATCTAGGAATAGTTTTTGATTCCAAATTAAGTTTTATACCACATTTGGAAAAAATAATTCCTAAAGCATACTCCATGCTTGCATTTATCAAAAGAAGCAGCAATGATTTCTCGGATCCTTGCACTCTGAAAACTTTGTTCGTTACTTTTGTAAGATCAAAGTTGGAATATGGTGCAATGATCTGGAGCCCTTATGCACAAAAACACATTGATCGTGTTGAAAAAATTCAAAAAAAATTTGTTAAGTATGCATTAAAGCAAGTAAAATTTAGTGACCCTATACCGTCATATAACGAACGTAGCCTACTGATTGGTTTAGAAACGCTTGAGATTAGACGAAATGTACAGGCAATGTTGTTTATTTTTGATATTGTAAATGGTAAAGTCGATTGTCCTGACTTACTGGAAAAAATTCCTTTCAATGTACCGTGTAGGAATCTTCGTCATCAATTTTTATTTTATATTGAACTTCATCGTTATGAATACGTTCTAAATAGTCCTTTTATTAGAGCTTTAATTCTTTTTAATAAATTACCTAATGATGTGTTGGTGGAATTTAATACATCAAAAGAATATTTTAAATCTTCCCTTTTTTATATTATGAGAAAACATAATTAATGTATATATTTAAATAATATGTTATTTTTTTAATTTTAAACTAGAATAAGTTTTCATAGTCTGTAAGGAACTTTTGTTCTAGAGACTAATAAATAAATAAATAAATAAATAAATAAATAAATAAATAAATAAATAAATAAATAAATAAATAAATAAATAAATAAATAAATAAATAAATAAATAAATAAATAAATAAATAAATAAATAAATAAATAAATAAATAAATAAATAAATAAATAAATAAATAAATAAATAAATAAATAAATAAATAAATAAATAAATAAATAAATAAATAAATAAATAAATAAATAAATAAATAAATAAATAAATAAATAAATAAATAAATAAATAAATAAATAAATAAATAAATAAATAAATAAATAAATAAATAAATAAATAAATAAATAAATAAATAAATAAATAAATAAATAAATAAATAAATAAATAAATAAATAAATAAATAAATAAATAAATAAATAAATAAATAAATAAATAAATAAATAAATAAATAAATAAATAAATAAATAAATAAATAAATAAATAAATAAATAAATAAATAAATAAATAAATAAATAAATAAATAAATAAATAAATAAATAAATAAATAAATAAATAAATAAATAAATAAATAAATAAATAAATAAATAAATAAATAAATAAATAAATAAATAAATAAATAAATAAATAAATAAATAAATAAATAAATAAATAAATAAATAAATAAATAAATAAATAAATAAATAAATAAATAAATAAATAAATAAATAAATAAATAAATAAATAAATAAATAAATAAATAAATAAATAAATAAATAAATAAATAAATAAATAAATAAATAAATAAATAAATAAATAAATAAATAAATAAATAAATAAATAAATAAATAAATAAATAAATAAATAAATAAATAAATAAATAAATAAATAAATAAATAAATAAATAAATAAATAAATAAATAAATAAATAAATAAATAAATAAATAAATAAATAAATAAATAAATAAATAAATAAATAAATAAATAAATAAATAAATAAATAAATAAATAAATAAATAAATAAATAAATAAATAAATAAATAAATAAATAAATAAATAAATAAATAAATAAATAAATAAATAAATAAATAAATAAATAAATAAATAAATAAATAAATAAATAAATAAATAAATAAATAAATAAATAAATAAATAAATAAATAAATAAATAAATAAATAAATAAATAAATAAATAAATAAATAAATAAATAAATAAATAAATAAATAAATAAATAAATAAATAAATAAATAAATAAATAAATAAATAAATAAATAAATAAATAAATAAATAAATAAATAAATAAATAAATAAATAAATAAATAAATAAATAAATAAATAAATAAATAAATAAATAAATAAATAAATAAATTGTATTTAAACAAGTACAAACTTAATTTTTTTTACAAAAAAAAATCGCGGATTTTTTTTTCACCAAAATTTTTTTCGCGGAAATTTTTTTTTTCTCAAAAGTAATTTCTTTTTTAAATAAAGTTGTTTTAAATAGTATTTTTTGCATTGTGAAGGGTATCAATATATTCGGTAAAGTTGAATTTAACTTTTTTAACTTGTTTTTTTAATTTTTAAAAAACCCAAAATTTTGATCGCCTGCCGTGGCTGGTTAATTTAATCCGATTAGCTTAAGATTTGTACCACATAAGGTATAGGAGAGTAAAAATTTGCCTGGACACTTGGGAAAATCAAAAGTTGTAAAAAAAAATGCCGCGCTAATATACATATTTGGCTATTCTTTAAAAAGTGTTAAGTGTTGGTGTTTTAGTGGCGAAAAAATAACATAATCATATATAAAAATTATTAGTGTTTCAGTTGAAATATGTAGAAGAACATCTGATAAGAACTTTTTCTTTACTGGGATATTTTTAGTATACAATTTTATTTTTTTTGGATTTTATTTTTGTTAAAAAGGAGTCCCTTAGCCGCACTTAAAACTTACAAACTCCAAAACGGGTTCTTTTTTCATACAAGAAGAGATAGTTGAATGCATAAAAAACACTTTTTTAAACTTACAATTTTGGATATTTTGATGGACATACAATATGAAGTTTAGTTTTAACATATGCCTCTGTCAAACCATTTGAAGAATCCCTCAGTGGTGTCAACAATATTCTTATATCTGTTGGTTTCCATTGTGAGGGTGTGACATTGCTATTATATGGACGCAAATCTTCAACATCACTACCAAAAATAGACTATGATGGCCAATCAAAAAAACAACAAAAAAAGAAAATTGCGTATTAATTAATGAAAACCACTTGAAAAACATAACCATACCTTTATAACCTCCAATTCTTGAATTTGTCTTTCACGAAAGGATTCTTTGTTATTCATTTTTAATGAAAATAAAATTTAAAGTGGCCGAATTATATTTCACTTTTTAGTTAAATGTTTTCCCTTCGCCGTGCCACAAATCTGGGAAATCTCTTATTAGCTGTTCCTGTTTTTGACACAGCTGTTGGTTTGGTTTTCACACAAATGTTCATAACTTTGAACTAAATTCTATTTTTTACAATTTTAAAAACTGTTTATTGCTTTCTATTTATAAAACTTATTTATTTTGTTTTTAATAATTATGTTTTCTGTTTTTACAAATTTTTAATTGATAGAAAAAATAATTTTCCACGCTATTTTCTATATTTTTCCACAAATATACAAAAATGTTCTTATTTTTTCCGATTGTGATTGTGTCAAATTTATCAGCCGCTTTATTGTTTTTCTTTTTCATTTGTTTTGTTTTGATACTATTATTCATGATAGATAACAACCCTGTAGTAAGCTTTTGTTAACTTTGTGGTGAATATGTTGAGTATTTTTTGTGGTGGATAATAAAATGCCGTTTTTAATATGGGTATATTTAATTTTGAAGTTTCAATAGCAGTATTGCCATTTTTGAGTATTGTCAGCTAAATTTAGCAAATGCTCGTTTAATAAATTTTGTTTTGCTGATTTTAAGAATCATTTTTTTTTTAATATTTAATACTTTCGTCAAAACTTTTCTTGCTTTCATTTCCCCGATTCTTTTTTATCAAGAGTGAGAACCGCTATTATTTAATACCAATTTTTTTTGTCAAAATTTCAGGGTTTTTTCAGAATCTGAGATTTTGTCTTGAAAAAAGTCTCACAAGGGAAGTATCTCAACCCTTATGAACCGATTTGCCTGAAACTTAAAATATATATAAAAGAGACAATTCTAAGGTTGGGGTGTCTCGGCTTATCGGCCATATCGGGGATTTAGGGGTTCAAAACATAGGTCAAAAAATGGCGAAAAAATCGTTTTTTGATTTTTCATTCATTTTTTTAAAGAAACTACATGATGTTTTCATATGAGAAGAAAAGTTTTTTTAATGCCTATCCAATGGTATAACCTTGTAAAAATTCGGCTTCTTTAAATATTTTTTTCAGGAAAATGTGTAAATTTTGGGGGGTATTTATGTGAAGACATTGACCTACGATATCCATATGAATAAGAAATAATCCTTATTAAATTTAAGTCGACACGTATTTTTGCCCTGGACGATATTCCTGTTAGTTCGGAAGTTATCAAAATTTTCCCGAAGGTCCACATGGTTTCATAAAGGGACAACGAAATTTTTAAACACGGATATGACCGATTAGCCGAGACACCCCAACCTTAAAATCGTCTATTTAATATATATTTTAAGTTTCAGGCAAATCGGTTCATATGGGTTGAGATCAAGGTAGATTTATATAAATCTACCTTGGTTGAGATACTTCCCTTGTCAGAATTTCATAATTTGTAGAAAAAAGTCTCAAAATCTGAAACTTTTCCTTATAAAGCAAAAATACCAAAGAATCTCAGACATTTTCATTAAATATAAATTGCTGCAAATTGTCTTCGAACCTGAAACTCTTTGTAAAGATGTGATTTAAAAATGAAATTGATTTCATTCCGAAAAAAATAATATGCGTTTTGCGTTTTTCGGGTAAACCACTTTTTTCAAATCCGAACGGAATTAAGTCTGTGACATGCCCCAAAATATGAGAATTTTTTTCTATAGCAAAAATGTCTCATAATCGGATTTGATAGTTTTTTTTTGGTAAAGAAAGAAGTAATTGTGTTAAATGGGGGATATCTTCCATCACGGGATATTATTTACACTCAGAAAATTATGTAAGTTACTACATGTTAGTTGTTTGTATATTTTACAGTAGTTAGTTATTTTCAACTACAAATTCAGTTGTTTTTGTATGAAAAATATCAAACAACTATTTCTGTTAGTTATTTTAAGTACTTTTTTTTGAATAACTAACAAAAAAGTACTGTGATGTAGTAACAGTTATTTAAAGTAGTTAATTTTATTTTTTTTATCTCTGAAAAATTTTCAAAGTTTTTTCTAAAAAATAAAAATAAATTTTCGTTTTTTTTATTTTTCACAACTTTTTTTAAAAAAAAAAAAACTTGGTCTTCAATTTTTTTTCTGAAAAATTTTTTGAAAAAAATAAATTATTTATAGATTTTTTTATTTTTACTACATTTTAGTTGTTTTGACCACAAATGTAAGTAGATTTTACTACATAAGTCAGTTGTTTTTTGTCAGTTAAAATAACTAACATTGTTAGTTGATTTAACTGAAAAAGTAGTTGACCCCAAAACAACTTACAAAGTAGTTATTTTAACTGACATTTTCAGTTGATTTTACTAACATAATTTTTTGAGTGTATGCTCTAGCAAAAGTTTTTTTTTTTAAATCTCGAAAAAAGGATTTTTAGAATGATTCCCAATTTTCACTCTATGACCTCTAATCAACTGATAACTAGCAATTAAAGACTTTTTACAAAAATTCATATAAAATGGATTTTTGGAAATCTTTAGCAATGCTTCCCAATTTTTGAAATTTTAAGAGATGTTTCCCAATTTTTGCTTTTTCCTGAAAATACATAAAAAAAATTGAAAAATTAAATAAATTTGAGAAAAAAAGGATTTTTAGAATGATTCGCAATTTTCGCTGTAAGACCTCTAATCAACTGATAACTTGCAATTAAAGTGATTTTAGAAAAATTCATGTGAAATGGATTTTTGGAAGATGTTTCCCAATTTTGCTCTTCACTGAAAATAAAAAAAAAAATTAAAAATTAACTAAATTGGAGAAAAAATGTTAATGATTTTTCGGTAAATTTTTTATACCCTCCACTTTAGTAATAGAGGGTATATATAAGTTTTTCACTCCGTTTGTAACACCTCGAAATATTGGTCTAGGACCCCGTAGAGTATAAATATATGTTCATGACCTCGATCTATTTTAAGTCGATCTAGCGACCTAACTTTTGAAAGACTTTACTGAGGCTGCTAAAGTTTGGTCAGGTTGGTATTGCATTTAAGAAAAAGCCGTCTGGTGGTTCAAAAGTTATAAGCAGGGAAACCAAAAATATGCTCTAAAAAACACGTTTTATGCGCTTAAAAAATGCCCTTAAAAACGGAAAATATGCTCTAAAAACAATAAAAATATGCTCTTAAAAAAAAATTATGTCCCCTTTTTCGAGGTGTTTTTTACAATTTTTTAGAGAATAGACCCAAAAAATACCGTTATGTGGGGTAGTTAGAGGGTTAATATGGGTTAATGAAGCAAAAACAGGCCAAAGCATAATCAATCGTCAGAACCCCGTTATTTTGGAAAGGCAAAAGAAACAAACATTTCAATCCACTTACAAAATTAAAAAAAAAAACATCCAAAAAAAATTAAAAAATTTTAAAAATAAGTGTTATAAAAAAATGAATAAAAAAAAATTCTCTAAAAATTAAAAAATGCTCTAAAAACCTAAAAAAATGCTCTAAAAAGAGAAAAATGCTCTAAAAATTAAAAATATGCTCTAAAAATATGCTCTTAAACCTAAAATATGCCAAAATATGCTCTTAAGGCTAAAATATGCAAAAATATGATCTAACAAATCGATGCCAGATTTCTTAAAATCTTCAGAAACGGATAAATACCTAACCCATTTATCAATACAAAGCGCAGGAAAAACATGATACTGCATATTTTTGGTTTCCCTGGTTATAAGCAAAAGAGTGAATTTCGGCAAAAGAGTGAATTTCGAAGGACAAGCATGAGGCCATTGGCATATATATTTGTCGTTTCCTTGGTCAAGTTGGTATTAAGTTTCAGCAAAACCTATTGTCCTATAATTCCAATATTTCTGTGAGTTAATATCGACCTTAAAAGGAAACTTTCGCCAAACCGACATTTTCGAAATTCGGCAAAAAGCAAAATTTGCTCCACCCTACACTCAAAAAATTATGTTAGTAAAATCAACTGAAAATGTCAGTTAAAATTACTACTTTGTAAGTTGTTGTGGGGTCAACTACTTTTTCAGTTAAATCAACTAACAATGTTAGTTATTTTAACTGACAAAAAACAACTGACTTATGTAGTAAAAATTACTTACATTTGTAGTCAAAACAACTAACATGTAGTAAAAATAAAATAAACAATATATAATTTTTTTGTCAAAAAATTTTTTAAAAAAAAAAAGTAAAGACCAAATTTTTTCCAAGTTTTTTTTTTTAAAGTTGTAAAAAATAAAAAAACGAAAATTTATTTTTATTTTTTGGAAAAAACTTTGATAATTTTTCAGAGATAAAAAAATAAAATTAACTACTTTAAATAACTGTTACTTACTACATTACAGTACTTTTTTGTTAGTTATTAAAAAAAAACGACTTAAAATAACTAACAGAAATAGTTGTTTGATATTTTTAATATAAAAACAACTGAGTTTGTAGTTAGAAACTACTATCTACTGTAAAATTTACAAACAAATAACATGTAGTAACTTACATAATTTTCTGAGTGTAGTATTCATGGATGCCGCCAAGTCGAATTTAACTTTTCACTCAGAAAATTATGTAAGTTACTACATGTTAGTTGTTTGTATATTTTACAGTAGTTAGTTGTTTTCAACTACAAAGTCAGTTATTTTTGTATGAAAAATATCAAACAACTATTTCTGTTAGTTATTTAAAGTCGTTTTTTTTGAATAACTAACAAAAAAGTACTGTAATGCAGTAACAGTTATTAAAAGTAGTTAATTTTATTTTATTATCTCTGAAAAATTTTCAAAGTTTTTTCCAAAAAAAAATTTATTTTTTTTATTTTTCAGAACTTTTAAAAAAAACTTAAAAAAATTTGGTCTTCAATTTATTTTCTGAAAAATTTTTTGTTTATTTTATTTTTACTACATATTAGTTGTTTTGACTACAAATGTTAGTAATTTTTACTACATAAGTCAGTTGTTTTTTGTCAGTTAAAATAACTAACAATGTTAGTTGATTTAACTGAAAAAGTAGTTGACCCCAAAATAACTTACAAAGTAGTTATTTTAACTGACATTTTCAGTTGATTTTACTAACATAATTTTTTGAGTGTTCTACTTGTTTTTCTTTCCTTTTAGTTCATATTTTAAATTAATTTTGTTGTTTTTTGCCAATTTGGTTAGAAAATGAAAAAAAAATTTTCTTCTTTTGTTCATAAACATTTTAGGACTAAATTGGGTCCTGGCCTCGTTGGCTCGAGACCCCATTCACACTCTTCTTCAAGCAAGTCTAGGTTGTGTTAAAATGGTGACAAAATCGGCTAATGGCATTTCACTCCTCCTTATTTTGAACTTTAAAAATCGTTAACACGAAAATCCTAGCTGATCGTGTTTTCGAGTCATTGATAAATAATTACACTGTTCGACAACAAAAACCGACAGTGAAATATTTAACTGATTATTTTAGATTTTGGACTCCTAAATCCAAATCTGCCATCCAATTTTTTCTAGAACGTACCCTATTTGGGAGATCGCTGTTCAAAAGTCAAAAAACTAAAAATTTCACTTTTGTGGGAGTACACTGTTGTGTTGCTTCCAACAAATGACTTGCTTTCATATAAATTGGAACTCCTGCAATCCAAAACTGCAATCCAAATTTTTCTAGCATGTTCCGTTGTCGAGATATTCGCGTTCGAGAAAAATTTTTAGTTGCGAATATATCAAAAATTGAACATGCTAGAAAAATTTGGATTGCAGTTTTGGAATCAGGAGATCCGTTTTATATGAAACCAAGTAATTTTTTTTTGAAGAATCTGTAACCGTGGACCACCAAAAGAACGAAATTATTGTTTTTTTGACTTTTTAACAGCGAATATCTCCAGAACTGTACGTGTTAGAAAAAATTTAATGGCATATTTGGATTCAGGTGTGAAAAATCTATAAAAATCACTAATAAGGTCTTGAGATATCGATATTTTAGGAATTTGAGGCCTACTAGGGCTAGAGCTGCAAAACTATCGATACTCGTCCCATTCGATATTTTCGATAGTTTGTTTTTAAACTATCGATACTATCGATAGTATCGGATATTTTAAAGAATTGTAAGTTTTTGCATAAAATTACGTTGTTTTCCATTAAAACTGGGTACTTCTAGACACATAAACGATAGTTTTTGCCGTTCAATGTCACTCCAGTCTATATTAACTAACTACGGTGATCTTCCACCGTGCCTTGCTTGTTCTGTCCAGACCTTTTATTTCGCAATAATATTCACTCGAGATTACTATCATTGTCTTTATACTTTAAAACGTAAGATTTTTCCAAAATAATATAAAGAATTTACAAATTGTTCACTTTTTCATCAATTTTTCATCAAATGGTAATCTATATGAGGGTAATGTTTTTTCGGCGATAGTATCGCTATCGGCTAAAAACTATCGATAGTCCATTTCAAAAAAAACTATCGATACTATCGATAGTACCATCGATAGTTTTGCAGCTCTAACTAGGGCCTTGGGATATCGTCAATTTGAGTTTTGATCGGATTTTTTTTTTGTTTTGGTCTCGAAAAATCATTTTTTTTGAGCCATACATTCGGCAAGGTCGAATTTTACTTTTTTACTTGTTTTGTTTTTTTAATTTCTGTCAAAAAAATGGTGCAATGTTCTGATTAAAAAATATTGATCTGTGGGACGGACCTCTATAAAAAAAGTGTGTTGCAAATTGCAAGTCTGTTTCAAAAATCAATAAAAAAAATTCACAACATTTATTTGGTTCTTTAATTTTTTTCTGTTCTTTATTTATTATGATGATCAACTTAATACATTTATAAAGTTTTTGATTAAATCAATTTATGAATCTAAATATACTTTTTGCATAATTAAATAAATTTAAAGATTCTAAACAAAATATTTATTTTCCATAAAAATACAGAAAAACAAAACTAAATATGTTTTATAAAATAACTGCAATTAAAAACATTTTTTGTTTATTATTTTTAATAATTATGATTTTTTTTTTCTGAGTATATCATACAATTTATATAGTGTAGTAATAATTATTGTCAACAATTTTTCCCATATATTACGAGTAGTATAATGTTATTTATGTATGTTTTAATTTAATTATTTATTTAAAAAAAATCAAGACAAATGCTTTTTATTAAAAGCTTTACAAAATTGTTTATCAATTTTTATTTTTTTTATTAAATACACAATAATTTATATATTTTCTTTTGTAAACATTTACATATTAAGGATGCAAAGCAACATAATTAATGGATACAAATAATAGTGGTATTCACGTCAGCATTTTTTACCCTTGAAAAATTGCGAAATGCAAAATTTTTATGCAATACAACAAATACCCCCAGTTTCTGTAATGCGAACGCCATTCGTTTGTGACGAATTTGTGTGTATTTTGTTATTGTAACAAAAACAAAATACATGTAAATTCGTCGCAGACGAATGGCGTTCGTATTACAGAAACTGGGGGATAATTTTATTTGTGTTTATCATAATAAATGTTGCATTTCGCACTTTGCAAGGATAAACATTTCTGACGTGAATACCGTTAATATATTTCGATTTTAATTAATCTCAAAAATATTTAACAATTTTTTTAATACATTGATGCGATACATAATTTCTAATGAATATAACAAAAATATTTTCATTAAGGTAACTCTGTTTTTTTGTTTTAAGGATATGTTTAAATGTTTTTATATGAATAACAACAAGATCGAGAGGTACAAAACTACAAAATCTTAAAAATGAGACACCAAGCGACAAAACTTCTTATAACTACACAGAAAAAATTTGAAACGAATTTCAATCAACAAAAAACGCGGATTCAATCAATTTTTTGATTGAAATTCCTCCAATTAAAAAAATTGTTATACCAATCATCAAATTGTAGGTGATTGATTGAAAATTATTTCAATCAAACATTTTTTCGATTTTGATCAAAAATTTGATCAATTTTTTGTTTAAAGTCAATCAAAATAATGATTGATTTAACAAATGAATTGTAAGCTTATGACAAAATTATCAAAAAATTCATCTTTTTTGCTTTCCAATAAGTTGCCAACAATAAAAAAAGTAAAGCCCGATTATTTTGTATATTTTTGAATTAATCTATTCAAATAAATTAAAGCGAAAAAAAATCTGGTATGTTAAAAATTTTTAACAAAAAATAGCAAAAATTTTAATCAAAACATTGATTGACTCATTTAAATTTTGTTGATCAATACACTTAGTTGAAAATTTTTAGCCAATAATTTTTTGTGTGTACTCTGTAGGAAAAATGTGTTTCTCGATTCGAAATGACCTATCCCGTGGCTGGTGAAAACTGAACTGATCAATAAACTGTCTCCCGAGGCCGGAGACCATAGGACAAAACCAAATTTTCCAATTTTTACCGAGTTCCGAACATAATTTAAAAATTTCATCAAAAATAATTAAAAACAAGTAAAAAATTTAAATTCGACCTTGCCGAATGTATTCATACTCTCCACAATGTAAAAAAGTTTATTTGCAAAATTACTTTTTTTTTTAAATCCGCGAAAATTTTTTTTTTTAAATATGTTCGTACTTGTTTAAATAACATTCGGTGATCAATTCTGTTCACATGGGTCAACCAGCAGCCGAATTAAAGCATTTTGTATTTTTAGGTCATGTTGAATGTATCAAAATTTTTGAGGTGTCCTTACATTTTCTTTCAAAACTTTTGAACCGCTGAACCGATTTCGCTCAAATGCAATACCAAACTGAATAGGGCAACAACAAGTAAATATGCACTAAAAAAAAAAACTGTAATGTTAGCAAAAAAAGCTGGTAAATTTTTTTGGTAAAGTTAGCAAAAATGTTTTGCCAAAAATTAGTTAACTAAAATGTTTTTTATTTATTTATTTCAACTTACACATTTCATACACATTTGAGGACCCCATTGGGTTCGGACCCGATAGGTCCAGACCCCGATGGGCCTAGACCTAGTTGGGTTCCTTAAAAATTGTCATAGTTTTTGATCCAAAATTTGTGTCCGTTTCGGTCAACCTTGCTTAGTTTTTAAGATACGTAATTTTAGAGGATCGCTGGGGATTTGAGAATTAAAAAACTCGATAATTTCAAAAGTATTACTCGGAGAGCTTTTGGGTATTTTGCGGTCTTGTTCTACGTATTGTCAGCTACAAAAATGCTTTTCAACTTGTTGTTGTGTCGGCCATATTTACCGAGATATGAGCAGTTTAAAAATTTTGAGAGTGCTAACTTTTTTGGATCCAAAGTTAAGACCCATTAGGGTCCACACATGTGAAAAGCACCGGCGAGAACCAAAAATGGCCTCCATTTTGCTCCATCTGGCATAGTTTTCGAGATAGCGCTATTTTAAGTTTTCTTAAAAAAAAATTACAATTTATTTTTGCTAATATTAGCAAAAAAGCTTGTAAAAATTTGGTCAACTCAATTTTAAATTTAGCAAAAAAAATTAGTTAACATTTTTTTTAAAATTGCTAATGCGCTAAATGAAGTTTACAAGATAATTTTGCTAATATGCTAATCTCAACTAAAAATTTGCTAAAGGTTAGCTTACTAGCATTAGCAAAAAAAAATTAGTAAATCTACTAATGTATTATTTTGAGTGCATAAGGAAAGGTACATTAAGAACAAAAACACTACCGTTTTCGTATATTATATGATAATTAGGTGATATGGCCTCGATATCATAAAGGTATCGTTTGGTTTATTGGGATGATTTTATATTTGTTAAGGTTACATTTTTCTGCGTGGAAAATGTCTCAGAATCTATAATTTCTTTTATACGAATGATGTTTCAGAAGCTGAGAATTTTTATGTACCAAAAATGTCTCGGAATCTTAAACTTATTCGTACAGAAAAATGTCTCAAAATCTGAGACTTTTTTTATACAAAAAATGTCTCAGAATCTGAGACCTTCTAAAAATGTTTCAGAATCCAAGACTTTTTCTTTACGAAAAATATCTCAACATTTGAAACTTTTTCTATACAAAAAATGTCACAGAATACAAGAAATGTTTCAGAATCTGAGACTTTTTCTATAGGAAAAATGTCTCAGAATCTGAGACTTTTTCTATAGGAAAAATGTCTCAGAATCTGAGACTTTTTCTATAGGAAAAATGTCTCAGAATCTGAGACTTTTTCTATAGGAAAAATGTCTCAGAATCTGAGACTTTTTCTATAGGAAAAATGTCTCAGAATCTGAGACTTTTTCTATAGGAAAAATGTCTCAGAATCTGAGACTT
Source organism: Pegoplata infirma (assembly GCA_963921195.1). NCBI lineage: Eukaryota > Metazoa > Arthropoda > Insecta > Diptera > Anthomyiidae > Pegoplata > Pegoplata infirma. Next base: position 258,483,054 of record OY992536.1, on the reverse strand, counting down.
TTTCTATAGGAAAAATGTCTCAGAATCTGAGACTTTTTCTATAGGAAAAATGTCTCAGAATCTGAGACTTTTTCTATAGGAAAAATGTCTCAGAATCTGAGACTTTTTCTATAGGAAAAATGTCTTAGAATCTGAGACTTTTTCTATAGGAAAAATGTCTCAGAATCTGAGACTTTTTCTATAGGAAAAATGTCTCAGAATCTGAGACTTTTTCTATAGGAAAAATGTCTCAGAATCTGAGACTTTTTCTATAGGAAAAATGTCTCAGAATCTGAGACTTTTTCTATAGGAAAAATGTCTCAGAATCTGAGACTTTTTCTATAGGAAAAATGTCTCAGAATCTGATACTTTTCTATAGGAAAAATGTTTCAGAATCTAAGACTTTTTCTATAGGAAAAATGTCTCAGAATCTGAGACTTTTTCTATAGGAAAAATGTCTCAGAATCTGAGACTTTTTCTATAGGAAAAATGTCTCAGAATCTGAGACTTTTTCTATAGGAAAAATGTCTCAGAATCTGAGACTTTTTCTGTAGGAAAAATGTCTCAGAATCTGAGATTTTTTCTATAGGAAAAATGTCTCAGAATCTGAAACTTTTTCTATATGAAAAATGTCTCAAAATCTGAGATTTTTTCTATAGGAAATATTTCTCAGAATCTAAGTTATTTTCTAAACAAAATATGTATCGGAATCTGAGACCTTCTCTACTCAAAAAATGTTTCAGAATCCAAAACTTTTTCTATACAAAAATATTCTCAAAATTTGAAACATTTTCTATACGAAAAATGTCTCAAATTCTTTTTTTATACGAAAAATTTTCCAGAATCTGAGGCTTTTCGTATTAGAGAACAATTTTTCTATACGAAAAATATCTCAAAATCTGAAACTTTTTCTAAACAACAATGTGTCAGAATCTGATACTTTTTCTAAAAATAAAAATGTTTCAGGATCTAATACTTTTTCTATACGTAAAATGATCCAGAATCTGAGGCTCTTTGTCTAAGAAAAAACTTTTCTATGCAAAAAATGTTTTAGAATCGGATACTTTTTCTATACCAAAAAAACTTTTTCTAAAAATCTCTAAAATCGTTTTATGTGCTAAAAAAGCAGTGTAAAATGGAAATACGGTTATGAAAAATTTAGCGGCATTTTTCTTTAAAACGAATTTATTGGCCATTCGGGGACCCGTAAGGTCGGGGCCCTGGCACGTGACCCGTGTGCCCTAATGGTTAAAACGGTACTGATGTTTTCTATACATTATTAATAAGCACCGTATACGTATTAATGTTATCATCATTACTTCAGTATTCAGTGCGTATTAGAATTAATATCATGAATTATTATTAACAATACCGTATACTGAAGTAATGATGAAAAATAATTACAAATTCATTTTATCTTCATTACTTCCTTATACAGTGCGTATTAGTAATTATAACATTAATTCTCTACATTAATGATACGCACCGTATACTGAAGTAATGATGATAAAATTAATTTGTAGCTAAAAAACTCAAATTTAAAGTTGTTTTGAAGCCAACCTTGTAACCTTACAATATCTTTTATGTCTTAGAATCTGTCTTAGAATCTGAGACATTTTCTATGCCAAAAAAGGTTTTTTTTTTTGTAAAAAATGGTTCTAAAAACGTTTTAGCCGCTTAAAGGCAGTGAAAACGAATTTATTTACCATTCAGAGACCTCGCGAGGGGGCTGTATACTGAAGTAACTACATATTTATTTTATCATCATTAATTTCAGTTTTCAGTGCGTATTAGTAATTTTATCATGAAATAACTACATTAAGAATACGCACCGTGTAGTGAAGTAATGATTAAAAAAGTAACTACAAATATATAAATAACTACAAATTCATTTTATCTTCATTAATTCCATACACAGTGCGTATTAGTAATTATAACATGAATTCTCTATATTAACAATACGCACCGTATACTGAAGTAATGACGATAAATCCAATTTGCAGCTAAAAAAGTTGTTTTAAAGCCAACCTTTTTAACCTTAAACATTTTTTTTAGTTTTTAAGTCCTTCGATCCAATTGAAATTCATTTTTTAAATGAAATTTATTTTGTGGGTTTGCTGCTAATGTGTTTGGAAATTTTGTTGTTCATTTGGAATTTCTCTACTTTTAATAGTGTTTGTATTATAATGGCAGTTCACTTTTTATTTTTTGAAACTTTTGTTTTTCGAGTTTTATATAATTTCGAGTAGTGTTGTGTAGTTATTTGCTATTTCAAATTACTATTTCATTCTAAAATATTTTTTATATATAAAATTTTTTAAATTTTAACTTATAAATAAACTTAAATAAGGAAGGAGGTTCATGAATCTAAGTTTCATATTTTTAAGAATTTTTGATTTAAATAACTAAAAACTTAATATTTTTTTTTTTCGTCTTAAAATTTAAATCATTCACAAAATATAAGCCTTAAACAGTTTTTTGTTTAACATAAAATCTAAATGTAAATGCCATATTTATTTCAAAGCTGGGTTTCTTATTTTTTTTTGGATTCTTGTTTTTTAGAAACTTTTTTATTTTTTACACCTGAGCTGGTTTAGTCTTGCCAAGGACCATTAGAACTTTCTGCAAAAACCTTGTTAGACTTACTGTAAATAAAAAAGAAATGAAAAATGGATTAAGGAGTTATTACTTAAAAGTTATTTAAATTTAAACACTAATACTAGGCATGCTTTACACAAAGTTAATTGTTGTGTTTATACCCTACACCACTCTGTGGTACCGGGTATAACGAGTTTTACTAATGATTGTAACTACCAGAAATATTGGTCCTAGACCCACCTTTAAGCATACCAAATAACTCAGAATCACCTTCTGAGTCGATTTAGCGAAACAATGTCTTAGAATCTGAAACTTTTTCTATAGGAATAATGTGTCAGAACCTTGGACCTTTTTTATATGAAAAATTTCTCAAAATCTGAGACCTTTTTTTACGAAAAATTTCTCAAAATCAGAGACCCTTTCTGTACGAAAAATGTTTTAGAACCTCGTACTTTTTCTATACGAAAAATGTCCTAGAATCTAAAATCTATACAAAAATGAGCCATGTTTCAGATTCTAAGACTTTTTGTATACAAAAAATGTCTTAGATCTGAACTGAATACGAAAAATATCTCAGAATCTGAGAGCTTTTCTATACCAAAAATGTCTCAGAATCCAACACATTTTTCTCAATACGAAAAATGTGTTAGAATCGGTGACTTTCTATTCGAAAAATGCCTCAGAACCTGAGACTTTTTCTGTTTGAAAAATGTCTCAGAATCTGAGACTTTTTCTATACGAAAAAATGTTTTAGAATCTGAGACTCTATACGAAAAATATCTTAGAATCTGAAATTTTTGTAAGAAAAATGTCTCAAAAATAAACCGGAATTTTCAATTCAAAAAATGACTCAGAACTTTTTCAATTCGAAAAATGTCTCAAAATCTAAAACTTTTTCTTTACGAAAAATGTCTAAGAATCTGGGACTTTTTCTATACGAAAAATGTCTCAGAATCTGAGGTACCAATATTCATACAAAAACCGTATGTACATAAACATATTAGGACTGACGTCACCTTTCATGGGAAGTTTGCAGAAACAAAATCGGTTCACGCATTACAGAGAATGCTCAATTCGCAGTCAGACGAAGATAAGCAGCTGTTAAAGACGCAGTATAACGACACCGAACGCCAAGTGAAAAAATCGGCAAAGAAAGACAAGGAAAATTTTATCAACAACATTGCTACTGACGCTGAAAATGCTGCCATGCGAAGTAATTTGAGAGGTGTGTATAAAGCCATTACACTACTAACCAATACTAAATCAACGGTACCTCCTCTACAAGACAACAACGGAAACAACCTCACATCAGATGACCAACAACTTGCGCGATGGAAAGAATTTTTCGTTGACGCTGACCAACAATCCAGTATGTCGCAAAGTCCCATTGAAACGGGTCAACGACCCAACCCTAACTGTAACATCTCTACGATATCACCAACAATCACTGAAATCTCAGATGCTATATTGCAGTTAAAATCCCACAAATCCGCCGGACCCGACAACCTTCCAGCCGAACTTTTTAAATACGGTTCAGAAATACTGGCCCCCATCCTTTATCCCTTAATAGACCAAGTCTGGCAATCAGGCTGTAAACCAAGATCCTGGAAAGAAGGAACGATTATTACTATTCCAAAAAAGGGAGATTTAAGCAACTGTAGAAATTGGAGGGGTATAACATTATTAAATACTATCCAGAAGATTGTTGCATTCGTAATCTTGAATCGTATATCACCAATATTAAATGGTCAACTTCGACAAGAACAAAACGGTTTCAGACCACAAAGATCCTGTGTTGATCACATTAACACATTGCGCATTGTGGTTGAACAGTCAGTCGAGTGGAGATCCCCACTATATCTTCTTTTCGTTGACTTTGAGAGGGCCTTTGATACCATTAGCAGAGACGCTATATGGAATACACTTCGGGAACTTGGTGTACCTGATAAAATTGTACACCTCATATGTGAACTTTACACAAATGCAGAATGTAGGGTTATATACAAAGGAAAGACTAGTGACAAGTTCACAATACAGAATGGAGTTCGGCAGGGGTGTGTTTTATCACCACTTTTATTTATATTGGTTTTGGACAACATTTTAACAAAAACAAATTCAGAAGTACCAGATGGTATACAATGGAGACCGAACCAAAAATTATCTGATCTTGATTATGCGGATGATATTTGCTTTTTGAGCCACACTCTATCCGGAACACGGACAAAGCTAGAGGCATTAATACGTAATGCTGGTAGAATGGGTCTTAAGGTCAATATGACAAAGACAAAACTGATGCGTGTTGAGACTGCGAACCAAACTCCACTCACAGTCACAATTAATGGTAACCCATTTGTCGTCAAGGATGTCACCAATTTTAGCTACCTTGGGAGTGTAATCTCCAAAGATGGTGGAGCAGATGCGGATGTTTCAAGCCGCATAAATAAGGCACGCGCCGCATACCATAAAATGAAAAGAATTTGGATGTCTCGCAACATTAGTAGAAAAACAAAGCTTAAGGTCTTTAACACAAGCATTAAACCAATTCTTTTATACGGCTGTGAAACTTGGAAGGTGACAAATAATATCTGCCAAAAATTACAAGTTTTCGTCAACAAATGTCTTCGTCGCATCTGTCACATATTTTGGCCCAACACCATATCAAATGAAGACCTTCTGTCGTTAACACTAAGTGAACCTATTAACACAGAAATAAAGCGTAGAAAGTGGCGTTGGATAGGTCACACGCTAAGAAGAGAAGACGTTAATATATCTAAAATGGCGTTTGAATGGAACCCGCAGGGTACAAGACGCAGAGGAAGGCCAAGAAATACCTGGATTCGATCGATACATTCCGAAAGTCAACATATAGGCTCATGGCCTGAAATTCGTTGTATTGCACAAAACCGCCAACAATGGAGTGCGACAGTTTCCGCCCTATGTTCCGTATAGGAACGTCAATTGGACAACATATGTGTTTGAATTGAATTAATTGTAATATAATGTATTTCTATTATTTTAATAATCTTTTACAAATTTAAATAAATATGTTTCCTTTGTCAAGGAAAAAAAAAAAATTACAGAGAAAACGCATTACAATCACAATGCAACTTATATATGGGGCATTCCAAGTCAAATCGGACACTTTGAAATTTTTTTTTTTTTTAGATTTTCCCAATTTGTTGACAGTTTTTAGTACCCTTCGAAAACTCCTTTTCAGATTTTTTTGATGAACCGTTCAAAAGATATCAAATTTTTAAAAATTTGTAGTTTGTTCCTTTACTCAAATTTCTTTTACTCATAACTTCTTCAATAATGGTTCAAATGTCAAATTTTTTTTTTTAAAAATTTTTGTTTTTTTACGTACTTTAAAAAAAAAAATCCAAAAAAAATCTTAAAAGCGCTCTAGTATGCGATTTGTAAGTTTTAAAATTTAAATTCCATTTTTGAAAATGTTTGTACTCTTCGATTTTTTTGAAATTTTTTTGTGTAAAACTTTTATCGATTCTATATTATTTTTTGCCCAGGAAGATCGTGGGATAACGATTATTACTATTTTTTAAAATTTTTTGAAAAAATTTTATTGTAATTTTCCAATCTTAAAATCATTTCCACTGCTCCAATGGTACGTCATAGAGGGGTCATTTATAAGACCGACAACCATTAATTTTTACGTCTTAGCATTTCCTTGGAACAAACTAATACCCTATCTGCAATTTCTAAGGGGACTCCCACACAAAACGACATTTCTTAAAATTTGCTCCAACCGCTCTAACTGCTCTAATAGTGCCCTTAGATCACCAAAATGTATGACTGACCCACAATATTTTTTTAGTCCAAACATTTTCTTTGAACACACCTACCCTCTATCTATAATTTTTAAGGCGGTCCCCATACAATTTTTTTTATTTTTTTATAACTTAGGGGGTGGAGATAGGGCGTAGGTATGTTTTAAAAAAATGTTGTAGGGTAAAAATAAATGGGGGTTGTCGATCTCACTAATGACCTCTTTCGGACGCACCATTGGACCGGTAGAAGCTGATTAAATAAAACAAATTTACAAAATATTAAAAAAAAATGTATGGGGACCGCCTTAACAATTAGAGATAGAGGGTAGGTGTGTTCAGAGAAAATGTTTGGACTAAAAAAATATTGTGGGTCGGTCATATATTTTGTTGCTCTAAGCACACAAAAAATTATTGGCTGAAAATTTTAAATTAAATCTATTGATCAACAAAACTTAAATGAGTCAATCAATGTTTTCATTCAAATTTTTCGTAATTTTCTTCAACTGTCGAATTACAAATTTTCAACATACCAGATTTTTTTTCGCTTTAATTTACTTGAATAGATTAATTCAAAAATATACAAAATAATCTGGTTTTACCTGTTTTTATTGTTAGTAACATATTGGAAAGCAAAAAAGATGAATTTTTTGATAATTTTGTTATAAGCTTACAATTCATTTGTTAAATCAATCATTATTTTGATTGACTATAAATAAAAAAATTGATCATGTTTTTGATCAAAATCCAAAAATTGTTTGATTGAACAAATTTTCAATCAATCATCTACAATTTGATGATTGATATAACAATTTTTTTAATTGTAGGAATTTCAATCAAAAAATTGATTAAATCCGCGATTTTGTTGATTGAAATTCGTTTCAAATTTTTTCTGTGAGGGCACTATTAGGGCAGTTAGAGCGGTTGGAGCAAATTTTAAAAAATGTCGTGTTGTGTGGGAGTCCCCTTAGAAATTGGAGATAGGGTATTAGTTTGTTCCAAAGAAATGTTTAGACGTAAAAATTAATGGGGGTCGGTCTTATAAATGACCCCTCTATGACGCACCATTGGAGCAGTAGAAATGATTTTAAGATTAGAAAATTACAATAAAATTTTTTCAAACTATCAAACTACCAATTTTTAAAAATTCGATATCTTTTGACGGGGTCATCAAAAAAATCTGAAAATTTACCACGAAGGAGTTTTCGAATGGTACTAAAAACTAATCTAATCTAAAAAAAAAAAAAATCAAAGTGTCTGATTTGAGATGGAATGTCCCATATATATTTTAAGTTTCAGGCAAATCGGTTCATAAGGGCTGAGATACTTCCCTTGTGAGATTTTTTTTACGAAAAATGTCTACACGAAAATTTTTTTAAAAAATAAAAAGGATTTTCGTTTATTGATATTCCGGGGTTTCCCGTGAGCCCTAATGGTTAAAGCGGCACGGCTCATGAACCAAAATTCATACAAAGACCGTATGTACATATAAACATTAATATTGACGTCTCGGTTCACGCATTACAGAAAAAACCCATTACAATCGCAATGCAACTTTTCTAACGAAAACCTCCCTCCCCTCGACAAAAATAGACCCTGTCAGTTTTTTTTGCATTTTGGAGGGTAAAAATAGTCGGCATAGCCGAATTTAAGACACTCGTTTATTTTTATAAATTTAAAAAAATTTCCTGAAATATTTTTTTTTGCAGTTCATTGAAAATAATTTCTGAAAAAAAATGTTGAACATTTTTCGAGGAACTGATAACATATTTTTTTTATCGATTTGTAAAGACAAAAATTAGATAAGACCTTATACACCTCTCTTCAAGCAAGTTTAGGTTGTGGTAAAATGGTGACAAAATCGGCTAATGGCATTTCATTCCTCTTTATTTTAAACTTTAAAAATCGTTTGCACGAAAATCCTATCTGATCCTGTTTTCGAGTTATTGCTAAATAATTACACTGTTCCACAACAAAAACCTGCCAGTAAAATATCCAACTGATTCTTATAGATTTTGCTCTTCTGAATCCAAATCTGCTATCCAATTTTTTCTAGCACGTACCGTTTTTGAGATATTCGCTGTTAAAAAGTCATAAAACCAATAATTTTGCACTTTTGGTGGCCCATTGTTACAGATTCTTCCAAAAGTAGGACTTGATTTCTATAAAATTGACCTCCTGATTCAAAAACTGCAATCCAAAGTTTTCTAGCATGTTTCGTTTTCGAGATATTCGTGTTTGAAATTTTTTTCACGCGAAAATTTATAACGCGAATATCTCAAAAACGGAGCACTCTAGAAAAATTTGGATTGAAGTTTTGGAATTTATATGAAATCAAGTAGGACTTGTTGAAAACAACATAACAGTGGAACCCAAAACTTGTGAAATTATTATTTTTTGACTTCTTAACGCGAATATCTCAAAAACGTTACTTGCTACAAAAAATTGTATGGAAGATTTCGATTCAGGAGAGCAAAAACTATAGGAATCAGTTTGATATTTATTTAGCAGTAACTCGAAAACAGGATCAGGTAGGATTTTCGTGTTAACAATTTTTAAAGATCAAAATGAAGAGAAGTGAAATGCCATTAGCCGATTTTATCACCATTTTAACACAACCTAAACTTGCTTGAAGAGGGGTGTGCTTATGAGAAATATATTTATTTCATGGTCGGGGAAGTCCGAAACATGAGCATGCTCCGATTTTTCTCTATGGTTTAGATTATAAGGTTATGTTAAGTAAATAAAAGTAGTGCAAATGATACAAGACTTTCAACAAAATAGTGCAGTTCGAATTATAATGAGCAGGCAGTTTTAGGGAAAAACTAATAACTTAAAAATAATAAAAAGAAGTCGTAAAAAGTTTTTTTTTTTACGAAATAAAATAATAAAAGAAAATAAAAACCTTTGAGGAACTTTTGGGTCGTACAACCATCATCATTTTTTGTAAAGCTTGAGTAAATCCACCTATAAAAATATAAGTTTAACGAATGGATTAGGATTAAAAATAAAGGATAGATTTAAAAAAAAATAAAAACAATAAACATAAAATTTATAAAAAAAGCTGATGCATATATGATTACATTATGACAGTTATAAAGAGATTTTTTGTAAATTTTAACTTACCCATAGTTTTTTGGAACCAAATAGGTTTATTTTTCCACGCAATAAATACTAAATAAACGGGTACACTAGTCAAGATCATTAAAATACCATAACCCGTTTCAACAGGACTGGCATACATGGGTACAACTGTAACGAATGCGGTGGCAATTAAATAGATAACTGGGAAGATTAAGGGTACGCGAATTGGACGGGGTAGATTAGGTTGAGCCCAACGTAACCATGGTAAACATAACACAGAAACACCAATACTTAACTGAAATTTTAAAGAAAAGATTTAAAATAAACTGAAATTAACAAACATATACAGTATCGAACAAAAGTATTCACACAGTGCTATAGTGGAAGCAATTTGTTAAAGACAAATTTAAAATACCAAGCCTTTTTTTATCAAATGAGTATTATTTAGAACAGTGTTTTAATTTATAAAGCTTTAAGACTCATAGCGTTCAGATTGAGTTAATAATAAATGTGCTACGAGGGTCGAACTGCAAAATAAAATTATTTATAGAAACTTTTTTATATTTTTTATAATTTTTTAACAATATTTAGATTTTTTACAAGTTTTAAAATAAACATTTTTTAACCACCCAAGCAAGAATTAAATTTTTTTAAAAACTGTAGAAGAAATCCGCATTTTTTGACCACCAATTCTTTTGGCCACCAATTTTTGTTTGGGTTATTAAAAAACTTAGCTGATAATTGAATTAAAATTTTTTGACTATTTTTTAAATTTTTTATTTTTGAACTTTTCAAAAATCGATATTTGTACAAAATTTTCATAAAAATTTATTTTCCAGTTCAACCTTCTTAGTACATTTATTATTGACTCAATCTGGAAGCTATAATGTTTAAATTAAAGCTTAACAAATTACATACAAGACACTGTTTAAAAATACTCGTTTAATAAAAAATAGGTTTGGAATTTTAAAATTTGTCTTAAACAAATTGCATCTACTATACCTCTGTGTGGATACTTTTGCCTGGCACTGTTTTAAAAAAAAACTTACCCAAGTAGCAAAACCAACATAATTGATTAAAGCAAATATATCGGAAACACATAAATACAACATTGACAATAAAGCCATGATCAAAACTGCAGGTGTTGGTGTAAAACGCTGTATTTGAATCATAGTCAAAATTTCAGGCATTTGTCCCTCATTGGCACCAGCATAGAAAAGACGAGAGGAAGTCAGCAATATACCATTAACAGCACCAAATGTAGAAAGAGCCACAAAAACTAAGATAGAAGAAACACACCAATTTAAGTCATTATGTTTAAAATTACACAGTGCTACAAAATCGAACTTTCCGAATCAGAATGGGATGCAACCAAAAGCAAATAAAAGTTGACATTTTCCATAGCAAAACACTTAAGACTTTTTTTGGGTTAGTGCTAGATTTTTTTGCACGCATTTGAAGTGATTTATTTAAAGTTTTTGTATACTAAATATGGCCTATTTTAAGGGCCCCTGGTGGTGCCCTTATTGGACATGTGGGTTCCAGCGTTCAAACTCAAGCTCGAAATTACGTAATCTATAACCGGTATGAATTTCGCTGCAATCGGTCCAGTAACTACGGAATGGCCGAAAAAATAAACCACTGTGCACAGTTGCGTATGATTGTTATTAAAAGCCAATTACAACATTAAGTATAAGCCTTTTATACAGTTTTCAAGTAAATTTAATTATAATTATAATAATATTTAGTTTTCCAACTATAAATGCATGTAAAAAAAATTTAATCCCTAAACTAAAAAAAACCTTGAGGGTTTTGTTATGGAAAATGTCAACTTTCATTTGGTTTTTATTTCATCCTATTCCGATTTTGGTTGTTGCACCGTGTTATTAGGAAAACAAAATTTACCAGGAATAGTCCAAGCTATCACACCAAAAGCTTTTTCACCATATGTTACAGCCACAGCTTGTGAACCCAAAACCTCTTCTGGTGACAGGAGAGTATAGAACGAAACATTAGCCAAGACATAGACAATGGTAACCAAAGTACATGAAATAGCAATAGCACGGGGTAAATTCTTAACAGGATCTTTAAGTTCCTCTATGATAAAGTTCAAATAATTCCTGGAAATTAAAAAGATTAGACAATCGTTATGGGAGATTTAAATAAAAGAGTAGATTTTAATAAAATAAGAAATATGTTTAAAAAAAAATAAATTTGAGGCCAATGGAATTAAAATAACACGTGGCGCCCAGCGATCAAAATTTTGGATTTTTGAAATTTAAAAAAATAAAAAAATAAATTTAATTTTCTTTTATTTCCTACTTTCAAGAACTTTAAAAAAACTCCAAATTTATTTCCCGTGACCTTTTCATAGAGCTTGAGACAGTCTTTCATTTTAACTTAATTTTAACTAAATCCGATCATTTCGATTAAATTTTGGATTTTTGGAAAATTTCCACTAAAATTTTAGATTTTAGAAACAAGAAAAAAAAAATATATATCATGCGATACATTATTTTTATTAATTTTAGCATGCTAAATATGAATATCAAAAAATTCCTGAAATCGGTCGAGCGGTTTTCGAAATTTGTTAAAAAAATGTCTAAAAGTGTCGGTTTTTTCCAACGTTTAAGAAATTTTTTAAAAAACGAATTTTTTCCACTAACAATTTAAATGGCTTTTTCCTACGTTCAAGAATTAAAAAAAAAATTTCTGTCCCTGTCCCTGTCGCCCTTGTCGCTCTTCGATCAAAGTTTTGGATTTTTGGAGAATTTCCACCAAAACTATAGATTTTTAAAAAAATAACCAAATATGGCGGTTTTTTCTACGTTCAAGAAATTAAAAAGAAAAACTCAAAATTTTTTTCCACTGACTTTTTCAAAGAGTTTGAGACAAACTTTCATTTAAACTTAATTTGAGCCAAATCAGAAATGTTCATCAAGTAAAAGCTTGATGACCATTTTCTAAAAAACCAAAACTTTGATCGAAGGTTAAAATGATCGGATTTTTCTCAAATGAATTTTAAATGATAGTTTGTTTCCAGCTCTATGAAAGGGTCAAAGGGGAAAAAAATTTGTAATATTTTTTTAAAAAAATTTCTTGAACGTAAGAAAAATCCGCAATTTTTTGCCAAATTTAAAATACCAATTTGTCGAAAACCGGAAATATTTTATTTTGAGTAAAAAACTTTTTTTGTCATTTATGTAAAAAAAAAGAAAAATAAATATTCACACATATAAATAACAGTTTTCATTAACAAGACAAACCGACATTTAAAATCCTACTGATGATGACACTAACTGGGGTGTTTGAAACAAGTATGGGAAATACCAGAAATGTCTATAATTTTTAGAAATTCAGTTTTTCTTCTGCATTTTTTCAACTTGAACCCTTATAAAAAATTTAAAATTTTTTTTGTGAGTGTAAATTTTTTTCGAGTGTAAATTTTTTTTGAGTGTTAAAATATTTCTGAGTGACTAAAATACTTTGTAAATTAATTTTGTGGCTTACCAATGCTTTTAAAGCTTGTTTTTTTAAAAGCTTGGATTTTTCTACACGTGAATTTAAGGTAAAACCAATATGAATTTTACAGTTATGCTAATAACTTTTGAACCACTTGACCGATTTGGCTGAAATTTAAATTGAAACAAACCACGGGAACGAAAAATATATATGCTAAGCTTCAGCACCCTCAGAATTGTCTTTAGAACGTCAGCGTGTTTTTTATCTCGTAAGTTCGCGAAAAACCTTTGCCGAAATTCACGCTTTTTTGCAATACCAATCTGACCAGGTAAATGCCCAACATATATGCCAAACTTCAGGAACATTCGTGAAGTCTTTCAAAAGTTAGCATGTTTTCAACAGAGAGACAGGCGGACAGACGGATAGACATCGCTCGATCGTCTTAAAATCGATCAAGGGTCATGAATAGGGATGATCGATATGTTTTTGCATATTTTGGTGAAAATGCATATATTTGCATATTTTGGGTTTAAATGCATATATTGTGCATATTTCCAACTTTTAAGTGCATATTTTTGCATATTTTGTCATAAATTAGTAAAAACACAAACTTAAATTTATTTGTTTCAAAAATTATTTTAAATTTTAAAAATTTATTTTGAAAATATGAAAAATTATTTTTTTTTTATTTTAATTTTTTTATAGATTGTCGTAATTTCTAATATAATTTTGCTTATACAGTCAAACTCGGTTATTACGAACTCGGTTATAACGAATTCTCGGTTATAATGAACTAATTCTAAAGTCACGACGTTTTGGCATCAATTTTCACACAAAATACTTCTTTTATAACGAACTCGGTTATAACGAATCCTCGGTTAAAACGAACTGCTTATTATGGTCCCACGAACAAAATTTCATGTGTATTTAACTTTTTATAACGAACTCCCATAAATATTTTTAAATGAGTGGCAATCACTAACAAAAGGTTGGAATTTTTTGGTTTATATTGTAATTTTGATAAAATTTATTCATTTTTTAATGATTTATTCTCAATAAGTAGTTTATTTACAAAAAAAACATAAAATAAAACAAAATTGGATCTATTTTTTTGAAAATAAAACTGGGTTGATAAAAAAATGTAACCCGCTTATAGCGAACTTCGCTTATAACGAACTATTTTTACTGGTCCCTCGGAGTTCGTTATAACCGGGTTCGACTGTATAAAATTTTAACTGTTCTATTTAACCCAGTCGTTTTTTTTTGCTTTTTAAGAAGTTTTTACTATGAAAACAAGATTTTTATTGTACACATTTTATTTTTTAGTGCATATTTTTAGGGTTTTTAGTGCATATTTTGAATTTTTAAGCGCATATTTTCGATTTTTTAGTGCATGAAAATCTCATCCCTAGTCATGAACATATATGGGGCATTCCATGTCAAATCGGACATATTGAAAATTTTTTTTTTTAGATTTTCCAATTTGTTTACAGTTTTTAGTACCCTTCGAAAACTCCTTCGAGGTAAATTTTCAGATTTTTTTGATGACCCGTTCAAAAGAAATCGAATTTTTAAAAATTGGTAGTTTGTTCCTTTACACTGAAAGAATTATTGTTCATTATATCTATGAACAAATTTCATAAAACCAAATTCATAGAATCTATGAAACAATTCATTTGCTGAATGAATATTCATTAGTATTCTGAAATATTTCATAGAATTTTATTCATAGATTTTATTAAATTCATAGAAAAAATTCATAGAATTAATGAATGTCATTCATAGAAGAAAATGCCATCAATATGCCATTTAATTTTTTAAATAATTAAAATAATGTTACAATAATTAAAACAGTTGAATAAATTTATTAAAAAAATAAAAAAAAACATAAAAAACATTAAACAAAAAAAATTTCATTGCTGCCCTGGCCGGGGCTCGAACCCAAGACCTACCGGCTGAAGTGGTAATTGTCGACACCTTAGCTATCAGCGCCACCAAAGAAGAAAAATCTCGCCAACTAAAGCTTGGTTTTATAACGCTTCATTTTTGTAAATACACAAAATATTTGTTTTCTACAAACACACACACAGCTTTTGGCAGAGCATTGTGACAGAGCAAAGACACAAACTCAATATGTTAGCAGAATATTATTCAAATTTGATTTTAAGTGTTGTTACTTGTTTATATAATTTAGCTAAGTTGTTAGAGACTAAGCTTCACGAACAAGAGGTTCTATGTTCGAATCTCTGTGGGGATAAGTTAAAAAAAATATAAATTTTTAAAAATAGAAAATTGTAAATAAATAAAATAATAAAAATAAATAAAAATAAAACAAAAAAAAAATAAAATTGAAATAATAAAAATAAAATAAATAAAAATAGAATTGAATATTTTTTTTCCATAGCCTATGAACTTTTTCATAGGTTTCTGGTTTCTATGAATTTGTTTCGTAGATTCTATGAAGGGCATCATTGGCTCACTTCTAATGATTTTTTTCATAGAATCAATGTACGTTTTCATAGCCGTAATGAACAAAATTCTTTCAGTGTACTCAAACTTCTTTTCCTCATAACTTCTTCAATAATAGTCCAAATTTCATTTTTTTTTGTTTTCAAATTTTTTTTGTTTTTTTACGTACTTTAAAAAAAAATCCCAAAAAATTCTTAAAAGCGCTCTAGTATGCGATTTTAAAGTTTAAAAATTTAAATCTCATTTTTGAAAATGTTTGTACTCTTCGATTTTTTTGAATTTTTTTGTGTAAAACTTCTATCGATTCTACAAATTTTTTGCCCAGGACGATTGTGGGATAACGATTATTACTATTTTTTAACAATTAAAAAAAAAATTTTATTGTAATTTTCCAATCTTAAAATCTTTTCTACTGATCCAATGCACAGAGGGCCAGACAGATCGATTTCCGGCCAAAAGTCCTTATTTGTAAATTCTCAAAAAAATGTGTACCAGTTTGTTGGGCATATATAGAAGCAGGTTTTCTGAACTTATCTTTATGATCCAATTACACCCTTTCCTTTGACAGGTCTTCAAAGTTTAAAAAGTTAGTAAAAAATTTTTAAAAGTTGAGATACTTTTTTAATGTTTTTCCAAACTTCTATTGCTAATGTTTAACTTTTTGTTTGCCTGGTTCAACTCTATATATAAGCCTTTGTAACGAAAATAACACGGACAAATATAACTCATTTGCCGGGCAGCATTTCGCGTTTTTTGTGAAAAAAGTTATAATTTTTTAGATATTTACCTCGCGCCGAAAAAATCCTCAGCGATCCTCAGTTCGATACAATCGGTCTATATTTTTTTTAATATAGAATGGATCCATATCTTTCGAAAAAAGTTGCCCAAACTTGCTCAAAATGATAAATGGCGAAATTACAGCTATATATGCAGTGGTCCGAGATTTGTTTTTAAAAAAATAATTTAATCCAAAATAATGTTTTACGGCTTGAATAGTTTTTTTATCGCCAGAGAGTGCCTGAAGTGTAGGAAAAAAAAAAGAAACTACATTTCTAGTTTTTTTTGTAGAATTATGGAAAATATCAGTTACACCATTTCCAATTAAATTCAAAGATTTTTTATTGAATTTCCAAAATATAGAAAAAAAGTGAATAATTTGTCGTCACCATTTCCAAAAGCTTTTCTGAGACTAAAGAAGTCATTTACACCATTTCCATATTTATATCAAAAATAAAAAAAATATATATAAAAATTATGTGCGTAGATTTAACTTCAGACACTCTTAATACTCTTAAAACTAATTTTTAGTTAGATCAGACAAACTTAACAAATCTAGTATCCATATTGTTTCCGCCATATTAAATTTTAACAGTTCGATTTTAAGATAACAGACCCGGAAATTTACTAGGTCACACTTTCAGCTAGCTTCAACAAAGAAAAGGAATATAACTGTTTTTTAATTACTTGTAACAAACTTTACTAAGCATATTTAGTCCGCCATTTTGTTTTTCAAAATTCACGCCAGTAATTCTGATTCAGTAATTCCAATATCCCCTTAAAACAAAATTTGAGTTAAATCGGACAATTATTAAAAAAATTTGTCCGCCATATTGGATGCGCCATTTTGATTTTTTTAGTTTTTAGTTAAATTTTGAGATCAGTGACCCCGAAATACTTTAGAAGCACATTTTCAGCCGGATCCAACAACGATAAAGACTTTTGGCCGGAGTTGGATAATTCTTTAAACTTTAAGAAGCAAGTTTAGTCCGCCATTTTGTTTTTCAAAATTCGGAGTAACAATTCTTATTCAGTAACTCCAAGACCCGCATAAAACAAAATTTGAATTCAATCGGACAATTTTTAAAAAAAAATTGTCCGCCATATTGGATCCGCCATTTTGATTTTTTTGGTTTTTAGCTAAATTTTGAAATCAGCGACCTCGAATTCCTATGGAAGAACATTTTCAGACGGATCCAACAACGATAAAGACTTTTGGCCGGAATTGGATCATGCTGGCCCTCTGTGCAATGGTGCGTCATAGAGGGGTCATTTATAAGACCGACCCCCATTAATTTTTACGTCTTAACATTTCTTTGGAGCAAACTAATATCCTATCTCCAATTTCTAAGGGGGCTCCCACACAAAACGACATTTTTTAAAATTTTCTCCAACTTCTCTAACTGCCCTAATAGTGCCCTTAGAGCAACAAAATGTATGACCGACACACAATATTTTTTTAGTCCAAACATTTTTTCTGAACACACCTACCCTCTATCTTTAACTGTTAAGGCGGTCCCCATGCAATTTTTTTATTTTTTGTAAATTTGTTTTATTTAATCAGCTTCTACCGGTCCAATGGGGCGTCCAAGAGGGGTCATTAGTGAAACCGACCCCCATTTATTTTTACCCTACAACATTTTTTTAAAACATACCTATGCCCTATCTCCACTCCCCAAGTAGGCTTGCATTCAAAATTACATTTTTATAAAATTTGCTGCAACTATTATTTGTTCTGTCAGAAACAAATCGAAATTAAACCACTGTGCAGTGGGTCATAAAAAGAAAACTAGAGCTAAATTTTAAAACCCTTTTGAGATTTTGCTTTGCTGGTGGCCTACATTTATTGTTTTTTGGTCTCATTTATAATACAAATTCGTGTTGCACAGTGTAAAACTTAATTGAGTCAAGTTAAAACCACACTCAAAAAAAACTTGTAAAATTACAAGAAAAATGTTTAACTTTTTTTTTTGCTACCTCCTATTTGACAAGAATTCCTTGTTATTTTACAAGTTTTTACCAATAATTTTGTAATTTTACAAGCTTTTTACCAATAAAATTATAAATTTACAATTTTTTTTACGCGATAAAACTTACAAGGAGGTTTCGTGAATTTACTAGATTTTTTGTTACCTTCTATTTTACGAGAATTCCTAGTAAAAATTACGAGCTTTTTGTAAATTTACATGATTTTTACAAATAAAATTGTAAATTTACTACTTATTTGGCGAAATAAAACTGAAAAGGAATTCTCGTAAATTTACTAGATTTTTTTTTGTAAAAAATCTTGGAAATTTGTAAAATTACAAGAAAAACTGTAAAATTACAAAAAAAAAATTCGATCGAAAATTATTTGTTAAAAAACAAGGAAAACTGTCAAAAATAGGATTACGAGTCTTTTTTTTAGTAATTTGACAAGGGTTTTTTGTGTGCACTAACGGTTAGTTGTCTTTAAGAATTTTACTACATCCATATAAATATTTTAAAAATTAAATAACATCTTTTAGGTATCCAATTTCTGTCTAAAAATAAAACTGTACATCATTCAATTATTCTTCTTATTAATTTAATTTTTAATGTCACTTTCATGTCTTCTTTTTCCTTAAACATACATATAGTCGTAATATTTAACCAACATATAGAAAATCCTATTATATTCCTAAGACAATTTGTTGATTCTAAATGTCACACACCCAGTAGCAAACCAACAGCAGCAGCAGCTTTAATGCAACAACATGTTGCTATTATTATATAAATCCCCACCATGTCTCTTCCTTCCTGAGTAAATAATTCTACTTACCATCCATTATACGCAAACAATCCCGAATAAAATGATAAAGCCAGTGAAGTAACCCGAGTATCTGTATTTTCAAATGTAAAATATTCTGTATGTCCCAAATACAATTGATATATACCAGATGCAATGATTATAAACAAGGCCAAAAGCTAATACAGAATAAAAACAAATGAAAATAAATGTTTAATTTTCTATATAAATTCGCCATTTTTTTCAATATTTTGCAAAACTTACTTTAGCATATGTAAAGATATCCTGCACAGCGGTGGCCCATTTAACATCCCAACAGTTAACAAATGTTAAGACACCTAAAATGGGATACACAAAAAAAATATATTGTTTTGAGATAAAAAAAATATATGACATAAATCTGATAGAGCTTAATCCGTAGATAGTTTAAAAAAAATTTATAAATTGTTGAAAAAATGGTTGTATAATTTTAAATACTTTAAGGGCAATTTACATGTTGCCCTTGACCACCCTTATCTACTATTTCCCAGGGATACGATTTGCCGCGTTTAACCCTTTCACGACCAATGGTTGATATATGCCCCATATTTATTTTTTGTTATATTTTCCACATTTTTCAACCGATTTTAAATGTGCTAAGAGATGAATTGTAGAGGAGTGTTAGGGCTACAAAAGTTTTCCGTAAGTCTCTAAACTGATTATCTTACTCACTGTAAGTCCTCAAAGTTTGTGAAATGAAAATCTATATTTTAGGGACAAAAGGATCGTTGCTTGTCAAGCGAAATAAGGTCCAAGTAGCGGGTTTAAAGGTCCAAATTCTTGTAGAATAATTATTATTGAGTTGCAGATTTTAAAAATCACAGCGAATAGCAAATACATTTGCTCAAAAATGCGTAGTCGTCAAATGGTAAATTTTTTCACCAAGAAAAATAAGGGGGAAGGAGAGGGGTTAGGGGCCCTTTTTTTTGTTTCATAACTTTTATTTGGTCAAGGACCAAGACAATGAACAGAAAATCAAAATCGCTTCGGCAGAAAATTTCTGGTCGTGAAAGGGTTAAATAATTTTTTATGAAAAAATAGTTAAAATTCTCAATTTCTATCTAAAATACTGGGAAATAGTACATAAGGGTAAAGAACGTATGAATTAAGCTTTAAAAAAATATGATATGGTACTTTTTGTTACACTGTGCAACAAAATCGTCAAAGTGAATTAGCTGTGGCTTTGTGTGGTTAGCGCGTTGGACTATTAGCCAGAAAGCCTGGGTTCGATTCTTAGCTCAGGCGGAGCAAAATTTTTTCTAGAAGTCAGTTGTGTTTAAAATATGTTTACCACAATAATTTTTCTCTGCGTATAACGCAACACACTTTTGATTTAGATTAGCTCAAATCTCCCTAGCTTCATAAGTCCATGTTAGGTTGTGTTTTAGGTGGCTGCTGATGTTTTACGTCAGCACACATAGACTCTTAGGTCTGTTGTGATAGTACAGGACGGTAATGGGGCTTCCCCCATTTTTAGATCCCAGATCCCAGTCAAGCAAGTCAACCAGAAAGTGCAAGTCAACAGATTAAGTGTTCTACAGTTTCCAACTCCTCCTAATTCATGTAACTCTGGCAAAAGTCATTTGACGGCACATTTAACCGATTAGCGTGCTTTCCAATAAGGCAGTGTCCGGTAAATACAACAACCACCATCGAAATCTCTCCTCTCGGGAGAAATGTGACCATCTATGATCAGTCTACGTCGCTAAACAAAGCCGTAGATTTTGCTTCCAGCTTTCTAGAGGCATACCAATACATTCCAATTTCGTTGAAACCTATAAGGTAGTTCCCAGTCTTGCAAGCTCATCAGCTTTGTAGTTCCCTCGAATGTGTTTTTGCCCAGGAACCCATATGAGTCGTATGTCAAATTGCCCATCTCATTTAAAGACGTCAGTATGTCAAGAAAGACCACCATATTGTAATTCTTTACAAAAACCGACCTCTCGATGGTACCAACGACCTCTCGATGGTACCAAAGTAAGCATTTTACTTTGTCAAAAGCAAACCTCTGCTCAAGCACTCCATGCAAATGTGGGTCTATGATGGACTAATTGGAATTCCTTCGCAACTGTATGGGAGTTTTTCCCTGCCTTCGGGATAAAACGACACTGGCATGAAGTTTTTAAACCCCCAGATTTCCCAGAAACTGCGAGTTGAGAGAAGATCCATTGGAAGAAACCCACAATCCAGCAGGATCCTTCAGGTATCCCAGGGTGCAAGGAGTAGAAGCCAGAACTTTGTGCAGCCAGGATGCCTCAGAAACATCTTCTATGTTTCCACACTCAAAAAAATACGTTAGTAGATTTACTAATTTTTTTTTGCTAACGCTAGTTAGCTAACTTTTAGCAAATTTTTAGTTGAGATTAGCATGTTAGCAAAAAATTCTTGTAAACTTCATTTAGCACATTAGCAATTTTAAACAAACTTTGAACTAATTTCTTTTGCTAAATTTGAAATTGAGTTGACAACATTTTTACAAGATTTTTTGCTAATATTAGCAAAATAAATGGTAAATTTTTTTTCATTTTCAGAAAACTTAAAATGGCGCTATCTCGGAAACTAAGCCAGATAGAGCAAAATGGTGGCCATTTTTGGTTCTCGGGCTCTCCATAGTATGGCCGGTCCTCTTCACATGTGTGGACCCTAATAGGCTCTAACTTTGGATCCAAAAAAGTTAGCATTCCCGAAAATTTTAAAATGCTCATATCTCGGTAAATATTGCCGACACAACAAAAAGTCCAAAAGCATTTTTGTAGCTCTCAACACGTAGAACAAGACCGCAAAATAGTCAAAAGCTCTCCGAGTAATATTTTTGAAGTTATCGAGTTTTTTAATTCTCAAATCCCCAGTGGTCCCCTATAATCACGTATCTCAAAAACTAAGCAAGGTAGAGCGAAACGGACACAAATTTTGGATCAAAAACTATGACGATTTTTAAGGAACCCAACTAGGTCTGGGCCCATCGGGGTCTGGACCTATCGGGTCCGAACTAGGGTTTCTAAATTCCCGGACTTTTTCAATTCCCGGGAAATTGTTTTAAAAAAATCGTATTCCCGGGAATTCCCGGGAATTTTTTAATTAAAACAAATTTAAACTTTACCATATAAAAATTGTTATATTACAAATTATGGCCGTATTTTCCAATTTAAGTTTTAGTATTTGCATTGACGTTTGCATCCATGTTAAATTGTTCACAATTCGGAAATACCCGATTTTGCACAAAATGCGGTTTTAATAACTTTTTGGAAAATGTTTCTAATTTTTACTACGCCAACCGTAAGAAAATTATATCTTGAAGATATATTTATTTAAACTTTCGAATTATTAAAATTAATTGGTTTAAGGCATTCAGGCCAAATTGTAAAGACGTATTTTCACTGGGTGCTGGAATAGAACTCGCGGCGGCCAAGGTTCGTTACAAAATATTTTTTTCACGTCCGATAGATATCAGGCTCTTACTTCATATATGAAATTTTAAGCTGAAAACCAGGTTTGTTATATATTTTTTGAAATATTGATATTTTTGTTTCAGCGCTAAAAAGATTGTGATTCTGAATATGAAATACTAAAATCAGTGAAATTTTGAATTAAGAAAACGTTTGCCAATTTGCAACCAACATTTGAAGTGAGATTTAGTTTGATTCCGTATTTTGTCACGCAATTGATTAAAGAAAAATAATTATTAGGCTTAAATAATATGCAAGCTGAAGCACTAGTTTTTCTTTAAACATTTTAATTCTTTCTAAGTTTTAATGTCATTTTTATTAAATCATTTAAGATTGTGTTAAAAATGTGTAAATTAAATATATTTTTATTAAAAAATTAGCGACGAATTCCCGAAATTTCCCGAAGAAAAAATCCCGGGATTTTAAGAAAAAAATTTCCCGGGAATTCCCGGGAATTTTTTCCCGAATAGAAACCCTAGTCCGAACCCAATGGGGTCCCCAAATGTGTATGAACTAAGTTGAAATAAAAATTATTTCAGTTAACTAATTTTTAGCAAAACGTTTTTGCTAACTTTAGCAAAAAAATTGTGGGTTCAAAATCAGCAAATTTTCTTGTAGGTTTACAAGCTTTTTTTGCTAACTTTACAGTTTTTTTTTTGAGTGTAGTGTTAAAGTGCCGCTCAAAAAGGGTCGTAAAGGAAGCACAGTCCACATTGTGTGGTATTGCAGTTGCTTTTAAGTCGTATTGAAAGCATTGCACTGTGTTATTAGTTGATTTGAAAGCATTGCCACATACTGCCTGCCCAATATGTCCAATGGTATTATGTGAAGAAGGATTTCTAATGCAGCTGTAGGTGTAGTGCGAAGAGCTCCAGTGATATACATCGACGCCATTCTCTGTACCTTCGTAATAAAGACACAGCTCCCTTTTGTTTTTAAAGCAAACCATCAGACAATGATTCCATGCAACAGAATATATCAAGAAAGACCACCATATTGTAATCCTTTACAAAAAGCAAACTTTCGATGGTACCAACGAGCTCATGAGGAGCTGTTTCAGTTGATCTACCCTTGCTATATGCATGTTTCCTTGTCAAAAGCAACCTCTGCTCAATCACTCTATGCAAATGTGAGTCTGTGATGGACTAATTGGTATAAATTCCTTCGCAACTTTATTGGAGTTTTTCCCAGCCTTCGGAATAAAACGACAGTGGCTTGAAGTTTTTAAACGCCCAGGTTTCCCAGAAACTGCGTGTTGAGAGAAGATCCATTGGAAGAAACCCACAACCCAGCAGGATCCTTCAAGTATCCCAGGGTGAAAGGAGAAGAAGCCAGAACTTTGTGCAGCCTGGATGCCTCAGAAACGTCTTCTATGTTTCCACAAAAGTTTTTTCAAGAATCACATTTGGTAATTCTGATCATCTTCTTATAACTCTTCTTAAGTTGCAGCCTGTATGCATGCTAGTCATCGTCCGCTCTTGAAGAATTTACCGTACTAAAGAGCTTTCTGCAGGAAACTCTGCTCTTCTGCAGCTTATATGAAGAAGAGCAGATACTTATTTGCAGAATACCCTTATTCAAATACGGATATTTCATCCAAAAGCCCAGAAAAAGTCTCTCTATATGTCACCCAGTTTGTTCTTTTCAAGCTTCTTTAAGTGAAAACTCAATGTATCGATAATCTAAGAAAGAATGATCTTTTAGAAATCTCCAGTCAACAATTCTATCAGACAATGAATCTGATCTGTTCTTCAATGGCTCCTTTGGCGCATAATAGCGATGGCTACTTGCGTTCGGAGAGCGTCACTTGATCGCGTTGGCTTAGTTTTTTTAATTTATTTCAAACAAAGCTTTCTCTGGCTGTGTCTGCCCACTGAAATCTTAGGTTTCTTTTTGCCATCAGAGCACCCTTACCAGACTCCAAGTTCACAATTTTTAAACAAGTGCTAGGAGTAGCAATAGTGAGTCCACACTTGTCAACAGTTGAACGATCATGGGTCCATCCAACATATATGTTTATTTCGAAGAATAAAGTTATAAAAACAATGAAGAACGAAATATTATCCATTTTTGAGGGTAAATCGTATTTCCCCCATTTAAATTTGACGACCTTTTTTTTCCTTTTATCTACAAACTGTCAATATGATTTTTCATCATATTTAAATCGGGTTAATAACTTTAAAAGATTACGAAAAATATCTTTGTTTTAATTGTATGATGTAAGATTTTCAGTTTTTTACATAATTCTGGACTTTAATATAAAACAAGAAATTAATATTTTTTTCAAAGAAAACAAGAAGTGTGGGAAACATTAACGACAGAAACTAACTATTCTTACACACATTATTTATTTGTTGCATTATTTGCATTACTTAATTATGAAAGATTCGTAATGATGATTAGTAGGGAAGTAGCGTTCAGTGTAAATGATTAATCTATAGGTCAAGTACGAAAATCGAACAAATACTGTAAACAATTTTTGTTGTTATGTTTAGAAATAATTAGTGATTTTTGTGTATGTTCACACTGAAGATAGTTGTGAGTTTCAATACAAAGATTTTCAGACATTAAAATTTTGATTGTCTTAGCGGGAACCAATAATAGCTTTATATTAAGGTTTCTATGTATACTCATTGAAAAGAAGAATTTCGATTTTCACAGATACATTCCAGGAAATTGCAAAGCCGATGAGATTGCAAGACTAGGAATTACTTTACAGGTCCAACAGAATTGGAATGTGTTGGAATGCCTCTAGAAACTTGCAAACAAAATCTACGAATTTGTTCCGCGATGGAGACTAATCAAAGATGGGCAAATGGATGGATGTGTGAGATTACACGACAGATTTGGCCTTCTCCAAATCAAAAGCGCACAAGTGAGCTGATATCGCTTCCCAGAGGAGAGATTTCGACGGTGGTTGCTATAATTACCAAACATTGTCTTATGGGGAAGCACGCAGAGCAGTTAAATGCAAGGACGGTCGACTTTATAAGGATGTGCAGAATTCAGAAGTGGGGACATCAGAAAGTTATGCTGCAAAAATGAAAAACAATTATGCTGCAAAAAAAAAAAAATTATGCTGCAAAAAAATAGAAATTATGCTGCAAAAAACAAAAATTAAAAAAAAAATAAAAATTTATGAAAAAATTTTTTTAAAATGCCAAAATGTAAAGAATTTAATCACAAAAATTACAAAAATATTTACTAAAAAAATTAGCTTATGAAAAGTGGTAAAAAATTTTTTTTTCGATCGAAATTTTTTAACCATTTTTGACTAGTTTATTTTTTTGTTAGTTAATTTTGTATTTTTTGTCTTTAATTTCTTTACATTTTGGCATTTTTAAAAAATTTTTTCATTAAACTTTTTTTTTAAAATTTTTGTTTTTTTGCAGCATAATTTTTATTTTTTTTGCAGCATAATTTTTTTTTTTGCAGCATAATTGTTTTTCATTTTTGCAGCATAACTTTCTGATGTCCCCACTTCTGAGTTCTGCACATCCTTATAAAGTCGACCGTCCTTGGTTAAATGTGCCGTCAAATGACTTTTGCCAGAGTTGCATGTATGAAGAGGAGTTGGAAACTATCGAACACTTTATTTGCCATTGCCCGGCACTTTCTGGTCAGAGACTTGCTTTACTGGGATCTAGGGAGCTACACGATCTTTCTGATTTGTCAGATGTCAAAATTCAATATCTAAGGAGTTTCATAAGAGCTCAAATTGGTTTAACGGCAGGGATTAGAAGGTAAACCTATTACAGTCCCGTGGTATCACAACGGACCTCAAAGTCTACGTGTTTTGATATAAAACGTCAGCAGATACTTACAACCTAAACTACATTTGACGAAAATTGATGTAACATCATCATATTGATGTAACTTTTCAGCAATACGAAGAAGCTTTTACTTCTTCCCCGGGGCCGGATGGTGTTAACGGCTGTAGTCCTGAAGTAGCATTCATTGTCGTTGTCTCGTCCTTTGGCAACATTATTTAGCTACTCGTACCGGGTAGAAGTTTCTCTCTTACATGAAGGTGGCCAGCGTCTAACAAATCCAAAAAAAGGGTAAGGCTACAAACCCTGAAAGCTACCGACTAACAGCAATTTGATCTACTTCTTGAAGGACATGAAGAGTAGGGTTGTGTCGGTCACGAACGAATGGTCGTTCAATTTTTTTCTAAATTTTGTCATTAGGCGTTAGTTTTCTGTCCACTTTTGACACGCTTTTTCAGCATTTACATATGTTTTTTATAATGTTTTTCCGAAATACGGATAACATTTGAACGACAGGAAGATTTGAAATGGGAAAGCATCCAAGACTGTATCCAGACGAAGGCCTTGTGGACTAGCGGTGGAAAAAGTATCCAAAAAACACTTCTTTATATGGAAAAATCAGACCTCAGGAAGTATGTATTTTTAATTACATGCCATACTGGCTTGAAAGCTTATTTGAAAAAGTTAAAATTGATCAGAGATGACTTGTGCAGATGGTGTGGGGACGAAGAGATAGTGGAAGATTCATTCCATTATCTTTTTCAGTGTTCTTCACTATCTCGCACTCGATTTAATTGTTTTGGCCTTTACTTCTAACAGGAACTGAAGGAACTTAGAGTCAACCCATGGAAGATGCTTAAATATATTAGGCTAACAAGGAGAGTCTCCCTGGGGTCACCCTCCGATCTTCATGAAATTTGGATATGTTGTTCAGAACGAAAATTAGTTCGACACATATTTTTTTTTAGCGGCCCAAACTCATTTCTAGGGGGTCGATTTGTTCGGGGGGAAATTGACCTTTTTTAGTTTTTAGGCATATGTGGTATCAGATTAAAGGTATTTAAAATACCTATACCTATTTCGTGATGCTAACAACGTGCCCAGAAAGTAAATATTTTTCGATTTATTAACAAAAATGTCCTAAATTTTTGTCATTTTACTCAATATGACGAAAAGTTGTGCGTGTTTTGACACGTTCTTTACACACGAAGATAGTTTTTCAAAAAACTGAAAAATTGCCGTTTCTTCCCCCCTCATTTTCGCCCCTAAATATGAATTTGGGCCGCTAAAAAAAGTACGTGTCCCTTTATTTTTCCTGCTCTACAAAATAAAACCCATTCCATAAAGATCGGCGGGTGACACCAGGAAGACCTTCCTTGTAAGTAAACTCGATGAAACATATGTGGAGACATAAATCATCATTTGACAGGAAGTCAGAAGTGAATTATTATTAATATGCAGCCAACAACAATTCCAAACCCCCCTCTTCGAGGTATCACTTTGGATCAGGAACTGGTCTTGTGGACATTACTTCAACATCTTTACATTAACCTATAATGTTTTTATTCAACATTTTCAAATCCAAATTCGTTTACGAACTGTTCAACGAAAACAAAAATTAACCGATTTGAAATAGATGAACGAAGAACAGACATGATCAAAATGATTCGCTCACGAACTGTTGAACGAAAGCAATAAATGACCGATTGAACTAGAATAACAAAGTAGGTCTTTTATCTGAAATGAACAAAAATGAGCGCTCACTGAATTGAACGATTAAGCACAAGTCTAATAGAGAGCATGATCAACCACCACTTGGTAAATTATCTGGAGTCTAATGGAGTTCTACGGGGGACCTTTTAGCGTTTCTTTCGGAACGTTGAAGTCGTTCTATTCACCAATGAAGAATCTTTTTTTTTTGAGCGTAGTAAAATTTTTGGCAGAATATATGTTAACTCTTTATATTAGACTTCCATGTTTTATTTTGTAAAAAGGACTTAAATGGCCCCTTTAAATGACAGTTAAGGGGTAAATATGTTACTGAACGTATTTATATAGATAAAATTTTACTAAAGACATTTGAAAACATATTTTGGCTCCGAAGCACATTTTTTTCCAAATTTGTTGTACGGTGTAATTTTTTTAAGTAGTCAATGCAAATTAAAACACAGTTGTATTTTAAAATCTTGTAGATTTTCTGCAAATCAGATATTTTATGGCATACAGTGTGCACATGGTATTTAAAGTAAACAAACAGTTCCAAGCATATGATTTGCTAAAAATTCGCATTAATAAGTAATCAACTTACATATACAGCATACCGCCAAAAGTCTTGCTGAATCATCTGGTGGCGTACATTCCGGAAAGAAAGGTTTCATAACATACACACTAAACGTTAGGGCAACTATAGCCTGTGAACATGGACGCACTATCATACACTCAATCCATAAACGTATAAATGCCATGAATGGACCAAACGTTTCCATAATATAAGCATAATCGGCTCCTGATTTTGTTATCATAGTTCCCAATTCAGCATAACAATAGGCACCAACCTTTGAAATGAGATAGAAAAAAAATATGATGATGATAATAAAAATTATGACAAACTATAGTAATACTATTTATAAAAGCAATTAAATTGAGAAAAATATGCTTAACACGTTTTGTACATTCATGCGATTGACAGTTGATTTTTATGCCATTATAAACATTGACATTTAATGTCTTTAAGTGTCCGGTGACAATGGAAATCGACTGTTTATGAGCTGAACAATAGGGGCTTTCACTATGGGGCAATTAAAGAACGACCATATTAACAATGTTGTTGTTTATAGGTTGACCTTGCTAGACTTTTAATAAAGACAGCTTAATGCTTAAGTATTTTTGTGAAATCCCCTAATACAATAAAATATTGAAAAATATACACACATCTTACATTCTTTGCTAAACATTCCTTTATTTATATTTTAAATTATATTGCTCTTGAGTAGGAGTGTGGGTCGGTGAATGGGTGTATGTTACTGATGTTAAGGAACCCAGCAAAAAAAAATTGAAGTGGTGCAAAAAGAATAAGTGATTCACTACATACATAGTAGCTATATGTGCCGATCTTCATATTCCATAAGAAGTACTTTTATAAGCACTTCCAAAACTGCTAAAAAAATGCCAATAATAACAACTTTCACCAGTTCTTTCCTCAATGATTTAGAAGTATCATTTTCATATGTGTTTACAAATGCAGTTGAAAAGTACAAATTTGTGGCACTTAAGTATTGGATTTGTTTTGTTGAATATTTTTTTTTATAATTTTCTCTGATTTAATAAAAAGATAAATTTTATAAATGAATTAACTTGATATGCCGCAAAAGCGAATTTGTTATGTAAATAATGTTATAAAAAATAACAGTTTCCAGATTTTTGTTAAAATTACAAAATGACTCAAGAAGTGCTAAAAAGATAACAAAAAAACTTTTAGCCCTTAAAAAAGACAAGGGTTAAATATAACCGAAAAAGAGCTAAGTTGGTATTGCCGTTTAAAGGTATAAAAACTCTTCTAAAAATATACGATATCTGATTTAAAATGAGAGAATTACTTTTTTTTATCTCTTCATTTTATTTATTGGATGTTTTTTTTAACTACATGTATAAAAACATTTTTTTTATATAATTTTTGGAGTTGTTTTGTAAATTATGTACAAAAAAAACAATAAAAAGTTTCCAGATTGTGGTAAAAATTATCAAATGACTTAAAAAGTGCTTAAAGGGCTAAAAAAGATAACCAAAAAAAGGTGGTAGCCTTTAAAAAAAAGGGCTGAATATAGCCACAAAATGACTAAGTTGGTATCGCTGTTGAAAGGTATTAAAACCAGAGACCATAACCGTTATGAGATTTATTGAAAAAACTCAAATTTAACTGTTCAAAAATATTATTTTGAAATAGAAATTTAAAATAACAGTTTCAAAAAATTTATATAAATATCTGTTCAAAATAACAGAAATAAAAAACTTTTATTTTTTTTAACTGTTATCAAATACTCTTTGAGCCTTATAAAATTTGATATATTTAAGTAAAACTAAAATAAACGCATACAAAAGAATCCTATTGATAGCTAATTCTTCAATTATTGATTTGAACATTAAAACTTTGATTGATTTGATTAAAAATAACTGTTATAAGAGTTATTTAAAATAAATAAATGTTATTTTAAACTTTTTGAACAAAAAGTTTTTAATTACTGTTATTTTATACTTTAATTGATAAAAATCAAAAAATAAAAGTTATTGCAAATTTTAACACGGGACATCTCTAGAAGTCTTTTCATATATATAATGCATATTTTGGACAACATTCGTTTAATGATTTTTTTAACGCAAAATAACACATATAACTGTTTTATTTGGTCTCTGATAAAAACTCTTCTAAACATTAGGGTATTCAATTAATCGAGGTTTTGGTTTAATCGGCTAATCGGGCAAATAATTAATCGGGGTTGAGATTTTATCGGTTAATAATCGGATAAATTTGAATTATTCGGTTAACCGAATAATAAAAATTTTAATTGAATATAAAACTAAGAACTCTATGTACTTTTAAGAATTTTATTAATTTTATTTAAAATAAATCTTTATCCGATATGGCGAAGCTCTATAATGTTAGCCCAAATAAAGATTTTTTGTATGGCACCCTGAAAATTTACCCTAAAATTGATACCCAAATTGATGCCGGGCTTAGATGCACCTCTAATAGAGTTTCGAATTCGGTACTATTATATATCAACAAGACAAATAGGTTGGTTTTCAAATTTGTTTTCTTTTATTTTTTAGGGCCGAAATTGCAATAATTTTATCGGTCGATATCTCCGTAATGAAAAAAGATATCTTAAGGATTGCAAAAGTAATTTGAAGAATAAGTGAAGTATTTTTAGATGTGCTGAACTAATTATACATCATAAAATAATTCTCGGTTTTATAAGGTCCCGAACATTGCGAATATCTGAGTTTATGCAGTACTGTCAATCGAAAATCTAAATATCTCAAAATAAGATAAATCACTTCTAAGGCCAGATTCGGATTAAGCGCATGAAAAACTATTAGAAAAATATATACATCCACATTTAATTAATAATTCCTATTAGCTAAACTAAATTATTAAAAACATCGATTTAATCTTAACAATTTCAAGTCTAAATATTACATAATAAATTTTATACATTGTTAAAAATATCGTTTTGGTTTTAATTATTATTAGTGTAAATACTAAAAAAAAAACTCTTAAAATCAATCCCAAAAAGTCATCAAGAAGTGATGAAAAAATCACTTCTAAATCACCATATAAAAATTACATAATCACATCCAAAATGCCAAGAAATATATACTTCTAAAGAAGTGATGAAAAAAGCACTTCCAAAAGGTCAAGTTATATTAACATCCCGATCACTACTTCAGAAGTTGTGATAAAGATGTTAATATATATGTACATACTAAACACTAGTGATATTGTGTGTCACGCCCATATAAAATTCATCAGTGTTTCAGCTGAAGAAGAAGTACATCTGGTTCATAAGTTGTGGTGAATTTTGTAGTGAATGGTAAGCTCTTTTTTTGCTGGGAATAGGTTTAATTCAATTTTCTTCCTTAACTTGTCATTATTATGGATGTTTTTGATGTTATGACTTCCTTCTAATATTAAGAATACACAAGTAAAATACAGAAGTTATTTCATTAGTGGTAGTGGTGTTTCTAGACATATTTATGGTATGTCTTCATCATTTTTTTTTCTTTACTGAAAATAAAATGCTAAAATATGCGTGTTGTAAAAGAAGCCGTGGAGGCGAAAAAAACATTAGAATATTTTAAAGCTTTAAATGTCTTTAATTTGAAATAAAATTTTTCCTACAGAAAAATCTCAGATTTTGAGACATTTTTCTAAAATATTTTTCCAATAGAAAAAGTCTTAGATTCTAAGACATTTTCCTATACAAAAAGCTTCAGATTCGGAGACATTTTCCTATAGAAACAGTCTTAGATTCTGAGACATTTTTGCTATCAAAAACATTTCAGATTCTGAAACATTTTTTCTATAAAAATAGTCTCAGATTCTGAAATATTTCCTATAGAAAAATCCCAAATTCTGAGACATTTTTTCTACACAGAAAAAAAAAATTGTCAATGAACGAATTTCATAGTATTTATGAACAAATTCATAAAAAATTATGAAGATTTTCATTAAATTTTTGAATTTTTTCAAATTTTAAATACTCTTAAATTCCGCATATTATTATTTATTCATAAAAACTTTGAAAAAGTTTTTAAGTATTAAGAGAAAGTTAATAAATGTTTATGAATTTGTTCATAAATATTATGAAAGTTGTTCATTGGCAATTTTTTTTTTGTGTGTATTGAAATATTCTTAGATTCTAAGATATTTTTTCTACAGAAAAAGTCTGAAATTCTGAGACATTTTTAATATAGAAAAAGTCTCAGATTCTAAGACAATTTTCCTTTAGCAAAGTCTCAGATTCTGAGACAATTTTTCAATGGAAAAAGTCTCAGATTCAGAGATATTTTTTGTATATTAAAAGTCTCTGATTTGGAGACATCTTTTATATAGAAAAAGTCTCAGATTCTGAGACATTTTACTTACCTACAGAAAAAGTCTCAGTTTCTCAAACATTTTTCCTATCAAAAAAGTCTGAGATTCTAAGACATTTTTCTTATAGAAAAAGATTCTGAGATATTTTTTCTGTAGAAAAAGTCTCAAATTCTGAGAATTTTCATATAGAAAACGCATCTGATTCTGAGACATTTTGTCTATAGAAAAAGTGTTAGATTCTTAGACATTTTTCTTACAGAAAATGTCTCAGGTTCTAAAACATTTTTCTATCATTTTTTTTTTTTATAAAGAAAGCCAGAATGTCAGATTTAAGATATTTTTCCTTTAGAAAAAGTCTCAGATTTTGAGACATTTTCCTATAGAAAAAGTCTCAGTTTCTCAAACATTTTTCCTATCGAAAAAGTCTAAGATTCTAAGACATTTTTCTTATAGAAAAAGTCTCAGATTCTGACACATTTTTCTAATTGAAAAACTCTCAGATTCCGAGACATTTTTCTTATAGAAAAAGTCTCAGACATTTTACCTATAGAAATATTCTCAGGTTCTGAGACATTTTCCCAAGAGAAAAACTTAGATTCTGAGCATTTTCTCTAAAGAAAAAGTTTCAGATACATTTTGTCCATAGAAAAAATCTCAGATTCTGAGACATTTTCCTCAAAGAAAAAGTCGTAGATTTTGAGACAATTTTCCCATAGAAAAAGTGTCGGATTTTAAGACATTATTCCTATAAAAAAGTCTCAGATTCTAAGAGATTTTTTCTGTAAAAAAAGTCTCAGATTCTGATACACTTTTTCTATAGAAAAAGTCTCAGATTATAAGACATTTATCCTGCAGAAAAAGTATCAGATTCTGAGAAATTTTTTCTATAGAAACAGTTTTAGATTTCGAGACATTTTTCCTATAGAAAAAGTCTCAAATTCTGAGACATTTTTCCTATAGAAATAGTCTCAGATTCTGAGAGTCTCAAATTTAAAGACATTTTTGCTATAGAAAAGTTAAGATGCCGAGACATTTTTCTTATGGAAAAAGTTTCGGATTTTGAGACATTCTTTTTACAGAAAAAGTCTCAGATTCTGAGACATTTTTCATATAGAAAAAGTCTCAGATTCTGGAACATTTTTTCTATTGAAAAAGTCTGAGATTCTGAGACATTTTGCCGCAGATTAAGTGCAGCTAAATACTTAAGTATCGACTATAATATCGGCCTAATTCTATAATTTGGTAGAATTTATAAAGACATGTTTTATTGTGCAATATTCATATTAGCTTGTTTATCACATTCCTTGATATACAATGAGAGCAATATGTTTTCATACAAAACAAAAATTTATTTTAAAAAGTTTCTTCCAAAACGTAACATACTGAACACACTGTAAATATGAATTTCTAATAACACTGTACAACAATTTTAAACATTTTGCAAAATTATGGTGTTCCGACGATTGATTTTGGTAGAAGAAAAAAATTATACGTATACCGATACCGGTGGACACTGCTGTCATGTCATTGGGGACATTTTGAAAAATTGTATAAAGATATCAGCGATTTCATAAAGAGAGAGTCAGTAGTAGGGATGAGATTTTCACGCACTAAAAAATCTAAAATATGCCCTTTAAATATGCGCTAAAAAATTCAAAATATGCACTAAAAAACCTAAAAATATGCACTAAAAAATAAAATGTGTGCAATAAAAATCTTGTTTTCATAGAAAAAACTTCATAAAAAGTAAAAAATAACGCCGTGTTTTAATAGTACCATTTAAAACTTTATATAAGAAATATTTTTTCTTATTTTCAAAATAATTTTTTTAAAATAGTTTTTGGCACAAATAAATTTCAATATGGGTTTTTGCTAATTTATGCCAAAATATGCAAAAATATGCACTTAAAAGTTGTAAATATGCAGTTAAAACCAAAATATGCAAAAATATGCGTTTTCACCAAAATATCCAAAAATATGCAAAAACAAATCGATGCCATTTTAACGCAAATTTATTGATTCGAAAAGATAATTGGTCCATATCGTTTTTAGACTATCGACAAAAAACATGCATTTGCATGGAAATCTCATCCCTAGTCAGTAGTATGTCAGCGGTGATTTTGTTTTGCCAACTGGGATTTCATCCTCGCCCTTCCCCATTTTAGGGTATTTTATACGATTAGTTAGAATAGAGCAATGGTTCCCAACCTTTGATTCTCGCCCCACTGGGGGGCAATTTGAATGCTTCAGGGGGGCAACGAGCAAATTTTTAAGATTTTGTTTTGTTAAATAAACTAAAAAAATATTATTTTAGGTGAATTATTTAGTTGACTGTTGAAAACTTTTTCTAAAAACTTTGTTTAAACGATGATTTTAACATCAAGTTTGCTTAACCACAACTAAGTTTTGAGTTTTAAAGCAAATTTGAAAAATTTACAAATTTTTCTTGAGTGTAATGGGGACATTGTAGTTTTTTTAACTTAAAAATGGGGCATGGCGCAAAAAAGGTTGGGAACCATTGGAATAGAGCCAAAAATTACCGTTATGTCGAGTAGTTAGAGTGTTAGTATTTTCCAGATAAATATTTGCCATAATATTTTCTACAAAGTTGCTGAACATATCCTAAACATCAGATGTAAATAAGACATAGTTTTATAGTCAAATTTAAGATTGCCAATTAAAAAATAAATTAACCCTTAAGGGGCAACCTTGAATTTGACTGGTTTTCGTTGTTTGTGTTAATTTTTGGGCTTTGGTGTGTTTTTTTATCGCCAGCATTTTTTTAGAATATTTCATCTTCTTTTGGTGAGTTTTTTACGATTTTTTTGAAAAAATACAGTTATGAGGGGGAGTTAGAGGATTAATATATTCCACAAAAATGTTTGCCATAATATTTTCTACAAAGTTGCATAACACACCCTACACCTCAGATGTAAAAAAAAAACTTAGTTTTATATACCGATATGCTACAAGAACAAGCCAAAGCTGGGAAACTTTACCCATCTCTAAAATAAAATTCGGATGCAATCTTTCAAAACGCCGACACACGTAGATCTTTTTTTGGACTCCTCTACCAGAATCAATCATCGGAACACCGTAATTTTGTTTGGTGTTGTACTGTGTAATTTATTAGCAGTACATTTTAATCCAGATAAATAAATGATAAACAAACCTAGTTTCAAACCTGACCTAATACTTTTTGTTAAAAAAATTCCCTATTGTAAAAACTGTAAACAATAACAAATAACTGAACAGATGTTTAACAAGTTTTAGTCATTATAATTTTATAACAGATGATAATAAGAATAAAATAATAAAACTCAGCATGTGTCAACCCAGGCAGACATTGGTGATGATACAAAAAATAATGCATTTCTATTTTTTTGAAAACAAAGTGCTTTGCCAGTGTTAAAACTAATAATCCTACAGCATTTTGCATGGAAAATAAGGTGCTTCAAGAGTCACGGAAGTAACAATCGTAAGAGTACTTTACCAGTGGATTACAAAAAATATTGTCTTACAAATATGAGGCGGATTTAGGAATCTACATAGAAATTGAGTTGAACTGTGATCAAAGTTATAATTTTAGTACTGCCTCAATACTGCACACAAAATTTTTTTTTCTATGAACGATTTTCATAGTATTTATGAACAAATTCATACAATTTATTAACTTTTTCATAATATTTATAAACTTTTTCATAGTATTTATGAAAAATGTTAAAAATTCTTAAATTTCACATATGATGATTAATTCATAAATACTATGAAAAAGTTTATAAATATTATGAAAAAGTTAATAAATTGTATGAATTTGTTCATAAATACTATGAAAATCGTTCATGGAAAAAAAATTTTTTTGTGTGTGTTAATTCCATTAAGCTGTTGTTAGAACAATACAGTTCATCTTGGTAGTGTCTCTCCTTCATATTTTTCTGCCTGGGTTCTAATTCATTCAATAAAAACTTAACGACACGATTGATCTTCTAAATAACAATATCACAACAACTACCGGTTATCAATTGTTCTAGTTTATTTTGTTTTGTTTTTTAAATTTGCATTAAGTTCTAACGATTACATTGTAATTTTAATTATACCTTATTTTGACTTACCATTGAAAATACACCCGATGCAATCCATACAATCAAAGCTAAATTAACACTACCGGTATTCATTAGGACACCTGTTGGTGATACAAAAATACCGGAACCAATAATGGAACCCACTATGACGGTACATCCATTAAGAAGACTCATTTTAGCTTTAAGTGTTACTTCACCGCCGCCATCACCACCAGCATCCCCACCACCACCACCGCCACCTTCAACTTTAGCCGCTGTATCACCATTTCCATTAACTATGGAACTTTTTCTAGAGGAATTTTTACGATTTAATGATTCAGTCTCCATGATGATAAATAATGTGATTTTTTTTTGTTTCTATAGAATGTTCAGTTTATAATCTCTCCTTAATTTTCTTGCAGTATTTTAGTTTTTTCGATTTCTCTGTATTAGATATTCTGAAAGTAAACAAAACACAAAAATTAGTTTTAAATAATGATTTTATGATGGTAAATATTTAGTATTTAATACTAACAAAATATATTTGTTTAAATAATGGTCAAGTTAATTTTTAATGAATTGTTTACATATTTCAACTGTTTATGCAAAATTTTTATACTCATCATTAAAAAAATGTGGGTGCATTAACTTTGTTTTTTTGAGTGTAGGTAAGGTAAGGGTGTAAGTGGCTGGTGACGCTTTACATCAGCACACATAGACTCTGAGGTCCTTTTTGATACCACGGGACGTTAATTGGATTCCCCTACTAGTCCCTGCCGTTAAGCCAATTTGAGCTCCTAAGATATTGAATTTGGACAACCGAAAAATCATAAAGATCATACAGCTTTCTAGATCCCAGTGAAGCAGAGACTTACCAGAAAATTCCGGGCAAAGTAGATGTGTTTTACTTTCATCAAAATGTTTGTGTGTGAAAAAAAAAATATTCCGATGTAAGATCTAGAACACCAAAAAAAATTCCGAAATTTTTATTTTCACATTTTATACGTGAATTACTTTTTTCAGAACAGCTGTGTCTTTAGAATAAATGGCTGACAAATCTAAAAAAAGATTTTGTTCAGCATTTTTTGTACCATTTTTTGAACTCCTAAATTTCCGATATGCCCGATAAGACGAGACACCTCAGCCTTAGAATTGTTTCTTTTACATATATTTTAAGTATCAGGCAAATCGCTTCATGAATGTTGGAATACTTCTACGTTAAAAATTTTTAAAAATTTTATTTCGGTGCTCAAAGTTCAAGTCTGATTTATTACGACGAAAATAAGAGGTTTTTTTTAAATAAAATTCGTCAAAAAATGTAGAAGTTACGTGCATTTGAACAAAACTGCATGAATTCAGTTTTATACAAAAAAAGTTGTATTTGTTATATTCGGCACACTCGAAATTAAAAAAGCCTTTCTTCTCATATGAAAATTAAGTTGGTTCACTTTGCGGACTATCCTTGTAAATTACACTGTGCAACAAATTTGGGGTCTCCGAGTGTATCTTGAATGGGACCAACAAAAAAAAAAAAAATTAATATATACCAATAGAAGACCAAAACCCCAAAGGGGTTTGAAAACTCAAGTTATTTTTTTATGACCCACTGAAGTTTTGAATTTTTTTCAAAGGCCTTTGGAAAAAAATTTAAAAAAAAAAGTATTAAATCCAACTCTGAAGCAAATTTTTTACTGTCCTCAGTACAATTTATTGGCGGTTCTTTTCTTAAAACATATTAACCCACTATCTTCTATTTTTAGGGGTAATTTTGGACCTTTTTATACCCTCCAACTACAGTATGGAGGTATACTCACTTTGTCATTCCGTGTGCTACGCATCGAAATATCGGTCGGGAACCGCATAAAGTATATACACTGAGGGAAAAAATCGTAATCAAATCAAAAATTTTCATACTCATTTTTAAAAACATAAAATTTTTAAAAGAAATTTTCATTATGAAGTTGAAATTTTTAAAATTTAATATGTTTCGGTCTCAATTTAAAAATTGTCCTCGTTTAAATTAAGTATTTAAGAACTCCCTATCATTTTATGATGCCACCGTGTTGAAAATCATTATTTTGATTATAAACATATTAAAACTGAGTTTTAAACAACTTTAACAATGACGCTTCAAAAATATTTTAATTATATTAAAAAAGTATCGAGGTGCAACATTAGTAAAAACAAAAGAAAAACTTAAAAAACAATAAAAAAAGTAATTTAAATAAAACCATTAACAAAATCTGTGTGAAGTGAAGTTTAAAAACGGTGAAAAGAAAAGTTTAAAAACAGTGTAAAGAAAATAAAAAAAAAAAAAATTTTAAAGTGAAAATTTATATGAAATTCCAGAGTCCAGGAGGGGATCAACAGCATTAAATGACCTCCAGGAATATGTACTTTAATATATTTGATTTATTTTTCTATACCGTCGCTGCTCCTACAAAATTACCTGTGTGCGTTTAAATTTTTTTTAAAGGGCCTTAAGATAAGCTTAATTGTGAACTTTTGGGAGATTTTTATAAGTCACCTTAATGGAAACAGGACATTGTAATATTATTAAAATACTTATAAAATATGTACTACTTTAAATCACCATGAAAGGACAAAATTAAGCACACAGAAAACAAATTTGCTAATTTCCAACTGAAATTCAGTTGTTGCAACAAAAAATCGGTGGATGCATTTGAATTAATGTTAAATCAACTAAATATCGGTAGTTACAACAGAATTTTGTCATTACAACTGCCTTTTAATTGAAGCAACTATAAAATTCGTTAGACACATCAAAATGTAGTTGCAGCAACCGAATTTTGAGTTAATACAACTGAAAAATTCAGTTGGAAATTTATTTTTCTCTGTGAGCAGATTTGTAGGGGCATCTTAATTTTTTTTTGAAAATCACACAAGTGTTTTTTTTTCGGGGTAGCGACGAAATATTATTATTCCTATACAAAGTAAAAATGTACCATTTTAATTATTCTGTAGTAAAATAAAAAAATATACATACATATAAAAAATATTATTTGTTTTATTTCAAAAGAAAATTTTAGGAGATAAGTATAAAGAAAATTATATATTTATAATGGCCAATCTTAAATTGAACATGACTATCATTTTAATTTGATTATGGCCACCGTTGATTTAAGCATAAAACATTTTCAAATCACAGTTCTTTCATTTCATTTTTAAAATGTTGTTTGTTACTCAAGTCATATTAAAAGTGTCCATGAATATTTTCAAATTGAGAAAAAACAAAGTTTGTTGACTTTTGTCACTGTTTTATTTTCAATATGAGATTGTTTTTGCTTGATTTGAGAATTTTTTTTTCTTAGTGTATGGGGCATTCTATGTCAAATCAGACACTTTGAAAGCTTTTTTTTAGATTTTCCCAATTTGTTTACAGTTTTTAGTACCCTTCGAAAACTCCTTCGTGGTAAGTTTTCAAATTTTTTTGATGACCCGTTCAAAAGATATCGAATTTTTAAAAATTGGTAGTTTGTTCCTTTACTCAAACTTCTTTTACTCATAACTTCTTCAATAATGGTCCAAATTTCAATTTTTTTTCTTTAAATATTTTGTTTTTTTGCGTACTTTTTAAAGAAAATCGAAAAAAAATTCTTAAAAGCGCTTTAGTATGCGATTTTTAAGTTTTAAAATTTAAATTTCATTTTTGAAAATGTTTGTACTTTTCGATTTTTTTGAAATTTTTTTTGTATAAAACTTCTATCGATTCTACAAATTTTTTGCCCAGGAGGATCGTGGGATAACAATTATTTCTATTTTTTAAAATTAAAAAAAAAAAATTATTGTAATTTTCCAATCTTAAAATCATTTCTACTGCTCCAATGGTGCGTCATAGAGGGGTCATTTATAAGACCGACCTCCATTAATTTTTACGTCTTAACATTTCTTTGGAACAAACTAATACCCTATCTCCAATTTCAAAGGGGGCTCCCACACAAAACAACATTTTTTAAAATTTGCTCCAACCGCTCTAACTGCCCTAATAGTGTCCTTAGAGCAACAAAATGTATGACCAACCCACAAAGCTTTTTTAGTCCGACCATTTTCTCTGAACACACCTACCCTCTATCTTTAACTGTTAAGGCGGTTTCCATACAATTTTTTTTTATTTTTTGTAAATTTGTTTTATTTAATCAGCTTCTACCGGTCCAATGGTGAGTCCAAAAGGGGTCATTAGCGAGACCGACCCCCATTTATTTTTACCCTACAACATTTTTTTAAAACATACCTACGCCCTATCTTCACTCCCTTAGTAGGCTCCTGTACAAATAACAGTTGCAGCAAATTTTATAAAAATTTAATTTTGAATGGAAGCCTACTTAGGGACTGGAGATAGGGCGTAGGTATGTTTTAAAAAAAATGCTGTAGGGTAAAAATAAATGGGGGTCGGTCTCACTAATGACCCCTCTCGGACGCACCATTGGACCGGTAGAAGCTGATTAAATAAAACAAATTTACAAAAAATAAAAAAAATTGTGTGGGGACCGCCTTAACAAGTGAACATAGAGGGTAGGTGTGTTCAGAGAAAATGTTTGGACTACATATACATATAAATATTGTGGGTCGGTCATACATTTTGTTGCTCTAAGGGCACTATTAGGGCAGTTAGAGCGGTTGGAGCAAATTTTTAAAAAATGTCGTTTTGTGTGGGATCCCCCTTAGAAATTGGAGATAGGGTATTTGTTTGTTCCAAAGAAATGTTAATACGTAAAAATTAATGGGGGTCGCTCTTATAAATGACCCCTCTATGACGCACCATTGGAGTAGTAGACATGATTTTAAGATTGGAAAATTACAATAAATTTTTTTCAAAAAATTTAAAAAATAGTAATAATCGTTATCTTGTGCAAAAAATTTGTAGAATCGATAGAAGTTTTACACAAAAAAATTTCAAAAAAATCGAAGAGTACAAACATTTTTAAAAATGAGATTTAAATTTTAAAACTTACAAATCGCATACTAGAGCGCTTTTAAGAATTTTTTGGGATTTTTTTTAGCAGTACGTAAAAAACAAAAATTTTGAAAAAAATTTAAATTTGGACCATTACTGAAGAAGTTATGAATAAAAGAAGTTTGAGTAAAGGAACAAACTACCAACTTTTAAAAATTCGATATCTTTTGAACGGGTCATCAAAAAAATTTGAAAATTTACCACGAAGGAGTTTTCGAAGGGTACTAAAAACTGTAAACAAATTGGGAAAATCTAAAAAAAAAAAGTTTTCAAAGTGTCCGATTTGACATGGAATGCCCCATATATATTTTAAGTTTCTGGAAAATCGGTTCATAAGGGTGGGAATACTTCCCTTGTTAGTAAAATTTACAAAGAAATTAGGTGGGTTCACTTTGCGGACTTTCCTTGTCAATTACACTGTGCAACAAATTTGGGGTCTTCGAGTGTGTCTTGAATAGGACAAAAAAAATGAAAGTATACCAATAGAAGATCAAAAACCCCGAAAAATTTAAAAACTTTGCTCGAGTTCATTTTTTTATGACCCACTGAAGTTTCGAATTTTTTTTAAAGGCGTTTGGTTATGAAATCTAACTCTGAAGCAAATAATGGTTACAATTGACTTCGTTAAAATATAATGGCGGTCCTTTTCTAAGAACATATTAGCCCTCTATCTCCCATTTTTAGGGTCATTTTGGGCCTTTTTCCAACTGCAGTATGGGTGTATACTCACTTTGTTATTCCGTGTATAACGCATCGAAATATCGGTCGTGGACCCCATAAAGTATATATTTTATTGATCAGTGATCGATTCTAAGACATTCTAGCTATGTCCGTCCGTCTGTCTGTCTGTCCGTCCGTCTGTAGTTAACACGATGCAGTCCAAATTAAAAAAGCGACGGACGGACATCGCTAGAATGTCTTAGAATCGATCACTGATCATAAATATATATACTTTATGGGGTCCTAGACCGATATTTTGATGCGTTACACACGGAATGACAAAGTGAGTATACCCCCATACTGTAGTTGGAGGGTATAAAAAAACCGCCATCAAAATTCAGGCCTCATTTTAACAATTATTACTTCAAAATTAAATTTAATAATAATAAATATAATTTAAATAAAAATTGCACAGTGTTACAGCAAATCGCGGCGGAATCGAATTCAGGATCTTAAAATACTTAAAATAAGGATTTGTGGCTCTAGTTTCTGGGTCAGAACCCCTGTTTTTGTATTGCTGTGTAATTCATCTACATAGCACTTTTTTGTTTTTTAATAAATCAATATTTCTTTCAGTGTGTGTTTTGTTGGTTAATTGTCAATTAATGTTTAATTCAAATTAAATTCTAATCTAAGTCAAGCTTTAATGATTTCAATGATTTCAATTTGTTTAATTTTTTTTTATTATCATAATTTATATGTATTACTACTATCTTATGCATTTTCTTGCAATACCTACTACATATTTTAATTTCATTTTTATCAATTACATTCTGAAATGATTTATGTTAATGATTTGGTCTACTCATTCCACGTTTTTTTCGGATTCGTGATTTTTGTTTTCGACACTGTCATTGACGTTAAAAAATTATTTGTTTTTTGTTGTTGTTTTTAACTGCAATATTTGAACTTGTTGATAAACATTTTGACAATGCCAAAATTGTAATACTCAGCGATAGTACCAGTGACATCTTTTAAAATTGGCACCATTGTCTTCTGACGCTCAAACGTCTGGTTA
Organism: Pegoplata infirma; assembly: GCA_963921195.1. Lineage (NCBI taxonomy): Eukaryota > Metazoa > Arthropoda > Insecta > Diptera > Anthomyiidae > Pegoplata > Pegoplata infirma. Next base: position 258,439,512 of record OY992536.1, on the reverse strand, counting down.
ATACGTTATCAGGGAATATTTATGAAAAATAAAGAGTAAAGACCAAAATATATTTCCTATTTTGTAAATTTAATCGTTAAAGTCATTGACTGATAAAATGAATACTAAAGATGCTTAATAAAATTTCGGTGATTCATAAATATAACACCATTTACATATTTTATTTTAATTTTTTTGGTAATTGTGATTTAATAATGAATCTTTAATGGTTTCTGTCAAAAATATTTTTTGGGTCCTATAGACAGAAAAAAAACTGTTGTGACTGAAAGTTTGATCGAATAAAAAAAAATATTGGCCAATTATTGTTGTAATTGGTTCAATTAAAAAATTAATCAATATTAAAACTTTAAAAATGCAAATACACACACTCAAAAGAAAAACTGTGTCAAAAAATCTGTAAAACGACTTTCAATTTGATTTAGCAAAGTTTCAAAATCTAAATTTTTTTTTTGTTTTTTATGCAATCAAAAGGATAATTTGTAACATATTTGTGATAATATTATTAGCAGATTATTTTGTAAGTTTTTTTTTAAGTATTAATTTTTTAAGTTTTTTATACAATTAAAACGATTGAGACTAATAATTGACAATCCTTAAAAAATCAGTAGATTATATTGCTAGAAACATTTTTTTGATATTTTTTTTAAGTTTTAATTAAACAAGTAAAAAAGTTAAATTCGGCCTTTCCGAATGTAGTGATACCCTCCACATTTTCTAAAAGATTATTGCAAAAAACTTTATTTAAAAAGAAATTACTTTTGGATTTTTTTTTTTTTTTTTAAAAAAAAATTTCCGCAAAAAAAGAAAATCCCCGATTTTTCCTTTTTTTTTGTCAAAAAATATGTTTGCACTTGTTTAAATACCATTTGGTGTTCAATTATGTTCACATATGTCAACCAGCAGCCGAATTAAAGCATTTTGTATTTTTAGGTTATGTTGAATGTACTAAAATTTTTGAGGTGTCCTTACATTTTCGTTCATAACTTTTGAACCGCTGAACTGATATCGCTCAAATGCAATACCAGACTTCTTGGGAGAACTTTCAATAAATATGTTAAGTTTCAGTCATCTCCGTGTAATATTTTGGCCGTGATCACCATTTCCACAGACGGACAGACGGACATCGCTAGAATGTCTTAAAATCGAATATATGAATGAAAATCGAATATATACTTTATGGGGTCCCATACCGATATTTCGATGAGTTACAAGCGGAATGACAAACTTATATACACCCTCTATCACTAGAGTGGAGGGTATAAAAAAAACTATTAAAGTTTTCATGAAAACATATTTTCTAAAAACAAAAATTTTTCTAGAAAATGTCTTAACAGATTTCTCTGCTGTTTTGACAAATTTCTCTGCTGATTTCACTTAGATAATCATGGCAGATTTTCAGCAAACCGTGTCTGCTAAAATCAGCAGATTTCTCATATGGCTCAAAATGGGTGTATTTTTTCTGCTGATTGGACAGAGAATTAATTTTTATTGTAGTGGCATTTTTTCTTCAACTTTTGATTTCGGGCAAATTTTTATTCTACTAAGACTTTAAATTATGTGGTACCAATTTGAGTCCAATGGGATTAAATAAACTCGGGTTGCACGGCCATCAAAGTTTTGAATTTTTGAAAATTTAAAAAAAAATTTTAGAATATGTATATTAGAGTTAATTTTGAAAATTTGATCTGCGGATATCATCATTTTTTTGAAGGATTTAGGGGAACTAAAAAGAATGGCGGTATTTTTTTGGAAAAAAATTAGCTCCTTGGGGTGGTTCAACGCATCTGAAAACGCGAATTTTGAGCTGATTTTTCAGCAGAGCTAAAACGGCTGAATATATCGCAAATCTGATTTCATCAGTCGATTCTACAGCAAAAAATAATACAATGGTCATTTTTCGAACTCTTAAAAAAAGTTCCAAAAACCCACCACAGAGGGCGGAAATATAAGGTTTTTCCATTTTCTTTTTAAATTAATTTTTTAAATAAGCACAATTAAAGGGCATTTTCAGCTTGACAAAATGGTACTTAATTTTCTGTTCTATCGCAACCCGTTAAAAAGTTATCAATTTTCAAAAATGCACAAAAACACGTTTTTTGAGAACTTTGACCTCAATTTTCTCGAAAACATGACGTGATAGAAAAATTTGAAATCTAGATTCAGAATCAGCATCGAAATGTTAATCGAAAACGAGTTTTATGATCCTAGAATATCGTCCTAAAATATCACAAAAAAATGCTCTTAATAATGCACAAAAAATGCGTTTTTTGTGAACTTTGACCTCAATTATCTCAAAAACCTGACGTTACGGAACATTTTGGAAACCTGATTTGGAATCAGCATTGAGATGAAAATCGAAAACGAGACCACGGACCGCGGACCCATCCAAAAAATTTTCAAATTTCGGTCAGTGTTTTATAATTTTGCCATTAGAAAAAAAAACTTTGAAGCCTTATAACTTTTTAATGGGTTGTGATAGAAAGGTGCTTTTGGTACCAAATTTCTTAGCAAAATCTGCCTCTTCATCGTGCATGATTAAAAAAATAATTTAAATTTTTTTTTAAAAAAATCGATTTTTACGCCCCCTGTTGTGGGTTATTGGAACTTTTTTTAAGAGTTCAAAAAACTGTTATTATTTTAATTTTTGGTGTAGAATCGACTGGTGCAATCAGATTTGCAATATATTTAGCCGTTTTTTCTCTGCAAGAAAATCAGCTCAAAATCCGCGTTTTCAGATGCTGTGAACCACCCCAAGGAGTGAAAATTTTTCCAAAAAAATACCGGCATTCTTTTTAGCTCCCCTAAATCCTTTAAAAAAATGATGATATCCGATAAACAGATGAAGTGACATAGTCACGAAACGAACTCTAATGTATATGTCTTGCGTTACATCAAATTTATTAATTTCGACGCGCTAAACACAAATATAAAAAAAAAACTTTTAAAATCGGTTGAACGGTTTTCGAGATATCGCTGTTTAAAAGTTGCTAAAAATGCCGGTTATTTTCTACGTTCAAGAAATTTAAAAAAAGTCTCAAAGTTTATTTCCCTTGACCAGTTCATAGAGCGTGAAATGAAATTTGCAATGATTTCAGCCATTTTTGTTCCGCAGAAAAATGGGATCAAAAACCGGGGTTTTAACCGCGTATAGGATATTTGAAAGAATATTTCATATCAGTTTTTGATTTCTGAGCCAAGATTGCTAATTAATTTTGTAATTTTATTATTAATTCCGAATTCCTTTTTAACTCGGAAACGACAAAAGAAAGTGTGTCTTTAATGTGCGCTTATACACTCAAAAAAAAAAAACCTTGTCAAATTACTAGAAAGAGTCTTGTAATTTTTAACAAATAAATTTCGATCAAAATTTAATTTTTTTTTGTAATTTTACAGGGTCTCTTGTAATTTTACAGGGTTTCTTGTAATTTTACAAATTTTGCAAAACTTTTTACAAAAAAAATCTTGCAAATTACGAACTTTTTTTGTAATTTTACAAGGTTTTTTTTGAGTGTACTCGTAGACTATTTTCAGCAAAATCTTTATAAGAACGAGAGAGTTGTAAAAATTATTTAAACTGTATTCCGACAAAAACTCACACCGTTACTGCTTTAATGTGCTTAAAGCTTAATTCTGTTTAGTACGTTGTTGATATACGTTTGAAAATTGGCATCATATCATGACAATTAACACCCTATGGACATGAGAGACATTTAAATTAAATTACCAGCAATTTAATTTAATACAATCACAAATTGATTGATTAATTTATATGTGTGAATTCAAAGAAGAAAATAAATGTATGATTTTATTTTTTAATGGACAATTAAAACAACAGCACATGAAACATAATTCAATCATAAAATTTATAAAATCTTAAAGATTTAAGGGTCTATTACAGAATGCAGCCGTAACTTATTTTTTTACCCTCCAACCACAGTATGGGGGTATACTCACTTTGTCATTCCGTGTGTAACGCATCGAAATATAGGTCTAGGACAATATAAGGGGTATATATTATTGACCAGTGGTCGATTCTAAGATATTCTAGCGATATCCTTCCGTCGGCCCGTCTGTGGAAGACACGAATATAGTCAAAAGTAAATGAGCTAGACTCTTGAGGCTTGGCAAAAAAATGTCTTATGGTCTTGGGCTGGTTAAGTTCGTAAATGGACAAAATTGGATCAGGGAGAAAAAAGTTCCCCCTTAAGAAACTAGACCGACAAAAAAAAACTTAATTTTCCACAGATTTTTTTTTTTAATTTGCTAAACAGGGGAAAAACTTTTCCCCTTTAAAAACTAAACTAACCAAAGAAAACGTAATTTTTTACTGGTCTTTCTTTGTGCTCGTTTGTTAGACTAGTAAAAAATTTTATGCCAGAAGAAGTTAAAAGTCCTAAAGATGGAACCAGGGGACAAAAAATGTCATTTGTTTAAGTCCCCTTTTGTGGGCGTGAATAAACTAAATAATTTAAATAAAACTGTACAACTATAGGGCAAAATGCATAATAAATGAATTAGTAAACATTTGCTCGATGGGAAATTTGTACCCCCTGTGCCAAACAAAAAGACTCCCCTGATTTTTATACCCTCCAACCACAGCATGGGGGTTTACTCAAACATTTGCTCGATGGGAAATTTGTACCCCCTCTGCCAAACAAACAGACTCCCCTGATTTTTATACCCTCCAACCACAGCATGGGGGTTTACTCACTTTGTCATTCCGTTTTTAACGCATACAAATATTGGTCGAGGACCCCATAAAGTATATTATATAATATTGATCTATGATCGATTCAAAGTCATTCTATGAATGTCCATCCGTCAGTACAAAACACGATTTAGTACAAAATAAATGAGCTAGGCTCCTAACAATTGGCACGAATGTTTCTCATGGTCATAGGCCGGTTAAGTACGGAAATGCTCAAAATCGGATCAGGGGCAAAAAAGTTTCCCCTTAAACAACTAAACCAACCTTTAAAAGAACGCTATTTTTATACCCTACATTACTCTGTGGTACACTGCATATAGAGTTTGTGCTGATGTTTGTAACTATCCGAAATATTGGTCTTAGATGCACCTTCAAGTATAGCGATCGACTCAGAATTACTTTATGAGACGATTTATCGCCTAGCCCCCATACAAAGGTCCCCTTTATTTAACACAAATGACTCTTATAGGTATCCTTTCAAAACTTGGTAGGTAAACATATTTTGTATTCACAAATCATCGTTCAAAATTTTTAAGGAATCGAACCAGTTATTCTTGTATTCCCCATACAAACCACCCTCCCGATATTCACATAAATCTCTCAAAATTCATGAAAATTTGAAATATTTTATCAAAATTTTGTTTATAGTTGTTAAACGTGTGCTTTGGTGGTCTTATCAATTCTGAATATAATTGGACCATTTTTGGACTTATTAGTAGACCCATGTAAAAATTTCACCCGATATTCAGTAAAATCGGTGTATTGGCAACAAAAATAAGCAAAATCCAACCAAATTTTGTTTTTGTATGTTTTAATACTAATTAAAGATCTAACGAAATATAGATCTAATCGGTCCATGTTTGGACTTGGGACCCATTTTTCGGAAAACACTGGTGTAGGGTATCATATGGCCGGTCTTGACCGACTATAATTTTCTTACTTGCTTACAGTTTTTTTTTTCATTTTTGTTAAACAAGTGAAACCTTTTTATGTAGGAAAATGTTCAAAGTCCTGCACTTTGACCCAGGGGGGCTAGAAAGTTTTTTATTTTTTTTGGCCCGCCCCACCTGCAGCTGTGAACGACGGCAGTCTGTCTAAACAGTTTTAAGAAATTATATGCTATGTTTTGATAGACTGCTGCCATTCATTGGAACATTGCTTCATAGTGTTTCTGGATTAACGTAGTAATAAAAATACTTTACGTAGTAAAAATCCGGAAATTGTTATAGTATTAGTACATTCACTTTTTAATAATATTAAAAATTAAAAATTTTTAAAAATAACAATTAAAATTTTATAAACAAATAAGAAGTGATTGAACCCAAAACTGATGATTAATATAAAAAAAATTTACAATATCGATGGTGAAGACAACAAAAAATAAAATTCGGTAGAATTTTATAAAAAAACAATTTTAATTAATAAATATTGTATTACACTAAAGCATATATTAAGTTGATATGTACACTAAAAAAAATTAGTAGGTAGAATTAAATGAAATTAAAAATTAAAAAACTTAAATGTTAATTATTTTGGTGTCAGCTGCATCTCTAGTAAAGGAAAATATTTTTTATCTAAAATTTTTTTTTGTTAAAATAAAATAATTTTTAAGGTTATGCGAAATATACCAAAAGTAGTTCTTTTGGATGATATATGGAAAACTCTTAAAAACGTCCCAATTTTCCCCCAATCTTGACTTCCGAAATGGCACCAAAAAAAAGTTAGCTTCTTAAATATCGATCCCCTATAGCATATGCAAATTGCAAAACAATAATTTTTCTGAGTGTATTTATATGTATTAAATATCTACTTTTTTAATTAATATTCCTAACAAGTGTTTTTATTACTTTAACTGGCTGTACCTTTTTAACATTTTGTTTAAATTAACATAAAATTAATTTCAATATTTTTGTATACATAATTTGCTGGTAGGTGTTTTTTTTATAACTGTAGCCTTATCCTCTTTGATTTTAGAATGTTTTTTTTTTACCACCTGAGAAGAGGTTAATAAACCAACAATTTGTATTTTTTTTTTACATAAAAAAATTAATAAATATTTTACATAAAAAACTGTGTTAATTTAACAAATGATTAACCAAGCCTGACATGACAAGATTTTCTTAAAGAAAAAAAGGCTTAAAACAAATTAGAATTACTTTTAAACAAAAAACAAGTGAAATTTATGATTTATTATTATTATTTTTATTTTTAATTTTAATGTTTCATTTTACCAAGATTTACTATACAGTAGCTTAAAAAATATGTCGTAAATGAGCCCTACAAGTATTTAGAGCTAACTAAATATTTCGGTTACAACAACTATACTTTTCGGTTGTAACAACGCAAATTTAGTTAAGACAATAGCAATTTCATTGTAAGGGCAGCGTTTCTGTAACCCCAATAAAAATAAAAACTTTTCTGGGTACACTTAAAAAGTTATTGCCGTTACTACATTACGGTCATTTGTGTAGTAAGTTGTAGTTGTTGTTTTCAACTACAATTTCAGTTGTTTTTGTTTGAGAAATCTCAAACAACTGTTTTTTGTAGTCGTTTTAAAAACCAAAATAATAAAAAAAATACTACATTATAGTAACAGTTGTTTTAAGTAGTTGTTTTTAGTCAATAAAACTTATAATTTTCTAGAAATTTTTAGAAAAACGGATGTGCAGGAATTATTTCCAAATAATTTTAATCGTTTTTGACGTTTAGAAGTTTTTTTTTTAATAAAAAAATTCAGACAATTTGAGTTACAGTAAAAGCAACTGTAATTTGAAGTAGTTTTAACAGTTTTTTTGTTGTTAATCTATAGTAAAAAAAAACAAAAATTTTTGGTTGATTTTTCCGTAAAATTTAGTGGACGCCTAAAAAGTAACAAATGTAGTAGTTCTAACTGTCTTTTGTAGTGGACTCTACCGTCATAATTTTTTGAGCGTAGTAAACCCCTACGCCTACGCCCTTCCAAAACTTATAACACTATGCAACAAATAAAGACTTTTTGGAAAACACAAGAACTTGACTATATAGGTTCGATTCTACCAAAAGGTAGTATATCCCTATACTCGTATTGTCCAGTTTAGTTTATGGGCCTCCAAAGATTCAGAAAAGCAGTGGGGCCCTCAAAATATGGTGTCATCAGTTTTTGCCCAACAGCTTTATCAGAGTTGGTGCTATCGTTTAAGTATATTTGCCAAAAATATGACTAATAGTAGGTTAAACAAATTCTTTCAACATTTTATGATAAAAAATAGTTTTTTCCTGGACTTTTTTTGAAAAAATATAGGAAAAAAATATCGTTTTTTAACTTTTGTCAGCATAACTTACAGGGACTGTTGATTTTCCCCTAACAATATTTTGCAAAATTGTAGCCAGGTCAGTTGAACAACTCTCATGAACATACTAAAACAATGTGAACGTGTTTAGGCATCCCAATTAGCTGATGAAGACCACTCCATACCTTAAAATTGGCCGATTTTGATTAAAAAAATCAACAAAAAAAACCCACAACCGCCCCAATATCACCCCTGGAGGGATAAAATGCAAAACCGACCCCCATTAGTTATCCCCCCACTTTGCATTTTTTGAAAACATACCTAAGCACTTTCTCCACTCCTTAAGTGGGGGGGGGGGCTCCCATACAAAGATTACATTTTTATAAAACTGCGCCTACAGCTTTAACTGCCTCAAAAGTGCCCCTAGAGGAGTCAAATTTATGATCGACCCTTAATATTTTGTCCATCCCAAAATTTTCTCAGAACATACCAATCGTCACCTAAAATGCAAAAGGCCCTAACTAACAATTAATTCATTTTACAGGAGAAGCAAAAAACAGTATTGAGTGATATTTAAAATTTGTTAATAACTTTGTTGTTATATCCTACACCACTATGTGGTACAGGGTATATTGAGTTTGTGCTGATGTTTGTAACCTTCAAGTATACCGATCGACTCAGAATTACTTTTTGAGTCGATTTAGCGATGTCCGTCCGTCCGTCCGTTTGTCCATCTATCGGTTTAAGCACGATACAGGTCGCAATTTTCAATTAATTGACTTGATATTTGAAACTTAAGCATCTTTTGGCCCAAGGACGAAGCCTATTGAAATTGGAGAACATCGGTCCATGTTAAGATCTAGCCCCCATACAAACGCCCCCTTTGGATTCGGCTTTATTCGGCTTTTTTAGGTAATTAACTTTTGTTTGCATGAATCATCATTCCAAATTTCAAAGGAATCGCATCTGTCCTTCTGGTAGTCCCCATACAAGCCACCCTCCCGATATTCACATAATTCCCACATAATTCCCTCAAAATTTATAAAAATGAAAATGTTTGATAAAAATTTTATTTTTAGGTGTTAAACGTGTACTTTAGTTACCTTATCAAATCGGAATATAATTGGACCATTTTTGGACTAAGTCCACTATAAAAATTTCGACGGATATTCAGTTAAATCGGTATAATGACAAAAAAAAAACAATTTCACTAAAATTTGATCAGTGTGTGTTTCTACACTAAATAAAGATCTAACAAAAGACAGATCCAATCGGTCCATGTTTGAACTTGGGACCCATTTTCTGGAAAACACTGGTGTAGGGTATCATATGGTCGGGCTTGACCGACTGTAACTTTCTTACTTGTTTTTTAATACAAACGTTTTCTCAGAACAAATCTATCTTAACCCTTAAGGTGGTCCCCTTGAAAATTTTTTAATTTTTTATACCCTCCACTCTAGTGATAGAGGGTATATATAAGTTTGTCATTCCGTTTGTAACACCTCGAAATATTGGTCTAGGACCCCATAAAGTATATATATTTATGATCCTCGATCGATTTTAAGTCGATCTAGCGATGTCCGTCCGTCCGTCCGTCTGTCTGTCTGTCTGTCTGTCTGTCTGTCCGTAGAAAACACGCTAACTTTTGAAGGACTTTACAGAGGCTACTGAAGTTTAGCATATATGTTTATCATTTATCTGGTCAGGTTGGTATTGCAATCCAGCCAAATCGGTCCAGTGGTTCAAAAGTTATGAGCAAAAGAGTAAATTTCGGCAAGGGTGTTTCGCGAATTTACGAGATAAAAAACACGATAACTTTCGAAAGACAATAATGAGACTACTGAAGCTTGGCATGTATCTTTGCCGTTCCTCGGGTCTGTTTGGTTTTAAATTTCAGCTCAATCGGTCCAGTGGTTCAAAAGTTATAAGCAAAACCCCGAATTTCAAATTACTTTCATCTAAAATGCCACGTGTTTTAACAAGTTTTAAAAGCATTGGTGGTAACTAAACAATGCTTTTCAAACTTGTTTAAATTTTAAGCAATGCTTTTTAAACTTGTTTAGTTTTAAAAGCATTGGTAACTTAAAAACCACACTCGAAAAAAATTTTACACTCAAAAAAAATTTTACACTCAAAAAAAAATTTTACACTCAAAAAAAATGTACACAAAAAAAATTTATTTTTTTTTACAAAAATTACAATATTTTGTGTACATACGTACGTGCATTCACTCAGAAATATTTTTACAGTAAAAAAAACATTACACTCGAAAAAAATTTTACACTCAAAAAAAAAAATAGTAATTTTTCTTTTTTTTTAAAAAAAAATTACAAAAAAAGAGTTTTTTACTCAAAATAAAATATTTCTAATCAAAATTGTTAATTTTTTCACGTTAAAAAATGTACTACCCTTTAAAAAATGCATTGTGGAGGGTATTCATAGATTCGGCAAAGTCGAATTTTACTTTTCTACTTGTTATAAATTAGTTTTATTTAATTAGCTCCTACCGGTCCAATGGCGCGTTCTAGAGAGGCCATTAGTGAGACCGACCCCTATTTATTTTTACCCTTCAATATATTTTATAAACAATTCTACCCCTATCTCCAACCTTATGGCCATATGCTAGTGGGCAAAATCGAACCAGGGGAAGTTCCCCCTTATATAACTAAAACAACTCCAAAAAACAATTTTTATCACCTCACCTCTACACTCAAAAAAATAAATCTGTAAAGTTAACAAATTTTATTTTGTTAACTCGAGTTTACTGGATTTTTAGCAAATTTTTAGTTAAAATCAGCGTTTTAACTACTTTTTTTAGTTAAGTTCAATTTACGAAAATACTAGTTTTGAACAAATTTTGAATTAATTTTTTTTGTTGACTTTAAAACTGGGTTAACGAATTTTTACTAATTAATTTGCTGATTTCTCGTAACATATTTGTTAATTAAAAAAATGTTAGAAAATTCTTGGGTAACCTCCTATGCAAATCTCATAAGTTCTACTTAAGCTGAACTTAAAGCTGTAAAAAAAAAGAAAAAAATAAGTGAAGTGTTAGTGTTTAAAACCAATATTTAACAAACTTACAATTTTTTACAAAAAAGTAACAAAAAGTTTAGCTGAATTCAACAATTTTTCTTTTTAATATGTACATAAAAATTTTACGAAATTTTCAGCTGAATTTTTAGTTAAAGTTACGTTTTTTTTGCTACATTCATTCTATGAAAAGTTAGCTAAACGTTTTTAGTTAAATTAACTTGAAATTTAGTAGGTTCAAAATCAGGTGCTTTTTTAGTTAAACTAAATTTTTTGCTAACTTTACAGTTTTTTTTTTGAGTGTAGTGATAGAGGGTATATATAAGTTTGTCATTCCGTTTTTAACACCTCGAAATATTGGTCTAGGACCCCATAAAGTATGTCTGTCAGTCTGTCAGTCTGTCTGTATGTTGAAAGCACGCTAACTTTTGAAAGGCTTTACGTAAGCTCCTGAAGTTTGGCTTATATGTTGGACATTTACCTGGTCAGGTTGTTATTGCAATCCAACGAAATCGATCCAGTGGTTCAAAAGTTATGAGCAAACGACTGAATTTCGGCAAGGGTTTTTCGTGAATTTATGAGATAAAAAACACGATAGCTTTCGAAACGCAATTCTGAGGATTTTGAAGCTTCGCATATATATTTGTCGTTTCCCTGGCCTGGTTCGTATCGAATTTCAGCCAAATCGGTTAAGTGGTTCAAAAGTTATTATCATAACCGTGAATTTCAGATTAGCTTCACCTTAAATTCACGTTTTTAAAACATTGGTAAGTCACAAAAATATTTTACAACGTATTTTTGTCACTCAAAGATATTTTTGCACTAAAAAAAAATACAATAGAAAAAAATTTTACACTCAAAAAAAATTTTACACTCACAAAAAATTTAGTAAATTATTTTTATTTTTTTTTTAAAGTTTTTTTACACAAAATAAAATATTTCTAATCAAAAATGTTTTTTTTTTCACGTTAGGAAATTTACTATCACTTAAAAAGGGCATAGTGGAGGGTATTCATAGATTCGGCCAAGTCGAATTTAACTTTTTTACTTATTTTTAACTTGTTTTTATATTTTTGTTAAACAAATAAACAATTTTATGTCAAAAGATGTTCTAGATCCTACACTTGGGCCCAGGGGATTACAAATTCCAATTTTTCGACCCCTCCCCTTTTGTAGGAATGGATAAAAAGTTAATAAATTGGAAGCCCCCCCCCTCAAAAAAGCCACCTGATTTTCAGGGGCTTTTATTTCTTAAATGTTTTTACATGTTGAAGAGTATCAAAGATATATCGCCAGATCCGAATTTAAAACTCGTTTTTGCTAATTTTGATTTTGAACGTAAGCACCATTATTGATTCAAAATAAAAGTTTTTAACTTTATTCTTAAAATTAATTTTATGAATATACGTCATAATCACATTAACACTCTTATTAGTTAGAATTTTACAATATTATTTTATGGGGGAATTACATTTTCCTTAACTGATTTACATAAAAATTTATTACCAGTAACATTCATTACAAAAAATAAAAAAATAATCAGTGCGTATAAAAATAATCAGATTAATTTATTTCATACGATTAAAATTTAATTCTAAAAAAATATATTAGATATTTACACCTAATTACAGAAAATTACAACATTAACGTTAATTAACTGTTAACAAGTTTTTTTTTTTATGTTACAAGCAATTTTAACCAATTCTTTTTAAACAATTATAATAACATTTATTGATACACAAAATTACAGTCAATTTTTAGTTTGTTTTGAAAATTATGAATTAGTAAAACTTAACACTAGATGTACCGTGTAAAATGAAAATCCATTTCCCAAATAGATCTTTATTTAGTGTAGAAAACACACACAAAATAAAATTTGAGTAAAATTTGAATAAAAAATTAAGTCCCATTAAACTGAATATCGGGATACAAAGAAAATAGTCCAATTGTAATCAGACAAAATAAGGTTACACTCAGGGCCGTCTTAAGGTATGGCGGGGCCCTTAGGCCCACAAGAATTTGGGGCCCACTGGGCAGTTAAAAATCGCATGATAAGAAAAAAAGATTTTTAGTTTTTGTTTGAATAAGAAATAAAAAAATATATATTTTGTGTAGGGTTATTCTAGCTCGTGGTAATCTCTCTTTTGTATAAGAAAAAGGTTTCATAATCTGATACTTTTTCTATGCAAAAAAGAGGTCTCCGAATTTGATACTTTTTCTATGGGCAAAAGGTCTCAGAATCGGAGACTTTTTCTAAAGGTAAAAGACCCACAATCTGAGACTTTTTCTATAGGAAAAAGTTCTTGGAATCTCGGTTTCAGAATTTTTTTTTTTTTATTTTTTTTTTTATTTTAAGTCTTTATTCATTTGAAATAAATAATTCATTACAATTTTGTTGCCTCTGCGCCTTAAAGGCATTATAGAGGCGAGTTAATATCTATTCTATAGTCTTGGATTCTTAAACATTTTTACTACTGAAAAAGTCTCAGACAATGACACCTTTTTCCTATAAGTAGGAAATGACTCAGATTCTAAGACTTTTTCTACAGGAAATATGTTTCAGAATCTGAGATTTTTTTAAGGGAGAAATGTCTCAGAGTCAGAGACTTTTTCTAAGGGAAAAAGGTGTCAGAATCTAAAATTTCTTCTATAAGAAAAATGTATGAAGCTGAGAGTTTTTCTATTGAAAAAGGTCTCAGAATAAGAGACTTTTTTAAAAGAAAAAGGTCCGAAAATTGTGATTTTTTCTATAGCAAAAACGTCTTATGATCTGAAATTTTTTCTATAGGAAAAAGTATCACAACCTGGGACTTTTTTTTACGATATATGTCTGAGAGTCTTATACTTTTTCTATAGGAAAAATGTTTCAGAACCTGAGACCTTTTATAAAGGAAAATGAGTTTGGAGACTTTTTATGAGGAACGAATTTTTCTGCACCCACAAAAAATTATTGGCTAAATTTATTTCAATTAAATCTATTGATCAACAAAATTTAAATGAGTCAATTATTGTTTTGATCAACATTTTTTTTTCTTTAACTATCAAATTACATATTTTCAACATACCAGATTTTTTTTCATTTCAATTTATTTGAATACATTTATTCAAAAATATACTTTATACTCGGGTTTTACTTTTTTTATTTTTGGAAAGCAAAAAATATGAATTTCTTCATAATTTTGTCATAAGATTCAATTGTTAAATCAATCATTATTTTAATTGACTTTAAATAAAAAACTTATCAAATTTTTGATCAAAATCGAAAAAGTGTTTGGTTGAAAAAAAAAAAAAATCAATTTATCACCTACAATTTGATGATTGATATAAAAATTTTCTTCATCGGATGAGTTTCAATTAAAAAATTAATTGAATCCGCGTTTTTGTTGATTGAAATTCGTTTTCAATTCTTTCTGTGCATAATGTGCTAAAATTAGAAATTCTATTCGAAAGTGTTAAATTTACTTTTATAATTTACTTTTTTCGTGTAAGCAAATTTGGATAAATTCGGCCTTGCCGAATGTATTAATACCCTCCACATTGTAAAAAAAGTTTATTTGCAAAATAATAAAAATAAAAATCCGCGAAAAAAAATTTTTTGGTGAAAAAAAAATCGGAGAATTTTGTTTTTTTTTTGTAAAAAAATATGTTTGTACTTGTTTTAATGCCATTCGGTGATCAATTCTGTTCATATGTGTTTGACACAATTAAAGCATTTTGAATTTTTAGGCTATGTTGAACCGCTGAACCGATATCGCTCAAATGCAATACCAAACTTCTCAGGATCACTTCTAATGAATATGTTAAGTTTCAGTCATCTCCGTGCAATATTTTGGCCGTGATCACCATTTCGAGAGACAGACAGACGGACGGACAGACGGACATCGCTAGAATGTCTGAGAATCGATCGGGGATCATGAATATATATGGGGCATTCCACGTCAAATCGGACATTGTGAAATTTGTTTTTTTTTAGATTTTCCCAATTTGTTTACAGTTTTTAGTACCCTTCGAAAACTCCTTCGTGGTAAATTTTCGGAATTTTTTGATGAGCCGTTCAAAAGATATCGAATTTTTCAAAATTGGTTGTTCCTTTACTCAAACTTCTTTTACTCATAACTTCTTTTTTGAAATTTTTTTGTGTAAAACTTCTATCGATTCTTAACTCAAACTTCTTTTACTCATAACTTCTTCAATAATGGTCCAAATTTCAATTTTTTTTTTTAAATTTTGTTTTTTTGCGTACCCAAAAATATCTTAAAAGCGCTCTAGTATGCGATTTTTAAGTTTTTAAATTTAAATCTCGTTTTTGAAAATGTTAGTACTCTTCGATTTTTTTTAAAATTTTTTTGTGTAAAACTTCTATCGATTCTACAAATTTTTTGCCCAGTAGGATCATGGGATCACGATTATTACTATTTTTTAAAATTTAATTGTAATTTTCCAATCTTAAAATCATTTCTCCTGCTCCAATGGTGCTTCATAGAGGGGTCATTTCCAAGACCGATCCCCATTAATTTTTACGTCTAAACATTTCTACGTCTAAACATTTCACACAATGTCGTCTTGTGTGGGATCCCCCTTAGAAATTGGAGATAGGGTATTAGTTTGTTCCAAAGAAATGTTTAGACGTAAAAATTAATGGGGATCAGTCTTGTAAATGACCCCTCCATGACGCACCATTGGAGCAATAGAAATGATTTTAAGATTGGAACATTACATTAAAATTTTGTTCAAAAAATTTAAAAAAATTTTAATAATCGTTATCCCACGATCCTCCTGGGCAAGAAATTTGTAGAATCGATAGAAGTTTTTCACAAAAAAATTTCAAAAAAAATCGAACACTCAAAATAATCACTCTGTTAAATTACAGAGATACTCTGCTGAGCCAGCAGAAAATACCATAGATTTCCAACCAGCAAAATTTTTTGTTATTTTACGAAGAAAACTCTGTAAAATAATTTCTATAAAAAAAACTGTAAATTTACAGAATTATCTGTAAAATGTGGATAAAAAGCGACCAGAATTTTACCTTGACTTTCTTATATATTTTTTCAATGAACTTGATATGGCTTTTACACAACAGTCACAAGTTAAGTTGACAATTGGGAAATGCCATCGTGTAAATTTGCCCGCTTTAATGTTTCCAAATTGTAAATTTACCTTTTTTATTTTTGTGAAAATTACGAGTTTTTTACGAGTACCCAATTTTACAGGACATCCTCTTAAAATTAACCGGCTTTTATTGTAATTTAAGACGTTTTTTTAAGACGGGTTGAAATATTTGGAAGTTTTTTGAAGAGATTATTTGAAAACTGTATTACAGAGCAATGAGTAAAATTACAGATGAATTTTAGTATTTTGGTTACGGGAAAAAAAAACAAAGTATTTTTCTAAAATCTGTATTTTAACAAAAAACTCTGTTTATTATCTGTAAAATAGAGATTACAAAGTAAAAGTAAAATAACAGATAAAATTTTGTTTTTCGGTCACAAAAAAATACAAAGTATTTTCTTAAAATCTGTATTTTGACAGATAACTTTGTCAAATATCTGTCGAATTAAGATTACAGTCATTTTACAGAGTATTTAACAGAGTAATTATTTTGAGTGAAGAGTACAAACATGATCAAAAATGAGATTTAAATTTTAAAACTTAAAAATCGCATGCTAGAGCGCTAATAAGAATTGTACGTAAAAAACAAAAATTTTAATGAAAAAAAATTGAAATTTGGACCATTATTGAAGAAGTTATGAGTAAAAGAAGTTTGAGTAAAGGAACAAACTACCAATTTTTAAAAATTCTATACTATATTCAACAGGTCACCAAAAAAATTTGAAAATTTACCACGAAGGAGTTTTCGAAGGGTACTCAAAACTGTAAACAAATTGGGAAAATCTAAAAAAAAATTTTTTCATAGTGTCCGATTTTACATGGAATGCCCCACATACTTTATGGGGTCCCAGACCGATATTTCGATGAGTTACAAACGGAAGGACAAACTTATATATACCCTCTATCACTAGAGTGGAGAGTATAATAAGAAAATTCACACAAATTCAAAAAAGATTAAAAAATATTTGTTAAAATTGTGGAAAATTCAGAAAAATTCTGGAAATTAAAAAAAAAAAAAATAAGAAAAAATCATAATAATTAAGAAAGCTGATTTTTTTTCAAAAATTCAAAATAGTTGTTGTTAAGGGTTTTTTTATATTTTTTTTTCTAGTTTATTTTCAAAAACCTAATGGTCCGTTAAAAATTTTAAAAATTATTTCTCGGTAAATTTAGTGTTAAAATGATTTTGTATTACACTGTGGCTGTATTGTTTAATTATCTATTTTTCTATGGTAAATGTTTAAAAAAAATTTTTTTTTTGTTAACATTTACGAAGAAATATTAACAAAAAAAAAAAAAATAATAAACTACATGATCATAACGAAACAAATATCGTACAAAAAATGTGAAAGGTAATTGTGGCACGATATTTTTTGCTATATGTAAAGAAATACAATTGCCGCAAAAAATAGAATATTGAAAAATTTCAATGCTATTGAACTCTTTTCTTATTATTTTTTTTCCAATTTCATGCTTTCAATCATTGTTTAAAAAAAGGTTTTGAATTTTTAAAAGCGATATTTCAAAATTATGTCTGTTCCGCCAGTTATAAATTGACCTACAAATAAAATTTTGTGAAAAATCAATTCACTCGTTTAAAATTGTGTTTACAACATACGCTACTCTGTGATACACGGTAGTGAGAGTTGAGGAAGATGTTTGTAACAACCAGGCGCGGATCCAGGGGGGGGGGAGAATGGGATTTCTCCCCCCCCAAAATGATTTCAAAAAAAAAAAAAAGAAAGGAAAAAAGAAAGGAAAAAAGAAAGGAAAAAAAGAAAGGAAAAGAAAAGAAAAGAAAGGAAAAGAAAAGAAAAGAAAAAGGGAAAAGGGAGAGGAACAAAGATAGAAGGAAAATGACCAGGATGTAAACAAATAGAGGCTATTTGTACTGAAGTAAATTTTTTTTAAATCCTTAAAATGTTTCAGAATGAAAGAAATTGCATTTGAAAAACTTAAATGACAATAGAGTTAAATGGCAATAGAGTTAAATGGGAATAGAGTTATCATTCTCTACGAAAAAATATCTGAATATTTTATAGAAAAATGTTTCGAAATTTTAGACTTTATTTTTATTCCATTTTTGATACTTATTTGACTCTAAATGTAAATTTTTTTTATTGTAAAACTATCTTAAATTTTAGGAATAATATTAATAAAAGAAATACAATATAATATTTTTAGGAAAAATGTCTTAAAACTTTTCTATAGAAAACATCCCACAGCAACTGAGAATTTTTCCTTTGAAAGAATGTTTTAGAATATACCAAGATTTTTTCAGCAAAAAATTTCTCAGAATCGAATAACATTTCTAAAGGAAAAACGTCTTAGAGTCTGAATATGTAAATTTTTCTTTTGAAATGTGTCTAATAAAAAAATTTTTTCTATATGAAAATGTTTCAGAATCTAGATGGCATTAAACCCGTAACATTTTTCGTATTTTAAGAAAATTGATTCAAAATTTCTTCATAAAATGTTTTAAAACTGATAATTTTTTATTATCTGATAATTTTCTTTTACAATTATATTTTAGGATCTGAGAATTTTGGTATACGAAAAAGTTCTTAGAATCTGAGAATAACTTTGAAATATGAGAATTATTTCAGAGGTTTTTTATAAGAAAAATATATCAGAATTTGGATTTTTTTTTAGAAAGAATGTCTCAAAATCTCAGATTATTTCTATAGAAAATTTTAAAAATCTGAGACATTTTCTATAAGAAAGGGTTTCAGAATCTGAACAATTTTCTAAAAGGGTTATTTTTTTATATGAAAAATATTTAAGAATCTAAGAGTTTTTCTGTAGCAAAATTCTTTCAACATCTGAGATATTTTGCGAAGGGTACATGCATAAAAACCTAATACTTAATTAATTTTTATCGGAATATTAATGCTTAATGTTATTAATGTTTTCGAAAATTAAAAATTTTTATATAAAATTTTACGTGTCTATTCACAGTTGTGACTAGCTTTGACTATCATAAGCCAATTTTTATGACTGAAAAGTTAATATCAATCTTAAAATTTGCAAATGAAATTTAAATTTTTTAAATTTTTTTGTATAGAAAAATATTTGATGTTATGACTGTTCAATCATAAACATTAGCTTATGATAGTCATAGTCAGTCACAACTGTGAATAAACACGTTTGTAAGACTATCGAAATGGTCCTATTTTGAAAGTAAATACGACTGACAGGTCCCCTTGTGAAAAAAATTTTTGAGTAAAAAAAGTTACCCTAAATCCAAATGCTTTTTCTTGGTTATGAATTTGTTACGCAATATTAAAAATTAACACACTACCCCCCCCCCCCCCCTCAAAAAACCAAACTTTATTGCTTTCGGATTTTTTGGTAAAAAAAAAATCTCCCCCCCCAAATAAAATTCCTGGATCCGCGCCTGGTAACAACTCAAAAGTACGCGCTAATATAGTGTTTGTGTAAAATAGATTCAAAAGCTTATTTAAATTTAAAGCTCTTGGAACTGGAGATGGGTGCTGGTCACATGATTTGCGTGATTCATGTAAATCACGCGTGAATCACTCGTGAGTGATTAGTGAGGGAGCCATTTATTTTTTGCGTCAGTTTGATTTGACTTACTTTTTTGTATTTTTTTTTTTCATTTCTAGCAAAAAACTATTTTTTAGGAGTTTTTTTTTTGGTTAACAAATTTTATAGCGTGAGTAGATTTTTCGTGACTCCGCGTGAGCGTCATTGAATCTGGCGTGACCGTGAGTAATTTCTTTTTTACTCACGTGAATAGTAAGTGAACGTGATTAAAAACAAAGTTTGCGTGAGTGATTAGTGTGTGATTCGGTTATTGTTTGCGTGAGTGAGTGTAAGTCAAAATCCACACACGATCTCTTATTAGAACCAATTTAATCAAAAAATCCTTCATAAAATATATGGTGCAGGGCATTCGTTAGGTCTTGATATACATGAGGTAAGTCTTGACATTGTATATTAAGGATTTTTTTTTATAAACTTTTGGCCGTAGGCCTAATTACTATTTTATTTAGCATACTTCTATTGTGTTAAGAAAAACACATTATAGTACTATACGTATTATTGATTAAAATATTTACTTTGTAGATATTTTTAGAAAGTAAAAATTCTAATACAATACGAGTATGAGGACAGATTAATATCAACACTTTTACCAAAAAATGTTGACGAAATAGTTAGTCAGCAGTTAATTTTAATATGCTTCCTGCAGGGATGGGTATCAGTCCTGTAAACGGCTCTTAGCTATTTTGAAAAAGATTTTCTTTAAGAAAAGAAAAAATAAATAAACTGCTGCAAAATCTAATAATTTCTACGGCCGATATCTGAGAAAAGAATTAATGTATCTGAAAGATTCCAAATTTATTTTGAAGGGGAAGAGTACACTGAAACAAAAGAAACATTTAAAAATTTATCATGAATCTTAAAATTTAGTTAAAAAACTGAAAAAAAAGCCATTTTCAAATTCTCTGGGTCCAAATGCTGGTCTTTCAACTCCTTGTAGCATACAAATGTTGCATTTGTTAAACAAAAACACAAAAAATCATGTAAAAAATGGAATTTTTTCAGAGGTTGGTTTAGTTCTTCAAGGGGGAACTTTTTTCCCCCTGGTCCGATTTTGCTCATTTACGAACTTAACCTGCCTGGGTCATTATTAGTGAAATCAATCATGAATATTTTTGACCCCCTCCGATATTGATGAAATTTAGTTAAGTTCTTTCACTACGTAAAAAACTAACAAATGCAAAATTTTCAGCCCTCTAAGTCAACAGGGGCCGAAAATACGAAGGGTCAAAATTTCCCCCAAAATCTCCCAGTCGCGACACTTTACACCGTAAACACTTAATATCGTTGGTTCTATTATAGCTAGAAAGCCCATTTTGGGTTTGTTTTGAAGCTCATAATATGCTCTACAAGACCTACCATAACCAAAAAATTTTCGAAAAAAATAAGGGTTACCTCCCTTAATTTAAGGTCGTGATAAAGGGAGGAGAAAATGGGGAGGATGGTATCCCCCGATTTTTTTTTTACTTGATAATCTTATAGAGAAAGTCCTAAAGAATATATTCTAAAATTTCTAAGTTGGGACAACAATGGGATCACTCAAAATCAAAATTTTTCACAATTTCCCCTAAAATCTCCAAATCGCCACACTGTTGAACCTTAAAAATTTAATATCATAAGTGCTATTGTAGCTATAGAGCCCATTTTTGTTTGTTTTAAAGCTTATAGTACGCTCTACAATACCTACCTTAACCAAAAAATTTTAGAAAAAAAGGAAGGGTGCCCCCCTTATTTAAAGGTCGAGGCAAAGGGTGGAGGAAATGGGGGGAAAGTATTCCCCGTGTTTTTTTGTACTTGGAATTCTCAAAGTGCAAGTCCTAATGAACATATCCTAAAAATTTTATGTTGGGAGAACAATCAGATCGACCAAAATCAAAATTTTTCACAATTTCCCCCAAAATCTCCAAATCGCGACAATCTTGCACATTACAAATTTAATATCGTGGACTGTATTGTAGCTACAGAGTTCATTTTTGGCGTGTTTTAAAGCTCTTAATATGCCCTACAATATTACTATCTCAAAAATAAAAAAATGAGGGGTGCCTCTTGTATTAAAATATCGTGGCAAAATCCCCCAATTTTTTTTCATCTTGTTTTTTTTTTTTTTTAAAGAGTAAGTTCTAGAGAGCATATCCTGAAATTTTTATCTTGGGAGTCCAATGGGAGGCGCAAGAATGTCGCGATTTGTTGATTTTGGGGAAAAATTTTGAAAAATTTTGATTTTGGTCGACCCCATTGTTGTCCCAACATAAAAATTGTAGACTATGTTCATTAGGACTTGCACTTTGAGAATACCAAGTAAAAAAAAATCGGGGGATACTTTTTAAGGTTAAAGAGTGTTGCTATTTGGAGATTTTGGGGAAAATTGTGAAAAATTTTGATTTTGAGCGATCCCATTGTTGTCCCAACATAAAAATTTTAGGATATATTCTTTTGGACTTTCTCTAAAAGATTAGCAAGTAAAAAAAAAAATCGGAGGATACCATCCTCCCCATTTTCTACTCCGTATATCACGACCTTAAAATAAGGGAGGAAGCCCTTATTTTTTTCGAAGTTTTTTTGGTTATGGTAAGTCTTGTAGAGCATATTTTGAGCTTCAAAACAAACCAAAAATGGGCTTTCTAGCTATAATAGAACCAACGATATTAAGTTTTTACGGTGCAAAGTGTCGCGACTGGGAGATTTTGGGGGAAATTTTGACCCTCAGTGTTTTCGCCCACTGTTTACTTAGAGGGCTGAAAATAAGTGTGCGTCAGTTTATCACTTAGTGTTACAACTAAACCAAATTTCATCAAAATCGGAGGGGGTCACGAACATTTTTAGCTATTTTTGATTGATTTCACTAAGACTGACCCGCCTAGGAACATAAGACACATGCGTGTCAAATGTCGGGAGTCTAGCTCTTTTATTTTAGACTGCATCGTGCTAACTACAGACGGACAGACAGTCGGACATCGCTAGAATGTCTTAGAATCGATCACTGATCGATGTAAAATCGGACACTTTGAAAATTTTTTTTTAGATTTTCCCAATTTACTTACAGTTTTTATTACCCTTCGAAAACTCCTTCGTGGAAAATTTTCAGATTTTTTGATGACCCTTTCAAAAGATATCGAATTTTTAAAAATTGGTAATTTGTTCCTTTACCCAAACTTCTTTTACTCAGACCTTCTTCAATAATGGTCCAAATTTCAAATTTGTTTTTTTAAAAATTTTGTTTTATTGTGAACTTTAAAAAAAAAAATCCAAAAAATTCTTAAAAGCGGTCTAGTATGCGATTTTTAAGTTTTTAAATATAAATCTCATTTTTGAAAATGTTTGTACTTTTCGATTTTTTTGAAATTTTTTTGTGTAAAACTTCTATCGATTCTACAAATTTTTTGCCCAGGAGGATCGTGGGATAACGATTATTACTATTTTTTTAAATTTTTTGAAAAAAATTTATTGTAATTTTTCAATCTTAAAATCATTTCTACTGCTCCAATGGTGCGTCATAGAGGGGTCATTTATAAGACCGACGCCCATTAATTTTTACGTCTTAAGATTTCTTTGGAACAAACTAATACCCTATCTCCAATTTCTAAGGGGGCTCCCACACAAAACGACATTTTGTAAAATTTGCTCCAACCGCTCTAACTGCCCTAATAGTGCCCTTAGAGCAACAAAATGTATGACCGACCAACAATATTTTTTTAGTCTAAACATTTTCTCTGAACACACCTACCCTCTATCTTTAACTGTTATGGCGGTCCCCATACAATTTTTTTTATTTTTTATTTTTTGTAAATTTGTTTTATTTAATCAGCTTCTACCGGTCCAATGGTGCGTCCGAGAGGGGTCATTAGTGAGACCGACCCCCATTTATTTTTACCCTACAACATTTTTTTAAAACATACCTACGCCCTATCTCCACTCCCTAAGAAGTTCTAAGTAAAAGATATTTGGGTAAAGGAACAAACTACCAATTTTTAAAAATTCGATATCTTTTGAACGGGTCATAAAAAAATCTGAAAATTTACCACGAAGGAGCTTTCGAAGGGTACCAAAAACTGTAAACAAATTGGGAAAATCTAAAAAAAAAAATTTCAAAGTGTCCGATTTGACATGGAATGCCCCATACATACTTTATGGGGTCCTAGACCGATATTTTGATGCGTTACACACGGAATGACAAAGTGAGTATACCCCCATACTGTAGTTGGAGGGTATAAAAAGAAATTTAATCCATTGAAATTTCGTTAATATTTTTCGAATTATTATCAATAACACAGTGCAACACCCAAAATCGGAATGGGATGAAACCAAAAGCAAACGAAAGTTGACATATTCCATAACAAAACCCTCTAGGTTTTTTTCTAGTTCAGAGCTAGATTTTTTTTACACGCATTTGAAGTTAGTGATCTTTTATTATAATTATAATAATAAATGCTTGAAAACTGTATTAGTGGCGTATGATTAATATTGTAATTGCCTTTAAATAACAATCATACGCAACGGTGTCCAGTGGTTTATTTTAATAATTGCCTTTAAATAACAATCATACGCAACGGTGTCCAGTGGTTTATTTTGATAATTTGGCTATTCAGTAAATAGGTACTGGACCGATTGCAGCAAAATTCATACCAGTTATATCTAAAGTAATTTTGAGATTAAGTTGGGAAGCTGGACCCTACATGTCCAATAAGGGCACCACCAGGGGCCCTTAAAGTA
Source organism: Pegoplata infirma (assembly GCA_963921195.1). NCBI lineage: Eukaryota > Metazoa > Arthropoda > Insecta > Diptera > Anthomyiidae > Pegoplata > Pegoplata infirma. The sequence continues at coordinate 258,415,116 of OY992536.1, read as the reverse complement.
GGACATATTTAGTACACCAAAACTTTAAATGCTTTAAAGTCACCAACTTTAAATGTGTGTAAAAAAAATCTAGCTCTAACCTAAAAGACAAGGTATTGAGTGTTTTTTTATGGAAAACATCAGCTTTCATTTGTTTTTGGTTTCATCCCATTCCGATTCCAAAAGTTCGATTTTGTATCACTGCGTAATTAGGTCTATTATTGTTAACTTTGTCGGTAACGAATTATATTTACTATGTAGTCGTACGTAGACTTTTGGAGGCCACTGTATATCAAGTTAACGATTTCTCAATTTTTGTTTGGAATGTTTTTTCTGTATTTAAGCGAACCGTGTCAATATTCCGAAAGAGAATATCCTTTGTATATTCAATTAAAATTTTAAACTTTTAAAATTCTTAATTTAGAAATATTCAAAGAACGAAAGTACTTATTACAATTTTTTTTTTGCAAAATTTTAGCAATAAAAATTATTAAAATGATGCTTAAAATATTACGCTGTAATTTTTTGAAATCTCATACACTGAAAAAAATAGAGTCATCAATATGATGCAATTTTTTATGATAGTCAATTTTTATCTTCTTCAAAAGCGATAAAATCACTCCAACGCCTTTCTAACATTTCGATGCCTTTTTTATAAAATGATTTATTTATGGCCTCAAAATAAGCCTTTGATTGGCCATCACTTCATTAGAAAAAAATCTCTTTCCAGCGGACATTTTTTTAAGTCTAAAACTGGAAAATATCGGTAGGAGCCTAATCTAGCGAAAACGTGCGTTTTGACCTTGGTAACCAATGACTTGTGATACGACCCTTTGGCTTGGTGAAAGAGCAAACGCTTTCTAATGGACAAATGTTTATGTAAAACAAAGCCGACACGTTCCTAACATATCTTTTTATACAAAATATGACCTAAAACAAGTAAGAAAGTTATAGTCGGTCAAGACCGACCATATGATACCCTACACCAGTGATTTCCGGAAAATGGGTCCCAAGTCCAAACATTGACCGATTAGATATGTCTTTTGTTAGATCTTTATTTAGTGTAGAAAACACACACAGATCAAATTTTAGTGGAATTGGTTTATTTTTTTGCCAATAGACCGATTTAACTGAATATCGGTCGAAATTTTTATGTGGGGGACTAAGTCCAAAAATGGTCCAATTATATTCCGATTTGATAAGGTTACTAAAGTACACGTTTAACACCTAAAATATATTTTTTTATCAAAAATTTCCGTTTTTATGAATTCCTTTGAAATTTGGAATGGTAATTTTTGCATACCAAATTAGATTACCTGATAAATTTCAAAGCGATATCTTTTATAATACGGTTATTAGAGTCATTTAAACCGAATCCATAAAATCTGGGAAAATTAACTCAATTTTGAGAAAAAGAGGGAATGATTTGGCTCCAAAGATTTTTTTTCTTAGTTTTAGTTCATAATTTTCCCAAAAATAAGGAAAACAAAGTTATTTAATTTTAAGCCAATTTTAACTAATTTCATACGTTTCGCTGTATCTCGCTAAGTTTTCGAGATATCGCCATTTTGAATTTTTAACTAAATTCTAAGAAGTTATTTACTAAATTCTCAGAAGTCATTAACTAAATTCTAAGAAGTGCACTTCCTCAATTCAAAGAAGAGAAATACGATGATGTTTTTGAACTAAATTGTTTTTTAAGAAATATGTCTTAAAAATAAAGATACGATTCTTAGATTTGTTGAAAATTTCTTTGGCAGTAAGAATTTTTTTCCTAATATTAAAAAAATCTATTTAAAGAACTATGAACTAATTATAAGTAAATGAACAAAAATTTTTTCCTCACAGTTAAGAAAATTTCTCATTTTTAAGTTAAATTTAACTAAATTTTAAGAAAATTCATGATAAATTTTCAAAGACATTTTTTCCTTTATTTTAGTTATGTCTTTTTTTTCAGTGTGGGCCGATTTTCTCTAATTTCAATAGGGTTCGTCCTTGGGCCAAAAGATGCTTAAGTTTAAAATTTCAAGTCAATTGATTGAAAATTGCGACCTGTATCGTGCTTAAACCGATAGATGGACAGACGGACGGACGGACATCTCTAAATCGACTCAGAAAGTAATTCTGAGTCGATCTGTTTACTTGAAGGTAGGTCTAGGACCAATATTTCAAGTAGTTACAAACATCAGCACAAACTCATTATACCCTATACCAAAAAGTGGTGTAGGGTATAAATATGCCAGAATATATGCTAAAATACCAGCAAAATATGCAAAAATATGCATTTTCAGCAAATTATGCAAAAATATGAACTAACAAATCGATGCCATTTTCAAGCAAATTCTTTGATTTACAAAAATATTTGGTTTATTTTGTGCTAAGACTAACGGGAAAATACATGCATTTACATGAAAGTCCTCTCCTTGGTTATATTAGAAAAGCTTCATCAATAATATGAAACGTTTCATTATTTTTACTAAATATTATTTTTTCACTTCTTTCAGTGCACTATTGCAAACTTTTAAAGCAAACATTTTAAAATTTTTAATAAATATTAATAAATTAAATATTTTTCTTTACAGATTTTAATACAACAAATTAAGAGGTAAGTAAATTTTGTATATTTTAATTAACTTACTTGCTGTGAAACTGCGTAATTGTTTTTTTTTTTAATTATTTAAAAATTTAAAAAATAAACAAAATTAATCATCTCATTTTTCATAAGTAGATATAATAAAGATAAAATATGTATAATTTTTTTTTTGAGAAACTGGCCAAATATTTAAATTTATTTAAAACAAAATTAAAATTAAGTACTCATTAAAAATAAACACTACTTTTTAAAAAAATTGTTTAAACAATATAAAACAACATGAATTTCATATTCTTTAAATACAGCTGCCACTTTTTTTTTTTTTTTGTTAAAAATTCTAAAGCCAAATATCACGTTTATTTAAATTAGGCAATATAGGGATTGGGTAAGAATTACTACATAGTTTTCAAAGATGAAACCTACCACTTAAAAAAAGCACTAAACTTCTTTTGTTTTTTTGGTATGATTTTAAGTTTTTTTTTTATATTCTTAGTAGATGCTGCATATTGTTAGAATTTGAGAAGGGTTAATCATCTCAGTACAGCCAGTTTAAAATATATAAAAGGCAACAAACAGTAAATTCACACGATTTTTTTTTTTAAATATAACCGTTGAATAAACGCGCGCGCCAAACGTTCCGTTTGATTTCAACAAGTAAAAGCAACTGAACAAAACTTTTTCCAAAACCCATAGAATAAACTTTTATTATAAAATTTATTTAGTATTATCACTTAAAACGTATACGTATACAACATGTTTCAGCAGTGAGATATTTTCGTTTTGGAGGGAGATTTAAATGTTCGTTTCAAACAAGTTTGTTGGTCTGATAAAGAGGCCGGAATTTTTGAAATGAGATTTTTGTAGTTGTATTTTAAGTGTATAAAATATTTTTGAAAACTGGTTTCATACAGAGATTTTAAATATAAATTTGCAGGTAATTTTCTTCTTTTTTTTTTTGGTTTCTGGTTCTAACGTGATTTTTATTTATAAGTTTGATGAGGAGAAATTATGGGTATGACCATAGAAAGATTTAAACATGTAAACTTTCTTTTGGAATTAAGGAGCTTTTCATAATTTAATTTATAATTCTCGTTTAGTTAATTGTTGTTTTTAAATAATACAATAAAAAGTGTTTTTGGTCGCAATGCACATAGGGGCAAAATGGTATGTTTTATGGCATCAATTAAACCACTGGATTTTTATAGTCGTTATGCACACCGTTTTAAAGAGCGTAGTTTTTCGATTAAATTTATGTAAAAACATGTAAGACTTTCTTTGCAAAATTGCGAAAAAAAGCGCAAAAGCGAAAAAATAGAAATAGTAAGTTTAAAGCATAAAATTTTGTAAATTTTTATGTTATTGTGGGGCCACGGCTATCGCTAAAACAAGTAAGTAATAGAATAACATACATATGAAGTATTCCACACCAAATGTTCCACTAAAAAAAATAAATTTGAAATAGGAAAAAAAAAACGATTATCCGGTCTTTTTGGAAATTTAAGGTGAAAATTGGTCGTGGGGATGTTGAGGACGGTGTCTACACTCATAGAAATCCTACAGTATTCCTTACTAAAAAGTTGGTAGTTATTACTAATTGTTAGTATTAAAGGGCCCTACAACGCGTTAGTCAATTTTTACTAACGCAGTTATAAAAAAACGGTAAACGAATTTAAAAGCGAAAACCTATCCAAAATCGATTTTGAAAAATTTTTTTAAAAAAAAAATTGTTTCAAAAATATATAATTATTGAGCTTGATAGCTGGCAATGATCTATTTCGGAGTTTTAAAAAAAAAATATAGATTTATTTTTTTTCAATGAAAATTTGCTATGTTCGTTTGAAAAAAAAAAAAATATTCAAAAATATAAATTTTACCATATTAGGTGTCAAAAATAATTTTCCAAATTTTTTAAAATTACTAACAAAAATTATTAAAAAATCGGTAAAAAATCAGTATTCAGTAAAGTTCAAAGTATTCCAATTTCAAAAAAATAACTAAATTTATACTGTAAAGCTAAATTTATACTGTAAATTACTAAAAAAGTAGTATAGTTAGAGTTATAACACTTTTACTGTATTTTTTACTGTAGGATTATTTTGAGTGTAGGGATACCTTCTTCCTCGCGATAAGTATTTACAAATTGATTTAGTGTGATATTTATGCCTATATAATGTAATTTTATAAAATTTGTATATTATATACATATCCACGCCCCCAAAAGTGGGCGGTACGAAATCAATGTCATTTTCTATTACCCTTATTTATTTGGTAGGTCAAAGAACTTCTTATGTCATAAACATGTTTGATGTTTTGAACAAATATAAGAAAAACCTTTAAAAAATCGTGTTTTCCAAGATTTTTTTTTAATTCTTCAAGGGGAAAATTGTTTCCCCCTGGTCCGATTTCCCCCATTTAGAAGCCTAATCAGCCCATGGTCATTAACTATGTTCTTGCTAAATTTCAGGGGTCTAGCATTTTTGGTTTGGCCTGCACTTGATTTAATATTATAAAATAAGTCTTATTTTTAAAGTGCAGTTGCACAAAGCGGGCGCTTTTGGTGCAAATTTCTATGACTGATTCTAGTAAAGGATTATACCACTTACCACTGTATAAAAATATCTAAGGATAATATAGGATAAGCCTTGACGTTTTGACCTTTAAACTTATGTTTTAAAAAACTTCATAAAATTAGTGTTCTCAGAACGGCTATAACTACTTAAAAATTCAGTGCAATTTGGTCAGAATGAATGAAAATATTTTGTGCTACACAGAAAAAAATAAAAAAAATATTTGAGTAAATTTTTAATACTATTGAGTAAAAAATTACTCAATTTTGCACCAGTAAACGATTTAATAGTATTGAGTAAATCTTTAATAAAAATTTATTAAATGTTCGAAAAAAAATTTGAGTAAATTTTTAATTGTGTCAATTTTCAAAATTTTTCTATTTATTTTTTTTTAGGGTCGAACCAGAATCAAATTGCGTCGCGCAAGACGTAAAAAAAACAAAAACAAACACGTCAAATTTGAAATTTTTACGTCCGTTTGATTTAGGTTGGACGCTTAAAGTTTAAAAAAGTTTTAAATATTTTTACAAAAAAAAAAAAACTTGTTTTTTTCAAACTTTACCAAACATAATTATGTCTCAAAAACATAGGAAAATTTTATAATGACGATTACAAACTTTCATATACATACACAAAAAACAATAAACTAAACGAGAATTCTAAATTTTTTTTTATTTTGCTATTAATTTATGAAAATTTGTAGAATACGATACATTCGAAAAATAAAAAATTTTTTGGAGATTTTTTTTCGCGGAAAAATGTATTTTCGTGAGAAAAAAAAAACAATGCATTTTCTAAATTTATATTTAAAAACTATCCAAAATGCATAAAAATTTAATTTTTGTAGTACTTTAGCTTTATAATTTTAAATCGCGCATATCGCGAATACGAACGCTAACTTCGAAAAACGGCTAGCACCATTGAATTCAGCATACCAGAATTAGCTTTACCTGCAGGGTGCCCAGCTTGTTAATTTTTGCGACTAGAACAATGAAATTTTTAGAGACAATTTATGGAAAAATTTTAAAAAATATTTCTAAATTTTTTTTCCACTTATTAATATTCATTTGTCAACTTATTTTTTTAATGACCCAAAAAAAACTTAAAATAGAAAAAATCCGCAATTTATGACCAGTGATGCCAACTTAGTGCTTTTGGCACTATTTATGGTATTTTTTGATGACTCAAAACGCAAAAATTTTGTCCTTAGTGCCAAACTAAGTAAAAGCACTAACTTGGTGCTTTTTCAATTTTTCGTTAGTGCCTTTGGTGCTTTTTTACAATTTTCATTTCTTTTAAACATTTTTTAGGGGGCAATCCTGAATTTGATTCGTTTTTGGTGTTTCTGTTAAGTTTTGGGTTTTGGGTTTTGGTGTGTTCGAACAATTTGTAGAACAATTCATCGCTGCGCTCCCCATTTCTAAGGGTGTTTTTTACGATTTGTTAGAATAGAGCCAAAAAAATACCTTTATGGGAGGGAGTAAGAGGGTTAAAATGTGCCACAAAAATATTTGCCATGACATTTTCTACAAAGTTGCTAAAAATACCCTAAACGTCAGATGTAAACAACATTTAGTTTTATAGTAAAATTCAAGATTGTCAATTAAAAAAATTACAAAATTATTTAACCCTTAATGGGCAACCTTGAATTTGACTGGCTTTTTGTGTTTGAGTTAAGTTTTGGGCTTTGGTATGTTCCGCTATATATAGTAAAACTTTATGGCCGACATTTTTGTAGAATATTTCATCCCCGCTCTCCCCCTCCTTCGTGGTGTTTTTTACGATTTGCTAGAATAGAGCCAAAAAATACCGTTATGAGGGGGAGATAGAGGGTTAATATGTTCCACAAAAATATTTTCCATAATATTTTCTACAAAAGTTTCTGAACATAGCCAACACCTGAGATGTAAAGAAAACATTGTTTTATATACCGATATGCTGGAAGAACACGCCAAATCTGGGAAACTTTAACTATAACTGACTATGATCAATTCTAAAATTTGGGATATTTTAGAAAATATTTTTAATAATTTTTGATAATTTTTGACCCGATCCCGATATTGAAGATATCTGATAGATCAGATATAAATATATCAGAGTAGATATTAAAATTCAAGGTTATATAATCACATAATTTTTACCCAATAATAACTTTTGCATGCATTCACCCATATACCGGTTTTTATTTATTTTAAAACATGTATTCAGTCAGTTTTTTTTTATTAACATCTTTAAATGAGCTGTTACCAAAAAATTAATTCGATTCTTACTTGTTGTTTTCATGATACCTGTTATCTACGTATCTTAAAAATATAACAACAAACAATTGATCTAAAATAAATAGAATCTTTTATACATAAAGCAATGCGACAAAAAAGAGTATCATAATTTTATTTTAACACCACGTGGTTTCAGTTTCATCATACCGACAACTCAGTTGCCTACACTCAAAATAAAGCAAAATACAAATAAATTTTGGTATTTGTACCAAAAAACTTTGTAAAATATTTTCGACAAAAAAAAAAAAAATTGGTGGATTTCAAATTTTTCACTAAAATTTAGTAAAACTGTTCATGGTTAAGTTTACCCGATATTAAACAAACCATTGTAAAACAAAAAATTTTAAAGATGTTTGAAACTTTTTTATGATTTTTTTTTACATTTTTAGACAAAACGAAAAATTTCTAGATTTTTTTCTTTTAGTTATTAAATTGGCAAAATAAATACAAACAAAATTAAAAACTCAGTAAATTTTCTTTAGTAAAATAACTAACCAAAATTAAATTTAATTTTATAGCATTATTATTTTAAGTGTAGACCCTGATATTGAACACATTTAATTATGTTCATGTATTCTGTATATTTCCAAAAAAAATTTCGACAAACAAAAATTGTTCTAATTATAAATTTCTTGTTTATATTTTGAAATACTAGGGTGTTTGCATTGCACAGACAAACCAATGTTAACGCCGCATGGACTTTAGCTCCCGCCCCGAATAGTACTATCTGGGATGAAAATTTCATTCAATTTTGTTAAGCCGTTTACGCGTGTTTCCGGAACTGACATACAGAAATGCAGCCAGAAAAACCAACACTTGATTTTACAATATTAATAAGGGTAATGAGCCAATGAAATTTTCCATTAAATCAATAATTTTTGCATAAAAACCATGAAAAATAAGCATTTGCTTTATAAATTTAATTCATGTGAAACTCTTTTTTTCATCTAATGTATGAATATTTTCATTATTGTAATGAAATCTTTTTAACAATTCTATGAAAAAATTCGTTTATCCAATAATAAAGATTATTTGCTTACTTCTAATGATTGTATGAACATTTTCATAACTATAATGAAGAAAATGCTTTTAGAACTTAATACCCGCAGGACAATAAGATATACTTAGAGCAGGTCACAGACTTAATTCCGTTCGGTAGTTAATGTTTACTCGTAAAATCACTCTAAAAAATCAAAGTGGAATTGAATTGCAAGAAAGTGGTTTCATTCAGAAAAAAATTTCGTTTTACGTTTTTAGGGAAAAGTTTCGAAACCACTTCCAAACAGAATTGACTCTGTAACAGGCCCCATATTCTTAACAAGTATGAGCAATCCCCCGATTTTTCTCCATCGTGCTTTCAACAGACAGAGAATCAGACTGAGAGAGGGATAAACATATGAAGATCGTTAGGTCGTCTTTTAATAGATCAAAGATCATGAATATGCATTTATATTTTACGGGATCATACAGAAATTTTTTACGGTTATAGTGAGAAAATTGATATCAATCGCGTAAATCGTGGTTTACCTGTTTATATTAATACACAATTGTATTTACGTAGTAATTTTTTTGGTAAACACTATAACACTTTTCACACAGTTGCCACGCAAATGTCTATTTTGTTCAGAGGTGTTTTAACAATAAAAATATTTGATGAATGAATTGTAGTTTTTATAACTTAATTTTAAAATTAAATTGTATTTTATTGCAAATACATTTAGAGAAATGAATTTGTTGAATTAAAATATGAAATTAACCTTAATTCACCAATTTTGGATTTGTTACACTCCAAAAAAAAACCTTGTAAAATTACAAGAAAAACTTGTAACTTTGTTTTGTTTGCTACCTCCTATTTGACAAAAATTCGTAGTAATTTTACAAGATTTTTACCAATAATTTTGTAATTTTACAAGGTTTTTACCAATAAAATTGTAAATTTACAAATTTTTTGACACGATAAAATTTACAAAGAGGTTTTGTTATTTTACTATAATTCCTAGTAATTTTACAAGCTTTTTACCAATAAAATTGTAAATTTACAGTTTTTTGGCGCAATTAAATTACAAGGAATTCTCGTGAATTTACTAGATTTTTTTTTTTTTGTAAAATTATCTCGGAAATTTGTAAAATTACACAAAAAATTGTAAAATTACAAAAAAATGTAAATTTGGATTCCCTAGTAAAAATATTATGCTAATTTTACTAAATAGATCTAATTTGATCCGTAAAATGGTTGTATCAATTAATATATAATTGTATTACTTTAGATTAAAAAAATATAAAAATTGATAAAATTTGATCCTGAATTTGGTCAAATCTAATTATATCAAATTGATCTTATAATATCTATTTTTATACAATTTGATGAGCAAAACCAAAATACGAATCTAATCATATATGGAGCAATATCTAACCATATAAAGTGGATCAACCGTATCAAAATGATAGATATAATTTTATATAAATTTATACGGAAGCATATTAACTCATATAAGATTGTATCAAATTATATATGATTACATCAGAAAATTTTTACTCGGGTTTGTTAAAAAACCCCTACCCGACTAAAAATGTTTAGATATAGTAACATATTATTTAATATATTTATATACGGCCAAACACAGTACTTTACATAATTATATGTGAATGTATCTTGTATTAAGTTTTACACCCAAAATTTAATATGGTGCCATATAAAAGGATATCGAATCATGTGTTGCTCCACACACAATATATAAAGCTTTATTAAATTAGATGTTGCATATAATATTTTATATGACTCCATGAATGACCTCATACAATATTAGATAAATAAATATATGATATACAACTCCATGTCTGACCTCATACAAGATGAGATACACATATATATATGGTTCCGAATCGGGGGAAAAAAGTTTTCTAAGTCCCGAGAAACTTTTTTTTAAATTTCCAGACACAAATAATTTTTGCGTTTTGGAGTTAAGAATTTCATCAAAAACGATTTAACCAAAAAAAAAAATTTAGCCAAATTTTGAAAAATTTTACAAGTCCTGAAAAAGTTTTGTAATATTTTCTAAGTCCTGGATAAAAAATATTTTTAGTACATTTTTTGCGTTTTGAAGTAAAAATTTATTAACAAAGTTTTAGGAAATTTTTTTTTTTTAATTTCTAAGTCCCGGACACAATTTTTTTTTTTTTTGGCAATTTTTTTTTTGTATTTCCCGAAAAAACTTGGGATAAATTTGAAAATTATGAGATAAAAAAAATATTTTATGCAAAATTCTACATATTTTATCTTATGATATAAAATTATATACAATTATATCAAATTAGATAAACCCAATATTCGGATCAAAAACGATCATATTTAATCAAATATAACAAATTTTAAGCTATTTTGATCCACCAATTTCATCATCTTATTTTATACAAATACGTGTTGTGCCATATTACATTATATATGGCTCAATTTCAAAATATATATGAACCTGTATATTTATTTTTAGTCGGGCCCGAGTAAAAAAAAGTTATATGACGCAATATTTAATTATATATGAACAGATATGCTTTTATGTAAATCCATATTAATTTTGATCCGAAAATTGGCGGATCGAATATTATACGATTATATCAAATTCTATTATTTTTGATAAAATAATATCAAATTTGATTAAGTTTGATCCCAAAAATGGGTCTATCTAATTGTATTAAATCATATCTTATATGTTAAAATTAGATAAATTTTTATATAATTAGATGAAATCTGGTAAAATTTTTTGAAATTTTAAACGTGAAATTAGAAATTATTTTATCAGATTGGATACATTATCAATTAGAAGATTTTTTATCCCGACTAAAAAAGTTTAGATATAGTAACATATTATTTAATATATTTATATATGGCCATACACAGTACTTTACATAATTATATGTGAATGCATCTTGTATTAAGTTTTACACCCAAAATTTAATATGGTGCCATATAAAAGGATATCGAATCATGTGTTGCTCCCAGGGTTGGCAACCGATACGCACCTAGAATAACGGTATTTGGCTATTGTACCGCAACCAATAAAGATATGGACATTTTCAAAAGCGATTATGAAAGCTGATGAAATTTCTAGTATTTTAAATGTGTCACTTCGTGTTTCTACCGGTTCGTTTTAGTTATATATGGCCAATACCGTTATAATACCGTTTCAAACGGTTTTATAAAGGTATTGACCTATATTTCGAAAACGAACCGGTAGAAACACGAAGTGACACATTTAAAATACTAGAAATTTCATCAGCTTTCATAATCGCTTTTGAAAATGTCCATATCTTTATCGGTTGCGGTACAATAGCCAAATACCGTTATTCTAGGTGCGTATCGGTTGCCAACCCTGGTTGCTCCACATACAATAAAGCTTTATTAAATTAGATGTTGCATATAATATTTTATATGACTCCATGAATGACCTCATACAATATTAGATAAATAAATATATGATATACAACTCCATGTCTGACCTCATACAATATTAGATAAATAAATATATGATATACAACTCCATGTCTGACCTCATACAAGATGAGATACACATATATATATGGTTCCGAATCGGGGGAAAAAAGTTTTCTAAGTCCCGAGAATTTTTTTTTTTAAATTTCCAGACACAAATAATTTTTGCGTTTTGGAGTTAAGAATTTCATTAAAAATGATTTAAACAAAAAAAAAAATTTAGCCAAATTTTGAAAAATTTTACAAGTCCTGAAAAAGTTTTGTAATATTTTCTAAGTCCTGGAAGTAAAAATTTATTAACAAAGTTTTAGGAAATTTTTTTTTAAATTTTGCTTTTTTTTAAATTTCTAACAATAAGTCCCGGACACATTTTTTTTTTGCAATTTTTTTTTGTATTTCCCGAAAAAAATTGGGATAAATTTGAAAATTATGAGATAAAAAAATATTTTATGCAAAATTCTGCATATTTTATCTTATGATATAAAATTATATACAATTATATCAAATTAGATAAACCCAATATTCGGATCAAAAACGATCATATTTAATCTAATATAACAAATTTTAAGCTATTTTGATCCACCAATTTCATCATCTTATTTTATCCAAATACGTGTTGTGCCATATTAAATTATATATGGCTCAATTTCAAATTATATATGGACCTGTATATTTATTTTTAGTCGGGATTACATTCTTCGGAATTTTTTTCGCGACTTAGCAATTTATTAAAAATTTTTTAAATTTTTTTCTAAAACAATTTTTAAGGGATTTAAAAATTTCAAAAAATGTTTGTGTCTTAGAAAATTTAAAAACATTTTTTCGAAACTTAAAAACTTTTCAAATGAATAAAATTTCTCCTAAAAACATTTTCAATGATTTTTTTAGTCCAAAAAAAAAATTGCCAAAAAAATTTTATGTCCGGGACTTTAGAAAATTTTTATAAAATTTTTAAGACTTCCCGGTGAAAAATGTCAGATGTTATTCATACATTATTCATGTATGCTCGTCCATATGTATTACATATATAAAGCAAATGCGAAAATTGGCGGTATATGTAAATATATGGACATATATGGTCACATATGTTACATATATTTTTTTAATTCCGTTTTGCATTTTGGAGTAAAGAATCCACACCTGAGCTGAAATCTCGCTCGAACGAGATTTCGATCATGCGGTTGTGTATAAAATGATGCAGAGCAAAATTATCGAAATCCTTTTCGAACGAAATTTCACTTTAGAAAAACAATGTTTAACAATTTTTGAAAAATTTTCGAAGTCTTAAGTTTTTTTAAAGCTCAGAAAAAAACTTTTTTTTTGATTTTGGAATGCTTTTGGGTTTTTTTTTTTTAAAGTTCCAAATTTTTTTTTTAAAGTCCCAGACACAAAATCTTTTTTGGCAACTCTTTTTCGGTTTGTAATAAAAATATAATTAAAAAATGTTTTTAGGAAAAAAAAATTTCGGATTTTTTTTTTATTTTTATTTTTGAAGTACCAAGTGTTTGTAGGAAAAAATCATTAAAAAATGGTTTTAGAAAAAAAATGTTGAAAAATTTTCTAAGTCCTATGAAAAATTCAAACATCGGGATACACATGGAAGTACAAGTTATATATTTATGTGCAAATGTGTACATATCTGAAAATTTTTTTGAAAATTTTCAAAGTTTTTTTTGGAATTTTTTTTGTGTTTTGGAGTAAAAAAATTCAGTTCAAAATTTCAGTTAAAATTATTTTGGATTTTTTTTTTGGAAAATTTTATAAGTCCCAGACATATGTATGTGCAGATGTGTGCATATGTGTTTGCATACATCAGCATATATGAAAAAAAATCAAGAAATATTGCTTCATACATCTATACATATGGAGCATGTATGATCACATATTTTTCATATGTGATCACATATTAAACATGTATGTGCATATATGAACATTTTTCACCGGGTTGAACATTTTTAATTTTTTTTTTAATTGTACGGGACTTAGAAAATTTTAAATTTTTTTTCGGGATATAATTATAAATAAAATCATATATCTTTTTATCTGCCTTATCTAAAAATTTCCGAACTTATATGTCATATCTAATTTCATATAGATCGGTATATAAATAGATATAAATATGTATGTTATCATATTAAAAAATAAGGAAAAATACAATGCTATATATAAACTTATATGTCCATATCAAAGTTCATGCATAACCATATATAAATATAAATAATTATATACTAGCATATATGGTTATATCAAATCTTTTTTACTCGGGGGTAGTAAAAAAGTTTTGATATATTGATATATAATTTGATACAATGATATTAAATTATATAGGACTTTTTATATGTTCAGATTTAATTTTATCTAAGATTTATTGAGGCTCCATTTTCTTATCTGAGGCTATACATAAATATATCTGACTTTATGTAACTACATAAATCTATATTAATTTATATAAAATAAGATCAAGTGGATTTAATTGGATGTGACCAAAATTCGGATCTAATTTTTTAAAATTAGATCAAAATTTGATCCAACTTGATACAGCCAATTTTGAGATCAAATTAGATCTAAAAAGTTTTTTTTTTACTCGGGACAAGGAAAACTGTCAAATATTGGTAAAAACGGATTACAAAACTTTCCTATTAATTTGACAAAGTATTTTTTGTGTGTAATGCGAAGAGAGCCGAAAATAAATAACACTGTGCGACAGAAAAAAATACCTGGGTTGAGATACTTTTTTTCCAGTAGGTGGTGTCGAATACAATAAGACTCTGTCCATGAAATTTGCGAAACACCTCCAAAATCTTGAGTTAACGGTAAAAAGCCGGTTTTTCGTACTTTTTACACTTATTTTAAATTTCTCGAAGGTTTTAGAAAGAAGAAACTTATATGTCATTCACACTTGCGTCCTTAAACAAGTTGTTCAACAAAACACCAGAAACAGAATAAAAACGTAATGGAAACAGAACAAAGACTTTTTAAAACATCTCACTCAAAACAAGTCTGAATGCCATTTTAGACCTTATGATGACGTGAACATGATATTTAAGTAATATTGAGAACACTGTGCGTGTTTCTCCAGCAAATTCAATGTTTAAAAAAAATTCTCTCTTTTTAAACTTTGAAGATGTATTTACACATTTTTTTTATTTAGGAACCTTACCATTATGAATTTATTAAAAAAGTATATTAATTTGTGAATAAAACCTAACTTTAGTTTTTAAAAGCGTTTAAAAATTGACCGAGTTATTAAACTTTTAATAAAAAATAAACTATAATGGTTCGAAACGCATTTTCTTGAAAATCGCTAAAATTAAAACGCTACATGTGCTAAATCGAAAGAGCGAAAAATACCCAAAATTGAACATTTAACGTA
The DNA here is from genome assembly GCA_963921195.1 of Pegoplata infirma. Classification (NCBI taxonomy): domain Eukaryota; kingdom Metazoa; phylum Arthropoda; class Insecta; order Diptera; family Anthomyiidae; genus Pegoplata; species Pegoplata infirma. The sequence continues at coordinate 258,399,839 of OY992536.1, read as the reverse complement.
GTAAAGGGTTAACTATGTTCAAAAAATCTATAAATTTTTAATTAAATATTTAGGGTCAACTGTTAAAGAAAACTGGTTTCATAATAATTTATTTAATTTTTTTTTTTACAAAATTTGATTTTTTTAAAAACTCGGGGTCCGAACTTCAAAAGCCCGGTGCGACCTTAATAACCTTTTCGAAAATTTTGAAAAAAAGTTGGTATATCTTTTCATAATCTTATCGGAGCGAACGATTTTACAGTTTTAAACAAATTTTGTTTTCAAAATCTGTTAAAGAAATTTTTAAAAAATTTTGTGATTACAGCTAATGACTTTGTTATTTATACCGTCATTTTGTTAAAGTGTTTCCCCTAACAAGGAAACTCTGTCTTGTGGCACATGTTGATTTTTATAAGATTTGAAATAGTTTGTAGATAGGAAAAACGACATATATCTTTTTGCCAGGGTAAATTAATATTTAGTGGGTTAAACCGTAGGGCGTATTTCAAATATTACTGAAGTAACATAAGACTGAAAGAGTTTTAAACGAAAGATATAGTAAACACTCCCATGAATGGTTTACTGCATTAGTTTTGCATTGCAGCACCAAAACTCAAAAAATTTATTTTTCCCCACCTTCCTCCACTACAAATTAATTTCAAACTCCATATAGAATAGTGTGTGCCACAGGAGGAAGTTCCCTTGTAAGTAAAAAACTAATGTTTATTTTATTCGTCGCATATTTACTTTGTTTTCAATTATTCTCAGTATTTTAAATTTTTTGCAAGCAGCGTTTTAACACACAATTAGTTTTTTTTTTGCACTTTAATTGATTATATCCTCATTTGTTAATTCTATAAACATATCATTATATCACTCAAATGCACATAAGTTCATATTTGTATAATAGATTTTTTTTGTTTAATTCTCTTATCTAAACTACAGACACTTTATTAATCAATCTTTTGTTGGCTCTTCGTAAAATTAAATCACAGACATTTTGCAGAAATTTAAGTTTCCCAGTAAAAATTGTGCTTTCACTTTTACATATTCTATATGGGGGTTTTCGCCTCAAGTGACACAATTTTTGAAACCGATGTCTTTCAATCGGGAGAGTATAGGAGCCAACTTAGGAAGTGGAGATAGGGGTTAGGTATGTTTAGGAAAAATGTTGGGGACAGAAATTGTACATTGTACCCCTCCAGGGACGTTTCTGAATCAGTTGTGGAGATTTTTTAATGGATTTTTACCCAATAACGCCAAACTTTGACCCCGATTTGGGGCCAAAGTAATGCTGGATTTTTGTCTGTGTTGATTCTAATTGGGTAAAGAGGGTAAAAAAGTGTGCTTTTGGTACTTTTTATATATCCCGAAATAATGGTCCTAGAGACTTCAAATTTGGAATGTAGGTTAACCTATCGGAAAATAGATCCGCTACGGCTGTGTTTTTGCCAATGTTGTTCTATAGGGGTAAAGGGGTAAAAAATTTTATTTTTGTACTTTTTTTTTATTTACTGAAATAATAGTCCAAGAAGCTTGAAATTTGGAATGTAGGATCACTTCCCAGAAAATAGATCCAATATGGCTGGGTTCTTGCCAATGTTGTAAAAAAATAAACTTTTTGTACATTTTTTTATATCTTGAAATAATAATCATAAAAACTTGAAATTTGGAATACAGGTTCGCCTCCCTGGAAATAGCTGTTAACTGTTTGTAGTTAATGTAAAAAATATTACGTTTTGTCGTTTTTGAAAGAAAAAACATTTGTTTAATGTTTAGTTTTTTCAAATGACAATTTTTGTTCTTTGTTTCAAAAATAATAACATAAAAAATAAAGATTTTCATTAGCATTCAATTTCTAAAGTCATTTATTTTTATTCTGTAAGTAAAAATAAGTGATTCTTCTTTAATTATACCCTACACCACTCTGTTGTACAGGGTATAATGAGTTTGTGCTGATGTTTGTAGCTACCCGAAATATTGGTCCTAGACCTACCTTCAAGTAAACCGATCGATTCAGAATTACTTTTTGAGTCGATTTAGCGATGTCCGTCCGTCCGTCTGTTCATCTATCGATTTAAGCACGATACAGTCGCAGTTTTCATTCAATTGACTTAAAATTTGAAACTTAAGCATCTTTTGGCACAAGGATGAAGCCTATTGAAATTGGAAAAAATCAGTCATGTTAAGACCTAGCCCCCATACAAACGCCCCCCTTGGATTCGGTTTAAATGATTCTAATAACCGTATTATAATAGATATCGCTTTGAAATATAGCAGGTAATCAAATTTTGTATGCACGAATCATCATTCCAAATTTAAAGGGAATCAGATCAGTCCTTATGGTAGTCCCCATACAAACCACCCTCAAAATGAATATCGACCGATATTCAGTTAAATCGGTCTATTGATAAAAAATAAACCAATTCCATTAAAATTTCATCTGTGTGTGTTTTCTACACTAAATAAAGATCTAACGAAAGACAGATCCAATCGGTCCATATTTGGACTTGGGACCCATTTTCCGGAAAACACTGGTGTAGGGTATCATATGGTTGGTCTTGACCGACTATAACTTTCTTACTTGTTTTTAATGATTCGTGTACGTTATTTTCTTTTTCATTGTTGGTATTTTTTAAAGAAAAATCATTAGTTTTTACCTACTTGTGTGGGTTATTTTTTGTAAAAAAAAAAATTCAGAAAATTATTTATAGAAATATAAAAACATGTTTGTATCAAGTAAATTTGGCACGATGGTAGAGTGTCTGGCCAGAAGTTGATTGTGGGATCGATTCCCCAACAATTTTATTAAAAATTCTTTAAAATAAAATTCAATAGAAAAATTGTAAAATAACCTACGCTATCATTAATTTTTAATGTTTTCGTAGGTACTTTTTTTTTTTTTGAATTTGTTGGTAAAAATAACACAACAATCATTAATTTTTAATGTTTTCGTAGGTTATTTTTCGAATTTGTTGGTAAAAAAATGAAAGTAACGTTATTTTGTAATGTTCAATGATATTTATTTTAAAAAATTTTATTAACAGTAAAAAATAAATGTTGATGTTTGTAAACAAATGAATAATTACTGGGATGGTTTCAAATGTTTTATCACTTGTTTTAAATGTGTTTTTCATTTGTTTTTGCCTACAAAATATTTTGGGTGGACTTAAAATTTGGAATGTAGGATCCTTCCGTGAAAAAAAATGGAAAAAAGTGCTTTTTGGAAATACTGTTTACTTTTGGTACTTTTCATATATTCTGAAAAAAAAAAATTTCTAGATACTTGAATTTGGAATGTAGGATCCTTTGGTGAAAAACCTTCTTAAAAAGTACTTTTTGGAAATTCCGATTCTAAGAAGGGATTAAAAAGTAACTATTGGTACTTTTATATTTCCAGAAAGAATAGTCATACCCAGCAAAAAATGTGCGGAGTACTTCTATTTGGAGTGCTTTAAAACTATAACAAATGTAATGAAATACAACAAAAATTACAAAAACGCAAAGGCATTCTTTTCTACTCCATAAAAAGTTGATATTCAGCTCTTAACTCATTGCCTTTCGCGACACTACCATACAAATGTAAGTAGATATTCTGTAGATAAGAAGTACTCCGAGTTTTCAAACAACTTCCAACTACTTCCAGGAGTACTTCTTATCTACTGAATATCTACTTACATTTGTATGGGAGTGTCGCGGAAGGTAATGAGTAAAGAACTGAATAACTATGAATTCTGGAGTAGAAATGTATGTTTGTGTGTTTCATTTGTATTTCATTACATTTGTTATAGTTTTAAAGCACTCCACTAGGAAGTGGTAATGACTTTTTTTGCAGGGTAGAGATTGGGGTTTTGCCTGTGTTGATTCTAAGTGGTTAAAAAACTGTAGTTTTGGTGTTGTGTCTCCCATGTCTTTGCCGTCCCTTCATTAAAGACGGTACTGTCAATTTTTTTACCCTCCAACCACAGTATAGGGGTATACTCAATTTGTCATCCCGTGTGTAACGCATCGAAACATCCTTTTTCGTAAAAGGATTAACGTTAAAGGGGGGAAAATCCTTTTAAAAAACTAAATAAACATCCGAAGAACTCCATTTTTATACCCTCCACTCAAGTGATGGAGTGTATTGGGGCATTCCATGTCAAATCGGACACTTTGAATTTTTTTTTTTTAGATTTTCCCAATTTGTTTACAGTTTTTAGTACCCTTCGAAAACTCTTTCGTGGAAAATTTTCAGATTTTTTTGATGACCCGTTCAAAAGATATAGAATTTTTAAAAATTCGTAGTTTGTTCCTTTACTCAAACTTCTTTTCCTCATAACTTCTTCATTAAGGGTCCAAATTTCATTTTTTTTTTTCAAAATTTGTGTTTTTTACGCACTTTAAAAAAAAAAATCCCAAAAAATTATTAAAAGCGCTTTAGTATGCGATTTTTAAGTTTTACAATTTAAATCTCATTTTTGAAAATGTTTATACTCTTCGATTTTTTTGAAATTTTTTTGTGTAAAACTTCTATCGATTCTACAAATTTTTTGCCCAGGAGGATTGTGGGATAACGATTATTACTATTTTTTAAAATTTTTTGAAAAAATTTTATTGTAATTTTCAAATCTTAAAATCATTTCTACTGCTCCAATGGTGCGTCATAGAGGGGTCATTTATAAGATCGACCCCCATTAATTTTTACGTCTTAACATTTCTTTGGAACAAACTAATACCCAATCTCCAATTTCTAAAGGGGCTCCCACACAAAACGACATTTTTTAAAATTTTCTCCAACCGCTCTAACTGCCCTCATAGTGCCCTTAGAGCAATCAAATGTATGACTGACCCACAATATTTTTTTATTCCACACATTTTCTCTGAACACACCTACCCTCTATCTTTAACTGTTAAGGCGGTCCCCATACAATTTTTTTTAATTTTTGTAAATTTGTTTTATTTAATCAGCTTCTACCGGTCCAATGTTGCGTTCGAGAGGGGTCATTAGTGAGACCGACCCCCATTTATTTTTACCCTCCAACATTTTTGAAAAACATACCTATGCCCTATCTCCACTCCCTAAGTAGGCTCCCATACAAATAACAGTTGGAGCAAATTTTATAAAAATGTAATTTTGAATGGAAGCCTACTTAGGGAGTAGAGATTGGGCGTAGGTATGTTTTAAAAAAATGTTTTAGGGTAAAAATAAAAGGGGGTCGGTCTCACTAATAACCCCTCTCTGATGTACCATTGTACCGGTAGAAGCTGATTAAATAAAACAAATTTACAAAAAATAAAAAAAATTGCTTAAAAATTAGAGATAGAGGGTAGGTGTGAAAAAAAGTGTTTTAACTAAAACAAGTAGAAAAGTTAAATTCGACTTGGCCGAATCTATGAATACCCTCCACAATGCCCACTTTAAGTGATAGTAAATTTTCTAACGTGAAAAAAATAACAGTTATGATTAGAAATATTTTATTTTGTGTAAAAATTTTTTTTTTTTAGTAATTTTTGAAAAAAAAAAATACTAATTTTTTTTTTGAGTGTAAAATTTTTTTTTGAGTGTAAAATTTTTTCGAATTTTACATTCAAAAAAAAAATTTGCTATTTTTTTTTTTTGAGTGTAAAATTTTTTTTGAGTGTAAATTTTTTTCGAATTTTACATTCAAAAAAAAAATTTACTAATTTTTTTTTTTGAGTGTAAAATTTTTTTTGAGTGTAAAATTTTTTTCGAGTGTATTTTTTTTTTGTTTTGGTATAAAAATATTTTTGAGTGACAAAAATACGTTTTAAAATATTTTTGTGACTTACCAATGGTTTTAAAACAGGTTTAACGGGTTTTCACCACGTGAATTTAAGGTGAAGCTAATCTGATATTCACGGTTTTGCTAATAACTTTTGAACCACTGAACCGATTTGGGTGAAATTCAATACGAACTAGGCTGGAGGAACGAAAAATATATATGCCAAGCTTCAGCATCCTCAGAATTGATTTTCGAAAGTTATAGTGCTTTTTATCTCATAAATTCACGAAAAACCCTTGCCGAAATTCAGTCTTTTGCTCATAACTTTTGAACCACTGGACCGATTTCGCTGGATTGCAATACCAACCTGACCAGGTAAATGCCTAACATATTTGCCAAACTTCAGGAGCCTCCGTAAAGTCTTTCAAAAGTTAGCGTGTTTTCAACAGACAGACAGACAGACAGACAGACAGACGGACAGACGGACGGACGGACGGACGGACGGACGGACGGACGGACGGACGGACGGACATCGCTAGATCGTCTTAAAATCGATCGAGGATCATGAATATATATACTTTATGGGGTCCTAGACCAATATTTCGAGGTGTTACAAACGGAATGACAAACTTATATATACCCTCTATCACTAGAGTGGAGGGTATAAAAATATTGTGGGTCGGTCATACATTTTGTTGGTCTAAGGGCTCTTTTAGGACAGTTAGAGCGGCAAATTTTAAAAAATGTCGTTTTGTGTGGGAGCCCCCTTAGAAATTGGAGATAGGGTATTAGTTTGTTTCAAAGAAATGTTAAGACATATAAATTAATGGGGGTCGGTCTTATAAATGACCCCTCTATGACGCACCATTGGATCAGTAGAAATGATTTTAAGATTGGAAAATTACAATTTTTTTTTTAAAAAGTGCGTAAAAAACACAAATTTTGAAAAATAAAATGAAATTTGGACTATTATTGAAGAAGTTATGAGGAAAAGAAGTTTGAGTAAAGGAACAAACTACCAACTTTTAAAAATTCGATATCTTTTGAACGGGTCATCAAAAAAAATCTGAAAAATTACCACGAAGGAGTTTTCGAAGGGTACTAAAAACTGTAAACAAATTGGGAAAATCTAAAAAAAAATTGTTTCAAAGTGTCCGATTTGTCATGGAATGCCCCATATGTTTTATTTGTATATTTTGTCCCCTAACTTGTACCGCCGACACATTTTGTACATTTTGAAGGGCACAATGGAATTTAACACTTTTCTTGTTTTGTACTCATTTTACAAATTATTTTTATATGTCTTGTCGTAACACACAGTGCTGAGTTGACAACTGAATATCTGGAGAAATTTTGAGCGATTTTTTTGAATTTAGAAGTAATACGCACTTTTTTGCTGGGTTTCTTTGATTTTTTTTTATAAAATATTAAACACTGTTTTTTTGTTAGTCTATACGTAATATACGACAGTCTGCCTGCCTGTCAGTCTTCCAGTTTAATTTATTCATTCATACTATAATAATTTAAATTTGAATTACATACCATAAAATCGTAAGTGTCTTGTATAGAATGCATGCCATATAAATATCATGTTTAACAAATTGTTATAATTTAATTATGCTGATATTTATGACATGATCTGTTAGTTGATTATATTTATTTCAACAAAATAAAAAAGATTGAATTGATAAATCTGGATGCACAATGAACTTAAGACGATATACGATGCACTGATTAAATACTCGAGAGGGAAAAGTGATTTATAGATTTTTGTTTCAACCGTCGTCTGTCTGTGAAAATCACGATAGAATCTAAACCATAAGAGACAGACCGCTAAAGTTTGGCACGAATATGTATAATGATCTTTGGCAGGTTAGCTTCAAAAACGGGTAAAAACGGAAAGGGGAGGAAGTTTCCCTATGAAGACCTAAAACAACCTCAGAAAAAAACTTTTGATCTAACAGGTTTTTATTAACGTTTAAAGAAACTCTTAGTCCTGCGTAGTTTAAGATTAGGAAATTATATTTTTTTTGTTTTCGGCCCATGCCCTTTGATAGGCGTGGTCCTGCATTTAGCAGTTAATTTCCAATCAAGCTCTGCTTTATTTTTAATAACATTTAAAATAGATTTTATCTTCTTGTGTCTATTTGCAAACGCTTTCAAAAAAAGCGGATTTCAATTGAATGTGTTAACATTTTTGAATTTGTCACATGCCCTCCATCTGTGTTTACATATCCGCATTTAAAAAATTTCCCAATTGTAAATATGTAACTAGAAATATCTAATGCACTTGTTTGCACTTTTTCATTTAAGTTTTAGGTATACCTACCACATCATTGACTTAAAACTTCCTCAATACTTTAAAGGTCGCCCCATAGAAATGAATGACTTAATGAGTGGCTGATGCAATATCTAATAGAATTCAATCAGTTAAACTTAAAATTTACAACTAATTACTCAAAAACTACTATTCACCAAGTGCATATAAAAATAATTAACCACAAAATACAAAAAAAAACTAATGAAATTGCAATGAAATTTAATAACTTTAAAAAAAAAAAAATTTAATCGTACATCATCAATTTAATTTGATTTGATTCGTTATACAGAATAAATTATGATAATAACAAACAAATATTTTTAAATACGATCATCTTAATGAATTTATAATATGATCAGTATGAAACATAAATTAAGGTTTTAAAAAGGGTTTATGACAGAGGTTCTAAATATTTTTATTTTGTGGCTAATTTATATAGTGAATAAGATATAGTTTTACAATTCGCAGCCGCATTTAAACAAATCAGATATCTAAAATGGCGATCCGGCGAATCAGAAAAAAGTAATTGTTGTTATCCAGAAAAAAAAAGTCAGGACAACAAATTTATTTATTATGATTTTTGCACCTAAGAAAAACAGTTTTATAATTTTACAGTAAAAAATTACGGGGTTCCCAACGATTGATTCTGTTAGAGGAGACCAAAAACAATTATACGTCTGTCGGCGTTTTGCAAGATCACATTGGAATTTAATTTTAGAGATGGTTAAAGTTTCCCAGTTTTGGCATGTTCTTGCAACATATCGATCTATAAAAATATGTTTTCTTTACATCTGAGATGTATGGTGTGTTCAGCAACTTTGTAGAAAATATTATGGGAAATATTTCTGTGCAACATGTTAACCCACTAACTCCCTCTCATAAGAGCATTTTTTTGGCACTATTCTAACAAATCGTATAAAACACACCTAAAAAAGGGAAGGGCGGGGATGAAATGTTCTACAAAAATACTGGCCATACAATTTTACTATACTTGTCAGAACACACCAAAGCCCAAAACTTAACAGAAACACCAAAATTCATTCAAATTTAAGATTGCCCACTAAGGGTTAATTGTTTTTGTAATTTTTTTTAAGCGGAATCTTGAACATGACTTTGTTTTGGTGTTTGCGCTAATTTTTGGGCTTTGGTGTGCTCTGACGTAATATGTTCCACAAAAAAAGTTTGAAATTGCTGTACAGTGTTATTTTAATTACTAAATAAAAATTCTTTGAGCTCAAGTCCAGTTTTTCCTTGTAAATAAATATTCTTTAATTCTATTCCAATATTTCGATCCTCTTAGAGGATCATCATCAGGGATTAAGTGAATTTTTATAAACACAAAAACTTAAAAATATGTTGCCATTCTAAAATTTTACAAAGAAAAGCTGGCCTCGAGCTCAAAGAAGTTTTATTTACTTAAAATTGTTAAGGTAAAATTATAACAACTTTAATTATTTTAATCAATTTTTTATATCTAAAAATGTTTTTTTTTTTTATTTTGAGTAGGTTTATTCTAGCTCGAGGTCATTATTTCCTTTACTAATTAAAAGTATGATATTCTCATACAGTAATTTTCAAGAAAATTATTTTTCTGTTTTAAATATTTATGTTTGTAATTTTTGTAAGACTTAGTCTACACTTGTTTCGGCATTTGTCAGATTCTATTGTCAATAATATTTATTACTATTTATATTTACACTCACAAAAATTTGAGCTTAGCAACAACAACTAGCATATTGAGGGGCGAATATTCAAAACTTGCTATCTGCATAATGAAATTTTTCAATAATTCTAAGTGTTATAAATAATATTTCAGTTAAAAATTAATTTGATAGATGACAACTAATTCATCGAACACATTTTTATTGAAGACTGCCTTTAGAAAATATTGCAGAAAGAAAGTTTTATATATTCGCCCTCAATATAATATTATTCAATGGGTAAAGAATATGTTAACAGCGTTTCCAGGTACTTTTTTCCGCTATCCTCAAAAATATAACACTTAAAAAATTATGTCATTAACTGTTTGTAATTTATTTAAAAAGTTTTAGGTTTTGTTTAACGTTCATTCAGTTTTTTCAAATGACTATTTCTGTTCTTTGTTTCAAAAATAACAACATAAAAAATAAAGACTTTCATTAGCATTCAATTTTTAAAGTCATTTATTTTTGTTCTGTAAGTAAAAATAAGTGATTCTTCTTTAATTTTTAATGATTTGTGTACGTTATTTTTTTTTAAATTGTTGGTATTTTTTAAAGAAAAGTCATTAGTTCTTACCTACTTGTGTTGGTTATTTTTATGTAGACAAAAAATTATTTATAGAAATATAAAAACGTGTTTGCATCAAGTGATTTTGGCACGATGGGTAGAGTATCTAGATAGAGTGGTTGATTGTGGGATCGATTCCTTAAAATTTTATAAAAAATTTTTGAAAATTAAATTCAATAGAAAAATTAAAAAAATAACCTACGAAATCGTTAATTTTTAATGTTTTTGTAGGTCATTTTTTTTAAGTTGTTGGTAAAAATAACACAACAATCATTAATTTTTAATGTTTTCGTAGGTTATTTTTTCGAATTTGTTGGTAAAAAAATGAAAGTTACGTTATTTTTTAATGTTCAATGTTTTTATTTTAGAAAATTTTGTTAACAGTAAAAAACAAATGTTGATATTTGTTAAAACAAATGAATAATTACTGGAATGGGTTTCAAATGTTTTATCACTTGTTTTAAATATGTTTTTCATTTTCTTTTGCCTACAAAATTTTTTGAGTGAACAAAATATCCCCAAAAATTCCAAAACCATTAAAAACTAGTTTTTTTAGTCACACAAAAAAGGGGTTTTCCTCAGTTAAAAAAAAAATATGGATGGTAATTTTATAATTTTATTTCGCATATTTAGCTATTAAAAATCCCAAAAAAGTACCCAAACGCGTAAATGACCGTTTTTTTCGGCAATGTCATTATACATTTTATAGCCGATAAATGCAGAATTTAAGTTTCTCTTGACTCTTGGACAAAGCCTATTCAAATTCGAAAAAATCGGTGAATGTTTAGACCTAGCTCCCATACAAAGACCCCCTTTGAATTTGGTTTAAATGGCACTAATAACCGTATTTAAGTAGGTAGCCTCTCGAAATTTGGCAGGTAAACATTTTTCGTATTCATAAATCATCATTCCGAATTTGAAGGGAATTGGATCAGTTAGATTTTCCCTTTAGAAAAATTCTCAGACTTTTATACAGAAAAACTTAATGATTCCTAAACTTTTTCGTCATAGAAAATTCTAAGATTCCGAGAAAGTTTTCAGAAAATTCTTGGGATTCTTAGTAATTTTTCTTAGAACAAATTTCTCGGGCTATAGAAAAAAATTTAAAATTTTTCCTATAATTTTTTTTTTAGATTTTTACTATTAGAAAATTCGGCTGTAGGCAAAATCGCCCAAAGAAAAATCGCCCAAAAAAGAAAATGAATTCTCGCCCAAAAATTTTTCATAAAAATTTGGGTCATATTTCATACGAAAAGTTACCCAAAAATGTTGGGGGCATTTTCATAGTTTTTGGGCAAAATTTCGAAACTTAAAAATACGAAAAATTGTCCAAAAATAAAATATGAAAAATTGCCCAATTTTAATTTGGTTTGAATTTTTGTCAAAATCATAAAATGTCAAATCCGAAATGAGTCGCAATGAAACTGTCAATAGAAAAATTAAATACCCTAAAAAGTGGAACAACCTAAAAAAATAGTTTATTAATTTTTTTAGAAACAATACTGCGAACTGTTTTGTTTTCGTATTTTTCATTTTGGGCCATTTTTCATATCCCAAGTAAAAATGTGAAGGATCAGTACTGATCCGAAAAATGGATCGCTAAGATTAGATCAGTTTTAATCGGACGGATAAAATTTCATCCGAAAAATGGGTTTATCTAATTATATAAACCCATTATTCGGATGACATTGTATCCGTCGGATTAAAACTGATCTAATCGTAGCGATCCATTTTTCGGATCAGTACTGATCTTTCAAATTTCGGATCAGTACTGATCTTACTCGGATCAGTACCGATCTTTCAAATCTCGGAGAAGATGTGATATATATAAATATATCTAAACATTTTTACTCGGGATTTTTTGGGCGATTTTGCATTTGGGCGATTTTTTATAAATTTTTTTTGGGCTATTTTTCTTTGGGCGATTTTGCCTACAGCCAAAAAATTCATATTTTATTTAACTTAAAATTGGGAAATTTTCTTAGCTGTTAGACAAAATTTTTAGTCATGTACTATTAAATAGTCCATTATATTCCTTTAATGAAAATCCCTAATACATAGAAAAAATTCTTACCGCTAAAGAAATTTTCCCTAAATATATGGACATTTCCATTTAACTTTTCATTTCTTTGAAATTTTGGTTTTTTGGCAAAAACTTTTTTTATTTGCATTAAAATATCTATCTACTGATAGAAATGCATAAAGGACTTCTAATGCAATTAGCTTGCAAACACATAAGGCCAAAAATCTTAATTTGCGGTAGTTAGCGACAACCAAACTTCCGAAATGTGGAAAAGTCGATTGAAATTTCATAAAAATTATGTACTCTTTGGCCAATTGTACTTGCGCCGTCCAACGTATTCTTCGAAGATTTAGAATATATGGTCCCTATACTTGTTCAAAAAAGATGTATTTATGAATTTGATGTGCCATCAATAATAAAAAAGTTATTTGGTGGTAACGGTTTGAAATTAAAATTTCTTCATTTTCAATTTATCGTCGTTTTTTTATCAGCAAATTTGCGCCGCTTCATACTTTTCAAAAGCTAATACGAAGAATGATAGCTGTCGTAATTGGCTACAGTCTAAAACCAGTCTCATGAATGTGCCCTCAATAGGAGCAGAGTACTAGCTAGACAAAGGTTGAGAAACAAAACGTGAAAGTCATCAAAAATCCACTTTTTTGCGAGGCACATTCGTAATATTACTTAAAAGTGGCCAGCACATCGCGTGATCCAAATATTTTTTGATTTTTTATAATAAAATCGATATAGCGTGTTAAAATTTTGATTAGCAAAAATTTTGCAAATATCTGACATTTCACGATTTTAAACTTTTGCTTGTATTTTCACGTAAAAAGAATTTAACCAATTTGTGTTGGGGATAGTATGAAACATTAATTCAAGTTAATTTTGTTAAATTCTAATAATAATTGTAATTTTCAGACTTTTGGTTTTCAAATAAAATCTTTAAACCACCAGAACTTTCGCGCCGTCAGCTGAAAGTTCTTTACGCGAACGGATTTTAACTAACTAAATGCATGTTTATACGCGTACTAAACGATTTTGATGTGCCTTCAAAAAAAATTTAATATTTTTTAAACCTTAAAATCAAAAGTTAAATGAAAATGTTCATATAAACAAATCTTTATTTTTAAGACATATTCCTCTTCTTTAGTTTTAGAACGTAATTTTCTACTAATTAGTTCATCTTCTTAGATTTGAGGAAGTTTTTTCCACTATTTTAGTATATTTTTTATAACTTGGGGATTTTTTTTTTCAAAAAACTTAAAATGGCGATATCTCGAAAACTAACCCAGATAGAGCAACATGAAGACACTTTTTGGTTCTTTAGATCATCATAGTATCGCCGATCCTCTTCACATGTGTGGACCCCCAATGGGTCCTAACTTTGACATTCCCGAAAACTTTAAAATGCTCAGACCTCGGTAAATATTTCCAACACAACAAAAAGTTCAACAGCATTTTTGACGTTCTTTACACGTAGAACAAGCTCTCCGAGCAATAGTCTTAAAGTTATCGAGTTTTTAAAATTCTCAAGACCCTAGTGGTCCCCATAATATTAAAAAATGTTGTTTTCCTTATTTTTAAGAAAAAAAGGAGCCTTAAAAAGAAAAACATGGCAATGGAGCTAAATCATTATCAATTTTTCTTGAATTTTGTAAATTTTCCCATTTTTTAGTTAGTTTTTTTTCAGTGTAAATGGAAATTATTTTTCTAAGCAACCATTGCTTACCGTTTAAGAAACAGTGTTTCTTACAGTCAAATAAAATTATATTTGAAATGCATGCAAAAGGTATTATATATCATTTCAAAAATTTGAAAATATTTTATGACACCATTTTTAAGATTTGTTTAACAACAAAGTACAAGTATTACTTTCATTTCCAGAACTTCACTTTACCCAGTTCATTAAACTTTGTGATAAATTACACAAAATATCCTGACCTTGAGTAAAAAAAAAATAAGTGAAATACTAATAAAAACATGAATATGTTTTTTTTGGGGATTTCAAGTCAAATAAAGTCATGTGGTTTAGTATACATTTAGTTTAAGACTGTTTGCACGGTATTAAAAGTAATTACACCAAAACCTCGTTTTATAGTTTGTTGCTGAATAGCGATTTGCCATTATCGCACTGCGCACATAATTTAAATTGAAATTTTGAATTTTCGCTTAACGCACTACTTTTAAGGAATCAAAAAAGCCCTAATAAGAAAAAAACTCATACAGGAAAATAATCCATTGAATTGAAATTTCTATCAGAACAGCTTAATTATAAAGACGTCAAAAATCAGGCACGGTTTCCTAATAATTTTGATTTAAAAAGTCTCAGAAAAATTTTGCTCGAGATATTTCAATTTGAATTGTTGTAGTTTTGAAACACTCCAATCCAAATTAGAAGTACTTTTTTCTGAGAAACAATGTATTAATCAAATTTAAATATTTAAATATTATACATAAAGTGGAAATTTTACTCACGTGCTTAACAATTAATCTTAATACTACTTTTATTTGAGCGTAGTATACTTTTATGTTAACAACCCATTAATAAGCTTATTACCATTCAACTACACTTATCCACCGATTTACCGGATAGTTTATGTACGACATAGATTTTATCTGTACACCGAGGGATTTGTAGCGTAAAATGGTCACATTACACCGATATGTCTGTAGCTTAACATGATTACTTTTTGTGTATTTGAGAAGATTGGTATTGAATTTGAGCGATATTGGTTTAGCGGTTCAAAAGTTATGAAAATGGTTTCATGCGGCTGCTTGTTAACATAAAGGCTAGGTTTGCTACCCGCAATCGTCTCCTAACGTAGCGTAGCGATCAAAATCAAATAGAAAATCCCGTAACCGTCTGCAAAGAAGAATAATCGCTCTCACATGTTCTCATATATAAAAAAAACTATCTACGCTACGTTAGGGTACGGTTATGGCTCGTTTTTGGGCTTTTCTCTCTGATTAAATTCTAATACCCGCCACAAGTGTCGGTCCCCTAAGGGTAACTCACATTCAAAATATCATTCCGATCGGAGTTTATCTTCTGTCTTCTATAGGGTGGCTCGTTTTTGGAAGAAGAATAATCCCTCTCACATGTTCTCATATATAAAAAAAAACGATCTACGCTACGTTAGGGTACGGTTACGGGTGCATTATAGGGTGGCTCGTTTTTGGCCTTTTCTCTCTGATTAAATTCTAATACCCGCCACAAGTGTCGGTCCCCTAAGGGTAACTCACATTCAAAATATCACTCCGATCGGAGTTTATCTTCTGTCTTCACTTTGAGGACTTAAAAAAAAAAGTTTTTTTATTAAAATAATTAAAAAATTATTTTTGTATAATATTTGATCGTAAATACTTAAATATAAAATAAATTTAAAGATTTTACGAAATCATTAACCCGTTCAAACTTGATACCAAAAAAATGGCTTGATTTTGGGGGCGTTCTCAAAACACCTTTTTTCAAAATTTTAAAATTTTATTAAAAAAAAAATTAAAATATAAAATTTTTTCTTTATAAATTCATTAAAAACACCTTAGAGGAAAAAATGTGAAATATGACGGGTATCCTTCCGATCACTTTCCTGGAATCGCGGGGAAAGTTAGCGGATTTCAAGGAAATGTTGGTTTTATCAATAATTTGGATTAATAAAATCTTATAAACAAGGAGAGGACTTTCATGCAAATGCATGTTTTTTCCTTTTGATCATAGAACAGCATAAACAAAATTTCTTTGCGAATCAAAGAATTTGCTTTAAAATGGCATCGATTCGTTAGTGCATATTTTGCTTAAATGGATATTTTTGCATATTTTGCTATTATTCTGCTATAAATGGATATTTTTAGGTCATATTTTGGACAAATTTTAGTTTTTTAACTATTTTTTTTTTTATTTTTAGTTATTTTTAAAATCTTTTTATGATATTTTTTTTTATTAACGCAATTATAAAATTTTTTTAGATCATTTTTATTTTTTAATAACATTTTATACACACTGTTTATATGTATATCTAAGCTTACAATGCCAGACTAAATTTAAATGTTATGTTTTTTTAATAAAATTAAAAAAACAAGTGGATATTTATGATTTTTAGTGCATATTTTTAAATTTTTAGTGCATATTTCAAGGGTGACATGACATAATCCCCACGGATATAATCCCCATTGCCATTATGGGGATTATGACCAAATTCATTTCGGTCATATTCCCCATAATGGTAGTGGGGGCTATGACCGAAAATAATTTGGACATAATCCCAATAAAAAACGGACATAATTCCCAGATTTATGGGGATAATGACCACATAACAAATGGCCATAATCCCCATTACAGGGATTATGTCCACTATACTAGTTGATCATAATCCCAAAAATTGTATTTATTTTTTGCCTCAAAAGTTTTTCTGCGTAGCCGGCCTTCGGCCGGGCTTAGGGATTACAAACTCCATGCATTAAACCCATCCTCTCTACAAAAAACGGGGATTATGACCGAAATTTCTTTGGACTTACAAGGGAAGTATCTCAACCCTTATGAACGGATTTGCATGAAACGTAAAAGATAAATAAAAGAGACAATTCTAAGGTTG
Source organism: Pegoplata infirma (assembly GCA_963921195.1). Classification (NCBI taxonomy): domain Eukaryota; kingdom Metazoa; phylum Arthropoda; class Insecta; order Diptera; family Anthomyiidae; genus Pegoplata; species Pegoplata infirma. Next base: position 258,382,928 of record OY992536.1, on the reverse strand, counting down.
GGGTGTCTCGGCTTATCGGCCATATCAGGGATTTTGGGGTTCAAAACGTAAGTCAAAAAATTGCGAAAAAAATCGTTTTTTGGATTTTTCAGCCATTTCTTTCTTAGAAACTATAGATGTTTACATATGGGAAGAAAGGTTTTTTAATCCCTATCCAACGGTAGCATAACATTGTAAAAATTCGGCTTCGTTAAATGTTTTTTTTATGAAAATGTATAAATTTTGGGGTGTATTTATGTGAAGACGTAGACCTACGATATCCATATGAATACGAAATAATCTTTACTAAATTTAATTCGACACGTATTTTTGCCCTAGGCGATATTCCTCTTAGTTCGGAAGTTATTTAAATTTTCCGGAAGGTCCACATTGTTTCATAAGGGGACAACGAAATTTTAAAACACTGATATGGCCGATAAGCCGAGACACCCCAACCTTAAAATCGGGTCTTTTATATATATTTTAAGTTTCAGGCAAATCGGTTCATAAGGGATGAGATACTTCCCTTGTTAGTCCCCATAATATGAAATGGGATTATGACCGAATAATTTTCGGTCGTAATCGCAACAGGGAACGGACATAATCCCCATTGGGATTATGACCGTTTTAGAAACGGTCATAGTTCACACAACTGTTATGGGGGTTATGTCCGTGATGAATTCGGTCATAATCCCCATTTCCATTATGGGGGTAATGTCCGTGGGGATTATGTCCTGTCACCTATTGCAAGGCTTTTTAGTGCATATTTTAGGCGCCTAAAACATAGTTTTTTTAGTGCATGACGGTCCTGTCTCTATAAATTTTATTTTTGGGCAAATTACCAGTTTTTTGGTGTCATGGCATTCTATTAGATAACTGTAAGTCTGTCATGAAATCTTACCGATGTAGAACGTCTTTTTTTCATTGGCTGGGGGTCAAAAATTACCCCCGCAGAAAATTTAAAGTTTAAAGCTTAAATTTTGTGCTATATAAAAGTATAAAACGGCTTTTGTGTTTTGTACCCCTATTACTATTTCGTATGAATATATTATCGTTAACCCTTCTTGGTAGGGGGTCAAAAATGACCATTCAAGGGCGGACCGAAATAGTTAAATTTTTAAATCTTTTAAGTCCAAGTTGGTGTTTTTAAGAAGTTTATTTAGTTTTTCAAGGGAAAGCTTCTTCCCCTTGGTCCGATTTCGTTCATTTAAGAACTTTACTCATTTACTAAATTTGCAGCTCTTTTGAATTGGATTGCATCCAACCCAATCTGACCAGACGATTAAAAATTACTGTACTATTTCCAAAATATTTTTATTTTGTCATAATGTGCTGGGTGAGGGAGGTCTAGGTTTATTTCTATTTACGTTGTATTAAAACCTTACTAAATCTCAGAATAAAAGTGTTAATTTGTATTATTGCATATTAAAGTAATTAAAAAACTGACTCTAACTTTAAGGGGGATGCACTTTAAACAATAGCAGTTAATTCAAACTGTTAATGAAAGTAAAAATAGAAACAAGTATCTATGTGCCATACAATTTTGAAAAAAAAAATATTTAACGAAATAGCGATGTCCGTCCGTTCGTCTGTTCGTCCGTCTGTCCATCTATCGGCTTAAGCACGTTACAGGTTGCAATGTTCAATCAATTGATTTAAGCATCTTTTTGCCCTAGGACGAAGCCTATTGGAAAAAATCGGTCCATGTTAATATCTAGCCCGCACAAACGCCCCCTTTGAATTTGGCTTAAATGACTTTATTAACCTTATTTTACTGGGTATCGTTTTGAAAGTTGACAGGTAATCAAATTTTGAATGCACATATCATCAGTCCACATTTTAAAGGAATCGGATAAGTCCTTCTTGTAGTCCTAATACAAACCACCCTCTTGATATTTACATAATTCCCTCAAAACCACAGTACAGACTAGTATGCAAACAATGGTGCTAATTTCGTACTTTCCAATATGGTGGCATGAATTATCATCGCTGCCTATTGTATGTGTGCCTGTACGTGTGAGCTTTTGTGTATGTATTTTTGTTGTTTGTTTACATTTTGTATAAAACGTTTTTGGACTTACAATTAGTCCCCCCATATGAAAATTTCGACTGATATACAGCTAAATCGGTTTATTGGCAACAAAAATAAACCAATTTCACTAAAATTTGGTATGTGTGTGTTTTCTACACTAATTAAAAATCTAACAAAAGATATATCAAATTAGTCCATGTTTGGACTTGGGACCTATTTTCCGGAAAACACTGGTGTAGGGTATCATATGGTCGGTCTTGACCGACTATAACTTTCTTATTTGTTTTTAAGTGTATTAAACAAATTCTTAAAAACATACCAACCCATTTTGAAAAAAATTAACGCATTTTTTAATCACCATTTTTATACATAAACATAAAATATTAAGTACACATTTACGCCTTAAGGACTGTCCATAATTTGTAAAGAATTTTTCAAAGAAATTTTTCTTCAGGTTTTCTTAAGTGATAAATTGTTGAGACAGGTTGTCATTTCCTAAAGGAATTTTCTAAGGAAATGTTTCCTCAGGTGTTTTTTATTTTCTATTTTAAAAGACGAATTGTTTTATTAAAAGCTTATTCATGTAAAATATATTTGCAAAAAATTCATAAAAAAACGAAGTAAAAGATATACTTCTTTTTAAAAACCTATTAACAATTTATAAAGCCTAAGTTTAGGCTGTTATGCCTTTACAAAATTATTGCCTGTTTTAGGCAACAATTATTTTTATTTATTTTTTCTTAATTTTCTATATCATATATTTAAAATCGATAAATATAGAAAAGAATCCTTCATAAAATGCTACACTTTAACTGTAATATTCTTTCTAATAAGCATGACATCGTAATTTAACTCAGCGCTATATTTAAAAGCATATTTAAAGGCGTTTAAAAATGAATTACAATAAAAGCTTATTGTGTGTTTTTTTGTCTTTGCTGAAACAAAAAGATTAATTGTCTTTTACTACCATATATATACATTTTGGTATTTTATGACGTATCATTATTGTTTTACATGGTATATGGTATGTACATTAAAGGTGTCCTAACGACTAAGGTAATTTTTCAAAATCACTTTTTAATACGTGGTAGGGTCCTAAATTGTAGTTTTGTATCTAAAAATGAGTGAGCCAAAATTTGGAGACAATCTGATAAAAATAACTCGTGCCGAAAATGGATTGAAGTTTTGGGACACTCTTATCTGATGAAAAAACACGTTTTTTCTAGTTTTTTTAAAAATATTGGTATATGATATTTTTTGTTAATTTTTTTGTTAAGTAATATGAAAATGGTAGTAAATTACCTTTCCAAAAAGCTTAAAGAAATTCAATTCTGATGAAAAATAAGCATTTTACGCATACATGCCCCAGACCATTGCATGGTTTTTAAAGCCAAAATTTGAAAATTTTCAAAATTTTTAGGCAAAAAAATAAAAAAAATTAAATTTTACTTTATAATTATATTAAATACATGTTATAGATAAAAACTAACAGATATGGTAGTCTAACTTTTTTTTCATTTGGCGTGGGTAGTGATATAATTTCCGCGGATTCCAAAGAAAATGAGTTTTTCTAAAATAATTTAGCAAATATGGGAAACAATTTTCTGTATTGTATTATACGAAGTGAAATACATAAATTCTGTAAATTTTTTGAGAATTCGGGCATCTTTAACCCCTTTTCGTCGAGGTGAAATGACAAATTTGAGACGTTATACATTTCTATAATACAAAATATCTGCATATATCCGATTTCTCAAAAGTTACAGAATTTACGTTTTACACTTCGATCCGCACAATAGAGCACAAATTTTCAAAAATTTGCTTAATTATTGTAGAAAAACGCATTTTATTTGGAATCCGCGGAAATTTTATCACTACCCGCGCCAAATAAAAAAAAAGCTTGACTACCATATCTGCTATTTTTAATCTTAAACATGTTTTCAATTTGATCATAAAGTAAAATTAAATTTTTACTATTTTTTTGCCTAAAAATTTTGAAAATTTTGAAATTCTGGCTCTAAAACCATACAATGGTCTGGGGCATGTATTCGAAAAATGCTTATTTTTCATCCGATTTTAATTTTATTAGTCGTTTTGAAAAGGTAATTTAGTACCATTTTCATATTATTTTACAAAAAATTTAACAAAAAATATTAAATACCTATGTTTTTCCAAAAACTAGAAAAAACGAGTTTTTCGTTCTTATAAGAATGTCCCAAAACTTCAATCCATTTTCGGCACGAGTTATTTTTAGCCGATTGTCCCCAAATTTTGGCTCACTCATTTTTAGATACTAAAGAACAATATAGGACCCTACCAGGTATAAAAAGGTGATTTTCGTTTTTAAGGACACCTCTAATGTACATATATAATGTATTAGGGTAAAGCTTATTTGCAGTTTTCGCTACGTACTGGGGGCTCAAAAATCTCTCTTTGAATTTCTATGTTTCTCAAATATGACTCGTTCTTTTTTTGTCAGAAAACCCAAAAAATTAAAATGACGATATCTCAGAGAAGTTAAAAGATATTGGATAAAATCACAAATCGGGTTTGCAAGTGGAAAGAGAAAAGAAGTCGCTACACTCAAAGAAACCTTGTAACATAACAATAAATGCTTTTTATTTTTTGCTACCTCCTATATTACGAGAATTTCTAGTAGAAATTACGAGCTCTTTTGTAATTTTACAAACTTTTTACTAATAATATTGCAAATTTACATCGTTTTTTTTACGTTATAAAACTTACAAGGAATTCTCGTGACTTAACTAAATTTTTTGCTATCTACTATTTAACGAGAATTCCTAGTGAAAATTACAAGCTTTTTTTTTAAGTTTACATGCTTTTAACCAATAAAATTGTAAGTTTATAATTTTTTTGGGGGGATAAAACTTACAAGAATTTCTCGTGACTTAACTAGATTTTTTTTGGTAAAATTACTTTGGAAATTTGTCTGAGATTCTGAGACTTCTTTATATGAAAAATGTCTCAGAAACTGAGATTTTTCATATTAAGATTTGCAACTCAATAATAGTTAGTCTAAACCGACTTCATGATCCTTATTTTTGGTGAGAACTAAAGGTCTTTTTGTCCCTAAAATAAAAAATTTTATTTCACAAATTTTGGGGAGTTACAGTGAGTAAGTGGATACAGTAAGAGACTTTCTGAAAACTAGAATTCTGTTGCCCTAACTCTACTCTACAATTCATCCTTTTGCACAACTACCCTATCCAGAAATAATCGCCAAAACCACTTTGGCAGGTATACTTGCCTGTGGTCATTAAAGGGTTAAAGCATTAAAAGTATTTGTATACTAAATATGTTCTATTGTGAGGGCCCCTGGTGGTGGTCGTATGGAGCATGTGGGGTCCACCGTTCAAACTTAAGCTCGAAATTACATTAGCTATAACCGGTATGAATTTCGCTGCAATCGATACTTACTGGCTAGCCGAATTACACTGTGCAACAAATTTGGGGTCTTCGAGTTTATCTTGGACTGGAGCAAAAAAAGAATGAAAGTATACCAATAGAAGACCAAAACCCTCGAAGGGTTTTGAAAACTTAGCTGGAGTTTTTTTTATGGCCCACTGAAGTTTTTTTAATTTTTTATACCCTCCACTCTAGTGATAGAGGGTATATGAGGCATTCCAAACCAAATGTCCCGCTACAGAAAAACATGTGTCCCGTAAATTTCTGAATAGGTTGTTTGGATAGCCCTATATGGAACTAAGAAAATTGGGTTTTTGGTTTTTCTAATTTTCAAAAACTGGGCTTAGAAGGCGTGGTCAAATATTGGAAAAATGGTCAAATTTGTGGCGAGTTGCCTTGATTAAATATTTATCACATTAAAACGGAATGCACCAAAATCTCAAAAATTCACATTCTTATATAGTTTTGTATGGGCTATCGATTAAAATATATTTTTTTGAAAATTTTCAGATCCCGTTCTGAAATTTTTCATTTTTTAAAAATGGAAAATTTCAGAACGAGTTCTGAAAATTTTCCAAAAAAAAAATTTTTAATCGATATCCCATACAAAACTATATAAGAATGTAAATTTTTGAGATTGCGGTGCATTCCGTTTTAATGTGATAAATATTTAATCAAGGCAACTCGCCACAAATTTGACCATTTTTCCAATATTTGACCACGCCTCCTAAGCCCAGTTTTTGAAAAATTGAAAAACCAAAAACACAATTTTCTAAGTTCCATATAGGGCTATCCATACAACCTATTCAGAAGTTTACGGTACACGTGTTTTTTTTTCGCTGGACATTTGGTGTGGAATTCCTCATATATAAGTTTGTCATTCCGTTTGTAACACATCGAAATATTGGTCTAGGACCCCATAAAGTATATATATTCATGATCCTCGATCGATTTTAAGTCGATCTAGCGATGTCCGTCTGTCCGTCTGTCTGTCCGTAGAAAACACGCTAACTTTTGAAAGACTTTACAGAGGCTACTGAAGTTTGGCATATATGTTGGTCATTTACATGGTCAGGTTGGTATTGCAATCCAGCCAAATCGGTCCAGTTGTTCAAAAAGAGTTGTTCAAGTTATGAGCAAAAGAGTAAATTTCGGCAAGGGTATTTCTCGAATTTATAAGATAAAAACCACGATAACTTTCGAAAGACAATAATAAGACTCCTGAAGCTTGACATGTATCTTTGCCGTTCCCTAGGTCTATTTGGTATTAAATTTCAGCTCAATCGGTCCAGTGGTTCAAAAGTTATAAGCAAAACCCTGAATTTCAGATTAGTTTCATCTTAAATGCCACGTGTTTAAACAAGTTTTAAAACAGTGGTCGGCAGAAAGAGAGTATATGAATGCATTGTTGTATGAATATAAATATGCATGTGTTAGTATATTTCTTAAACAAAGCGACATCAACCAGCTTGTTGTTGTATTTTTATGCTCTTAGTTGTGAGTTTTGTTGACATTCGTGTTGAATACATGTGAATAGCCGAATGAGTTCGGGATCCATGTGCAATGGATGCCGACCACTGTTTTAAAAGCATTGGTGATAACTTAACAATGCTTTTCAAACTTGTTTAGTTTTAAAGCAATGCTTTTTAAACTTGTTTAGTTTTAAAAGCATTGGTAACTTAAAAATTACACTCGAAAAAAATTTTACACTCTAAAAAAATTTTACACTCAATAAAATTTTACAAAAATGACAATGTATATTTTGTGTACACACGTATATATAATATTTTTACAGTAAAAAAAAACATTACACTCGAAATAAGTCGAACAAATGTTATAAATCTGCTTCTGACCTAAATTACGAAAACAGATATCTTCAGTGAAATTTGATGGCGATTCTTTTCTTAGAACAATATTTGAAAAAAGGACCAAAATGACCCCTAAAAATGGGAGATAGAAGGTTAATATATTCTAAGAAAAGAACTGCCATCAAATTTCACCGAAGACATGTCTTATCATTATTTACCTCAGGAATTTAATACTTTTTTTGAGTTATTTACAATGCCTTTAAAAAAAATTCAAAAACTTCAGTGGGTCATAAAAAAAGAACTCGAGCTAAGTTTTCAAAACCCTTCGGAGGTTTTGCTCTACTGTTGGTATTCTTTCATTTTGTTTTAATCCCATCCAAGATACAAAATCCTGTTGCATAGTGTAATTAAATACATGTACCATATATGGTACGCTATGCATTTAAGGGTTAAGCTCGAAATTACGTTAGCTATAACCAGTATGAGTTTCACTGCAATCGGTCCAGTACTTACTGACTGGCCGAATTATTAAAAATAAGCCACTGTGCATCGTTGCGTATGATTGTTATTTAAAGGTAATTACAAAATTAAGTATACGCCTCTTATACAGTTTTCAAGCAATTATAATAATAGTTCATCAGCTTCAAATGCGTGTAAAAAAAATTTACCACTAAACTAAAAAGATTCCGATTTTGTTTGATGCACTGTGTTACTTTTTAATTAAGTTTATTTTCTATTTTTTAGTTTATTTTTGTTTTCGAGTATATGCTAATCGTTTATGTGGTGCTAGAAAAAAAAAAACTACCATTAGTTCATTAACCCCATGGGCTTTTACTCGTTTTGCAACAACAAGTTCGTGTCGGTGAAACTTCATTCAAAAAGTTTTTCTTACAAATAATTGTCTTCCTAATAACAAAAACATTGAACATTATGACGTATTTTCAGTATGTATTTCGAGAAAAGTGGGTGAGTGGTATGAGTAGGTTGAAAACCCATAGTTCATGTAGCAGACAAAATCTGATTTAATTGAAAGAACCTTCAAAAAAGGACAAACGAAATAATGGTACATAGAAAAAATATAAAAAAAAAAATTCGATAAGGATTAAAATATTTATAGAATTTAAAAGCTTAGAAAAATAACTAACTTTGATGAAATTTCATTAAAAAAAACTTCAAATACACGTGTTTTTGCTAGTATACTTACAGAATTTCTATACCAAATTTTGTATTACTTTTGGTTTTCTGGCTTATTTTTGTTTTTCCTCTATTTATTTAATTATATAATCCTCTTAGTTAAAAGGACTTTAATACAATTATATTTTATTAGTCATTTTGTTTTTAAATTTCTTTTGATGAACTGTATAGATGAAATTATTTTTATTTTAAGTAGAGATTTTTTAGTTTTTTCTAAATTTTTTCTAGCGAACTTTTTTATTCCAAATTTTTTCACACACCTTTTCTTTATGTATGCCGCCGAAAAACTAATTCAAATGCCAAAAAAAAAAATCCTATTCTTATTCATGCTTAACAAGAAAATACAGAAGCTTCTGATAAGGATTTGTGTGTACTACACACACAGAATCCATTCACCAGAATCCTCTCATTTAACATCCTTCATTATGCTCACTTTACCTCCTCTCCAAAACAAAAAACACAGTAGTGGCTGTGGCAGTAGTAATAAGTAAATTCAGTATATAGAGTCTATATTACACTCAAAAAAATAAATCTGTAATGTTAGCAAAAAAAGCTTGTAAACCTACAAGAAAATTTGCTGATTTTGAACCCAGAATTTTTTTGCTAAAGTTAGCAAAAATGTTTTGCCAATAATTAGTTAACTAAATTTTTATTTTTTTTAACTTAGTTTATACACATATGAGAACCCCATTGGGTTCGGACCCCATAGGTCCAGACCCCGATGGGCCTAGACCTAGTTGGGTTCCTTAAGAATCGTCATAATTTTTGATCAAAAAATTGTGTCCGTTTCGCTCTACCTTGCTTAGTTTTTAAGATACGTGATTATAGGGGACCACTGGGGTCTTGAGAATTAAAAATCTCGATAACTTAAAAAATATTACTCGGAGAGCTTTTGACTGTTTTGCGGTCTTGTTCTACATGTTGAGAGCTACAAAAATGGTTTTGGACTTTTTGTTTTGTCGGCAATATTTACCGAGATATGAGCATTTTAAAATTTTCGGGAATGCTAACTTTTTTGGATCCAAAGTTAGGGCCCATTAGGGACCATACATGTGAAGAGGACCGGCGATACTACGGAGATTCTAAGAACCAAAAATGGCCTCCATTTTGCTCTATCTGGCTTAGTTTCCGAGATAGCGCCATTTTAAATTTTCTGAAAATAAAAAAAAAATTACCATTTATTTTGCTAATATTAGCAAAAAATCTTGTAAAAATGTTGTCAACTCAATTTCAAATTTAGCAAAAGAAATTAGTTCAAAGCTTGTTTAAAATTGCTAATGTGCTAAATGAAGTTTACAAGAATTTTTTGCTGACATGCTAATCTCAACTAAAAATTTGCTAAAAGTTAGCTAACTAGCATTAGCAAAAAAAATAGTAAATCTACTAACGTATTTTTTTGAGTGTATATAGACAACCCAAAAACCATTGGTATGTTAAGAAATTACACACACAAAAAAAGTGACGTCGTTATTTAAAAGCACGTTTTTTGTGTGTACACAGATGGAGACAAATAAATAGCAGTTTCCCTAAAATTAAGATTAGCTTCTGTGACTGAATGTTCAATACAAATATTTATTTATTCCATTAAATACAAAATTTCATTCTGGGTGTTCGCCGGGGGACACATTTCCATTCGCGATACATGCTTACAAATTCATTTATTACACCGTCCGACTAAAATGAAAAAAAGTCGTTGACCACGAAGTGGATAATATACGTTTAAAATTAGAGACTAAATGTAGTAAAACTGCATTTAAAGTTCTTCATTTCGTGATACTGTTTCCTTTTAAAAGGACTTCAAAGTTTTAGAAGATTAAATTTTATAAAATATTTTTTTAATATTTGCACTTGTTCTAGGATTCCACCATTGATGGCAAATTAAAGAGGAGGATCTCCCCTAATTTTCCTATTTTATTATTTTTACATATCAGGAAAAAGGAGGTAAGCTACGTCCGTTCAAAAATGTGTCCATTAATATCATTCAAAATTTTCAACAAAATATGTTGGTGATGTTTTCAAATGAGTTTATTCACATCCTTTTATCCTGACATGGCAAAATATAAAAATGGAAAAATTAGGGGAGATTCTCCTTTTTCATCTGCCGTCACCAGTGTCATCCTAGGACAATTACAAATATTTCAAAAATATTTTATAAAATGTATCCTTTAAAACTTTAAAGTCATTTTAAAAGGAAACAGAATCACGAAATGAAAAACTGTAAATGCAGTTTTACTCTATTTGATCTCTACTTTCAGACGTATATCATCCGGTTCATGTTTAATACTGGCTGTCGGACGGTGTTATAGTACTAGCATGCCAGCCAGAAACTTCCCCAGTATGCAATGTTTTTAGGCGTTTCATTATTTCGAACTTTTATCAAATCTCAACAGTTTTTCCATTCCTCTTGAGACTCCTCCAAAACATGGTTTTTAAACGCTTTAACTGCTACTTCGGCTCTCGTAATTGTCAACGGACCATGCAGTTTACCTTTCACTCAAAAGAAAAGCTCTGTCAAAAAATCTTTACAACGACTTTCAATTTGATTTAGCACACTTTTAGCAGATTTTTCTGCTCAAATTGATAATTTTACTAAAATCTCTGTCATTCAGTTAAAGAAACTAACAAAAATGTTACTGCGTTGTTACTGATTCTGTTTGCTGAATTTTAAAATATATTTGAACATGATTTTAGCCGATTATTTTTCAATTATACAGAAATAGTTTGCTGTCATTCTTTTTTAAAGAAAATTTCTAAAAAGGGAAGTATCTCAACCCTTATGAACCGATTTGCCTGAAACTTAAAATATGTATAAATGAGACAATATTAAGGTTGCGGTGTATCGGCTTATCGGCCATATCAGTGGTTAAAAATTTCGTTGTCCCGTTATGAAACAATGTGGACAATCGGAAAAATTTTGATTACTCCTGAACTAACTGTCGACTGAAATTAAATGAAGATTATTTCGTATTGATACGGATATCGTAGGGGTATGTCTTCACATAAATATCCAAGAAACGATTTTTCACAATTTCTTGATCTACTTTTTGAACCCTTAAATCCCCGTTATGGCCGATAAGCCGAGACACCCACCCCTTAGTTGCAGACAAATCGTTTAATAAGGGTTGAGATACTTCCCTTGTTAGTCTTTTAACGAAATGAGTGGTCTGTCAACTGAAAGATTAAGCACAAGTCTATGGTGGGGAAGGTCTTCCCTTATTGAGAGATGTTAATAATTTAATTTACTGGCAATATTATACTGGCAAATAAATATATAGTAATAGGATCAGGATTTCAGTCCCCATTTATAAAATTTCCTCGGAATATATTCGATTAGAGTTTTATTCTAGTTCGAGGCCCAAAAATATTTCTATTTATGATATTGTCATAATAGAGTATTTTTAATTTATTGCTTTAAAAAAGTTACTATCTCATAGTTTGTCTGTACTGATCAGTTTCATCCCCACTAAAGGAATCTTCAGCAGACTTTAGAGAATCATCGTTGGTCAATCAAACATCAAACCAGACATAATATTTGATATATTTCCCAAGTTATATGAGAAGTACTATTATGAAGGTCCGAAATCTGTTTTCCAACAAAAATAACTCTTTTAAAGCAAAAATTGTATATATTAAATCACCGTCGGTAACTATTAATATATGTGTTGCTGTTATTTTACAATAACAACAGTGCCTTTCCTCGGAATCTTTATTTAAATTAATTGTGGCCGTTTAAGTCCTCCACAAAAACTGTCCAGAATGATTAAAACAATAAAACTAAAATAACCTGCAATCAAGTTCCTTTCGTTAAAATTTTGTTTTTGAAAACTTTCGAACCCATGTACCGTGATAAAACATTTGAAAGTACACTTTAAAAAATCACTCTATTAAATTACAGAGATACTCTGACGAGCCAGCAGTAAATACTATAAATTTCCAACCAGCAAGTTTTTTTCTTGTTATTTAACGAAGATAAAAAACTGCAAATTTACAGAATTATCTGTAAAATTTAAATAAAAAAATGTAAATTTACAAAGTTTTAGTTAAACGCATTTTATGAGTCCAAAATTTTACAAAAAAATTCTGTAATTTTACAAAAAAAGACTATATAAAATTAACAAATTTTAGTTAAATATATTTGATTTAACCAGAATTTTATAAAGAAATCTCTGTTATTTACCAAAAATTTAGTTAAATACATTTAATTTTTTACCATTTACCATTGTAATCAGTACATTTACAATTTTTTTTCACATATGATTTGATTTCAACTTAAACACATGAAATAATTGGGAAAAAAATCAGCATACATATTTATAAAAAAAAGTTTCTCAAAAATGTCATTCCAACGGCGGTTTTAATTTTATATAACTTTGCGTACATGAACTCCAGAACTTCTCTGCTTCAAAAACATTAACAGTCTGACAAGCCATCAAAATTATTCTTTGCGAATAACGTATATTTTAAGTTATTAAAGCTCACATATTTAGTGACGCATTTAAGCGGAAGATGTTCACCGAGGTTTTTATAAATTAATAAATGACGATTTGAAAATTGTGTTTTCTATTAGAAATCTCATAAACTTAGAGAAAATTCATTCCCCACTCTTAGGTGTCAACTATGAGAATTCTAATTAATTTTCGATTGTTATGTGCAAGCATAGAGTAAAAATAGTAAGAGGATTAATGGGTGAAAAACCTTTCCTTTTCGAAATTTGATTTTTAGCCGTAAACTCTGATTATCTCGGGAGTGAAAACCAGAATACACACAAAAGGAAATCGAAGAAAAAAGGAAAAAACACGAATACATTCAAAAGGAATCGAAGAAAAAAAGGAAAAAAAAACGAATACATTCAAAAGGAACCTAAGAAAAAACAAAAAATAAACGAATACATTCAAAAGTTACCGAAGAAAAAAAGATAAATAAACAAATACATTCAAAAGGAACTGAAGAAAAAAAGTTTTCTTCCTTGAGATAATCGGAGTTCATAACAAGGTTTTCACAATTCTTTTTCTCATTAATCCTCTTACTATTTTTACTCTATGGTGCAAGAAGCATAAATAAGTAATAACTTGACACAAAATAAAGGCAAATGCCAGCATTTAAATGCGCCCGCTTTAATGTTTCGCATGCGAATGTTTAACTTTGTAGAAATTATTTATAAACTCGCTAGATGTTCCCACGTTTTTTTTCATTTAATTTTATAAAAGTGTTTATTATAATGACCCCGCTTAAATGTGGCACTAAAAATGAGAAGTTTTATTTTCAGTGCCACATTTAAGCGGGGTCATTATAATAAACACTTTTATAAAATTAAATGGAAATCGTTTAAGAATGCCTAGCCTTTCTTTATTTAGTATTTTGGTTACAAGAAAAAAAAACGTATTTTTCTAAAATCTGTATTTTAACAAAAAAAAAAAATCTTATTATTATTTGTTAAATAAAGACTACTAAGTAAAAAGGAAAATTACAGATAAAATTTTGTTTTTCGGTCACAAGAAAATACAAAGTATTTTTTTTTTTAAATCTGTATTTCATCAAATAACTTTTTCAAATACCTGTCGAATTGAGAATACAGAAATTTTACAGACCCAGCAAAATTTTCCGTTCCAAATAATCGGTTTCAGAACGCATCAAATTACCCTGCAACCGATTCTACTTCAAGTTCCAGAATCAATAATTTTTATTTGAAATTGTCCCGAAAGCAATCGTTTCTTAGAACAAGTAGTTTTTTTGAAAAATAATTTTACATAGAAAATTTTGTTTTGATTACCGTAGAATATATTCAAGAATGTATTGTTATAGGAATTTGTTCCAAAAAATTTTCCTGGGGAGTATTTAACAGAGTTAGTAACGTATAAAAATATCGGTCAGTGACCCCATAAAGTATTTATATTATTGAACCATGATCGATTCTAAGTCATTCTGTGAATGTCCGTCCGTCTGAATAAAACACAATTCAGTTCAAAATAAAAGAGCTAGTGTCCTGAAAGTTAGCACGAATATTTATTATAGGCATCGGCCGAATAAGTTCGGAAATGGGCAAAATTTTCCCCTTAAAGAACTAAACCAACCTCTAAAAAACGCCGTTTTTATAGTTTTTATACCCTTCAACTACAGTATGGGGGTATACTCACTTTGTCATTCCGTGTGTAACGCATCGAAATATCAGTCGGGGACCCCATAATGTATATATATTATTGATCAGTGATCGATTCTAAGACATTCTAGCGATGTCCGTCTGTCCGTCTGTACAGTCCAAAATAAAAGAGCTAGACTTCCGAAGTTTGACACGAATATGTCTTATATTCCTAGGCAGGTTAAGTTCGGAAATTGGCAAAATCGGACCAAGGGGGAAGAAGTTCCCCCATGGAGAACTAAACCAACCCAAGAAAAATCGCATTTTTTGCAGGTTTTTTGTACTTTTGCTAAGCAAATGCAACATTCATATCTCAGAAGAAGTTCAAAATCACAAGGGGAAGGTGCCCCCTTACGTCTCCCACCAACCACCCCCACCCACCAAAAAACAAAAACAGAGCTGGACTCCTTAAATTTGGCACAAATATGTCTAATGGTCATAGGCTGGTTAAGTTCGGAGATGGGCAAAATCGCACCACAGGGGAAAAAGTTCCCCCTTTAAGAGCTAAACCAACCTCTGAGAAAACGCCATTTTTTATAGATTTTTTGCACTTTTTCTTAGCAAACGAAACATTTCTTATGTCAGAAGAAGCTAAAAGTCCTGCAGTTGAATCCAAAAAGGTTGTCTCCCACCGCCGAACCCCCCACCCCCAAAAAAAACGCCCGTTTTTTTTTTAACGTGTTGGAGGGTATAACAGATTCGGCACGGCCGAATTTAACACTCTCACTTGTTTTTTGGTATTTTAGTTAAGCAAATGAAACCTTTTTATGTCGGAAGGAGTTCAAAGTCCTGCACTAAGACACAGGGGGGCTAGAACATTTTTTTGGCCCGCCCCCTTTTGTGGGCGTGAATTTAAAAAAATCATAAAAATAATGAGAAAATGGTATTTCTAAAGTTTAAAAAGCATAATGAATAATAAACATTTATCGCAATGGTGAAGGTTCTAAAAAATAAAAACACTAAAATCGTGTTTTCATTTATGAATTTGTACAATCTGCGGAGTAAGATTGTTTCAGAACATTAAAAAAAAATAAGTCAGAGTGTTGAATTCGGCTGTGCCAAATCTTTTATACCCTCCAACATGTTAAAAAATTAAAAAAAAAAAAAAAAAATTTTTAGAGGGGCGTTTTTGGGTAGGGGCTGTGAGTTGGAGAACTCTTTTCCCCTCGTGGTATATGTTTACAAGTTTATTTGATTCTGCCCTGTATTATATTTTTATAATTATTTTTATATCTAAGCCATCAAAAGGGAGCCGAATGAAAAAAGCGATATATGTTCCGTCAAACTTGTGGAGTCTAACTCTTTTATTTTGGACTGCATCGTGTTAACTGCAGACGGACGGATATACGGACAGATGGTTAAACTTTGGGTATAAATCCCCTGTGTTTAATTGCCGACAAGAATTACAAGCTTCTTGGAAATTTTTTCTACTGTTATTTTTTTGCTCTCTATTGTTTCCTTTTCCGTTCCTTAAAAAAGGTCTCGTTTGATAACTGACATTTACTTGTTCGTATACGAATGCTTTTCAATGTTTTGTGCAAAATTATATGTTGTGTTGTTATACTTGTTTAAATTTTTTTCTTCTTAAAATTTCAACATAAAATTGTATGTTGCGAAGACTTCAAATCATGGCAATAATAAAGTTTACAAAAAAACTAATTTTTTTTTTTAAAAAAGTAAAGAAATTTTAAAGATTCCTTTAAAAATCGTTTTAAAGAAGTTGTTTTATTTTTAAGTTTTTGGTTTTAAATTTCAAGTTTTGTTCATGTTTTGTTTTTAAGTAGGAAGCAATTTTTTTTTATTTTTGTTTTTTTTTTCAAAACAACCAAAGTTCTTACTTTAATGTTCTTTTGTTATGATAAGAGGTTGGTCTGTGTTAGGATTTCGTGATTTTAAAGTGAACAAGGTCAGCTTTTATGGTTTGATGGTAAAAATTGTTTTTCTTTAAAGGTCGTTAAGGCGCATGCTTCTACATTAATATAATGAACAATCAAATATTTTTGCTCTCAACATAAAACATGTTAAGTGTTGGAAAGTGTTAACATATTTGACATTTAAATTTGGATTTATTGAATAATTTAATATAACTGTCTTTCCATCAAGGTGGAAACAAATCACTTGAGACAACGCTGATGTTAGTACTGTTTCCACATACAGAAAACGAATTTTCTAATTTTCAACTCAAATTCAGTTGATGCAATTAAAATTCATTTGAGGTATTACATATAGGTTGCCACAACCAAATATTGGTAGTAACGACTAAGTTCGGTTAATATAACTGGCTTTTAATTGAAACAACTACAAAATTCGGTTGTCACAGCCGAATAAAGTAGTAGCAACCTAATTTTGAGTTGATACAACTGTAAAATTCAGTTGGAAAATTATTTTCACCGTATAACTTCGCCCTCCTCCACTCTTACAGATTTCTGTCTAATCTAATAACCCAACTTTTTGTTAATATTCCTAGATATTCTTAATTTAAGCAAATTAGAAATTTCAAATTTGCAATTTTTATTTGAAATTAATTTTATTATTTAAGTTTTTAATTAAAAATGTTATTAACTATGTATTAAAAAAAAATGTTATTAACACATTAATAACTAGTTTATTTATACGAAAATTTAAACCGGTGCGTTTGTCTTCTGATTCTTATCACACACACATTTAAAACTCTATTTATGTCAGTTTATTTTAAATATTCAAATTTATATAAACAACAAACAGAATATTTAAGAAACTACAAAAATTGTGTATATTTTATTTATTATACAGTATGTAACATTAGGGCAGGATTTTTCAACTTTTGACTTTCCGAAGGTCCTAGGTCTTAAACCTATGTGGTACAAATTTGAGCACAATCAGATTAAATTAACCCGTGGCACCCGGCGATCAAAATTTTGGAATTTTCAAATTTTTTTACAAAAAAAAATTTGATGCGCTGAATATTTTTAAAACCGGTCAAACAGTTTTCGAGATATCGCTATTTGAAATTTGCAAGAAATAGAGGTTTTTTTCCTAAGTTCAACAATTTTTATTTTTTTTTAAATCTCAAAACTTTTTGATTTTATAGAGAATGAGACGAGCTCTGATTTAAACTCAATTTAAGGCAAATCCGATTACTTGGTCCGAAAAAAATTTTGGATTTTTAGAAAACTTTTCGAAAATTAAAAACTTTGATCGAAAGTCTGCACTGGTTAAAATGATCCGATTTGACTCAAATCACATTAAACAAGTAAGGAAGTTATAGTCGGTCAAGACCGACCATATGATACCCTACACCAGTGTTTTCCGGAAAATGAGTCCCAAGTCCAAACATGGACCGATTGTATCTGTCTTTTGTTAGATCTTCATTTAGTGTATAAAACACACAGATCAAATTTTAGTGGAATTGGTTTATTTTTTTGTCAAAAGACTAATTTATCTGAATATCGGTCGAAATTTTTATATGGGGGACTAAGTTCAAAAATGGCCCAATTATATTCCGATTTGATTAGGTTACTAAATTACACGTTTAACACCTAAAAATAAAATTTGTATCAAATATTTCCATATTTATGAATTTTGAGGGAATTATGTGAATATCGGGAAGGTGGTTTGTATAGGGACTACCAGAAGGACTGAACCGATTCCTTTGAAATTTGGAATGGTGATATGTGCATACAAAATTTACCTGCTGAATTTCAAAGCGATAACTATTATAATACGGTTATTAGAGTCATTTAAGCCGAATCCAAAGGGGGCGTTTGTATGGGGGCTAGGTCTTAACATGAACCGATTTTCTCCAACTTCAATAGGCTTCGTCCTTGGGCCAAAAGATGCTTAAGTTTAAAATTTTAAGTCAATTGATTGAAAATTGCGACCTGTATCGTGCTTAAACCGATAGATGGACAGACGGACGGACATAGCTAAATCGACTCAAAAATAATTCTGAGTCGATCGGTATACTTGAAGGTAGGTCTAGGACCAATATTTCGGGTAGTTACAAACATCAGCACAAACTCATTATACCCTGTACCACAGAGTGGTGTAGGGTATAAAAAATCTTGTCAAATTACTAGAAAAAGTCTCGTAATCCGATTTTACCAATATATGACAGCTTTCCTTGCTTGTTAACAAATAATTTTCAATCAAAAATTTTTTTTTTTTGTAATTTTACAGTTTTTCTTGATTTTACAAATTCCCAAGGTTTTTTCCAAAAAAATCTAGTAAATTTATAAGATTTTTTTGGAAGTTTTTTTTCGCCAAAAAAGTTGTAAATTTACAATTTTTTTGGTAAAAATCTTGTAAAACTACAAAAAAGCTCGTAATTTTTAATAGGAATTCTAGTAAAATAAGAGGTATCGAAAATCTAGTAAAGTTACGAAACCTCCTTCTAAGTTTTATCGCGTCAAATATATTGTAAATTTTATAGGTAAAAAGCTTGTAAAATTACAAAATTATTATAAAATGCTTGTAAAATAACAAGGAATTCTTGTCAAATAGGAGGTAGCAAAAAAAATGTTACAAACTTTTCTTGTAATTTTACAAGGTTTTTTTTAAGTGTAAGTTGAAGTGAAAGTTTGATTTGAGGTTTATGAAAGGGTTAATAAAAACATAATTTGAGATTTTTTTTTTTTTTTTTTTTTTTGAACGTAGAAAAAAAGTCGATTTTAGAGATATTTTGGAAAATTTGGCAATATTGAAAAAATGGCGATATCACGAAAACCGAACGACATATTCTAAATTTTTTTTTGACATTCGTGTTCATTATGCCAAAATAAACAAAAAAAAAATTAATAGCAAGATAATTTTTTTTTTTATTTTTCGAAAATCCAAATTTTTGGTAGAAATTTTATAAAAATCCAAAACTTTGATCGAATGGCGCCACGGTTTATTCGGTCAGATTTAGCTTAAATTACGTTTAAACAAAATATTATTTAAAGCTCTATGAAAAGGTTATGGGAAAGAAGTTTTGAGAGTTTTTTAAAAAAATTCGTTAACGCAGGAAAAATAGTATTGCTTTGCAAATTTCAAATAGTGACATCTTGAAACCCGTTTGACTGATTTTAATATTTTTAAGATATTCGTTTTAAGCCCATCAAAATTAATAAAAATGATGATACATCAAGCAAGAAATAATTTTTTTAATTTTTTGTAATCAATTGTAATTTGAAAAAGTTTAATTGTAATTCGAAAGATATCAATTGGTTTTTTGAAAAAGAAACCGCGATTGTAATTCGAAATAGATTAATTTTAATTCGAAATAGATCAATTGTAATTCGAAGATTCTAATTGTTATTCGCAGATTCCAATTGTAGTTCGAAAAAGATCAATGAAAATTCAGTTGATTTTTTATTTTTTTTATTTTTGATGTGTAATTTCCCAAAAAACTTTTTCATAATCCTTTCATACTAAATTAAATGCGGTAGTGACTTTTAAATTCACTACAGCAGAGTACTTTAAAACTACACAGAAAAAAAAAATATTTGAGTAAAAAATTATTTAATTTTGCCCCAGTAAACGATTTAGAAGTTTAAGGCCAAAAAAAATTTTAGTAAATTTTTAATTGACACAGTTAAAACTTTACCCAAAATTTTTGTTTTTTTAAGTAACTGTTTAATTGTGTCAAGTAAAAATGTACTCAATATTTATCAATTAATTTTTTTAAAAAGTTAAAGAATATTTTAATTTCTTTTTACAAAAAGAAACAAAAACAAGTAAGAGTGTTAAATTCGGCTGTGCAGAATCTCTTATACCCTCCAACATGCAAATAAAAAAAATAAAAAATTCCAGGGGCGTCTTCTTTTTTTTGGGGGGGGGGGGTCGGTAGTGGTAATTGGGGGCACAATTCCTCTCGGACCGTAAAACGATATTTTCTAATTCTGTGGGTCCAAATGCAGGACTTTGAACTTCTTGTAGCATAAAAATGTTGGATTTGTTAAACAAAAACACAAAAAATCATGTAAAAATATGATATTTTTCAGAGGTTGGTTTAGTTCTTCAAGGGGGAACTTTTTCCCCCCTGGTCCGATTTTGCCCATCTCCGAACTTAACCAGCCTATGAACATAAGACATATACGTGCCAAATTTCAGGCGTCTATCGCTTTTATTTTGGACTGTATCGTGTCTTCCACAGACGGACGGACGGACGGACGGACGGACAGACGGACATCGCTAGAATGTCTTAGAATCGATCACTGATCAATAATATATATACTTTATGGGGTTCTAGACCAATATTTCGATGCGTTACACACGGAATGACAAAGTGAGTATACCCCCATACTGTAGTTGGAGGGTATAAAAATGTTTTATTTTTTAAACTTTACCAAAACATATTTATGTCAAAAAGACATACGACAATTTTATAAAGACGTTTACAAACTTTAATATACATATACAAAAAACTATAAATTAAATGAGAATTCAAAAAACCATATGAGTTTAAAAAATTTAAAATCTGTTAAATTTTTATTAAACCATTTATTCAAATTTTGTTTTGAATTTTTGAGTAAATTTTTAAATTGCGTCAATTTAAAAATTACTCAATTTCATTTTTTTTTATACCCTCCAACCACAGTATGGGGGTATACTCACTTTGTCATTCCGTGTGTAACGCATCGAAATATTGGTCGGGGACCCCATAATGTATATATATTATTGATCAGTGATCGATTCTAAGACATTCTAGCGATGTCCGTCTGTCCGTCCGTCCGTCTGTGGAGGACACGATAAAGTCCAAAATAAAAGAGCTAGACTCCTGAAGTTTGGCACGAATATGTCTTATGGTCATAGGCAGGTTAAGTTCGAAGATGGGCAAAATCGTACTACGGGGGAAAAGTTCCCCCCTTAAGAACTAAACCAACCTCTGAAAAACGCCTTTTTTTATAGATTTTTTGTACTTTTGCTTAGCAAACGAAACATTTTTTATGTCAGAAAAAAAAGACGCCCCTGTTTTTTTTTTTAACGTGTTGGAATATATAAAAGATTCCTCACGGCCGAATTTAACACTCTCACTTGTTTAATTTAAAATAGTTATTACTCGATTTTGTTTGCCCCATATTTTTTTCTGTGTATCATTAACTAGTTAAATTATAATTAATATTTTAAACTTGATCACAAAAAAATATAACAAACATTCAAGTGTAGACATATGTAAACACGCAATTGACACACCTCCTTCTGTCATCAGACACACTAATGAAAAAGTAAATGAACTTAAATTCAAATGTGTAAAAAGTGCTTTATATAAATAAATTTAAGACACACATATTTTACTCGTTTAGTAAGTGTTTTTAATTATCAAAAAAAAAAAATTACGTTACATTAGTTTCAGTTGAAGCATTATTATTTAAATATTTTTTTTAAATTCAAATACAGACATAAAAGCGACATGTGAACTTATTACATAAATTTGAATAGACACATTTTTATTAAACTCTATTTTTGCGGAGGACCAACACACAGGGAATGTCTCCTTCTAACCGGATTTTCCACCAGATTGAAAAATATTGAAATCGCGGATTCAAAATGGATCCGACTTTTGGGATTTTCTGAGTTACAATTGGTAGGTTCTTGATTACGCTTGAGCTTTTCTAAATTACAATCGGGCTATTCTGAAAAACAATTGTGGTTTTCTGAATTTTAATTGATCTTTTCTGAATTTCAATTGGCTTTTCTAAACTACTATTGTGATTTTCTGAATTATATTTGCATTTTCTTTTATTACCAGTTGATCCTTTCTAAATTACAATTGGGCTTTTTTGAATTAAAATTAAGCTATTCCGAATAACAATTGTTTTTTTGAATTTTAATTGATCTTTTCTGAATTTCAATTAGGCTTTTTTGAGTTTTTAAATTGAAACTGTGTAATTTACACTTACAAGGGAAGTATCTCAACCCTTATGAACCGATTTGCATGAAACGTAAAATATATATAAAAGAGACAATTCTAAAGCCCCTATGACACTACATTTTTTTTTTGCAAATATATCACTATAAGAAATCTGAACAAGTGTGAAGAGTAAAAGAATACTAATAAAAAATAGTAAACGTCAAATTTTATTCTTGTGTTATCAATAAATTTGGTTATCAAATGACTGAATGTCAAAAAAAATGTAAAAATTTTACATATTTTTTTGACATTTATGCATTAATGATATTAAGGGCCTAATTTTGTAAAACGCAACGCGCCTTTTTATCTCGCGTTGGACAATTTTCTATTTTGTAAAACGCGAGCACTGAACAGCTGTTTTTTTCGCGTTGACTTACGTGTTTTTAAAACAAATTGTATGGTAAATGGAATTTTGTAAAACGCACGAGAGTGTTTTTTCATCACTTGAAGTGTCAAAATGATCACTTGAAATTTTGGGGCGTTGATGTAACAAATATGCTTTTAAATTGCAAAAAACAAATAAATAATGTTGGAATATGTAAACATACAATAAAAAAGTAATAAATGTGTAAAAAAAACTTCTCCGGCAGAAGAAAAACATCGAAAATAGCAAAGCATCTCGTTGTGGTTTCTATGGGTTTTTTTTCAACTAATTTATGTTACTTTTTTTTGTTCTCTTTTTTCTCACATATTCTCTTTGCAGGTGTTGCCTTATCATATATATTTGTTTCCCCACGATAATGGGTGTATATACCCTACAAAATGGGTAGGAAATTTTATTAATTTCAGAATGTCTGGCAACACTGATTCTAATATAATTGACATTTCAAGTGATAACGTAAAAATTGAACGCAATAACGTAGTGATTTACAAAATTTCACTTTTTGAGCCTCGCGTTCACGTTAACGTTGGTGATGCGTTCAACGCGAGTGATTTACAAAATTAGGCCCTAAGTGTTGCCAACTTTTCTGTTTTTCATTAAATGAAGCGATTTTTTGTTTGTTTTTGGCGGTTATTTGAATTTATACAGCGGGTTTTTATTAAAAAGAAAGTAATCACCACTATTTGTTTGTTTATTTTATGTTTCTTTTTCATTTCTTCTTTTGCTGTTTCATTCTTTCAATTAATAAAAAATAAAATACAAAAAAAATCTAGTGTCATAGGAGCTTAAGGTTGGGGTGTCTCGGCTTATCGGCCATATCGGGGACTTAAGGGTTCAAAACATGGGTCAAACAATTTCGAAAAAATCGTTTTTTGGATTTTTCAGCCATTTTTTTAAAGCCTATCCAACGGTGTCATAACCTTGAAAAAGTTTGGCTTCGGTAAATACTTTTTTCATGAAAATGTGTAAATTTTAGGGGGTATTTATATGAAGACATAGACCAACGATGTCCATATGAATACGAAATAATCTTTATTAAACTTAAGTCGACACGTATTTTTGCCCTAGACGATATTCCTGTTAGTTCGGGAGTTATCAAAATTTTCCCGAAGGTCCATATTGTTTCATTAGGGGAAAACAAAATTTTAAAACTCTGATATGGCCGATAAGCCGAGACACCCCAACCTTAAAATCGTTTCTTTTATGTATATTTTAAGTTTCACGCAAATCGGTGCATAAGGGTTGAGATACTTCCCTTGGTAGATGTATAAATTGTTTTGTTTTTAAACAAAAATGCTATTGGTGTCGTTTCAACGACATTTTACGGTATATTTATAAAAGCTCTTGCTTTATTTTGTTGGTTCTTGGATCTGCTAATTTTTTAAGGTTGTTGTTTTTGCTTAAGTTAAAGCCAAATTTAAGTTGTATTCAGAGCTGGCAATAACGCAGTCAAAAAGCGCTGTAAACTAAAATTAATAAAAACCGTTAATTTTGAGTTAAATTTTTTGTGTAACAACGTTGAGTTTGTATTTCAATTGTTTTAATTTATTGTTGAAGGATTTTACACTGCGCAACACGAATTTGTGTCTTTAATAAAACCAAAAATGAAAATAGACTACAAGAAATTTTATTAAATTCACCTTTGAGCTAAAAAATGTGTTCAAATATCTTTGAAAAATATCAAATATCTTACACTTAGAAAAAAATTAAATAAAAAATATTTCCATATTTTTCTTAAAAATAAGGAAAGAAAAAATTATTTAATGTTATAATTTGAACTAAAAAATGGGAAAAATTTTATTTTAATTTTGTTCATAGACATTTGAGGACCTGATTGGGTGAATACCCCATTTAAACATTTTATAATTTCCAGCTGTAGTAAAATGAGTAAAAAATAGTAGATTGTAGTAGGGTAATCAAATAGACCTATATCACTGTGCAACAAATTTGGGGTCTTCGAGTGTATCTTGAACGGGACAAAAAAAAGTGCAAGTTTACCACTAGAAGAGCAAAACCCCTAAAGGGGTTTGAAAACTTAGCTCGAGTTCTTTTTTAATGACCCACTGAAGTTTTTCAATTTTTTTCAAAGGCGTTTTAAATAAGTCAAAAAATAAGTATAAAATCCAATTCTGAGGTAAATAATGTTAAGACATATCTTTAGTAAAATTTGATGGCGGTTCTTAGAATAAATTAACCCTCTATCTCCCATTTTAAGGGGTCATTTTGATCCTTTTTTTAAATATTCTCATAGAACAACAATAGAACGTTCGTTTAAAAGGTTAAAATGTTCTAAAAAAATTTCTGCATCAAAATTTACTAGGGGTTGTCCAAGATCAAAAGTTCGAGCGAAAAGTGCAAAATGCCTAAAAAAGTAAAATTGTAAATTATCACATACTATTTAATTGTTTTTCATGAAAGTCCTTTGAAATAAGTCAAAAAAATTTTATAAATCTGCTTTTGACCTAAATTAAGGTAATACACTAAGAAAAAAAAAATGTTAAAATCAAACAGAAACAACTTTAAATTAAATATAAAACAGTGACGAAATAGAACAAAGTTTGTTTTTATTTAATTTAAATATGTTTCTAGTTGTTTTTAACATGACACGATTAGAAGACAACGTTTTAAAATTAAGATGTAACAATATTGTTTTAAAATTGGCCATGCTAAATTTAAATATGCAACAAATTTTGGTTTAAAGTTGACCAATATTAATTTAAATATGGGACATATTTGTTCTTTTGCAGCTTTTTACTTACCTATAAACCATGAAATTTTAAATAAAAGAATACATATTTTTATTTTTTTATTTTTTATTTTTAAATTTTTACAATATTTTTTAATAACACACCAAAAAAAAAAATTAACACTACTCTAATTGTACATTTAAGCGAAGAAGTACATCCAAGGCTTTGGCTTTAAATATTGTTTGTTGGCTTTGGTTTTTGCTATACATGACAAAAATCAAAGCCAAAGCCTTGGATGTACTTCTACCCCAATTGTAGCCTATACCTAATTACAACAAATGTAATTAAATACCAAAAAATAAACACATTTAGATTAATTACTTATATAAATACCATATATAAAAATACCATATATAGAAAACTAAAGTTAGAAGTTTTTATTTTCTGCCAATTACATGGATACATCCCTCCTCGTTTTCTAGCACTTCAGTCTTTATGTTTTTAGTTCACTTGATTTTTTACTTTCTCAGTTTTATTTTTGTTTTTATTGTAAATAATTTTCTTTTTCACTTTAGTTTTTTAATTTTTAATTTCACATTAGTTAATTTAATTAATTTCACTTAAACTCGTCGCATTTAGAGATGTGAAAAAATGGACGTCTTTTTTTAATGAAGCAATATTTTAACATTGTTTCTACTTAAAATAAAATTGCCCAACTTTATTATATTTCTTGAAAAAAAAAAACTTTAAATGTCAAAAAACAAAATTGTTCAACTTTAAAATAAACATGAAAAATATTATTTTTAATACAAATATTTGAATAGTATATTTTTCAAATTTTTAACGACTTTTGATGACAGCATATTAAATTTAAAGTGATCAATTTTAAATCAAAATTGTATGCAATTTTAAAACAAAAATGTTATGTTAAAATCAATAAAAAACAATATTGAAATTTAAATTATTTCCAAAAATATGTAGCATACTTAAAATAAACATGAACATATTTGATTTAAATATGGTTTTTTCCCTCAGTGTAGATGTCTTCAGTGAAATTTGATGGCGGTTCTTTTCTTAGAACATTTTAACCATCTATCTCCCATTTTTAGGGGTTACTTTGGTCCTTTTTAAAAATATCCTCTTAGAACACGATTAAGGCCTGCGTTTAATTGGTTAAAATGATCTACAAAAACTTTCTGCATCAAATTTCACTAAGGGTTGTCGAAGGTCAAAATCTCGTGCGAAAAGTGCAGAATGCTTTAAAAAGTAAAAATATAAAGTATTTTGCTAAAAAATAATTTAACTTATTATGATATCTTAAAATTTTCCTTTTTAAAACCCTATAAACGCACGCCTTAATCGTGTTCTAAGAGGATATTTTAAGAAAGGGCCAAAATGACCCCTAAAAATGGGAGATGGAGGGTTAAAATGTTCTAAGAAAAGAAACACCCTCAAATTTCACTGAAGACATCTATTACCGCAATTTAGGTCAGAAACAGATTTATAAAATTTCATACGACTTTAATGAAAAACAATTTAATAGTATTTTCGACAGCCCCTTGTAAAATTTGATGCAGAAAATTTAAGCACGTTTTATTGGTGTTTTATGCGGATATTTGAAAAAAGGACCCCTAAAAACGGGAGATAGAAGGTAAATATATTCAAAGAAAAGAACCGCCACCAAATTTTATTGAAGACATATCTTAACATTATTTACCTCAGAATTAGATTTAATACTTTTTTTTTACTTATTCAAAACGCCTTTGAAAAAAATTAAAAAATTTCAGTGGGTCATAAAAAATTAACTCGAGCTAAGTTTTCAAAACCCTACGGGGTTTTGCTCTACTGTTGGTATACTTACATTTTTTTTTGGTTCCGTTCAAGATACATTCGACGACCCCAAATTTGTTGCACAGTGCTATTGGTATACTTTCATTTACTTTTTTGGTCCCATCTAAGATAGAAAACTGTGTTGCACAGTGTTATTGGTTTTTGGTAAAACACAGTTTGTTTAGTTTAATAACTAACATTTCTCATTCGCTTACCTTATTTTATAGTAGAGATGGGCGCGTGAGTGAATTAGGACTCACGCCCTATCTCCACTCCCTAAGTAGGCTCCCATACAAAATTACATTTTTATAAAATTTTCTCCAACTGTTATTTGTATGGGAGCCTACTTAGGGAGTGGAGATAGGGCGTAGGTATGTTTTAAAAAAATGTTGTAGGGTAAAAATAAATGGGAGTCGGTCTCACTAATGACCGCTCTCGGACGCACCATTGGACCGGTAGAAGCTGATTAAAAAAAATAAATTTACAAAAAATAAAAAAAATTGTATGGGGACCGCCTTAACAGTTAAAGATAGAGGGTAGGTGTGTTCAGAGAAAATGTTTGGACTAAAAAAATATTGTTGGTCGGCCATACATTTTGTTGCTCTAAGGGCACAATTAGGGCAGTTAGATCGGTTGGAGCAAATTTTAAAAAATTTCGTTTTGTGTGGGAGCCCTCTTAGAAATTGGAGATAGGGTATTAGTTTGTTCCAAAGAAATATTAAGACGTAAAAATTAATGGGGATCGGTCTTATAAAGGACCCCTCTATGACGCACCATTGGAGCAGTAGAAATGATTTTAAGATTGGAAAATTACAATAAAATTTTTTCAAAAAATTTAAAAAAATAGTAATAATCGTTATCCCACGATCCTCCTGGGCAAAAAATTTGTAGAATTGATAGATGTTTTACACAAACAAATTTCAAAAAAATCGAAGAGTACAAACATCTTCAAAAATGAGATTTAAATATTAAAACTTAAAAATCGCATACTAGAGCGCTTTTAAGAATTTTTTGGGATTTATTTTTCAAAGTACGTAAAAAAACAAAAATTTTGAAAAAAAAATTTTGAAAAAAAAATTTTGAAATTTGGATCATTATTGAAGAAGTTATGAGTAAAAGAAGTTTAAGTAAAGGAACAAACTACCAATTTTTAAAAATTCGATATCTTTTGAACGGGTCATCAAAAAAATCTGAAAATTTACCACGAAGGAGTTTTCGAAAGGTACTAAAAACTGTTATCAAATTGGGAAAATCTAAAAAAAAAATTTTCAAAGTGTCCGATTTGATGTGGAATGCCCCATATGAGGCATTCCACACCAAATGTCCAGCGAAAAAAACACGTGTACCATAAACTTCTGAATAGCTTGTATGGATAGCCCTATATGGAACTTAGAAAATTGCGTTTTCGGTTTTTCAATTTTTCAAAAACTGGGCTTAGGAGGCGTGGTCAAATATTGGAAAAATGGTCAAATTTGTGGCGAGTTGCCTTGATTAAATATTTATCACATTAAAACGAAATGCACCACAATCTTAAAAATTTACATTCTTATATAGTTTCGTATGGGCTATCGAATAAAATTTTTTTCCAAGAAAAATTTTCAGAACCCGTTTTGAAATTTTCCATTTTTTAAAAAAGTCAATTTATCAAAAATCCGGCCACTTTTTTTTTAATTTTTTTTTTAAAGTTTAGATGTTTGTCCATCCACACAAAAAAAATCAGAAATGTATTTTTCGTATTTTTCGAGAAAATCGCATTTTAATTTAAAATTTCATAACAATTTTGTAATTTGCTTGTATTTTCTTGTGTCAACAGAGCGTATGACGAATATTTATGCAATTAATATTACTCATTCGCAACTTTAAAACAAAGAAATACAAGCAAATAACAAAATTGTTATGAAATTTAAAGTTCAAATGCGATTTTCTCGAAAAAAAAGATGAACGTGTTTCTGATTTTTTTTTGTGTGGATGGACAAACATCTAAACTTTTAAAAAAATAAATAAAAAAGAAAAAAAAAAGTGGCCGAATTTTTGATAAATTCACTTTTTTAAAAAATGGAAAATTTCAGAACGGGTTCTGAAAATTTTCCAAAACAAAAATTTTAATCGATAGCCCATACAAAACTATATAAGAACGTAAATTTTTGACATTGTGGTGCATTCCGTATTAATGTGATAAATATTTAATCAAGGCAACTCGCCACAAATTTTACCATTTTTCCAATATTTGACCACGCCTCCGAAGCCAAGTTTTCGAAAATTTGAAAAACCAAAAACGCAATTTTCTTAGTTACGTATAGGGCTATCCAAACAACCTATTCAGAAATTTACGGGACACATGTTTTTCTGTAGCGGGACATTTGGTGTGGAATGCCTCATATATATTCATGATCCTCGATCGATTCTGAGACGATCTAGCGATGTCCGTCCGTCCGTCTGTCTGTCAGACAGACAAACTGTTGTCCAAACTGGACAACAGTTAAACATTGGTAAGTCACAAAAATATTTTACAGCGTATTTTTGTCACTCAAAAATATTTTTAAACTAAAAAAAAAATAAAAAAAAACACTCGAAAAAAATTTTACACTCAAAAAAAAATTTACACTCAAAAAAAATTTTACACTCAAAAAAAAAATTTAGTAAATAATTTTTGTTTTTCAAAAATTACTTAAAAAAGTTTTTTTTTTACACAAAATAAAATGTTTTTAATCAAAAATGTTATTTCTTTCAAGTTAGAAAATTTACTATCACTTAAAAAGGGCATTGTGCAGGGTATCACTAAATTCAGCATGGCCGAATTTAACTTTTTCACTTGTTTTTATTATAACTGGCCAGTTGCTTAAACATGCTGTGGATGCTGTGAAGCCTACACCACAACTTTGGCTTCTTCTCCAATAGAAATAACTTAAGAGTTAAATTCTCTTTATTCTAATCCAGCTAATAACCATTACATACAACTACAGCAATTGAAGTTATCGTTAAATCTGAATTTCTTTTCCTAAAAATAGAATTTCAATGGACGGTATTAGCAGTTTCGAACAAAAACTAGAAAAAGCAAAAAAAAAAAAATAATGTTGCTCAAGTACATATTTGAAAGGACAAATAGCACACATACATACACGTATTTGAATATGCTTCAATGTACCATAATCAAGAACACGTGCAAAGGTCTCACACAGTTGAGACTTCAAGAAGTGGACAACGACCTTCAATGGAATTTAGCAATTTAAAAACATTTTTGAAAATGGCATTTTGTATTTTTGTATCATTTTTAAATAATATATTGTCAAAGTTACACATAACTTAATTGTATTGACAAATGGGTTGTTAAACTAACAAATTGTGTTGTTGAATACAAAAATGATTAGAACGTAATTATTTTATTTGTCAATACAATACATTTTTTTGTTAATATGACACCGTTTAACAGGAAAATAAGGAAACAAATCAATTATTTTTCTGTGCATCGGTTGTCAAATGTCTGACTACAACTGTTTTCTTATCATTTTTCTTCTGTCAGTCCGATGTCGTAAGCTGTCGCTGTATAATTCATGAAGGTACTCGTATACATCAAGAGTTATTCAAATAACCACACTCCACACCAATAATATTCAAAAAAAAACTAAGGCTCAACGTAAGAAATACGAATGAAACATGTAGGATTCAGCAAGGATGTAATAAGGCTTCGCCAAAAAAAAAAGGACTTTACAAACGGATTTTTCACTTGAACAATTCACTTTAAAATGAAGAGATACAAAATGAATTGTATTTAGTTTGTATGTGCGCGTATTGTGTATGTATGCACATAAGCAAAGATAGGGAAATCGAAAAGAAGAATGAATAAAATATTGTAACATGTGGTGATTCCCTAGCAAATTTTTATTGTAAAAAGCTTTGTTCCATCTATACATACTTTCATTCATCTATACATTCATACAGTCATTCGTAGGTACAATAATGCCTCAGGTAAAACATAATGTTTATGCAATACATACATGTATGTAAACTTACAAAAAAAAAACATGTGTATTGCCAAACCCAATTTCACACAATCTCATATAGAGATTTGGGTGGAATATATTTTAGATTTCTGGGGAAACCTACTGGTTATTTGGTTATCAAAAAAAACTTTTATTGTAATTAATTGATTAACTAGGGGTGCTAAAGCAAAAATAGCTAAAATTGGTTATCATCCCTAAAAATTTCCAAAAAAAAACATTTTTTAACGGAATTAAAAACTTTAAAAATTAGCGTTTATTGCTAAAAATGCCCAAGAACCCAGTTTTACTTGAATTTTTCTAAAAAAAATAAAAAAAAAACAGCAAAAATTGGTTATCATAGCTAAAAATTTCCAAAAATCTTGAGGTGCTAAAGCTAAATACCAAAAATAGTAAGATCATTGATAAAAATTTCCAAAAAATATTTTTTATGTAAGTTTTTCTAAAAAAACTTTAATTGTAATTTCTTAACCCTTTCCGACACACTTTTGTTCACATGGACCAGACCGATGAATTCTGAAAGTAGGGCCGAAAATTAAATACACGTGTCTCCCAGTTTTTCTAGATCAATTCGCGTTTTCGCGAAAAACGACAATAAAAAACGGCGTGTTTTTCTAAAATAGTGTAAAATTGGTAAAACAAGTAAGAAGGTTATAGTCGGTCAAGACCGACCAAATGATACCCTACACCAGTGTTTTCCGGAAAATGGGTCCCAAGTCCAAACATGGACCGATTGGATCTTTCTTTAATAAGATTTTTATTTAGTGTAGAAAACCCACACAGATCAAATTTTAGTGGAATTGGTTTATTTTGTTAACAATAGACCGATTTAACCGAATATCGGTCGAAATTTTTATATGGGGGACTAAGTCCAAAAATGGTCCAATTATAGTCCAATTATATTCCAATTTGATTTGTTTAATAAAGTACACGTTTAACACCTAAAAATAAAATTTTTATCAAATATTTCCATTTTTAGGAATTTTGAGAGAATTATGTTAATATCGGGAGGGTGGTTTGTATGGGGACTACCAGAAGGACTGACCCGATTCCTTTGAAATTTGGAGAATTTAAGACTTTTTCTATAGAAAAAACGTCTTTCAATCTGAGACTTTTTCTATAGGAGAAATGTCTCAGAATCTGAGACTTTTTCTATAGGAAAAATGTCTCAGAATCTTAGACTTTTTCTATTAGAAAAATGCTTCTGAATCTTAGACTTTTTCTATAGGAAAAATGTCTCAGAATCTGAGACTTTTTCTATAGGAAAAATATCTCAGAATCTAAGACTTTTTCTATAGGAAAACTATCTCAGAATCTGAGACTTTTTCTATAGGAAAAATGTCTCAGAATCTGAGACTTTTTCTATAGCAAAAATGTCGTAGAATCTGAGACTTTTTCTATAGGAAAAATGTCTCAGAATCTGAGACTTTTTCTATAGAAAAAATGTCTCAGAATCTGAGAATTTTTCTATAGGAAAAATGTCTCAGAATCTGAGACTTTTTCTATAGGAAAAATGTCTCAGAATCTGAGACTTTTTCTATAGGAAAAATGTCTCAGAATCTGAGACTCTTTCTATAGGAAAAATGTCTCAGACTTTTTCTATAGGAAAAATGTCTCAGAATCTAAGACTTTTTCTATAGGAAAAATGTCTCAGAACCTGAGACTTTTTCTATAGGAAAAATGTCTCAGAATCTGAGACTTTTTCTATAGGAAAAATGTCTCAGAATCTGAGACTTTTTCTATAGGAAAAATTTCTTAGAATCTGAGACTTTTTCTATAGGAAAAATGTCTCAGATTCTGAGAGTTTTTCGATAGGAAACATGTATAGGAATCTGAGAGTTTTTCTATTGGAAAAACGTATCAGAATTTGAGACTTATTTACAGGAAAAATATCTCATTTTTTCTATAGGAAAAAGGTCTCAGAATCTCTGAATTTTAGACTTATTTTATAGGCAAAAGCTCTCAGAATATTAGACTTTTTCGAAAGGAATAAGTTTTCCGAATCTGAGACTTTTTCTGGTCTCAGAAGCTGATACTTATTCTATTGGAAGAAGGGTAGATACTTAAAAGGTCTTCGAATCTTAGAGATATCAGAATTTGAGACTTGTTCTTTAGGAACGTGACACTTTTTCTATGGGAAACAATTATCAGAATTAAAACTTTTTCTATAGGAAAAATGTTTCAGAATCTGAGATATTTTCTTAGGAGAAAGTTCCAGAATCTTAGAC
Organism: Pegoplata infirma; assembly: GCA_963921195.1. Lineage (NCBI taxonomy): Eukaryota > Metazoa > Arthropoda > Insecta > Diptera > Anthomyiidae > Pegoplata > Pegoplata infirma. Next base: position 258,349,355 of record OY992536.1, on the reverse strand, counting down.
TTTTTTTATGTAAGAAAAAGTCTAAGAACTTGAGACTTTTTATGGGAAAAACGTCTCAGGATCTGAGACTTCTACAGGAAACAAGTGAGAGTGTTAAATTCGGCTGGGCCGAATTTTTTATACCCTCCAAAATGTAAAAAAAAAAAATTTCAGGGGCGTTTCTTTTTTTTGGGGGGACGTTGAGAGCACCTTCTCATCGCGATAAATATAACAAATATTTCATTTATTTTACAAAAAACAAAAAAAAAACACGTAAAAAAATGAATTTTTTCAGAGGTTGGTTCAGTTATTTAATGGGGGAAATTTTTTCCCCCTTGCCCGATTTTGCCCATTCACGAACTTAGGGAGTGGAGATAGGGCTGTGGTATGTAGGGTAAAAATAAATGGGGGTCGGTCTCACTAATGACCCCTCTCCATTGGAGCAGTAGAAATGATTTTAAGATTGAAAAATTACAATATTTTTTTTTCAAAAAATTTTAAAATATAGTAATAACCCAGCAAAATTTTTTGGAATCGTTTCTTTGGCAATGTATTCTAGAATAGATTCCCCAGTAATGTTACTCCATTCCTCTACTGTTTCCACGGAATCGATAAAAAAACTTATAATTTTTGGAAAAAATGTCAAACTGAAAATAAAATTTATAAAAAAAAAAAACAATTTATTTGTTATTTTTTTTGGTGACAAAATTATGGATTTTCGCAGCACTAATTGTGCTTTTAAATACATTCTCGATACATATGGCAGAAAAATCGTAAGTACACATCTTAATTTGGTATATCTACGTGGTACTTACAATTTGTTTCATGGTTTCTTTCAGATTGTAAAAATTTATGTACATTTATGCTGTCGGCTGTACTGATGGAAATATTAAGAAGCATATTCTATCCATTTTCTCAAAACTAAAAGCGTGGGCTATTATATTCATTGTTAAGGAATGATCAGGGTTGTACCATGTATGTATCCACAGTTTAAGACAATTTTTTATAGGTACAAAAAGTTTTAAAGTCCGATATTTTTTCTTAAGGGAAAATGTGGCGAATTTTATAGCAATAGCCTTTTCTATAGGAAAATTTATATTTTTCCTATAAAAAAAGTCCCGGATTCTGAGACATTTTGCCTATAGAAAAAGTCTCAGATTCTAAGTCATTTTTTCTATAGAAAAAGTCTCAGATTCTGAGACATAGGAAAAAAATTTCTCAAAATCTGAGACTTTTTCTATAGGAAAAATGTCTCAGAATCTGAGACTTTTTCCAAATTCTAAGACATTTTCCTATAGAAAAAGTCACAGATTTTGTCTCAGAATCTGAGACTTTTTCTATAGGAAAAATGTCTCAAAATCTGAGACTTTATCTATAGAAAAAATGTCTCAGAATCTGAGACTTTTTCTATAGGAAAAATGTCCCAGAATCTGAGACTTTTTTATAAGAAAAATGTCTCGAAATCTGAGACTTTTTCTATAGGAAAAATGTCCTACCAAATCTGAGACTTTTTCTAAAGGAAAAATATCTCAGAATCTGAGACTTTTTCTATAGGAAAAATGTCTCAGAATCTGAGACTTTTTCTATAGGAAAAATGTCTCAGAATCTGAGACTTTTTCTATAGGAAAAATGTCTCAGAATCTGAGACTTTTTCTATAGGAAAAATGTCTCAGAATCTGAGACTTTTTCTATAGGAAAAATGTCTCAGAATCTGAGACTTTTTCTATAGGAAAAATGTCTCAGAATCTGAGACTTTTTCTATAGGAAAAATGTCTCAGAATCTGAGACTTTTTCTATAGGAAAAATGTCTCAGAATCTGAGACTTTTTCTATAGGAAAAATGTCTCAGAATCTGAGACTTTTTCTATAGGAAAAATGTCTCAGAATCTGAGACTTTTTCTATAGGAAAAATGTCTCAGAATCTGAGACTTTTTCTATAGGAAAAATGTCTCAGAATCTGAGACTTTTTCTATAGGAAAAATGTCTCAGAATCTGTGACTTTTTCTATAGGAAAAATGTCTCAGAATCTGAGACTTTTTCTATAGGAAAAATGTCTCAGAATCTGAGACTTTTTCTATAGGAAAAATGTCTCAGAATCTGAGACTTTTTCTATAGGAAAAATGTCTCAGAATCTGAGACTTTTTCTATAGGAAAAATGTCTCAGAATCTGAGACTTTTTCTATAGGAAAAATGTCTCAGAATCTGAGACTTTTTCTATAGGAAAAATGTCTCAGAATCTGAGACTTTTTCTATAGGAAAAATGTCTCAGAATCTGAGACTTTTTCTATAGAAAAAATGTCTCAGAGTCTGAGACTTTTTCTATAGGAAAAATGTCTCAGAATCTGAGACTTTTTCTATAGGAAAAATGTCTCAGAATCTGAGACTTTTTCTATAGGAAAAATGTCTCAGAATCTGAGACTTTTTCTATAGGAAAAATGTCTCAGAATCTGAGACTTTTTCTATAGGAAAAATGTCTCAGAATCTGAGACTTTTTCTATAGAAAAAATGTCTCAGAATCTGAGACTTTTTCTACAGGAAAAATGTCTCAGAATCTGAGACTTTTTCTACAGGAAAAATGTCTCAGAATCTGAGACTTTTTCTACAGGAAAAATGTCTCAGAATCTGAGACTTTTTCTACAGGAAAAATGTCTCAGAATCTGAGACTTTTTCTACAGGAAAAATGTCTCAGAATCTGAGACTTTTTCTTTAGGAAAAATGTCTCAGAATCTGAAACTTTTTTATAGGAAAAATGCCTCCGAATCTGAGACTTTTCTATAGGAAAAATTGTCTCAGAATCTGAGACTTTTTCTACACGAAGAATGTTGCAGAAAAATTTCTCAGAATCTGAGACATTTTTTTTTTTTTAAATAAAAATAGAAAAAAATTCTTAGAATCCAAAATTTTTTCAGTACGAAAAAACGTTCAGAATCTCAGACTTTTTCCATAGCAAAAATGTTTTAGAAGCTGACACATTTTACTTTTTACTACAAAATTTCTCAGAATTTGAGACATTTTCTATTGGAAAAATTTCTCAGAATCTTACAATTTCTCTCTAGAAAAAATGTGCCTTCTTTTTTATTGGTTGTTTTATTCCTTAATACATAAGACTATAGATTTTCTCTTGATAAGATTATTGTGATAAAATAATTGTTAATTTATACTATATACTTGTGTATTTAGTTTTAAAATGTTTTTAAGGAAGAAAAATAAATAAAAAAAATTTTAAAAAAAAATATTTAATTATTCAGAACCAATCCATAATGCATTACATGGAACAGATATGTAACCGTTAAAAAATCGCGGAATCCATTCATGTACCACTACATGCAACATATTCTAGAATAGATTCCGTAGAACAGATAAGTGTTCTAGTTTAGAGGAAATGGATGCATTGCTTTCGTGACAATCTCAAACAAAAATCATAAAAATCATGCAATGCATAGTAGAATCGATTGCAGGGTAGTATAGTTGATTCCACAACCGATTCTTTGGAATCGAACATTTTGCTGGGAAGTAGTCGTTATCCCACGATCGTCCTGAGCAAAAAAAGTTGTAGAATCGATAGAAGTTTTACACAAAAAAATTTCAAAAAAAACGAAGAGTACAATCATTTTCAAAAATGAGATTTAAATTTTAAAACTTAAAAATCTCATACTAGAGCGCTTTTAAGAATTTTTTGGGATTTTTTGTTTAAAGTACGTAAAAAAACAAAAATTTTGAAGAAAAAAAATTTGAAATTTGGACCATTATTGAAGAAGTTATGAGTAAAAGAAGTTTAAGTAAAGGAACAAACTACCAATTTTTTGATATCTTTTGAACGGGTCATCAAAAAAATCTGAAAATTTACCACGAAGGATTTTTCGAAGTGTACTAAAAACTGTAAACAAATTGGGAAAATCTAAAAAAAAATTTCAAAGTGTCTGATTTGGCATGGAAAGCCCCATATATACTTTATGGGGTCCCCGACAGATATTTCAACGCGTTCCAAACGGAATGACAAAGTGAGTATACCCCCATACTGTGGTTGGAGGGTATATAAACCTCAGAGTGTGAGACTTTTCCTATAGAAAAAGATCGCAGAATCTTAGACTTTTTCTACAGGAAAATGGTCTTAGAAACTCAGACTTTTTCTATTGAAAAAAGTTCTCATAATTTAAAACTTTTTCTAACCAGAGGTGGTAAAGTAAAATTAGCAATAAATGGGTATCATTTCTTAAAATGTCTAAAAAATCCTTGAACGCGAATTAAAAAAAAAAAACAAGTAAGAGTGTTAAATTCGGCTGTGCCGAATCTTTTATACCCTCCAACATGTAAAAAAAAAGTCTGGGCGTATTTTTTTGGAAGGGGGCTTCGGCGGGGCAGTTGGGGGATACCTCCCCCTCTCGAAAAATGTTTACTAATTTATTTGTTACAAAGTAATACTACTACAATTTTATCATTTTTAAAACTATTTTTTACATCCACGCCCTAAAAGGGGGGCGGGGAAAAAAAAAAAATTTTAGTCCCCACGGTACTAGTGCAGTACTCTGAACTTCTTCTTGCATAAATTTGTTTCATTTGTTTAACAAAAATATGAAAAAACTCGTAAAAAAATCGTGTTTTTCAGAGGTTGGTTTAGTTACTCAAGGGGGGACTTTTTTCCCCCTGGTGCGATTTTGCCCATTTACGAACTTAACCTGCCTAGGACCATAAGACATATTCGTGCCAAATTTCAGGAGGCTAGCTGTAATATTTTGGACTGCATCGTGCCATCTACAGACAGACGGATGGACATTCACAGAATGTCTTAGAATCGACCATCGATCAATAATATATATACTTTATGGGGTTCCCAACCGATATTTCGATGCGTTACAAACGGAATGACAAAGTGAGTATACCCCCATACTATGGTTGTAGGGTATAAAAAAATAATTGCAATTTATTAGTGCTATGAGTGCTAAACCAGAAATAGCAAAAATTGGGTATCATCGCCAAAATATTTCCAAAAATCTATTTTTACATGAATTTTTCTAAAAAAAAACTTGAAGTGCAATTTTTTAAGCAACAAGAGGAGGTAGTGCAAAAATAGAAAAAAAGGTACCATTGCTTAACTGGAAGTGCTAGAACAAAAAATTTAAAAATATCCAAAAATCAGTTTTTAAATAAATTTTTCTAAACAATGAACTTGAATTGCATTTTTTAACTAGAGGAGGTTGATAAAAAATACAGAAAATTTGGTAATCATTGCCTTACTGGGAGTGCTAGAACAAAAATAACTAAAATTTGGTATCATCCCAAAACATTCCAAAAATTTATTTTTACATGAATTTTTCAAAAAAAAAAATTGAATTGCAATTTTTTAGTTAAATGGGGAAGGTAGAACGAAAATAGAGAAATTTGGGGATCATTGCTTAAAATTTTGAAAAATCATTTAGTCTAGCTTTGAAAAATTAAAAAACTAAAAACTAAATTCTGCCCTAATACTTTCATATACATTTACATATTTCACATTTGAAATAATTTACTAACTCTCGTTGTAGCTGCCTTAGTTTCAAAAAACGTTGTGTGAGTATTTGTTGTATGTTTTCTGTGGTAATAGTTTTCATCATGTATTTTCGCATGTTGTAACATATTATATTTTCTAAGGACATCAAAGGCTCACAATAAAATCCTCAATATTCTGTTTGTTGTTATTACTGTAGCTGCTATTTGCTGTCATTGTTATTTTATAGTTTTTTTTTTTGTTAAATTTTGCATTTTGTTAAATTTTGCATTTGATTTAATTCATATAGTTAAGTTTTTGTACCCTACATGGGTTAATTCTTAAAACTTTCGAGGAAAGGTTTGCAAGAAAATTATAATCTAAAATTTTTTTTAAAGTTCAGCTCTTAATGTTCCAACTAATCGAATTAGTGGTTAAGAGGACTAGAGCGGTCACTTCAAAACTAAGGTACAGGATCGCCAACCGCTATTAAAGTACTTATTTTGTGTTTAAACTACTGTTTACAATTAAAAAACAATTATCGTTAAAAGTATGTAGTTTTCAACCACCCTGTTAAAACCCCATTTTAATTTAATTTAGAGCTGAGGTTATGCTTTCAGAATATCGTATATTGTGGCATCCAGTATCTATATGATCCATATATCTTGGACTGCAAAAAAGTGGCCATGCATAAGCTGATGATTTAATGATTCAAGACAATTTGTTTTAAATTTTATTAGTTTTAAGCTGGGTTGTTCAAGTTTAAGTTTATTTAAAAAGATAGCGCTTTTAGAATTCGACTTAGCACATTCACAATTTTTTGTATTCCTACCTGATATTTTTTTTTCTGCAGTATGTAGTTATTGCATGAGTATGATTTGATTTTATTAGACGTTATACGTTTTTGCTATTTCATTTCTGTCTCTAATAAAATTTATTGAAATTTTAACATTTCTTTTTATATGGCTGCTTGTGTTACTAAATTTTGATTTAGAAATTGAAATTTTTATTCATTGAATATATATTTGTCTACAATAACTACATAAATGCAAACTACCATATTTTAAGTATATTTTTTCATCATATAATTTTTATACCCAACAAAAATTGGGTCCTTGCTCTTAACACAGTGATACAAAATCGAACTATCCTAATCGGAATGGGATGAAACATAAAGCAAATGAAAGTTGACATTTTCCATAACAAAAATTGGTTTTAGTTTAGTGCTAGATTTTTTTTACACGCATTTGCAGTTGTTGATTTTAAAGCATTTAAAGTTTTTTTATACAAAATATGTCCTACTTTAGGGGCCCCTGATGGTGCCCATATTAGACATATGGGGTCCACCTAAAAAAAGAAACCTTGTAAAATTACAAGAAAAACTTGTAATTTTTAACATGATAATGTTTTTAGGCTGGTATCTAATTTTAAAAAAGTTGCAGGACGCCACCTCAGTTTGACTATATAAGCTAACGACTAACAAAAAAGAAAATTGGAATTACTGTTTTCATTTTCTTAAAACCAAAAATTTTACTAACTTGGGTTTGTAACTTGGATAATAATTCACCTCGTGGTGAATAACAAAAATATTCACCAGCTGGTGAATAAAACGTAACATAATTATTTTCGTCAATATTTTTTTTTTCATCAATATTTTTTTTTCAGCAATATTTTTTTTTTCATCAATATTTTTTTTTTTTTCATCAATATTTTTTTTTTCATCAAAAATTTTTTTTCTTCAATATTTTTTTTTCATCAATATTTTTTTTTTTTTCATCAATATTTTTTTTTTTTATCAATATTTTTTTTTTTCATCAATATTTTTTTTTTTTTCATCAATATTTTTTTTTCATCAATATTTTTTTTTTCATCAATATTTTTTTTTTTCATCAATATTTTTTTTTTTTTCATCAATATTTTTTTTTTTTCATCAATATTTTTTTTTTTCCTAAATTTTTTTTTTCATCAATATTTTTTCTTAATCAATATTTTTTTTCATAAATTTTTTTTTTCATTAAATATTAATTTTTATCAGTAAAATTTTTTCATTAAAACCCTTTTTTTATCAAAAACTTTTTGCTATCGACAAACAGAGACAAACAGATAGATGGATATCACTAGAATGTCTTAGAAAGCTTTACGGATCAATAATATATAAACATAATGGGGTCCTCGACCGATATTTCAATGCATTTTGCATATAATGACAAATTAATATAGCGTTATTTTTCCTAGAAAAATTTTGCTTTGGAAAGAACACCTACTTATACAGCAAAACATTATCATGATTCAATGGATTGGGCACGAGTACAAACTTCGTAGACATTTTTTTTGTTTGCTACCTCCTATTTGACAAAAATTCCTAGTAATTTTACAAGATTTTTAGCAATAATTATGTAATTTTACAAGGTTTTTACCAATAAAATTTTAAATTTACAAATTTTTTGACATGATAAAATTTACAAGGAAGTTTCCTAATTATACTAGATTTTTTGCTACCTCCTATTTTACAAGAATTCCTAGTAATTTTACAAGATTTTTACCAATAATTTTGTAAATTTACAAGCTTTTTACCAAAAAAAATTTTAAATTTACAGTTTTTTTTGCGCAATTAAAATTACAAGGAATTCTCGTGAATTTACTAGATTTTTCTGTAAAATTATCTTGGAAATTTGTAAAATTACAAAAAAAAAAAATGAAATTTCGATATAAATTTGTTTGTTAAAAAACAGGGAAAAGTGTCAAATATTGGTAAAATGGGATTACGAGAATTTTGAAAAAAGAGGATCTTCCCTAATTTTTTTCTAGTTTTTTTATTTTGCTATATCAGGATAAAAGGTTGTAGATAAATTCATTTGAAAATTTTATCAAAACATTTTGTTGAAAATTTTGAATGATATTGAAGGATACATTTTACATTATAAAAAGTATATTCGACCTTTAAATTGTGAAATGAAAAAAAATATTTTAGTTCGAGGCCTATTTATGTTCCCCCATTATGAATTCACATAACATGTACTTACAAGGGAGGTCTCCCTAGTGTCACACGCGGATCTTTATGGAATTGGTTTTATTTTGTAGATCGGAAAAAAATAAAGGGACACGTATTTTTTTTTGTGGCCCGAATTCATATTTAGGGGGTAAAAAGGAGGTAGGAATACAAGGCCATTTTTAATTTTTTTTGTTTGTCTCCTAAATTATGCAAAGAAACCTTGTCATGTTACATACCAAATGAAATGTCTTTGGAAAACCTATCTAATTTTGCTGAGAACGTGTCCAAACATGCACAAGTTTTCGACATATTGAGTAAAATATCAAAATTTTAGGACATTTTTGTTAATAAGTCAAAAAATATTAACTTCTTCGTTGTTAGCACCACGAGATAGGTATTTTTAATACCTTTAATCTGATACCACACATGCCTATATTAATTGTGTTTAAATAGGCGTAAATCGTAAAAAACTGATAAAGGTAAATTTCCCCCCATACAAATCAACCACCCCTAAAAATGAGTTTGGGCCGCTAAAAAAAATACGTGTCGAATTAATTTTCGTTCTTAACAACATATCCAAATTTCATGAAGATCAGAGGGTGACACCAGGGAGACTTCCCTTGTAAGTTATTTTTTTGAGTGTAGGCAAAATTGGATAAAAAAAGTCAATTTTTCCCCACTGTGCGCCCCGTTTTGTGGACGTGATTATAAAAATTAATTTAAATAATAACAAAATAAAGATTACACCGCTCAACACTCATTTTCCGTTTTGAATTCTGGTGATCAATTTTAGTAGACTTTGATCTCCTGATTCCAAATCTGTTCTCCAAATTTTTCCATCACGTCCTGATTTTTAGTTATTCACGGTTGAAAATGCGAAAAATTACGATTTTTGCATTATTTGAAAGCCTGCACAGCATCCATTCATTGGAATACAAATCTGGTATAAAGCGCAAAAGTATAATTTGTCTATGGTCTCCAACATAGAAAACAATTTTTTTCTAATTATTGCGTTTGGTTGGGTTACACTTGCGTTTTAAAATGATACTGTTAAAATGATAACACTGCGGAACACTAAAAATAAACAAGAGTTACGACCATCATTTCTATATATTTCGGACATGCTGAATCGAATGGCGTACTCCGTTTTTCGATGTATGGTACAGTTTTCTTGTAAAATGTCATTAAAGATTGGCTGATTTTCAGCTGCTTTTTTAACAAAAAAAATTCCAAAGCTTATGATTTTTAAATTTTATGGCATGGAATACAAAGATATAACTTGTAGCAATATTTCTAATATAAATTTGGTTTAAAGCTTTTCATCTTAACCCCTTTAATTCGCGGATTTCTTAATTTTTTTAAGTTTTCGCGAAATTAACCGCTAAATTGGTCTCTGATAAAAAACTTGCATTTTGTGTATCATAAAGGCGTCCATGACACTACGAATAGTGGACAAAAAACATCTATGTTATATGGACCATCATGAAGAAAATCGCGAAAAACCGTTTTTTTGTATATGGTAGCATCACTTTAGGAGATGATTTGAGGCTTCATCTTTTAGTATATAATGTGGGAACCTTAAACAATGAACTGACCCAAAATTTGGCCAAAAAAGTTTTCATTTGCAAAAGTTATCTTAACAAAAACTATAATTATTGTATCGCAAACACTGAAATAACAGTTTTTGTTAAGATAACTTTTGCAAATGAAAACTTTTTTGGACAAATTTTGGGTCAGTTCATTGTTTAAGGTTCCCACATTATATACTAAAAGATGAAGCCTCAAATCATCTCCTAAAGTGATGCTGCCATATACAAAAAAACGATTTTTCGCGATTTTCTTCATGATGGTCCATATAACATAGATGTTTTTTGTCCACTATTCGTAGTGTCATGGACGCCTTTATGATCCACAAAATGCAAGTTTTTTATCAGAGACCAATTTAGCGGTTAATTTCGCGAAAACTTAAAAAAATTAAGAAATCCGCGAATTAAAGGGGTTAAGATGAAAAGCTTTAAACCAAATTTATATTAGAAATATTGCTACAAGTTATATCTTTGTTTTCCATGCCATAAAATTTAAAAATCATTAGCTTTGGATTTTTTTTTTGTTAAAAAAGCAGCTGAAAATCAGCCAATCTTTAATGACATTTTACAAGAAAACTGTACCATACATCGAAAAACGGAGTACGCCATTCGATTCAGCATGTCCGAAATATATTGAAATGATGGTCGTACCTCTTGTTTTCTAAAATAGTGGTTAGTTTTGTCACGCAGTGTAATTTTTGTAAAAAAGATAAGGTAGATAGATACCTCAGTTGTTTTTTGATATTTTTCAAATAAAAACTAAAAAAATAAATATTTTACAAATTTAAGTTTTCTGTGTTATTTTTCGTACAAACCGGAAGATTTCTTTAATGGGTTTAAAAGTCTATAAGAAAGAATGAACTTTTGCCTAAATTTTAAGCTCATCACAGTAAAGATTGATCATTTGGGTTTTGTTTTAGAGCCTTATAAAAATGGTGCTTTTTCTAATTTTTTTTACAGTGTTTTTTTAAAATACATGTTTGGCCAATAATAGTGCAACAACTTCAAATTTTTTTGATCATATATTTGAGATCATAGTTCAATTCTACACTAAAGCTTTATACCAGATTTTTATTCCACCCAGTGGCTGCTGCACAGGCTTTCAAAAAATGCAAAAATCGCGTTTTTTTCGCATTTTCAACCGCGAATAATTAAAATTCTAGACGTGATGGAAAAATTTGGAGCACAGATTTGGAATCAGCGAGTCGAAATCTTTAAAAATTTTGTATCAAACTTCAAACCGGAGTCGAAAACCTTCGATTTGTTGAGCGGTGTTATTTATAAATAACAAATATTGCACGCCCATAAAGGGGGGGGGGGGGGTCGTAGCATAAAAATGTTGCATTTGTTAAACAAAAACAGAAAAAATCATTTAAAAATATTGTATTTTTCAGAGGTTGGTTTAGTTCTTTAAGGGGGAACTTTTCCCCCCCTAGTCCGATTTGGCTACTTTACGAATTTATCCTGCCTAGGAACATAAGACATATTCGTGCCAAATGTCAGGAGTCTAGCTCTTTTATTTTGGACTGCATCGCGTTAACTATAGACGGACAGACGGACGGACATCGCTAGAATGTCTTAGAATCGATCACTGATCATAAATATATGTACTGTATGGGGTCTAGACTGATATTTTGATGCGTTACACACGGAATGACAAAGTGAGTATAACCCCATACTGTAGTTGGAGGGTATAAAAAAATCGGTTGAAAGGTTTTAGAAATATCGGCATTTTAAATATGAAAAAAATGGCGATTTTTTCCTGCGGGCAAGAAATTAGAACTTTGATCGAATGGCGCCATGGGTTAAAATTAGGGTTGGCAACCGAAACGAATAACGGTATTGGTATTACATATTTATTTTGTATCGGTAACGGTAAAGGCAACGGTATATTCGATTTTTTCGGTAATGGTAAGTCGATTTTATCTTTACACCACATATCGATCTCGACCTCCGTTATCTTTACATAAAAAACTGAATACAATTTGTATCATTAATAAAGGTGTGTTTATATCATCCCACCGAGTCTTTTGATTTTAAGAAAGTAAAATATTACCAAAGTTATTTTATTTATTATTATCAGGGCAAGGGGGTTCATGTAAATACATGTTTGTTATCGTTAGCCTGAGCACAACTTAAAGTATTTATCTTCGCGAATCATCGAATTTGCTTGAAAATGGCATTGATTAGTTAGTGCATATTTTTGCATATTTTGATGAAAATGCATGTTTTTGCATATTTTGCTTAAACTACATATTTTCATGCATATTTTTTAATATTAAAAATAAAAATATTATTTTTGGGAAATTTGCTATTTTTATGAAAAATGTGCAAATCGGTTCATGCATTTTGATAAAAAAGAAATAAAAAAATATTTTTTTTGTCAAAAAATTTAAGCAAAAGTTGCGCCATATAGTGGGAAAAATATAAATACAATTTTCATGGAGTAATTTCGGTCAAAGGCTGCATCTAAAAGACGGAAAGGAGTGTTCCTAATTTTTTTATGCACTGACAATGAGATAAAAAAAAACTGAATTTATGTAATTTTTTTTATTTTCTCGTAAAAATGTCCTAATTGCCTATCTTTTTGGGGCAAGCGTTTTCAAAATAGAAAAAATCCGAATTCGGGAAGCGATAACATACGTATTTGTAAATGTTTACACTATGGTAGAGCAAATTTAGATTTTTTTTTTAAATTTCGAAAACGTCGGGGTCGGGAAAGTTGGCTTTTCGGGTCGACATTAGCACAAAAATATTGAAAAAGTAGGACCATGGGTTTTGAACAAAGTGAAAAAAAATTTAACTGTTTTGTTGCTAAAATAATAGTTTATATTCGAACATTACTAAAAAAGTGTTTTTATGGGGAATTTTTTTTTTTTTGTCAGTAAAATTTCTTTTATTTTTTGTTTCTTGCTGTACAAAAAAATATTTTTAATTAGTTTTTGCTGAAAATATAACGTAACATTAACTCAGTGTGTAGAAGATGTATATTTTTTAATATCGTATTATTTAATTTGGCCTTTAATGCATTTTGAAATTAATTAAAAAAAAATATATATAATTTTGAAAAAAAATAAATACAAGCAAAAAAAAAAGCTAAAAATGTTTGTTCACTTTATTCGGAACTTTCCGATTTTCAAGTCAAAAAAGGAACCCAAATCCATTGTCCTACTACAGGTCCAATATTTTTGTGTGTTAATATCGACCCTAAAAAGCAACTTTCCCGACCCCGACGATTTCGAAATCCGAAAAAAGCTAAATATGCTCCACTGAATTTTATGTTTTACGATTTTTTATGAATAAATATTAAAATAAATCAATTTTTAATGCATATTTTTTTAGTTTTTACTGCATATTTTTAATTTTTTGATACAAATTTTTAGCGCTAAAAACGCGATTTTTAGTGCATGAACTTCCTTGCCCTGATTATTATATTACCAAAGTCTTAATACTGCCAAAAAATCATAAACAAAATCAAACTGACATTTTTAAAAACAGCTGTTTGTATGCAAATCTAATAACACACAGCCATTTTTTGAAATATTTCATAAAATCAAAAGTCTTATTGGACTGTCAACAAAATCATATTACACACGATTTTTTGACAAGTCTTAATACTCAGTGGTATGATATAAACACAGCTTAAGAGATAGAAAGTCCGCATTTTTATACCCTCCACTTAGTGATAGAGGGTATATATAAGTTTGTCATTCCGTTTGTAACTCATCGAAATATCGGTCTGGGACCCCATAAAGTATATATATTCATGATGCCCGATCGATTTTAAGACATTCTAGCGATGTCCGTCTGTCCGTCTGTCCGTCTGTCCGTCTGTCCGTCTGTCTGTCTGTTGAAAATGCTCTCGCGGACAAAATATTGCACAGAGATGACTGAAACTTAACATATATGTTGGAAGTTCTCCCGAGAAGTTTGGTATTGCATTTGAGCGATATCGGTTCAGCGGTTCAAAAGTTATGAACGAATATGTAAGCACACCTCAAAAATTTCAGTACATTCAACATAACCTAAAAATACAAAATGCTTTAATTCGGCTTCTGGTTGACATATGTGAACATAATTGGACGCCAAATGGTATTTAAACAAGAACGAACATATTTTTTGACAAAAAAAAAAAAAATCACGGATTTTTTTTTTACCAAAATTTTTTTTCGCGGAAATTTTTTTAAATTTTTTTTTTTTTCAAAAGTAATTTCCATTTAAATAAAGTTGTTTGCAATAATCTTTTTGAAATTGTGGAGGGTATCACTACATTCGGCAAGGCCGAATTTAACTTTTTTACTTGTTATAATCTAATTTGTTACTGGGATATTCATCTATGTATTGCTTTTTTTTACGTTATATTTGATATTGGCAAGCAGTTTTTATTTTAAAGTAGAAAACTTTTTATATTCAATTTCTCATTTTATACCCTCCGTTTAGTGATATATAAGTATATGCCAGTTTTTCCTACCGTTTGTAACACCTCAAAAAATACGTTTAGAACCCAATGATGATCCTTGGTCGATTTTAAGAAACCAAATCGGCTTTAACATCTAGCTATTTCAGTCTGTCTGTTAAAAATACGAAAGCTTTTGAAAGTCAAATTCAATCCTAAAAATTAAAAAAATTTTGAAATCTAAAATTCAATGAGTATTTGTTGAGAGAATGTCCTAAGAGAGAAAGTAAAGTTACTTTAAGTACTTATATTTATTCATAATGGAAAACATAAATGACCTCGAACTATGTAGAATAAATTCATTTTCATTGCTCTATTAATAGCCGTAATTTCAACAAGCAGATAACTATCAGTGCATAGATATCTACCGTGTAAGTAAAATTTCATAAACTTAACTCTTAGATAACTATAATTTTCAATGTTAAATTGCCGGCTAGGTAAAGATATCTATTATGTATTTTACACCCGTAGTTACCTACTCGTTGAAATTACGAGCATAAAATGTCGAAAAATAACTAATTTGTATTATTTTAAATAAAAACGAAACGTTTCTGTTATTTTGTAGGGTATTCATGATTCGTCAAGGTCGACTTACAGTGTTTTTACTTGTTCTTGGTTTAGGTATTGGTAAATTATATAAATTGTAATATATCTTTCAATGAGAACACTTTAGTTAGTTTTAAGAGTTTTTAAGACTAAAGTTTCTATTTGTCATAAGAGAGTTATTGAAATAGGTAGAGGTACATATAAATGATTTTAATATTTTTTATAAGTTTGAATTAGTGCCTACGGTCAGTACCGTAGTACCGGGAATACCGGTATTCCCGGTTCTCGGTATTACCGGGAAATGGAACCGGTTTCCCGGTTCTTGAATTATTCCCGGTATTCCCGGGAATACCGGTATTCCCGGTTTCGGTTCTGACGGTATTCCCGGGACTACCGGTATGTATATTTTGTAAAATTTTTTTAATTAAAATTTATTCTTCGCTTTTACTAAAAAATAATACAAAACATGTGAAAAACACCATTTCCTATTTTTTTTATGAATTTAAAGAAAAAAAAAAATACTTTATTTTTAAATAATTTTACAAACACAACTAAATATTTGTCTTTATATTTTATGGTATGGTATTTTTTTGTTTTTTGAGAACCGGTACCAGGATCGGAACCGGGAATACCGGTACTCCCGGGAATATATCTAGAACCGGGAAACCGGTACCAGAACCGGGAATACCGGTATTCCCGGGAATACCGAGAACCGGGAAATGGGGGGCACTAGTTTGAATTGATAAAAGATTTTTTTTTTAAGTAAAATTAAATTGAATGCAAATTAAATCATTCTGCGGCAAATTTTCGGGCAATCAAATCGTATAAATTCCGATTTTTTTTTTACTTTGAGTCAACACTGAGGGCTTGTCCCCTACTCATTCAATGCATTGTTTAGTTATTAGGAAAGTAGGTTATAAGAAGAAGGAAAGAGGGAGTAGTGTTTTTACACATTTAATTTGATTTTTTTCGAAATTGTAGCTAGGTTAGGTTGCGAAGGATGACGTCGATTTATATACAGCCAACGTTCATAGAGGCCATGATGTGGCCCATTATGATTCCTATTTTGTTCAATACCTCCTCTCTTCAGTTGAATCGTCAGTACTGTCTCCTGTTAAGCATCCCATTTTAAAGCCTTTATAAAAACCAGTAGGTTAGATTAGACCTCTTGGTCCATAGCAATGCCACAAAACTTTTTCCGCTAACAGTGCAAGTTAAACACGTTCAAAGTCATTGCGAATCTTTTCAATATCTTAACATCCATTAGCGTTATATTCTCCAAAGTACTTAAACTTTTATGACCGGTAATGGATCTACGGCTCCTTGCCACAGCTGAGCACTGCTCAGTGAGCAGTGACAAAATATGTGTTCCATCGTTTCATCTACTCCTGGTGAAGCACATCTTTTACGACTAGCGTCTGAAATAAGTTCAATATTCTTGGCATGGATGCCGATAAGATAGTGACCAGTTATTCTCCCAGTCAGAGCTCGACATTCCATTCTCGCAAAAGCCAATAAGGTCCAAGGATTCCCGCGTCGAATTCATAATACGTTCTGAAATAAATAGAAATAGCTAACTGGGAAGACCTCTTTGGGGAGTTTATTCTACACACGGCTAGTTCGACCGAGAAACGAATTATCTTTGTAATGCATTGTGCGATACATTGGACAGGCGACAACAAACGGATGTGTTCTACTGAATAGATGAGTACTACGAGCATGCACCCGCCTCTCAGGGAAAAGTTTAGCTATCTCAGCTGAGCACTTACCGTGGTAATATCGATAGAACAATGACACACCACCCACATTCCCACGATACTCCAATGAATCAATATAGCTGTCTTTGCTGAAGTTTTAAGATAGACCTAGTGAAGAGATTAAACGGAGTGAAGTAATTAATAAATACTTCACTCCGGTTAATCTACTCACTATGTATACCGCCAATATAAAACCGAAAACGGAATACAACTCCCACATTTGGGCAGGTACTTCAAGGTCTACTAGTTATTGCATCTTTTTAAAAAACCAAGGCATGCTTCATTCGACACTTAAAAAACATTATGGTTCCAACGAACATCAAATTATTTTTTCTGCTTACAACATAAAAAGTGTCTGATTCATCAATAGCTATACAAACCAAAGATATAGATGGGCTGATTCTAGAAGCCGACCCTATTAGCAAGACCCCATTCTGAGATTGTTGTAGGGTTAAACTACCAAAAATCGAAAATGCGACTGGGACGCAACTTTATACATTTGATTACATTAGTTTTGTTTATTAAAAATCCGGTCTCCAAACTTTTCCATTACATCAGGTTTTTGAGAAAATTGAGGTCAAAGTTAAAAAAAATCGTCGTTTTGGGGTTTTTGGCAACTAATAGCGAATGAACCCCATGTAATGGCGACTTAAAAATAAGTCGAGGGTAAAGCTTAAACATTACTCTTTAAAATGCAGAACTCATTTGGTCAGTCACCTTAACCCATTGGGAACCAATTGTCTTTCAATGTCTTATTCCTTAGTATCGAAAAAGTTTTTTGGGAAAAATACCTTATTAAAAAACAATTGGTGCTCCAACGGTTAAATCGGCTGATCAAATGAGTTATGTATTTTAGAGAGCTATGTTTAGGCTTTATTCTTGACTTATTTTTAGGTCGTCAGCGCATCGGGCTCATACGCTATGAGTTGTCAAATATGTGCAAAAACTCAATTTTTTTGTATTTCAAATTTCTCAAAACCCTGGTAATGGAAAAGTTTGGAGACCGTATTTGTGACCAGGAGATAATATGCAATCATGTGTATAAGGGTGCGTTCCATTCACATCAAATTATTTTTTCATATGAGTAGCGGAAAAAATCGTTTTTAGGGAATAAGACATCATTGATGGTCAATTGTGCCCAAAGGGTTAATGCGACTGAACAAATGAGTTCTGTATCCTTGAGCGCAATGTTTAAGCTTTACCGTCGACTTATTTTTAAGTCGCTATCGCATCGAGTTCATCCGCTATTAGTTGTTAAAAAAGCCCAAAATGGCGAATTTTTTTAACTTTGACCTCAATTTTCTTAAAAAACCTGATATGATGGAAAAGTTTGGAGACCAGATTTGTGATCACTAGAACAATTGCAGTTAAATGTGTAAGGTCGCGTCCCAGTAGCATCAAGTTTTTTTTTTAATGTTCAGTAGTATTATGTTTGAGTGTGTTATTCATGTTCTGCCTTATAGCTTCAACCTCAATAAGTCTTGGTCTATAATTAAAGGAAAATGAATGACAAATGTCGTGTAGACAGGATTGAAAGTTTGTCCCAGAAGGTCGTTAAGACTAAAAGAAAAAGTTTAGTAGAAAGAACAGATCCTTGCGTTCTCCTTGAATTCAAGTGAAACGCATACGATGAGAACCCATAACAACACGTATAGAATAGTCTCTGTGAAAGCTTTTTGCACCAAATGCAATAAGCTTCGAAACGAGTGCACCGTGCCACACACGCTTAAACACCTTAGAAATATTTAGATCAACCGCTGTACTTTCACATAACTAATGAAAAGAACGACTCCAACGTTTCGCTAGGAACTCTAACAGGTCTCCCGTAGAACGACTTTTACGAAAGTCATACTGCCGATCACACAAAAGTGAATTATACTTCATATAATTTACCAGGTGGGGATGAATCGTACTCTCAAAAACTTTTGAGAGCGTAGGGCAAATTGCTAATGGGAGGTAGCTTTCAGTGTTTGTAGCCTCACCCTATTTTGGTATAAGCTGGACGTTGGCAACCTTCCAGCAAAAATAAATAATGTTGCAAAAGAACGAGACAACGACAAAGCACACTGTTTCAGGACTAAAACTGTAATGCCATCCGGCCCAGGGGACTTATTTATGTTGAGATCCTCAAGGACCCTTTTAACTGCACGCGCTCGAAAAAGTTCCCTTTCGAGTTCAGGCAGTGGTTGATTGCTTTCCGGTAAGAATACATTCCTTGAAACACGTCAGCAAAAAGGTGGGCTTTATTAATCGGGTCTTTGAATATTTGATAATTCACATTTTATTACAATAGAACCATTTATCCGATATGTTTATACTATATTTCCTATCAAAATTATTTCTAGCGTGCTCACTTAGGTTTAATTTTTTTTTGTTTTGCTGAACATTCAATTAATTTTTTTCTTGAATAAAACATGGTTATCCGTTAGTTTACAGAACAGGATTATTTGTTTATTTAAAATGTTCGTTAAAAATTCAATGAGAGTTTTTTAATAAAGTTTTTTTTTTGTTTTGCCAACCATGTTAGCAAATATTTCAGATTTTTTTACAAATGTTACTTTTTAAAAGCTTTGTGAAAATCCTCTAAAATATTCTGTGATTTTGCTCTTGTTATATTGAGTATATTATTCCCTATCACTAGTGTTATCAATAGAGGTTTATGTAAACAAGTAACAAACTAAAACAAACCAGAAGGGTTTAACAAACGAAAACAGGTGGACAATAAAGTATGAATGCCAAAAATGTTTAAAATTGAAACTATTCTGAAAATGTATTGAGTAAGGAGTTCAAATGGGGTTAACTAGGCTACTTGTAAATATAATTACCTTTATATCATCAGAAGATAATTAAAATATGTGTCAGGCTTCAAAAAATATTTGGAAGTAAAAAAGAAAATGAGAATTACAACATGTGAAAGCGTTAAATTCAACTATGTCGATTCTTTTATACCCTCAACATTTAAAAAAATTAACCTTTGGGAAATTCAGGTTTTAATGGTGTAAAAGGGGTTAAAAGTTGTACTTTGTTACTTTTTATATTTCCTGAAGTAATGGCTATAGAAACATGAAATGATGTTGGGTCATCCAGCGAAAGAACATTCTGAAAAAGTACTTTTTAGAAAGTTTCAATGCTAAGACGGTTAAAAAATTAACTTACTTTTACGATCTCCTAAAATAGTACTTATTCATCAAAACTTAATTTTTGAAATATAGGTTAGATTGTATTAAAGAATTCAATGAGATACCGTTTAGGAATTCCAGTTCATTTAAAAATCTTTGCCCCAAATGCTTAAGGCGGTGCTGCATCAGACCCGGAGATTCACACGACAGGTGCTTCACTGACTTCTCCACTTCTCCACTTTCCCACTGCTCTAACAATAGGCCCTGTCAGAGATTCCAATACGCACAGATATTTGGCTGATTACGCAGTCTCCTGTCAGTACCCCCACCAATAGTATAACTGTCCGGTAGTCAAAGGTAATAAGACTTTCTCCACTCTTAGGATTTCCTTCACTGTGTTCTCTTTTATCCTATCAATTTCGTTCATAAATTCCTATATAGGAAATTTCTTGCACATTCATCAGCCAATTCGTTTACAGCGACCCCACTACTCCAGGGACCAAGATTAGCTTGACTGTATTCTGACATGTGGAATACCTCAGCAGAACTAACATAAGAGAGAAGGACATATATCGATCCATCAATTTGTTGAAAGCAAAGTGGCTGCTTGAGACAGATATGTGCAAGCCGTTCGATCGTGTGAGGCACGGTGCATTCGTTTCAAAGCTTATTGCGTTTGTTGTCGGTAGTGATTTCTCTCGAGCTTTATCAGAGACTATACGTGCTGTTAAAGGTGGATTTTTATCGGATAAATTTCAGTTAAATTAAGGGGTACCGCAAGGTTATGTTCTTTCTTCTAAACTATTTCTTATTTTTCTTAACGACCTTCAAACTTCTGTTAGCATATTACATTAATTTTTCTTAAATCCTGAGGGACTCCAATCCTGACCCTTTTACCGGACAGGTATGAAAGTAATGCTGATACTTTATGAGATCCTTGACCGATATTTCGATGCGTTACACACTATATGACATTGTGAGTATACCCCAATACTGCGATAGAAGTGTACAAAAACTATGCTATTCTATAAACGATACGAAATATAATCAGAATAACTTTGAATTAAAAAAAAAAAGACTATGGCTAAATGGCGCCCAAGTCAGGGCACTAGTGGAAACACGTGTGTTTTTTAAAAAACAAACAGGAAATAGAGGAGGTTAGGAATAATTAGAACTACCGACAAACTATGGTCGAGGTACGATCTCAGTTTTCGTAAAAGAATAGCTTTTGCTTTCATTTCTCAGCAGAATGTCGAAATTCACGCAGATTTTAACTGTAGAAAATGCCATGCTTAAAAAAACGATTGATGGTGATAACTAAATTGGTATTTATATTTGTGATAAAAAAATTTTGTTTCAGTTAGCTGAAATTCTGTTTCAACAAACAAGCTTCTGTTATTTCAGTGGAATTTTTGTTTTGTTGGTTAATTGAATAGTTCATGCGAATAAGGACGAATAGACCACTTTTTCGCAAACACGTTTTTTTGCATAAATGCATTTTATTAGCAGAGCCCTACAATCCTATGCAGAAATTTTGGGGAAATTTTGGCTTTTAAGGCTAAAAAAATGACTTTAAAAGTGCAATAATTCGTATATTTTTATATTTTTGTTTAAATTGGGAGTGAACTAAAGCACTATTTTGATTAAATACAACACAAAAACATAAAAAAATTTTACTTTCGGTAACAATGTGTTAAAAGAACATTACGAGGAACAAACCACACTTATTATATTGGCAAAAAATTTTACCGTTCTTAAGTTATAAGACTTTAAAGTGTGGAAAGCAAAAAGGGCGAATATCCATCCTTAACAAAATATTATATAAAAATTATTTAGCTGCAAGTTTAAAATTGATATTAGCTAAAATTTGAAATTGTACACAAAAAAAACAATCTTAGCACATACAGACAAATTAACCAGATTTGTGAAAAAAAAATCTTCAGTGTTACCGCGTAATTAAGATCATATAACCACGAATACATGGTCTAAGTATATTTTAACCGTCTTTTGAATTATTTTATTTCGGAAAACCAATCTTTAAACATAGTTTATAGTTACTTTCCTTCGATACTGCATCAAAAGGCAGGAATATTAAAAAAAAAAATTTAAAAAAAATTTTTTTTTGCATGTCCTTGCAATCCTTAAATAGTGTATCCTCGAAGTCCTTAAAGTGTTACAAACAAATACCAACCATAGTTCGTCAAGTTTTGCAAGTCTCGTGAAAATGTAGTCAAAATCTGCTGCAAAATAACACATTTTTATTCAAATTTCAATACATTTTTTTGGATATTCGCCCTTTTTCCATTTAAGCAAAAAATTTAAGTCCAATTTTTGGCAAGTTCTCTTTCGAATACCTTACTAAAATTTTGTATATAGGTAGATGTGACTTAAACCTTTAAGCTAATACCAAAAAGTTGACAAAAATATTATTTTTTAACCGTTTCCTGCGTTTTTATTGTCCCCTGTAAAATTCTACAAATGGTCTATTCGTCTTTATTCGCATGAACTATTCAATTGAGAAAATTTGATGCAACCAAAGCATTTGAATGACGATAAATTATTTTGCTACAATGATGCAGTTTTTTTATGTAATCTATTCGAGTTTCCAGCATTGGCTAGAAATCGTCCGTGAATACTGGACAAAGTATTTGCTAAAAATTTGAATAGTATTAAAATTTGTTCACATTCTTAATTCACCCACTGTATTAAACAATATTTTTTCAATCAAAATAAAACACACTAAAACGTTGAAAAAATCCAATATTGTTTCACGCAACTTTTTTTTGCCTCTAATACTACGAAGCAACAGTCAGCGGGAACTTAGTTTTTTTTTTTGTCTATGCCAGTAAGCGCCAAAGGATGAAATGGACATTTGTATGCTGTTATGGATAAAGGCTTTGTGAAACTTCTACAACAAATGCAGCGCATTCATTTGTTAGAATCCGCTTAATTGAAAAATTCTAGCAGGGTGTAGCAGTTATAGATAAATGCATTGCAGTAACGTAGACCAGAGAAGGCAATGACATCTTCTAAATGCATTTGCAACACCTGTGTTGCAGGCGCTGCTAACAAGCTACATGATTAATTTGAATTGTGTTGAAAACAGAAAGAAAAGTGAGTTAGATAACAAATATCATGATGTCCTAGTGAACATCAAATCAACACTTTCATAGTGTCAACAACAACAGCAGCAAAATTTAAAAATCCAATAATGACATCTTCAAAGCAACATTCCGATGTATTGTTAGTGAAAATGTTTGTCTGTCTGGCTGTATGTATGTAGTCTAGAAGTGCAGCCATGATTATTATAACCCTTCGCAGGATGTTTGTTGTTGATGATAAATGTTGATGATAACACCTCTCTGTCTAATCGTCAACACACACACACAGTCAAACGTCAACATGGTTGCAAAATGTATGTAAAATACACAGCACAGGTGTCAGCATGATGTTGCATAACAATTGTCGCAGTCACGTAAGGATCAAAGGACATCAGACAATCTACAGCATAAGCGTCAATGATAAAATAAGTAGCAAAACACACCGGCTACAAACAAAACATGGTAACTGTGATGGGGATACATAATCGGACAGAGTTTTACTTTAGTTTATATTTTGATGATTATATCAATATTAAGACAGATCCTCTATAATCCTCAATGAAAATCTTCTTTGAGCCTGTCTCGGAGATCTCTAGACCATTACAAGACAGTGACAAAAGCAGATAGTGATTCTGGCAATGAAGAAAGAGGCTGAATAAAGGATTTAGGGCTGCAAGGTCTTGTCTACAACAGCAGTCAACATCTATTGTGAAAGTCAAGCCTTCGAAAATTCCCTAAAGGCAATATTCCTAAAAAAATATCTGCCATTAACTGTCACACGTCTTTAAATAAAATGGCAAAGCAGTTTGATTTACTACTCATGTAGGTCCCATTGAAAGCGTTAGCGGCCAGGAAATTGAAAAGCCAATGAGCTTGCAGCACTGGTATTTTTTCGGTCACAGAGCTCAACTTATTGTCATTGTGTGCGTTAAAAAGCTTAACGTAGTAATTTGAGGGCAGAGCAACAAGCCGGCTACATTATGCATTTGCAGCGACTGTATTTTTTTTAGCTAAACAGATGTAGAAATAGTTGCAGGCAAATGGAATATGAAATACAGAACACAAAGTTAAACTATTTGCCACCAGAGGGCATTACCTATCCTATTTCTCTGGGTGGCGCTGAAATCTCCTTCGCAGACGGAGCCAAGTATCTTGGAGTATTTCTAGATAGAAAGTTAATTTTCAAGCGTAATTTTGAGGAACGGGTGAGGAACGCAACGATTGATTTATATTCCTGTAAAAGGGCCTTTTGGAATACGATGGGACCTTAACTCTCGAGCCGTTAACTGGATTTATACAGCAGTGCGTCCAATCCTGCTGTATGGAATCATTGTCTGGTGGCTTGCTTAAGAGACAAAAGGGAACTGTGTCTGTATAACGAAGGTACAGAGAATGGCGTTGATGTGTATCACCGGTGTTCTTTGAACTTTACCTATGGCTGCATTAGAAACCCCTGTTTACACTGGTTTTTTGAAGCTACAATAAGTCTTCTTGGTCTATTCGGAAGAGCTTGGATTGAGCCTGCCGCGAAGATTTTCGGATCATTGCAGTGTTTACCAGGAAGAGATGGTGGGAAAAAAGGAAGTGGCTGATTGGTTGAGTCGCAATGTCTTGTCTATAATGGTAGTCAACATCTTTTTCGGCAGTCAAGCTGCCGGCCCTGGGGTACATGTTTCTGAAAACAATATCTGCCCTTAACTGCCGCACGTCTTCAAATGAGACAATAAGTTTGACAAAAATATACGGCTTTTTTCCTCAATGGAGAACATAGCGTTGGGCACATGAATATACGTGTGGGACTACACGAGAGATTTGGCATTATCTAAATTAGAAGCGCACGAGCTTATGTTTCCAAGAGGAGAAATTTCGGAGGTGGTTACTGTAATTACCGGACACTGCTTTAAATGAAAGCACGCTGAGCGGTTAAATGTGCGCTAAATGAATTTTGCTGGAGTTGCATGGATGAGGAGGAGTTGAAAACTATCGAATACTTTATCACCTATTACCCGTCACTTTCTGCTCAGAAATTTGCTTTACTGGGATCAAGAGAGCTGCACGATCTTTATGATTTGTCGAATGTCAAAATTCAATATCTAAGAACTTTCATAAGACTCTCAAATTAGTTGAACGGTAGGGAATAGTGGGGGAGCCCCATTATGTTCCCTTGAAATCACAAAGTACCTCAGAGTCTATGTGTGGTGGCGTAAAGAGTCAGCAGCCGCTTGCAACGTTACCTAAGTTTTGAATAAGTAGCTGAAAATCACAAACCTAATAAAGAAACTTGTTCACAATTTGACACTCGCAGTTGAAAGGAGTAGTCGTGATTTTTAATTAACATCAAAGGTCACGGATTTATTGATCGACTCTGAGGTTTATTGTGGTACCAGAGAACGATTGCCTTATTAAACCCAGTTGTTTAACCCATTTTAGGTTCTTATAAATTCTCTAACATGTTTTCTGTGACTTTCCACAAACCAAAGAGATCATTTAATTTCTAAGATCCCAATGCAATAAGTCTTAAAATATAAGGCGCCGGATAATGGCAGTAGGAGTATTCAATAGTTAAAACTTTTAGAACATTTATATACTTTTGGCAGTAGTCATTGTACTGGACCTTTAGCTCTTCAGCGTGAGGAAGGTTTTTTATAACATCCAACATCAAAATTCCTGGAGTGAATAAGTCGAATGTTAAAATGCTTGAACATCTCAATAAGGTATGCGCACCAAATTTCGACCGGAAATTTAAAGTTGAGTTTTCGACTCGAGAATTTTGGTCGAACTCGCGTTGCGTTCCAAATGACGCTTTAAATATCTTCAAAGACGACTCCAAGCAGGGGCGTATCCAGGATTTTATTTCGCAGGGGGCCAAACATTTTTTTTTCATTTATACTCAAAAAAAAACCTTGTAAAGTTACCAAAAAATCTTGTGTTTTACGAGGCTGTTCTCGTAAAATAAGAGGTAGGTAAAATTCTCGTAAAATTACGAGAATTTCCATAACCAATTTTATTGGTAAAGATGTTGTTTTAAAACCGGAAAAAATTAAAAAAAAAATGGTAAACTTACAAGAAACAAGTAAGAAAATTATAGTCGGTCAAGACCGACCATATAATACCCTACACCAGAGTTTCCCGGAAAATGATTCCCATGGACCGATTAGATCTATATGTTTTAAAATCTTTAATAAGTGTAAAAAACACTCACAAATCAAATTTGAGTGAAATATGCTTCTATTTGTTAACAATAAACCGCTTAAACTGAATATCGGGCGAAATTTTCACAAGGGGCCTGAGTCCAAAACTGGTCCGATGATTACAAGGTTTGATAAGGTTATTTAAGTACGCGTTTAACATACACAAACAAAATTTTAATTAAATATTTTCTATTTTCATGAAATTTGAGACATTTATGTGAAAATCGGGAAGGTGGTTTGTATGGGGGCTACAAGAAGAACTGGTCCGATTTCTTTGAAATTCGGAATGGTGATTTGTGAAGACAAAACATGTTTACCTTCCAAATTTCAAAAAGATACCTATTATAATACGGTTATTAGAGTCATTTGAGCCAAAACTAAAGAGGACCTTTGTATGGGGGCTAGGTCTAAATATGAACCGATTTTTTCCAATTTCAATAGGCTTCGTCCTTGGGCCAAGAGAGGCTTAAGTTTCAAATTTCAAGTCAATTGATTCAAAATTGCGACCTGTATCGTGTTTACACCGTTTACATGGACAGACAGACGGACGGACGGACGGACGGACGGACGGACGGACATCGCTAAATCGACTCAAAAAGTGATTCTGAGTCGATCGGTATACTTAAAGGTGGGTCTAGGACCAATATTTCGGGTAGTTACAAACATCAGCACAAACTCATTATACCCTGTACCACAGTGTGGTGTAGGGTATAAAAATGGTAAAAAGTTTAAAAAAAATGGTAAATTTACAAACCAAAATGGTAAATTTACAAAAAAAAATTTTTTTTTGTTAAACAAAATAAATCCTCGTAATAAAATCATTTTTGTAAAATAACTGTTTTTTTTTGCAAATTAACTAGAATCCTCGTAATAATTTTTTCAAAATTTTGTCAACTTTTTTTTAAAATATTTTTCAATAAAATTGTTTTTTTTTGTTAAACAACATAAATCCTCGTATAACATAATTTTTGTAAAATAACAGTTTTTTTGTAAATCAACTAGAATCCTCGTAATAAAACCTATATAAATCGCAGTTTCCGGGACATTTTTTCTATGGAGCAAGTCTGAGCATCTGAAACATTTTTCAAGTAGAAATAGTCTTAGATTCCAAGATATTTATTATATAAAAAAAGTCTCTGATTCTGAGACATTTTTTCGTTAAAAAAAAGTCTCAGATTCTGAAACATTTTTTTATTGAAAAAGTTTTAGATTTTGATACATTTTTCCTTTAAAAAAAAGTCTCAGATTCTGAATTGAGGCATTTTTGCTAAAGAAAAAGTATCAGATTCTGAAACATTTTTTCTAAAGAAAAAATTTCAGGTTCTGAGACATTTTTCCTTAAGAAAAAGTCTCAGGTTCTCAGACATTTATTCTATAGAAAAAGTCTTAGATTTTGAGACATTTTGCCTACAAAAAAGTTTCAGATTCTGAGATATTTTCCACATAGAAAAAGTCTTAGATTCTGAGACATTTTTCCTATTGAACAAGTTTCAGATTCTGATACATTTTTCTTATCGAAAAAGTATTTTTTCCTATAGAAAAATTCTGTGATTCTAAAACATTCCCATTCCTATAAAAAGAATCAGATTCCGATACATTCTTCCTTAAGAAAACCCATCAGGTTTAAAGAAAAAGTATCAAATTCCCAGCTTCTGAGACAATTTTACTAAAGAAAAATTTTAAGATTCTGAGACATTTTTTCTATTGAAAAATTTTCTGATCCTGACACACTTTTTCCTATAGAAAAATTATCAGATTCTGAGACATTTTTTCTATAAAAAAATTCAAGATTATAAAACATCTTTTCTATTAAAAAAATTCTCAGATTCTGAGATATTTTTCCTAAGAAAGTCTCAGATTCTAAGACATTTTATATTATAAAAAGTTTTAGATAGCATAAATGTCTGATTTTGAGATATTTTTCCCAAAAAAAAGGCCTCCGATTCTGAGATATTTTTATATTGAAAAAAATCTCTGATTCTGAGACTTTTCTTGAAGAAAATGTATTAGATTCAGAGTAAAAGTCAAATTTTTTGAGACATTATATACATAGATACTATACCTAAAAGTCTCAGATTCTAAAAAATTTTTTCTGTAGAAAATATCAGAATAAATACCAGATTCTGAGAAGATTGTTATACACTGAAAGAATTTTGTTCATTACGGCTATGAAAACGTACATTGGTTCTATGAAAAAAATCATTAGAAGTGAGCCAATGATGCCCTTCATAGAATCTATGAACCAAATTCATAGAAACCAGAAATCTATGAAAAAGTTCATAGGCTATGAAAAAAAAAATTTATTTTTAATTCTATTTTTATTTATTTTATTTTTTTTTTTTTTATTTATTTTATTATTTCATTTTTATTTATTTTATTATTTAATTTTTATTTGTTATTTTATTATTTATTTACAATTTTCTATTTTTAAAATTTTTTATGTTTTTAACTTATCCCAACCGAGATTCGAACACAAAACCTGTTGTTCGTAAAGCTTAATCTCTAGCCACCGAGCTAAAGTGTACAAACAAATTATAAGAATTAAAATACATTTTGTTTAACATTCTGCTTTCACATATTGAGTTTGTATCACTGCTCTGCTACAATGCTCTGCCAAAAGCAGTGTGTGTGTTTGTAGAAAACAATATTTTTGTGTATTTGCAAAAAAAAAAATAACAAACATTACAAAACTAAGTGTTAGTCGGCGAGATTTTCCTCCTTCGGTGGCGCTGATAGCTAAGGCGTCGATTATAAAGTTTCCAGCCGGTAGGTCTTGGGTTCGAACCCCGCCAGGGCAGAAATTTTATTTTTTTTTACGGTTTTTATGTTTTTTTATTTTTTTTTAATATATTTATTCAATTTTTTTAATTATAGTTACATTATTTTAATTATTAAGAAAATTATAAGGCTTATTGATAATATTTTTTTCTATGAATTTTTTCTATGAATTTATCAAAACCTATGAATAAAATTCTATGAAATATTTCACAATACTAATGAATATTCATTCAGCCAATGAATTGTCTCATAGATTCTATGAATTTGGTTTAATGAAATTTGTTCATAGATATTATGAACAATAATTCTTTCAGTGTATGAACTAGTAAAAAATTTTTAAGTTATTACTACAAATTACTTACAATTAGATCCCTTTTTTGAATACATAAAGCTTCAGTTTCTGAGACAATTTTCCATTAGAATTTTAAGTTGAAACGTTTCAAATTCTTAAAGAAAAATTTTCAGATTTTGAGACAATTTCTGGCAGAAAAATTTTTAGAAACGAACAATTTTCCTTCAGAAAAATTTTCAGATTCTGAAATATTTTTAAATTTTTGTTAAGAAGTTTTTGGTACATAATATTTAATACCGAATACTGAAATTTGTGAAACCATTTCGGGGGGGGGCCAGGGCCCCCGGGCCCCCCCCCCTGTATACGCCACTGACTCCAAGCAATCGAGGGATGTGGGACTTACTACGGATGTCTGTGATAAAAACAAACAAATTTAAATTTACCTTTGAGCTGTAGCAATTTCTAGGCTGAAATAATTGCTATTAATAAGGCAGGCAGCCTAACAGTTTCTTGGAGAATCGACGAGAATAATAAACTTTTACGTCAACAGTCAAGCTGCACTAAACGGTCTAAAATATACAGGGTGTCCGCCGGGAAGGTATACTACTTCGTTTTGCCGCCATTTTGGTAAACATTAGTCTTGACAGTGCATATTTGGCAGTCGTGAAGTAGAGACGTGGCAAATTTATTATGGAAAAATATTCGGTAAACCAACGTGTTTTAATCGTTAAAACATTTTATCAAAATCAATTATCGATTACTGTGACAATGAGAAAGTTACGTTATTTCAAGAAATTGTGATGTTGTTTGGGTTCCACGGTCGCCTGATTTGACTGCTCCGGTCTTCTTTTTGTGGGCATATCTGAAAAGCAAGGTTTATGCAAACAAACCAGAAACGCTGAAGCAACTCAAACAAAATATTCGTGGTAAAATTAATGAAATACCGCGGGAAATGTGTGAGAATGTATTAAAAAATGTGCTCAAAAGGGCTCGCATTTGTGAAGCTAACAGAGGCGGATTTTTTTGATATTTTATTCCATACATAATTGCCGACAATAAATAAAACATTTATTAATATAAGATCCATTCTCTTTCATTTAATCAAAAATTATAAACAAAGTAGTATACCTTCCCGGCGGACACCCTGTATATACATATATAGGTTCCTGTTGATCCTATAAGGAGAATAGGGCCTCAATAAATGTATTCCAATTGGATTTATTTAATGCTAAGTGCTTAAGCTCCTTCCAAGATTAATTAGCTGTGATGGCTTCACTTTCCAGCAGCCGACGCCATGTATGGGATGAACGGCCACTTCTTCGGGTTCCCTGTGGGGTCCAGGGGAGGGATTGCCTTGTAACATCGCTTTGACGTCTACGTAAAGCGTGACATATCCATCTCCGTTTTCGCTTTTGTATTTCTCTTGCGACTGGCTGCTGTTTGGTTATTTCCCACAGCCGTATGTACTTATAGTTGTTGGCCAAAAGATACGCATGATTCTTCGCAGACAACGGTTGGAAAAAACTTGAAAGGCATTAAGATCTCTGGGTGCTGAATTCCATGTTTCGCTGATTCGATCTCCATACGTAGTTTAGTTGCCCAAAGGATTGTCTGGCTTTTACGATACGGCTGGACACATCTTCGCTAGAACCTCCAGTTGTATTTATTCGCTACCTAAGTAGTTAAAAGAGGTAACTTCTCCTAATTCAGTGCCGCAAATATGTAATTTTCTATCGCATCATCCTCCCTAAAATATCCTCCTTTTGCAGCAATTGGAGATTAAAACCCAGTCCAGCTAAAACAGAGGTATGCTGTTTCCACCTTACCCACATAGAGGCAAACAGGAAACTAACAATTCGTTTTAACGGTACCACGCTCACACATAACTTTTCACCACAGTATAACTCTAGACAGAACGTTATCATTTAAATTTCACCTCAACAAAGCTGCACAGAAAATAAAGACAAGAAACAACATCA
Organism: Pegoplata infirma; assembly: GCA_963921195.1. NCBI lineage: Eukaryota > Metazoa > Arthropoda > Insecta > Diptera > Anthomyiidae > Pegoplata > Pegoplata infirma. The sequence continues at coordinate 258,318,116 of OY992536.1, read as the reverse complement.
TCCAAAAACTCGCAGGAACAAGTTGGGGTGCATCTGCTAGCTGTCTTCGAACGTCTGCTCTTGCTCTAGTTTATTCAACCGCCGAATACGGTGCCCCAATCTGGCAGAATAGTCACCATGTGAAGCGCATCGATACCCAGCTGAATACCACAATGAGAATAATTTCGGGGACCCTAAAGGCTACTCCCACTGAGTGGCTCCCAATGCTAACAAATCTCCAACCTCCTCATCTTAGAAGACGACAAGCCCTCCTTCAGGAGTATTCTAAAATCAGCACAAATCCCAACATACCACTGAACTCGGAACTTTATAATCGCTATGAGTCAAGGTTAAAATCGAGACATCCACCTTTACTGCTAGCTAAACAACTACAAGAGGAAAACTTTAATATCCAAACCGCATGGACAACTCAGTGGAATAACTCAGGACGAAGTAGTCCCTTATTCAATACTGACGAATGAAGCACCGAGTTTGAACTACCCCTAAAGCTTGGTGTAACTTAAACCGCCTCCGCACTTCCACTGCAAGAACAATGGAATCCCTAACGAAGTGGGGACTTGCAAATGACGCCAGCTGTATTTGTGGCCATCCATCTCAATCGGTAGACCATATAATATACAACTGCCCAGTGCTATCCTTCCTAGGCGAAATCGACGAAATTAAAAATATCTCACCTGAAGCAATATCCTGGCTGAAGTCATTAAAATTGTGACAACTATTTATTTTACAAATTGCTTAAAAAAAAAAAAAATATATATATAAAGAAATAATGTATCCTTTCTCTGTATTTTGGAATCCATACGCTAAATAAAAAATTGCTTTCGTTTCAACTGCTTTTAGTTTAGCTTCCATATCGGAGAAGTTGTGTGATAACAAGCAAATTTCATCTGCGTAGTCTAAATCTTCAAGACGACTGTGAAAAGACCATGTAATACCTCTGAATTCAGTTGTTGCGCATCTCATTACACTGTCGATAACAACATTGAACAGGAGAGGAAACAAAGGCCAGTCTTGCCGTACGTTAGTTTCGACATCTATTGGGTTACTGACGATGTTTTCATGCTGTATGCGACAGCTTGGGTTGTGGTACTGTTTAAAAGGCTTTTGTATAAAACCAAAAGTCGTTTTTGAGTGTAACAGAAACTATCCGGTAATAACCTCGCTAATAAGAGAGTAGACGGGAACGAGAAGACTGATGAGGTGGAAAAACTAAATACAGATGGGGTAGGAGATTTTGTTCATATTGAACCCCGATGTAGTACTACAAATCGAGAAATGATTGTCAGTATATTTCCATGGCGAACAGGAAATGGAGATAATTAAGTACAAGCTGATTTACTAGAATAATTTGGTCGCGTAACGACCTCAGAAGAACTCTCTACCTACTTTCACTCAACAGAAGGGAATATCGTTTACTCACGAGAGTGGTCACAGGACACTGCCTAATTGATTTCCACACAAAAGCAATTGGGATCATCTCTGATTCTAATTGTAGAAGATGTGAAGAACCGAATACGGATGAAACAGTTGAACATATCCTGTGCAAATGCCCCAAATTGGCGAGGCGTCGCTAGCGAATTTTAGGCAATTCAAAACTCAATGTGGAAGAAATCGCAGTTATGGAACTTATGTCCGTTAAATTGTTTGCAACATGGACTAACGCGTTTTATCCTCGTCACTGAAAGAACATTTGGTATTGCTATCGATCAGCCGGTCTATACGAGGACTTCAAAATTTTGAGCTCCACCACCCTAAACTAACCTAAAATCCGTCTGTATTGAAATTGATGAAGCTCTACTACCCGGAATGCATTCTCTAAAATACTGTTGTTACCTTGTTTCGGATCGCAAAATGGTCACGATAGTAGTCCTTCAATTCAGTTATTGTGCTCTTCAGTCATTGTGCTCTTACTCAAATTGCCAGCTGCATGTGGACAAAGGTGTTATAAACATCACATCCATTATGTGTACCTTAAGGGATATCCTTTTAACACTTTTTCCACCACACATTCTGCCTTTTATTATTTTTTTAAAGCTTTATAGTTTTGGCCTCTTGTGGTCATGCATACAAACCTGGCTTTAAGAAATAAACAGCTCGAAATGTATTCAGTCTGTTTAAAAAATTATTTCAAGAAACATCGTTTAAAATTAAATTATTCCCAATAGTGGCATAATATCTGGCCCAGTGTTAACTGGTAAATAAGAATGATGATGAAGATGGTGATGACTATGGTGATGACAGTAACTCAGTTTTCCAAGCATTAGCAATGAACAATCGGATTGTTGAACCTTAGCATCTACATATACTACCCAACTACATGAAACACCAATGAAAGTGGTAAGGTGTTTATTTCTGTGCAAACATGTCTACCATTATAAATGTGGTGGCACCGGAACGTGCTATGTCACCTTTAGATCAAACGTCGTATAACCAGGAACAAAGTAAGCAAAAAATGCTAAAAAAAAACAATTGTGTTAAAAAAATATGAAAATATAACAACAAAACAAACGGTCGGTCAACACATGTGACCGAACTTCTGAAGCATGATGTTCATCATCATATGTGACTATAAACGTTGTGATATTTTTTTGTTAGTTGTTGTCTATATTTAGGCGTTAAATACGTGCACACAAGATTCATCGCCATGATGATGCAGCTGTTGTCATGAATTCAATTTATGAAGAGACAAATTGGAAAAGCGACTATAAATCTACCTTTAAATGTTGTTTGATTTTTAAGTTATAAATATGTATGATGATGAATTGAAATAATTTTCTACAAATTATTTTTTTTTTGACATCAAATAACTTGTTCAATATGATTTGAATACAGGTGTGGACTTTGAAATTTAATTGCCAGAAGTTAGAATGTCTTTTAAGTTTAAAAATATCTTCTGATCTCTTAGATCGAAATAACGGTGGTCTAAAAGCAATTTATTAATTAACAAGAGATGCAATAAGAACGGGTTTATTCTAGTTCGAGGTCATTTATTTTCCCCATAATGGATATTCTTCCAAGTAATACTTACAGAGTTTTTGCTTTCAAATTTGATAATTTTCAGGATTCAATTAACGATCGTTTCGGTAAACATGCATTTTTCAATAAATTTAATTATAGTTTATAAGTTAACTAGAGGTGCTAGATCGAAAATATCAAAAATTGGAGATCATCGCTAAAAATTTTTTTTACATGAATTTTTAAAAAGTTTAATAGAAAATTATTATTTACAGGAGCTAGAGGAAAAATATCGAAAATTGGGGATCACCACTAAAAATTTCCAAAAATCCATGAATTTTTCTAAAAAAAAAATAATTGCATTTTATTTGGTAATTCATTAAAGCAAAAATAGAGGATCCTCCCTAAAATAATAAAAATGTGTAAGAATTTAATTGCAATTTATTATAATGGTTGATCAAAAATAGCAAAAATTGGGGATCACTGCTAAAATTTTCTAAAATTTAATTTTTATATGAATAAAAATTTTTAGACAAATTTATTTATTAGTTTACTAGAGGTGAAGGAACATAACGTCACCACAAATGCAAAACAACGTAACAACACTTTTCACAATTTTACAGGAGAAGCAAAAAACGTTATTAAATGAAATATATTTGCATTCTAAAAGACTTTTGTGAAGTGTTAGCTTAAAATACAGCGATAAATCCATTTCTGAAATAAAAAAGTCGTTTTTGTAAATATTTTTTGAGATATGTGGGTTACGTTTTTCGTGGAATCGTGTTTTGTAAACCAAAACGACGTAACATCACAAAGTTGAATAAATTGCTATTTTTTTTAAAATAATTCAGCCATTCGGTAAGTACTGAACCGAGAGCCATGAAATTTGTAGTGGTTATAGCTAACGTATTTTCGAGCTTAAGTTTGGAAGTTGGATTCCAGCGGTTGAATGGGGGAGGCAGCAGAACCCCCCAAAGTAGGGCACCTTTTGCATACGAACACTTAAAACAATTGCCATTTTTTTTGTTTGTTATCATATTTCTTAAAAAAATATATGCGGACAATGTGCTAATAGCGGCCTAAAAAACCTCTTTAGTGGGTGTGGTAATCTCTTATACTTTCTGAGATAGAACCATTTTAAAATGTATAATTTAAAAATTTTACCGATCCGGCTCCAGTTTTTTGCTAAGTAATAGCAAAGCCGCATTTATTCCAATTTATTTTAAACTAATTTCATTTGAAAACTATATAGATTTCTGAGTTTTTTTTTTAAAATACCAAACCGATACCTGGTTTTAGTCCGAAAATACATTATTTTAAAGTTAAAAATTTAAAAAATACGATTTTTTTTTACTAAGTACCAACACTCTTTTGACTCTAGATAAAAAGTTTCGTTTAGAACATGTTGATTATTTTTACTAGTTTGAAAGCTCGTGTAGATAAGTTTAAATCCAAAATGAAATCCAAGGTGTAAATATTGCGTCCGCCAGCACCATCCAAAATTGGCCTAATTTTGGCTTCCGCCTTTATTTTCCTCATATTTAGGAAAATTATTATATTTTTAGTTAAATTTATCAAAATTTTTTGAAAATTCATGAAATTTTTTTTCAGTGTAGGAGCATACTTGGGACAGTTAGAGAGATGAGAGTTAATTTTATAAAAATTTCATTTTGTATGGATGCACTTCGGGAGTAACGAGAAGGAGTAGAACTGTTAGGAAAAATGTTGGGTTCTAAAAATAAATGGGCGTCAATCTTCCATTGAACTTCTCTAGAAGCGACTCCGAGGCAATCATTGGTGCTATTTTACCCCTTTACCGCCACTCTTTTGCCAAAACAATTGCCTAGTAGTCGCTTCTAGAGGGGTGCAATGTAACCAAATCCCCATTCATTTTTACAACCCAACAAAGATTTTAACATACATGATTTCAAAATTTTTGATTTTTTTCCATTCGTTTTTGGTTCTTAAACATTTTAAACTGATTTAATACCATATTCGCATTCATTAAAACTAGATACATTTTTCGTTTTTCCTATACAATTTATCTGTCAAAATAAAACGCCGTTTAAATTTGACGTTTAACGTATAGAGAAAACGAATAAATAAACTAGTTTAAATGAATGCTAATATGGTATAATAACGTCAATATCTTCAAAAACAAAACTTAAGCATCTTTCAAAAAAAAAAAATCTTTCAGATTCTATAAAATACTTAAGAGTTCTTATAAAAGGTAAGGGTTTAAAGGTTTTAAAGATTTTTGCTGTAGTAAAGATTCAAAAAAATTTAAGTTTTTGATCTCACTTGGTTATAAAAAAATATTTAGAACCCGAAGGTTTCTTTATAAGAAAACGGGCTCCCTGTATGATTTTTATACCCTCCAACCACAGTATGGGGGTATACTCACTTTGTCATTCCGTTTGTAACGCATAAAAATATCGGTCGGGGACCCCATAAAGTATATATATTATTGATCTATGATCGATTCTAAGTCGTTCTATGAATGTCCGTCCGTCCGTCCGTCTGTATAAAACACGATTCAGTCCAAAATAAAAGAGCTAGACCCTTGAAAATTGGTCAGAATATGTATAATGTTCATAGGCCGGTTAAGTTCGGAAATGGGCAAAATCAGGCCAGGGGGAAAAAAGTTCCCCCTTAACAAACTAAAAAACCTTTTAAAAAACGCAATTTTTACATCTTTTTTTGTCATTATTGTTAAACAAATGAAATCTTTTTATGTCAGAAGGGGTTTAAACTCCTGAACTTAGACCCAGGGGGCTGGAAAATTTAGTTTTTTTCTACCCGCCCCCTTTTGTAGGCGTGGATTTAAAAAAACCATTAAAATAATGAGAAAATGGTATTACTAAATTGCAAAAAGCATAATAAATAAATTAGTTAACATTTATCGCGATGGGGAAAGTATCCCCCCCCCAAAAAACGATCCTGGATTTTTTGTATGTTTTAAAATGTTGGAGGGTATCATAGATTCGGCATAGCCGAATTTAACACTCTCACTTGTTTTTGTTAACTTAAAGTTTTACCTCAGAATCAAAGGGTTGTTTTTGGTAAGAAAATTTTTATGTTTTAGCATTTTTTTTTAATTCTTGAAATTGGTTTTGGTTTAGGGAAAGTTTTAGTAAGAAACTATACATTTTAAAAAAAACTCTGTGTATTTTTAGGAAAAACTTTCCAATTGTACTGGTAAATTACACAGAATTTGAAAAAGGATTCGCAAAACCTGCGGATCTAGCTATTTTCATTTACAAAAAAAAATACCCCACGGAATTACTGTTGAAAAAATGACATTTTAAAATTCAATTTCTCAAAACTAATTTTAAATAGAAGCTACGTTATTTTTTAACAAGGCCAAACAAATTTCCAGCTGTAGTAAAAATAGTAAAAAAGAGTAGATTGTCGTAACGTAATCGAACGGACCTATTAAATTAAAACAAAAAATGTTTGGTTAAAAAACGACAAATTAAAAATAAATTATACAATTTTAGAAAATTTTAAAAGATAAATTTATTTGAAAATTTTATGTAAATTTTTATCAGAAATATTTATTCAATTTGTATGGTGAATGTCTTTAATATTTATGGGATTTCAATATATAAAAATATATTGAAATATATTAATATTTGCCCGTTTACATATAAATTGTGTGTGTAACACTGCTGTTACGTTGTTTTGGTTTATGAAATGCATGCACTTGCTGATACGTTTTTTTGTTTATTGTTAATAAATTCGCAATTTTTGAACTTAGACTTCCAAAATTTTCCAGAGACATATAGTTTGGTCAAATGCATCATAATCAATCAAAAACCCGATTTTGATTTTTTTGTTGTTACGTTGTTTTGCATTTAAGGTGACGATAAATTGGATCATCACTAAAAATTTTCAAAATTCTATTTTATGTAAACTTTTGTTAGCAATTTATAAATGCTGGCTTATCAAAAATTGGTTATCATGGCTTAAAATTAAAAAAAAAAAATATTTGCAATGAAAAAGAGTTTATTCTGATTCGAGGCCTTTTCATGTTTCCCATTATGAATTAACATAACAAGTACTTATGATAACTCAACTTTCTTTATTAGGATATTCTCCCATTAAATACTCATAGAGTTTCTTGCTTTCAAAAATTTTGGCAATTTTCAGGAATGAATTGACGATCGTTTCGGAGGTGTTCCAATTCCCCCATCATCAGAATTCTTTAGAAAATTAGGTAATACTGTTAGCATGCAAACATCAAATATTCATACTCTAAATAATCTCAACTTAGTGAGAAAGCAAATATGATTCCTGAAAATTGCCAAAATTTTTGAAAGCAAGAAACTCTATGAGTATTTAATGGGAGAATATCCTAATAAAGAAAGTAGAGTTATCATAAGTACTTGTTATGTTAATTCATAATGGGGAACATGAAAAGGCCTCGAATCAGAATAAACTCTTTTTCATTGCACAATTAAAAGGTCGAATAAATAACTAATTTTTATTATTTAATAAAAATTAAAACACACTTGGTAACCCTCTTGATACGAGAGAATTTGTTTTCTATAACAGAAGGCAAAAACAAAAACTGTATTTAACAACTACCGACGCCACAGTGAATCTGGTGCGCAGTAGGTCGAAAAATGAAGTTTTTACAATATTAAATTAGTATCGCACATATGATTGCACTATTCCTACCTTACTTAACGCTAATAAAATTTCTTTGTTTATTGCAAAAACACCATCGTAGTAGGCTGCCAAACATGAGTAATTAGTTTTATAAAAAAATTTCTTCAAGTTCTGTGTAGACGTGTTGATTGTTTAAACTGCTATTTTACGACCGTATTAAGGCAATTTATCAAATTATTTGTTATATTTTAACCTCAAGGAATGTATATTTGAAGCTAATTTGTGTTGTTGTTCGTAAAAAAACATAAATTAAAAAGAGAGTCCACAATGGAATTATTTTTCAAGCAAACTTGAATTTTGTTAATGAATTTTGGTACTAATCCCGCTTACTTCTATAGGGTTTTTACATGATTTCAAAATAATAGATATTGAGCTTCAAAATAATAAAAAAATTGGCTGCTGGTTTTTGCTGGTTTTTGTTTTTCAGTCGATCTAGCGATGTCCGTCCGTCTGTCTGTTTAAAACACGATAACTTTCAAACGGCAACTCTGTTGCTGCTGACTCTTGGCATATATATTTTAAATTTTCCTAGTCAGGTTGGTATTGAATATCAGCCAAATCGGTCCAGTGGTTCAGAAGTTGTAAGCAAAAACCGTGAATTTCAGATTGGTGTACCTTGAATTTACGTTTAAAAAAAAACACCTAAACGCTTTAAATGACATTGATAAGTCACAAAAATATTTAGCTGAGTATTTTTGACATTCTTTAACATTTTTTAACCCAATGTAAACATTTTACAAGCAAAAAAAAAAATTTAAACTCAAAAAAAAATTTTCACTCAAAAATTATTTTTTTACTCAAAATAAAATATTTCTTTTCTAAACTATTTAAAAATCCTTTTCACGTTAAAAAAAATTACTTTCTCTGCTTATTATTGGCTCTACTTTACCCATATTTTATTATGACAATGTTTCAATAAGTGCCACGCCCCTTCAAATACCGCCCACATTTGGACTATATAGAAGCTCATCTCATTTTCCTTGTGCATTACAAATTTCATGTTTCTAGGTGCTCTCAAAGTCGAATTATACTCTCTTGCACGCTAGATTAAGCATTTGGTCCACTGTGCGACGGTAGTATATGCAGTAACCAAAAAAACTTGCTTTCAAATTATATTTGGTGTAATGCTGGTGGAACTTCGAAAATCATATTTGCTTTCTCAATAAGTTGAGATTATTTAGAGTATGAATATTTGATGTTTGCATGCTAACAGTATTACCTAATTTTCTAAAGAATTCTGATGATGGGGGAATTGGAACACCTCCGAAACGATCGTCAATTCATTCCTGAAAATTGCCAAAATTTTTGAAAGCAAGAAACTCTATGAGTATTTAATGGGAGAATATCCTAATAAAGAAAGTAGAGTTATCATAAGTACTTGTTATGTTAATTCATAATGGGGAACATGAAAAGGCCTCGAATAAACTCTTTTTCATTGCACAATTAAAAGGTCGAATAAATAACTAATTTTTATTATTTAATAAAAATTAAAACACACTTAAAAAAAATATTTTTTACATGAATTTTTCTACAAAAACTTTAATTGCAATTTATAAGTTAACTAGGGGTGCTATAACAAATATATCAAAAATTGTAGATCATTGCTAAAAATTTTCTAAAAGTAATTTTTATATTAACTTTTATAATAAAAACAAGTAAGAAAGTTATAGTCGGTCAAGACCGACCATAAGATACCCTACACCAGTGTTTTCCGGAAAATGGGTCCCAAGGCCAAACATGGACCGATTGAATCTGTCTTTTGTTAGATCTTTATTTAGTGTAGAAAATACACACAGATCAAATTTTAGTTGAATTGGTTTATTTTTTTGTCAATAGGCCGATTTAACTGAATATCAGTCGAAACTTTTATGTGAGGGACTAAGTCCAAAAATTGTACAATTATATTCCGATTTGATTAGATTACTAAAGTACACGTTCAACACCTAAAAATGCAATTTTTATCAAATATTTCCATTTTCATGAATTTTGATGGATTTATGTGAATATCGGGAGGGTGGTTTGAATGGGGACTACCAAAAGGACCGACCCGATGCCTTTGAAACTTAGAATGAAGATTTGTGCATACAAAATTTGATTACCTGCTAAATTTCAAAGCGATATCTATTATAATACGGTTATTAGAGTCATTTAAGCCGAATTCAAATGGGGCGTTTGTATGGGGGCTAGGTTTTAACATGGATCGATTTTTTCCAATTTCAATAGGCTTCGTCCTTGGGCCAAAAGATGCTTAAGTTTTCAATTTCAAGTCAATTGATTGAAAATTTCGACCTGTATTGTGCTTAAACCGATAGATGGACAGACGGACGGACGGACGTCGCTAAATCGACTCAAAAAGTCATTCTGAGTCGATCGGTATACTTGAAGGTAGGTCTCGGACCAATATTTCGGGTTGTTGCAAACATCAGCACAAACTCATTATACCACAGAGTGGTGTAGGGTATAAATACAATGCTATATATAAACTCATATGTCCATATTAAAGTTCATGCAAAACAATATATAAATATAAATAATCATATATTAGCATATACATATGATTATATCAGATCTTTTTTAATCAGGAATTATAAATATTCACATCTATATATATAAAAGAGTAATGTGACTGACTGACTGACTGACTGATTTATATACTCATTCATCATCGCCCAGCCCAAACCGCTGAAGCTAGAGACTTGAAATTTGGACTGTAGGTCCACCTCCCGGAATATAGATCCACTAAGGCTGGATTTTTGCCAGTGTTGATTCTAAGGGGACAAAAAGGGTAAAAAACTGTACTTTTGGTACTTTTTATATCTCCTGAAATAATGGTCATAGAGACTGGAAATTTGGACTGTATGTTCACCTCCCGGAATATAGATCCAGTAATGCCGGATTTTTTCCAGTGTTGACTCTAAGGGGACAAAAAGGGTAAAAAACTGTACTTTTGGTACTTTTTATATCTCCTGAAATAATGGTCACAGAGACTTGAAATTTGGACTGTATGTTCAACTCCTGGAATATAGATCCAGTACGGTCGGATTTTTGCCAATGTTGATTCTAAGGGGGTAAAAAGGGTAAAAAACTGTACTTTTGGTACTTTTTATATCTCTTGAAATAATGGTCACAGAAACTTGAAATTTAAACTGTATGTTCACCTCCCGGAATATAGATCCAGTAAGGCTGGATTTTTGCCAGTGTTGATTCTAAGGGGGTAGAAAGGGTATAAAAATGTACCTTTGGTACCTTTTATATTTCCTTAAAAAATGGTCCTAGACACTTGAAATTTTGAATGTAGGTTCAGCTCCCGGAATATAAATCTGCTAAGGCTAGATTTTGCCAATGTTGATTCTTAAGGGTAAAAAGAGTAAAAAAACTGTACTTTTGGTACCTTTCATATTTTCTTAAATAATGGTCCTAAAAACTTAAAATTTGCAATGTATGTTCACCCCCCGGAAAAAATATTCACCAAGGCTGGGTTTTTGCCAATGTTGACTCTACGGGGGTAAAATGGAAAAAGTGTACTTTTGGTACTTTTTTTTTAATTTACTGAAATAATGGTACCTTTTATAAAAAGTACCTTTTATAACCTTACCTTACCTTACCTTACCTTACCTTACCTTACCTTACCTTACCTTACCTTACCTTACCTTACCTTACCTTACCTTACCTTACCTTACCTTACCTTACCTTACCTTACCTTACCTTACCTTACCTTACCTTACCTTACCTTACCTTACCTTACCTTACCTTACCTTACCTTACCTTACCTTACCTTACCTTACCTTACCTTACCTTACCTTACCTTACCTTACCTTACCTTACCTTACCTTACCTTACCTTACCTTACCTTACCTTACCTTACCTTACCTTACCTTACCTTACCTTACCTTACCTTACCTTACCTTACCTTACCTTACCTTACCTTACCTTACCTTACCTTACCTTACCTTACCTTACCTTACCTTACCTTACCTTACCTTACCTTACCTTACCTTACCTTACCTTACCTTACCTTACCTTACCTTACCTTACCTTACCTTACCTTACCTTACCTTACCTTACCTTACCTTACCTTACCTTACCTTACCTTACCTTACCTTACCTTACCTTACCTTACCTTACCTTACCTTACCTTACCTTACCTTACCTTACCTTACCTTACCTTACCTTACCTTACCTTACCTTACCTTACCTTACCTTACCTTACCTTACCTTACCTTACCTTACCTTACCTTACCTTACCTTACCTTACCTTACCTTACCTTACCTTACCTTACCTTACCTTACCTTACCTTACCTTACCTTACCTTACCTTACCTTACCTTACCTTACCTTACCTTACCTTACCTTACCTTACCTTACCTTACCTTACCTTACCTTACCTTATCGTAGATAATTGAAATATGGATTGTAGGATCCTTCGGTGAAGAAAAAACATTCTGGAAGAGGTACTTTTTTTAAATTCCGTTTCTAATGGGGGTAATTAAGTGTACTTTTGGTACTTTTTTTGCTCCTATAATAATGACCTTAGAAGATGGAACTGGAAATGAAATGGCGTAGAATGGGGAACAACATGAAATAGATAGAGCAGGGAACGATATGGAATGATATTTTCAACTCAATTTTTTGGTGTTTAGCTTTTTTTACTCCATATTTTTTTATACCAATTTCTTTTTTCACTGAAATATTTATTCACTCAAAATCCAGACATAAGGGCTCGAAAATTCTCATTATATTTTTCCCCCGGAACGAACATGATAACATACCAGCAAAGTTATTCAAATTTTATTGTTTAAATTATTCATTGAAATATTTTTTTATGGAAGACTTTAACGTCCACAAGTAAATAAGTAAAACAAAGACTACGTAGGGGAATTTTTTTGAAATCGATAGAATAATTCTGATCCTTCTATTATCCGGTATTCAATACAACCGGTAACGAAGTACCGGGATTGTAAGCTAGTATACGTATAAACAAGTAGAAAAGTTAAATTCGACTTTGCCGAATCTATGAATACCCTCCACAATGCATTTTTTTTAAAGGGTAGTACATTTTTTAACGTGAAAAATTAACAATTTTGATTAGAAATATTTTATTTTGAGTAAAAAACTCTTTTTTTTGTAATTTTTTAAAAAAAAAAAGAAAAATTACTAATTTTTTTTTGAGTGTAAAATTTTTTTCGAGTGTAATGTTTTTTTTACTGTAAAAATATTTCTGAGTGAATGCACGTACACAAAATATTGTAATTTTTGTAAAAAAAAAAAATAATTTTTTTTTTGTGTAAATTTTTTTTTTGAGTGTAAAATTTTTTTGAGTGTAAAATTTTTTTTGAGGGTAACATTTTTTTGGAGTGTAATTTTTAAGTTACCAATGCTTTTAAAACTAAACAAGTTTAAAAAGCATTGCTTTAAAATTAAACAAGTTTGAAAAGCATTGTTTAGTTACCACCAATGCTTTTAAAACTTGTTAAAAGACGTGGCATTTTAAATGAAACTAATCTGAAATTCAGGGTTTTGCTTATAACTTTTGAACCACTGGACCGATTGAGCTGAAATTTAATAACAAACAGACCCGGGGAACGGCAAAGATACGTGCCAAGCTTCAGTAGTCTCATTATTGTCTTTCGCAAGTTATCGTGGTTTTTATCTCGTAAATTCGCGAAACACCCTTGCCGAAATTTACTCTTTTGCTCATAACTTTTGAACCACTGGACCGATTTGGCTGGATTGCAATACCAACCTGACCAGGTAAATGACAAACATATATGCCAAACTTCAGTAGCCTCTGTAAAGTCTTTCAAAAGTTAGCGTATTTTCTACGGACGGACAGACAGTCAGTCGGACGGACGGACGGACATCGCTAGATCGACTTAAAATCGATCGAGGATCATAAATATATATACTTTATGGGGTCCTAGACCAATATTTCGAGGTGTTACAAACGGAATGACAAACTTATATATACCCTCTATCACTAGAGTGGAGGGTATAAAAACAATTTCCGTTAACAAGACAAACCGACATTTAAAATCCTACTGATGATAACACTAACTGAAATGTTTGAAACCGATAAGGGAATACCAAAAATGTCTATAATTTTTAGAAACTAAATTTTTCTTCTGCGTTTTTTAACTTAAAACCTTGTAACAAAAAAGCTAAAAACTTCCCAAAATATCAAAAACTTGTAATCATTGCTCTTTACTTCGATAAATTCCTTTTTATTACCTTTTTTTTAAATTTAATAAAATTTCTAAATTCATTTTTATACAGGGTTGGCAACCGATACCCACCTAGAATAACGGTATTTGGCTATTGTACCGCAACCAATAAAGATATGGACATTTTCAAAAGCGATTATGAAAGCTGATAAAATTTCTAGAATTTAAAATGTGTCACTTCGTGTTTCTACCGGTTCGTTTTCGAAATATAGGTCAATACCTTTATAATACCGTTTGAAACGGTATTATAACGGTATTTGCCTATATAACTAAAACGAACCGGTAGAAACACGAAGTGACACATTTAAAATACTAGACATTTCATCAGCTTTCGTAATCGCTTTTGAAAATGTCCATAGCTTTATTAGTTGCGGTACAATAGCCAAATACCGTAATTCTAGGTGGGTATCGGTTGCCAACCCTGTTTTTATATGATTTTTTTTTAGAAAACTTATCTTTCATTTTAATGGCTTAACTAAAGGTTCTAGAGCAAAAATAGCAAAAAATTGGGAATCTTCGCTATTAATTTCCAAAAACCCATCTTTAAAATAACTAAATTGCAATCAAATGTTTAATAAAAAGTTTGGAGCGAAAATAGCTGAAATTTGAGATCATTTTCAAAAATTAATTTTCATATAATCTTTTTTCGAAAAAAAATCTTTACTTTCATGTTATGGTTTACCTAGAGGTGATAGTGGAAAGTTATGGGTAACACAATTTAAAAATATTACATAAAATACATACAAAAATAATATTAAAATATTTCTATTGCAAAAACTACAGCCATTTTTTTCAAGTTAATCATGACATTTGAAATCTCCCGACACATAAATTTCCAGCAAAAAAATTATAATTAATATTCATAAATATACATGACACAACAAGCTCTGTAAAAATTCTGACACTGAACAATGCAACGTTAGACATGTAAAAAACCCTTCTAACAAATATATCTTACCAGCATCATAGAACAACTATCAGAAATGGAAAACTATCAGAAACCTAAAACTGCATATGTTCCAAGAAAAACCCGTTGCCAAGTCACAAAGATAACACCAGAGATACAAGAATGTATAACATCCAAATGAAAAACAATTTCATGGATTCGGGTAGAAAATAGAAACAGGAGCGAGAAAAATACATAAATAAAACAAAAGTAAGCCAAAACAAAAAACGCAAAAAAAATGAGTGTCAAATAAGCAAGAAAAACAATGGTTAAACAATGATGTACTGTTTAGAAAAAACGAAAAGAAAAGTAGAAGTAAAAATGAAGCCAAAAGGACTGCAGCTAATGTTTAAACTAGATGAAAAAAGAAAAAAGTTAAACAATGCAATTTTAAAACAAAATCCAAACTTGAGAGGTGAATTGTGGAAAACAGCAAAAGATGAAAAAGTCCTTTGGTAAACTTGAAATTCAAAAGAAAAACTTTTAAAGTACCAAAAAAGAAAGAAAAAAAAAAACAATTAAGTGCTATTTTGAGTTTAATGAAAATTAAGAGATTTTCATAATAAGGAGTTAGAAGTACAAAAAAAATTAAAAGAAAATGAATACTTGAAAAAAACTCTTGCATACTTTTAGATGCTAAAACTATAAAGAAATAATACAATACTTTAAGGAGTTTTTAAGAAAATCAATTAAGCCAATTATAAAGAATAAACTCAAAGCATACTTTAAGGTGTAAATGTAAAATGAAATTTGAAGTGCATAGTTTTAGAAACAAACTTAATGCTGCCGGATATTTAATCATTTTAGATATAATTTAGTTTTATTAAGCTATTTGTAACATAATATTAAAATTATTTTGAAAAGTTAATAACTATTATATATATCAAATATCGATGGTTTTTGCCACATATGAAAATATGTTCATTACTTACACTTTGCCACACGAATTGGTATCTTGAATGAAAAAAAAAGAAATGAAAGTAAAAAAAATTGTTTTTGTATGGATCTTGTCTTATAATCTTTATTTTCCTTTTTTTTTCTTAAATTAAAGAGATAGAGCAAAAAAGACTAAATTTGGGGATCAATACAAAAAATTTTTTTTTTTTTTTGTATAAAATTGTTTATAGAATCTTTAATTACCATTATTTCCTTAAATAAAAGAGATAGAGCCAAATAGACAAAATCTGGGAATCACTTCAAAAAATTTCAATCATTTCCAAAAAAAAAAAAATTGTATAAAATTTTTCTTTAAATCTTGATTTGCCATTATTTCCTTAAATAAAAGACAAAATCTTGGGATCACTACAAAAATTTAAAAACTACAAAAATTTAAAAAAAGTAATTTGTTTATAAGATTTTTTATAAAATCCTATTTTGACATTATATTCTCACTACAAAAATTAAAAAAAAAATTATTTCTGTATACAATTTTTTATAAAATCTTTATTTGCCATTATTTCCTTAAATAAAAGATATAAAGCAAAAAGGACTAAATTTAGGGATCAATACAAAAATTTCAAAAATCAGTTTTTGTATAAAATTGTTTATAAAATCTTTATTTTCCCTTATTTATGTTTTCTTACTGAAGTGTGCATAACAGTCGAACAGACTAAATGAATTTAAACAATTTATTGCATACTTTTAGGTGTTCATTTAAATTGAAAATCTTAGCATACTTCGAGTTTAAGTTTACTCTAAATAATAAAATTCTTACCTCTACAATGTCTAACAACACATAATCAAATTATTTTTGAAAAATCAAATTTCTGTAAGAAGTACATATGTATGAAAACAGTAGGTAAATTGAATATTTTTCTTACAAGATGAATTAAGACCTCTTGAAATTTTCAATTAATAACTACTTAAAACGTACACCGTAGTAGTAAGTACAATACACCTTACTCTGAAGCATAAAACAATCTTCAGGTCTGAGTTTTTATTTTGCTAGTTTTTTTGTTTGCATTCAACATTTTCTTTATAATCTATTTCAATATTATGTTTCAAGTGCATCCAGACTGTATGTTGTAGTCTTTTGTTTCTTACATTTCAATTTTGCGTGTATATCCTGGCAACATTTTGGAAAATTAATATAATTTTAGTAGATTTATATAAATAGACCTGGCAACATTTTGGAAAATTAATATAATTTTAGTAGATTTATATAAATAGACTAAATTTAGAAATGTACTTACTTAAAGTTTGTTAATAAAAGAGCATGAAGATGTTGATACAATATCGAACAAAATGGAGAGATTTTGCAACTTTCCCATTCGCGATATTTTTTTTTTGCACATTTTTATCATTATTTATATATGTTTTTATAACCACGACAGCAAAAGTAGGAACCATAAAGAGCGCCCTTTGGTCCAAATGGAGGATTGTAAACTTCAAGAACCCTTAGCAAATGCAAACGATTTTTTTTTTGTATCAATTAAAACAAACAATTTAATTGCATTGACAAATTGTCTTGTTGAAAAAA
This sequence comes from Pegoplata infirma, assembly GCA_963921195.1. NCBI lineage: Eukaryota > Metazoa > Arthropoda > Insecta > Diptera > Anthomyiidae > Pegoplata > Pegoplata infirma. The sequence goes on along the minus strand of OY992536.1, from coordinate 258,300,841 downwards.
AAATATTTTCTTTTTCATCAAAATAAAATTGAAATTTGAGAGATTTATGTGAAAATCGGGAAGGTGGTTTGTATGGGGGCTACAAGAAGAACTGGTCCGATTTCTTTGAAATTCGGAATGATGATATGTGAAGACAAAACATGTTTACCATCCAAATTTCAAAGCGATACCTTCTATAATACGGTTATTAGAGTCATTTGAGCCAAAACTAAAGAGGACCTTTGTATGGGGGCTAGGTCTAAATATGGACCGATTTTTTCCAATTTCAATAGGCTTCGTCCTTGGGCCAAGAGAGACTTAAGTTTCAAATTTCAAGTCAATTGGTTAAAAATTGCGACCTGTATCGTGTTTACACCGTTTACATGGACAGACAGACAGACAGACAGACAGACAGACAGACGGACGGACGGACGGACAGACGGACGGACGGACGGACGGACGGACATCGCTAAATCGACTCAAAAAGTGATTCTGAGTCGATCGGTATACTTAAAGGTGGGTCTAGGACCAATATTTCGGGTAGTTACAAACATCAGCACAAACTCATTATACCCTGTACCACAGTGTGGTGTAGGGTATAATCAAGGAGTACATCCATTTTTAGAAATGTGATTAAAATTTTAAAACTTAAAAATCGCATACTAGAGCGCTTTTAAGATTTTTTTTGATTTTTTTTTAAAGTACGTAAAATAACAAAAATTTTGAAAAAAAAAATTAGGAATTGGGACCATTATTGAAGAAGTTATGGGTAAAAGAAGTTTGAGTAAAGGAACAAACTACCAATTTTTAAAAATTCGATATATTTTGAAGGGTCATCAAAAAAATCTGAAAATTTTCCACGAAGTAGTTTTCGAAGGGTATTAAAAACTGTCAACAAATTAAAAAAAAATTTATTCAAAGTGTCCGATTTGACATGGAATGACCCATAAATATATAAATATATTATAAATATATAAAATATGTAATATATGAGGCATTCCACACCAAATGTCCCGCTACAGAAAAACATGTGTCCCGCAAATTTCTGTGTCCCGCAAATTTCTGAGGTTGTTTGGAAACCCCTTTATGGAACTAAGAATATTGCGTTTTTGGTTTTTCTAATTTTCAAAAACTGGGCTTGGAAGGCGTGGTCAAATATTGGAAAAATTATAAAATTTGTGGCGAGTTGCGTTGATTAAATATTTATCACATTAAAACGGAATGTACCGCAATCTCAAAAATTTACATTCTTATATAGTTTTGTATGGGCTATCGATAAACTTTTTTTTTGGAAAATCTTCAGAACCCGTTCTGAAATTTTCCATTTTTAAAAAAAGCCAATTTATCAAAAATCCGGCCACTTTTTTTTTAAGTTTAGATGTTTGTCCATCCACACAAAAAAATTCAGACACACGTTTGTCGTTTTTTTCGAGAAAATCGCATTTGAATTTTAAATTTAATAACAATTTTGTAATTTGCTTGTATTTTCTTGTTTTAATGTTGCGAATGAGTAATATTATTTGCATAAATATTATTCATACGCTCTGTTGAAACAAGAAAATACAAGCAAATTACTAAACTGTTATGAAATTTAAAATTCAAATGCGATTTTCTCGAAAAAAACGAAAAACGTGTGTCTGAATTTTTTGGTGTGGATGGACAAACATCTAAACTTTAAAAAAAAAAATATTAAAATAAAAAAGTGGCCGGAATTTTGATAAATTGATTTTTTTAAAAAATGTAAAATTTCAGAACGGGTTCTGCAAATTTTCCAAAAAAAATTGTGGATAGCCCATACAAAACTATATAAAAATGTAAATTTTTAAGGTTGTGGTGCATTCCGTTTTAATGTGATAAATTTTTAATCAAGGCAACTCGCCACAAATTTGACCATTTTTCCAATATTTGACCTAAATTCAAATGCGATTTTCTCGAAAAAAAACGAAAAACGTGTGCCTGAATTTTTTGGTGTGGATGGACAAACATCTAAACTTAAAAAAAAATATAAAAAAAAGTGGCCGGAATTTTGATAAATAGATTTTTTTAAAAAATGGAAAATTTCAGAACGGGTTCTGCAAATTTTCCGAAAAAAAAAAATTTTGTCGATAGCCCATACAAAACTATATTAAAATGTAAATTTTTAAGATTGTGGTGCATTCCGTTTTAATGTGATAAATATTTAATCAAGGCAACTAGCCACAAATTTGACAATTTTTCCAATATGGTCAACCACGCCCCCTAAGCCCAGTTTTTGAAAAATTTAAAAACCAAAAACGCAATTTTCTAAGTTCCATATAGGGCTATCCATACAACCTATTCAGAAGTTTACAGTACACGTGTTTTTTTTGCTGGACATTTGCTGTGGAATGCCTCATATATAAAACAAATTTTGTATTAATTAAAGCAACGAATTTAATTGCATTGACAAATTCTGTTGTTGAATAAAAAATATTTTTTTTTTTCAATAAAATAAAATTGTTTAGTTGAAAAAGATCCAACGATGGATATTTTTTTATATAAAGTTTTTCCAAAGTTTTTAAATTCTTCAATAGGAAACTGTTTTTCTTGTCTGATTTGTACATTTATAAAATAAATCAATCCATTGCCCATTTTTCTTTAAGTTTGGACTGTATTGAAAGTTTCCGTAGACAGACAGGCGGACGGACATAGCCTGACCGTCAAAGAATATATCAATTTCGTCATATTAATAAAAAATTTAATTGTATTTACAAATAAAATGATTGAATTTTAATTTAACAAAACAATTTGTTAATACAACTAAACGGTTTGTTAATAAAACCAAATTTCAGTTAAATATAAAAAAACAAAACAATTCCATCCACTTTTTGAAAAATTTTGCTTGGTTTTTACTGCCTGAATTGAAATTTTTCTTCTACTTGTTTTTTTTCCAACCATAAGTTTGTCTGTGGATAATGGCAAAGACATCCTGCAGCTTTTTTTCATTATAATTGTTGAAATGTTGTGTTGTGTCGGGTATGTCGTAATTGAAAACCCAACTTAATTTCTCACTCTGCTTAATTTATTTTATTTTTTTTTTTGAAAAAATATAATAAAAACAGACAAAATGTAACTTTACAAAATGTTACTTTACTTGTAGAATTCTACAATGTCTATCTTCTTAATATTTTTGTATACATTTGTTAGTTTATCTACAAAATGATTATGTTAAGCAGATTTTTTGGCAACTTATAATTACAAAAGTTTCTTATGACATTTCAAATCACAAAAACTGAGACGCTTTATTAAAAAATTATAAAATTTTTGCACAAAAATTTAATTGTATAAATTAAGAAATACAGCATATTTTTTTATAGTTTTTTTTGTTCTCGCTAATATAAGATGTTAAAATTATTTTGATTTATTAATTTCATACCACTTACACTTGAATAAATTTTGTATAATTCTTAAAAGTTTAAAGAGGATTTTTTAACATATTTATATTTTTTTTATATTTTATTCAATAGTTTTTGAGGTTACTACGCATTGTTTAGATGGGGAAACAATTTGACTGTTTTTGCTGTTTCTATATATTTTATTGTCTTTAAGAAGGTATAAGTGCAAGATTTTTTTTTTTTTTTTCTTAAAGGGTCGACAACGATATTATTATAGACATTTTTAGAAATGTTCTTAAAAATGTCGAAAATTGTTCAACTCACAGGGGAAAATAATTTTTTTCCAAAAGCCTAAAAGTATGCACTCTTTTTTACACAAAATATGAAAAACCGCTTGATTCAGTGGGTACTGTGATAACTAGGGATGAGGTTTTCATTAACTAAAAAATCAGAAAAATATGCGCTTAAAATATGCGCTAAAAAATTCAAAATATGCACTAAAAAACCTAAAAATATGAACTAAAAAATAAAATGTCTGCAATAAAAATTTTGTTTTCATAGGAAAACTTCTTAAAAAGCAAAAAGTAACGCCAGGTTTAAATAGTAACATTTAAAACTTTATAAAAGCAAGATTTTTTAGAAATTAACACAATCTATAAAAAAAAAATTAAAAAAAAAATAATAATTTTTCTTATTTCCAAAATAAATTTTTACAATTTAAAATAGTTTTTGAAACAAATAAATTTCAATTTGGATTTTTGCTAATTTATGCCAAAATATGCAAAAATATGCAGTTAAAAGTTGGAAATATGCACAAAATATGCATTTAAAACAAAAATATGCAAAAATTTGCAAAAACAAATCGATGCCATTTTAGTTCAAATTTCTTGATTCGGATAGATAACACTGTGCAACAAATTTTGGGTCATCGCATTGAGCCTCAATGCCTTCAACGCCATATAAAAGTAGACCATACAGTGGACAAAATCACCAAAGGGTTTTGCAAAGTCAGTTCGGATTTCTTATTTATAGCCCACTGAAGTTTTCATTTTTTTATCAAAGGCGTTTGGAAAACGTCAAAAATACTATAATAAGAACACATCTGAGCTTCAAAATATGATTTAATGTCTTCAGTGAAATTTTATGGCGGTTCTTTTCTTAGAACATTTTAACCCTCTAACTGCCATTTTAAGGGGTCATTTTAGTCCTTTTTCAAAAACTAAACATAGAAGTCTAATAAAACGTCCATTTAGAGGGTTAAAATGTTCTACAAATATTTTCCTCATAAAATTTCACTACGGGTTGTCAAATGGTAAAAGTTTGTGCGACATGCGCAAAGTGCTTAAAAAGGGTCAAGGAAAAATAATCAATGTTTGTTATTTTTTTTTACCAAAGCAGTGTTAAAAAATATCGACAAAAAACAGTGCAAATATACTTTTGATCTAAAAATGATGTTCTGATGTGTTTCATAAAATTTTATGATGATTCTTTTCTTTGACCAAATTAACCCTATAGCTTCCGTTTTAAAGGGTAATTTTTGTCCTTTTTTTAAAGAAATACAAAAAAGTCTATAAAAAAAGGCAGTTAGAGGGTTAAAATGTTTAAAAATATTTTCTGCATCAAATTTTACTAGGGCACGTCTAAGACAGAAAGTTCGTCCAGCATATGGAAAATGCTTAAAAATTTTAAAGTATTAAATTTTTTTTTTTTAAAACGAATTTCTTGTAATTTCTTGGTTTTTAAATAAAATTTCATTTGTTTTAAGTGAATATTCACTGGAATTTACCTACATAATTTTTTGAGTGTATACTTTGGCCGTGATCACCATATCAGATATCATAGGAAAAAGTCGCGTGATGCCGTTCTAGCGGAAATTTGTTGGTGGAGCAAAAATATATTTGAGGCGAAGAAGAATTAGGTGGGGAAAACACCTAAGCTTTCTTTTGAGTCAAAAAAAGAGCCCGATTTGACAAAAAAGTCAAACAAGTTTTGGATTTAAAAAAAAAATCAAACTATTTTTTTTTTATTTTTTATAATTTTTTTTCGCAAGATTGAAGAAATAGCTATCTAAACTGTTTGGGACACATTTTGCTAAAAACAATTGGTACGAAGTTATATGGATGAGAATAAACACTTCTTGGCCAAAATGTCAAATTTCGACCCATCTACTCAGAGAGTCCTTGACAGATCTCGTTGAAAAATTGTGTCTGCACTGCTATCCAATAGGATAGTAGAGCGGTATCAAAAGTTGTGTCAGTTGACACGAAAACCCCCTTATATATTATTGATCAGTGATCGATTTTAAGACATTCTAGCATGCCTGTCCGTCTGTGGAAATGGTTATCACGGCCAAAGTATTAAACAGATATAACTAAGATTTAGCATATTTACTTGTTCTTGCCCTAAGTAGTTTGGTATTCCATTTGAGCGAAATCGGTTCAGCGGTTCAAAAGTTATGAACAAAAATATAAAAATACCTCGAAAATTGTGGTACATTCAACATAACCTAAAAACACAAAATGCTTTTTTATGGACTTTTTTTGTATTCGGCTTTCATTCGGCTGCTGCTTAACACATGTGAACAGAATTGATCACCGAATGGTATTTAAACAAGTACAAACATATTTTTTTACAAAAAAAAAATATTTTCGTCGAATTTTTTTTTACCAAAAATTTTTTTTTGTCGATTTTTTTTTAAATGTTTGTTTTGTTTTTTTAGCAAGTAAACTTTTTAACATTGTGGAGGGTATCAATACATTCGACAAAGTCGATTTTAACTTTTTTAATTGTGTTTTTTTTATTTCGGCCCAAAAAAATAATAAAAAAAAAATTTGAATACTTAAAAATTTTTAAGCACTTTCTATATGCAGGACGAACTTTCTGTCTTATACGTGCCCTAGAAAAATTTGATGCAGAAAATATTTGTAAAACATTTTAACCCTCTAACTGCCTTTTTTATAGACTTTTTTGTATTTCTTTTAAATAAGGACAAAAATGACCCTTTAAAACGGGAGCTAGAGGGTTAATTTGGTCAAAGAAAAGAATCATCATAAAATTTTATAAAACACATCAGAACATAATTTTTAGCTCAAAAGTATATTTGCACTGTTTTTTGTCGATATTTTTTAACACTGCTTTGGTAAAACAAAATAACAAACATTGATTATTTATACTTGACCCTTTTTAAGCACTTTGCGCATGTCGCACAAACTTTTACCATTTGACAACCCCTAGTGAAATTTTATGAGGAAAATATTTGTAGAACATTTTAACCCTCTAAATGGACGTTTTATTAGACTTCTGTGTTTAGTTTTTGAAAAAGGACTAAAATGACCCCTTAAAATGGCAGTTAGAGGGTTAAAATGTTCTAAGAAAAGAACCGCCATAAAATTTCACTGAAGACATTAAATCATATTTTGAAGCTCAGATGTGTTCTTATTATAGTATTTTTGACGTTTTCCAAACGCCTTTGATAAAAAAATGAAAACTTCAGTGGGCTATAAAAAAGAAATCCGAACTGACTTTGCAAAACCCTTTGGTGATTTTGTTCACTTGATGGTCTACTTTCATGTGGCGTTGAAACCATTGAGGCTCATTTTTCTTGTTGCACAGTGTAATTGGTCGATATCGTTTTTAGACTATCGATAAAAAACAAGCATTTGCATGGAAATCTCATCCCTAGTGATAACACTGTGCTAGTCGCAAAAATTAACAAGCTGGGCACCCTGCTGGTAAAGCTAATTCGGGTACGCTGAATTCAATGGTGCTAGCCGTTTTTCAAAGTTAGCGCTCGTATTCGCGATATTCGCGACTTAAAATTGTAAAGCATTGGTATTACAAAAATTAAATTTTAGTAATTTAGTAATTTATCGTATTCTAATCATTTTCATAAATTAATAGGAAAATTAAAAAAAAAAATTCGCAAAAAAAAATCGCGAAAAAAAATTCGCGAAAAACATTTACGCGAATAATTTTTTTTTGTATATTCAATAGAGTTTAGATGATAAAAATTCAGCAATTGTCGAAATAATATGAATAAATTATTTTTTATACCCTCCACTCAAGTGATAGAGGGTATATATAAGTTTGTCATTCCGTTTGTAACACCTCGAAATATTGGTCTAGTACCCCATAAAGTATATATATTTATGATCCGTCCGTAGAAAACACGCTAACTTTTGAAAGACTTTACAGAGGCTACTGAAGTTTGGCATATATGTTTGTCATTTACCTGGTCAGGTTGGTATTGCAATCCAGCCAAATCGGTCCAGTTGTTCAAAAGTTATGAGCAAAAGAGTAAATTTCGGCAAGGGTATTTCGCGAATTTACGAGATATAAAACACGATAACTTTCGAAAGACAATAATGAGACTACTGCAGCTTGGCATTTATCTTTGCCGTTCCCCGGGTCTATTTGGTATTAAATTTCAGCTTAATCGGTCCAGTGGTTCAAAAGTTATAAGCAAAACCCTGAATTGCAGATTAGTTTCATCTAAAATACCACGTGTTTTAACAAGTTTTAAAAGCATTGGTGGTAACTAAACAATGCTTGTCAAACTTGTTTAATTTTAAAGCAATGCTTTTTAAACTTGTTTAGTTTTAAAAGCATTGGTAGCTTAAAAATTACACTCGAAAAAAATTTTACACTCAAAAAAAATTTTACACTCAAAAAAATTTTACACTCAAAAAAAATTTACACAAAAAAAAATTTAGTTTTTTTTTTACAAAAATGACAATATTTTGTGTACATACGTACGTGCATTTAATCAGAAATATTTCTACAGTAAAAACATTACACTCAAAAAAAAATTTTACACTCAAAAAAAAAAATAGTAATTTTTTTTTTTTTTTTTTTAAATTACAAAAAAAGAGTTTTTACTCAAAATAAAATATTTCTAATCAAAATTGTTAAGTTTTTCACGTTAAAAAATGTACTACCCTTTAATAAAAATGCATTGTGGAGGGTATTCATAGATTCGGCAAAGTCGAATTTAACTTTTCTACTTGTTTTTAATTTATTTTTAAAAATCAGACACGCGTTTTTCGTTTTTTTTTTTTTGAGAAAATTGCATTTGAATTTTAAATTTCATAAAAATTTTGTAATTTGCTTGTATTTTCTTGTTTTAACGTTGCGAATGAGTACACTGCGGAACACTAAAAAATAAACAAGAGTTACGACCATCATTTTTATGTATTTCGGACATGCTGAATCGAATGGCGTACTCCGTTTTTCGATGTATGGTACAGTTTTCTTGCAAAATGTCGTTAAAAATTTGCTGATTTCGAGCCAGTTTTTCAACAAAAAAATTTGCAAAGTTAATGATTTATAAATTTTATGGCATGGAAAACAAAGATATGACTTGAAGCAATATTTCTTATGCAAATTTGGTTCAAAGCTTTTTATCTTATGCCCTTAAATTCGCGAATTTCTTAATTTTTTATGATTTTCGCGAAATTAACAGCCAAATTGGTCTTTGATAAAAAACTTGCTTTTAGTGAATCAAAAAGGCATCCCTAACAATACGAATAGTGGACAAAAAACAGCTATGTTATATGGACCATCATGATGAAAATCGCGAAAAACCGATTTTTTGTATATGCCAGCATCACTTTACGAGATGATTTAAGACTCCATCTTTTAGTATATAATGTGGGATTCTTAAACAATTAACTGACCAAAAATTTGGCCAAAAAAGTTTTAATTTCCAAAAGTTATCTTAACAAAAACTATAATTATTGTAGGATTAACACTGAAATAATAGTTTTTGTTAAGATAACTTTTGCAAATGAAAACTTTTTTGGCCAAATTTTTGGTCAGTTAATTGTTTAAGAATCCCACATTATATACTAAAAGATGGAGTCTTAAATCATCTCGTAAAGTGATGCTGGCATATACAAAAAAACGGTTTTTCGCGATTTTCATCATGATGGTAAATATAACACAGCTGTTTTTTGTCCACTATTCGTATTGTTAGGGATGCCTTTTTGATTCACTAAAAGCAAGTTTTTAATCAAAGACCAACTTGGCGGTTAATTTCGCGAAAACCTCAAAAAATTAATAAATTCGCGAATTTAAGGGCTTAAGATGAAAAGCTTTAAACCAAATTGGCATAAGAAATATTGCTACAAGTCATATCTTTATTTTCCATGCCATACAATTTAAAAATCATTAACTTTGCAAATTTTTTTGTTGAAAAACTGGCTCGAAATCAGCAAATCTTTAACGACATTTTGCAAGAAAACTGTACCATACATCGAAAAACGGAGTACGCCATTCGATTCAGCATGTCCGAAATATATAGAAATGATGGTCGTACCTCTTGTTTTCTAAAATAGTGGTCACTTTTGTCACGCAGTGGTATTATTAATTGCATAAATATAACTCATACGCTCTGTTAAAACCACAGTACATGAGTAGTAGTATCACAGAGTTGCATCTGATGGGTGTAAGTATTAGTGACAGCACACGGTGTAACTTTTGACGTTTCATACAAAACGTAAACAAACACCATAAATACATACACAAAAGCTCACACGTACAGGCACACATACACTAGGCAGCGATGATTATTCTGTACTAATAACCACCCCACCATATTGGAAAGTACGCAATTAGCACCAGTGTTTGCATACTAGTCTGTACTGTGGTTAAAACAATAAAATACAAGCAAATTACAAAATTGTTATGAAATTTAAAATTCAAATGCGATTTTCTCGAAATTCTCTGAATTTTTTTGTGTGGATGGATAAACATCTAAAATCTTTAATAAAAAGTGACCAGATTTTTGATAAATTTACATTTTTAAAAAATGGAAAGTTTCAGAACAGGTTCTGAAAATTTTACAAAAAAAAAAATTATCGATAGCCCATACAAAACTATATTAGAATGTAAATTTTTGAGATTGTGGTGCATTCCGTTTTAGTTTTAATGTGATAAATATTTAATCAAGGCAACTCTCCGCAAATTTGTCCATTTTTCCAATATTTAGCCACGCTTCCTAAGCCCAGTTTTTGAAAAATTGAAAAACCAAAAACGCAATTTTTTAAGTTCCATATAGGGCTATGAATACAACCTATTCAGAAGTTAACGGTACACATGTTTTTTTTTTTTTTAGCTGGACATTTGGTGTGGAATGCCTCATATAAATGGTCCTTTGAACTTTAAGCAATTTGTTGAAAGATGATAAAATCTCAAATATATGTTAAGGCTTATTCAATTCACTCAAAGTATATGCTTGAATGCAGTTTTAGGGTATATTTTTAAATCATGGATTTCTCCTGGTGCTTCTATTTATTTGCCTGTGTTAAATTTTATCCCCATTTAAAGTTTGGGATAATAAACTGCACTTTGCATAAGTATTACCTACTTGGTTTCATTTTTAAGCATGTGCAAATATACTTACATTTTTAAACGTGAAAATGTTCGAATATTTGTAAAACAGCAACCCACAAAAAATATATGCATTCCTGGGAAATGGAGTAATAGTACACTGGAAAAAAGAACCTTCGAATATAAATGAAACGGATTCATTATATTGTTTTTATTTAACCAATGAAGGAATTCATAAGCTCATTAAAATATTATGCATTGTGGGAACAAATTTCATAAAATTTATTTCATTAGATTTCGTAGTTTCATTAAAAAATTTCATTAAATTTTGTTTTTAAAACTTATTGTGCTCGATTCTCGACTACGACTTCATGGGTGAATGGTGAAGTCGTAGTCGAGAATCGAGCACACATTGTTTTTTGACACCTGTCAAGTCGCTTCTGTTTAGTCTGTTTTTAACGCGCAAAAATGTAGACAAATAAATAACAGCTGATCAGAGCGGCACGAAGTTATTTAGTGATTTTTTTTAAAACTTATTTTAAGAAATTTTAAATGAAATGTAATTGGTTAATTGTGTGAGAAAACTGAGTGAAATCTATAGATACAAAAATTTAAAAGTGTATTTTTCTAACTTGTTTTTGTGATTTTTGCTGACTTATATTACGAATTTTAAAATTATTAATTTTATAATTCTTTAAATATGAAGTTGATAATTGAAAAACTTTTAAATTCTAAAAATTGTAAATATAGTAACAATTTCTGAATCAGACTATCCATAGTTTCTGCATTTTAGCTTCATCAGTGATTCTATATTATTATATTTATATGCTTAACATTTGAAAAATTGTTAAATTGTCTCTATGTAGAACATTTTTTATTATATTCATCTGCTGCGAGATTCGAACCTGCAGTCCGAAAATCACGTTTTTTATACTTACCATTTAGTGTTTATAAAAAACCGACGTTTGGGAAAACCGGTTTCTCGGTTAACCGAAAAAGCTGGTTTTCTCGGTTAAACCGGAATGAAAAAACCGGTTAACCGTTTTTTTTTTCTTTAACTGACAAACCAAAAAAATACTTTAAAATAGCTTAATTTTATTAAATACGAAAGCGAATAAATAACTTAAGTGGCAACTGATACCTTTTCAAAATAGCGGCATTTAAATACGGTTCTTTTATTTTCCCATATTCTCCGGGCCTTTAATTTAACTTTTATTGGTTTTATTTAAAAAATACATCACTTCGTTGTAAATTGCAGTACCGTATTTTATTTCGATGTTCTTCTATTGGCATTCTCTCCATTAACAGGAATTTTACTATCTGGTTAACAGTCACTTATAAAGTTTTCAATGAAAGTGCCCAAAACTTGCTTACAACAATGTGAATTTTTAATATTTACCAGATTCGGAATAAAATCCCTATTTGGAAAATTGTTTCTTGTAGATAAAAAATATTTAGACTTTCTTTCTCACGGACTTTCAAGTTTTTTTTCACGAAATTTTGAAAATGTCATAAAAAATAAGCAAAAACCCTTAATAATTGCAAAAATAATCCATTTTGCATGTATTTAAAGAAACCGGTTAACCGATAGAAAAAAAACCCGTTTTCGGTGCACCGTAAATTTTCAATTTCGGTTAACCGGTTTGCAAAAAAAACGAAATTTTGGGGAAAACCGGGTTTTCGGTTAACCGGTTAACCGGTTTATAAACACTATTACTATTACCATTAATATATTATTTTGTGGTTTTACTAAGATTTTACAATTTAAGTTTAGAGTAAAATTTTGTGGAAGAAAAATAAGTCAAAACCATAAAAAAAGTGAAAGTGTATTTTTCCACCATTCATACTACAATCACGTAAATCAAATAAAATTTCAGTGACGGTTATATGTGACTCAACAAAAGTTGTTATTAATGAACATTTTCATTAATTTCAATTTAAGGTTGCAATTTTCCTTCACTTACCTACTGCTATTCCAAATTTATTCAATGAATACTTTTATTAATTTCATTAAAAACTTTATAAAACTTATCAAACAAGTTCAACGAACTATTTCATTATTTCCATGTACTTTTTCATTGAAAGTAATTTTATTGATCAAATGAGACCTGTCTTCGGTTGAAAACGTAAGTTATTTTTCATTTAGCTTATGTAGGTATATTTTCTTTACTTTATCGAACCCTTTTTTCAGTGTACATTGCATATCGTAGTAGCTTTTCAATATTTAAAGGGTTGGAAGGAATAAGTGTCCGAAAATAAATTTTTTATATCATTGGTTATGATGTTCATAAAAAGTATGTGGAAATTTACAGCAACATAATTTTTGCAAGAGGAATGAAGTAGATTATTTCATACATACTTATTATGTTTCTCAAGGCAAACACTTGAAAATAAGGTCAAAACTCGATGATTCGTTAATAAAGTATTCCAGCAAAAAAAAATTAAATGAATATTTCTTTACCCTCCATCTACAGTATTAGTTACCCAATTTTGACATTTTTAATATAGAAAAAGTCTCAGATTCTGAGACAATTTTCCAATAGAAAAAGTTTGAGATTCTGAGACATTTTTCCTAAAGAAAAAGTTTCAGATTCTGAGACATTTTTTCTAAAGAAAAAGTCTCAGATTCTGAGACATTTTTCCTATAGAAAAAGTCTCAGATTCTGAGACATTTTTCCTATAGAAAAAGTCTCAGATTCTGAGACATTTTTCCTATAGAAAAAGTCTCAGATTCTGAGACATTTTTCCTGTAGAAAAAGTCTCAGATTCTGAGACATTTTTCCTATAGAAAGTCTAAGATTCTAAAACATTTTCTTATAGAAAAGGTCTCAGATTCTGGGACACTTTTACTATAGAAAAAGTCTCAGATTCTGAGACATTTTTCCTATAGAAAAATTCTCAGATTCTGAGATATTTTTCCTATAGAAAAAGTCTAAGATTCTGAGACATTAATCACATTTTATCAAATCCACTTTATCATAAATTTTATATCGCTTGCACACACTTATAGGAGAAATAATTGTTTAAAAAACATTGCCTACTTTAAGGATGTAAAACTATTTAAATTTCAAAGCAAAAATGATTTTGTTTAAGGTGTGACATTTAATTTTAAAATAAACTTTTTGCTACAATAAACTTTAATTAAAAACCATAAAATAAAACAAACTCACTATCAATTCTTAAGAATTTCCTTTTTCTTATAAATATTTATTTTCCTTAATACTATACAGTTCAAATAGTTCCTCCTACAATAACAATTATCGTATAGACGAAAATCAATAAAAACGTAAAGATAATTACAATTCAAAACTACAAACTCAAGATAAAATAGAAATTGAAAATTAATAGTAAATAACAATGATATCCCCTTTAAGTAAAAACAAGTAGATAAGTTAAATTCGACGTGGCCGAATCCATGAGTACCCTACGAAATGACATTTTTAGTTGATAGTAACTATCTCTAACGTAAAAAAATCAAAAATAACACAGTGATTTAAAATCAAACTTTCCGGATCGTTTCCGAATCAGAATGGAGGGCCTTGTCACAGACTGAATTCCATTTGGATTTGAAATTTGAAAAATTACTAGTAAAACGCAAAACAAATATTATTTTTTTCGGAATGAAATCACTTTTAAAAATCAAAGTGGAATTAAAATGCATAAAAGTTTTTTCATTCCAAAAAAAAATATTCGCTTTGCGTTTTACGAGTAAACCAGTTTTTTTTTCAAATCCGAGCGGAACTGAGTCTGCGACATGCCCCGAAACCAAAAGTAAATAAAAGTTGAGTTTTTGCAAAACAAAACACTCAAGGTTTTTTTTTAGTTAAGTGCTAGATTTTTTTTTACACGCATTTGATGTTTATGTTTCTAGAGAATTTGAAGTTTTTATATACTAAATATGTCCCACTTTAGGGGGCCTGTACCCCTCTTGGACATGTGGGGTTTTTACGTTAGCTATAACTGGTATGAATTTCGCTGCAATCGGTCCAGTACTTACGGAATGGCAGAATTATTAAAAATAAACTACTGTGCACCGTTGTGTATGAATGTTCCCAGCAAAAACTAGGTAATGTGTTGTGAAAAGTAATGACTGCCAATTACATTACTTATAACAACTACTCATTACCCACTGCATTACTTTAGACGAAAAAGGAACTAGTGGCTTATATTGTAATATGTAAGTGCTTATTTGCCACAATACAAATAATGAGTTATTGAGAAGGTTAATAATATATATTTTTTGAAAATTCACTTGGGAAATTAACTCCAATCAGAAAAAAACAATATTTGTTTTACCTTTTTAGCTTAAAGTTTCGCGAAAACGAATAATCTAATGATAAATAGTAATTTCAAACTCTGTTTGCAACTATTTAATTCCTTATACACTCAAAAAATTATGTTAGTAAAATCAACTGAAAATGTCAGTTAAAATAACTACTTTGTAAGTTGTTTTGGGGTCACCTTCTTTTTCAGTTAAATCAACTAACAATGTTAGTTATTTTTACTGAAAAAAAACAACTGACTTATGTAGTAAAAACTACTTACATTTGTAGTCAAAACAACAAACATATAGTAAAAATAAAATATTCAATACAATTTTTTTTTTTCAAAAATTTTTCAGAAAAAAAATTGAAGATCAAATTTTTACAAGTTTTTTTTTTTTAAGTTGTGAAAAATAAAAAAATTAAAATTTATTTTTAGTTTTTTGAAAAAAACTTTAAAAATTTTTCAAATACATATAACAAAAAATAAAATTAACTACTATAAATAACTGTTACTACATTACAGTACTTTTTTGTTAGTTGTTCAAAAAAACGACTTAAAATAACTAACAGAAATAGTTGTTTGATATGTTTCATACAAAAACAACTAACTTTGTAGTTGAAAACAACTAACTACTGTAAAATATGCAAACAACTAACATGTAGTAACTTACATAATTTTCTGAGTGTAAGTAACTACTTATTTTACTCGTTATAGGTAAGTAGTTATTTATCTCCCTACTCGTAAGCTTGTAGGCACTAGTTATTTTTGTCTCACGGCCTTTATAGAATAAGTAGTGTTTCATGCAATGAGTAAGTACATACCAATAATTATTACTAATTACTATACTCATTACTAGTAATGCAAAAATTTGCTGGTTTATTTATAGACTATTAAAAAAATTAAGTATACGCCTCTTATACAGTTTTCAAGTAATTGTGTGCAAATGTTGAAATTTAAACACATTGAGTATTTTTACCCACTTTATTGTAGGATAATAAATAAAGTGGGTAAATTTCAACAAAAATTTATAAGAGTGTAGCACTGTGTAACAGTGAAAAAAACACTAGAACTTGACTATATAGGGTCGATTCTATTACCAAAGGTAGTAAAACCCTGTACTCAGATTGTTTTTGAAACTCAACATTTTTTCAGAACATATCTACCCTCTATCTTTAACCCTTAAAGTGATTTCCATTAAATTTTTTTTTATTTTTAATATATTTTTTTTTTTTTTTGTTTTAAAATTTGTATAAGGACCGCTTTAACGGTTAAATATAGAGGGTAGATATGTTCTGAAAAAATGTTGAGGTTCAAAAACTATTAGGGGTTGGTCATACATTTGACTCCTCTAGGGGCACCAAAAGCAAATTTAAAAGAAATGTCATTTTGTATGGGATCCCTTACCTAAATGGAGTAAAGATAGGGTGTAGGTATGTTCGGAAAAAATGTTGAGGGCTAAAAATAAATAGTGGTCGGTCTCAATTTTGACTACTCTAGGAGGCACCATGGAAAATTGTATACGGACCGCCTTAAGGGTTAAAGATAGAGCGTGGGTATATTCTGAGAAGATGTTGGGATGACAAAATATTAAGGGTCGATCGTACATTTAACTCCTCTAGGGGCAAATTTTTGGCAGTTAGAGCTGTAGAAGCAGTTTTACAAAAATATATTCTTTGTTTGGGAGCCCCCTTAAGGAGTGGAGGCAGAGCTTGGGTATGTCTGGAAAAAATTTTAGGGGGAACTAATGGGATCGGTCTTGCATTTCATCTCTCTAGGGGCACTTGCGGGCGGTTTTTTTGCTTTTTTGTGGATTTTTTGGTCAAAGTCGACTAATATTAAGGTACGGAGTGGTCTTCATTAGCTAATTAGGGTGCCTAAACACATTCAGATTTTTTTTATTATTTTAAGAAGAGTTGTCCAGCTTGACCGTGTCTCAATTTTGACAAGTATTGTTAGGGAAAAATCCTGCTTATATGCCAAGCTTCAGAAGCCTCAGATTTGTCTTTCTAAAGTTAGCGTGATTTCAACAGACTGACCTATATTTCGATGTGTTACAAACAAAATGAAAATTTTATATATACCCTACATTACTAATTGTAAGTGGAGTGTATAAAAAAATAAAAGAATATAGAATCAGAGTAATTAAAAGCTTAGCTGCAAAAAAAGTAGTAGTAAATTACAATTTTCCTATAAATTCTTATAAATAGTAACCACGTACTATGTAAATTTAGCATAAAAATTAAATACCAGCAGTTTAATTTAGTAAACTAAAAAAAATAAAATTTATCTTCACACAATATTTTATATATATTTTTTTTAAAAGGTTTCACTAAATATTTAACGGCTTTTATAGAAATAAAAAACTTTTCATTTCTGAAACCTGTTACATGCTGACAAATCTGTTAATTAAATTGAAAAACCAATTAAAACTTCAATATTTTTTTTGTTTTTATTTTTTGCCATCACCAACAACATTCATAACAAAAAACTTTCTTCATCTGTTCTCTACTATAGCAATGATTATGTTGTTGGTGGTGACGTCTTTTTTATGAAAATCCCAACATTTGTAGGGTATGGAAAGCATTTAGTTATACAATTTGTTTGAGTAGGTGTGCTCTAAATAAAATATTTTTCAAATCAGCAGAAAAATATGCTGATTTGAATACACCCTGCTATTTTCAGCCATTCGAGAAATCTGCTGATTTTAACAGACTCAGTTTGCTAAATTTCTGTCTAAATAATCTAGGTCAAATCAGCAGAAAAATCGATCTAGACTGTAGAAAAAGCAGCTGATTTTAGTTTAAAATATGCTGATTTCCGCTGATTTCAAATGAAAAATCTTGAGATTTCAGCAGAAAAATCTGCTGATTTCAGATAAAAAATCTGTTGATTTCCGATGAAATTTGCATTTAAGTAAAAAATGCTTTCAGCATTATAGAATAATCTGCTGATTACTATTTTATTTTGAAATTTTAAGTTTGAATTTTATAAAAATATGTAAATTTCTGTAAAATTACAGAATAATCTGCTAAAATTTGCACAATTTTTTTTTTTAATTTATCAAACATATTTAGTTAAATTACAGGAAACGAACTGAATGGCAGAGAATTTTGTTAAAATATCTGTTTCAGTAGAAAAATTTGCTAAAAATTTGCTAATTCAAACTGAAAGTTGTTTTACAGTATTTTCGACAGTATTGTAAAATTTTTCAAGTATTGGGAAAAATTGTTTTAGTTTATAAAAGTCAAGGGCATATTTAATTCGTCTCTGCATATTACAAATCAACTTACTTGTTCTCTGTTATAAAATCATTACAAAACTTTACGTATAGAACAAAAAGCGCAAAAAATGCTTTAAATATTGTCATCATATGCATGCGAAAAAGGAGTATATCAAAATTAGGCTGACCATTCGTATGGATTTTATCAATAATTTTTATGTTGATAGTCTAAAACTGATATGGAATCAAATTGTTTTTGCATATATTTGCATGTTTGGAGGAAAATATTATTTTTTTGCATATTTGTAAAATTTAATGAAATAATGCTAAAATACGCCTGATTAAATAAAAAACAATTTTGAATTTTCCGTTAGTTAGGGCGTTTTGCGTGTTACTGATTATAAGGTTGTGGTGCATCGGTTTATTCGCCATATCAAAGATTAAAAAGGTTAAAAATCGGTCCTTGTTGAATAATTTTGTCTTTAAAAACTATAGAAAAAATATAATTTGTGTTCATAGAATTTCAGAAGTCTTCTTTACGAAAAAAAAGTTCGGAGCTTCTGTTTTCTGTTAGAAAAAATAAAATCGTCTGCTAGGAAAAATCATCATTCGTTGTTGTAAAGATATGTCGAATCTGAATATTTTTCTAAAATTCTCAGAGAATGGCCACCCTAATCATAATATTCATGTTGTAAATCACCCATAATTTCTAAGCAATTTCTAATAAATTTTTGTATGTTTTTCTTTACAGGTAAAATATCATACATGCAGCATTTTATTATGTTTAAAATTTAAATTTAGGTAAGATAACACATAAAATAAAATCGTCAGATTTAAATCAACAAACACCAATTGTAAATCAACCAAACATTTAGTAAAAACGGCCGCTGTCAGTCCATAATACAAAAGACTTTGTTTTCAACAAACGCAGTCAAGTTATTTTATTTCAAAATTCTTGTATCATGTCAATTAAAAGTGTTTGTGTGTGTTAAATTTCTTTGTTGAAAAAAAAAAAATCGTTTGTCAGATCAACAAATTGTTTTTGTTGAATTTCTTTGTTGAAAAAAATTTAGATATTTACTTTTGTCAGATCAACAAATTGTGTTTGTTGAATTTCTTTGTTGAAAACAAAAAAAATCGTTTTTCAACAATCAAAACTCACAAACGTTTGTTGATATTACAAATTTCCGTATAGGAGCACTTTCAGTGAAAAAAATAATTGTATTCACAAATATGGGTGTTAGTGTTAGTGTTTGTTAACAAAAAAAATTCATTTCTCAGATCAACAAATTGTGTTTGTTGAATTTCTTTGTTGAAAAAAATAAGATTTTTTACTTTTGTCAGATCAACTAATTGTGTTTGTTGAATTTATTTGTTGAAAAAATTTGCTAAAAAAATTACTACTAATTTGTTTTGTACCGTCCAATTCTTGTTTTTAACATTACCGCTGTAATACACTCAAATTATTAAAAAGAGTCTCGTAATCCTATTTCACCAATAGTTGACAGTTTTCCTTGTTTTTTAATAAAAAATTTTCGATCGAAATTTAATTTTTTTTTTGTAATTTTACAATTTTCGTAATTTTACAAATTTCCAGGACAATTTTACAAAAAAACAATTAAGAAAATTATAGTCGGTCAAGACCGACCATATAATACCCTACACCAGTGTTTTTCGGAAAATGGGTACCAAGTCCAAGCATGGACCAATTAGGTCTATCATTTGTGAAGTCTTTAATAAGTGTAGAAAACACTCACAAACAAAATTTGAGTGAAATTGGCTTATATTTGTTGCAAATAAACCGATTTTAGTAATATCGGGCAAAATTTTCATATGGGGCCTAAGTCCAAAAGTGGACCGATTATAATCAGATTTTTGGGTTATTAAAGTATAAACACACACACAAACAAAGTATTGATCAAAGGTTTTTTATTTTCATCACATTTTATAGATTTATGTGAATATCGGGATGGTGGTTTGTATGGGGGCTACAAAAAGAACTGGTCCGATTCCTTCGAAATTCGAAACAGTGATTTGTGAATACAAAAAACGTTTACCTGGTTGTTAGGGGCATTTGACGGAAATTTAAAGGGGATGGGGGCTAGGTCAACACATGGACCGATTTTTTCCAATTTCAATAGCGTCCGTCCTTGGGTCAAAAGAAGTTCAAATTTTCAAATTTCAGACAAATCGGTTAAAAATTTCGACCTGTATCGTGCGCACAACGTTTACATGGACGGACTGACGGACATCGCTAAATCGACTCAAAAAGTGATTCTGAGTCGATCGGTATACTTGAAAGTGGGTATAGGACCAATATTTCGGGTAGTTACAAACATCAGCACAAACTCATTATACCCTGTACCACAGAGTGGTGTAGGGTATAAAGTTCTAGATAACTCACGAGAATTCCTTGTAGGTTTTATTTTGCCGAAAAAGTTGTAAATTTACAATTATATTAGTAAAAACTTGTGAAATTACAAAAAGCTCGTAATTTTAACTAAGAATTTTTATAATATAGGAGGTAAAAAAAAATTTAGTAAAGTCACTACAATTACTTGTAAGTCGCAAAAACGCTAATATATTGCATTTTTTAATTTTCAAATTCAAATATCTCTAAATTCAAATATCTCTTTTTGGACTAGAAAAGTTTGGATGCTGTTTCGGATTCAGGAGGTCCATTTACTAAAAAATTTTTTGTTACCGACGTTACACTTTTAACAAATAATTTTCAATTGAAATTATTTTTTTTTTTGTAATTTTACAGTTTTTCTTGTAATTTTACAAATTTCCAAGGTTTTTTACAAAAAAAATCTAGTAAATTTACGAGAATTCTTTGTTAGTTTTATTTCTCCAAAAAAGTTGTAAATTTACAATTTTATTGTTAAAAAACTTGTAATATTACAAAAAAGCTCGTAGGAATTCTCAGAAAAGCAAATAGCAAAAAACCTAGTAAAGTTACAGAACCTCATTGTAATTTAACAGTTTTTCTTGTAATTTTACAAATTTCCAAGGATTTTTACAAAAAAAAATCGAACAAATTTACGAGAATTCCTTGTAAGTTTTATTTCACCAAAAAAGTTGTAAATTTACAATTTTATTGGTAAAAATCTTGTAAAATTAAAAAAAAAGCTCGTAATTTTCACTAGGAATTCTCAAAAAATAGGAGGTAGCAAAAAATCTAGTAAAGTTACGAAACCTCCTTGTAAGTTTTATCGCGCCAAAAAAAGTGCAAATTTACAATTTTATTGGTAAAAGCTTGTAAAATTACAAAATTATTGGTAAAAACATTGTAAAAAACAAGGAATTCTTGTCAATTAGCAAAAACTTTTCCTGTTATTTTTCAAGTTTTTTTTTAGTGTAGAAACGTTACAGTGGAACTACAGAAAGTTTTAAATTGGTGGTTTTTGTAATTTTCAAACGCGGATGTCTCAAAAACGGTGTATGCTAGGAAAATTTTTGAAAGCAGATTTGAATTTGAAAAAGTGTTTTTTTTTTTTTTTTGATTTTTTGCAATCTAAACGTTGCTAAATTTTCTTAGACATTCCAATTACGTATTCTAAAAAAAAATATATGGTATTCGCACTTTTGGGTTACAGCTAGCTGGGACCAGCCGTGAATAATGATTTAGCTCTCTTCGAATTTAATCTTTTTAAATACAAGGGATAGTCCAATTTATACCCTTACGTGTTTTTGTAGAATATTTTCCTATATTTTTTTTTTATAATCTGAATAAAAAGTAAAGAAATAAATTTCCCATGGTGTTGTTTTGTGGTTAAGATGAAAAAAAAAAATATCTATGCATGTGAACCTACCTACCTTTTTTAAAAAAATTTTCAAAAAAGTGCCAAAAACTTTGTTAACGTTTTGTCTGAGTTATTTTTGTTGTTCTTTCATTCTGTTTTTTTTTTTTTTGTTTTAACTGATAGACTCTCGGTACAATAAGTTTGTTTAAAGTTGTGTTTTTGTCTTGTATATGTTACGTAGAGTTTAAAGGAATGATAGAAGAAGATAAGACTGATAGAAATATTTTTGAACTTTTAGTAATTGTGATAGATTATCCAACGCGAAAAGCCATATAAACCTATAAATCTGCTACTTTTACTAGCTGATTTTCAAGGACAAAGTTACACATAAGTAGGGCAAGTACTTTCATGAAAATGCATATTTTTACTCCGCACTCTAAACATAACATAAACTAAATATCTATCCGAATCAATAAATTTGCAATAAAATGGCATCGATTTGTAGTTGCATATTTTTGCATATTTTGGTATAAATGCATATTTTTGCATATTTTCATATAAATTGCAATTTTTTTAATTTTCATCAACATGTCAAAAAATCATTTCAAAAACCATTTCAAAAAAAATATTTTCTTATAGAAATGATATTCTGAGACAGTTTTTATAGAAATTTGTTTCTGAAAATAAAATTTTTAGATTCTTAAAAAAAGCTTTAAATTTAAAAATTTCTTACAGGAAAATGGAAAGAAAAGCCTATACAAAAACTTTTATTATTCTCCAGGTCAGATTGGTATTGAATTTTAGCGAAATTTGCACAGTAGTTAAGAAGTTATGAACAAATCCGTGAAACTAAGATTGGTTTTATCCCGAATTCACGTGTTGGATAAAACGCTTTACACGTTTTAATAGAGATTGGTAGCCACAAAAATATTTTAGTATTTTTGCGACTCAAATATTTTTTAAACTCAAAAAAATTTTACACCCAAAAGATATATTTTTTTTTTCAAAAATTACTAAAGAAGTATTTGACTTCAAATTAATTATTTTTAGTAAACATTTGCAAACACTTTTTTACATCCAAGTCGATTTTTAACTTTCTACTGTTTATTTTTAAAATTTGTATCAGAAAGATTTTTCGACTTCTAAAGAAAATTTGTACATTTAAAATTTTTTATCACAAAATGTGTAAATAAAAAAATATTTTCTAATTAAAAGTTGAGTCCATCCACAAAAACATTTGTTTAATATTTAAGAGGGCATTAAAGTATTTAAAAAAATCTAATTTGTGTTAATAAAGCTCTTTTTTAGTAAAAGCAGTTCATTTTTAATACATATTTTTAAATTTTAAGTGCATATTTTTTGAATTTTAAGTGCATATTTTTGATTTTTAGAGGCATATTATAGGCACATATTTTCGATTTTTAGATGCATGAAAGTACTTGCCCTACACATAAGTTATCTTAGGACTTGTCGAAAATTATTCCCTCCTTGGACATTATCATGTAAATGTGACAAGTCTTTGAACAGGTTTTCGTATACCCTGTATTTACAACTAAAGCTCGGTATTCTGATTGAAGTTAATTCCTTTAATGATCTGTCAATTCTACTCTCGATTCAAATGTTTATTCAGCTGTTTTTACTTTAAAAAAAGTTGTATGCAGAATATGAAACATGTGAATTAGGGGTGTCCTTATTTTTTTATTTCGGATTTTTGTGTTTCACTGGGCTAAATTTTGTTCCTTTGTACTAAAAACTTAATAATAAAAAATTTGGTGTTAATCCGATAACTTTAAGTGGACGCGGAAATGACATGAAGTTTGGAAAACGGATTACAAGGGGAAAAAATGACTTTTTACTCATTTTCTCAATTTTTTTGATATTTTAAGTTAAGTTTGAATTCAAATGGTTACGGAATTGCGATCAAGAGTACATTACCTTTGTAATAAGGCAATAAAAACTAAAATCGGTTAAAAATCCGCCAAGTTATTACAACTGCCCCAGGCAACTAGCGTGTGGCAGACCACTTGATCAAAGATTTCGAGTTCCATTTTTGAAATTGATTAAAATTATCTACTATAGAAATATTTTCTTATTCTTTAAGTTCCAATATTCTAACGTTATAGGTATTTTTCATATTGAGTGATGCTAACTTGTTTTAAATTAATTGTAAAAAAGTCTTCATTTTTCAACCCTGTTTTCAAATCTCCAATTTTAAATTTTTATTTTTTTTGGCAAATAAAATTTAAAAAATCGACCATTGGACTATAGGATTTTGTTAAGCACATATAAGGGAATAAAAACTAAAAAAATTGTAAATATTCCTTTTTTCATTAGGCTAGTTCAGCGATTTTATTTTGGCGGATTTCGAGATAATAGTGATTTTGGTAACTTTTTTAGCTTTAAGTTAATTTTTTTTTTTTTTTTTAAACAAACTTCATATGTTTTCTACCGAATTATTGCAGGATAATATAGAATACTTCAATTCCTTTAATAAGGGCAACATTGAGATATGAAAAATTGACCCAGTTAACGGTCAAAGGTCAAATTTTAGAAGAATTTGAATTTTTAGAGATTAACAGATTTTTCGAGCGGATATTAATGAAACTCCTTGATGTTATTTTAATATGTCTAAAAATTTTAATATGTCTAAAAATAATTTATTATTAAAATTCAGAACATTAACCCTTAAGTGCTGTTAGGGTCTATATGACCCTATGAAATAATATACTTATATTTTCTCCATTAACTGAAAAAAAAATATAGACCCCAATAGCACTTATGGGTTAATTTTCCGATTTTTAATAATAAACCATTTATGTTTAGTCATATTAAAATAACATAAAGGAGTTTCATAAATATCCGCTGAAAAAAAATTGTTAATCTTTAAAAATTAAAATTTTTCTCAAATTTGACCTTTGACCTTTAACTGGGTCAATTTTTCATATCTCAATTTTGCCCTGATTAAAGGAATTGAAGTATTCTATATTATTCTGTAGTAATTCGGTAGAAAACATATGAAATTTGTTAAAAAAAAAAAAAAATTAACTAAAAGCTAAAAAAGTTACCAAAATCACTATTATCTCGAAATCCGCCGAAATAAAATCGCTAAACTAGCCGAATGAAAAAAGGAATGTCTACAATTTTTGTAATTGTTATTCCCTTATATGTGCTTAACAAAATCCTATGGTCCAATGGTCGATTTTTTTAATTTTATTTGCCTAAAAAAATTAAAAGTTAAAATTGGAGATTTGAAAACAGGGCTGAAAAATTTAGACCTTTTTAACATTAATTTAAAACAAGTTAGCATAACACAATATGAAAAATACCTATCACCTTAGTACATTGGGAAGTTAAGAATAAAAAAATGTTGCTATAGTAGATAATTTAAATCAATTTCAAAAATTAACCTCGAAATCTTTGATCAAATGGTCTGCCACACTCTAGTTGCCTGGGGCAGTTGTAATAACTTGGCTGATTTTTAACCGATTTTGCTTTTTGTTGCCTTATTACAAAGGTAATGTACTCTACATCACAATTCTGTAACCATTTGATTTTAAACTTAACTTAAAATATCGAAAAAATTGAGAAAATGAGTAAAAAGTCATTTTTTCCCCTTGTAATCCGTTGTTCAAACTTCAGGTCGTTTCCGCGTCCACTTAAAGTTATCGGATTACCTTCAAATTTTTTATTATTCATTTTTTAGTACAAAGGAACAAAATTCTGCCCAGTGCCAAGCAATTAAAACATTTTAAAATTTTCCCTTACTGTTAAGAACACCCTTAATGTGAATGCTTTGACTCTATACACCTTCACACTAACACACACACTTGAACATTTGCTCAGACACTTACATTTTGTGAATATGAATTTTATTTTTATAGGTGTATGTAGCTACACACTATCGTCATCTCCAAACAAATACATCCAAGCATACATATGTTGGCAATAATGGTAAGGAATGAGTTCATTTTAAAACGAATATTTAATTCACTCAAAATATTTTGTATGCAAAAACAAATGAAAAAAATATTTAAAACAAGTGATGAAACATTTGAAGCATATCCCAGTAATTTTTTATTTGTTTAAACAAACATCAACATTAATTTTTTAATGTTAATAAAATTTTCTAACATAAATAGCATTGAACATTAAAAGATAACATCACTTTAATTTTTTTACCAACAAATTCGAAAAAAATAACCTACGAAAACATTAAAAATTAATTATTTATTTTAACCAAAAAATTAAAAAATACCTACGAAAACATTAAAAATTAATGATTTCATAGGTTATTTCTACAGTTTTCTATTAAATTTTATTTTAATCGATCCCTACATTCTGGCCAGAAACTATACCCATCGTGCCAAAGTCACTTGATACAAACATGTTTTTATATTTCTATTAACAATATTTGGAATTTCTACAAAAAAACCAACACAATTAGGTAAAAACTAATGATATTTCATTAAAAAATACCAACAATTTAAAAAAAATTACTTAAACAAATCATTAAAAATTTAATGAATAATCAGTAGTTTCTACTTTCAAAACAACAATAGATGACTTAACAAATTAAATGTTAATGAAAGTCTTTATTTTTTAGTGTGTTATTTTTGAAACAACGGACAGAAGTAGTCATTAATAAAAACTGAACATCAAACAAATGTTTTTTCTTTTAAAAACGACTAAACGTAAAATTTTTTAAATAAACTATTAACAAAATATTGGTCATTAACAAAATATAAACTACAAACAGTAATGACATAATTTTTTTAGTGTATGGAGAGTATAAAAAACTTATTCCTTCTAACTTCTGCATTTTTACCAGCACTATAAATGTTTTTATAATCTACAAAAATTGAATTATTCATTTTGTGGGCGTATAAGTCGTTAATTCGTTTATTTTATCCTATTTCGTTATTCCTGTGCAGGGTCTGATCGTACATACTAGTATGTGAGTGTATGTGTTAATCAACCGAGACTGTATTCCGTAAAAAGGACTCCTTTCTATTTCATAGCAACATGTGCACTTTTTTGTTGTCGTTATTATTACTACTGAACGACAGGGATGGAAAATTTAGAACTTTAGTACTTTTTTTCGGTACTTTTTCACTCTCAAGATACCTTAGTACCCACGCAAATTATTTAATACCTATTTTATACCAGACGATTTCATACATTTGTTCAACCAAATCTAAAAAAATTCCCGCAAATCTACCGATTTTAATTGAAAAAAATTAAATTTTTGATTTTAGTCAACTTTTGAAGGAGTTTTCCTTAAAAAACAAATAAATGGATAAGGACGTTGTAATATGAGAAATTTTATATTGAATTATACCCAGTTTCCGTACGACGAACGTTATTCGTAGTAGACGAATTTCCATGTATTTTGTTATTGTAACAAAAAGCATTCTTCGCATACGAATGACATTCGTTATACAGAACCTACCCATTAATTTCTATTAGTACCGTCCACAACGAAAAAGTACTTTTTCGGTTGAGCTCGAGTACAATTTCAAAATTCTGATTTTCCATCCCTGCTTAACGAGTATGTTGCCTGATGTAGTTGCGTAGGTATGTGTTTTAAAACAATTTTAGTGTAAAATTTATTTTAATCGTTGAGAGTCTAAAAAGCTTGTGAGGACACCATATATGAATGTGTATAACATTTATAGTCTTTTGTCATATGTTTGTCAGTCAAAAAGTGTTACAACCGAATAATTCCATTAAATATTTTAGTCTGTTTTATTCATAAAGTTAGAGATTTAAACATAGAACACATTTAGTGTTCAGTAAGTACTTACAATTAAGAGGGAGAACAAAATTGCACAAATTTAGAGGAAATTAAAAATGGATGATAATCATTTATTTAAATAAGGTGAAAAAGAAGTAACAAAATTATAGGCGGTCAAAATCGACCATATATTACGCTACACCTGTGTTTGGCGAAAAGTGGGTCCCAAGTCCAAACATGGACCGATTTAATATACCTCTTGTTAAATCTTAAATAAGTTAAGAAATCACTTACAAACCAAATTATAATGAAATAAACTTCTTTTTGTGGCTATTTAACAAAAAATCGGGCAAAATTTTTATATGGGGATTATGCCCTGAAAAGGTCTTTTGTAGTTATCCTACTTATAGTGAAAAGGAAAAGAGATGTGAAAAGACAAACGAACGAACATAAATGTAACTGTTCTTCTTAACCCATTTCTTATCAGAAATTTTTGACAAAACTTTTAGGAACGACTCCTTTTCGTCCCCTTAAGGTCTTTTGAATTATAAATGCACTTTTAAGCATTTAAAGTTGATAAAACTTTTTTGAGGAACGGCTCCCCTTCCCTTGTGAAGGGCGGGCTTTTTAAATTTTTCCAAAAATGTCTTCTTCCTTCAGTAATAGACCAAGCCATATTAAAAACTCTACAAAAAATGAATTATTTATTAATATTTTGTCATGTTTTGTATTTTTTTAAGAAATTATAAGCGTGTGTTCAAACACTCGCGGGTAAGAAATGGGTTAAGTTTATCCGTGTTGCCAGAAATAGATATAATTCCTTATATGGGGAGATTTTTGCAGTGAGTGTTTTTCGTCTAGAGTGACGGGGAGTATGTATATAAAAAAATCAAAGAGTTGAGAGAAAAATAATGTGTCGTCTTGGTAAATTTTTTTAATTTTGTTCAACATTCTAAAGGTAAAAAATAACACTGTAAGTACGTGAAATTGACACGCCAAAACGCCGAGGTACGTAAACTTAATTTTGTGTCGTAGAACACAGTGGCGTTCTCCGATTTGACAATATTAAGAGATATTTAATTGTTTAAGTTTGTGATTTTTAAGCTATTTTTTATTGTTTTTTAAGAAAATTGAAGAAAACAATTTTATTTTACACGCCCAAATTAATTGGCCATCAATGTTAGAGTAAAGTTTCGACTAAGAAATACTAAATAAAGTAATTTCAAAGAGTTTTTGATGGATAGTCCTAGGAAAATTTAATAAAAGCTCGTTGAAAATCGCAAAACTTTAAAACGAAATATCTCCTTAATTTGACCTGACCTGGCAAAACGGAGAATGCCACTGGATTCTCCGACCCAAAATATAGTTTACATGTCTCGGCGTTTTCGTGTGTCATTTCAAAAGTTAAAATTATACTTACAGCATAACTAACAGTTAAATTCTAGAGAAAAAATTATAAAAAAAACAAGTTAAAAAGTTAAATTCGGCCTTGCCGAATGTAGTGATACCCTCCACAATTTCTAAAAGATTATTGCAAAACTTTATTTAAAAGGAAAGTACTTTTGAAATTTTTTTTTTTTTTTTAAATTTCCGCGAAAAAAAAAGATTTGGTAAAAAAATTCCGCGATTTGTTTCTTTTTTTGTCAAAAAATATGTTTGTACTTGTTTAAATACCATTTGGTGTTTAATTATGTTCACATAAGTGAACCAGCAGCCGAATTAAAGCATTTTGTATTTTTAGGTTATGTTGAATGTACTAAAATTTTTGAGGTGTCCTTACATTTTCGTTCATAACTTTTGAACCGCTGAACCGATATCGCTCAAATGCAATACCAAACTTCTCGGAAGAACTTCCAATAAATATGTTAAGTTTCAGTCATCTACATGTAATGTTTTGGCCGTGATCACCATTTCCACAGACGGACAGACGGACATAGCTAGAATGTCTTAAAATCGATCGCGGGAATCATGAATAAATATACTTTATGGGGTCCCAGACCGATATTTCGATATTTTACAAACGGAATGACAAACTTATATATACCCTCTATCACTAGAGTGGAGGGTATAAAAACTCTTTAAGAAAACAAAAATTGCAAGAAAATATTTTGACAAAACTATTTTTTAAAAAGTTTTAACTCTGAGAGGCAAAAAAGAGTACATTGGTACTTTTTCGATCTTCAGAAATAATGTTTATAAAACTGGATTTTTGAAATGTAGGATCCTCCATCGAAACAAATTAATAATAAACTAGTACAGAAGTGAAATTCGCACATTTCTTTGTTTACAAAAAATTGCAGTTAAAAAATTTTCATTTCATTGTCTTAAGGTATTATGATACTTGCTAGTTTTTATATTTTTTATATTTTGGAGAACAGTGCAAATATATTTTCATAGGAAAACTGACCAAGTGTAAAGAGTATGACAATATCAGGAAAACAATTTGCAGTGACTGTCAAAAAAAATATAAAAATTTTCAACTTGAAATTGACATTTCCAGAATAAAATGTTAACAGTGTTGCCAATTTTATTAGTTTTTGCTCGAATGAAGCGGTTTTACATTTGTTTTGGGCGTTTTTTAGCTATTTTGGGCGAGTTATTTTGAAAATAAAAGTTGGCAATATTGTTTTTATTTTATTGTATTTCTTGTTCTTTCCCGCATTTGTTGTTTCATTCGATCAATCCTAAAAAAATCCAATACAGAAACTAGCAAGTATCATACCACCTTTATGGTTGCATTCTGGTCAAATTCGTATATGAGACAAATCAGACCACGGGGGAAAAAATCCCCCTGAAGAACTAAATTTAACTCATAAAAACAAAAATTTTTTACTTTTTTTTTTGTATATATGTTAAACCTATATCGCAAGGGGATGTTTTCAACGTCTCCAGCCGAACGTCCTCCCCCACAAAAAAAGCGCCCTTTCGGCTCGGTAGAGTTTATTTTTTTTACTTGTTTTAAACTAATTCTTAATCTTTTGTTAATCTTTGATCTAAAAACTACCGCAGTTATCAATTATTTTTACTCAATTTTAATTATATTATGCATTTTATACTCTAATAATATTAAATGAAAAATCTAGTTGAAATTAAAAGTATCTTTATCAACATCCGAAATATTTTAATTTTCTTAATGCATAAATTTAATAACTAAAACATCAAACATATAAAATCATAAAGCAAATTATAAACAAAATATTTATGTATGTACTAGGGTGGCACAAATTATGAGCTTTTTCGAATTTCGTCAATAGCCGGGCAAACTATAGTTCATTTTGATCTGAAAACTCTATGTTCAAATTTTTACCCAAATCGGAAAAAATTACCACGTATCCTTGGGGGAAAAAAGGGTTAAAAAGTGCATTATTTGCTATTTTTGATACATTTTAGTACACGATAAAGATGTCACAGATAGGAGAAATATTTTTTTGTGGATAATAAAAGCAACATTTCCAAAAAATTGAGAAAATAAATAAAAAGTCATTTTTAATTCGTTTTTCAAGCTTCATGATCTTTCCCATATCCGCTTATCCTAAAAATTTTTGTGACATGATTTCACACCCAAATGAATATTTGTAGGGGGACTTACGATCAATATCAAACTACTTCATTTTTTGGAGCACCCTAATATACACATGTTCATGCACACATTGTGTATTTTTCTCAAAAATATGATCTTATTATTAAAATTCTAACTAATTCAAAAGGATTTATTAAAAAAAAAAAACCTTAAGTAATTAATATGATTTCTTTAGTTACAAAGTCTGTATGTGCTTCAAGCAACATGAAAAGGATATCACACAAATAAATAATACTTACATACACATTCATAATATTTGTATATAATATTATATGCATATGATGCATTTCACACCAACTGTATTGCAACAGAAAAACATATACTGGTTGTCAACTAATTAGAAATGTTTCTATTGTAGATGCA
The DNA here is from genome assembly GCA_963921195.1 of Pegoplata infirma. Classification (NCBI taxonomy): domain Eukaryota; kingdom Metazoa; phylum Arthropoda; class Insecta; order Diptera; family Anthomyiidae; genus Pegoplata; species Pegoplata infirma. The sequence continues at coordinate 258,269,271 of OY992536.1, read as the reverse complement.
ATTTATTTAAGACAAAGTTCACAATACTCAACGTTATTATTATCGGGTAGTAATCTATAAAGCTTTAATTTAAGCTTGATAGCGTCCTGATTGGGTAAATAATAAATGTGCTACGAGGGTCGATTTGGAAAATTAAATTATTTATTGACATTTATAAGAAAATTTTTTAAAAATATTTCCAAATCGTTTTTTCTAAGTTCAAACATTAAAAATTCAAGAAATGGCCCAATAGTTTTATTCAGTGTTCAAATAAAATTTCCAACAATCCAAACAAAAAATAAAATTTTTTAAATATTATATTTTGAGGATGTTTATTCTGGCTCGAGGTCATTATTTTCTTTACTAATTAAAAACATGATATTCTCATAGCATAATTTTCAAGAAAATTATTTTTTGTTTTAAATTTATTTATGTTGGTAATTTTTGCAAGACTTAATCGACATGTGTTTCGGAATTTGTCAGATTCCATCGTCAAGATTATTTAGCAAAAATAGAAACGATTTACTACAAAGTAGCAAACGAGTCTAATGACAAATCGTTTGTGCTCAAACTAAAATATTAATACATATTCGCCTCTATTCATAATGGGAATTAGAAAGACGAATGATCTCGTGCCAGAATAAACATCCTCAAAATATAATATTTTAAATGTCGAATAAATTTTTTTTTTTATTTTTTAATAAAAATTATTCAGAATTTTTTAAATATAGTAGAAAAAATTCGCATTTTGTGTTGAATTTTCGCCATCATTCGTGTTGTATTCATTTGTCAGAAACTTAGAGAAGTAATTCCGATATTAAATTTGTTCAAAAGTTTCATTTAAATGGCTAATTTTAATCTGACACACATTAAGTGTGTGGCAAACGAAGGAGTGCTGATGAGGGAAAGGTGGAATCTTCCGAATGCTGTCGACATTTCCACTTAGCCTGTGTTGTCACTTGATTTTTTTCAGATTTTCCCATTGTACAAGAATTATTATTTCTCAGAATTCAAATATTTGGCTCGTATTCATTAATCATTTAGTATGACACTCATTAGATGCCTGGGGAAGTTGTAATAACGTGGCTGATTTTAAACCGATTTTTGTTTTTAGTACCTTATTAGAGAGAAATTTTACTCCAAATCATTATTCTGTAACCATTTGAATTCAAAATTAACTCAAAATATCAAAAAAATTTACAAAATTTACAAAAAGACATATTTTCCCCGTTTAATTCGTTTTTAAACTTTATGACCGATGCAGCACACCTTAGATATGTCCGATTATCCGGACGTATTCTACATCCAAAAACAATACATCTAAGTGGAGTTGCGATCAATATCTAACAACTTAATTTTTTTTGGAGCACCATATAAAATAAACCAGAGTCAAGAAAAAAAAGCAAGAGTTTTAAAGTCGGCAGTGCCGAATCTTGTATACCCTCCAAAATGTAAAAAAAAAAATTGTCAGGGGCGTTTTTTTTGGGGGGAGGAGGGGTTGATGGGGGTCAGTGGGGAACTTTGAGAGTACCTTCCCATCGCGATAAATATACCAAATGTTTCATTTATTTAACAAAAAAACATGTAAAAAACGTATATTTTTTCAGATGTTCGTTCAGTTCTTCAAGGGGGAACTTTTTTCCCCCTGGCCCGATTTTGCCCATTCACGAACTTAACCTGCCTATGAACATGAGACATATTTGTGCCAAACTTCAGGAGTCTAGCTGTTTTATTTTGGACTGCATTGTGTTATCTACAGACAGACGGACGGACGGACAGACGGACATTCACAGAATGTCTAAGAATCGATCATAGATCAATAATATATACACTTTATGGGGTCCCCGACCGATATTTCGATGCGTTACAAACGGAATGACAAAATGAGTATACCCCCATACTGTGGTTGTAGGGTATAAAAAAGCAATTTTCAAAAACTAAAAAAATAAATAGAACGAATTGTGATCACATGTCGAATTATGGCTTGAAAGTTGCGTAATTAAGAGTAGAATTTTAAATTTTTTTTTTAAATAGAAGTTTTAGGACTTTTTTAAAAAGTCGATTTTAATTTTTACACGTTAAAAAATAAGTGATAATTATTTCGATTTATTTTTTCATATTTTTTTCTAAAACTACATTTAAATACCAACATAACGTTGTCCAACTTTTTTATATCTATATTTTTATATCCAAAAAAAAAACGTGGGTATTCAATACTAAAAATTTAACTAAATTTTAGTCCAAAAGGACCTAGTGCAGAAATTGGTAACCAATACTAAAATTTTTTACTAAAATTATTGAAAACCAGTAAAAATTACCAATATTAGTACTTTTAAGATACTAAAATTAGTAAATTATTAGTAGATTTTGGTACAAAATCACTTACTAAACCTTTTACTGTAGAATTATTTTGAGTGTGGTCAAAATCAATTGAAAATTTAATTTTTTGAAAAATAGCCATTTTGAAAAATTTATTACTCAACACCAACTTGTTATAAAAGGCTAAAAATTTGAGTGCAAGTTGCATTTAATACGCACTAAAACATATCTTAAAGTGAGTGATTTGGCCTGGAATTCCCCATATACATAATACTCCAACTTTATAATCTCATAATGTACTTATACACTCTAAAAAGTCCTTGTAAAAATACTACTATAAAGTGGGTAAATTTTTATGTAAAATAACACACAACGCCTAAAATTGAGCACCAAGTGTTTAAAATTTTAGTTTACACACAAAAATTTTAATATTACGCACATTATATAGTATTTTGTGAGTTTATAAATATATTTTTAAAATTATAAACACAAAATTTTTAAAATTACACATTTAATGTTTATTGTAATCATTAAGTGTGTAATTTTCAATATTAAACATTAAATGCGTAATGTTCAACAATTTTAAAATACAAATTGTCAAAATAAAATAAAAAAGGAAAATTTAACCAGAAAATTTTGTTATGCTCGCAATTAAACTAAAATAACGCGAAAAAACCATAAAATGAAAACAAATAAATTAAAAAAAAGTGAAAATATTAACCAACGCGTTGCTGATCAAAGACACAAAAACAAACCCGATTTTTTTTAAATTCGTAATATTTATGAAAAACATACATTGCATTTTTTCTTAAATATTTGCAATTATAAATCAGAAAGGTAAGTACCACAAATGTCTAGGATTTTTTGAATTATTCTTTACAAAAATGTGTGGATATCAGAATCTGAGAATATTTTTTGGAAAGAAAAAGTGTCTCAGATTATGAGAATTCATCTACAGAAAAAATTTTTTCAAATCCTTAGCAGATTCTGGGAAGATTTCAATAAAAATTTTTTGATTCCAACAGATTTTTTTCTGCAAAAAAAAATTTACCAGTTTCTGAGAATTTTTCTATAGAAAAAATATTTCTGATTCTGAAAACTTTTCTATAGAAAAAATATTTTTGATTCTGAAAACTTTTCTATAGAAAAAATATTTCAGTTTCTGAGAATTATTCTATATACGAAATATCTCAGATTTTAAGAATTTTTCTATAGAACAAAAATATATTCTCATATTTTGTCTATAGAAAAAATATGTCAGAATCTTATATTTTGTCTATAAAAAATATATCAGATTCTGAAAATTTTCTATAGAAAAATTCATAAGATTCTGAGAATTTTTCTATAGAAAAAATTCAATGGCTCTGAGAATTTTTCTAAAGAAAAAATTTCTTTTGTTTTGAGAATTTTTCTATAGAAAAAATATTTTAGATTCTGAGAATTATTCTATAACAGAAATATTCAGATTCTAAAACTTTCTGTAGAAAAAAAATCTCAGATTCTAAGAAATTTTCTATAGAAAAAAATATCAGATTCTGAGTAATTTTCTGTAGAAAAAATATATCCGATTCTGAGAAATTTTCTATAGAAAAAATGTATCAGATTCTAAGAATTTTTCTATAGAAAAAACAAATAAGATTCTGAGAATTTTTCCATGGAATAAATATCTTAGATTCTTAGAATTTTAATATAGAAAAAATATCTTCGATTCTAAAAATTTTTCTATTACAAAATATCTTAGATTCAATTTTATAATTTTCCCAGATTTGGAGAATTTTTCTATAAAAAAAATATCTCAGATTCTAAGAATTTTTCTATAAAAAAAAAATATCTCTAAAAAATATTTTAAGAATTTTTCTAAAGAAAAAATATTTTAGATTCTGAAAATTTTTCATAGAAAAAATTCTTTAGATTCTGAGAAATTTTCTATAGAAAAAATATCTCAGATACTGAGAATTTTTCTATAGAAAAAATATCTTAGATACCTAGAATTTTTCTATAGAAAAAGTATTTTAGATTCTGATAATTTTTCTATAGAAAAAATATCTCAGATTCTAAGAATTTTTCTTTAAAAAGATATAACAAATTTTAAGAATATTTCTAATTTTTAAATATTTTAGATTCTGAAAATTTTTCATAGAAAAAATTCTTTAGATTCTAATAACTTTTCTATAGAAAAAATTCTTTAGATTCTGAAAAATTTTCTATAGAAAAAATATCTCAGAATTTTACAAAGAATTTTTCTATAGAAAAATTATCTCAGATTCTGTCTCAGATTCTGACATATTTTGTAAAGAAATATTATCTTGAATTCTGAGAATTTTTCAACAGAAAAAACTTCTCAGATTCTGAAAATATTCCCTTGTATGATTTAAATATCAAAAATATCTCGTAAATAATGTGAAATTTTTTTATACTTGCAGTTTGAGACAACAACTTATGATAAGAAAGTAAAGTTCCAACGAATTCTCCACTCATTGCGATTTTCAATTCTTTAATTTAACAAATTTTATCTTTTATTTGGTTATTGTAACGTATTATTTTTCATTTGTTATTAATATTTAGTTTAAGTTACGAATAATTTTATAACCCCAAAAAAATTTGTATTTAAATTATAATTTTTGAATATTATACATATTTCACTATTATACCCGTTTTCATTTCAGTTTAAATAAAATCTATAAAAATAATAATAAAAATGCATTTTTGGTTTTATTTGTCTATAGGAATAAATTTTTTAGCAGGTTGTTAAAAATTAGGCACCTTTTATGTAAAAGAAAACATTTAAGATGCAATTTTAAACATTTTAAATCTATTTATGAGCACAAGTAAGCTAAAATTACACACTTTGTGTGTATTGCCAGAGAATTTTGAAAGCAGTTCATTTGTAGGTTTACACACAAAATGTTTACAACTACACACTTTGTGTGTAAATTTAAACACATCGAGTATTTTTACCCACTTTATTGTAGGAGAACAGTTACCTACAATAAAGTGGGTAAATTTCAACAAAAATTTATAAGAGTGTAAGTAATACATATAAGTATGTATTAAGATTGAAATATAAGTGCATGTGTATCAAACTACAAATTAATGTATTCTCATACAATTTTATAAGTTGGATAACTAACAAGGGAAGTCTCCCTGTTGTCACCCTCCGATCTTCATGATATTTGAATATGTTGTTAAGATTTTTATGTGGGGTCGATTTGTATGGGGGGAAATTGACCTTTTTCAGTTTTGTACGATTTATGCCTATTTAAACAAAATTAATATAGGCGTGTGTGGTATCAGATTAAAGGTATTAAAAATACCTATCTCATGGTGCTAACAACGGGCCAAAGAAGTTAATATTTTTCAACTTATTCACAAAAATGTCCTAAAATTTTGGTATTTTACTCAATATGACGAAAAGTTGTGCATTTTTGGACACCTTCTTAGCACACGTAGATAGGTTTTCCAAAGAACTTTCATTTGGTATGTAACATGACTAGGTTTCTTTGCATAATATACACTCTAAAAAATCCTTGTAAAAATACTACTATAAAGTGGGTAAATTTTTATGTAAAATAACACACAACGCCTAAAATTGAGCACCAAGTATTTAAAATTTTAGTTTACACACAAAAATTTGAATATTACGCACATTATATAGTATTTTGTGAATTGATAAATATTTTTATAAAATTATAAACACAAGAATTTTAAAATTACACATTTAATGTTTATTGTAAACATTTAGTGTTTAATTTTTGATATTAAACATTAAATGCGTAATGTTCAACAATTTTAAAATACAAATTGTCAAATTAAATTAAAAAGAAAAATATAACCAGAAAATTTTGTTATGCTCGCAATTAAACTAAAATAACGCGAAAAAAGCATAAAATAGAAACAAATATAATTAAAATAAAGTGAAAATATTTACCAAAGTTTCCAAGTTTCAATGCAACGTAAAATTTCTAAGAGGCTAATCAAAGACTCGAAAACAAGCCCGATTCGTAATATTTAAGAAAAATGGTATACTGTTATTTGCATGTTTTTCTTAAATATTTGCAATTATAAATCAGAAAGGTAAGTACCACAAATGACTGGGATTTTTTAAATTATTCTTTACAAAAATGTCTGGATATAAGAATATGAGAATATTTTTTATAACGAAAAAGTTTTCTCAGATCATGAGAATTTATTTCAGAAAAAAATGTTTTAAATCCTAACCAGATTCTGGGAATATGTCAAAAAAAGTTTTTAGATTCCTTCAGATTTTTTTTCTGCAGAAAAAATGGATCAGATTCTGAAAATTATTTCAGATTCTGAGAACTTTTTTATAGAAAAAATATTTCAGATTCTGCGAATTATTCTATAGAAAAAATATTTCGGATTCAGAGAATTATTCGATATTAGAAATATTTTAGATTCTGAAAACTTTTCTGTAGAAAAAATATCTCAGATTCTAAGAATTTTTTATAGAAAAAAAAATATCAGATTCTGAGAATTTTTTATAGAAAAAAATATATCAGACTTTTCTATAGAAAAATATATCAGATTCTGAGAAATTTTCTATAGAAAAAATATATCAGTTTCTTTAAAATGTTCAATAGATTCAGATTCTTAAAAATTTTCTTCAGAAAAAATGCTTCAGATTCTAAGAATTTTTCTATAGAAAAAACAAATCAGATTCTGAGAATTTTTCTATAGGAACAATATCTCAGATTCTGGGAATTTTTCTATAAAAAAAATATCTTAAATTCTAAGAATTTTCCTACTGAATTAATATCTCTTTGAAAATTTTTCTATAGAAAAAATATTTAAAATTCTTATATTTTGTCTATAGAAAATATATCACAGATTCTTATATCTTGTCTATAGAAAAAATACATCAGATTCTGAGAAATTTTCTTTAGAAAAATTGCATCAGATTCTAAGAATTTTTCTATAGAAAAAAACAAATCAGATTCTCAGAATTTTTTATAGAATAAATATCTTAGATTCTAAGATTTTTTCTATAGAAAAAAATACCTCAGATTCTAAGAATTTTAATATAGAAAAAATATCTTCGAATCTGAAAATTTTTCTATTACAAAATATCTTAGATTCTGAGAATTTTTCTGTAGAATAATTACTTCAGATTCCGAAAATTTTTTAATTTTCCAAGATTTTGATAAAATATATCAGATTCTGAGAATTTTTCTATAGAAAAACAATCTCAGACTCTGAGAATTTTTCTATAGAAAAAATGTCTTAGATTCTGAGAATTTTTCTAAAGAAAAAATATCTCAGATACTGAGAATTTTACAATAGAAAAAATATCTCAGATTCTGAGAATTTTTCTACACAAAATATATAAGATTCGGAAAATTTTTATATAGCAAAATATCTCAAATTCTTAGAAATTTTTTAAGGAAAAAATGTCTCAGATTCTGAAATGTTTTTGTATAGAAATATTATCTTGGATTCTGAGAATTTTTCTATAGAAAAAATTTCTCAGATTCTGAGAATTTTCCTTACGGAAATTTCTCAGATTCTGAAAATATTCCCATGTATTGTTTTAATATCAGAAATATCTCGTAAATAATGTAAAATTTTTTATACTTGCAGTTTGAGACAACAATTAATGATTAGAAAAGTCCAACGAATTCTCCATTCCAACGAATTCTCCATTCATTGCGATTGCTCGTAAGTATTTAATTTCTTAAATAACTGCAAATTAGTGGTTTAACAATTAAATTTATCTTTTTATATATTTTTAGAATCAGAAGACTCATAAAAAATATTTATGTTCATACTTATCTTGAGAAGAAAGTACTAATGGGCGAAAAGGTGAATATAATAGAACAGCATATTCAAGTGGTTCCTGTTTATTTACATTTAACATTTTATATCCTGCTGAAATCTGTCATACGATGGATTTTATTATTTAATTTTATCTCCAAAAATTTGAGGGGCAAACAAATACATATTAATAATGTTCAAAAAATCAATTCTTTAATTTAACAAATTTTATCTTTTATATAGTTATTGTAACATGTTATTTTTCATTTGTTATTAATTTTTAGTTTAAGTTACGAATAATTTTGTAACCACAAAAAAAATGCATTTAAATAATAATTTATGAATATTATATTTAACTGTTAAACCAAATTTCGTTTTATTTTAAATAAAAACTAAAAAAATAATAATAAAAATGTATTTTTTTAAACATTTTAAGTCGATTTTTGAGCACAAATAAGCTAAAATTACACATTTTGTGTGTATTGCCAGAAAATTTTGAAAGCAATTTATATGTAGGTTTACACACAAAATGTTTATTAGTTGTACACACTTTGTGTGCAAATGTTGAAATTTAAACACATAGAGTATTTTTACCCACTTTATTGTAGGAGAACAGTTACCTACAATAAAGTGGGTAAATTTCAACAAAAATTTATAAGAGTGTAGGAGATAAACGAAAAAAAGGCCTTGTCCCCTCCTTTTTACTCACTAAATATGAATTTGGGCCGCTAAAAAAATACGTGTCCCTTTATTTTTTCTGCTCTACAAAATAAAACCAATTCCATAAAGATCCGCGGGTGACACTAGGGCGACTTCCCTTATAAGTAGTAAACAAACCATTCATCATAAATATATAATAATATTTTACAATTTTCTACTTATATAAAAGATACATCAAATAAAAGTGTCTTTTTACTACCCATGCAGAAAAATACGGAAGGGAGAGGGGCCATCTTACACCTTGGCCGAACCAACATTAACCTTTAGTTGTGAACACTGTAAATGTCTTTCTTGATGTTTCCTCTTTAAAGGACTTCAAAGTTTTAGAGGACTAAATTTTATAAAATATTTTTTTAATGTTTTGAGGATGTTTATTCTGGCTCGAGGTCATTATTTTCTTTACTAATTAAAACCATGATATTCTCATAGCATAATTTTCAAGAAAATTAGTTTTTTGTTTTAAATTTATTTATGTTGGTCATTTTTGCAAGACTTAATCGACACGTGTTTCGAAATTTGTCAAATTCCATTGTCAAGATTATTTTGCAAAAAATAGAAACGATTTACTACAAAGTAGCAAACGAGTCTAATGACAAATCGTTTGTGCACAAACTAAAATTTTAATACATATTTGCCTCTATTCACAACGAGAATTAGAAAAACGAAGAAATTGTACCATACTAATAAGGCAACGATTGTCAATAACCAAAAAATATTTAAAACAATTTTACATACGATAGTCCATTGGACTACAACAATATGTTATTTGTGTTGTTGTTGTGAGTAATACTCCAGATGATCAATCTTTACTGTGATAAGCTTAAAATTTAGGCAAAAGTTCATTCTTTCTTACAGACTTTTAAACCCATCAAAGATATCTTCCGGTGTATACGAAAAATAACACAGAAATCTTAAATTTGTAAAATATTTATTTTTTTAGTTTTTCTTTGAAAAATATCAAAAAAACTAAGGTAACATTTTTGTATCAGATTTGTATTCCACTGAATGGCTGCTGTGCAGGCTTTCAAATAATGCAAAAATCGTAATTTTTCGCATTTTCAAGCGTAAATAACTGAAAATTTGTACGTGATGGAAAAATTTGGAGAATAGATTTGGAATCAGGAGATCAAAGTGTACTAAAATTGATCACCAGAATTCAAACCGGAAAATGAGTGTTGAGCGGTGTTATTAATAAATATAATAATTATTTTTTTTAGTCTTTTAAAATTCAAAGCTTTGATCGATTGTCCTCAAATTTGCACCTTATAGACTGATTATAAACGTCCTAGCAAAAAGAATACCGGTTCAATTGGAATATTTCGTTTAAAATATCCTGCAAAAAATGCCATCAACGATTTGCTTTTATTTCGTACAAACAACATATAACATAACATCACTTAAGTTTTGAACAACATTCAATTTACCCTTAAATTGTTTCTCTGTCATTGTGTTTGTGTTCTTAATAAGACCACTCAACCATAAATATCTTTAAGGACCATTTCTTAAGTTAACACTTTAAAAAATGATGTGCTAAATTGAACATAATTAAAAACTATTTATCATATAAATACAGGAAAACGTCTCCCAAAAAAATTAAAAGGCTTAAAGCAAACATATGACCTGGCCTAAACTACACACATAAAACGGCCTAAATACAGCAGCTAACAAGCAAAAAATCTTCACACTGTTTCAGTTCCACAAAAAAAAGGGACCAAACCTAAAATGATTTATGAGAGAACATATGTTATGTTGAGTATGTATGTTTAAGTAGAAAATGTTTAAATGGGGATACCTGCTGAGTAAACAATTAAGTTTTTGTTCAAATATTAAATTTGAGCCAAAACAAAAAAAAAAAAAACTTAACGGTACATAACAATAAACTACCAGCAACATTTTGCGGAAAATTAAAATTTTCACTACCTACTTAAGGTGGGTTAATTGGAAAGGAAATAAAACTACTTATTAAAATTCTAAAATATATTCCCTCTCGCGACATATGGTACCCACAAAAAAAAAACTTTGGCAAATTACTCGTAACCCCATTTTACCAATATTCGACAGTTTTCCCTGTTTTTGAACATCGAAATTTACATTTTTTTTTGTAATTTTACAATTTTTTTTTGTAATTTTACAATTTTTTTTTGTAATTTTACAAATTTCCAGATAATTTTACAAAAAAAATCTAGTAAATTCACGAGAATTCCTTGTAATTTTAATTGCGTCAAAAAAACTGTAAGTTTACAATTTTATTGGTAAAAAGCTTGTAAAATTGCAAAATTATTTGTAAAAAGCTTGTAAAATTTCTAGGAACTCTCGTAAAATAGGAGGTAGCAAAAAATCAAGTAAAATTACGAAACCTCCTTGTACATTTTATTGTGTCAAACAAATTTGTAAATTTACAATTTTATTGGTAAAAAGCTTGTAAAATTACAAAATTATTGGTAAAAAGCTTGTAAAATTACAAGGAATCAAGTGTGTTTTAATTTTTATTAAATAATAAAAATTAGTTATTTATTCGACCTTTTAATTGTGCAATGAAAAAGCGTTTATTCTGATTCGAGGCCTTTTCATGTTTCCCATTATGAATTAACATAACAAGTACTTGTGATAACTCTACTTTCTTTATTGGGATATTCTCCCATTAAATACTCATAGAGTTTCTTGCTTTCAAAAATTTTGGTAATTTTCAGGAATGAATTGACGATCGTTTCAGGGGGGTTCCAATTCCCCCATCATCAGAATTCTTTAGAAAATTAGGTAATACTGTTAGCATGCAAACATCAAATATTCATACTCTAAATAATCTCAACTTAGTGAGAAAGTCATATTTGCTTTCTCACTAAGTTGAGAACAGTTGTACAGTTGTAAAATACAGTCAGAAAAGTTTAGTAATTGGCGTTCAAATAAGAACGTCGTTACTGATCTGCATCGCAAAAAGGTTAGATCCGAGTGTGCCAAAGTAATTGGACGCGATAAGATTCTATACAAACGGCATCTACGTGCTAAAGTTCCTTCTGCTCCTCGGGGCAGTAAGACTTATTGGTAGTTCGTTAAAAGAGTAAATGATAATGCTAGTTCTTCTATTCCAACTCTTTTATAAGGCCAACCTCTTCGCCGAACTTTTTGCAAGAAATTCTTTCATGCCGGAAAGCGATTAACCACTGCCCGTTCGAGAAAGAGTATCCTACTTGGCTTCGATTTTCTTTCGGGCCCGAGCAGTCAAAAGGGTTCTTGCGGATCGCAACTTAAATAAGTCACCGGGGCCGGATGGCTTATCAGCACTGGTGCTGAAACAGTGCTCGTCTACGTTAGCACGTCCATTGGCAAACCTTTTCAGCTCTTCGTACCATGCGGGAGTCTTCCCTTATGTTGGAAGGTGGCCAATGTCCAGCCAATCCCTAAAAAGGGTTCGGCTAACAACCTTGAAAATTACCGCCCAATCGCAATTTGCTCTGCGTTTTCCAAAGTTAAGGAGAGCATGGTTAACTACCATCTTGTGAAATATTTAGAGTCCAATTCACTTTTAAACGATCGACAGTATGACTTCCGTAGCGGTCGATCTACGGGAGACCTGTTAGCGTTTCTATCGGAACGTTGGAGTCGGTCCCTCCACCATTTTGGGGGGAGTAAAGTGGTTACTCTAGATATTTCTAAGGCGTTCGATCGTGTGCGGCACGGAGCACTCGTGAATAAGCTAGATGCTTTTGGTGTCGGTAATGACTTCTTTATAACGAGTTTTCTCAGAGCCCGCACTATACGTGTTGTTTTAGATGGGGTCTCATTAGACGAGTTTCAGCTAAATTCAGGGGTACCGCAAGGTTCTGTTCTTTCTCCTACTCTATTCCTTATTATACCCTTCACCACACTGTGGTACAGGGTATAATGGGTTTGTGCTGATGAATGTAACTACCTGAAATATTGGTCCTAGACCCACTTTTAAGTATACCGATCGACTTAGAATTACTTTTTGAATCGATTTAGCAATGTCCGTCTGTCCGTCCGTCTGTCTGTCCATGTAAACGTTGTAAACACGATACAGGTCGCAATTTTTAATCAATTGACTTTAAATTTGAAACTTAAGCCTCTTTTGGCCCAAGGAAAATTGGAAACCCAGTTGGCAAAATAAAATCACACCTGACATACTGCTGACACTCCCCTTATGAAATCGCTGACATCTTTATACAATTTTTCAAAATGTCATCAATGACATGTCAGCAGTTAGTCAGCAGTGTCCACCAGTATCGGTGGCCACTAACAATTCGTTTAAACAACCGCTGACCAATTGCTGACATGTCATTGATGACATTTTGAAAAATTGTATGAAGATGTCAGCCATTTTATAAAGGGAGAGTCAGCAGTATGTCAGGTGTGATTTTTTTTGCCGACTGCGAAGTGGAAAAAATCGGTCCATATTTAGACATAGCCCCCATACAAAGGTCCTCTTTAGTTTTGGTTCAAATGACTATAATAACCGCATTATAATAGGTATCTTTTCAAAATTTGGCAGGTAATTATGTTTTATATACACAAATCCCATTCAGAATTTTAAAAGAAATCGGACCAGTGCTTTTTGTATCCCCCATATAAACCACCTTCCCAATTTACACATAAATCTCTCAAGTTTCATTGAAATAGAAAGTATTTAATTAAAATTCTGTTTGTGTATGTTAAACGCGTACTTTAATAACCTTATCAAATCTGATTATCATCGGACCATTTTTGTGACTTAGGCCCGCCCCATGTGAAAATTTCACCCGTTATTCAGTAAAAGCGGTTTATTGTCAACAAAAAGAAGCCTATTTCACTCAAATTTGATTTGTGAGTGTTTTTTACACTTATAAAAGATTTGGCAAAATATAGATCTAATCAGTCCTTGTTTGAACTTGGGACCCAATTTCCGGGAAACTCTGGTGTAGGGTATTATATGGTCGGTCTTGACCGACTATAATTTTCTTACTTGTTTTTATTACTGACTTTCTTGTTCAGACCTTCAATCCTATCTACTCTTTTGCAGATGACAGCAACATTTGTTTTTCATTTTTATTTGATCTCAGGCCAAGCTCTTTGGAGATAGAGGTCATGCGGCAGAATATGAATGACACACTCAACCAGGACCTTTCCCCAATCTCCGAGTGGGGTCGAGCGAATAAGGTCGATTTTAATAACGCACGACCCAATGTTAACCCACAGACGGGCTGTGGAGTTAGCATTGTCATCTGTAGCTATGGATGGTATATGTATTGAGGGATCGGATACTCTTGATGTTCTTGGCATGAAAATAAAGTGTGATGTCCGCTGGAATAAACATGTATTTCAAGTGTCGAGAGAGGCATTCAAGTGTCTTGGTTTTCTGAAACGGTGCAAGACTTACTTCACTCCATCCGATCTCCTTAGTATATATACCAGCTATATCCGCCGAAAATGGAATACAACTCTAACATATAGGCAGCGGCTTCAGAGTCTATTCCGAAGCTTCTGTACCGTGTACAGGGGAGGGCGGTGAAGCTTATCAACGACAGTAGTGTATCCAACTCTATTGATTCATTGGAGCATCATCGGAATGTGGGTTGTATGACACTCTTCTATCGATATTATCATGGGAGGTGTTTATCTGAGATAAGTGAAATTATTCCCCAGACCCGAGTGCTTGTTCGGAATACTCGCTTATCTCGTAGAGCACACCCGTGTGTTGTTGATTGTACTGTGCTTCGCACAACGCATTACAGAGAAAATTAGCTTTTCAGTCGAACAATTCGTATATAATAAACTCTCATCAGAGGTCTTTCCTGTCACTTATATCTTACAAAAATTAAATCAAATATCCACAAATACTACTCCCTCTTTCCTCCTTCCCATATCTTATTTTCCTGATTAATACAATGCACAGCATCAGTAGGGGGCATCCCCTGAGTATTGGTTTAAGTAAAAAACAAGTAGAAAAGTTAAATTCGACTTGGCCGAATCTATGAATACCCTCCACAATGCCCTTTTTAAGTGAATACCCTCCACAATGCCCTTTCTAATCAAAACAACAGTTTTGATTAGAAATATTTTATTTTGTGTAAAAAAACTTTTTTTTTGTAATTTTTGAAAAAAAAAAAAATTACTAATTTTTTTTTTTTGAGTGTAAAATTTTTTTCAAGTGTATTTTTTTGTTTTGGTATAAAAATATTTTTGAGTGTCAAAAATACGTTGTAAAATATTTTTGTGACTTACCAATGATTTTAAAACAGGTTTAACGGGTTTTCAACACGTGAATTTAAGTTGAAGCTAATCTTAAATTCACGGTTTTGCTAATAATTTTTGAACCACTTGACCGATTTGGCTGAAATTCAGCACAAATTAGGCTAGAGGAACGACAAATATATATGCCAAGCTTCAGCATCCTCAGAATTGCATTTCGAAAGTTATAGTGTTTTTTTATCTCGTAAATTCACGAAAAATCCTTGCCGAAATTCAGTCTTTTGCTCATAACTTTTGAACCACTGGACCGATTTCGCTGGATTGCAATACCAACCTGACCAGGTAAATGCCCAACATATGTGCTAAACTTCAGGAGCCTCCGTAAAGTCTTTCAAAAGTTAGCGTGTTTTCAACAGACATACAGACAGACAGACAGACGGACAGACGGACGGACATCGCTAGATCGTCTTAAAATCGATCAAGGATCATAAATATATATACTTTGGTCCTAGACCAATATTTCGAGGTGTTACAAACGGAATGACAAACTTATATATACCCTCTATCACTAGAGTGGAGGGTATAAAAAAAAACTCCAAAACGCACAAATATTTGTGTCTGGGACTTAATTTTGAAATTTTTTTTCGGGACTGATTCACCAGAATCGCGATAAACACGTTCATTGAGAATTAGAAGAAGAAAATTATACAGTCTCTTAGTAAGACCACGATCGTCCAATAACCAACAAAAAACTATTAAAAACAGATGAACATATGATTATCCATTAGACAATACTATATGCTAGTTGTTGTTGCAAATGCGAGTATAATACCATAAAAGGGGGGTACTTACCATAGCGTGCTAACCATTTTTATACCCTCCACTCTAGTGATAGAGGATTTATATAAGTTTATCATTCCGTTTGTAACACATCGAAATATTGGTCTAGGACCCCATAAAGTATATCTATTTATGATCCTCGATCGATTTTAAGTCGATCTAGCGATGTCCGTCCGTCCGTCTGTCCGTAGAAAACACGCTAACTTTTGAAAGACTTTACAGAGGCTACTGAAGTTTGGCATATATGTTGGTCATTTACTTGGTCAGGTTGGTATTGCAATCCAGCCAAATCGGTCTAGTGGTTCAAGAGTTATGAGCAAAAGAGTAAATTTCGGCAAGGGTTTTTCGCGAATTTACGAGATAAAAAACACGATAACTTTCAAAAGACAATAACGAGACTACTGAAACCTGGTATGTATCTTTACCGTTCCCCGTTATTGAATTTCAGCTCAATCGGTCCAGTGGTTCAAAAGTTATAAGCAAAACCCTGAATTTCAGATTGGTTTCGTCTTAAATGCCACGTGGTAAACAAGTTTGAATAGCAGTGGTGGTAACTAAGCAATGCTTTTCAAACTTGTACAGTTTTGAAGCAATGCTTTTTAAACTTGTTTAGCTTTAAAAACATTGGTAATTTAAAAATAACACTCGAAAAAAATTTTACTCACAAAAAAAATTTTACACTCAAAAAAAAATTTTGTTTTTTTTTTTACAAAATTTACAAAATTATGTGTACATATGTACACACGTACGTGCAGTCACTCAGAAATATTTTAAGAGTAAAAAAAAACATTACACTCGAAAAAAAATTTACACTAAAAAAAAAATAGTAATTTTTGTCAAAAAAAGAGTTTCTTACTCAAAATAAAATATTTCTAATCAAAATTGTTAATTTTTTTCACGTTAAAAAATATAAGATCCTTTAAAAAAGGCATTGTGGAGGGTATTCATAGATTCGGCAAAGTCGAATTTAACTTTCCTACTTGTTTAAATTCTGATTAATTTTTATTAAAAAATAAAAATATATTTAAACAATTTTTATATTTTAAATTCTAATACCATGATTTTAATTAGTAAAGGAAATTATGACCTCGAGCTCAAATAAACCTTCTCAAAATATAGTATTTTAAAGGTCAAATAAAATTATTTTTATGTTTTATTAAAAAATTAATTAAAAAGTATTTCTTTTTTCAACATTTAGTTCATTTCCAATTGATTTACGTACTAGTTGTTGAACAAGTGTTGTGGTGAAACAAAATGTATATATACGTAAAAATATAATATGAATTTTGTGTATAAAACAGCAAAAAAAAACCTATTACACATGTGAATATTACATACAGTAGTTTATGCTAAAATGGGATATTAATGAAAGACTCTTCAAGTACCAGTTTAAGCTGGCTCCATTGTAATCTGTACCAACTGTATGAAAAACAATATGGGAACTCTATAATATTTACTGTTTCTGTTGTTGATGTTGCTGTTGCTGTTGTTGCTGTTGCAAGAGTTAAGGTAACTAAAACAAAATAAATTTAATTATATGTACATGAACAAAAACCAACAGGGGTGCTGACAGGTTAACACTCGTATATTTAACATCAACAAAAGAAACAAAACTGAACTTTAGGTTTATTTTGTACATTCATTTGGATGTACGAGTATATGAAATTGTATGCATGCATCTATGCCTTTTGTATGTGTATGTTTGTTCGTATGGGAAAAGGAAGTTGGCAAGCATGGCGGGTACAAACCATTAAAACTACATTAAGCTCCAACAATTTATTTATTTACACTTAACCACCAACCCCACCCCGTCACGTTAGCGCTCCTTAACGAAGCCCTTAGACAACGAAAATAAACAAACAAGTACCTGGTGGGTAACACAACAACCTTAGGCAACAAACTAAAATTATTTGAAAAATTTAAAATTCGTTTATACGAGGTCAAGTTTTCAAAAAAAAAATTGTAAATTGTTTAACCTATCCCTGCAGGAAAAGTTATAGGTCCTTGACCATTGGTAAACAAGTTTTTAAAGCATTGGTAACTTACCAATGCTTTTAAAACTGTTTTTTAATACATGAATTTAAGGTAAAATCAATCTGAAACTTGTGGGTTTGCTTATAACTTTTGAACCACTGAACCGATTGTGCTGAAATTCAATACCAACTACACCATTTATAAATGTAATACGAAAAAGATCAATTGTAATTCGAAGATTCTATTTGTAATTCGAAGATTCCATTTGTGATTCGAAGATTCCATTTGTAATTCGAAGATTCCATTTGTAATTCGAATACTCCAATTGTAATTCGAAGATTCCATTTGTAATTCGAAGATTCCAATTGTAATTCGAAAAAGATCAATTGTAATTCAAAAAAGATCAATTGTAATTCGAAAAAGATCAATTGTAATTCGAAAAAGATCAATTGTGATTCGTAAAAGATCAATTGTAATTCGTAAAAGATCAATTGGAATCTTCGAATTACAATTGATCTTTTACGAATTACAATTGATCTTTTACGAATTACAATTGATCTTTTTCGAATTACAATTGAACTTTTTCGAATTACAATTGATCTTTTTCGAATTACAATTGATCTTTTTCGAATTACAATTGGAATCTTCGAATTACAAATGGAATCTTCGAATTACAATTGGAGTATTCGAATTACCAATGGAATCTTCGAATTAGAAATGGAATCTTCGAATTAAAAATGGAATCTTCGAATTACAAATAGAATCTTCGAAATACAATTGATCTTTTTCGAATTACATCTGTAAATGGTGTAGACCTGCACTCAGAGAAAAATGCTTCATAATATTTTTGACATGGTTTCATAAATATTTTTATCATAAAATTTCATTATATTTATGAAACCTTCATAAATATAATGAGGTTTTATGAAAAAACTCTATGAAATGCACTTCATAAAATTTCATGATTTCATAAAAAAAAAAACAAAAACGTAACATATGATATTTTATGATATGATTAAGAAATTGGAGCAAAACAATTATAACTCCTTATTTTAGTTCTTCCAATGTAAATATAATAAATTTAATTTTTTCAAAAAAATAATGCATTTGCTTTTTTAATGAAACATTTTATAAATACTATGAAACATTTTCAAAAGTATAATTAAACTTGTTATTAAAGTTCGTCCAATGTAACTGTTTCATAAATATTATGAAATGTGTCATAAATACTATGAAACACTTCATAAAAATAATATTATTTTTGTAAGTATTTTATTATAATTATGCAACTATTTCATAGTACCAATGAAGTGGTTCAAAAATAAATTCTATATAATATTTTTCCTAATATGATTAAATATTTAATAAAAGAAAATAAATCTATGAAATGTTACATCGTATTTATGAAACATTTCATTAACCGTAACATTTCATTATATTTATAAAGAGTTTAATAAAAGTTTATGAAATGTTATTCATAATATTTATGAAACCTTGCATAAATATAATAAAAAATTTCATTAATATTAACCCTATAAGCAATTATGAAACTGTTTCATTGTATTTATGAAACTGTTACTTTGGGCGAACTTAAATAAATATTTTTCTTTGAGTGTGGGGAACGGCAAATACATATGGGGCATTCCATGTGAAATCGGACACTCTGAAAAACTTTTTTTTTTGATTTTCCCAATTTGCTTACAGTTTTCAGTACCCTTCGAAAACTCCTTCGTGGTAAATTTTCAAATTTTTTTGATGACCCCTTCAAAAGATATCGAATTTTTAAAAATTGATAGTTTGTTCCTTTACTCAAACTTCTTTTAATGATAACTTCTTCAGTAATGGTCCAAATTTCAATTTTTTTTGTTTTTTTAAGTACTTTCTAAAAAAAATCCCAAAAAATTCTTAAAAGCGCTCTAGTATGCGATTTTTAAGTTTTAAAATTTAAATCTCAGTTTTGAAAATGTTTGTACTCTTCGATTTTTTTGAAATTTTTTTGTGTAAAATTTCTATCAATTCTACAACTTTTTTGCCCAGGAAGATCGTGGGATAACAATTATTACTATTTTTTAAAATTTTTTGAAAAAATTTTATTGTAATTTTCCAATCTTAAAATCATTTCTACTGCTCCAATGGTGCGTCATAGAGGGGTCCTTTATTAGACCGACCCCCATTAATTTTTACGTCTTAACATTTCTTTGGAACAAACTAATACACTATCTCCAATTTCTAAGGGGGCTCCCACGCAAAACGACATTTTTTAAAATATACTCCAACCGCTCTAACTGCCCTTAGAGCAACAAAATATATGACCAAAATATATGTTGTATGGCAAAAATAAATGGGGGTCGGTCTCAGTAATGACCCCTCTCGGACGCACCATTGGACCGGTAGAAGCTGATTAAATAAAACAAATTTACAAAAAATAAAAAAAATTGTATGGGGACCGCCTTAACAGTTAAAGATAGAGGGTAGGTGTGTTCAGAAAAAATGTTTGGACTAAAAAAATATTGTGGGTCGGTCATATATTTTGTTGGTCTAAGGGCACTATTAGGGCATTTAGAGCGGTTGGAGCAAATTTAAAAAAATGTCGTTTTGTGTGGGAGCCCCCTAGAAATTGGAGATAGGGTATTAGTTTGTTCCAAAGAAATGTTAAGACGTAAAAATTAATGGGGGTCGGTCTTATAAATGACCCCTCTATGACGCACCATTGGAGCAGTAGAAATGATTTTAAGAGTGGAAAATTACAATAAAATTTTTTTTTAAATTTTAAAAAATAGTAATAATCGTTATCCCACGATCTTCCTGGGCAAAAAATTTGTAGAATCGATATAAGTTTTACACAAAAAAATTTAAAAAAAAAAATCAAAGAGTACAGACATTTTCAAAAATGAGATTTAAATTTTAAAACTTAAAAATCGCATACTAGAGCGCTTTTAAGAATGTTTTGAGATTTTTTTTAAAAAGTACGTAAAAAAACAAAAGTTTTGAAAAAAAAAAATTGAAATTTGGACTATTATTGAAGAAGTTATGAGGAAAAGAAGTTGGAGTAAAGAAACAAACTACCGACTTTTAAAAATTCGATATCTTTTGAACGGGCTATCAAAAAAATCAGAAAATTTACCACGAAGGAGTTTTCGAAGGGTACTAAAAACAGTAAACAAATTGGAAAAAATCTAAAAAAAAAATTTTCAAAGTGTCCGATTTGGCATGGAATGCCCCATATATATAATTGATCAGTGATCGATTCTAAGACATTCTAGCGATGTCCATCCGTCCGTCCGTCCGTATGTCTGTGGAAAACACGATACAGTCCAAACTAAAAGAGCTAGACTCCTGAAGTTTGGCACAAATATGTCTTATGTTCATAGGCGGGTTAAGTTTGGAGATGCGCAAAATCGGAACAGGGGGAAAAAAAGTTCTCCCTTGAGGAACTAAACCAACATCTCAAATAACGCAATTTTTTACAGGTTTAATTACACTTTTGTTAAGCAAATGACACATTTTAATGTTGGAAGAAGTTGTAAGTCATGAACTTGGACCCCGGGCATTAGAATTTTTCGGCCAGCACCCTTTTGTGGGCGTGACACAGCCGAATTTAACACTCTACCTTGTATTTTTTGTATTTTAATGAATTTTTAACTACAAAACCAAAAAAAGTTGGATAGCTAAAAAAAGGGCCAAAATGACCCTTAAAAATGGGAGAAAGATGGTTAATTTTTTCTTAGAAAAGAACCGCCATGAAATTACACTGAAGACGTCAATTATCGTAATTTAGGTCAGAAGCAGATTTATAACATTATTTCCACTTATTTCACACGACTTTGTTGAAAAACTATTTAATAGTATTTGATAATTTAAAATTTTACTTTTTTAAGCCTTTTGCTTTTTTCGCACGAACTTTTGATCTTCGACAACCCCTAGTAAAATTTGGTGCAAAAAATTTGTGTAGAATATTTTAACCCTTTAAACGCATGTTTTATTGCTGTTCTATGAGAATATTTTAAGAGAGGACCGAAGTGACCCATAAAACTGGGAGATAGAGGGTTGATATGTTCTAAAAAAAAGAACAGCCATCTAATTTTTTAATTTGAGTTACAGGGTCGGTACAGAAGTACCAAAAATACTACGTCCTAGCAATATTACCCTTTACGGTACTGGGTATTAGTCCGTGTGCATTTTTCTGCCCCTGTAGTTAGTTGTAAACTCAACACGTTTCTTTGCTGAACCCGCCCAATGATTCAACATAGCCGAATATATAATTCTCACTTTTCTAAGGATTGATTTAACAAAAAACTGCTTTAGTAACTGCTTTTCTTTCCAAAGTATAAACTTTTATAACCTGACTTTACTCAACCTCGTATAACCTTGTTTAACATTGTTAGCAGAACAGTTAACTAACACATTTGCAAGCACACACGGAAACGGAAATGAAATAAAAAAATGTCACAAAACGAGTGCGTCTTTGTCGACAACTAAAAATCTATGAAAAAAACACAAAAAAATAACAAACCAAAAATAGCTTCCAGCTACAAAAAAAAAAACGAAAACTCATCGACTATCATCAACGCCAACTTTTCTTACTTTCAAGATAAAAAACGAGTAAAGTATTTAAATGAAACAAGTAAAGAAGTGTAAATTTGAATGAAACTTATCTAAATCGTGAGTTGAAAGTCGTAGCTTTAACTTAAATAAGTATTTCCCACCAAAATACTTTTAACCATTAACCTTGAGGGATTTACTTAAGTCAGCACTCTATTTTTGAATTTAAACATTTCATAAAGTTTAACAACTCCCAGATACACACACACAAGAACTCCCACTTTGGATTTTAATATTATTAAATGTTTGTCTAACTGTTTGTTTTTCTAAATATTAGTGTGAGGGCTTTCAATGTGTGAGTAGGTATAATAATGATAAACATCAATTGTATAATGTGTAATATAAGTAAGTATACCGTTTTACTCATCCACGTATGTGATAAAGTTTTGTGTCCAAAACCGGGACGAACTTACGTGGTTTTTTGAAAAACATAAGTGACAATTGATAATTCTGAAACATAATTGATTATTTCTTGAATACATTTGATAAGTTTTGAAATATAATTGATAATTTCTGAAATACAATTGATAATTTCTGAAATACAATTGATAAATTCTAAAATAAAATTGATTTCTTCTGAAATACAATTGATAATTTTTGAAATACAATTGATAATTTCTGAAATACAATTGATAATTTCTAAAATACAATTGGAAATGGTGTAGTTCATAATTTTTTTTCCACAATTCAGAAAAATTCAACTAAAAGTATGGATTTTTTTTTTTTTAGTTCACGAACTGATTAGTTCATAGTTTTCTTTAAATGGAATTCCCTAATACATGAAAGAAATTCTTACCGCCAAATAAATTTTTTCTAAAATATATGAAAAAATCTTTAGTTTTTGGGATATATTTCTTGAAACAAAGTTTAGTTAAAAAAAATTTAGTTTTTATATAATTTTTATAACATGGGAGTTTTTTGTCTTAAAACTTAAAATGGCGATATCTCGAAAACCAAGCCACTTAAAACAAAATTGAGGCCGTGCTTTTTTTTTTTGAATCTCCATCGTCGCGACGCGTCGTTTCTCTTGGTCGAATGCGTAATTTCTCTATGACATAGTCTTCTTAGATTCATGACAGACTGTACACGTGGAAAGTAGTCATTCTAGGATTTTTATTAACCCAGCCATTTCGCTCCCTTCTTCATTTAAATTTTATTGTGGTTCGAGAAAAGTGTTTGCTAAAGGATAATACTTTTTACTATATATTTTGTTATTTTGCACGATTTTCAAGTAGGATTTAATTTAATATTTATTTTTGAATTTTTAAATAATGTGTTAGTGTTGTAATAATGTGTGTAGGGGCGCTTGCTTCAGCATTTTCCATTTTTTATACTTATACTTTTTATACTTATTTTTGAACTTTTAAATTATAATTTTACCTATGTAACGGACTTACACTGATTTAAAACGCCATCTATTAATTGGTAGCGATACTGTTGTAATACACCACACACTACTGCTTTTGTGTAATTGACGTTTATACGCACTTTTCTATTAGCTTTTGGAAAAATTGCGTTAGATTTTCAATATTGCATACTCATGCAACTGAAACGAGCTTTCGTTTTAAGCAAATTGCCTATCCTCGGCCATTTCATCATCTAACCACCATAAAATAAAGTGCACCTCAAGTGTTTATTTTAAAACGTACAAGTGTTTTTTTTTTTAAAAAAAAAGTTTTAAGTTTTTTTTATAAGGATAATTTAAAAATATCCTTTTACATTAAGTTTATTGAATTTAATATTCAATTACGGTTTTTGTTCGCAAAACTAATTGTGAGTATTTTATTATTTGTTTTTTTAATTCCTGTTTAGGAATTTATTCGACTAAAGTCTTAATCAATTTTTTTTCTTTTTTTTTCGAGTAATCGCGATTCTATAAACAACACACATCTCATTGAACGCTTAGAAAAATAAACCATTAACACGCTTCGGAGTGAAGATATAATTACCAAAGTTGTTCTACATTGAACCTCTCTGCGGGCAGCTTTGGTGGTCGTCATCGTTTTCCATTTACTTTTGTATTTTTGGATAAATAATCGTTTATAAAAATCATAAAATTCTAAATAATTTTGTATTTCACTGGAAACAACTTAATTATTGTGTATTTTGTACAACAACATAAAAAATATAAATACATACAGCTGTTCTTGTCTGCCAAAATCAGCGGTTTGTGACAAATAAAACAGTGCTGCCAGATAGTGCAGTTTTATTAAACACACTTCGTATTAGGGTGACCAACTTCCTGTTTTTTCTATTACACAGCGGGATTGTTAAAAAAATGCCATAAATGGATGAAACTGACACACCAGTGTTACAAAACCCAAATAACAGATTTAGCATCCTTAGAGTCAGCAAACTTAAAGAACTCGAAGAAGAAAATGTCAAGCTTTGGGAGAGACTAAGTCAATTAGAAAAGATCTGTTCCGATCTCAAACTCGAAAATGATTTTCTAAAAGAACATTTAAGAACCGATGAACAGGTTCTTCAGAAACAAATGCCAGAACAGATTCAAAATGAAAATGAATATTTATCTGATGAGCAAACTGAATCAGCAGAATCCTTAAAAAGTTTTCACACAGATGAAGAAGAGCTTGCATTGGAAACTGATTGGATTCTGAAAAAGAATAAGAAAAAAGAAAATAAAAATAGAAAGGAAAAGGCAAATACGTCACCAGAATGTTCTCCAATTAAAAATAATCCACCAGCAGTTAACCAAAACTTCACCCAACGTGAACCTCCCCCATAATGGTGAGTGGTATTACTGATTATCATACATTTTATAATAAAATCAAACCATGTTCTACAAATGGCTTCTCCATTAAGCTTATTCAGAACAATATATACAAGATTAGTACTAAGGATAGTAGTGATTATCGATCTATCACTAAATGTCTCTCTGAAGCTGAAATTTCCTGGTACACCTATGAAAATAAGCAAAAACGACCAATTCGAGTTGTTGCTAGAAATCTCCATTACTCTTGCGACACTAATATGATTGTTTCAGATTTAAAATTCCAAGGCTTAAAAGCAATTAGTGCCACCAACAAATTGTCTTGGAAATCCAAAGAGCCGCTAAATATATTCATTATAGCTTTTGAAGCTGATGAGGATATTAAAAAAATATATGAAATTAAACAAATACTATCATCAATAGTCATTATTGAGCCTGTAAGAAGCTCAAAAATCATACCCCAATGTAAAAATTGCCAAGGTTATGAACATACAAAAAACTATTGTTCTAAGCCCCCAAGATGTGTTAAGTGCACTGGTAAACATGCTACAATTAGCTGCACGAAACCTGAAAACGTTCTTCCAAAATGCTGTAACTGTGGTGAACCTCATCCAGCCAGCTATCGCGGTTGCATTATAGCAAAAGAACTTAAAAAAATCCGAAACAAGAAGGAAAAGCAGAAAAATATTGCGAATAAACCCTCTAGTGAGAGGACAAATAGAATTGAACAAATGTATAAAACTTCTAAACCAAATGTAGACTTTGCCAGTACTACTCCTAAATCTAACGTAGAAGGTGCAACTTCAAAACATTATAAGCATAAAAAGCCCGATACCTATGCTAACAAGCTAAAATCTAAATCCACTCCAAAAACTCCTAAAGTAGATCCAAATAGAGATAATACTCTAGAAAAAATTTACGAAATGTTGGAAAGACAGGAACAATTTTATAAAACCCTCGAGCGCCGTCTTGATCTTCTTGAACAGTCTTCATCAAAAAAGTACCATCATGGCTTGCATGCTTAACATAATGCTTTGGAACGCTAATGGTTTATTAAACCATAAAAATGAATTAGAAATAATATTAAAAACTAAAAAAATTGATGTCTGCCTTATAGCAGAAACACATTTTACAAATCATTCACACGTTAAGTTTGAAAATTATATGGTTTACTACACTAACCACCCTCAAAACAAGGCTAGAGGAGGTAGTGCGGTAATTATTAAAAACAACATTAATCATTTCGAGGAAGAAAAGCTTTGCTCAGAAGAGTTTCAGGTTACTACTGTAACAATCAAAACTAATCGGCAATTAATTTCTCTGTCTGCACTTTACAGCCCACCAAAACACAAAATAGTTTGTGAGCAGTACAAAACTTTGTTACTTAGATATGACCACAAGTACATTATTGGAGGTGATTTCAATGCAAAGCATACGTATTGGGGTTCACGTTTAATAACTAAAAAAGGGAGGGAATTGCTAAAAGCTGCAAAAGATATTGGATGTGAGTTTATCTCCACTGGAAAGCCTACTTACTGGCCCACTGATCCAAATAAAAAACCAGATCTGATTGATTTCTTTATATCAAACAAAATTTCTAAATGTTATACACTAGTTGAAGATGGCTTGGACCTGAGTTCTGACCACACCCCAGTGTATCTAGCTCTAAGCGAAAATGTCATAATACAACAACAACCTTTAACTTTGTTTAATAAAAATACCGATTGGGAGTACTTTAGAACGTTACTGGATAAAGAAATTAGCTCTTTTAATATTCAAAACTCAAATGATTTAAACAATCAGTCGCTACAATTTACCCATGTTCTGCAACAGTCAGCATGGAGCAGCACTCCGGTATATGCTCCTCGTCCTGAGGTGAACATTTACCCTAGAGAAATAAAAAACCTAATAGCTGAAAAAAGGCATTTACGTAAAAAATGGCAACAAACAAGATATCCAAGAGATAAAACAAATTTAAATCGAATCACCTATCAATTAAAGTGCAAAATCGCAGACATGAAAAATGATACTTTAAATCAACGGCTTCTTGGCCTCACCTACGACAAAAACAGCGACTACTCACTATGGAAGATAACCAAGAAACTAAAAGCTCCTGTCATGCAAAAAATTCCTATAAAAAAAGCAGATGAAACATGGGCAAAAAGTAATGCTGATAAAGCACAACTTTTTGCTGACCATTTAAGTAATATATTTATTAGCTCCGAAAATACACCCGATGAAATTATAGAGGAATCTATACAAGATGATAACCCTTTCGAGGAAATAACTGTCACAGAGATACAAACTGAAATAAATCTGTTAAAAAACAAAAAATCTCCTGGGTATGAATTAATAACAGCTGAGCTTTTAAAACAATTATCAAACAAAGCACTTTTAAAGCTATGTGATATTTTCAATGCCATAATTACTCTTCAACACATCCCAATCCATTGGAAGGTTGCGGAAATAAAGATGGTAATTAAACCAGGCAAATCACCGTACGAAATTACATCTTATAGGCCAATCTCACTTTTACCCCAACTATCGAAACTCTTTGAAAAATTGTTATTAAAAAGAATTAATATTATTCTTAACCAAAAAAACATAATACCAAACCATCAATTTGGGTTCAGAAGTAAACATTCCACTATAGATCAAGTCCATAGAATAACTGATGCTATAGAAAGAACGTTAGAGGAAAAACAAGTTTGTTCTGCAGTCTTCTTAGACGTATCACAGGCTTTTGATAAGGTATGGCATAAAGGCCTTTTAGCAAAAATAAACAAAATATTTTCACCTAATATTTGTGAAATCCTGAAATCATATCTTACTGATAGGTATTTCTATGTGAAACATGAAGATGAACAATCCTCCCTCAAACCCATATTAGCTGGGGTACCCCAGGGAAGCGTTTTAGGTCCACTACTATATCTAATTTACACCTACGACATGCCCATTCCAGAGAATAGCATAATTGCTACCTTTGCAGATGACACAGCTGTATTAGCTATAGATAAAACAGAAGAAAAATCTACAGAAAAATTACAAACTGCAATTACATTAATTTCTGAATGGACCAATAAATGGAACATTAAACTAAATAACACCAAATCAACTCACACAGTTTTTACTAATAAGGCAATCAAAAAACTCCCCATCCAACTATTTGGTAACGTAATTCCCTACTCGAACACTGCAAAATATTTAGGCATGACTCTTGATACGAAGCTAAGATGGAAAGAACATGTCAAAAAGAAAAAAAACGAATTAGAAATTAAGTACCGTCAAATGGACTGGCTAGTTGGACGAAAGTCAATTCTCTCTTTAGAAAATAAACTAATGTTGTACCAGCAAATACTCAAACCAATCTGGACTTATGGTGCACAACTCTGGGGTTGCGCAGCACCGTCTACAACTGCTATAATACAGCGTTTTCAAAACAAAGTTTTAAGAAATGCAGTCAACGCACCATTTTATATTAGAAACACAGACATTCATAGAGACTTAGCCGTGGATTCAGTTTCAGTCACATTACGAAAAATTGCAGAATCGCATATGAACAGAATAATATGCCATACAAATATAGAGGCATCAACTTTAGCCAACAACAATGGCACTACTCGTCGCTTAAGAAGGATTAAACCTTTTGAACTTCGTGGCCTAATTATAGATTAAAAGAATATAATATCCATAAAGACATCTTACTTTATTATACACATTGAATCAAATCAAACTGCTTGTTAGTTTTAAGTAACTAGTTGCATTGTAAATAAACAATAGTCATAAATAAAATTGTTTAATAAAAAAAAAAAAAAAAAAAAAAAAAAAATTTTTTTTCTTTAAAATGTTTGATCACAGAGTTTGGCGTTTCCTTAAGGACCTTATCGACTGACTCCTTTTGATAAGGTGGAAATTGGCCAGAGCGAATGATTTAAATTTATTAACGAAAACTGAATTTCATGGGTAAGGTTTGCCACCTAAAATAATTAATTGGCTATAATCCCTTATGATATAAAAATTTTCTTTTTTTTAGAAGAAAATTATCCAATTTTGAATAGTTGAAGGGTGTGGAGTGCTGTTGTTTTTTTTTCTCCTTAAAGTGCCAAATATAAAAGGTAACTATTAAAAAAAAAAAAACAAAAACCAAAAGCTTTTGTCTATTTGAGGATTGACATAATTTCTTTTAAATTTAGATTTGGCACTTAATTGTGCATGAAAAAACAAAACCAATGGTCATCTATGATTTGAATGCGTTTTGGTGGATTTCTTCTTTAAAAGGAGCTTTTGTTCTCTCTACCATCGAAAGATCTACAAGACAACTCAAACATTAGTTGATCGGAGTTTTCAAGCGGTGTGGTGGCATAGTTCGCAATATTAATCGGCGTTAATGCAACGAGCAAAAAAACAAAGTGTAAACCGTGTAAAAAAAAAACTAAAATTCCTAAG
The DNA here is from genome assembly GCA_963921195.1 of Pegoplata infirma. Lineage (NCBI taxonomy): Eukaryota > Metazoa > Arthropoda > Insecta > Diptera > Anthomyiidae > Pegoplata > Pegoplata infirma. The sequence goes on along the minus strand of OY992536.1, from coordinate 258,239,705 downwards.
AAAAGTGGTAAAAATTGATTTAAAAAAAAATTATATATGCAGACTAGTGATTTCTAATCAAAAGACACTAAAAACGTTCATTAAATTGTCGTTAACAAAATTTATTTCACAGTTTTTTTTTATATTTGTAAAACAACAAAAAAACTCCATAAATTAATTTTAGAGCATACCAAAAAAGTAAAAAAAATACACAGATCTACAGGAATTAACCAGAAAAAATTAAAAAAAAAATATACAAATTAAAAATCGCGTTAAAAGTGCTTGAATTTGTTTTAAAAGAATTAATGCAGTTATTTTAATTATTTTTTTTAAATTAAAATTTTTCTAAAAGTTTAAATTTTCCTAATATTTTGCTTTAACAGTATAAGTTAGTGCTGTAAATAAGTATAGTGTTTTTTTTTAGTTTATTTAAAAATTTCTTAAATTTGTGTTTTTCGAGTATATTAAACAGTATCTCGGGTGATCTATTTTTTTTTTTTGATTGGAATTAAATTTAAATTTTAAATTTCGGTTTATTGTGCCGGATAGTGTTAGTGCATTTTTGAAGAAAAAAAACAGGTTTTTTAAAGAATTTGCATACGTTGCCTTTATATGCATTTTACTTGCATTTGATCTAGGGGCTTATAGTACAAAAACAATTTTTTTTCTATTTTGGTGAATTTTGAATTTGGCAATACCGCCAGATTTTATCTATATAAGTGAAGCTCTCTCTTCAATAGATCAAATCTATCAAGGTATGCATTTTTCTTTATGTTGATGTTTTTTTTATCAAATGCAATAAAATAATTAATTTAATTTTTCGTCGGGTTTTTTTTTTATTTCGCTTAAAAAAAAAAAAAATGGTTTTTATTTCCTGGAAATAATTCAATTTATATGTGTTTGTTTCATGTTTTAAAATTTACCCAAACTAATTGCTCTTAAAACCTTAGCAAATAAAATTTGAAACTCTAATTCCGAATCTCTTACCAAAACCCTTGTAATGAAGAGAGAATCTAACAGTAAGAGAAAATCATCAAATAACATCCACATCATGAAGGCTGCTGTACTCTTCGAAAGATCTTTCGTCGTGGGAGCACCAACAAAAACAGTAATGTGAGTTTTTTTATTTTTTTTATATTATTTTATTTTCTCCTTTATTTAAAATATTCTTTGTTTTGATTTGCAATTAACTTGCAATTTAATATTTGGATTAGGGTGACCATGTTAAAGTAATGAAGTGAATTGTTAAAAGTGAAACAAATAACTATTTATTAAAGTTTTTCTTTATTATTTACATATAAAAGCGAAAGTATAAACCTTTTAGACATATATACATCCATTTAAATGTCAAATTTAAGCCCGTTTTTTTGAATTTTATTGAGTTCTAAGTTTGCTACCTTTTTCGTTGAGGTCAATGACCTAATTGTACGTAATTTAACCATTAAGCACCGCGGGTAAACCTTTTAGGTACACCTTATTATTTCAGATTCATGAATTATTGATTAAAATATTTTTTTTTATTTAATTTTTTTTTGGTTTTTCTGGTATTTATCTTTTTTTTGTAAATTTGGATAATATTTTCTTTATTTTTTTAATATTAATTAATTTTCTTTATTATGATTTTTATTGTTAAAAATATTTAAATGATTTTTTTTCTACTAAATTTGAAATTAGCTTTAAATTTAATTTTTGATTTAATTTGTAAATGAATTTTGTCGGTTAATAAATCAATAGTTTTGTCGCTGTGATCATGGATGGGTGGGCGAAAGATTGTAAAATCGACATCTTATTTACAATCGACCTTGTTTTAACAAAAATTTAGAAATATTAGACTTAGAAATATTAGACTTCCCCTTACTTTTCAGTTTTCCGGTTTCCCCCCTATTTTCTTACTTCTCTGTCCTATTCACCCTACAGCACGCATTACAGTGGCAGGGACATAGCCAAGCACCGAACCTCCCCTGCGACGAGCAAAAGGCTGGGTCAAATGCGTGCGACCGCTTAGCCATGCCTCCCTACATACCAACTGCCATATTTATTCATTTGAAATTTTAATTCGTTGTACGCTACATGTGATTAGGTAATTGGTACTGTTATGTGTTCAAATGAAATTGAAAAATCAAAAATGTGGTCGGAATATTTACAGGTTGCGGCAATTTGTTATGTGAGTGCATAGTTCCAAGAACAAATGTGTGTGTTACGACAGCGAACTGTTCGGTTAAAATACCTATTTTTTCCGGGGAATATTTTTGGTCATAAATGCTTTATTAATTTTTCTTAAAAATTCCAAATACACATTAAAAAAAAAACAAGTGAGAGTGTTACATTCGGCTGTGCCGAATCTTTTATACCCACCAAAATGTAAAAAAATAAAAAAAAAAAATCCAGGGTCGTCTTTTTTTTTTGGGGGGGGGGGCATTGGTGGGAGACGTTAGGGAGCACATTCCCCTTGCAATTTCGAACTTCATCTGAGATAAGAATGTTGCATTTGCTTAGCAAAAGTACAAAAAACGCTGGAAAAAATGCGGTTTTTCTTAGGTTGGTTTAGTCCGATTTTGCCCATTTTTGAACTTAACCTGCCTAGGAATATAGGGCATATTCTTGCCAAACTTCGGAAGTCTAGCTCTTTTATTTATCGTGTCCTCTACAGACGGATAGACGGACGGAAAGACAGACGGACGGACGGACGGACCTCGTTAGAATGTCTTAGAATCGATCACTGATCAATAATATATATACTTTATGGGGTCTTTGACCGATGTTTCGATGCCTTACACACGGAATGACAAAGTGAGTATACCGTCATACTGTAGTTGTAGGGTATAAAAAGCTGATTTAGACCAGCCGAGTTTTGCTTTATTTAGTTTTTGTTTTAAAGTTTTCATTACTTTGGTAATTATATTTTTTAAAAATGGCAATTATATTTTTAATTCTCTACGCCATCCAAAGCAGACTGTATGTAGCGGGCAAATGTGATTTCTGTATTACTTAATCATACTTCCATTTACTATTAAATATGAGACATCCTGTCTAACATTATCTGCACATCAAGCAAATTGTCCTTGCATGCAAGCACTAACAATGAAGGTACCTAACTTAACCTAGTTGACATTTCATACTAATCGCGAAATATTTTTTGTCAATGATGTAAATCAATTGATTACACCGTCCGACAAAAATTAAAAAAATCGTTAAACACGAACTTGATAATATACGTTTGAAACTAGAGACTAAATGTAGTAAAATTTCATTTTCAGTTTTTCATTTCGTAATCCTGTTTCCTTTTAAAAGGACTTCAAAGTTTTAGAGGATTACATGTTATAAAATATTTTTTTATATTTATACTTGTCATAGGATGCCACCAGTGACAGCAAATGAGACAGGAGGATCTCTCCTAATTTTCCTATTTTATTATTTTTACATATCATGAAAAAGGAGGTAAGTTACAACCTTTCAAAACTTTATCGTTCAATATCATTAAAAATTTTAAACAAAATATTTTGATAAAGTTTTCAAAGGACTTTATTCTGATCCTTTTGTCCTAATATGGCAATATGAAAAAATGGAAAAATTAGGGGAGATCCTCCTCTTTCATTTGCTGTCACCAGTGGCATCCTAGAAATTTTTAACAAAATGTGTTCTTTAAAACTTTGAAGTCCTTTTAAAAGGAAACAGGATCACGAAATGAAAAATTACGAATGCAGTTTTACTCCATATGATCTCTACTTTCAGACGTATATCATCCGGTTCATTTTTAATATTGGCTGCAGGACCTTGTCATACGATATTTACTGCATTGACTTTAAATTATCCCTACAATACGATCTCTCTTTTTTCTCCCTACCTCGAAATTACTAAAAGATCTGGACGTAACGGTTGGGATACCTTCCTCGTAATAACAAAATTGTTAATAAGAGAACTCTTACCACCCCTAGTAAGAGTTTTATATAGCATATTTGTATCGCAAAAATCCCAAAAATAAAAGTTTCACCCAAAAAAAGTGTAAAAAATATTTTTTTTTTTGTATAACACAAAGTTGTTGTATCGCAAAAAAAAAAGAAGAATACCAAATAAATAAAAAAATACAAAATGTGCAGACACGAATTTTATTATTTAATTTAACTAATGAAACTGAAAATTTCATTTCAGCCAACACTAACAGACACATTTATTCACCAGTTTGACTACAACAAATCTTAGAAAATTTTATTTTTACCAGAATGTAAATGTTAACTTTGAATAAAGTTAAAGGGTGGCATTTATGTAGTTGAAGTAGCAACGTTAAAGGAAGGTACCTCAAGACCTATTACTAAAAAAGGTTAAAGATGTGTTGTTGAATCTCTTCACAGAAAAAAATATGGAGGAAAATAATTTGAGTAATCACTTGTTAAAATTCAAAAAAAATTGAGTAATTTTTTAATTGACTCAATTAAAATTTTACTCAAAATCTTAAAAATTAAGTTAAGTAAACAATTTAATGAATATTTAAAAGTTTTTTAAATTTATTTTTAACTCTCATAGTTTTTTGAATTCTCGTTTGGTTTATGGTTTTTTGTATATGTATATGAAAGTTTGCAATCATCTTTATAAAATTTTCTTATATCTTTGAGACATAAAGTTGGTAAAGTTTGAAAAAACTAATTTTTTGATTTTTTTTTGTAAAAAAATTTAAAACTTTTTTAAACTGTTTAAAAAAATAAATTGATAAATTTTAAGTAAATTTTTACTTGACACAATTAAACAGTTACATAAAAACAAACGAAAAATTTTGAGTAAAGTGTTAATTGTGTCAATTAAAAATTTACTAAAATTTTTTGGCAAACATTTAATAAATTTTTATTAAAAGTTTGCTCTTTACTATTAAATCATTTACTGGTGCAAAATTGAGTAATTTTTTACTCACTATGTAGTATTAAAAATTTACTCAAATATTTTTTTTTTATTTTTTCTGTGTTGGTTTAGTATTTTTTACATAAATAAGTGGCCCAATGGAGAAAAATGTTTCCCCTTGAAGAACTAAACCAACCTGTGAAAACACAATTTTTATACAAGACAACAAAGTACAATACATTAAGAAGGGCTGTTTGGTAAAACTTTTTTAGGTTTCACATTTTTCAATAAACCCACACTTAAAATAAAAACAGTCAGCATAAAACACTACTGAAAATACACCCATTTGGATCCATATGAGAAAATCTGTCAAGACAGCAAAAAAATCTGCTGTTTTTAGCTGAAAAATTTGCTGATTTTAGTTGAAAAATGTGCTGATCTCAGAATTTTCTTTTAAATATTATTTTTGAAAATATTTTGAATATATTTTTTTTAAAAAACAAAAAATTGTATAAGTTTTTTTTTTTAAAAATTAATTCTTAAAAAAATTTCTTGAAAACAGGATAACTAAAAATTTTTGTAAAATTAGCGAAATGATCGGCTGATTTCTGTTTTTTACTAAAACTAAATGTCAGAGAATTTAGTAATAACATACCATTCAGCAGAAAAATCTGCTAAAACTTTGCTAATTTAAACTGAATATTGTTTTGCAGATTTTTTGACAGAGTTTTTATTCTAAGTGCAGTTTTAGCAATAAGAAGTATAAATGTGTTATATAAAAAATTTTAAATTATTTTTCTCGAAGTTTTTGACTGTTGAAAAATCGGCTGCAGTTGAACTGTAAAAACTTCTAAGTTTTGATGTTTTTATGGCTTTTGTTTTTCGTCCCACAATGGTAAATCGATTATTTTTTTATTCGAAGTAAAAAAAAATTCCTTCCTAAATCAAAAGCTGTAACCGCCACGGATTACACCGTCCGACAGCCAGTATTGAACATGAACTGGATGATAAACGTCTAAAGGTAGAGACAAAATGGGGAAAACTGCATTTACAGTTTCTTATGATCCTGTTTCCTTTAAAAAGGACTTCAAAGTTTTAAAGGATACATTTTGTAAAATATTTCTGAACTATTTGTACTTGTCCTTGGATGACACTGGTGATGGCAACTAAGAGAGGAAGATCTCCCCCAATTTTTCCATTTCTTATTTTGCTGTATCAGGATAAAAGGATGTGAACCTCCATTGCAAATTTCAAAATTTGGACCTACATTTATTTCGATGTGTTAAAAACGAAATGAAAAAATTATATAATTTTATGTGGCAGGAGAAGTCCGCTTGGGATACCTTCTTCGTAAGTCGGAAGTAGTCGTTGTAATAATATTATATATCAACATATGATTAAAATATTACGGTGTACTACATTCATAATTATATACAGACATCCGCATACATGCGAATATTGTCACGTGTACAGTGGCGGTTTAATGGGAGTTGAATTTGGCATCAATTTCCATTCGTGTTTTTCAAAAAACATATTCAATTAATTTTTTGTTTGATTCAATTAAAAATTAGGTAAATTCAATATTAACACCTAAATAAATATTTTTTCGACAACAACGTCAATTGAGATTAATTGCAATATTGATCAATTGAACCAACAAAAAAAATTGCTAAAAATGTTTTTTATTCAACAACACATTTAATACCGTTTTTTTCTGTTGCGGACTTAAATTAACAACTTAACTTGTCCATTTTTAATCGTGCACACTTCATGCACCAGACACGAAAAGTTAGCTTCAAGGTCAAGAACCTTTTGGATCGAACGACTGCTTTCGTTTTTACTTTTAATAAAAATAAATTCAAGTCTACTCCCAAGTAAAAAAAAAGCTAAGTGGGTAGTTAAAAATCCTTTCCCATCTGTCCATATCCCTTTTTTGTAACCGCATCTGCTTCGTATACGAAAGAGACATATAAGGCGTCTATTATCCTTTTTTTCTATTTTACTCTTGTTCATGTTTGCTCTTATTTGTTTGTTAATTCATTGTTTCTATTTTTTGTAGTTGTTGTTATTTAGAGTTAATATCCTTTTTACTTTTAGTTTACTTAACAACTTTATATACTTTTTTACTGTTGTTTATTTGGTTGGTCCTTGTTTTGTTTTGTTATTGTTATTGTTATGTGTGTATTTTTGATTAACGTATATGACCCATTATAAATAATCTTTTTGTAAATGTTGTCATCTATTCTTGTTTTTGATACACATCTTTTCCACTTTACTCTTGTTTCATTTTCTATTTTTTTTTTGTTTTATATAAAATGGTTATTGTCCCCTTCTTCAGGCTCTTGGGGGATTTCAATTTCTACACTTTCAAACATATTTATGGTGATTTTTAAATTAATTGTTTGTTTCTTTTTTTCTATATCATAGATATCATAACTATTCATAATATAATTAACTTAAAAGGACATGATTTGTGTTTCCTATAAAAAATATATATATTTTAACTGTGACACTTTAAGCTAAATCTAAAGGAGACGTTTGTATTGGAACTATTTCAAAATAGTATATGGACCAGTTTTTTTCCAATTTCAATATTGTTCCTCCTTGCGCCAAAAGATGTCTTGGTTTCAAATTTTATCCCAAGATCTTGGTAATTAGGACCTGTTTCGTGATTTAAACGTTTACAGACGGACGGAGATCCCTAAATCGACTCAAAAAGTGATTCTGAGTTGATCGGTGGGTCTAGGACCAATATTTCGGATAGTTACAAACATTTGCAGATACTTATTATACCCTGAACAATAGAGTGGTGTAGGGTGTAAAACACATTTAGCCAGAGAATATAAATTACAAAGAATTACTCTGTCATTCCGTGTATAATGGATCGAAATATTGGTAATTTTTTTTTTTCATAAAATTTTTTTTTTCATCAAATTTTTTTTTCGTCAATTTTTTTTTTTTTCACAAATTTTTTTTTCATCATTTTTTTCATCAATTTTTTTTATCAATTTTTTTTCATCAAATTTTTTTTTTATCAATTTTTTTTTCATTTAATTTTTTTTTCATCAAATTTTTTTTTTTCACTAATTTTTTTTTCATCAAATTTTTTTTTTCATATTTTTTTTTTTTCATTAAATTCATAAAATTTTTGTTTTCATCTATTTTTTCCACCAATTTTTTTTTCACCAATTTTTTTTTTTCATAAATTTTTTCATAATTTTTTTTTCATCAATTTTTTTTTTTCGTCAATTTTTTTTTTGTCAATTTTTTTTTCATGAACTTTCTTTTTACGTCAAATTTTTTTTTCATTATATTTTTCATAAAATTTTTTTTATACCCTCCACTCTAGTGATAGAGGGTATATATAAGTTTGTCATTCCGTTTGTAACACCTCGAAATATTGGTCTAGGACCCCATAAAGTATATATATTTATGATCCTCGATCGATTTTAAGTCGATCTAGCGTTGTCCGTCCGTCCGTCCGTCTGTCTGTCTGTCCGTAGAAAACACGCTAACTTTTGAAAGACTTTACAGAGGCTACTGAAGTTTGGCATATATGTTTGTCATTTACCTGGTCAGGTTGGTATTGCAATCCAGCCAAATCGGTCCAGTGGTTCAAAAGTTATGAGCAAAAGAGTAAATTTCGGCAAGCGTGTTTCGCGAATTAACGAGATAAAACACACGATAACTTTCGAAAGACAATAATGAGACTACTGAAGCTTGGCATATATCTTTGCCGTTCCCCGGGTCTGTCTGGTATTAAATTTCAGCTCAATCGGTCCAGTGGTTCAAAAGTTATAAGCAAAACCCTGAATTTCAGATTAGTTTCATTTAAAATGCCACGTGTTTTAACAAGTTTTAAAAGCATTGGTGGTAACTAAACTATGCTTTTCAAACTTGTTTAATTTTAAAGCAGTGCTTTTTAAACTTGTTTAGTTTTAAAAGCATTGGTAACTTAAAAATTACACTCGAAAAAAATTTTACTCCCAAAAAAAATTTTACACTCAAAAAAAATTTTACACTCAAAAAAAATTTACCCAAAAAAAATTTAGTTTTTTTTTTTACAAAAATTACAATTTTTTGTGTACATACGTACGTGCATTCAATCAGAAATATTTTTACAGCAAAAAAAAATATTACACTCGAAAAAAATTTTACACTCAAAAAAAAATTAGTAATTTTTGTTTTTTTTTTTTTAATTACAAAAAAAGAGTTTTTTACTCAAAATAAAATATTTCTAATCAAAATTGTTAATTTTTTCACGTTAAAAAATGTACTACCCTTTAAAAAAATGCATTGTGGAGGGTATTCATAGATTCGGCAAAGTCGAATTTAACTTTTCTACTTGTTTACATTAATTTTTTTTTTCTTCAAATTTTTTTTTATCAAATTTTTTATAACAGCAATTTTTTTTTATCAATTTTTTTTTTTCAAAAAAAAAAAAAATTGTTTTTATTTAATTTTTATAATTTTTTTTTTCTTCATCAGAAACATTTTTGCAAACATTTTTTTTACCAAAAATTATTTTTCCCCTCTTTTTACCAAAACTACTTTTACAACAAGTCTAAACTTTTTGCATAAAAATGTTCCATTTCTTTATCAAATGTACATAAATCAAGTAAGAGTGTTAAATTCTACGGTGGCGAATCTTTTATAATCTCCAAAATGTAAAAACACTTTTTGGGACTTATTTTTGCACTCATTTACCAAATGTACAGCTCTTATGGTTTGGACTGCATCTTGCTTTCCACAGACAGATTGACGGATGTATATAGCTAGAGTGTCTCAGTAATGGATCAATAATATATAAACTTTATGGGGTCCTCGACTGCTATTTCAGTTCTTGTTTAGCAAGTACACGCAAATCGTCCGCAAAACATTAGCATGATTTAATGTTTTGGGCAAGAGTACAAAATTCGCATGCATTTTTTTACATTTTGGGGAGTGAAACTTATTACAATAGTAACGTAATAAAAATCCTGTATTAAAATCTATTAAAATGAATTTAAATTAACAATAGAGCAAACAAATATATTTTGTACAAAGTACATATTTAAAATGCAGATTTACATATTTTTTTAATTTTTCTAATAAATTATTTTTTATCTTTTTTAAACCAAAAATATTTTTGGACTGCTACTTTTTTTACATATAAGTAATTGCACACTCCCATATCTCTTTGTGGTATTAAGAAACTCTTTCCGAGTATGATGTATTCATCCGCTAAGCCATGCGGTTTCATGGGGAAAAGATATTTACTGATGTCCGTCCGACCGTCTGTCAGTGTAAAAGTCTGTGGAATGCCCGATGCTGTCCAAACCAAAAGAGCTAGCCACCTGATGTTTGTCACAAATATGTCTTATGGTCTTGTGCTGATCAACCCAGCAAAACTTTGGTAATGGGTTGTGATTATATAACACATTACCAGGTAATGTATATACCTTAGTTGTAGCATTATTTTAGGATGTCTTACCAAACATTTGTTCCACAACGCATTATTTTGAAGTGAAAAATAATGCTTTACTAATAATTTGTTACGTAATACATGATTATTGGAAAAAATGTATTTCATATTTATTATTTCTAAACATTAAATCATGGATGACTTATATTTGGTTACATTATGTGTTATTTCAAAGTTTGAAATAATGCATTATTTATAATTGGATGCATAATGCATTACAATTACATAAAAAATAAATATTTTATAAAAAATTCATAAGTTTAAACTAGAGATGGGCTCACGTAATTTTCTAATGGCACACACTTACTCACGAGCATATTTTATCTACTTACACTCACTTACAATCACGTGAGTAAATTTAATACAAAATTACTTTTTCACTACTCGTAACACCCTATATATTATCTTCTGGTATGCTATATTATTTCATTTCTTGTAACCTATAAAATATCATATATTTTACACCTTACTCGTATTCTTCGTTATAAATTTATGATCTATTTTATACCTTACTGGTATTCTTTGTGATAATGTGTATGCATTACTTTGAGTCTCATCGCCTGTTAAAATCATCAATGCTGCAATGTATAAAATAAGAGATCCTATAACTTATTTTATACCTTATTTGGTAATCTAAGTTTTGCTGGGAAGTTCGTAAATGGCCAAAATTGGAAAATGTAAAAAAAACTCCGCCTAAAAGAACTAAGCATACCTATGCACAGTGGCGGGTACAGCATTTGTGTTTGGGGGGGGGGGAACTATTTTTTTTTTTACTTCGAAAAAAAATTAATAAATTCACAAAAACAGAGATACGGTTTTTTTGCAAAAAAAAAAGTGACGGGAAAGCTAAAAAATCTACAAATTTATTAGTTTTTGATGATACATTTTTTTTGATTTGTCTTAAAAGAAAATTGTACATTTTCGTATGCATAGAAAAAATCTAATATTCTAACACATTTTACGTATAGAAATGTCTAAATCTGAGAATTTTTCAATAGAAGAAAATGTAGGAGGACCTACATAGAAAATATCAGATGTTGACACATTTTTCGTGAAGAAATGATTTTTTATAGGGAAAATGCCTCAGAATCTAAGACTTCTTCTTTTCGAAAAATGTCTCAGAATCTTAAGATTTTTTTCGTATAGAAAAATTTTCAGATACTAAGAACTTTTCTTTACAGAAAAAGTCTCGGATTCTGTGATCCTTTACTATAGAAAAAGTCTCATATTTAAAAGCATTTTTGGGACATTTTTCCTATAAGAAATGTTTATTAGATTTGTATTGTACTGAAAAAATTGTAGATTCTGAAACCTTTTTTCTATATAAAAAGTCTCACATTATAAGACCTTTTTCCTTCAGAAAAGTATCATATTCTAAAACCTTATTCTGTAGAAAAAGTCTCAGATTCTGAGACTCTTTCCCTATAGAAAAGGTCTGAGATTCTGAGGCCCTTGCCTAAAGAAATAGTCCCAGATTCCGAGACATTTTTCCTAATGAAAAAGTCTCAGATTCTGAGATATTTTTTTCTAAAGAAATCGTCTCAGATTTTGTGACCTTTTCCCATAGAAAAAGTCACAGATTCTAAAACTTATTTCCTATAGAAAAAGTCTCAGATTCTTAGAAGTGTTTCCTAAAGAAAAAGTCTAAAATTCTGAGACCGTATTCCTATAGAAAAAATCTTACATTCTGAGAAATTTTTTCCAAAAAAGATGTCTCAGATTCTTCGACCTTCTTCCAAAAGAGTAAGTTTCAACATCTGAGACTTTTTCTCAACAAAAAAGACCTTTTTCCTTAAAATAAGTCTCAAATTCAGATATTCTGAGACCGTTTTCTATAAAAAAGTCTCAGATTCTTAGACGTTTTTCCTATCGAAAAAGTCTCAGATTCTGTGACCTTTATCATTTAAATTTTGAGACCTTTTCCCACTAGAAAAATTCTCAAATTCTGAGACCTTTTTCCTTTACAAAAAATCTTACGTTCTGAGACTTTTAGAATTTGTGGAATTCTTCTACAAAAATCCGAAAAAGAAAATGTTTGAGGATATGAAAAATTTTAGAGTTTTTTTGTACGTTTTTCTATAGAAAAAGTCTCATAAACAAAATTCAGATCCTGTATTCTATACAAAAAAACCATTTGAAATTTTCCCTATAAAAATTTTCAGATTTTTTTTTTAAATATTCACAGAAAATGTTTAAATTAAGTCACATTTTTCCTTTAACAATTTTGAAATTTTCCCTATAAAAATTTTCAGATTTTTTTTTTATGAAAAATTTTCGGATTTTGAGTTTTTTCCTTCCGAAATTTTTTTTTAGAAAATTTCCTTCTTTCTTTTCCGTTTTTTATTTTTTTTACTTTTTGAAATTTGGTCTGGGGGGGGGGGGGAATTTCCACTCCCCCCTCACCTTGTACCCGCGCATGCCTATGCAATACCCCATCTTTTACAATTTTGTTTGTACAATTGCCTAAAAACAAACAAAATTTACGCCACAAAAAGTTTAAAGTCCTGCAATTTTACCGAAGGGACAAAAAAAAAATATTTTTTTGTCCGCCCCCTTTGTGGGCGTGGATGTAAAAAAAAAATTGACAACATTTTATTACAAAATTGCATTTAAATCGCGAATTGTCAGGTCCGATCATGCCATTTTTTTAAACAGAGCCTTAAAACATACCGCCAAAAAACTTTGGAGTCAATATCCAAGCTTTTAGGGTTTTAGCCAGAAAATACCAAAAAATTCCCTATAGTGCACTTGACCGATTTCGCTGGATTGCAATGCGGACCTGACCAGGCAAATGACCAACATACATAGAAAATAAAATCGTCAAACTTAAATCAACAAACATCAACTGAAATTAACCAAACATGATATCAACCAAATATTAAGTAAAAACGGCGGCCTTTTAGTCCATAATACAAAATTTCGATTTTGTTTTCAACAAACTCTGTCAAGCAATTTTATTTCAAAATTCTTTAATCATGTCAACAGAAAGTGTTTGTTGAATTTCATTGTTGAAAAAAAAAATTCATTTGTCAGATCAACAAATTGTGATTGTGTTTGTTGAAAAAAAATTAAGATTTTTTACTTTTGTCAGATCAACAAATTGTTGTTTGTTGTTCTTTGTGGAAAAAAAACAAAATTCTTTTTTCAGCAATCAAAATTTACAAACGTTTGTTGATATTACAAATTTTCGTATAGGAGCACTTTCAGTGAAAAACTTACTTGTATTCACAAATATGGGGGTCAATATAACAATTCGTTTTTTTCTGTGTACATATGAAGGTTTTTATCACGAAAAAAATATTCTTTCATCAAATTCAAACTTTGGGAGCTTATTGCCCTATATGGAAGTAACAAATCGTGGAACAAAAGTTTTCGATTTTCGAAAAAATGTGCGAAATAGGCGTGGTCAAACATGATACAATTAAGCAATTTTTGCATGATGTCGCATTATATATAATTTTTTCTACAGTAACTCAACGATTCTGAAATTCTGGAAACCCATCTACTTGATAGTGTTTTCAGAACTATGTCTCAATTTTTCAAACGAAAACTTAACATCGATTTAGCAAAAAATTCTTTTTTTTTAATTTTAAATTAAAGTTCATTTTATTATCTACATCATATCAAATTTTCAGAGAGCTCTTATTTTTGGTTTTCGAGAAAATTGGTTTCAAAGTTTGAATGTCCAAGTTTATTTTCAATCTCAATCATACGTCACGAAACATTTATTTTTAATATCAATAACACCGTCCGACAAAAATGAAAAATGTCGTTGAATACGAACTGGATAATAAGAGTTTGAAACTAGAGACTAAATTTAGTAAAACAGCATTTACAGTTTTTTCATTTCGTGATCCTGTTTCCTTCTAAAAGGACTTCAAAGTTTTAGAGAATTAAATTTTATAAAATATTTTTTAAATATTTTTACTTGTCCTAGGATGCCACTATTGACAGCAAATGAAATAGGAGGATCTCCCCTAATTTATTTATTTTTACATATCAGGAAAAAGGATGCAAGTTACATCCCTTCAAAAATGTATCCTTTAATATCATTCAAAATTTTGAACTAAATATTTTGATAAAGTTTTTAAGTGACTTTATCCTGATATGGAAAAATACATAAATGGATAAATTGATGGAGATCTTCCTCTTTCATTTTCCGTCACCAGTGTTGGCCTAGGACAAGTACAAACATTTCAAAAATATTTTACAATATGTATCCTTTAAAACTTTGAAGTCCTTTTAAAAGGAAACAAGATCACGAAATGAAAAACTGTAAATGCAGTTTTACTCTATTTCATCTCTACTTTCAGACGTATATCATCCGGTTCATGTTTAATATTGGCTGTCGAACAGTTTGCGTGGCTTTTATCTCTTACCCCAATTTAAGCAGTAATATTTCCAGAGCCGGCGGCGGCAATGCTAGTATTGAAATAAAAATGCATTTATTTTTATAAATTTTTATACATTTTTTAATTTTTTATTTATTTTTTTTTTCAAGTAACTTTATTTTTACAACACATCATCTTAAATATAGAGTAGCGATAAAACCATACAATTTCCATAATAAATACAATAAAACTAAACGCTAAAGCCTTAAATATATTTTCTATAACATAATAAAAATCACGCATTTTTATATACGAGACTGGTGCTAAATTACGAAACGGATCTTGAAAATTAAATCTACCAATTTTAGCCAAATCAAAAAAATTATTTTCCAACCAATAACGTACAAAACCCATATCACGTACTCTCGTAATCAAAGTATCAAATTTATTTCTATGCAAAGAATTGGGAGGTAAAGCAAACCCCAAAATTTCTAAATTTAGAAAACAGATATTAGAGCGTCTAAAAACAGGCTTGGAGAAGATTTTCTGTTGTGTCTCATAGACATGCCAAACTGAAGAGGTAACCGGATAGGCAAATGCTGTATTATATGAACTGCGTACATCTGAAAATTCTTTATAAGATTCGATAATATGAAATAAAGATTTATAGGGTAAGAAACGGGTACCGGATAATTTTAAAAGAGTCTTAAATTCATCTTTTGCCGTTAAAATTTTTATTTTATTTTTCAGCATATCATCCAGAGAAGAGATTTCTTGGGTAGAAGGACGTGTAAGAAAAGCATTAAGACGTACAGAAAAGGTGGTCGAATATAAAATACCCGATATGAATAGAGTTATATAAATAATTCTTAAAGACTTGCCAGCCTTACAATGAATAATAAAAGAAGCGCCCAAGTGACCAAGTATAACCTGAGGATTTGCTATTATATCAGCTAAATTCCAATGAAAACATTGATTAGATTTTAAACTTATTAAACGTGAAGATATTAAAAGTATCGTAGTAAATAAAATATACATTAAAATAATAAAAAATATTGTTGTACCGGTTAAATGATCCTTTAAAAAATCTTTATAAGTCAGGGGATCTTCTACGGGTAACATTAGACACCAATTTAAAATTTCATACATATAAGACATAAATTTGCTAGGATTATCTTCACCATGCATAAGAGTTATACTACAGGGAATATCTAATAATTCCAATTTAGTCCAGTTAACAAAATCGGGAAAATTTAAAACTTTTCCTGGTACTAAATTTTCGGGATATTTTAAAGTAGCATTTATATATTTTGTATACATATCTAGAAATTTAGCAACATAACCGGTAACATGCTGTTGACCGTGTGAATCTTTATATACTACAGATCTGGGCATTATCTGATCAGGTATAGTTCTAATCACTTCACCATAAACATTATTCATTTTATTTGGATATAAAAAATCGCCAAAAGAATCACTAAACTGTTTTTTCAACACCTCCAGCTCTGGATATAAATTATAACTATAGTATAGAAGAGTTTCGGGAAAATCTTTATATAACAATAAAACATTTGGAAATTTATAATATTTGCATAAATTAAATAATTTTTTTACAACTTTCAAATTCTCACTTTTCATAATTGTATTTTCTATAAATACTACACGTGTAAATCGTTTAAAATTTAATTTATCCGCCAAATTTTCAACAAAATATTCTAAATCATTTTTTATTTTTTGTGTTAAATAAATTATTGTTATAAAATTACTTGTATACAAATCTAAATTATAATTAATTGTATAATTTTCATTTAATAGCACCAATTTTTCCATTTCAATTTCTAGTATTTCCACCAAAAATTCATTATAAATTTTTCCAATTATTAACACGTATTCAAAATTTGTTTCTTTTTCGATTTTTCCCAATAAAGATGACCATGCTAGTTTCTCTTTGTGGAGAGTTTTATTATTATTATCTAAAAGATATTCCACTTGTAATGTATAGACATTTTGTGACACTAATACGATTAGAAATATAAAATTTTTCCGTTGTGTTTTAAACATTGTGGTAATTTGTTAGAATTTATTTAAACTGTTACAAATTTCAAATTCTTTTTAAATTTTTTTAATCAATTTTATATGCATGTTTGCCTACAATTATTAATATATAGTTAAACGTTTTTTTATTGTTTAAACTTTTTATGCAGTAACAAGGTACCCTACAGCAGTTTCCTAATATTAACTACAAAATGCAAATGGTTTAACTAATAATCCGCCATTTTGAATTTGGAAAACTGTTGGGAATGACAACTTTTTTTAGACCCACACAAATGTGAAGAGGACCCTGCGATCTAAGGGGACTCGTAGAACCAAAAATAACCTCCATTTTCCTCTGTCTGGCTTAATGTTCGAGATATAGCCATTTTAAGTTTAAAAAAAAAAAAAAAAAAAATCCCCACACAGAAAATAATATCGTATGTTTTCTTTTATTTTAATTTAAATTTTAATTATTTTTAAATTTAATGCCCGTTAAATATCACTACTCAACACGGTTTTTGCACAGAAATTTTCAAAACACTTTCTGAAGTACTTTGGCCTCCTAAAAACAAATCTGTCATCAGAAACGTTGTATCAAATCGCCTTCTCGAGATACAGGCATTTTCATTTTTTGTGGACCAAGCCCTCAAAGCAGGTCAAAGTTATTCATATTTTTTATACCCTCCACTCTAGTGATAAAGGGTATATGAGGCATTCCACACCAAATGTCCCGCTACAGGAAAACATGTGTCCCGTAAATTTCTGAACAGGTTGTTTGGATAGCCCTATATGGAACTAAGAAAATTGAGTTTTTGGTTTTTCAAATTTTCAAAAACTGGGCTGAGGAGGCGTGGTCAAATATTAGAAAAATTTTCAAATTTGTGTCGAGTTGCCTTGATTAAATATTTATCACATTAAAACGGAATGCACCACAATCTCAAAAATTTACATTCTTACATAGTTTTGTATGGGCTATCGATTAAAAATTTTTTTTTTTTGGAAAATTTTCAGAACCCGTTCTGAAATTTTCCATTTTTTAAAAAAGTCAATTTATCAAAAATCCGGCCACTTTTTTTTTTTAAATTTTTTTTTTTTTTAAAGTTTAGATGTTTGTCCATCCACACAAAAAAAAATCAGAAACACGTTCGTCGTTTTTTTCGAGAAAATCGCATTTGAATATTGAATTTCACTACAATTTTGGAATTTCCATGTATTTTTTTGTTAAAATATGGCGTATGAGTAACAAATTTTTGCGAAACCAACGAGTTGATCCCATTTTAATTATTTTTTAATTTTTGGTGCAATATAGAGATGGGCGTGAATGCGATTTGACCCACGCAAGAAATATTAAAGTCACTGACGACTCGTTATTATTTTTAGTTTACTTGTGCAATCACGTGAGTCAATTTACTGTTACTCACGCAGTTTTTGATTACGCTCACGGTTGTTCACTCACGCTGAAAAACAACAAATTTTCTATGAAAAAATCACTGAAAACAAAAACTCAAAAAAACAGTAAAATTCCAAAAAAAAAAATAGTTAAAAATCATAAAAACTTACTTAAGAAAAATTTTAATCACTCACGAAATGTTCTACTCACGCTACCTCTTTAATATCGTGAATAGCTTAGTACGTGACTCGCGAGTCAATTTTTTCAAATGTTGAACGTTAAAGGATATGTACCTATAATGTAGTGTCCGATTTATTGCTCCCGCTTAAATGCGCTTATCCAAAATATTTAATAAATCAGAAGGATATTGATGCATTTACATAAAAAAACTCTTATAAACGCACATCAAGTGATCTTAAGATTTTGAACTCATTTTAGTGTTGATATTTCAGTAAAATTTTTATGAAACTACTCTTATCAGTTTTAGGCATTTAAGCGAGTAATTTTGTATTTTTTTTAATTGAAATTGAAATCTTTATGAAATCTTAAAACAAATTTTTTTAACAATTGAATTTGTTTTCGATATAAACGGTCAGAAGGACATTGGTGCATATCTAAAAAAACTCTTATAAACGCATCTAATCAGTTTTACGCATTTAAGCATTTTACGCATTTACGCATTTTACGCATTTACGCATTTTACGCATTTACGCATTTTACGCATTTACGCATTTTACGCATTTAAGCGAGATGAGTGAATGCTTAAAATTTTTCTTAAGTGCGTATGATACTTGCTTGTTTCAAGTTACTTGCTGCTGCATTTATTAGGGTTTTTCTATAAAAATTTCGATAACTTCAACCAAAATTATTGAATTTATCGAAATTCTCATAGAAAAACCCTAATAAATGCAGCAACAAGTAACTTGAAACAAGCAAGTATCATAAAGGCATTAAGTAAGTTTTTGTGATTTTTAACTATTTTTTTTTTTGGAATTTTACTGTTTTTTTGAGTTTCCGTTTTCAGTGCTTTGTTTTCATAGAAAATTTGATGTTTTTATTATTTTTGTAAAGTCATCATCAACGTGAGTGAGCAACCGTGAGCGTAATCAGAAATTGCGTGAGCGTGAGTAACAGTAAATTGACTCACGTGATTGCACAAGTAAACTTAAAAATATTAGCGAGTCGTCAGTGACTTTAAAATTTCTTGCGTGGGTCAAATCGCTTTCACGCCCATCTCTATATTGTACCACACATGAAAAAACAATTAAAATGGGATCAACTCATTGGTTTCGCAAAAATTTGTTACTCACATGCCATGTTTTAACAAGAAAATTCAAGGAAATTCCAAAATTGTCATAAAATTCAATATTCAAATGTGATTTTCTCGAAGAAAACGACGAACGTGTTTCTGAATTTTTTTGTGTGGATGGACAAACATCTAAACTTAAAAAAAAAAAATAAAAAAAAAAAAAAAGTGGCCGGATTTTTGATAAATTAACTTTTTTAAAAAATGGAAAATTTCACAACGGGTTCTGAAAATTTTCAAAAAAAAAATTTTTAATCGATAGCCCATACAAAACTATATAAGAATGTAAATTTTTGAGATTGTGGTGCATTCCGTTTTAATGTGATAAATATTTAATCAAGGCAACTCGACACAAATTTTACCATTTTTCCAATATTTGACCACGCCTCCTGAGCCCAGTTTTTGAAAAATTGATAAACCAAAAACGCAATTTTCTTAGTTCCATATAGAGCTATCCATACAACCTATTCAAAAATTCGTGCGACACGTGTTTTTTCGCTGGACATTTGGTGTGGAATGCCTCATATATAGGTTTGTCATTCCGTTTGTAACTTATCGAAATATCGGTCTGGGACCCCATAAAGTATATGGGTCATTTCATGTCAAATCGGACACTTTGAAAAAGTTTTTTTTTAGATTTTCCCAATTTGTTTACAGTTTTTAGTTCACTTCGAAAACTCCTTCGTTTTCAGATTTTTTTGATGACCCTTTCAAAAGATATCGAATTTTTAAAAGTTGGTAGTTTGTTCCTTTACTCAAACTTCTTTTACTCATAACTTCTTCAATAATCGTTTACGTACTTTTTAAAAGAGAATGCCAACAAATTCTTAAAAGCTCTCTAGTATGTGATTTTTCAGTTTTAAAATTTAAATCTCGTTTCTGAAAATGTTTGTACTCTTCGATTTTCTTGAAATTTTTTTGTGTAAAACTTCTATCTATTCTACAAATTGTTTGCCCAGTAGGATCATGGGATAACGATTATTACTATTTTTTAAAATTTGTTGAAAAAATGCAATTTCCAATCTTAAACTCATTTCTACAGCTTCAGTGGTGCGTCATAGAGGGATCATTTCGAAGACCGACCCCCATTAATTTTTACGTCTTAAAATTTCTTTGGAACAAACTAATACTCTATCTCCAATTTCTAAGGGGGCTCCCACACAAAACGACATTTTTTTTCAATTTGCTCCAACCGCTCTAACTGACCTAAGAGTGCCCCTAGAGCAATCAAATGTATGACCGACCCACAATATTTTTTAGTCCAAACATTTTCTCTGAAACCACCAACCCTCTATCTGGAACTGTTAAGGCGGTCCCCATACAATTTTTTTTTTTTTGTAAATTTGTTTTATTTAGTCAGCTTCTACCGGTCCAATGCACACTGGGCCGAGATGGTAGTTTTTTTGGCCAAAACTAAAATAAACAAAATTATTAAATTAAAAAAAGCGAATGCACTATTGTATTAAGTATGACTTGCTGCACCTTGTCTGTAATTTTTGTAAAAATCGGTACACCCATTCTCTTGGAATGATCCATCAAAGATAAAATATGTATGCTTAAATCTCCATATACCGTAATCAAAAAAGCTAGCAAATTTATACATTATTGAGATGGGACCTTGTTTTTTTTTTGGGGATTAATTTATTTGACAAAGGGAAGTACAACATGTAAATGGGTATGAACAGCTCTTTTCCCCTATTTTTTTTTTTTATGATTTTTGATATTTTTATATAAATTTTGAAAAATTGTTCCATTTGATATAGTTGTTCCAAAATGTTCCGCGACATAATCCAAAAGTTAGGATGCCAAAATGTTCGTTGGTTTACTAGCTTTCAGACTGACCTGCCCGCTTTTGCCCGTTTTTTCATCTGCGTATATATTATCAATAGAAAGGGAGATGAACAAGTCTAAAGTTGTTAAAATGAGCCTTTTTTATTGAATTAAATTAATTTTATGAATTAACAATTTTCAAGTTTTTCCTAAAGTACATACATAGTGTTTTTCTATATTAATACGGGATAAAATAAAACCCGGTTACCCAAAAACCCGAATAAAAAAAAACCGGTTACGAGAAAAACCCGGTTACACGAAAAATATTTTTTTTTATCGTATTAAAATTTGTTTTTAATACATTGAAAAAAAAATAATTACCCGGTTAGGCGGTCCTGACAGCTTTTTGAAAGAGTGTGGAACTTTTGATAACGATGAGTTAAAAAAAGTGTTTTTTTAAACGGGTTTTCAAAAAAAAATATTTTTTCTAATTTTTTTCTAAATTTTATTTCCATTACATTTTTTAAAACGGGCACAAGCTGGCAACTATTATGGAAAGTGTGGATAGGAAGAATAATTCTGGCCCAGACAGTTTTTTGAAAGGGCGTGGAACTTTTGATAACGATGAGTTTAAAAAAGGGGTTTAAATAAAAAAATATTTTATTTTTTCAAATTTTTAATATTTCAATAACATTTGCCTAAACGGGCACAAGCGGGCAACATTTTTAGATAGAAGGGATAAAAAGGAAAATTTTAGCCCAGACAGTTTTTTGAAAGGGAGTGGAACTTTTGATAACGATGGGCTTAAAAACGGGGTTTACAAAAAAAAAATCAGATTTTTATAAACTCTTATTTCAATTAAATTTTTGAAATCGGGCACAAGCGGGAAATTTTTTTGGAAAGTGTAAATAAAAAGGATAATTCTGGCCCAAACAGTTTTTTGAAAGGGCGTGGAACTTTTGTTCACAATGAGTTTTAAAAAAGGGAGTTTTCACAAACATTTTTTTAATTTTTTTTTAATTTTTGGTATTTTAATCTCATTTGTGTAAACGGGCACAAGCGGGTAAGTTTTTTCTAAGGTGGGGTTAAAAAAGGCTAATTCTGGCCCAGACAGTTTCTTGAAAGAGCGTGGAACTTTTGATGAGTTTAAAAAGGGGGGTTTCAGAAAAAAAAACTAATTTTTTCAATTTTTTATTAGCCCTTATTAGAAGTAATTTTTTTTTTTTTTTAAACGGGCACAGACGAGTAACTTTTTTGGAAAGTGCTGATAAAAAGGGCAATTCTGGCCTAGACAGTTTTTTGAATGGGCATGGAACTTTTGATGACGATAACTTTAAAAAGGGGGTTTTCAAAAAAAGACAAATTTTTTCCAATTTTTTATAAACTTGTTTCAATTTAATTTTTGAAAACGGGCACAAGCGGAAAAGTTTTTTGGAAAGTGGGGATAAAAAGGATAATTCTGGCCCAGACAGTTTTTTGAAAGAGCGTGGAACTTTTGATGAGTTTAAAAAGGGAGTTTTCAGAAAAAAAAAAAGAATTTTTTCCAATTTTTTATTAGCCCTTATTAGAAGTAAATTTTTGAAAACGGGCACAGGCGGGCAACTTTTCTGGAAAGTGCTGATAAAAAGGGTAATTCTGGCCCAGACAGTTTTCTGAAAGGGCGTGGAACTTTTTATGACTATGAGTTTATAAAGAGGGTTTTCAAAAAAAATGTTTTTTCAATTTTTTATAAGCTCATTTTTCAATTCAATTTTTAAAAACGGGCACAAGCAGGTAACTTTTTTGGAAAGTGCTGATACAAAGGATAATTCTGGTCCAGACAGTTTTTTGAAAGGCCGTGGAACTTTCCATAACGATGAGTTCTTAAAAGGGGGTTTTCAAAAATGAAATATTTTTTTTCATTTTTTTATAAATTTTATTTAAATTCCATTTTTGAAAACGGGCACAAGCGGGCAACTTTTTTGGAAAGTGTGGATAGAAAGGATAATTCTGGCCCAGACAGTTTTTTAAAAGGGCGTGGAACTTTTGATAACGATGAGTATAAAAAGGGGGTTTTCAAAACAAAAACAATTTTTTTTTCAATTGTTTATAAACTTTTTTTCAAATATATTTCGGAAAAAGGTATATTCACGTGATTTAAATGAAAATCATTCACGCTCACGCGTGAATCACGTCATTTTTATTTTTTTTTTTTCAATTCAATTTTTAAAAACTTTTATATCACGTGATTTAAGTGAAAATCACTCACTCTCACGCGTGAATCACGTTGTTTTTTAAGTCACGCAAATCACGGGACCAGAGACCATCTCCAATTCAAAAACATAAACAAAAGACAAGTTTCTCTTCATTTGTTTCATCTATAACATCTGTAAATTTTATTAAAAATTAAGTGTCCACCCTGAAACAGTTTCCTTGTAGGTCCGATTCCAAAAAGTTTCCAGTCACTTATTTATTACCCTAATATAGGCTTATATTCTGAATTTCAACAAAATCGATTAACATTTACGACCTGTAGAGACTTTTGGCCAAAAAACCTACCATCTCGGCCCAGTGTGCAATGGTGCGTACGAAAGGGGTCATTAGTGAGACCGACCCCCATTTATTTTTACCCTACAACATTTTTTTAAAACATACCTACGCCCTATCTCCACTCCCTAAGTAGGTTTCCATTCAAAATTTCATTTTTATAAAATTTGCTCCAACTGTTATTTGTATTGGAGTCTACTTAGGGAGAGGAGATAGGGCATAGGTATGTTTTAAAAAATGTTGAAGAGTAAAAATAAATGGGGGTCGGTCTCACTAATGACCCCTCTTGGACGCACCATTGGACCGGTAGAAGCTGATTAAATAAAACAAATTTACAAAAAATAAAAAAAAAATTGTATGGGGACCGCCTTAACAGTTGAAGATAGAGGGTAGGTGGTTTCAGAGCAAATGTTTGGACTAAAAAATATTGTGGGTCGGTCATACATTTGATTGCCCTAAGGGCACTCTTAGGGCAGCTAGAGCGGTTGTAGCAAATTTAAAAAAATTTAGTTTTGTGTGGGAGCCCCCTTAGAAATTGGAGATAAGGTATTAGTTTGTTCCGAGGAAATGTTTAGACGTAAAAATTAATGGGGGTCGGTCTTGAAATGATAGCTCTATGACGCACCATTGGAGCAATAGAAATGAGTTTAAGATTGGAAATTACAATAAAATTTTTTCAACAAATTTTAAAAAATTGTAATTCTCGTTATCCACGATCCTACTGGGCAAAAAAATTTGTAGAATAGATAGAATTTTGACCATTATTAAAAAAGTTATGAGTAAAAGAAATTTGAGTAAAGGAGCAAACTAATTTTTAAAAATTAGATAGCTTTTGAACGGGTCATCAAAAAAAAATCTGAAAATTTACCACGAAGGAGTTTTCGAAAGGTACTAAAAACTGTAAACAACTGGGGAAAATCTAAAAAAAAATAATTTCAAAGTGTCCGATTTGACATGGAATACCCCATATATAAAAATGGCGCCCAACATAGGGCAACTTTGGTGACACATTGAATTAATCGCTTATTTAAAATGTTTTTGTAGTCTTATAGAGTGATTGACATTCGTTTCCCATTTTTCATTCTCATTCCCATTCATCATTAAATGTTTCATATGCATGCTAAGCGCGCTGGAGAAGCGACAGGTTTGGTAGTTTATCGGTGAAAAATCTTTATGAGTTGACCGACCTCAAAAATTATATTTTTCTATTGTTAATAAATAATGTTTAAATATTATTAACTGCAATCATGACATTAACTAAAAGTCGTAAATTGTAAAAGAACTAATAAATTGAAAGGAATTTTACATTTTAGTAGAGTATAATTAAAAAAAGCCGGCATATCGTGAACCTATATTCAAAATATGCCAACTCAAGTTTGACCGAAATGAGTTTACGATGGCAAATAGCTCCTCTATGCAATACCTATCTGGGATAAAAATTTCAGAGCAAAAAAATAATTGGTTGTCGTTTTACATCCATTTTTGTTATTCTGCTATCTCAAAGTACATTTTTTTGTTGGTGAAAATAAATGCCAACTCCCATTGTAAATTTCCAAAAATTTTTCAAAAATTAAAAAAAAAAAAAATTATACCACACATTTAATTGAATTTGCCATGCTGACCACGAATCTGGTAAAGATTTTGATACCTAATGGCTAGTTTTCGAGATATTCCCATTTTGAAAATATCGGTAAAAAGTGTTTGCAAAAAAAAAAAAATTGCTTATATAGATGTAACTTTCAAACTATTTTTCAGATTGAAACATAATGAGTGGGGCAAATGAAGTTAATGATATAAGCTTTCAAAGTAGCTAGTTTAAAGTGGCCCTTTTACAATACAGCGTAAGTTACAGAGTGCCAAAGTTGACCACCCTGAGATTAAAAGGATTTCGGAGCTAGTAACTTTTAAAAATATGCAAAGATATTTAATTTTTTTTCAGTTTTTGCAATTATCGTACTAAGGATAACAAAAACCAAAAAAAAATTATAAAAATTTTTCCAAAAAAAAATATTTTTTTATTTTCCGACAAAATATGCCAACTCTAAAAAAATATTTGTTTTTTGATATAATAATAAATGCCATCTCTCAAAAATACGCAAACAAGTGCAAAATATAAAATTTTTGGCATAGGTAAAAATTATTTAGAATATTTAAACCATGTTATGGAAGGTACATTGTTAATTTTTACAATAATCTGCGAAATAACTAGTTTTTTAGCTCTCCTGAACAGTAAGCTTTTTCGAGTTGGCATTTATTGAATATAGTTCGACGATATGTAGGAGTGTTTTATATTTTTCTATGGAATTTTTTTTAATTACAATATTTTTTTTAAGCAAAGAGTAGCAAATGCTATTTTAAACAGAAAATTCCTTGTATTATATATTTGTTTATGCATATTTATTTCATACAATTAAACGCATTTGTTTTTGCTATATTTCATGTATTTAACTGCAATTTCTTCAGTCAAAACTTTTATAATTCCTTAACCAATTTTAGACCATGTGTGCCGTCAGCCAAAAATCTATTGTTATTGGATTGAATAAATAATAGCCTTCTTCGCTATGTGGTTTATCCCTGGTATAATGAGTTGTGCAACGGTTTTTAACTACAAGAAATAATAGTCTTACAATTAGGCCCATCTTTATGTACACTGATCGATTCAGAATCGCTTTTCTAGGGGCGGTGAGTTGGGCGACTCCATGAACCTCGCGGTATATCTTAACAAGTTAATTTTATTCTGCTTTGTGCACTAAAGTATTATAATTTTATTACTTATTATTTAAATTATTTTTTATCCACGCCCATAAAAGGGGGCGGGCCAAAAACGGCGACATTTTTTAATCCCCTGAGTCCAAGCGCACGACTTTGAACGAACATAAAAATTTTTCATTTGTTTATCAAAAATTCAAAAAAACGTTTAAAAAATTTTCGTTTTTCAGAGGGAGACTTTTTTTCCCTAAACCGATTTTGCCCATTTCAGAACTTAACCTGCCTAGGACCATAGGATATATTTGTGCCAAACGTGAGTAGCCTAGCTCTTTTGTTTTGGACTGTATCACTTTAACTACAGACGGATGGACGGACTGACAGAAGGACGGACGGACATCGCTAGAATGTCTTAAAATCGATCACTGATCAATAATATAGGGTGTTTTTGTTACTGTTACCGAACTTAAAATTAAAATAAAGTTAGGAAAAATATTTTTAATATCAATGAAACTAACTTTATTGGATAGATCATTTTATGACATTAATGTTTAAAAATTATTTGGGAACATATCGCCACCTGAAATGGTTCGTACGTGGAGTAATCTGAACTTCCATTTTCACACAATTTTCACATAATTTGCAACCGAATTATTTGAATTTCACCAATAACTCGTCGAATGCTGATTTCCAGGTGTTTAATTGTCTCTAATTTATCGGAATAGACGAGTTACTTTACATATCCCCAAAGAAAATAGTCCAATGGGCTTAAATCAAATGATCTTTGTAGCTAATTAACAGGATATTTGAATAAAGTTGAAGTTTGATAAACAGAATCATTTTTTTGATAGTAAATTTCGACTATGTGCGAGCGTTGCTCTTATGTAAGTTTTTGCATGATAAAATGTCAAACCATACTTAACAAAAACCAACCATCAGCTGTTAAATCGGTTGTAAAATAAAGCAGTACTACCAACTCAAAGTTGTGAACCTCTAAAAAAAACACCCCATATATCTTCACCTAAAATGCAAAAGGCCCTAACTAACATTTTATAAATTGTACAGGAGTCGCAAAAAACAGTATAGAGTAAAATTTTGAATTTGTTAATAACTTTTATTGGTTTTGATTTAATTGGGCTAAGATTTTGTGAGGAAGTACGTTTTGTTAATATGTATCAAAATTTATCACAAAATGATTAAAAAATTCATTTCTGGTTGCGTTCATTGGCGATTTCGCAATTCATATGTTTTTAATTTTTAGCTATAAAATCATAAATTTTTATTATGTGACCCTAATTTTTTTTAAGGACGTGTAGGTTAATAATATACACCAGAATCAATCAAAATGCCGATTTTGAGTTTCTTGGAATTTGGCTTGTTTCGGACTGGAATTAGTCTTGAATTGGACTAGCATAGGGCTTGAATTAAACTATAATCTAAGAATCTGAAATAAGTTTCAAAAAACGGAAATATGATTATGAAAATTTAAGATTTAAGCTTACCCAATAAGCACAAAAAACTTAAAATTCAAGTGCTTGAAATATCGCTTGAATTCAACTGGAATTCAAGCTATTATTTCAAGTCAATTCAAGTTCAACAAGTACCAAATTCCAACAAATATCAAATTCGTGGTACATTATGCTAATTAAGTTTTTTTTTCCGAAAAATCTTTGTTAAAATACACAGAGAAAAATAAATTTCCAACTGAATTATTCAGTTGCATCAACTCAAAATTCAGTTGATGCTACTACATTTCGCTGTGGCAAATTAATTTTGTAGTTGTTTCAATTAAAAGACAGATATATCAACAAAATTCAGTTGAAGCTACCGACATTCAGTTGTTACAACCTTAATACAAATGCATCAACCAAATTTTTGCTGCAACAACTGAATTTCAGTTGGAAATTAGCAAATTTGTTTTCTGTGTGTAAGTTTTTTGTTTTTTCCTTTTACAACATTTTTTGATGAACTATCTGAAGATGAGGTTATGGATTAATGGTGCAGCTAGTAGTCAACATCAGTCAATATTTATAATTCAATTCATAAACATTACTTTTATATATTGTGCAAATAAAGAATTACAAATATAAGTGCAATAAGAGCGGTATTTTTTGTTTATTGTGTAACAATGATTCCGATATGATTACAATACACTGGAATTAGGTTTGAATTGAACTGGAATAGGGCTTGATTTAAACTGGAATATGGCTTGTATCCAACTATAATTCAAGCTATATTCAAGTCATTTTTTAAAAATTTTCTTTGGTTCGACTGGAATTACGCTTTTTTTGAGGACTTGAATTCAAGTGTTTTTACACTGTTTTGTTTGACTTGAATTCAAGTATCCGTTTCACTGGTATATGCTATTGAATTACAGTGTTTTTCAAGTATAATTCCAGGCTTGAAACTTGAAAATATGACTGGAATTACGCTTGAATTACACTTGAATTCCAGCAATTTGGCTTATTGGGTAATCGGGCTTTCGGCGCAACCTAATTCAGGGTAAGTGTTAGTCATGTGCCCCGTCTGCCCGAATGGTTTAAACAGTACTGACTGTCTTTCTTTTAAATAAAAATGCATTTTCTTTAAATTTAAACATTTTTTTATTTTTGTTCAAGTAACTTTATTTTTACAACACATCAGCTTAAATATATCGCTCATTTACTTGTATAGTGTCATATCTCAAAAAACCTGATTTTTGAGTTAATGATGCAAAATTGTTTGTTATATCATGCTTTATATTGTGTCAAAAATTCGTATTAATATCTTTTAAACTCACCGTTTGAGAAGAGAACACGCCATTATTGCATTTTCAATGTACCGGCATTTTTCAATGGAAAACCAGTTTCAATTGTAAACTTTAAATTTGATTTCTGCGAAATCAAATATTTAGAGTTATGACTCTATACAAGTAAATGAGCGATATGTAGAATTTAAATAAAATCATACAACTGACGTAACAAATGTACTAAAACTAGCAATTAAGAAAAGTATAGTCGATCAAGACCGATTAGACCCAAGTCTAAACTTAAATCTATAGTATCTATATATAAAATATTAAGCATTAACCGGATGATATACATACGTCTGAAAGCAGAGATCTAATGGAGTAAAACTGCACTTACAGTTTTTCATTTCGTGATCCAGTTTCTTTTTAAAAGGACTTCAAAGTTTTAAAGGAAGCATTTGGTAAAATATTTTTGAAATATTTGTGCCTAGGATGACACTGGTGATGACAAATAAAAGAGGAGGATCTCCCCTAATTTTTTGCATTTTCCCATATCAGAATAAAAGTATGTGAGTAAAGCAGTGGTGCCCAAAAAGAGAAACAATAACATAATGGTAATTTTAAAAAATATGAGAGTGTATTAGTACTATTGCTCTGAAAAAAATCTACGCTTTGTTATAACAACAATAAATATTATTTGTGTAGTTTTTTTTATCAAACAAAGCGACATCGACCTGCTTCTTTGAAAGATGGCAAACAACTAAGGAGTTTTTTTTGTTTTTTACGCTCTTTGTTGTTAGTTTTGTTGTCGTTCGGATTGTGTACGTGTATCTTCGTCGATCTTTAACAAGTGTTTGGGCACCATTGGAGTAAAGTCATTTGAAAAGTTTATCAAAATATTTCGGTGAACATATTGAATGATATTGAATAATAAATTTTTTAAAGGACGTACCTTACCTTTATGTGATATGTAAATAAAATAGGAAAATTAGGAAAGATCTTTCCTTTGCTGTCAATAGTGGCATCCTAGGACAAGTAGAAATGTTAAAAAAATATTTTATAAAATTAAGTCCTCTTAAAAGGAAACAGCATCACGTATAGAAAAACTGTAAATATAGTTTTACTCCATTAGATCTCTACTTTCAGTATTGGCTGTCGGACGGTGATACATATAGATCCTATAAATTTAAATTTAGACTTGGGTCTAATCGGTTTTGATCGCCTATACTTTTCTTAATTGTTAGTTTTAGAGTATTTATTATGTCAGCTTTTCTACATTAACCTCCAGTTTCTGCAATTCGTACGGCATTCGTCTGCGGCGAATTTGCAGGTATTTTGTTCTTGTAACAATAACAAAATACACATAAATTCGTCACGAACGAATGGCGTTCGTATTACAGAAACTGGGGGTATGTCTTGTTTCAAACGAATATTATCAAGTTTGTGTTTAACGACTTTTTTTATTTTTGTCGAACGGTGTATTCCAAGATAAATTATTTATTTAACTTTATTTTAAATTATTTTCTATTTACAAAAGTTAATTGTATTAATTATAGAATAGCGATAAAAACATAAAATTTCCAATAAAAATACTAGAAAACTCAAAGCAAATGACTTTAACATATTTTCCAAAATATAATAAAAGTCCGACATTTTAATATATGAAACTTGTTCTGAATTATCGGAAAGATCCTTAAAACTCATTTTACCAATTCTTACTAAATCATAAAAACTATTTTTTCGCCAATAACGCACAAAACCCATATCTTGTACTCTGGGTATTAGAGTATCCAATTTCGTTTTATGCACTGAATTACGGGGCAAAACAAAACTTAAAATATTTAAATCGATCAAACAGATTTTAGTGCGTCTAAATAAAGGCTTAAAGAATAGTCTCTGCTGTTCTTCATAAACATGCCAAACGGAGGAGGTAACTGGATAAGAGTAAGAAGAATTATAGGAACTGCGTATTTCAGCAAAATCTTTATAGGAATCAATTATTCTAAAAAGTGATTGATATGGGGAAAACTGTGAACCAAAAACTTCATGAAGACTTTTAAATTCATCTTTGGCCACCATGATTTTAAGATCTCTTACAAGCATATCATCTAAGGTGGAGATTTCTTGAGTAGGAGGACGAGTAAGAAATGCATTAAGTTTAACTGAAAAGGCTGTGGTATATAAAAGACCAGAAACGAATAGGGTTATGTAAATGATTCTCAAGGATCTGGGAGGATTGAAATTAAGTTTAAATGAAGACCCCAAGTGTCCAAGAATAACTTGAGGATTAATTATAATATCAGCCATACTCCAAGAAATATCTGGAGATGAAAGTAATATAAGACTCGTGAAAATAATATCCATAACAACTATACAAACTATTGTCGTTGTTGTAAAATGATCTTTTAAAAAATCTTGATAGGTAAATGGCTGCTCCACCGGTATCATTACACACCAATTTAATAATTCATACATATAGGACATCAATTTGATATTACTATCATTTGTCATAAATGTTATACTACAGGGAATATCTAATAAATCCAATTTAGTCCAATTAACAAAATCCCGATAGTATAAAGTATTTCCTGGTACTAAGTCACTTGGATATTTTAACGAAGCATTGATATATTTTGAAAACATTGCTACAAATTCGGCAATATAACCGATAACTTGCATGCGTCCTTGGGAATCTGTATATATTACCGATCTAGGCATTACCTGATCGGGTATTGTTCTTAACTCTTGACCATAAACATTATTCACTTTATTCGGATATAGAGGATTTCGTAAACTATTATTGAAATAATTTGTTAACACTTCAAACTTAGGATATAAATTATAGCTGTAGTATGTAAAAGTTTTCGGAAAATCTTTAAAAATCACTATCACGTTCAGAAATTTATAAAAATTGCATAAATTAAATAAATTTGTTAAATCTTCTAAGTTCACATTTTTCAAAAGTGTATCTTCTATGATTACCATACGTGTATAACGTTTAAGATCCAATTTATCCGCCAACATTTTAACAAATGTCTCCATATTATCATCCATTTCTGTTGTTTTTAATATTATTGTTATAAATTCATTCGAATATTTATCCAAATTATAATTAATTGTATAATTTTCATTTAACAACACAGTTTTATTCATTTCAATTTCGAAGATCTTTAAAAGAAAATTATTGTTGATTTTTCCAATCACTAGAGCATATTCAAAATTAGTTTCCTTTTCAATTTGTTTAAAAAGTGAGGTCCACGATTTTGTTTCTTGTTCTTTTATTTTATCTCCATTGACCCAAAATTTTTGTAATATTAGAAATATTATTGAAATTAATAAATATTTCCGTTGTTTGAACATTTTACTAATTTTATTTGAATTTTAAAAAGTGTTTGCAATTTTTTAGTATTTGTAAATGATTTTTATGTGTCGTTTAATAATTATTTGCATTTCAATTCTTTTGTTGAATTTGAATTCTTTTGTTCGAAAAATAATTATTGGTTACCTTACAGGGGTTAAAATGCATTTATTAAATGTACTGTTCATTTAAAAAAGCTCCAATCTTTGTCGCTGACCAAGAATTGAAATATTTGTAAAAACTAAAAGAAATGTTTTTTTTTTTAAATGTTTAAAAAACATTTTTCCCCACCAACCAGAGACGACTTCTCAGGAGACCCCACATGTCAGGAAATATCAATTGTATTTCAGAAGTTATAAATTGTATTTCAGAAATTATCAATTGTATTTCAGAAATTATCAATTGTATTTCAGAAATTATCAATAGTATTTCAGAATTTATCAATTGTATTTCAGATATTATCAATTGTATTTCAGAAATTATCAATTGTATTTCCGAATTTATTAATTGTATTTCAGATATTATCAATTGTATTTAAGAAGTTATCAATTGTTATCAGAAATTATCAATTGTGTTTTAGAATTAATCAATTGTATTTCAAAATGTATCAATTGTATTTCAGAAATTATCAGTT
Source organism: Pegoplata infirma (assembly GCA_963921195.1). Classification (NCBI taxonomy): domain Eukaryota; kingdom Metazoa; phylum Arthropoda; class Insecta; order Diptera; family Anthomyiidae; genus Pegoplata; species Pegoplata infirma. Next base: position 258,206,649 of record OY992536.1, on the reverse strand, counting down.
GTGTTTCAGAAATTAGCAATTGTATTTCAGAATTTATCAATTGTATGTCAGAATTTATTAATTTTATATGGTTTTATCGACTCATTTTTCGCATCAAATTCTATATGAATATATCTGATGTCTTTATATAATTAAATATAAACATATCGAGGGCCTATATTCAAAACCCTCTATCTCAAAAAACACAACTGTTCAGGAAAGCCAAAAAACAGTTTATTTCGCGCATGGTTAGAGTAATTAAAAATTGATATTCTACAATATTTTTATACCCTCCAACTACAGTATGGGGGTATACTCACTTTGTCATTCCGTATGTAACGCATCGAAATATCGGTCCGGGACACCATAAAGTATATATATATTGATCCATGATCGATTCTAAGACATTCTGTGAATGTCAGTCTGTCCGTCCGTCCGTCCGTCTGTCTGTAGATAACACAATGCAGTCCAAAAAAAAAAAAGCTAGACTCCTGAAGTTTGGCACAAATATATCTCATGTTCATAGGCAGGTTAAGTTCGTAAATGGGCAAAATCTGGCCAGGGGAAAAAGTTCCCCCTTAAAGAACTGAACCAACCTCTAAAGAAATACACTTTTTTACATGATTTTTTTTTGTATTTTGTGATATAATTATATATAAATTGATCTATCATTTAATCCCAGAAATGGTGGATCCAAAAATATATGATTATTAGTGTCCGACCGAATATTCGGCTTCGGCCAAAAAGCACTATTCGGCCACTATTCGGCTTCGGCCACAATTTTGGCCGAATAGCGAATAATTGTATAATATTTGTGCTCACGTGTTGGAAAATACACTAAACTAACTTTGAATCACATTAGTAAGCCACAAAAATATTTTACTAATTGTAAGTGTTTTTGCAACTAAAAACATTTTTTACATTCAAAAAAATTTTCGGTCGAAAAAAACTTTACACTCTAAAATATATTTTTTTACAAAAATGTCCAAAAAATTTTTTGCTTAAAATAAAATCATCTTAGACAACATTCTCATGCATTTGAGTATCCCGCCAGGTCGAGTTTAATTTTTTGCTTAAAATAAAATCATCTTAGACAACATTCTCATGCATTTGAGTATCCCGCCAAGTCGAGTTTAATTTTTTTCTTGTTTTTACTACTACATAAATATATATTTTTTTTTAGTATTCGGCTTCGGCATGGCCAAATAGTGAAAATTTGGCCGAGTATTCGGCTTCGGCTTCGACCGAATAGTGAAAATTTGGCCGAATATTCGGCTTCGGCTTCGGCCAAATAAGGTGTATTCGGTGGGACACTAATGATTATATCTTATCAGATAAAATTTGATATTATTAGACATAATTAGATCCCAAAAATGGAACGGTAAATTTAATCTGATTTGATATTGAAGATCATATTAGATCTAAAAAGATATAATGAAATATTATTATATCCTTTTAGATCTAGTTTTGTATAATATCAAATTAGATAGTATTTACCGTTTCATTTTTGGGATCTAATTATATCACATTTGATCTAATAAGATATAATCATATATTTTTGGATCCTCCATTTTCGGGATCAAATGATATATGGCACCGTATTAATTTTTATACCCTCCAACTACAGTATGGGGGTATACTTACTTTGTCATTCCGTATGTAACACATTGAAATATTGGTTTAGGACCCCATAAAGTATATATATTCATGATCCTTGATCGATTTTAAGTCGATCTAGCGATGTCCGTCTGTCTGTCTGTCTGTCCGTCCGTCTGTCTGCCTGTCTGTCTGTTGAAATCACGTTTTTGGCAATAATCCGGAACCGATTTAAGCGCTTGGGGTACCAAAAGTTGCGTATTTCTCCTAGGCAGAAACTGATGTATTTTTTTGAAATCGGTTAAGTATTTTAAAAGATATGACTGAAAATGTAAAGGTACCTCAAAAATAATGGTGAATTTTACACAAAAAATGCTATAACTTGACACCTCTTGAATGAATGAGAACGAAACTTGGAATTTTATGTAATTTTATCATTCCTAACACTCACAAAAAATTTGGGCGGAATCGCACAATGGGTTATTTTGGTACCAATTTGTTACCAATTTGGTACCAATTATGGCATAATCGGTCAAGCGGTTAAGAAGCTATGAGCAATTGAGATGAGTTTCAATATAAACCTCCATGATATGACGTGGCTGCGCGCCATTTTGTAGTTGTTGATGCTTATTTGGCTTGTTAGTAGTTATTTGTATCAATAGAAGTAAAAAATACGTAGTATGTGTCATACACGTGGTTGCTTTTATATAATTTTATAATTTTCATACATACTGATAAAATATTTTTTTTTTTGTTTTTTAAATATTTACATTGCACTATGGTTCCGGTCATCGCTTTTCTTGGCCAAAATTACAAAACTGGAAAAATTTCTGGTTTGAAATAGGTTTTGTGTTAAAAATTGTTATAATTTTTTTGTTTTCCATGTAGAGTATTAGGTCAATTCGATTACCTTACTACAATCATTTAATTTTTACGCATTTTACTACAGCTGGAATTTTTCAATACAAAAAGTAAACAAGACTTTCCAGTTGTAGTAAAAAATAGTAACCCCCAGTTTCTGTAATACGAAGGCCATTCGTATGCGACGAATTTGCATGTATTTTGTTTTTGTTACAATAACAAAATACACACAAATTCGTCACGAACGAATGGCGTTCGTATTACAGAAATTGGGGGTAAGAAATTTAGGTAATCGAATATACCTACTATAAGAAATTTTTTATATTTAAACTCAAAAAATTATTAAAAAAATTTAAAAAAATACGCTTTTTATTTATTTTTTTATCTAAATTTGTTTTTGAACGGTAAATAAGTGTATACAAAAACAAAATATGATTTCTGTTGTTTGTAAGTGTTTATGATTTTCTATAAAATAAATTTTGGCCAAGAAAGGACGTCTGCGTCTTGTGCATTGGTTAACATTGTGGAGGGTATTTAAAGATTCGGCACGGCCGAATATAGTTTTCTTACTTGTTTTTTAATCGGGTCGGGTAGTAAAAGTATCTCAACCCTTTTAAAACGATTTGCCTGAAACTTAAAATGTAAAAGAGACTATTTTAAGGTTGGGGTGTCTCGGCTTATTCGCCATATCAGTGTTTAAAAATTTCGTTGTCCCCTTATGAAACAATGTGGACCTTCGGGAAAATTTCCACATTGTTTTTCGAGCAATAATACGTGCCAACTTAAATTTAATAAATATTATTGCATAGTCATATGGATATCAAAGGTCTATGTCTTTACATAAATACCACCCAAAATTTATACATTTTTAGGAAAAAAATATTTAGCGAAGCCGAATTTTTAAAAGGTTATACCACCGTTGGATAGGCATTAAAAAACATTTCTTCTGATATAGAAACATCATAAAGTTTCCTACAAAGAAATGGATGAAAAATCCAAAAACCGAGTTTTTGGTAATTTTTGACGCAAATTTTAAACAACTAAATCCTCGATATGGCCGACAAGCCGCGACACCCCAACCTTAGAATAGTCTCTTTTAAATATATTTTAAGTTTCATGCAAATCAATTCATAAGGGTTCACATAGCTAAATCTAATTAAAGTGATTCTGAGTTGATCGGCATTTTCGAAGGTGGGACTAGGGCCAGAAGTATGGGTAATTACAAACATCAGCACAAGCTCATTGTACTATGTATCATAGAGTGGTGCAGGGTTTTAATATAAAGTGTTTAACAATCGCTTTCTAACCTTTCATATCCATCAATCTCATTTATCATTAAATGGTTTATTTACATGCTGGTTGCACATCAACAACTTTTCATTGTTAAAAAATAATTTATACAAACATAGTATTTTAGGAAATATATTTTAAAAACAATTAACTTTGTGACATTTAAGTTAGAGTTGTAAATTGTAAAAAAAATTAAACAATTTGAAAAAAAGTATACATTTAGAATAAAGTAAAAGCTTAATAAAATTAGTATTTTATAATTAGTACATTTAACAACAACACAGTGGAACAAACAAAATCGGCATGGGATGAAACCAAAAGTAAATGATGAGTTCAGTGCTAGAGTTTTTTTTACACACATTTGAAGTTGGTGAACTTTTTTTATAATTATAATAATTAATTAAAGTTGTTATTATTCGACCTTTCCAATTTAAATAAATAAAAATACTTCGAGCTCGAGGCCAGTTTTTCCTTGTAAATAAATATTCTTTTATTCCATCCAATATTTCGATTCTCTTTGAGAATCATCATCAGGGGATTTCTACAAATAAATTAGGTGTAAGAACCCTGCAAAAAAAGTCATTACCACTTCTCAGTGGAGTGCTTTAAAACTATAACAAATGTAATGAAATACAACAAAAATAACAAAAAACATAAGACAAAAACACACAAACAGTTTTTTCTACTCCACATCCCGAAATCCCGACTCCCGGGATTTCGGGATTTCCCGTTTGGCATCCCTAGTAGGTACTGAACCGATTGCAGCGAAATTAATAGCGGTTATAGCTAACCTAATTTCGAGTTTAAGTTTGGGCGCTGGACCCCACATGTCCAATATGGGCACCACTAGAAACCCCTAAGGTAGAAAAGTCATCAACTTTAAATGTGTGTATAAAAGTGTTTGAAACCCATATCAGAATGCCAGAAATGTCTATATTCTTTAGAAACTAAACTTTTTTTCTACATTTTTCAACATAAACCCTTTTAAAAAATCTACACTAAGAAAATTATGTCATTAACTGTTTGTAGGTTATTTCAAAAAGTAATCAGTAAAGTTATTTTAAAAGAAAAATCATTAATTTTATTATGGACTTCTTATTTTCTACTGTTTCTGTAGTTTAAAAAAAATAATTAACTGTATTAAAAACGAATTTTCTGTTACATTTAATTTTAGCAGTAAAAAATTTCTTCTATAGTTTTACTGTTTTTCAATACAAAATAACTGAATATTCATTAGTTTTTTAATGTTTTGGTTAGTCATTAAATTAATATTTAAAATTGACTGTATTGTGTTTTTATTTTAAAAGAAAAAACACTGTAATGGTTTTTAAATAAAAGTTAATTTGTTTTAAGTGAATATTCACTGGAATTTACCTACATAATTTTTTGAGTGTAGTACTGAACTAAAAAACAGTCTTGAGGGTTTTTTTAATGGAAAATGTCAACTTTCATTTGTTTTTGGTTTCTTCCCATTCCGCTTCGGAAAGTTGGATTTTGTATCAAAGTGCAATTAATCGTAAACTTAAATTAACTTAAAAATTAAATTTATTGAGTAGGTTTTTTTTTTCTAGCTCGAGGTCATTATTTTCTTTACTAACACAGCGTGACAAAACTGACCACTATTTTAGAAAACAAGAGGTGTAACCAACGTTTTTATATATTTGAGACATGCTGATTCGAATGGCGTACTCCGTTTTTCGATGTATGGTACAGCTTTCCTTCAAAATGTCGTTAAAGATTTGCTGATTTCGAGCCAGTTTTTCAACAAAAAAAATTGCAAAGTTAATGATTTTTAAATTGTATGTCATGGAAAACAAAGATATGACTTGTAACAATATTTCTTATGCAAATTTGGTTTAAATCTTTTCATCTTAAGCCCTTAAATTCGCGAATTTCTTCATTTTTTGAGATTTTTGCGAAATTAACCGCCAATTTGGTGTTTGATTAAAAACTTGCTTTGAGTAGATCAAAAATGTATCCCTTACAATACAAATAGTAGATAAAAAACAGCTATGTTATATGGACCATCATGATGAAAATCGCGAAAAACCGTTTTTTTGGAAAATGACAGCATCACTTTACGAGATGATTTAAGGTTCCATCTTTTAGTATATAACGTGGGAACCTTAAACAATTAACTGACCAAAAATTTGGCCAAAAAAGTTTTCATTTGCAAAATCAGTTAATTGTTTAAGGTTCCCACATTATATACTAAAAGATGGAGTCTTAATTCAGCTCGTAAAGTGATGCTGGCATATACAAAAAAACGGGTTTTCGCGATTTTCATCATGATGGTCCATATAACATAGCTGTTTTTTGTCCACTATTCGTATTGTTAGGGATGCCTTTTTGATTCACTAAATGCAAGTTTTTTATCAAAGACCAACTTGGCGGTTAATTTCGCGAAAACCTTAAAAAATTAAGAAATTCGTTAATTTAAATGCTTAAGATGAAAAGCCTCAAACCAAATTTGTATAAGAAATATTGCTACAAGTCATATCTTTGTTTTCCATGCCATACAATTTAAAAATCATTAACATTGCAAATTTTTTTCTTGAAAAACTGGCTCAAAATCAGCAAATATATAACGACATTTTGCAAGAAAACTGTACCATACATCGAAAAACGGAGTACGCCATTCGAATCAGCATGTCCGAAATATATGGAAATGATGGACGTAACTCTTGTTTATTTTTTTGTGTTCCGCAGTGTAATTAAAACTATGATATTCTCATAGAATAATTTTCAAGAAAATTATTTTTCTGTTTTAAATGTATTTATGTTGGTAATTTTTTTGCAAGACTTAATCGACACCTGTTTCGGGATTTGCTACTTGTAGTATAGGGTTATTATTTTTGCTAAATAATCTTAATAATGGGATCTGACAAATCCCAAAACACGTGTCGATTAAGTCTAGCAAAAAAATTACCAACATAAATGCATTTAAAACAGAAAAATAATTTTCTTGAAAATTATTCTATGAGAATATCATAGTTTTAATTGGTAAAGGAAATAATGACCTCGAGCTAGAAAAAAAAACTTACTCAAACTATAATATAAAGGTCGAATAAAACAATTTTTATTTTTAATAAAAATTAATCAGAATTTGAATTAAATTTATTTTTAATTTTTTTAAAGAAATTAAATTTAGCTAATCGAAACCATAATAGTTCGCCAAAAAATATGACAACTGCACACTGTAACGACCTTAATACAGCTATCCAAATGTAATTTAAATCTTCCAGGACCAACAATGCATTTTTCTCTTTAGTTTGTTGATTTTTATTTAAATAAATTTTATCCATTTTCGTCAAATCAATGTAACTGGTCTGTAACCAAAATTGCAACAGACCCATATCCCAAACGCGCATAATCAAACGATTTACTGATTCCAAATAATAAGAATCGGGTGGCAAAATAAAAGCCATAAGAATTGTGGTGGGAAAACAAATATTGGATAAACGAAACAGCGGTTTATTCATATATTTTTGTAAAGAATCAAACATAAACCAAAGACTAGCCGATACCGGATAAGCATAAGATATATTTAAAGATGATTGAATATCGGAAAATTCTTTATAGTCCTTGGTGGTTTTAAAAATTACCGGAGGATGTATACGCGAAAAATTATTATAATAATGTAAAGTACTTTTGTATTCCTCAGGTGCTATGAGTATGGGTATATTACGTTTTGGCAGATCTTGTATCAATTTAATACGATACGAAAAAGGATGAGTAAGATAAAGTTGTATATTTGTAGAGAGTAGAATGGTTATGATTAAACCACTTAAAAATAGTGATAAATAAATTAGTCGCATACTTTTTGAAGGATTGGGCAACAGTTTAAATGACCAACCAAGTGTACCCAATATAACGGGACAATTTACTAACACATCAGTAATTCTAACGGGATACCAAGTGCTGTGACTTAAACTCCAAACTTTAGTACTCAATACTAATAAGAGAGAGAAAAACAATCGTATACCATACATTCGCATATAAAAAGTTTCATTTATATATTGTTCTACATAATCCTTATAACTGTAAGGCTGTTCTATGGGTATCATCAAACACCATTTATTAATTTCATATGTAAATGATAAGCGATGATTAATTTTTGGATTTATAAATGGCACTAGACCAGCTGAGATATCTATTAGATTCAATTCTGTTAAATTGTATATATCTTTATAACGTAATATGTTACCTTCAATGATTTTAAAAGGATAAACTAGAGTGGCATTTAAATATTTTGCATATAAATTTATAAATTGCATTATATAACCTTTGATCTCTAACTGATTTTGAGAGTTTCTTATAACAGTAGTACGTGGTAAAACTTGATCTGGCATAGTTTTTAAACCAAAACCATGTAAATTTTTTAATTTATAATCAAATAATTCCATAGAATTGGCGATAAAATTATATTTTTGTATTTTAAAATTGGGAAACATTAGAAATTTATAAATATTTTTAGTTTTATAAAAATTTTTAAAAATTAATATAACATTTAAAAATTTATATTTTATACATAATTTAAAAAAATCTGTTAAATCCTCTAAATTTTTTTCCAATTGATTTTTTAGTATAATTAAACGATTTTTCCTTTTAAAATTTAAAATAACCGCTAATCTTTTTAGGAATTCATCTGGATGTTGTTTTGCTGGCCAATGTACTAGTACCAAAAAATTATTATTAAATTTAAAACTAAATCCAAAATCTTCCAGATTTTGTTGCCTGATTACTGCTTTCTTTAAATCTTTTTGTAAAATTTCTTCCATTAAAGCTGGACTTTGCATTCCTGTTGATTTTCCCAATATAACACAAGTTTCATAATTATTTTCTTTATCAATTTTGTTAAAGAAATTTTTAAAAATCTTAGTTTTATTTTCTTTAAATTTAAAATGATTTTCTAGTTTTTCCAGCTTTTCATTTAAAATATTTGCATTTAATTGTTGCAGTGTATTAAATATCACGAATAATTTTAAAATTATTATTATTTTCCAATACATTTTTGTTAAATTTGTTATTGCCAACTGTTTGTTATGTGCTGCCAGCAATAGATTTTATTTGACAAACATTTACTGGATTTGATTTTTTTTTTATTTGTCATTTATTAGATTTCATTAAATTTTTAATTAATTTTAATATGTAGCATAGTTTTATTTAATGTCAATAATTGCATATAAATCTAAAAATTTAATGATAATTGTAAATTAAAAAAAAAAATCAAGTGAGAGTGTTAAATTCGGCTGTGCCGAATCTTTTATGCCCTCCAAAATGTAAAAAAAAAAATTCAGGGGCGTCTTTTTTTGAGCGGGGGGGGGGGGGGGGGGGGTTTGGGGGTTTGGTGGGAGACATTGAGGTAGATGTTAGGAAATGGATTTATTATGATTCTTCCAATTATTTACGCCAATTAAATATTATTAAAATACAGTCAAAAATACAGTTTTCAGAGAAAATGTTTGGACTAAGAAAATATTGTGGGTCGGTCATACATTTTGTTGCTCTAAGGGCACTATTAAGGCAGTTAGAGCGGTTGGAACAAATTTTAAAAAATGTCGTTTTGTGTGGGAGCCCCCTTAGAAATTGGAGATAGGGTATTAGTTTGTTCCAAAGAAATGTTAAGACATAAAAATTAATGGGGGTTGGTCTTATAAAGGACCCCTCTATGACGCACCATTGGAGCAGTAGAAATGATTTTATGATTGGAAAAGTACAATAAAATTTTTTCAAAAAATTTAAAAAAATAGTAATAATCGTTATCCCACGATCTTCCTGGGCAAAAAATTTGTAGAATTGATAGAAGTTTTACACAAAAAAATTTCAAAAAAATCGAAGAGTACAAACATTTTCAAAAATGAGATTTAAATTTTAAAACTTAAAAATCGCATACTAGAGCGCTTTTAAGAATTTTTTGGGATCTTTTCTTAGAAAGTACGTAAAAAAACAAAAATTTTGAAAAAAAAAATTTGAAATTCGGACCATTATTGAAGAAGTTATGTTTAAAAGAAGTTTGAGTAAAGGAACAAACTATCAATTTTTAAAAATTCGATATCTTTTGAACGGGTCATCAAAAAAATCTGAAAATTTACCACGAAGGAGTTTTCGAAGGGTACTAAAAACTGTAAACAAATTGGGAAATCTAAAAAAAAAGTTTTTCAAAGTGTCCGATTTCAAATGGAATGCCCCATATATTCATGATCCTCGATCGATTTTAAGTCGATCTAGCGGTGTCCGTCCGTCCGTCTGTCTGTCTGTCCGTCCGTAGAAAACACGCTAACTTTTGAAAGACTTCACAGAGGCTACTGAAATTATTCATATATGTTGGTCATTTACCTAGTCAGGTTAGTATTGCAATCCTGCCAAATCGATCCAGTGGTTCAAAAGTTATGAGCAAAAGAGAAAATTTCGGCAAGGTGTTTTCGCAAATTTACGAGATAAAAACCACGATAACTTTCGAAAAACAATAATGAGACTGCTGAAACGTGGCATATATCTTTACGGTTCCTCAGGTCTGTTTGGTATTGAATTTCAGCTCAATCGGTCAAATGGTTCAAAAGTTATAAGCACAACCCCGAATTTCAGATTTTGATCATCGTAAATGCCACATGGTAAACAAGTTTTAAAAGCATTGGTTGTAACTTAGCAATGCTTTTCAAACTTGTTTAGTTTTAAAGCAATGCTTTTTAAACTTGTTTAGTTTTAAAAGCATTGGTAACTTAAAAATTACACTCGAAAAAAATTTTACTCTCGAAAAAAATTTTACACTCAAAAAAATTTTACACTAAAAAAAAAATTTAGTTTTTTTTATAAAAATGTCAATATTTTGTGTACATACGTACGTGCATTCACTCACAAATATTTTTACAGTAAAAAAAACATTACACTCGAAAAAAAGTTTTAGACTCAAAAAAAAAAAAATAGTAATTTTTCTTTTAAATGACAAAAAAAAAGAGTTTTTTACTCAAAATTAAATATTTCTAATCAAAATTGTTAATTTTTTTCACGTTAAAATGTACTATCCTTTAAAAAAAGGCATTGTGGAGGGTATTCATAGATTCGGCAAAGTCGAATTTAACTTTTCTACTTGTTTTTATTATAATTTAGCTTGATTATCTTACTAATGACAGACAGAATGTTTCATTTTGGTCGGACAAGTATTTCAGTTCCAAAACTGACCATGAAAAAAACAAGTAAAACAAGTAAGAAAGTTATAGTCGGTCAAGACCAGCGTTGCCAATTTAGCTTTTTTCCCGCTAGATTTAGCTTTTTTTAAAATTTTTCGCGGGAAAATTTTGCATTTAGCTTTAAGCGGATTTTTTAGCTTTTTTTTGAAAATTTTTTGGTTTTTGTTTAGCTTTTTTTAGACTTTTTTTAAACTTTTTTCATTAAATATCAATCTAAAAATAGAAGAAAATAATTTTTTACTTAAAAAGTTGTGTTCAAAACACAATTATATTTCAGAAACATCTAACTATTTATATTTTAAGTTTGTCTAAATGTGTTTTAGGAAGTTTTTTTAAATTTTTTTTCAGAATTCTAATAAATAATTAAAAATTTTTAAAACTTAAATAAAAATGTTTAAAATGTATTTGGAAATTTCTTAAATATAAAATTTTTATAAATTTTTTGGAACAAGTTTCTTAAACATATTTAGTATTTTGCGAAATAAAATCGAAAATTTTTAAAATATAAATGAAGATTTCAGAAATGCATTTCAAATTTTTTTTAATATTGTTTGTATTTCCTGAAAAATTGTTGGAAATAGTGTTGATTTATTTACAAACTGTTTTTTTAAATATTCACAAATCTTAGAATGTAGAAATTTCCACTACTAATTTTTCTCAAATTTCTAAACTTTATTTGAAAATGCAATTTAAGCAATTTGAAATATATTTTGGGAGAAAATCCTAAAATGCAATTGAAAAAATCAAAAAAAAAAAAAATCTGAATTGTATTTGAAAATTTCTTTGATTTATTTGGAAATTTATACACAACGTTTTGAAATTTCTGAAATGCACTTTGAATTTGTTAATGTCTAAGATTTTCGTGAATGTATCATTTTTAATCTTTATTAATATGTACCTGCTTTCGAAATTTTCGGAAACATAGAAAAATAAAATAAATTTGTAATCGATTTTTTGTTTTGTTTCCATACGAATTGTTTTTGTTTTTAAAATCGACTTTCAAAAAATGTATTGAAAATTTGACATTTAAAAAAAAAACTTTTGTTAAAATAGACTTTTTATGTTTCATTGATACGGGCCATTTTTTTAAAATTTATGAAGATTTGTTATATTTTAATATTTTGTTTACTAATAACTAGGGATGAGATTTTCATGCACTAAAAAATCGAAAATATGCGCTTAAAATATGCGCTAAAAAATTCAAAATATGCACTAAAAAACCTAAAAATATGCGCTAAAAAATAAAATGTGTGCAATAAAAATTTTGTTTTCATAGGAAAAACTTCTTAAAAAGCAAAAAGTAACGCCGGGTTTAAATAGTAACATTTAAAACTTTGTATAAGCAAGATTTTTTAGAAATTAAGGCAATCTATAAAAAATAATTTAAAGAAAAAATAATAATTTTTCGTATTTCCAAAATAAATTTTTAAAATTTTAAATAGTTTTTGAAACAAATAAATTTCAATTTGTGTTTTTGCTTATTTATACCAAAATATGCAAAAATATGCACTTGAAAGTTGGAAATATGCACAAAATATGCATTTAAAACCAAAATATGCAAAAATATGCATTTTCACCAAAATATGCAAAAATATGCAAAAACAAATCGATGCCATTTTAACGCAAATTTCTTGATTCGGAAAGATAATTGGTCGATATCGTTTTTAGACTATCGACAAAAAACATGCATTTGCATGGAAATCTCATCCCTACTAATAACCATAGTTTTAGTCCCAAATACGCTATAGAAGGAATAACAGATCCCTATTTTGGAATTCAATTGAAAAATCGAAGAAAAACTAATTTAAATTAGTTAAAAAAAAATTAGCTTTATTTTTTAGCTTTTTTTCAAATTTTTTAGCTTTTTTTAGCGGGTTTTTAGAAAAAATCTAGCTTTTTTTGTTTTCAAATTCTGGCAACGCTGGTCAAGACCGACCATATAATACCCTACACCAGTGTTTTCCGGAAAATGGGTCCCAAGTCCAAACATGGACCGATTGGATCTGTCTTTTGTTAGATCTTTATTTAGTGTATAAAATACACACAGATCAAATTTTAGTGGAATTTGTTTATTTTTTTGTCAATAGACCGATTTAACTGAATATCGGTCGAAATTTTTATATTGGGGACTAAGTCCAAAAATGGTCCAATTATATTCCGATTTGCTAAGGTTACTAAAGTACACGTTTAACACCTAAAAATAAAATTTTTATCAAATATTTCCATTTTCATGAATTTTGAGGGAATTATGTGAATATCGGGAGGGTGGTTTGTATGGGGACTACCAGAAGGACTGACCCGATTCCTTTGAAATTTGAAATGAAGATTTGTGCATACAAAATTTGATTGCCTGCTAAATTTCAAAGCGATATCTATTATAATACGGTTGTTAGAGTCATTTAAGCCGAATCCAAATGGGGCGTTTGTATGGGGGCTAGGTCTTAACATAGACCGATTCTCTCCAATTTCAATAGGATTCGTCCTTGGCCCAAAAGATGCTTAAGTTTCAAATTTCAAGTCAATTGATGGAAAATTGCGACCTGTATCGTGCTTAAACAGATAGATGGACAGACGGACGGACAGACAGACGGACGGACAGACAGACGGGCGGACAAACGGACGGGCGGACATCGCTAAATCTACTCAAAAAGTCATTCTGAGTCGATCGGTATACTTGAAGGTAGGTCTACACTAAGAAAATTATGTCATTAACTGTTTGTAGGTTATTTTAAAAAGTAAAGTCATTTTAAAAGAAAAATCACATATTTTAAAAAGGATTTAATTTTTTTACTGTTTCTGTAGTTTAAAAAAAATAATTTACTGTGTTAAAAACGAATTTTCTGTTACATTTAATTTCGGCAGTAAAAAATTTCTTCTATAGTTTTACTGTTTTTCAATACAAAATAACTGAACATTCACTAGTTTTTTAATGTTTTGGTTAGTCATTAAATTAACATTTAAAATTGACTGTAATGTGTTTTTATTTTAAATGAAAAAACAGTGGAATGGTTTTTAAATAAAATTTCATTTATTTTAAGTGAATATTCACTAGAATTTACCTACATAATTCTTTGAGTGTAGGACCAATATTTTGGGTAGTTACAAACATCAGCAAAAACTCATTATACCCTGTACCACAGAGTGGTGTAGGGTATAAAAAAGAGTTAAATTCGGCTTTGCCGAATGTATTGATACCCTCTACAATGTATTAAAAGATTATTTGCAAAAAAAAAAAAAAATTTAAAAAAAAATTTTTTTGGTAAAAAAAAGTTTGAACCGATTTCGCTCAAATGCAGTACCAAACTACTTACGTGAACAACAAGAAAACTTGCTAAGCCTCAGTCATATTTGTTTAATACTTTGGCCGCACTTTTTTATTTTTTTTTCAGCATTCAGTTTTTCTTACCATATGAGAATTGCAAAGGAGACTACACAAGAAATTTCTTGTATTTTCAGGAAAAATTAGACCAAAAATAATTTTTTTTTTCGAATTTTTAAATATTTTTAAAAATATTAAGAAAAAAAAAACTTTTGAATATTGTAGATTAGATGTTTAAGTACCTGTTAAAATAAGAAAAAAAAATTCAATTTTTTTTTTTCATGAAACTTTATATATATAAAAAATGATTTTTAAAACAAATTTTTAACTCTAAAGCGCAAAAAAAATCGGGACTTACAATTAGAAATTTTTTGCGTGTCCTATTGTTGCATAATTACATTTTTTTTGTAAGACAAGATAAATTCTCGTAAGTTTTGAAAAATTACCTTGGAATTTTGTACTTTTCAATAAATATTTTTGTTTAATTACAGTTTTTTGTCTTAAAAAACTAAAAAACTTTTAAGCGATTTTCAAAAAAAAATTGTTTGTAATAAAACATTTTTTTGGCAGAAAGACTAAACACAATCAAATAAAATTTTGTTGTACAATAATATTTTTCTTGTGTAAAAAAACTAAACACCTTGTAATATTTTTTTTTAATTAGTAAAATAATTAATTTTTTTGTAAATTTACCTAAAATATGTTTAAAATAAATTTACCAACATAGAATAGTAAAATTACAAAGCAAACTGTAGCTTTCGTTTCATTAAAAATACAAGAATTTTTGTAAGAAGACAGAAATATTAGTAAAATAGAACTACAAGACCTTTTACTTGTAAGTTTACAAACTTTTTTTTTGAGTGTAGCAAAATTTCTACAATTTTTCCATCAATTTAAACAAAAAAGTTTTATTTAATTTACACCTTTTAAAATATTTATGTGATATAAAACACTTTTAAATCTTTATTTTTTTTATTATACCCTCCACTCTAGTGATAGAGGGTATATATAAGTTTGTCATTCCGTTTGTAACACATCGAAATATTGGTCTAGGACCCCATAAAGTATATATATTCATGATCCTCGATCGATTTTAAGTCGATCTAGCGATGACTGTCCGGCCGTAGAAAACACGCAAACTTTTGAAACACTTTACAGAGGCTACTGAAGTTTGGCATATATGTTGGTCATTTACAGTGTTGCCAGAACTTGGTAGTCAAAAACGGCTAAATTCATTCGAAAAAACGGCTAAAAAACGGCTAAAAAATGGCTAAAAAACGGCTAAAATATATATTTTACTTTTTTTAAGAAAAACTATTGTAAATTTATATTTTGTTTAATTTTTACACATAAAATTAAATAAAGAAATCTTTTGTTATACATTTTATACGGTTTTGACTTATTCTAGATAAAAAATAGAGTTGAAAACACGTTTCCTTTGATTTATATTTTTTTAATGCAAAACCTAAAATAAAAAAAATTTTGACTAGAAAATTTTTTTTTTTGGTGAAAGAACTTTTTTAATTATTTTTGTTTAAAAAAAATTAAGTACAATTTTTTATTTAGTGCAAATATTTTTTTTTTTGAGTTCGAAATTTTTTTTTAGTTTATTTATTTTTTGTAATGATAAAACCACTGCGTGCATTTTTTTCTTGGCTTTCTTTTGAAAGTTACCACATTTGCAACACGTGAGTTCTGGTTAAAATTTTTTACTCCGGGAACCTTTTTCGCTGAAACCTAACGAAAAGAATGGCAAAAATATATATGCCATGATACAGTACCCAGTCTTTAAGTTGAGTTTCGAACGTTAGATCGCTAGATCATCTAAGATTTAGTATAATGTTAATGGCATGAATATGACCAAAATATCCGTGGTTCGATGCCAGGCTGGGATTAATTAAAACTAAGAAATATGAAAAACAAGTACAAAACAAACCGATTAAAAATCCTGCTGATGATAACACTATAACTGGAGTGTTTGAAACCGGTACGGGAATATCAAAAATGTCTGTAATTTTTAAAAAATAATCAATTCTTTATTTTAGTATAAAAAAAACACAAAAAATACTTTAAAATCAAAAAACTCAAAAATGGCTAAAAAACTGCTAAAATAATTTCGAAAATGGCTAAAAAAACGGCTAAGAGCTAAATGCATTTTTCTCCGGCTAAAAGATTTCAAAAGGAGCTAAATCTAGCCGGAAAATGGCTAAAATGGCAACACTGGTCATTTACCTGGTCAGGTTGGTATTGCAATCCAGCGAAATCGGTCCAGTGGTTCAAATTTCGGCGAGGGTTTTTTGCGAATTTACGAAATAAAAATCACGTTAACTTTCGAAAGACAATAATGAGACTGCTGAAGCTTGGCATATATCTTAAACGTTCCCCAGGTCTTTTTGGTTTTAAATTTCAGCTCAATCGGTCTATTGGTTCAAAAGTTATAAGCAAACCCCTGAATTTCAGATTTGTTTCATCTTAAATGCACGTATTAAGCAAGTTTTAAAGGCTTTGGTTGTAACTTAGCAATGCCTTTCAAACTTGTTTAGTTTTAAAGCAATGCTTTTTAAACTTGTTTAGTTTTAAAGGCATTGGTAACTTAAAAATTACACTCGAAAAAAATTTAGTTTATTTTTACAAGGTTTGGTTAGGTTAGGGTGGCGGTGTACGATTTACACCTCGCATAGACCTTTTGGTCCATAGCGATACCACAAAACTTTTTTTTTTTTCGCTAGCGGCGCAAGTTAAACACGTTCAAAGTCATTGCGAATCTCTTTAATATTCTAAGATCCATTCGCGTTATATCCTCCAAAGTATTAAAGCTTATCTGACCAGTAATCGATCGGCGACTTCTTGCCACCGCTGGACAGTGACAAAGTATGTGTTCTATTGTTTCATCCACTCCTGGTGAGCCGCATCTTTTACAACTGGCGTCCGGGATGAGTCTAATATTCTTAGCATGAATGCCGATGAGACAGTGACCAGTTATTATTCCCGTCAGAGCCCGACATTCCCTTCTCGTAAGTGATAAAAAGTGATAAAATTTTTACAAAAATGACACTATTTTGTGTACATACGTACGTGCATTCACTCAGAAATATTTTTACAGTAAAAAAAAACATTACACTCGAAAAAAATTTTACACTCAAAAAAAAAAAAATTAATTATTTTTTTTTTTTTTTTTTTAAATCACAAAAAAAGAGTTTTTTGCTTAAAATAAAATATTTTTATCAAAATTGTTAATTTTTTTTTACGTTAAAAAATGTTCCTTTAAAAAAAAGGCATTGTAGAGGGCAGCGACGTATCCAGAAATTTGAAAAGGGGGGGGCCCAACTCGAAATTTTTTTTTAATCATATTATTTTTTAGGACTACCCCCCCCCCCCCAACTCTACAAAAAAAGTTTACAAATCTGAATACTTTTTTAGTAAAAACATGCCTCAGAATTTGTGAATTTTTCTAGAGAAACAGGGTCTCAGACTCTGAAATTTTTTAAACATCAATATTTTAAACATCTCAGAATCTGAGGACTTTTATTTATTAAAAACAACGTTTAAAATTTTCCGAAAATGTGAAACACCAAATTTAGGCGTCGACGTATTCTCACGTAACGCAATAAACCAAATAACGATAAGTGATAGTGAAAATAGTGTCACACATTAGACTGGCATTTTTTTTTTGTCAACTTTCGATCTTCCCAAGTGCCCAGGCAAATTTTTATTGTCCTAGATCTAAAACTTATGTGGTACAAATTTGAAGTCAATAGGATTAAATTAACCCGTGGCGCCCGGCGGTCAAGTTTTGGATTTTTGAAAAAATTTTTTAAAATAAAATTTAAAAAATATTTATCTTTCGACACATCATATTTGTTAATTTCCATGCGCTGAGCACAAATATCACAAAAATTAAAATCGCTTGATCGGTTTTCGAGATATCGCCATTCCAAATTTGTAAAAAAATGGCGGTTTTTTCTTACGTTCAAGAAATTTTTTTAAAAAAGTCTCAAAATTTCATTCCGCCGACCCTTTTGTAGAGCTTGAGACAATCTTTCATTTAAAACTAATTTGAGCCAAATACGCTCATTATAAGCCGTGGCGCCCATCGATCAAAGTTTTTGCTTTTTAGAAACTTTTTACCAAAAACCCTCAAATTTGATTGAAGGGTGCCACGGGTTAAAATGATCGGATTTGGCTCAAATTAAGCTTAAATGAAAGATTGTATCAAGCTCTATGAAAGGGTTAAAATAAAGAAAATTTTAGAGTTTTTTTAAAAAAAACTTCAACGTAGGAAAAAACCGCCCATTTTGCAATTTTTTGACAAATTTTAAATGGCGATATCTCGAAAACCGTTCGACCGATTTTTTAAATTTTTTGATATTCGTATTCAGCATGATGAAATTAATAAAAATAATGTATCGCAAGATATTGTTTTTTTTATTTTTTCATTTTCAAAAATCTAAAATTTTGGTGGAAATTTTCCAAAAATCCAAAACTTTGATCGAAGGGCGCCACGGCTTAAAATGACCAAATTTGGCTCAAATTAGATTTAAATGAAAGATTGTCTCAAGCTCTACAAAGGGGTCGGCGAAATGAAATTTTGAGACTTTTTTTTTTAAATTTCTTGAACGTAGGAAAAAACCGCAATTTTTTACAAATTTAAAATAGCGATATCTCGAAAACTGTTCGACCGATATTAGTTTTTTTTTTTTTTTGATATTCGTGCTCAGCACATCAAAATTAACAAATATGATGTGTCTAAAGATATATTTATTTTTTATTTGTTTTTTTTTTAAATTTTTCAAAAATCCAAAACTTTGACCGACGGGTGCTACGGGTTAATTTAATCCGATTGGCCTCAAATTGGTACCACATGAGGTTTAAGCCTAGTAGAATAAAAAAATTCCCGGATTTTGAAAATCGGAGAAGAAAAAATTTAGCTGTACAGAAAAATGGCAGTCTAATCACACATATTCATATCAAAACGATTTCGTTATCGCCTGGAATAACAATAGTTTTTCGATAAATTCTAAAAAATTCTACATTAAGAACGAAAACACTATCGTTTTCTTATATGTGATAACTAGGTCATATTGCCTCGATATCACAAAGGTATCATTTGGTTTACTGGGAAGAGCCATAATAAAGGTCCTGATTCCAAATCAGTATTCAAAATATTTGTATAACATACCGTTATCGAGATATTTAGACTTGAAAAATTAATTCTTTAACGCTTTTTACGGCTCTACTGTTACAGTTTATTGCGTTGGCGAAAGGTTTTATTGATGGATTTTTATAAAACGGATCTGTAAATTTCAAATACGTCATTACATTTTTTAAGCTGCTTTTGTAAATTCGTTAATGAAAATTTATCAATATTTATTCACATAAAAAATAATACAAGTTTTTAATTTTGTGCCAGTTATATATTGTCCTCAGTCGTTTTTAATACTCAAAACTGCAGTTTTTCAATGCAAGTCAACCCCGTTTTTTTTAAAAAAGTGCTAGGATGAAAATTAAATATGAAAATTTTTCTTCAGAAAAAAATTTTCTAAATGTAAAAAATAGAAATAATCTCTCAGAATCGGAGACTTTTAATAATAGAAAAAGTAAATTAGATCCTCAGAGTTTGAAACTTTTTATAGAAAACTGTTTTCATGATCCTGATGCATACTTTTTATAAAATAAAACCAATATAATGTGTTTTCACTTGATATTTTACAGAAATTTCGATATAAATGACTTTTTAAAAACGAAAATTTACTCAAAAAATCAAGTTTTTATAAAAAAAATAATTAAAACTTTTCTTTTCTTCAAAAAATAAAATATTAACAATACTAAAAAACTTATGTTTGTTGCTTGTATAATGTGTTGAAGTGTTTTAATTTTTTTAAATTTTTCAATCCAAAAGGGGGGGCCCGGGCCCCCTGGGCCCCCCCCCTGAATACGTCCATGGTAGAGGGTATTTATAGATTCGGCAAAGTCGAATTTCGCTTTTCTACTTGTTTAAAATTTATTTTTGTTAATTCTTCTTATCAAACTCTTAAGATAACACATTACACCAAAAGTTTTTAAATTTCGAAATCTTTTGGAAAAAAAGTTGTTGACGCAGGTGTAATAATTTGAACTTATCTTAATCAGGATTTCCTTTTTAATTTCTAAAGAAAACCTAAAAATTAAATGAACAGTCACAAAAAAAAGCAAAAAAGGACAAATAAAATTTACTATTGTTAAGTACACAAAAAAAATAATGAAGATAACACCAACAAATTTACGAGTATTAGAAAACCTTAAAAGAAGATAACAAACTAAGTTTTAATAAACAGGTGTAAATGAGAAAATATTATAAGGAAATTGAAGAAATACCAGTTGGAAAATGTGTCACTGACGAAATTTTCACAGTGATTCCTTGAGGAAATGACTTCAGGTTCTGACAAATCACAGGTTATCCTTGATGGCATGTCCTAACATTGTCATCAATGAATGTTTGTTTTGAGAGTGTTAACAAATTCTCTAAGACATCTGTAAGAAAATGTCTTCTCAATAGCAGAACATTAAATTAAAATTTCAAATCAGGGAAACCCTTCAATTTCCGAGAAAAACAAGGAACATTGTTGATTTATTTAAAATAAAATCAAGTTCTTTCAAGTAGTATAAAATAATAAATAGATATACAGTTTTGAAGGAGTCAGGTGTTGGACTAACAAACTGAAGGTTCCAGGTTCAAATACAGTTGGGACTAAAAATGGCGAAAAGTTTTTTTTTAATATGGTAAAGATAAATTATAAAGAAAAATGGATAAAAGTAAAAACTAAAGGAAATACGAAGACTTTTTGTGTTTTCGTATGACCTATGTCAGACACTTCTCCAAAGAAGTCTCAGGTGACATGTCTCTAGAAAGTCAGCATACCCTGACTACTACTGACTGTGAGTGAAGACATTTTGAAATTTTATATGAAACTGTACTCAAGTCAGTACAAAGAGAAGACTTGTGGATGTCAGCAGTGACTCTGACATGTCACCGCGCCGTCACTGGGGATGTCTCGAGGACGTTGCCAACTGGGATATTTAATGAGATTAAGAAGGAAGATAGAATCATTAAAACGTTTAAGGTTTGGACTCCACGCATAGATGGGCTGATCCAAAACGTTACCAAATGTTCTTTAAGTGGCGAGCATAAAACGTGTTAGTCCATGTTGCGAACAGTTTTATTTTATTTTTTGGCGCAAGATCCTTAGCAGAGATTTCCTCCACACTCTTGATTTCTGCTTTGCCTAGTATACCTCGCGGTGCCTTCAACTGTTTCAGCTGTATTATGTTCATTTCATCTCCTTCAAATGGAATCCGAGATAAATTTTATCACTTTCGTGTGGAAAGCAATTAGACAGTGTCCCGTGACCTACTCCTGTTCATGAGTAAACGACAATTACCTCTGTTTACAGAAAGTAGATATCGAATTTAACTGAGGTCGTAACGTGGCCTGAGTGTTCTGGGAATTTGTGCTTAACTATCTCCATTTCCGGTTTGCAATAGATATACAACTACAGTCACTTTACAGAATCGGAGGTTCAATATGAAGAAACGTTCCTACTTCATCTGCTCCAAGTTTTGCGAGCTCTGCTTCATGTCCAGGTACCTATACCAGAGATACGGGATTTTTACCGTCAAGTTTCTGAAGAAGATTCTAGTAACAATAAAAAACAACTTTCGAATTTATACAAAAGCCCCTTGACGCTTTAATGCATGCTCCAAGAAACTGTAAATCTGTCTTATATATTTTAGTCTGGAAAAATACTACAGCTTAAAGTTTAATGACATAGACGTCAGATATAAAACCGGCTCCCACTCCCTTCAATTGCTTGAAACGATCTGTGAGGATATTTATAGCGTCCTTTAGAGCGCAACGTCAGTTCGACCAAAATTCTCGAGTCGGAAATTCAACTTTAAATTTCCAGTCGAAATTGGTAGCAGATGAATATTGTGCCGGTGTTATTCTTAGGGCTAGATCCCCGAAATGTTAATTGGTTTTTCAACACGGTCGTCAGGCCTATACTTATGTATGGAGCATCCGTCTGTTGCTTGGCGATGATGAAGGCCACTCACCAGAAGGCATTCAACAGGATCTTTGTGCTGATTGTAACAGGCACACTTCCACTACGAAAGGTCTACTCGAATTGCTTCACTGGCTGCCAGTGGACTTTCTCGCAATACAACCATCCGGGAACACAGCCACTATGCTTGCGTTTATAAATGTATGGACGTTTAAACAATGCAAGAATCCTCGGGAATCGTGGTGCTGCTGCGAATATTGAATATTACAGCCCTATTCCTCGTTCGAAACTGTGTTCAGGACAGGTCTAATTGGACGGAGAGTCTCGACATACCTGAAGAGACACATGGGGTTACGTCTTTATGAGTCAACTGGATTACAGACTCTCCTTTCTACTTAATTGAATGGCGAGACATTGGAATCTTGCACTCATTTGGGAGCCTGGACACATGAGTGTAAATAGCAACTGTCCCCTGTCTGAATTAGCCAGACAGGGGACGACTCTTTATACCAGTGAGATCATCATCATCCTACGCCTGACATCCCAATCAATACGAGTATGCGGCGGAGCGAAACTTCGCTATTACAGATGGTTAGAAATAAATGGCGATGTGAACCGACGTGCTCTAATATGAAAATGGTGTAGCCCTCATATGATTGCCGGCGTATGGGTATTCATTAAAATGTCTAACAACTCGGTACCTAGTCTTGTTGCAGCCGTTACGGGGCACAGTACACGCTTCGGCGCACACGAAAGTAAAACGACTATTGCGGGGGTTGTCAGGACGTGGAGGAGGAAGATACGGCATCGCACTTTCTCTTTCAATGTCTGGTATATGCCTTTTGGATGGCCGAACAATTTGGCAGCCCGATACTGCCGGGCTTGACATGCTTATCTGGTATGTATGTCAATAGAATAAACCCGTTCGTCAGTAAGGCCACTTGAGCATACTTGTCTTTCTCTTCCTCTCCATATCTTTTCTTAACTTTCTTTTATAGGTTAAACACCGGGACCACTTTTAAAGAAGGACCCGGCTGCTTTACCCTAACCTAGGGCTTCAGTAATCCAACAGAATTCTCTGCATCACTGACGTTAGCAGAAAAACCGGCTCAATTTGATTCATTGAGTCTGAGACATGCCTTAAAACATGCATCTCTAGCTTAGACATCAATTGGCAGCAGTATTGTGCCGATGCTATTCTTAGGGATCCAGTGATACTTGGAACCAAAAGCATTTAGGCCTTTTGGAATTTCCTAAGATTTTACCTCTATCTCAAATGCTTTGTGCCAGAGATCATAACCCCGTAAAGTAAGTTGGGTTTTACTAAAGAAGTTTAGATCCATTACGAAATCCTTGGCTCAAGTCTTTATGCCTTGCCGAACATTTTCTAGCATGCATCATATGCATTATTTGGCCTTCTAATGGTTCATCTATATTCAGGTTCAATTACACCGTCCAACAAATTACAACTTTTGGCTGTACACATGAACCGGACCCGAAAATTCGGAAAGTTGGGCCAAAAATAAAATACCCGTGTCTCCCAGTTTCTCTAGATCAATTCGCGTTTTCGCGAAAAATGCAACAAAAAAAAAAAAAGTTTTCACAATAGAAAAAAATTATGCTATTCAGAAAGTGGGGTTAAAAAAAAACAGCCGTGTCTCTGAGGTTTTCGCGATCAATTCGCGTATTCGCGAAAAACGCTAAAAAAAAAAAATTTTGCACTGTTAAAAAAAAAAAAATGGGTTTAAATCTAAGCTTTTATGTCTCAGTTATTTCATATCAATTCGCAAATTTGTAAAAAAAAATATTTTGTTCTTTTTAGCACACTCGCAAAATTTCAAGTAGAGTTAAAAAGAAATTTCCCATGTATCAGAGTTTTTCCAGCTAATTTAATTTTAATTTAAAAAAAATTAGGTGAATATTTTATTTTTAGTCCCACTTTTCGAATGTAGTAAATTTTTTTAAAGTGTGCAAAAAATGCATTTTCGCGAAAACGCGAATAGATATATACTACATTGGGAGACACGAGAATTTTATTTTTAGCAATTTTTGTATAAGGACCGTAATTCTACTGTAAATCATGTATATTTATTAGAGATGGGAACATGAGCAGATTAGAGCGTGATTCACGTGAATCACGCGTGAGTGTGACTGATTTCAATTTTGCTCACGTGATTGTGAGTGAGTGAGTAAGATTTTTGCGTGAGTTAGTGTGCGTGAGTCGTTTTTTTTTTGCGTGAGTTTGCGTGAATTTTTTTCTCTTTATATTTCCTATTGCACCAAAAAAGCAACAAAAAAAATTTTAAAATTTGGCTAAATTTATGATTTTGTCCCAAAAAAAGCAAAAAAAAAATGTCAGATTTCGCTGAACTGTAAATTTTGCTGAAAATTTTTGAAAGATTTTTGAAATTATAGTTTTTGAAATTTTCGTGAGTGTGAGTCAATGTGAGTGAAGCTTGCGTGAGTGCACATGAGTGTGAGTTGTTTTAAATTTACTCACGTGATTGTGAGTGAGTGTGAGTAGAAAAAATATGCTCGTGAGTGAGTGTGCGTGATTCAAAAATTCCTGTCGTGAGCGTGAGTCAAAAATCACTCACGCGCCCATCTCTAATATTTATGTTTTATATTTATAAAAAAATAAAAAAATAATGCAATACATTTTTTCAAAATTGCATTTTTCGTGAATTAATATGGAAAAACTAAAACAATATATTATTTTAAGCCCTATTTTCGGAATGCAGTAAATTTTTTCAAGTGTGTAAAAAAAAAATACATTTTCGCGAAAACGCGAATTGATATAGAAAAACCGGGAAACACAAGAATGTTATTTTGAGCCCCACTTTCTGAAAAGCGAACATTTTTTTTACATGTAAAAATTTTTTTTTTTGCGTTTTTCGCGAAAACGCGAATTGATCTAGAAAAACTGGGAGACACGGGTATTTTTTTTTTGGCCCTACTTTCAGAATTTTCGGGTCCGGTCCATGTGTACAAAAGTGTGTCGGACGGTGTTATAATTTATTGTCCAGAATAAATTCAAAAATTGTAGCATGCTTTGAAGATAGGATTTGAACACCGTTGAGCCTGACTTTCCTAAAATTCTCCATCTTATACTTTCGTGTAAACAGTTACATTTGAGTTTTCCGCGGATTCACGTTAAGACCATTTTTATTATACTAAATCCATGAATGTTTTAGTGACCGCTCCTACTGCTCGGATAACGTGGCCAAATATTTACCAGTTGCCGTTAAGCCACCTCGTCCGCATATGCAACTACTGACACTCCTTACGTTTACAATTTCTTGAAAATATGATCTACAACCAAGATTCAGAGTTATGGTGATAAAAATCTTCTCTGTGGCGATTCCCTCGACGTATATTTGTTGACTCTTTCGAGTCACCATTCGGCTGTAACTTCCCCATAAGAAAGCATAGAGTCAATACATTTTCTGATGAATGGATTTATACCAGCCTGTCCATAGCGTTAATTATTGCTAAAAGTAAAGTCGTGAATTCCAGAGATCTTTCAATAGTATACACAAGCGAATTCTATCGATTTGCTCTACTAATAAGCATGTTGGGTTGCAGACAAAAAGTTTACACCTAGGTCCATAGTGTTTTTTTTCCCGATTTTCGGTATGAAGACTACTTAGGACTTCCTCCAAAATTATGGTATATATCATTGCTCCTATCATAATATTAAGACTTTCTTTAAGAAACGAATTATTACGATAACAGTATGTTGAAGAATTGCCGTAAGAATTCAATTTGGTCGAGGTAATTTAAAGAGCTCGAACGACTCGATCCGCTCATCAGCTAGTAGATTGTGGGGAATTATCGTTGGCCTGCGTGTTTTAAAAATGTCACCAAATGTCTCCATTGCATTCTCGATACATGCGTCATCAATTCAATGTCACTACAGAGCATGTATCATCTATGTAGCATCTATCACTAGAGTGGAGGGTATACTACATATAAGTTTGTCATTCCGTTTGTAACACCTCGAAATATTGGTCTGGGACCCCATGAAATATATATATTCATGATACTCGATCGATTTTAAGTCGATCTAGGGATGTGCGTTCATTCGTCTGTCCGCCTGTTTGTGGAAAATTCTAACTTTTGAAAGACTAAACTGTGCGTTCCAGGAAATTCGGTCCAGTGATTCAAAAATTATGAGCAAAATAGTGAATTTCGGCAAGGGGTTTTCGCGAAAGGGCTCTCGCTAAGGGGGCTCTCGAAAGACAATTCTGAGGCTGCTAAAGCTTAGCATATAAATTTTCGTTATGCTTTCAAATTATGCTTAAGCCCGGACAACGTTTTTTTGTGGGACACCGTAGTATTCATAGATTCGGTCAAGTCGAACTTTTCTACTTGTTTTTAAAAAAGTTCGTCACACGTTTAAATTTAAATTATACAAAACTTTGTATTATTTTTATTAAATTTAAACTTAATTCAAACAATATAAAATTATCTAAATTCCTTTAAAATATTTGTTTACAAAAGCAACAGAAAAAAAAGAAAATACCAAAGGAATAAAATTTAAACCATGATAAACATTTATGAAAAACTACTCAGCAACAGCAACAACACCAACAATACTACATGTATCAACAACATTTGAAATATTTTACACAACAACATGGAAAATGAAGGAATGAGCACAAGGACATACCATACCGAAAGGAATTTTCACATTCCAAAAGTTCTTATTGTTTAGACTTTCAGTTTTCTATTTCCTTCTTCTTCTATGTATGTGTGTGTATAAATATTTTCCTATACGCAAACAAACAAACATGTTTTTAAATACAATTTACAATCAAGGATAAAGAGAAATCTAAGGCGGCTGCACGAAAAAAAAAATAATATCAACATATTTGTCGTTCTCTATAAAAGAAATGGAATGAAATGACAAAAGATATGCGAGCCCCCTGAGGAAGAGTTTGTTTTTTCTTAGTTTTTTTGTTGGTAGTTGCCGCTGCTTTTTACATTTATGTGTGTTGCCATGATTTGACATTTTCTTTCAATGTAAAAAAAAATTTCACAAACAGTTGGGATGAAGAAAAAAAAAAATAAAACAAGAAAACTCAGAAATGGCAATAAAACTTTTAAGACAAAGGTTCTCTAAGCAAAGTCGGTTATTATATTGTTGTCTAAGGATGTGAGTAAAAGGGTGGCAGTTATTTTTATGGCCTACACATCCCAGTTGGAAATTTCATTAATACTTCTTACTTACTTCTTTGTGACAATGTCCGTATACCTTCTGAGTAAAAAGTCTATGTTTATATCAAAAACCGCTTGAGACCTATTTTTTTATTTTCAAATATTTTACCAAAATTTTTCAGCAAAAGGTCTCTTATGGGTCAAAATAGCTCACTGGCTTATAACCGACCGGTACTTCGTAACCGGTAATATTAAAAACCGGATACTAGAAGAATCAGGGTTAGTGTCACTATTTCTAAAATTCTGCCCTACGGAATCTTTATTTTATTTAATTGTGGTCACTTAAGTCTTAATTTTTGGGATGTGGCTTAAGTTTACAATAAATTAACATAGTCTGAATTTCAGACTCTGAAACTTGATGGGGTTCTAGTTGCCCCTCTCGGTAAATGTTTACAAGTACATTTAATTCTGATTTTGCACTTTATACAGTTTTCATTATTTAATATATTTTTGTTTATCCACGCCCTTGAAATGGGGCAGAATGAAAAATATTCTAATCCCCAGGGTCCAAGTGCAGGACTTTGAACTTCTTCTAACTTAAAAATGAATCATTTCTTTAAAAAAAATACAAAAAAAAAAACTAAAATTGGCGGTTTTCAGAGGGTGGTTTAGCTCTACATGGGGGAACTTTCGCCCTAGTTAGTTTTTATCTATTTACGAACTTGACCTGTCTAAGACCATAAGACCGTAAGACATATTTATGCCAAACTTCAGGAGTGTAGCTCTTTTATTTTGGATTGCATCGTGTTAACTACAGACTGGCGGACTGGTATTCAGAGAATGTCTTACAATCAATCATGGATCAATAATATACTTTATTGGGTCCCCGACCCATATTTGACAAAATGTGTGAACCCCCATACTGTGGTTAAATGGTATACAAAATTCGAATGAAAAAATTTTGTGTAAAAACTATTTTTGTGAAAAAAGTTTTATGTGAAAAATAAGTACGAAAATTATAGTTGGTCAAGGCCTACCATATAATACCCTACACCAGTGTTTCCCGAAAAATGGATCCCAAGTCCAAACATAAACCGATTGGATCTATGTTTTGTTGGATCTCTAATTACTGTAGCAAACACGAAAAAACAAAAATTTGAGTGAAATAGGTTCTTTTTGTTGCCAATTGACCGATTTTTATTTTGAATTGTAAGTCCAAAAATGGTCCAACTATAATCAGTTTAATAAGACAAAAAAGTACACGTAAAACACCTACAAACAAAATTTTGATCAAATATTTAGTTTTTTCATACATTTTAAGAGATTTATCTCAATAACAGGGATGGTTTTTAAGGGGACAACAAGTAGTACTGGTCCGATTTTCTTCAAATTTGGAATGATGATTTATGAATATAAAATACGTTCACCTGCCAAATATTAGAGCCATTTGAGCCAAATTCAAAGGGGACTATTGTTTGGAAGCTAGGTCTGAACATGGACCGGTTTTTATTCCACTTCATTCTTGTTGTATTAAATTGGAAGTGAAAAAAAAAATTAGTGAAAAAAAAATTGAGTGAAAAACAAGTAAGAGTGTTAAATTCGGCTGTGCCGAATCTTTTATACCCTCCAACATGCAATAAAAAAATGCAGGGGCTTTTTATATTTTTTTTTGGGGGGGGGGGGGTCATAAGTGGAAATTGGGGGGGGGGGGCAAATTTCCTCTCGAAATATATGTTTAAAAATTCATTATTATGCTTTTTGCACTAAATAAATGAAAGCTTATCATTATTTAAACAATTCTTTTTAATCCACGCCCACAAAAGGGGGGATGACCGAAAGCCATTTTTTAATCCTCTGGATCCAAATGCAGGACTTTAAACTTCTTGTAGCATAAAAATATTGCATTTGTTAAACAGAAACACAAAAAATCGTGTAAAAAAGTGGTGTTTTTAAGAGGTTGCTTTAATTCTTCAAGGGGAACTTTTTTCCCCATGGTCCGATTTCGCTCATTTACGAACTTAACCTGAATAGGAACATTAGACATATTCGTGCCAAATTTCGGGAGTCTAGCTCTTTTATTTTGGACTGCATCGTGTTCACTTCAGACCGACAGATGGACAGATGGAAAGACGGACGGACGGACATCGCTAGAATGTCTTCGAATGGATCACTGATCATAAATATATGTACTTTATGGGGTTCTAGACCAATATTTTGATGCGTTACACACGAAATGACAAAGTAAGTATAACCCCATACTGTAGTTGGAGGGTATAAAAAAAAAATAATGTGAAAACTATTTTTGAAAAAAATGTCATCCTAGTCTGTTCCGTTCCATTTTGTTCTTTTTCTATTCCATATCATGTTTGTTTCTATTCCATTTCGTTCTTTTTTATACCCTCCACTCTAGTGATAGAGGGTATATATAAGTTTGCCATTCCGTTTGTAACACCTCGAAATATTGGTCTAGGACGCCATAAAGTATATACATTCATAATCCTAGATCGATTTTAAGACGATCAAATGATGTCCGTCCGTCCGTCTGTCTGTTTGTTGAAAACACGTTAGCTTTTGAAAGACTTTACGGAGGCTCCTGAGGTTTGGCATATATGTTGGACATTTACCTGGTCAAGTTGGTATTGCAATCTAACGAAATCGGTCCAGTGGTTCAAAAGTTTGAGCAAAAGACTGAATTTCGGCAAGGGTTTTTCGTGAATTTATGAGATAAAAAACACGATAACCTTCAAAAGACAATTCTGAGGTTGCCGAAGCATGGCATATATATATATTTGTCGTTTCCCTGGCGTAGTTCGTATCGAATTTCAGCCAAATCGGTTTAGTTGTTTAAAAGTATAAATCCTGCCTTAAGGAAAAAAGCATCTAATGCCTTTATCTTAATAAATATGTAAAAAAATACCATTTACCCCGCTTTTCTGTTGGAGGATCCAACATAACAAATTTTTATATTCTGGGGTCTTCAGGTCAATAATAAAAAAATACTTATTTTCCATTTGTACCCCCTTTTTGTACCCTAGTTTCTAAAAAGTACCTTTTTCAGAATGTTTTTTTTTCTGGATGATCTTAGATTTAAAATTTCAAGTTGCTGTGACCATTATGTCAAGAGATAGAAAAAGTACCGAAATACATTATTATACCTATTTTTTCCCCCATTAGAATTGACATTTCCCAAAAAAATATTTTATAGAATTTTTGTCCGCCGGAGGATCCACATTAAAAATTAAACCTTTGGACCAGTTTCTTGGATCATTATTTCAAGAAATATAAAAAGTACCAAAGTACATTGAAGTGTATCAAAAATAAGCTTCGCCTTACCGTGTTATGGAGTATGTTATATACTTTACAAAGGTTTATATTTTTTTTGGCAACACACTTAAACTCCTTGTGGAAAATAAACAACCAAAAAAAAAAAAATAACAATGGTTTAACTAAAGTATTTGTATTTGTTATGAATGGCTTTTATTTTCATTATTGTGTTTGTTTGAATAACAGAGTTTGACCCTCAAACTTTAAATGTCCCCAAGGATCACAAGAGCGTAAATAACAGAAACAACTAACAAAAAAAACGAAACGAAATACTGTCAACAATATTGTGTAGCAATAACATAATATAAACTTTTATACATATAAAAATTTATAATAAAAGCAAACATTTATTTAGAAAATCTTAGTAGTATTTACTAGATGTTTTGATTTTAAAAATATGTTTAAATCAGACAAGGAAAAAACCGAACTTTATTTAAAATTCATATATTACACAGTGCGACAACTAAAATCGGAATAGGATGAAACCAAAAGCAAATAAAAGGTGACATATTCCATAACAAAACCCTCAACGATTTTTTTTAGCTCAGCGCTAGAGTTTTTGTATACGCACTTGAGGTGAACTTTTATTATAATTATAATAATAATTTCTTGAAAATTGTATAAGGCGCATACGTAATTTTGTAATTTTCTTTTAATAACAATCATACGCAACGGTGCACAGTTGTTTATTTTTATTAATTTGGTTGTTCAGTAAGCAGGTACTGGACCGATTACAGCGAAATTAATACCGGTTATAACTGACGTAATTTCGAGCTTCAGTTTGGACGCTGGACCCAACATGTCCAATAATGGCACCACCAGGGGCCCCTATATTAGGGCATGTTTAGTACAACAAAAACTTTAAAATCACCAACATTAAATGCGTGTAAAAAAAAAAATGTAGTGATGAACTAAAAAAAAGCCTTGAGGATTTTGACAACTTTCATTTGCTTTTCGTTTCATTCCATTCCGATTCGGAAAGTTCGATTTTGTATCACTGTGTAATTTAAAATAATTCTCAGAATTATTCGTGGGTTGAAAGATCACATCGGAATTTTATTTTAGAGGCGGTTAAAGTTTCCCAGCTTTGGCCTGTTCTTGCAGCATATCGGTATATAAAACTATGTTTTCTTTACATCTGAGGTGTAGGGTATGTTCAGCAACTTTGTACAAAATATTATGACTAATATTTTTGTGGTACATATTAACCCTCTAACTCCCTCTTATAACTGTATTTTTTGGCTCTATTCTAATTAATCGTAAAAACTCCCCTGAACTTTGTAGAAAATATTATGTCAAATAATTAACCCTCTAACTGGCACTGTTCTAACAAATTTCATACGATTTCATAAAAAGTTAAAGGGAGGGAATAAAATGTTCTACACAAATGTTGGCCTTAAAAGTTTACTTTATGTGTCAGAACACACCATTTTTATCTCAGAAGAAGTTCAAAATCGGAAGGGAAAGGGACATAACGTCCCCTAACAACCCCCCCCCCCCCCCAAAAAAAAAAAAGACGCCCCTGGATTTTTTTAAAAATATTTTTTTTACATTTTGGAGGGTATAAAAAATTCGGCACAACCGAATGTAGCATTCTCACTTGTTTTTTTGACTCTGGTTTATTTTATATGGTTCTCCAAAAAAATTAAGTTGTTAGATATTGACCGCAACTGTACTTAAATGTATTAATTTGGATGTACAAATACGTCTCATGAAATTTCAGTATAATCGGACATGTCTAAGTTGTGCTACATCGGTCATGAAGTTTAAAAACGAATTAAACGGGGAAAATATGTCTTTTTGTTAATTTTCTAAATTTTTTCGATATTTGAAGTTAAGTTTGAATTCAAATGGTTACACAGAAAGAATTGAAAACGAAAGTCAATCAACAAAAACGCGGATTCAATTAATTTTTTAATTGAAACTCCTCCGATAAATTGATTTTTATTTCAATTAATCATTTTTTCGATTTTGATCAAAAATTTTATAGATTTTTTAGTTAAAGTCTATTAAAATAATTATTGATTTAACAAATAAATTTCACGCTTATGAAAAAATTATGAAGAAATACATATTTTTTGCTTTTCAATATGTTGCCGACAATAAAAAAAGTAAAACCGTAGTAAAAAGTATATTTTTGAATTAAGTATTCAAATAAATTGAAGCAAAAAAAATCTGGTGTGTTGAAAATTTGTAATTTGATAGTTAAAGAAAATAACAAAAATGTTTATCAAAACAATAATTGACTCATTTAAATTTTGTTGATCAATAGATTTAATTGAAATTTTCTAGCCAATAATTTTTTGTGTGTACATAATTATGATGTGGAGTAAAATGTATCTCTAATAAGGTACTGAAAACTAAAATCGGTTGAAAATCGGCATAAAATACCAAGAAAAATTGAGAAAAGAGAAAAAAAAATCATATTTTTCCTTGTAATCCGTTTTTTAAAATTCAAGGCCGACGCGGCACGCCTTACCCATGTCCGATCAACCTAAATTTTTGGTAGACATATTTTTACCCACACTCAAAAAAAAAAACTGTAAAGTTAGCAAAAAAAGCTTGTAAACCTACAAGAAAATTTGCTGATTTTGAACCCACAATTTTTTTGGTAAAGTTAGCAAAAACGTTTTGCTAAAAATTAGTTAACTGAAATAATTTTTATTTCAACTTATTGTTAGTTTATACACATTTGAGGACCCCATTGGGTTCGGACCCAATAGGTCCAGACCCCGATGGGCCTAGACCTAGTTAGGTTCCTTAAAAATCGTCATAGTTTTTGATCCAAAATTTGTGTCCGTTTCGCTCTACCTTGCTTAGATTTTGAGATAAGTGATTTTAGGGGATCACTGGGGTCTTGAGAATTAAAAAACTCGATAACTTCATAAATATTACTCGGAGAGCTTTTGGTTATTTTGCGGTCTTGTTCTACGTGTTGAGAGCTACAAAAATTCTTTTGGACTTTTTGTTGTGTCGGCAATATTTACCGAGATATGAGCATTTTAAAATTTTTGGGAATGCTAACTTTTTTGGATCCAAAGTTAGGTCCCATTAAGGTCCACACATGTGAAGAGGACCCGCGAAAGTATGGTGATTCTAAGAACCAAAAATGCCCTCCATTTTGCTCTATCTGGCTTAGTTACCGAGATAGCGCCATATTAAGTTTTTTGAAAATAAAAAAAATTTTACCATTTATTTTTGCTTATGTTAGCAAAAAATCTTGTAAAAATGTTGTTAACTCAATTTCAAATTTAGCAAAAGAAATTAGTTCAAAGTTTGTTTAAAATTGCTAATGTGCTAAATGAAGTTTACAAGAATTTTTTGCTAACATGCTAATCTTAACTAAAAATTTGCTAAAAGTTAGCTAACTAGCATTAGCAAAAAAAATTAGTAAATCTACTAATGTATTATTTTAATTATGTTAATATGTTCTAGGAAAAGAACCGCCATAAAAATTCACTCAAGACATCCAACCGTATTTTTGAGCTTACACTCAAAAAGTATGTCATTAACTGTTTGTAGTTTTTTTAAAAGTTTTACGTTTTGTCGTTTTTAAAAGAAAAATCATTTGTGTAGCCTTCAGTTTTTTTAAATGACTATTTCTGTTCTTTGTTAAAAAAAAAAACAACTTAAAAAACAAAGACTTTCATTAGTGTTAAATTTTAAAAGTCATTTATTTTTGTTCTGTAAGTAAAAATAAATCACTTAACTTCTTTAATTTTTAATGATTTATTTACGTTGTTTTTTAAATTGTTGGCATTTTTGAAGGAAATATCATTAGTTTTTACTAACTTGTGTGGGTTATTTTTTTGCAGAAAAAAATTCAAAAAATTAATTATAGAAATATAAAATTATGTTTGTATCAAGTGACTTGGGCAAGATGGCTGGAGTGTCTAGGCAGAATGTAGTTGATTGCGGGATCGATTCCCAAAAATTTTATTAAACATTTTTTAAAAAATAATTTTATAGAAAAATTTATTAATAGATCATGTGATCAAAACTAAAAAAAAAAAAAAACTGTTATTATAAAAAAAGGGGGCCCCGTAGACTAGTGGGTAGCGTGCTAGCCTTTCAACGTGGGGGTCGTGGGTTCGATTCCCACCAGAACCCTTGGTTTTTTTCGCTACAACGAGACGACGGTCATTGTTACCAGTTCTCGGTTAGGTTGAATTTATTAAAAATGAGTTGTAAATAAATAGAAAGAATAGATAAAAATAATTGATCATGTGATCAAAACTATTATTATTATTAGAAAAATTTTAAAAAATAACATTCGAAATCATTAATTTTTTATTTTTCGTGGGTTATTTTTTTTAATTTGTTGGTAAAAGTAACACAACAATCATTAATTTTTAATGTTTTCGTAGGTAATTTTTTTTAAAATTTGTTAAAAAAAATTAAAGTGACTTTATTTTTTAATGTTCAATGTTATTTATTTTACAAAATTTTATCAACAGTAAAAAATAAATGTTGATGTTTGTTAAAACAATTGAGTAATTACTGGGATGGTTTTCAAGTGTTTTATCACTTGTTTTAAATGGGTTTTTCATTTGTTTTTGCCTACAAAATATTTTGAGTGTAGATCTGCATTTAATATAAATTTTTTTGACGTTTCCAAACGCCTTTGATAAAAATTAAAAATTTTAGAGGGCCATGAAAAATATAATGGAACTATGTAACTTTGCAAAGCCCTTTTGATTGATGGTCTACTTTCATTTGGAGCCATTGAGGATCATCGCGATGACCCAAAATTTGTTGAACCATGTAATCGGTTCTGGTGTCACAACTGCCCAATTGCCCAAAATTCCTGACCTCCGAGTCTATGACTGCTTCTTAAGTCCTTTCTGCCTCAATTAAAACAAAACTGAAATTATTTTTCGTATAAAAAATTGTATTTTTTTATTATATTTGATTAAAACTGACATTTAAACATTATAAAATCTTACAAATTACGATTAGATTTTAAAAATTTCACATAATTAAATATTGTTATAAACTAAATTAGGATTAAATTAATAATTTCGATCTTTGTTTTTCAGTACATAAAGATTAAACAATTATTATTTAATTTTATTTTTTAGTTTTTTCTTTAAAAATGGCAGTTTAAGTTAGGCAAATTATTAAAACATTTTTACATTTATAAATTTAATTAAACAATTTTTTTTTGCAAAATATTCTACACATATAAAATAATACTACATTTTATTTACAAGATTATATAATTTATATATTTTTTGCTTTTTAATAGGAATCAAGTAAAAAAGGACATTTGATTTAAAATTATTTTTTTTTAAAAAATTTTAAAATACTGTGACTTATTTATATAAGAGCTAATTTTATTTTTTTTTGTTTTTAAAAAAATTCTGCTTAAATATCAATACTTTGGACGTAAGTTTTTATTTTTTTTTTTTTAATTTATAAATATTTTTTTTTTGATTTGCATTCAGAAATTTTATTTACAAAATGAAGAAGAGTTTAAAATGATTCAATTGAATATTTTTAGAAATTCAATTTTTCTTCTGCATTTTTTCAACTTGAACCCTTATAACAAATATAATTTGAGCCCGTGCTCGATCTGTACTTACAGAAAAAATCAAATAAAATTACTGACAAAATATGTCGCCATTAGGCACGTCTCCGAAACAGAAAATGCAAATTCCTTCATTTGTGTCTGCAATTCCAGATCATGTTGGTAACCTTTGCGAAATAATGTAAGAGACAAAAAAGTTGAAAGAAAGTATGAGGTGAGGTTGAGATTGCTAGAAATAGAATTGTAGTTTTGGAAACTGTCAAAATTTATTCTGTAGAAACTATAAATATTCACATATATAAAAAACAGTTTTCATTAACAAGACAAACGACATTTAAAATCCTACTGAAGATGACACTAACTGGGGTGTTTGAAACCGGTATAGGAAATACCAGAAATGTCTATAATTTTTAGAAATTCAATTTTTCTTCTGCATTTTTTCAACTTGAACCCTTATAACAAATATAATTTGAGCCCGTGCTCGATCTGTACTTACAGAAAAAATCAAATGAATATTTTTATGTTTTATATTTTTCAATGATTTTGTTGGTAACATTTACAAATTGATACAGCACTTAAGATAAATGGAGGAAATTTCATACGCTATCAAAAACCCGGTCTAATAACTCAAAGTTCTACACCACCCTAAAAGAATTTTTTCCATTATAGTGATGAAAGTGTTCATTAAATCTATGAAAAAATTAGAAGTGAGCCAATGATTATTTTCATTGTATGAATAAATTTTTTCATAAAATAGATAATATTCATTCGAATAATGCAAAAATTAATATTTGGTGGGAATCGAACCAACGACCCCCTGTTTCATGGGCTAGCACGCTACCAACCAAACTACAGGATCTCCCTACATACAAAATTTCCAAATTTCAAAATTTCAAGTCATTAAAATTTTCAAATCAAATTTTTGAATTTCAATTGGAATTTCTATTTTCAAAAAAATATTTAAAATTTCAAATGAAGTTTTCAAATTTCAAATAGAATTTTGAAATTGATTTCACGACGTCGAATGATTGTTTTTTTAATAATCTGTAAATGGTGTAGTGAGTTTCACATGGTGGCGTATGAAAATTTCCTTTATATAAGTTGTCTACGCTCGTGTGTGTATGCCCTTTAATGAAACCGATAATAAGGTTCAGAGCTCATCATCCCTAATTACATTTTAGGACCATTAGTTCCTTTTTAAGCCGAGTTTAATCGAATTCGCTTTAGAAAAGTACCGCGTAAGGAGAGGGTTATCTGTTTAACAAAATTATGCTCTGTTTTTATTAATCTTTAAATTCTTTTTTCTGTCTATTTTAACTTTGTTTATCTTCCTTTTCTATTTTTGTAATAATAATAAAATTTTATTTTTACTACATTTTATCGTCTGTCGAATTGTAACAACAATTACAATTAGTTTTTCTTATTTTCTTATTTGCTTTTTGTGTTTGTTGGGGTTTTTAATATAATTTTACTATGCCAGTATAGATTTTCATTTAAAACTATGTTTTTCAAAGGAAAACAAAAAAAATGTCCCAATTAAGGAAAGTAAATGTGCGTATAACCCTCATTAAATACTTAAAATATTAGGTTTTGTTTAGTATTTGAATTTAAGATTTGGTAAAAAAATATTTATTTTTTTTGGCAAATACCTTCTTTAAAAGAAATGCCGGTTTAAAGGCATTCCCCGTTTAAAAGAGCTTTCGTTTAAAGGTGTTCCCCGTTTAAAAGTGCTACCCGCTTAAAAGTACCCTCCGCCTAAAAGTGTTCCCCGCTTAAAAGTGTTACCCACTTTTAAATGCTCCCCGCTTGAAAGTGTTTCCCGCTTAAAAGAGCTCCCCGCTTAAAAGCGCTTCTTGTTTTAATATTCATTTATTATTTATTCTACGCTTAATTTAAAGTCCATTTCCATCAAAGCTGAAATCTCGTTCAAATTAGATTTTATCATCTGAACTTAAAATCTCCTTCAAACGATATTTCAACTTTAAAAGGTGAATGAAGCAGAGAATTTGACATTGTCGGAGCATATTTTTGTTTATTTAAAGTCCTGTGATATTAAAAAATTATATACATTGTGTAAAATTCTGTGTTTTAAATAAATTATATACATTATTTTGATTTTATTTTTACTTTTAACTACATATTCTTATATCCAAAGAAATAAAATGTTAAAATTTTATTTGTTTTATAAAAAATATTTTTTTTTGCAACAACAGCCTTTTTTTAACTTTTTTTTTAACATTAAACTAATTTAACACAACCATTTTATTAAGAACAATAAACTACACTGCACAGTGCGAGAATAAAAAAACTGTTTCAGACGAAAATTAAACATTTCCAAAGAACTACTGTGATAACAATGAAATTTGAAAAAAACTACAATTAATTTGAGTTTCGCGGGTTGTTGTAAATGGGACAAATCAGACCAGGGGGAAACAAATTCCGCCTTGAAGAAATAAACCAACCTGTAAAAAATTAAATTTTATATACGTTTTTTTCGTTTTTGTAATTGCTTTAAGCAAATGAAATATTTTTATGCTAGAAGAAGTTCGAGGTGCTGAATTTGGACCCCAGGCGATAAGAAAATTTAGTTTTTTGTGGGTGTGAATATAAATAAATATTGTAAATAATGATACAATTTAATTTTTTTAGTGCAAAAGCATATAAAATGTATTTTTAATCATTTATCAACAGGCAGAAGGTGTCCACTTTGAGTTCTGTCGATCCCAACTTCCCCACCACCCAAAAGAATGCACCTGGATTTTTTTTTTTTCATATTGAAGCGTATAATGCATAGCACCGCAAAAAGGAGGAATTAGGTTCCAACCCCATGGTTCCAGACTCTGGTGAATGACTGGAAAGTGAATGAACCCACTTGGAAAAATACTCCAGCGTTGAGATTTGGATGAACTGTTCTTTAGTTGTTCATTTGTAGTGGAGAAAAATATTTTGAATCCAATTAGAAAATTCAATCAGAATTCGTCAAAATCCACTAATACATTCTCTAATTGAATTAGAATTTACCAAAACACACTTCTAAAAATATTTTTCTGCGGACAAGGAGAAAAAAAAATAGACAAATTTTTCTCCACGGGAACTCACTTGCAAATTAGTGAATTCCATTTTTGGAGGCTGGAAGCTCTTAGACAACCTTTGGGATTTTATAAGAATTCCGCAATTCTCTCGTATTTCATTGTGTCAACACCGCGTATGAGTAACGAATATTTGCGAAACCAACGAATTTCCGTTACTCATACGCTATGCATAAATAAAATACAAGAGAATATAATACAAGCTGCCCTGTTATTCTCTCATGTAGCAAAACTCAAATTAAGCGCACAAGTTAAGGTAGAAACAGAACAAGCACGGCACGGGGGACGGTTGCCGTTGCCGGAGAATATAGGCCCAAAACAATGACGGGGGACGGCGACGGCAAAAAATGTCATTTGTTTGTTCAGTGGTGCCAACTTTTAATAAAATTAGAGTAATTTTACGGAAAAAAATCGCTTGTTACATAGTCAATGTGATTAAGTTGGCACTACTGTACGTTTGTTACACCATTGTGAATGAAAAAAATAAAAATTGTTGTGAAAATGCGGCAACCCTGGAGTGTGAGAGGGAGAGAGATTGAGAGAACCCGGAGATAAAATAAAATAAGTTTTAATTTTTTGTCGTGCCGGTCACGGTTTTTAACTGTCAAATCGTATGGAAAAAGTCGTGCCGGGCTTGTTCTGTTCATACCTTTAACTGGTGCTGTTCTGGTGCAGAGGATGTGTCGTGGCATGTGACGCAGGAGGTCCGGGGTTCAAATCCCGGTGTGGCCAACATATGTTTTTTATACCCTACACCACTATGTGGTACAGCAATGGTTCCCAACCTTTGATTCTCGCCCCACTGGGGGGCAATTTGAATGCTTCAGGGGGGCAACGAACAAATTTTTAAGTTTTTTTTTTGTAAAACAAACTAGAAATATGTTATTTTATTAAAATTATTTAGTTGATTGTTTAAAACTTTTTTTAAAAACATCGTTTAAACAATGATTTTAACAAAAAATTTCCTTAACCACAAGTAAATGTTGAATTTTAAGGCAAATTTGAAAAATTTAAAATTTTTTATTGGGTGTAGGGGGACATTGTAGTTTTTTTAACTTAAAAGTGGGGCATGGCGCAAAAAAAGGTTGGGAACCATTGTGGTATAGGATATATTGAGTTTGTGCTGATGTTTGTAACTACCCGAAATATTGGTTCTACCCGAGTAAAAAAGATTTGATATAACCATATATGCTAATATATAATTATTTATATTTATATATGGTTATGCATGAACTTTGATATGGACATATAAGTTTATATATAGCATTGTATTTTTCCTTATTTTTTAATATGATAACATACATATTTATATCTATTTATATACCGATCTATATGAAATTAGATATGACATATAAGTTCGGAAATTTTTAGATATGGCAGATAAAAAGATATATGATTTTATTTATAATTATATCCCGAAAAAAAAATTTTAAATTTTCTAAGTCCCGTACAATTAAAAAAAAATAAAAAATGTTCAAGTCTTAAAAATTTTATAAAAATTTTCTAAAGTCCCGGACAAAAATTTTTTTGGCAATTTTTTTTGGAGTAAAAAAATCGTTGGAAATGTTTTTAGGAGAAATTTTATTCATTTGAAAAATTTTTAAGTTCCGAAAAAATGTTTTTAAATTTTCTAAGACACAAACATTTTTTGGAATTTTTAAATCCCTTAAAGATTGTTTTAGAAAAAAATTTTAAAAATTTTTAATAAATTGCTAAGTCGCGAAAAAAATTCCGAAGAATGTAATAAAAAATCTTCTAGTTGATAATGTATCCAATCTGATAAAATAATTTCTAATTTCACATTTAAAATTTCAAAAAATTTTACCAGATTTCATCTAATTATATAAAAATTTATCTAATTTTAACAGATAAGATATGATTTAATACAATTAGATAGACCCATTTTTGGGATCAAACTTAATCAAGTTAGATATCATTTTATCAAAAATAATAGAATTTGATATAATAGTATAATATTCGATCCGCCAATTTTCGGATCAAAATTAATATGGATTTACATAAAAGCATATCTGTTCATATATAATTAAATATTACGTCATATAACTCGGGTAGACATACCTTCAAGTATACCGATCGACTCAGAATTGCTTTTTGAGTCGATTTAGCGATGTCCGTCCGTCCTTCTGTCCATCTATCGTTTTAAGCACGATACAGGTCGCAATTTTCAATCAATTGACTTGAAATTTGAAACTTAAGCATCTTTTGGCCCAAGGACGAAGCCTATTGAAATTGGAGAAAATCGGTCCATGTTAAGACCTAGCCCCAATACAAACGCCCCTTTGGATTCGGCTTAATGACTCTAATGACCGTATTATAATAGATATCGCCTTGAAATTTAGCAGGTAATAAAATTGTGTATGCACGAATCATCATTCCATATTTCACAGGAATCGTATCAGTTCTTCTGGTATTCCCCATACAAACCACCATCCCGATATTCACATAATTCCCTTAAAATTCATAAAAATAGAAATATTTGATAAAAAATTTATTTTTAGGTGTTAAACGTGTACTTAAGTAATCTAATCAAATCGGAATATAATTGGATCATTTTTGGACTAAGTCCCCCTAATATAAATTTCGGCCGATATTCAGTTAAATCGGTCTATTAACAAAAAAAAAAAAACCAAATCCAGTAAAATTTGATCTGTGTGTGTTTTCTACATTAAATAAAGATCTAACAAAAAACAGATCCAATCGGACCATTTTTGGACTTAGGCCCCATGTGAAAATTTCGACCGATATTCACTTAAAGCTGTTTATTGGCAACAAATCGAAACCCGTTTCACTCAAATTTGATTTGTGAGTGTTTTTTACACTTATTAAAAATTTGACAAAATATAGATCTAATCGGCCCATTTTTGAACTTGGGTCCCATTTTTCGGCAATCTCTGGTGTAGGGTATTATATGGTCGGTCTTGACCGACTATAATTTTCTTACTTGTTTTTTAATAAAAATTTATCAGAATTTATCGAAGTTTTTGAAAAATTGAAAAACCAAAAATTTAATTTTCTTAGTTTTATATCGTCACCTAAAATGCAAAAGGCCCTAACTGAAATTTTTTTTAGTTACGTTCATTGGCGATTGCCCAAATCACATGGTTTTTAATTTTGGCTATAAAATTGCTAATTTGTAGTATGCAGCCCTATTTTTTGTGGAGACATGTACATATGTTGATATAATAATCCAAAACCTATCAAAAAACTGATTTTGAATTTTTTGTTAGTTAGGGCCTTTTGCATTTTAGGTGACGATATGGACCACCTATTCAGACATTCATGGGAAAATTTTTTTTTTTGCTGGACATTTGATGTAAAATTCCTCATATTTAAGAAATGTTTCTTAAAAATAAAGATGGATTTCTTTAATTTGGAGAAAATTTCGTTGCCTGTAATAACTTTCCAAGCACATTTAAAAAAAAAAAAAAAAAACAACCGTGGGACATACAAAAATTAGAGCTTAGTTTTTAAAAATCTGTGTGTACTTTGTTGTACTGGTAAGTTCCAAAATACGAATTCATGTGATTTTGATGTTGATGCTTTACCCTATGCCACTTACTGGAGGGTATAAAAATAATTTTCTTATCAATCAGACCAGTCGAAAAGAAATTTAAAAATTATTCTTAAAACAGTCTTGATCCTGTCCCACTGTGCATTATACAAAAAGTTTTCTTAAGAATTTATTTTATTAAGATACCACCTTAAAAAACAAAAAAAAAACAGCAGTAGAGTTTTATTAAAATGTACCATTTCATTTAGTTTCTCATTTATATTAATAGAAATACCAAAACGAAGAAAAACTTTCTTAACATAGGAATACTTTTTTTTAATATTTTTTTTATATTTACATTTTATATAGAAAACAGTTTAAAGGATCTTGCTTTAGACAACACAACAGCAACAAAATCCGAAATATTTTATTTAATTAAAAATATTTTTTGTTTATAAATTTTATTTGCCCGCTTTTTTTGAACTTTATATGAAAATAGTTTTACTTTTGATGTTGCTGCAACCATCTTTTACAAAAAATAGTTGGTGGTGGTACAGCAGCTGCTGTTAATCCTGCCCCTGCTGTATCTGCTGATGTAGTTGCTGCATCAACATTTTCATGATGATGTTCAATTGATGTTGGTACTATACTAATAGTAGCCACCTGTAAAGGCATATTATTTAGAAATTGCTGTTGTAGATGCTGCTGTTGAAGATGATGTTGTTGTAAATGTTGCTGTTGCAGGTGCTGCTGTTGCAGATGCTGTTGATGTAAATGTTGCTGTTGCAGGTGCTGCTGTTGGAGGTGCTGTTGCTGGATGTGCTGCTGTTGCAGTTGCTGCTGTTGAATTTGCTGCTGCTGAAGTTGTTGCTGCTGTATTAGAGGTGGCGGCTTTGGTGGTGGCAATACCAACTGCTGTGTCGGTATTTGTTGCTGTTGCAAATTGTATGTCATTAATTCTCACAATTCTGTACTCATTTCACCTACAATTGAGCTCTGTAACAACAAAAAAAGTATAGAAAAAGAGAGAAATTTTTTTTATTTTATTAATAAAATTGTATTAAATAAATTAGTTGAATTAAATTAAAAATTGTTTTGGTTTTATCTGTTTAAGCTGTTTTTATTTTTTTTTATTATTAGCATATATATATTTTTTTTATTTTGTAATTAGTTTAATTAACTTAATTATATTTCAAATAATAAGCTGGTTGGTGAATTTTTTTACTGGGGGGTTTTGTGTGTGATTCTACGAAGCGTATGATTAATGTAAATTTTTATAATGTGATTTGTAATTATTTAACATTAAATTAATGGGTAAAAAAAGCAAATAAAAAAAGTTTATATAAAATCAGATTTATTAAAAATTTATACAAAATCAGGTTTATAAAAAATATAAAAAAAGTATTAGAGGAAAATTCTGTTTAAATTTTAAATTAATAAAAAGTATACTTTTTTTACTATAGTTAGTTTGACCTATAAATTTTTATTTTGAGAAAGATTACTATAGGTCGAGGTTAAATTTCTTGACTAAAGGGTACTTTCCACTATCACACTTTTCCATTATACACATCAAAATTTACCAACTTTCTAAAGATTTTTGGATTCTTTTTTGATTGAAACCTAGTCGTATCTAATAATTGAACAATTTCTGGCCAAATTTTTTTGAAAAAATATTACGCTAACATGGTGAAATTACGCTTGTATAATGGAAATGTGTGATACTGAAAAGCAACCTTAAGCAATGC
The DNA here is from genome assembly GCA_963921195.1 of Pegoplata infirma. Classification (NCBI taxonomy): domain Eukaryota; kingdom Metazoa; phylum Arthropoda; class Insecta; order Diptera; family Anthomyiidae; genus Pegoplata; species Pegoplata infirma. The sequence goes on along the minus strand of OY992536.1, from coordinate 258,162,016 downwards.
GATGATATTGTCAAATTTTTAAGAAAGTAAAATTAAATGGCGGTCCATTTCTTAGAATATATAAACCACCTAATTGTCATTTTAAGAAGTATTTTTTTTCCAAAATTATTCACAGAATACTAAAATTTTAGCCATTTAACTGACTAAAATGATCTGCATATAATTTTTTTTTATATAAAATTTCACTATGGGTTGTTACAATGTTGAAAATTCCTGCACCATGTGTTGAAAATGGAAAATTGCTAAATGCTATGTTAAGATGTTTGTTTAAAAATTATATGGTGTTTTATTTCTTTTACTAAGTATATTAACCATATAAGGGCCATTTTGGTCCATTTTAAAAGAAATACCTAAAAGTCTGCCAAAAAAGGCATTGAACATTAGCGATTTCTCATTTAAATTCCCTTTGCTACTTGTAGTATAGAATTTTTTTATTTGCTAAATAGTCCTGACAATGGAATCTGACAAATTTCGAAACAACTGACGACTAACAAGGGAAGTCTCCCTGGTGTCACCCTCCGACCTTCATGAAATTTGGATATGTTGTTAAGAACGAAAATTAATTCGACACGTATTTTTTTTTTAGCGGCCCAAACTCATTTTTAGGGGGGTCGATTTGTATGGGGGAAATTGACCTTTTTCAGTTTTTTACGATTTACGCCTATTTAAACAAAATAAATATAGGCATGTGTGGTATCAGATTAAAGGTATTAAAAATACCTATCTTGTGGTGCTAACAACGGGCCAAAGAAGTTAATATTTTTCGACTTATTAACAAAAATGTCCTAAAATTTTGGTATTTTACTCAATATGACGAAAAGTTGTGCATGTTTGGACACGTTCTTAATACACGTAGATAGGTTTTACAAAGACCTTTTATTTGGTATGTACCATGACTAGGTTTCTTTGTATAATATAGGAGATAAACGTAAAAAACTGAAAAATGGCCCTGTCTTCCCCCCTCATTTTTTCCCCCTAAATATTAATTTGGCCGCTAAAAAAAAAAAATTCGTGTCCCTTTATTTTTTCTGATCTACAAAATAAAACCAATTCCATAAAGATCCGCGAGTGACACTAGGGAGACTTCCCTTGTAAGTCTTGCAAAAAGGACCAACATAAATTTAAAACCGAAAAATAATTTTCTTAAAAATTATTCTACGAGAATTTCATAGTTTTAATTAGTAAAAGAAATAATGACCTCGAGCTAGAATAAACCTACTCAAAATATATCCAAAAAATTGTACAAGTTAATTTTACAACGGTACATTTGTAAGCACTTTACAACGGTACACTACACAAAAAAAAAAAACGTGGGAATTCAATACTAAAAGGAATTGGTAACCAATACTAAAATTTTTTACTAATATTATTCAAACCCAGTAAAAATTACTAATTTTAGTACTTTGAAGATACTAAAATTAGTAACTTATTAGTAGATTTTGGTACAAAATCACTTTCTAAAACTTTTACTGTAGAATTATTTTGAGTGTACGAGTAAGGGGACCAGTTAAAGACCGGTCCTAAATCGGTACTTATGTCTGAAACGGACCTTTTACATTGCGAGATCCTAGGACGGGGCTTAGTAACACCTTGTGACAACGGCGTATGCAGGACTGTTTTTTCAGGGCCCAACAACAACAACAAAAAAATTTTGTTGTTTTTTTCGTGAGATTCGTGTTTTCCAATACATATAAAAAAAATATTTTTTTGTTGTTGTTGTTGGGCCCCCCCCCCTGTATACGCCGATGCCTTGTGACATGTCACAGGACTATTCGCAAACTTTTTTTTAGATCAATTGCAGTGTTTCCACTTTATGTGTAATTACACATTTCATGTGTAATTTTCGTCTGCATGTGTAGCTTTTGTGTAATTGATTCCATGTGTAATTTATGTGTAGGTTAATTTGAATTGAAGTTTCCGCATATTTCCAAAACATTTTCCTTTATGTAAAACAAAAAGTACTATTTTGGTACAATGTTTAAAAAAAATCAAAAAAGTACTTTTTTAACAGACATACTAACAAAATGGTATTTTTTTTATAAAAAGAACGAAAATAGTACTTTTTTAAAAAGTACCAAAATATATATGGGACATCCCATCGCACACTTTCGGACCCGAATAAATGTGTTAAAAAAATTTTATTACAGTAGAAAATTTTAAGAAATTTTAAAAATCGGACTCGTATTCCTTAATCAAGTCGTCTGCCACATGTTGTATGGGGAAATTGTAATAACTTAGCTGATATTCAACCGATTTTAGTTTTACCTTAGTACCTTATTAGAGAGGTATTTTACTCCAAATCATAATTTTGCAATCACTTAAATTCAAACTTAACTTAAAGTACCAAAAAAATTTAGAAAACCGAAAAAAATCATATTTTCCCTTGTTAAATTTCAAGGCCGATGCGGCACTGCTTACCCATGTTCGATTATCTTAGACTCTTATTTATTTTATTTTTCATATAAAACAAATAAGTGTCCAAAAAATAAAAGGTTCAATTTTAAAAATTTGAAAAAAAAAATTAACGAATTGTTATAACATCACGAATTTTGGCTTAGAAGTTGCGTAATTTAGAGTACAACTTTTAGAGGTTTTAAAAAAAAAATCGAAGGTTTCGGACTTTTTCAAAAAGTTGGTTTTATTTTTTAACCGTTAAAAAATACGTGATAGTTACTTCGAATAAATTTTGATATTTTTTTTCTAAAAGTACATTTAAGTACCAAAAAATGTCTGCGAAGTTTGTACTCGTGCCCAAACCATTGAATCATGATAATGTTTTGCTGAACAAGTAGGTGTTCTTTCCAAAGCAAAATTTTTCTAGGAAAAATAACGCTATATTAATTTGTCATTATATGCAAAATGCATTGAAATATCGGTCGAGGACGCCATTATGTTTATATATTATTGATCCGTAAAGCTTTCTAAGACATTCTAGTGATATCCATCTATCTGTTTGTCTATGTTTTTCGATAACTAAAAGTGTTTGATGAAGAAAAGGGTTTTAATGAAAAAATTTTATTGATAAAAATAAATATTTAATGAAAAAAAAAAATTTATGAAAAAAAATATTGATGAAAAAAAAAATATTGATGAAAAAAAAATTTTTTTTTTATGAAAAAAATATATTGATGAAAAAAAAAATATATTGATGAAAAAAAAAAAAATATTGATGAAAAAAAAAAAAAAATATTGATGAAAAAAAAATATTGATGAAAAAAAACATATTGATGAAAAAAAACATATTGATGAAAAAAAAAAAATATTGATGAAAAAAAAAAATTTTTTTGATGAAAAAAAAATATTGATGAAAAAAAAAATATTGATGAAAAAAATATTGATAAAAAAAAATTTATGAAAAAAAAAAAAATATTGATGAAAAAAAAAATTGATGAAAAAAAACAATATTGATGAAAAAAAAATATTGATGAAAAAAAAAACTATTGATGAAAAAAAAATATTGATGAAAAAAAAAATATTGATGAAAAAAAAAATTTTTTGATGAAAAAAAAATATTGATGAAAAAAAAAATATTGATGAAAAAAAAAATATTGATGAAAAAAAAATATTGATGAAAAAAAAAAAAATATTGATGAAAAAAAAAAAATTTTGATGAAAAAAAAAAAATTTTTTTTGATGAAAAAAAAAATATTGATGAAAAAAAAAATATTGATGAAAAAAAAAATATTGATGAAAAAAAAAAATATTGATGAAAAAAAAAAATATTGATGAAAATAATTATGTTACGTTTTATTCACCAGCTGGTGAATATTTTTGTTATTCACCACGAGGTGAATTATTATCCAAGTTACAAACCCAAGTTAGTAAAATTTTTGGTTTTAAGAAAACGAAAACAGTAATTCCAATTTTCTTTTTTGTTAGTCGTTAGCTTATATAGTCAAACTGAGGTGGCGTCCTGCAACTTTTTTAAAATTAGACACCAGCCTAAAAACATTATCATGTTAAAATGTTGTCCAACTTTTTTTAAGATATCGATATTTTTACTGGTCAAAATTAATTGGAAATTTCAATTTCTTAATTTTTTTTTTTTTTAAAAATCACCATTTTGAAAAATTGATTACTCAAAAATAAAATGTGCAATATTTTTTTAAGATATCGATACTTTTCTTGGTCAAAACTAATTAAAAATTTAAATTTCTTAATTTTTTTTTGAAAAAATCTCCATTTTAAAAAATTTATTGCTTGGAATAAAATGCTGAAAGTTGCATTTAATGTGTTCGTAAAAATATCCCAAAATGAAATAAATCAAAAAGGGTTGGTTCCGAAAGTGTACGATGTATCATGGAATGTCCCATATACATATGTATATTTTTATAAAAAACACCAAAATTTAATTTTTTAAAAAAGTTTTTTTAAGTACTTTTTATAAAAAGTACACTTATGAACCGATTTGCCTGAAACTTTAAATATATATCAAGGAGACAATTCTAAGGTTGGGGTGTCTCGGCTTATTGGCCGTATCGGGGATTTAGGGGCTTAAAACATGGGTCAAAAAATGGCAAAAAATCTTTTTATAAAAAAATCAGTATGTTACTTTTATACAAAATAGTACTTTTTTCGCAAAATAAATATTATTTCAAAAGTACCAAAAAGTATAAAAAAATATATTATTTTAGTATTTTTTTATACAAGTTTTATTTTGGTACGTTCTTTAAAAAAATAATACTATTTTGGTATTTTTTATTAAAAAGTATTATTGGCACTTTTTAAAGAATCTTGTTTTTTCCACATTAATTCGAGAAAATAAGTTTAAAATTTAAAATTCGTTTAGAGGCAACACTGATACATTGACCCCTTTTTGGTCATAGAAATTATATTTTATGATCAGTTTGCATTGAACCATTCATAGGATAGAGTCCTTTTTGGGTAAATATTAACACACAAAAATATTGGACCTGTAGGGCTTCTTTTTTTGACTTGCAAATCGGAAAGTTCCAAACAAAGTGAAACATTTTTTTAACTAAAAATGTCTCCGAATCTATACGAAAATTGTCTTAGAATCTGAGAATTTTTCTATACGTCAAAATGTCTTAGAGTCTAAGAAAAGGGTCTAGGAACAGAAATTTTGTGTAAAGAAATTTTTCTGTACAAAAACTGTCTCAAAATCTGAAAATATTTCTATAAGTAAAATGTCTCAAGATCTGAGAACTTTTTTGTAGTATAAATATCTTAGAATCTGAGAGTTTTCTGTATAATCACAGAGTTATAGAGTTTTTCTGTACGAAAAATTTCTCAAAACTTGCGAGTTGTCTATTCGAAATGTTTAAAACCGAGTACATATATTTAAAATCTTTCTGTAGTAAAAATGTCTTGGAATTTTAAATTTTTTTTGTTAAAATTTTCGTTAATTTAAGAGTTTTTCTTTCCAAAAACCTTTCAAAACCTCTCAAAATTTGTAGTTTTTATCTTAAATTTAAAATGAATTAAAAAATTGATTAATACAAACGAAACTAAAAAAAAAAAAAAAAAAAATTTGGGGCCCCCAAAAATAAATTCCTTGGAACATGCCTGCTAAAAGGCTACTTTCCAGACTCTGACCATTTCGAAGTTCGAAAAAAGGAAAATTTTCTACACACTATTGAGCAGTGTTATGGGACATTTTCCTCTAGGAAAATTATGAGATAAAAATCATCTTTAATTTTTGTTTAAATATTATTAAATTTGCTATATTTTTAAAACATTTGTAAAAATTAAACTTTTGCATAGAATTGCTTCTGCATACATAAATATTTTTACAACTCATTAGTTTTTATTACTTGAAATATTTGCCAGATATTTAACCGAAAGATATTAAAAGAAAATACAAAAGAAACAATTGCAGTACTATAGCGTCGAAAAAATAAAATACCAACGAAAACATTTTACATACGAGGTCTATTTAATGAAACTGACTGAACAATTAGATACACTCAGAGAAAACAATATTGAAAAAAAAAATTTCAACTAAAAACAAAGTTCAAAATTAAGATGATTAAATTAATACACAATGTTTAAAAAAAATTGTTTAGATATAATCGAGTCTCGCCATCTGTAACACTGTTCAACACAATTTTTTTTTATTTTTAATCAGACCTGAACAAACTGAAAGTGCACTGCCAAGTAGATCAACATTTCCAAAAAGTTTTTGAAAAGTTAGCTCATTTTTTTTATGACCGGCTGTAGATATCTATTTTGGTGAATAAATTAACTCTCTTTCTGTCATTTAATTGGTCATGTCAGCCCTTCTTTAAAAGTCTGTATTCTTTCATATTCACTTAAAATTTAAAATTTTGTTTTCAAATACTAAAAATTTTCTTTCAGTGTTTGAAAATTATGTATTCATATCATATACATTATATAAACTTCCTTAATAACAGCATTTGTCTACATTGAAATTGTAAAATAAATAAAAAAATGTTGTAATATTTGGCAAAAATCAAATATTCCCCTTGCAAAAATTAAAAGAAAAAAAAAAATCAAAAAAAAAAGAGAAAAAAAAAACAGAAATGTAATGTTTCGTTTCTTCTTTTCAAGATATCTAATGGTTTTTGAAGGATAAATCAGAAGTTATTATATAAATATTTTGTTTGCGTTGAAGCAATGTGGAAAATAATGATGCACGAAATAAAAAGATCGAAAATATGAAATGTTAAAAAAAATATGATTTTAACATCAATTGAAGAAAATATACGGAATCAAATTTTGGGGGAGAAAAGTAAGTTTTTTGAGTTTGAGTTTGCCGAAGAATTATAAATAGCAGTCCAAGGAGGTGTATTGAAAATATTAAGGAGGACTAAAAGTTATTTTTAGGTCTTTAGACAAAATATTTCAAAATATAAAATATTTTCTATAGAAAAACAGTTTGGAAATCTGATAACTCTTTCTAAAGGAGAAATTTCTGAGAATCTGAGATTTTTCTACAGAAAAAATGTCTCAAAATCTGAGACTTTTTTTAAACAATTTCGCAGAAACTGAATTTTTTTTAGAAGAACTGTCTCAGAATCTGAGACTTTTTCTATAGAAAAACTATCTCAGAATCTAAGACTTTTTCTATAGAAAAACTGTCTCAGAATCTGAGACTTTTTCTATAGAAAAACTGTCTCAGAATCTGAGACTTTTTCTATAGAAAAACTGTCTCAGAATCTGAGACTTTTTCTATAGAAAAACTGTCTCAGAATCTGAGACTTTTTCTATAGAAAAACTGTCTCAGAATCTGAGACTTTTTCTATAGAAAAACTGTCTCAGAATCTGAGACTTTTTCTATAGAAAAACTGTCTCAGAATCTGAGACTTTTTCTATAGAAAAACTGTCTCAGAATCTGAGACTTTTTCTATAGAAAAACTGTCTCAGAATCTGAGACTTTTTCTATAGAAAAACTGTCTCAGAATCTGAGACTTTTTCTATAGAAAAACTGTCTCAGAATCTGAGACTTTTTCTATAGAAAAACTGTCTCAGAATCTGAGACTTTTTCTATAGAAAAACTGTCTCAGAATCTGAGACTTTTTCTATAGAAAAACTGTCTCAGAATCTGAGACTTTTTCTATAGAAAAACTGTCTCAGAATCTGAGACTTTTTCTATAGAAAAACTGTCTCAGAATCTGAGACTTTTTCTATAGAAAAACTGTCTCAGAATCTGAGACTTTTTCTATAGAAAAACTGTCTCAGAATCTGAGACTTTTTCTATAGAAAAACTGTCTCAGAATCTGAGACTTTTTCTATAGAAAAACTGTCTCAGAATCTGAGACTTTTTCTATAGAAAAACTGTCTCAGAATCTGAGAAAAACTGTCTTAGAATCTGGGACTTTTTCTATAGAAAAACTGTCTCAAAATCTGAGACTTTTTCTATAGAAAAATTTTCTTAAAATCTGAGACTTTTTCTATAGAAAAACTGTCTCAGAATCTAAAACTGCAATTAATTTTTAAGTGCTATCCTAATATTTTTTATATTTTTAAAGCAAATAACACGTGTTGAAATATCTTTCAGTATTACTTTGTATATAATATTTTTCTCATAATAATTTCCTGTTTAAAATTTACAAAGATTTCTGTAAGATGGAGGGGGATTCATCACTATATCAGTCAGTCATTAAATCTTTCCAAACAACCCGATTAAAAAAGTTTATATGTAATTAAATTTAATTTTATATAATTATATATAATTATATACATTTGATAAAATTAGATAAAATTATTTACAACTTGATACAATTATATATAATTTTATCCGAATTTTTTTATATAAAATTTTTTAAAATTATAAGAAATTAAATCGAATTTGATGAAAAAAATTTTAAAATTTGATAAAATTTTATAAAATTTGATAAAATTATATATGAAGGGCTTATTGTAAAAACTCGATAAGCAACATTTCATTTTATGGTGGTTTTTGCCTTAAAACTTTTGATAATCTGTAGAAAATAGATCTTTTGAAGAACTTTCATACTCAAGATACTTGTACGAAGGGTTTATGGAAAAAATCTGCAAAAAATCTGTCAATGGAACATCAGTAGAAGACAAAAAACACCAAAATATAAAATGTTGCTTATCAAGGTTTTGCAGTAAGCCCTTCATATAATTATTAGAGTTAATTTTGAAAATTTGATCTGCGAATATCATAATTTTTTTGAAGGATTTAGGGGAACTAAATAGAATGGCGGTATTTTTTTTGGAAAAAAAACTCTCCCTGGGGTGGTTCAACGCATTTGAAAACGCGAATTTTGAGCTGATTTTTCAGCAGAGCTAAAACGGCTGAATATATCGCAAATTTGATTTCATCAGTCGATTCTACAGCAAAAATTAATACAATGGTCATTTTTCAAACTCTTAAAAAAAGTTACAAAAACCCACCACAGAGGGCGAAAATATAAGGTTTTTCCATTGTTTTTTTAAATAAATTTTTTAAATATGCACAATTAAAAGGCATTTGACAAAATGGTACTAAATTTTCCGTTCTATCACAACCCGTTAAAAAGTTATCAATTCTCAAAAATAGACAAAAACACGTTTTTTGAGAACTTTGACCTCAATTTTCTCGAAAACATGACGTGATAGAACAATTTGAAATCTAGATTCAGAATCAGCAACGAAATGTTAATCGAAAACAAGTTTTATGATCCCAGAATATCATCCAAAAACAAAAAAAAATGCTCTCAATAATGCACAAAAAATGCGTTACGGAACATTTTGGAAACCAGATTTGGAATCAGCATTGAGATGAAAGTCGAAAACGAGTGTCCAGACCGCGTACCCATCCAAAAAATATTCAAATTTCGGTTAGTGCTTTATAGTTTTGCCATTAGAAAAAAACTTTGAAGCCTTATAACTTTTTAATGGGTTGTGATACAAAGGTGCTTTTCATACCAAATTTCTAAGCAAAAACTGCCTCTTCTTCGTGCATGATTAAAAAAATAATTTAATTTTTTTTTTAAAAAAATCGATTTTTCCGCCCCCTGTTGTGGGTTATTGGAGCTTTTTTTAAGAGTTAAAAAAACTGCTATTATTTTCATTTTTGGTGTAGAATCGACTGGTGCAATCAGATTTGCAATATATTCAGCCGTTTTTTCTCTGCAAAAAAATCAGCTCAAAATCCGCGATTTCAGATGCTGTAAACCACCCCAAGGAGTGAAAATTTTTCCAAAAAAATACCGGCATTCTTTTTAGCTCCGCTAAATCCTTCAAAAAAATGATGATATCCGATAAACAGATGAAGTGTCATAGTCACCAAACGAACTCTAATAATTATTATAAAATTATATAAAATTATATGAAATTATATAAAATTATATAAAATTATATAAAATTATATAAAATTATATAAAATTATATAAAATTATATAAAATTATATAAAATTATATAAAATTATATAAATTTATATAAATTTATATAAAATTATATAAAATTATATAAAATTATATAAAATTATATAAAATTATATAAAATTATATAAAATTATATAAAATTATATAAAATTATATAAAATTATATAAAATTTGATAAAGTTTTATTTAAAAATCGGGTATAACTATATATAATTTTATCAAATTATATAAAATTTTATCTAATTTTATGAAATTTTTTGAAAACGTAAACCTCCTTATATAATCTTATATAATTATATATAAAACTTTTTTTACTCGGGAAGTCATTTTTGGCAGAGTTTTTTTTTTCTTTGCTCTACCATTAACAATAACAATTCATGCATTATTTATTATATTTTTTACTTATTCTTGCATCTGAAAAGTCGTATGTCGTCACCTAAAATGCAAAAGGCCCTAACTAACATTTTATTAATTTTACAGGAGAATCAATAAAAGCGTTGAATAATAATTTAAATTTGTTAATAACTTCGTTGTTTTTGATTGAACTGGACTAAAATTTAGCGAGGACGTACGTTTTGTTAATATTTATCAAAATTTATAAAAAAAAACTAATTTAAAAAATTTATTTCTAGTTACGTCCATGCGATTTCGCAAATCACATGTTTATAAATTTTGGATCTAAAATCGCCAATTTTTATTATTCAATCCTAATTTTTGAAGGCGACCTGTAGATTGATAAAAACACTTCAGAATCAATCAAAAACCCGATTTTGAACTTTTTGTTGGTTAGGTCGTTTTGCGTATTAGCTAACGATATGTTTTTTTTAATACATAATTGTTATTGTTTTTTTTTTTGGAAGATGAAATTTTAAAATGAGAGTTAAAGTGACTAAAAATCAAACATTTAAAAAAAATTTCATGGAAAAGTTATTATTAATCTAAAATACCGTTAGCTATAAAATTCTTAAAAAATTTCATATTTTTTCCAATAGTGCAAATCAACAATATTGTATTCTTAATCCTAATGCCTTTAGCTACTTATTAAATCAAATTAATTTTGTAGAAAACCAACATTTTCAGCTATTTACAAATTTGAATTAATTCTAACGATCTCTAAATATAATAATTACCGTTGTAATTACTTATTACTTTTTCTAATTATCTTTAGAAATATCTATTCTCTATATCAGTGATTTCTTTAACAAAACCCTCAATGCGTATGATTAACATAATATTACTCATTCGCCTCGGAGCACGAAAATTGAATTGAATATTAAAAATATTTAATTTAACATGCAAATATATTTCGAATATAATTTAACCTCATACATATTCAAAATAATGAAAACATTTAAATATAAATTATGAATTTAACCTAATTTAAACAGAATATATATTCCAACAGCAAAAAATGCCAAACTGTCCGAAATACAAAGATTCCAATCTGTCGTAAAATTTACCAAAAGTAAAAAAAAAATCAAAAAGTCAGCAAATTGACATAAAAAACTAGATAATGTTTTAAATAAAAAAACAAATTTACATATTAATGTTCATATGAATATGTTAAAGAACAAATATTTGTTTGAGAATATATAAAAAAGTTATTAAATGTGACTTAAATATAATAACCTAAAATGTTTTTCTTTTTTTTTTTTGCAGAAAATATAATTTTCTGATAAAAAAATTAACTGCAAACATAAACAGTTTATTTAAATGGGATACAAAGGATAAATTTAAATTCGTAAGGAATTTAATAGAGGTTTTTAACTAAGTAAACAAATTTAAAAATTTAAAAATTAAAAATTTAAAGCGAAAGAAATTTTGATATGTAAAGAATACTTAATGAGACATTTTAGTATGCGGAATAGAATCTTTAAACTATGTCTCAGATTTTAAAACTTTTAATGCACGGAAAATAAATTTTTCCTGTATTGCGGATCTGTTATAAATGAAACAAGTAAGAAAGTTATAGTCGGTCAAGACCGCCATATGATACCCTACACCAGTGTTTTTCGGAAAATGGGTACCAAGTCCAAACAATGACCGATTTAACCTTTTGTTAGATCTTTATTTAGTGTAAAAAACACACACAGATCAAATTTTATTGGAATTGGTTTATTTTTTTTATCAATAGACCGATTTAACTGAATATCGGTCGAAATTTTTATAAGGGGGACTAAGTCCAAAAATGATTCAATTATATTCCGATTTGATTAGGTTACTAAAGTACACGTTTAACACCTAAAAATAAAATTTTTATTGAATAAAAAATTTGATTACCTGCTAAATTTCAAAGCGATATCTATTCTAATACGGTTATAAGAATCATTTAAGCCGAATCCAAAGGGGGCGTTTGTATGGGGGCTAGGTCTTAACATGGGCCGATTTTCTCCACTTTCAATAAGCTTCGTCCTTGGACCAAAAGATGCTTAAGTTTCAAATTCCAAGTCAATTTATTGAAAATTGCGACCTGAATCGTGCTTAAACGGATAGATGGACAGACGGACGGACGGACAGACGGACGGACTTCGCTAAATCGATTCAAAAAGTAATTCTGAGTCGATCGGTATACTTGAAGGTAGGTCTAGGACCAATATTTCGGGTAGTTACAAACATCAGCACAAACTCATTATACCCTGTACCACAGAGTGGTGTAGGGTATAAAAATATATCAGAATCTGAAAATTTTTCTGTGGAAATAATGTCTAAGAATCTGATTTTTTTTTTTTCAGAATCTAACAAGTTCTATAATTCTATTAATTTTATGGCATACTAAAGTTTTGTCTAGTTCAAAGGCTTGAGAAATAAGTAAAATAAATGATGTTAATGTTTTTCTGAGCTAAATAATGTATTTAGATGTCTTTACACTCAAAAGAAAAACTCTGTCAAAAAATCTGTAAAATGATTATCAATTTGAATTAGCAAATCTTTTGCAAATTTTTTTTTTCTGAAATGGATATTTTAAATAAATTCTCTGTCATTCAGTTTAGGAAAATAACAAAAAATTTTCTGCAATTTTACTGCTTCTGTTTGCTGAATTTCTAAATATTTTTGTGCAACTTTTTTACAGATTATTTTGTTATTTTACAGAAATAGTCTGTTGGCATTTTTTTTCAAAAAAATTTAAGGTTTTTTAAAGATGTAAATTTTTTTTTAAGATTTTGTGAAATTCAAAATCCTTAAACTAAAAACCTAAATAAAAAAACAGCTGATTGTTTTTTTGTAATTTTACAGAAGTACTTACAAAAGAGTTGCCACCTTATAAAAACGGTGGTCTTTCGGAGAAATCCTAATCAAAGCTGAACTAGCAAGAATTTCGCAAACGAAAAAATACGGGTCAGCTTAATTTTGATAAAGATTATTATATATGATTTTGGCGGTCCTACTTCTGCACTTCTCCATATAAACTACCCCTACGATTTTACTTTTTCGAAAATAGGAACTTAACGAAGCCGAAATTGGAAACGACCGATGCGCCATTGGATTGAGCTTCAAAAAACCTTCCGATCTGTATAAAATGTTCATATAGTTTCTTGTGAAGAAATGTGACAAATCGTAAAAAAACGGAAAAAATTCCGTTTTCCTCCTCCCCTTTGACGAGCTTAATGTAAGATTGGGCAGCTAAGAAAAAACAGGTAACCCTTATTTTCATCCCCTCTTTCCAATATGCAAGTTTCAGGACAATCGGTGGGTTACCTATGAATCTCATTCTGTCTCAACAAATTTTTTTGCTGTTTTGGCAGAATTCTACTTCACCTAGACAATCCACGTCTGCTAAAATCAGCAGATTTCTCATATGGCTTAAAATGGGTGTATTTTTAACAGATTATTCTGCTGATTAGATAGAGAATTTATTTTGAGTGCAGTAAAATATTCATAGAATCTGAAACACTTTTCTTAGATTCTGGGCATTTTACGTATTAAAAAAATTCTCAGATTCTGAGATAATTTTAGTATAGGTAAATTCTTAGATTCTGAGACATTTTTCTTATACAAAAGCTCGCAAAGTCTGAGTCATTTTGAGTAAAAATAAATTCTCAAACTTTGAGACATTTTTCGTATAGAAAAGTTTTCAAATTCTGAGACATTTTTCGTATAGAAAAATTATGAGACTCTGAAACATTTTTAGTGTAGAAAGATTATCATATTCTGAGACATTTTTTGTATAGAAAAACCCTCAAACTCTTAGACATCTTTCGTATATAAAATTTCTAAAATTCGGAGAAATTTTTCGTACCGAAAAACTCTTAAATTCTAAGACATTTTTGGTATAACAAAATTCTTATATTCTGAGATATTTAGAAAAATTCTCCAATTCTGTGAAATTTTTCGTATTAAAAAATATTCTGAAATTCCGAGATATTTTTTGTATAGAAAAATTATAAAATTCTGAAACATTTTTCAAAAAGAACAACTCTTAAATTCTTAGACATTTTTCGTATTAAAAAATTTTCAGATTCTTAAAAACTTTCGTAAAAAAAAATCTTAGATTCTGAGAGATTTTTCGTATAGAAAAATTCTCAGATTCTGAGAAATTTTTCGTATAGAAAATTTTTAAGACTCTGAAAAATTTTTTGTATAGACAATTTCTAAGACTCTGAAAAATTTTTTATTTAGAAAAATTCTCAGATTCTGAGAAATTTTTCGTATAGTAAAATTTTCAGATTCTGAGAAATTTTTTTTAGAGTGAAGTTCCCAGATTCTAAGACAGTTTTCGGTTAGAAAAATTTCCTTATTCTGAATCATATCGAATGCAGAAAAATTCTCAGATCCTGAGATATTTTAAGTATAGACAAATTCTCAGATTCTAAGACATTTCGCACTTTTTGTGCAACAAAACAAAACATTTTCGTACAGAAAAATTCTCAGACCCTAAGACATTTTTCGTATAGAAAAATTTTCAGGTTATGATATATTTTTCTTATAGAAAATTATTTTTTCTTATAGAAAATACATTTTTCTTATAGAAAATACATTTTTCTTATAGAAAATTATCAGATTCTAGGACATTTTTCGTGTGAAAAATTTTCAGATTCGCAAAAATATTTGTACAAAACAATTTTTAGTTTCTGAGACATTTTTTATATCGAAAAATTTTCAGATTTTGGGACATATTTTGTATAGACAAATTATCAAATTCACTGATATTTTTCGAATAGAAAAATTCTCAAATTCTTACACATATTTCGTGTAGGAAAAGCCTTTTATTCTGACACAATTTTCGTATAAAAAAATTCTCAGATTCTGAGACATTTTTCTTATAGAAAAATTCTCAGATTCCAGGACACTTTTCGTATTGAAAAATTCTCAGATTCTGAGACATTTTTCGTGTGGAAACATTTTCAGAATCACAAGCATTTTTGTATAAAACAATTCTCAGTTTCTGAGAAATTTTTCATATCGAAAAATTCTCAAATTCTGAGACACTTTTTGTGTAGAAAAATTCTCAAATTCAGAGACATTTTTCGAAAAAAACATTCTCAAATTTTGAGACATTTTTCTTATAGAAAAATTCTCAGATTCAAAGACACTTTTCGTATTGAAAAATTCTCAGATGCTGAGAAATTTTGCATATAGAAAAATTCACTGATTCTGAGACATTTTTCGAATAGAAAAATTCTCTGATTCTGAGACATTATTTGTATAGAAAAATCCTCAGATTTTGAGACTTTTTTCGTATAAAAAAGTTTTCAGATTCTACGACATTTTTTATATAGAAAAATAAATTTTTCGTATAAAAAATTCTCAGATTTTGAGACATTTTTCGTATAGAAAAATTCTAAGATTCTGAGACATTTTTCGTATAAAAAAATTCTTAGATTCTTAAACCTTTTTAGTATAGAAATTTTCTCAGATTTTGAGTCATTTTTCATATAGAAAATTCTTAGATTCTGAAATTTTTTTTGTAAAAAAAGGACATTTTTCGTAAATAAAAATTCTCAGATTCTGAGACATTTTTCGTTTAGAATAGTTTTTAGATTCTGAGACATTTTTCGTACAAAAAACACTTGTCGTATAGAAAAGTTTTCATATTCAGGGCTTTTGTTCGCATAGAAAAATTTTTAGATTCTGAGACTTCTGCGTACAGAAAAATTTTCAGATCCTCAAATAGTTTTCGTATTGAAAAACTCTCAGAATCTGAGACATTTTTCGAAAAAAATTCTTAGATTTTGAGACATTTTTCTTATAGAAAATTCTAAGACACTTTTCGTATTGAAAAATTCTCAGATTTTGAGACATTTTTCTTATAGAAAAATTCTCAGATTCTGAGACTTTATTCGTATCGAAAAATTCTCCGATTCTAAGACATTTTTTGTATAGTAAAATTGCAAGATTCTAAGACATTATAAGAAAAACTCTCAGATTCTGAAACATTTTCCGTATCGAAAATTTCTCATATTCTGAGAATTTTTCACATTTTTCATAGAAAAATTCTGATTCATTTTTCGTATAAAAATATTTTTCGTATAGGGGACATTTTTTGTATAAAAAAAATTTCCGATACTAACAAGGGAAGTATCTCAACCCTTATGAACCGATTTGCCTGAAACTTGAAATATATATTAAAGAGACGATTTTAAGGTTGGGTGTCTCGGCTTATCGGCCATATCGGTGTTTAAAAATTTCGTTGTCCCCTTATGAAACCATGTGGACCTTCGGGAAAATGTTGATAACTTCCGAACTAACAGGAATATCATCTAGGGCCAAAATACGGGTCGACTTAAATTTAATAAAGATTATTTCTTATTCATATGGATATCGTAGGTCTATGTCTTCACAAAAGTACCCCCCAAAATTTACACATTTTCCTGAAAAAAATATTTAAAGAAGCCGAATTTTTACAAGGCTATGCCACCATTATATAGGCATTAAAAAAACCTTTCTTCTCATATGAAAACATCATATAGTTTCTCAAAAAGAAATGGCTGAAAAATCCAAAAAACGATTTTTTCGCCATTTTTTGACCCATGTTTTGAACCCCTAAATCACCGATATGGCCGATAAGCCGAGACACCCCAACCTTAGAATTGTCTTTTTGATATATATTTTAAGTTTCAGGCAAATCGGTTCATAAGGGTTGAGATACTTCCCTTGTAAGACTACTTTCATGTATAATAGTTCTCATATCTGTGATATTTTATGCATTGAAAAATTTTCAGATTTTGAGATATTTTTCGTATAGAAAAATTCAGACATTTTTCGTATAGAAAAATTCTCAGATTCTGAGACATTTTTCGAATAGAAAATTTCTCACATTTTGGGTTTTTTTTCGCATAGAAAAATTGTCAGATTCTGAGATATTTTTCATATAGAAAATGTTTAGATCCTAATACCCGAACTACATCTAATTTGTCAAGAAGAAATAAGGATTTGTTCATAATCGTCTAGAGAACCAAATTTTACATATTTTAAAGGACGTGTGGTAAAAAAGAATTTGCACATGCATTTTGTTTTCGTCGTATAGAAAAATTCTTAGCTGCTGCGTAATTTTTCGCATAGAAAAATTATTTCTATGAAAGCGCACTTCTCGAAAGAAGTGCCACCTTAATATTTTCTATTTGTGTTTTTGTTGAATATAAAATTCTATATAAAAGAGGAACATTTTCTAAATAACTTTTTATAAATGCAAACCAAACTGAAATTAGAATTGAATACAAACGGAACACAAACAAACAAAATAAAGGAATTACAAAAATTGTAAACCAAAACTTACCGTCTACTACTTTGTATAATTGGTGAAAGGATTATCTCTAAACTGGAGGAAATATTTTGATTTTGATTTTGTAACTGATTTTGATTTTGTATACAACTATTCGAATGCATTGATGTTGTTGTTATTGTTGCTGTTGTTAATATTGCTGTAGTGCTGGGTAATGTTGTTGCTGCTGTTGTTGATGCAACAGCAGCATCAGCTATTGTTGCAATTGTTTGTGTATTATTAGTATTATTGGTGATAGTATTATTTATGGGAAAAGGAGAATTTAAATTGGAATTTGAATTTGAATTGGTATGTAAATTTTCAATTTGCTGTAAGCGTTGCATGGGGGAATTATTATGAATTTGTTGTTGCAGAGAATGATGATGAATATGATGTTGCTGATGTTGTTGCATGGTCAATATTGTGGAAGTTGCACTAGTATTATTGCAATTTGTGGTTATTGAGGGTTGTGTTGTTATAGCTAGTATAGTATTATTACTACTATTCAAATTGGTGCTACATGTAGTGGTAGGGGGTGAGGTTTGTGGGGGATGGGGGTGGTGAATTGTGTTGGTAGGGGATAAAGGATTTGTAATATATTTTAAGTTAGATGAATTAGCATTTGGGGATAATAAATTTTGTTGCTCTTTTTGTTGATAATGAAGTTGCTGTAGCTGTTGCTGATAGTGATGATGATGTTGTTGCTGATGATGATTGTTATTATTGGCATTACAATTATCTAAATTATTGTGTTGGGCCAAAGATGTTAAATTTGTAATTGTGGGTGATGTTGATTTGCCATCAATATTCTTATTACTATTATTACATTGTTTATTGAATTGATGAAGATGATGATTTTCCAATTCATTATTGTTGTTAGTGTTGGTTGAGGAACAACCATCATCATATTCATCATATGATACTTCACCATCATATATGTCATCGTCATCATGATCTCCTTCGATATCTTCATTGTGTGTGGGTTCTTCATCAATTTCATCCAAATCATCTTCACTACAGGTTGTTGAACGCGATTGTGAAGTAGAATTAGTGCTAGGAGTGACATTCGATGTCGGTGTATGCCTATCGATATTGCCAATTAAATTGCTAATTGTATTGGTAGACTACGGGGATTTAAGTTAATTTTTTTTTTTTTTTCAAAACAAATTTTTTAAAATCACAAAATTTTGGAGGGGAGAAACAAAGAACAAGAAAAAAAAGTAAATACGAAAAACGGGGTATTACTTAATTTGTTTTAAATTCAAATATTTCCAATTTTTTTTTTTAAAGGACAAAACAAATATCATGCTATTTTTTTGTTAAAAACAATGACAAACATGCTTAAAATTAAAGTAAAACATAAGATGGACAGTAAAAATTTAAATTTTTATTTTTGAAAGCTCTAGAAGAGGGAAAAAAAAAAATTAGCTTTGTCGAAGTCTCCACCATAGAGAATAAAGGCGAAGGTGAAAGAAAAAATAATATCACTATCTTTTTCTAATTTCTCACACGTACATTGTCGATGTGAATTCACCACACAATACATGTTTACAAGTTGTACTCTGTCAACAAATTCATATATACAATTTGTTCTTTGACAACTCAATTTTTGACGCCTTCGCCTCTATGTACACTCTATGGTCTCAACAAACACTCCACAAACAATTTTAAATTAAAATTATGTTTCTAAAAACTGAGAGTTTTCAATATGTGCCGAATTTTTTATACCCTCCAAAATGTAAAAAATTAAAAAAAGTCAGAAAAATTTAGTCCGTCAAGGCCGCTTATAAAATACTCTACTAGGTGGCATTTTTTTTGTGTACCAAAAAAGTTTTTCTTCCGATTTTGAACGTGAGGACAAATTTTTATAAACCTAGGCCTAAAACTTATGTGTACATATTTTAGGTCAATCGGACTAAATTAACCCGTGCCGCCCAACGATTTGGATTTTTTTAAAATTAAAAAAAAAAAAATTGTCTTGCGACACATCCCACTTATTAATTTTGATGAGCTGAACAAAAATAACAAAGAATTTTAAAAATGGCCGAACGGTTTTCGAGATATCGCTATTTGAAATTTGTCGAAAAAAGTGCGGGGTTTTCCTACGTTCAAGAAATTAAAAAAAAAAAATTCAAAATAGTATTTCCGTTGATTACACTAGAGTTTGCAAATAATCGAGATATTTCATAATCGCGATTACGATTAAAAAAATTGCCGTTAATCGCGATTATCGATTAATCGAATTTTTTAAATAATTTGAGTAGCATTTGCTTTAATAAAAAAATATTTTAAAATTTACATTTCAAAACGCACGAAAATACAAAAATTAATACCCAGCAAAAATAAATCGAGATTTTGGAATTTTAGGTATTTTAAATATACCATAGCGCATCGAAAGAGCGCTCTTGCGAAGTTTTTGTAAGATTTTTTTTTTTTTAAACTTATAATATTATTTTTTGATAAAATTTCAAACATACTTTCCATTTTGACATCTTTAAGGTGTTATGATACTTGCTAGTTTTTGTATTTTTTATATTTTGGAGAACAGTGCAAATATATTTTCAAAGGGAAACTGACCGAGTGTAAAGAGTATGACAATATCATGAAAAAAACTTAAAACGTAAAAAAATATACGTGTTTTAACGATAATTTTGCAGTGACTGTCAAAAAAAATATAAAAATTTTCAACTTGAAATTGACATTTCAAGAACAAAATGTTAACAGTGTTGCCAATTTTATTAGATTTTGCTCGAATGAAGCGCTTTTACATTTTTTGGGCGTTTTTTTAGCTATTTTGGGCGAGTTATTTTGAAAACAAAAGTTGGCAATATTGTTTTTTTTGGTTTTGTTTTTATTTGATTGTATTTCTTGTTTTTTGTCGCATTTGTTGTTTCATTCTATCAATCCTAAAAAAATCCTATACAGAAACTAGCAAGTATCATACCACCTTTACCACCTTTTAAATGATGAATAATGATTTTTGGGGAAAAAATATAAAACTTAATAAATTCTACAAAGAGAGCTTCAATATCTTTATCTGTGAGTGCTCTAAACTGTGACATTGCCCACAAAAATCATACCTGAATTCAGGTGGTTTGGATGCGTTTTTTTGACTCTAGGTTCCTTTCTAAAAGCTGCTTCCAGTTCAACAAAAATTTTTCAAGTGCCTCTTCAGTCGGCAAACAACGGCCAAGGTTTGAAAAAATTAAATTTTTCGACAAAATTTCATGTCCGAATTTTTTGACCAGATTCGGCTAAAGCCTTTTAAATATATTTTTAAAACCAAATTTATTGGTTACTAAGATCAGAATTTTAATTTTACTTTAAACTTGTATGACTCTTACGAGAAAAAATGAAAGAAAAATTGAAAACAAATTAAATGAATCATGGGCCAACCCAGAAACATTTTCCGTTCCAAATAATCGGTTCCAGAACGAATCATATTATCCTGCAATCGATTCTACTTAACATTCCAGAATCAATGATTTTTGTTTGAAAATTTGACGAACGCAATCGTTTTTAGAGCAAATAGCTTTTTTGAAAAATAATGTTACATAACAAATTTTGTTGTGATTACCGTAGAATATATTCAGGAATCTATTGCAAAAGGAATCAGTTGCAAAAAAATTTGAAACTGATTAAAATTCTTTATAAAAACAGTGTATTTCATAGAAAATGATTAATCGTAATCGCATAATTTTTTTGTCGATTACGATTACGACTAATTGGTGCGATTAATCGCGATTACGATTACGATTTTAATCGTTTTGCAAACTCTATATAACACTGTGTAACACGATTTTGTATCTTGGATGGGACCAAAAAAAAAACATTAAAGTATACTAATAGTAGACCAAAACCCCGGAAGGGTTTTAAAAACTTAGCTCGAGTTCTTTTTTATGGCCCACTGAAGTTTTCAAATGTTTTGAATAAGTCACAAAAATAGTATTAAATCTAATTACGAGGTAAATAATGTTTAAAGATGTCTTCAGTAAAATTTGATGTTGGTTCTCTGCTTAGAATTAATCCTCTATGTCCCTATTTTAGGGGTCATTTTGGTCATTTTTTGAAATATCTTCAATAAAGATCATTGATTTCAGGAAATAAAAAAAGTATTAAAAAGTGTATTTTCGGTACTTTTTATAAAAGCTACTTTTAATAAAAGGTACTTTTTATAAAGGCACTATTTATAAAAAGTACTTTTTTAAAAAAGTACTTTTTATAAAAGGTACTTTTTATAAACGGTACTTTTTATAAAAGGTACTTTTTATAAAAGGTACTTTTTATAAAAGGTACTTTTCGTACTAACTTTTGGTCTTTGACAATCCCTAGTGAAATTTGATGCTAAATATTTTAATAGAACATTTTAGACCTTTAAATGCACATTTTAGTGTGTTCAAAGAAGATATTTAAAAAAAGAACCAAAATGACCCCTAGAAATGGGAGATAGAGGCTTAAATGTTCCAACAAAAGAACCGCAATCAAATTTCACTGAAGACATCTTTTAACATTATTTAGCTCAAAATTAGATTTAATACTTATTTTTTTACTTTTCTAAACGTCTTTAAAAAAAAAAAATTGAAAATTTCAGTGGGTCCTAAAAAAAGATCTCTAGCTAAGTTTTCAAAATCCTTCAGGGGTTTTGGTCTACTATTGCCATACTTTCGTTTTTTTTTATCCCCCAAATTTGTGGCACATTTTATAGAGCCGGGGACAAACTTTCATTTAAACCTAATTTGAGCCAAATCAGACCATTTTAACCCATGTCGCCATTCGATCAAAAGGGCTCCACAGGTTGAAATGATTGGATTTAACCAAATAAGATTTAAATGAAAGATTGTTTCAAGCTCTGTGAAATGGTAAAAGAAAAGAAATTTTGAGATTTTTTTTTTTTTTAATTTCTTGAACGTAGGAAAAAATCAATATTTTTGACCAATTTCAAATCGCGATATCTCAAAAACGCAGCGCTCCAAAATTAGTAGTAGGAAGTGTCAGAATTCATAGTTTTTTTCAAATTTGTATACCCTCCAACCACAGTATTGGGTTGTACTCACTTTGTCATTCCGTGTGTAACGCATCGGAATATCGGTCTAGGACCCCATAAAGTACATATATTATTGATCAGTGATCCATTCTAAGAAATTCTAGCGATGTCCGTCTGTCCGTCCGTCCGTCCGTCCGTCTGTCCGTCTGTGGAAAAAACGATACAGTCCAAAGTAGAAGAGCTAGACTCCTGAAATTTAACACGAATATGTCTCTTGGTATTGGGCTAGTTAAGTTCGAACATTGGCAACATCGGATCAGTGGGAAAAAAGTTCACCTTTGAAGAACTAAACCAACCTCTGAAACAACACCATTTTTTAACAAAACATTTTTATGTCAAAAGAAGTTCAAATTCCTGCAGTTGGATCCAGAAAGGTTGTCTCCCACTACCGAAGCCCCTACCAAAAAAAAAGTCGGTACTGTTTTTTTTAACGTGTTGGAGGATATAAAAGATTCGGCGCAGCCGAATTTAACACTCTCACTTGTTTTTTTTTTTTTAATTTTAAAAAATCCAAGCCTTTGATTGCCGTGCGCCACGGGTTTATTTAATCCGATTGACCTCAAATTTGTATCACATAATTTTTATGTACACTAGAATAAAAATTTGCCCTGATACTTGTGAAAATTAAAAGTTGAAGAAAAAAATGGCACTTTAACCCTACTCCAGTGTTTTCCGGAAAATTGGTTTCAAGCCCAAACAAAGACCGATTAGATCTATTTTTTGGTAATCTTTAATAAGTGCAGAAACACACACAAAAAAAAAACGTTGCCAAATTACTAGGGAAAAGTCTCGTAATCCCATTTTACCATTATTTGGCAGTTTTCCCTTTTTTAACAAACAAATTTTGTATCGAAATTTAAATTTTTTTTGTAATTGTACATTTTTTTTTGTAATTTTACAAATTTCCAAGTTAATTTTACAAAAAAAAGTCAAGTAAATTGACAAGAATTCCTTGTAATTTTAATTGCGCCAAAAAACTGTAAATTAACAATTTTATTGGTAAAAAGCTTGTAAAATTACAAAATTATTGGTAAAATGCTAGTAAAATTACTAGGAATTCTCGTAAAATAGGAGGTAGCAAAAAAAAAATTTTTTCTTTTAATTTTACCAGTTTTTTTTTTTTTTTTTTTTGAGTGCAAAAGTAGGTATTTTGGAGGGCATTCATTTATTCGGCCAATTCGAATTTACCCTTTTTATGTCTCTAAAAAAATTTCACTTAAATTTATTCCAATTAAACATTTTAACTCTTCGATATTTGGTAAAATATTGAGTTTCGGTTCATTAAAAATTATTTTAAATCCTTTGTAAGGCTTAAATACACTCACAGTTGTGTAATCATTCATTATAGATATTCTATTGTTAAATATTGGTTTTATTTAAATTTTTTTTATATAAATTTACAACTGTTTTGTCATTCTCATGCAATTTTAATGATGCCAGGATTATTTTTTTTTAATTTTTTTTGTTGTTAAATTATACAATTGTAAACATTAACTCAGCAGACATTTTACAAACATAGAGATAGAAATATTTCAATATCAGTTACAAAAATCAAACATTCAATTTGTACATTCATCATGCATTAAATAAAAATAAAATAAATAATTTTCCCTTTAAATTTTTTTTTTGTTGTTTGTTAAAAACCTTTTGTTAAAACAAATATTATTTTTTTTAGTTACACAAATTTATAATAATGTTTATTGTGTTCATAGGTAAATAATATATTTGGTTTGGTTTGGTTGTGTTTTGTTTTGATAGAGTAAATAATAGCAGACAGAAAATAGAAAAAAAAAAATGTATTAAAAACGTATGCATAAAATAATAATAATGAATAAATATTTGTTCTTTCATATGGAAATAAGTATTAATATTTGATGGTTTTAAAACGTTTCTTTTTTTTTTTTTTGTTACAAAATATAACAAAAAATTTTTTCCGTAAAATTAAATGCAATATTATATTTTAAAATATTTTTTACAATGAGTTTTTATAAAAACCTGCACAGAAAGAAAATTTCATAAGTATAAATTTAACATCCAGAAAAGAAAATTTTTTAAATCTATGATTATGATTAATATTTGAAAACAATTTCAAATATAATTAAAAGCCAATTTTGACGATAAGAATGAATAAAATGATTTTTCTATTTTTATGTAAAAAATGAGTGCATACTTTTAGGATTAAAGAGAAATTGCGAAAAAACGTTAAAAATTAATGATTTTGTAGGTTATTTTTTCAATGTTTCTATTGAATTTTATTTAAAAACATTTTTAATAAAATTTCTGGGGAATCGATCCCGCAATCAACTACATTCTGGCCAGATTCTCTACCCATCGTGCCAAAGTCACTTGATACAAACATGTTTTTTTATTTCTATAAATATTTTTTAGAATTTTTTGTCTACAAAAAAATAACCAACTCAAGTAGGTAAAAACTAATGACTTCTCTTTAAAAAATGCCAACAATTTAAAAAAAATAACATACGCAAATCATTAAAAATTAAAGAAGGATCACTTATTATACCCTCCAACCACAGTATGGGGGGTATACTCACTTTGTCATTCCGTGTGTAACGCATCGAAATATCGGTCTAGGACCCCATAAAGTATATATATTATTGATCAGTGATCGATTCTAAGATATTCTAGCGATGTCCGTCCGTCCGTCTGTCCGTCTGTAGAAGACACGATACAGTCCAAAATAAACGAGCTAGGCAGGTTAAGTTCAGAAATGGGTAAAATCGGACAGAGGGGGAAAAAGTTCCCCCTTTTAGAACTAAACCAAGCCAAGAAAAACCGCATTTTTTGCAGGGTTTTTTGTAGTTTTGCTAAGCAAATGCAACGTTCTTATCTCAGAAGAAGTTAAAAATCGCAGGGGGAAGGTGCCCCCTAACGTCTCTTACCAACCCTCCCCCCCCAAGAAAAAGACGCCCCTGGATTTTTTTATATAGGTTTATTACATTTTGGAGGGTATAAAAGATTCGGCACAGCCGAATTTAACACTCTCACTTGTTTTTACTTACAGAACAAAAATAAATGATTTTAAAAATTGAATGCTAATGAAAGTCATTATTTTTTATGTTATTATTTTTGAAACAAAGAACAGAAATAGTCATTTAAAAAAACTGAACATTGAATAAATGTTTTTATACACTTCAACTACAGTATGGGGGTATAAGTATTCACTTTGTCATTCAGTGTGTAACGCATAAAAATATCAGTCTAGGACCCCATAAAGTATATATATTTATGATCAGTGACCGATTCTAAGACATTCTAGCGATGTCCGTCCGTCCGTCTGCCCTTCTGTAGTTAACACGATGCAGTCCAAAATAAAAGAGCTAGACTCCCGACATTTGGCACCATTATTTCTTATGTTTCTAAGCAGGTTAAGTTCGTAAATGAGTTAAATCGGACCATATTTTTACATGATTTTTTGTGTTTTTGTTTAACAAGTGCAACATTTTTATACTACAAAAAGTTTAAAGTCCTGAATTTGGACCCAGAGAATTAGAAAATGTCGTTTTTTTCGATCCGCTTCCCTTTAATTAGCGTGGTATACATTTTTTTAAATAATGATAAACTGTATTTCTTTAGTTCAAAAAGTATACGAATGAATTTTTAAACACATATTCGAGAGGAAATTTGCCCCTTCGAATTATCACAACCGCCCCCCCCCCACCCAAAAAAAAGGAAAACGCCCCTACATTTTTTTTATTTTTTGGCATGTTGGAAGGTATAAAACATTCGGCACAGCTGAATTTAACACTCTTACTTGTTTCTTTTAAAAACTACAAAATGTAATACTTTTTAAATAAACTACAAACAGTTAATGACATAATTTTTTGATTGTACTATCAAGGATACCATAAGGACATTATAAGGAATTTCAAAATGCCGTTTTTATGGTTTTATCCTTATAAGTATCCGAATTTTGCAAGAAATTTTCTGTTCAAAGCAGATATGTAAAGTAAACACTTCAATAAAGAGAACCTGCACTCAAAATATTTTGTAGGCAAAAACAAATGAAAAGCATATTTAAAACAAGTGATAAAACTTTCAATTTTTTTTTTACCAAGATATTGGAAAAAAATAACCTACGAAAACATTAAAAATTAATGATTGTTGTGTTATTTTTACCAACAAATTAAAAAAAATACCTACTAAAACATTATAAATTAATGATTTTGTAGGTTATTTTTTACAATTTTTCTATTGAATTAGGGAATCGATCCCGCAATCAACTACATTCTGGACAGCCACTCTACCCATCGTGCCAAAGTCACTTGATACAAACATGTTTTTATATTTCTATAAATAATTTTTTGATTTTGTTTTCTACAAAAAAATAACTGACTTATGTAGGTAAAAACTAATGATATTTCATTAAAAAATACCAACATTTTAAAAAAAAATTACTTACACAAAACATTAAAAATCAAAAAATAATCAGTAGTTTTTACTTACAGAACAAAAATAAAAATTGAATGTTAATGAAAGTCTTTATTTTTTATGTTGTTATTTTTGAAACAAAGAACAGAAATAGTCATTTAAAACTGAGCATTAAACAAATGTTTTTTTCTTTTAAAAACGACAAAACGTAAAACTTTTTAAACAAACTACAAACAGTTAATGACATAATTTTTTGTGTGTGGGGGTAAATTCCAAAATTCATGGAATATATTCAGAAATATTTGAAAAAGTAGTCAAAGTTTTGAACCAAATTTGCATATCGTCGGTGCGCCGACCAGAACACCTATGTGTAATTTTTTTATTTTTTTTTTATTGGCCCATTAGGAAGCCTATCAGGTAATGCATTTATCCCCCAGAGCGTTTCCCGTTATCTCAAATGGTTTCAAAGTTAGCTTAAACTCCTATGTGTTACCTATAATAGAAATTCTCCGGCAAAAACACTTATGTGTTATTAGTACACATAACTGTTTTTGATTTAAACGTAAAAACATTGCGTCTGCCTTTGGTTTTTTTATAAATTGATATTTTAAAAGTTTTCTGAACATTTTTTTTGTAATATTCCGAAACTTTATTGCATAACACTGTGCAACACGATTTAAAAAAAAAATAATTTCCAAATTTTTTTTAAATGCGTTTTGAACAAGCTAAAAAAAGTATAAAGTATAATTCTGAGGTAAATAATATCAAAAGATGTCCTTAGTGAAATTTTAAGGCGGTTCGTTTCTAAGAACATACATTTACATACATTAACCCTGTGTGTCCCATTTTTATGTGTCGTTTTGGTACTTTTTTTAAATATCCTCGTTGAACGCCATTAAAACGTGCGGTTAAAGGATTAAAATGTTCTACAAAAAAATTAGTTTTACATAAAATTTTACTAGGGGTTGTCACAGGTCAAAATTTTGTGCGAAAAGTGCAAAATGCTTAAATAAATAAAATAAGTAAAAAAAAAATATAAATCTTTGTCTGAGCTAAATGATGATGTCTTCAGTGAAATTTGATGGCGGTTCTTTTCTTGGAACACATTATCTTCCATTTTTGGGAGTAATCTTGGTCCTTTTGCCAAATACCCTCATAGAACTTCACTTAAACGTGCGTTAAAAGGGTTAAAATGTTCTACAAAAAAGTTTTGCAGCAAATTTTACTAGGGGTTCTCAAAGGCCAAAAGTTCGTGCGAAAAGTGCTTAAAAAAGTAAAATTGTAAAGTATCTTGGTAAGACACAATTTAACAAATTATGATAATTTAAAATTTTCCTTTTTTAAACCTTTTGCATACATCGCACGAACTTTTGGCCTTTGACAACCCCTAGTAAAATTTGATGCAGAAAATGTTTGTAAAATTGTTTAACCCTTAATACGTATGCCTTAGTAGTGGACTATGATGATATTTAAAAAAAGCACCAAAATGAGGATAAAGGGTTAACATGTTCTAAGAAAAGAACCGCCATCAATTTTCACTGAATTATCTCTTAACTTTATTTAGCTCAAAAGCAGATTTATATATTTTTTCGACTTATTTCACTCGACTTTTGCAAAAAAAAAAGTTTAACAGTATTTGATAATTTACAATTTTACTTTTTTAACCATTTTGCACTTTGCAGGAACTTTTGGACTTTGACAACCCCTAGTAAAATTTGATGCAGAAAATCTTTGTAGAAGATTTTAACCCGTTAATGTACGTTTTTGTGGTGTAGGTGGTGTTGTATGAGGATATTTAAAAAAAGGACAAAAATGACCCCTAAAAATGGCAGATAGAGGGTTATTATGTTTTACGAAAAGATTCGCCATTTCATTTCACTGAAGATACATTTTGCCATTTTTTGCATCAGAATTATATTTAATACTTTTTTTGACTTATTACTTATTATTATTTTGGTTTTCCTGATAATCACTTTCTGCATTGGTAAAGTTTTTCCGTCTCTTTGTGATAACAAAATTCACATCAGAAGTTTTCAGCCTTGCAAAGTACGAAATGAAAAACTTTTTACAACAAACACATGGGATGAAAAAAAAACACCAAAATAATTTTACGTGTGTTTTTTGTAGTAAATGTTGCATTTCGCACATTGCAAGGATAAAAATTCTAACGTGAATACCATCAATATTTCGCTACAAGTCCATGCGGATATATAACTTGCAAAATTTTTACTTTTGAACAACAAATAAAAATTTATTTAAAATAAATTTAAGAACAAAAACACCTATGTGTATTATATATTTTTTATAAACATGTAAAAAGTCCGAAACAAAATCACCTATGTGTAGTTTTTTGTTAAAATCTTGTACCACTTCAGATTAAAAAAAGATTTTGTATGTTTTTCAACGCGTAATATTTTTAAATGGATTTAGGAAAAATGAAAAAAATTTACTTTAAAAAAATGTTGCGAATTGGCAAAATAAAACGGTTTTTTTGCTCTCCTGAACAATTCATAAAAAACACATAGGTGTTCTGGTCGGCGCACCGACGATATAATTTTTCATACATTTTTTCGTACCAATTTTTATGATTTTTTGTTAAAATTTCAAAAAAAAAAAAAAACATTTTCTAAAATATTATTGCCTCCTTAAACGAATCTGACATCAGAAAAATTGTATCACATCGCCTTCCCAATATATAGACATTCTCAATTTTCGTTGACCAAGCCCTTAAAACCAACCATTTTCTTAATATTTGAAAAGTGTATGTTAAAGTTATTCGTATTTTAAATTTCCGGACTCGATACGATCCGGAATACTATCAGGACATTAAAAGGAATTTCAAAATGTCCTTTTTTCGCTTTTATCCTTAAATGTCTGAATTTTGCAAGAAATTTTCTGTTCAAAGCAGAGATTTAGAGAAGACACTCAAATAATTTGATTTTAGATTTTTGATGTTCCATTTGTTAGAGTGTCTACTTTACATATGCACTCAAAAAATTATGTCATTAACTGTTTGTTATTTATTTAAAAAGTTTTACGTTTTGTCGTTTTTGAAAGGAAAAACATTTGTTCAATGTTCAGTTTTTTAAATGACAATTGCTGTTCTTTGTTTCAAAACTAACAACATAAAAAATAAAGACTTTCATTAGCATTCAATTTTTAAAGTCATTTATTTTTGTTCTGTAAGTAAAAATAAGTGATTTTTCTTTAATTTTTAATGATTTGTGTACGTTATTTTTTTTTAATTGTCATTTTTTAAGGAAATGTCATTAGTTTTTACCTATTTGTGTTGGTTATTTTTTTGTAGACAAAAAATTAAAAAAAATATTTCTAGAAATATAAGAACATGTTTGTATCAAGTGACTTTGGCACAATGGGTCTAGCCAGAATGTAGTTGATTGCGGGATCGATTCCCCAAAAAATGTATTAAAAAATTTTTAAAATATAATTCAATAGAAAAATTGTAAAAAAAAAAATTCAAATAAAATTCAATAGAAAAGTTGTAAAAATAACCTACGAAATCTTTAATTTTTAATCTTTTCGTTTTTTTTTTTTTTTTTTTGAATTTGTTGGTTAAAATAACACAACACTCATTAATTTTTAATGTTTTTAATGTTGCTAAAAAAATTAAAGTGTCGTTATTTATTAATGTTCATTGTTATTTATTTTAAAAAAAAATTATTAACAGTAAAAAATAAATGTTGATGTTTGTTTAAACAAATGAATAATTACTGGGATGGTTTTCAAATGTTTTATTACTTGTTTTAAATATGTTTTTCATTTGTTTTAGCCTACAAAATATTTTGAATGTGTGCTGTGAACAAGAAATTTCTTGCAAAATTCGAATACTTATAATGATGTAACCAAAAAAGGGCATTTATAACTTCCTTATAATGTCCTGATGCAGTCCTTGATTGTATAGAGTCTGGATTTAATGCAAAAGCTATGTAATTTTATTGGGAATTCGTATAAAAAAAAAATATGAATAATTTTAACATAAACTTTTCAAAATTAAAAAAATTTTCGTTTTTGAGGGCTTGTTCCACAAAAAATTCCAAATACTTTGAAAATGTATTCAATATGTGTGTGCAAAAACCGTATAGAGTAGTTTAATTTTCAACATTTTTAGAAAAATTTCTAAAAAAAAGTCGAAAATTATACATAATATAAATTTTTTCATTGAGCCTTAAAGTATGTAGTCCTTTTTTACACAAAACAAGAAAATCCGCCACAGTTGGCTTTTATAGATTAATATAACCTTAAAAATTATTATTTTTTTTAACTAATTTATGCTTACATAATTTTCTATCTTTACAGATTTTTCTTTAATCAATTCAAGTAATCAAAGTAAGTAACCCTTCGATTTTTCCTTTCGCAAAGAAAAAAATATTAATTAAACTAATCAAACGAATAAATACAAAACTTTGCTATCTCAGTTTTTTTGTTGTTGTAAACAATTTCATTTATAAGCAGTAAACAAGCAAAAAAAAAACTTTACAGGGGATGTATTCCTAAGAGTTAACTCCGATTTTAATAATATCTAAATGATTAGTACAAAGTTGACAAAGTGCACCAGTAAATTATTCCTTAAATCTTTAACAAATCATTGAATTATAATTTTTTCCACTAAAGTAATGTTGACGTTTTTAGAAATACTTCTAAAAATGTAAAAAATCAAACGTTATATAATTTTTTGTTGAGCCTAAAAGTATGCTCTCTTTTTTATATAAAACATCGAGACCTGTTTGACTCATTGTCAGTGTTATCGTCACAATAAGTCATATTCTTTCTGATTTTTCGGATTGCAAAATTCTGTATCTTTGGGTCAACCCCTCGGATTCTATGTGTGCTAACGTAAAGTGCTAGCAGAAACTTTAAATCTAACCCAACCTTTGTATATCTCTGGGCCTACCTTCTCTGTTTAAGTAAACAGAACATCCCATGTCACGTACTTTAGATGAATAAATGACTTGTAATGAACGAAAGTCAATTGAGTTGAAATGTTTTTTGTATCTCGTATCTCTTTTCAATATTCTCCATTATCAATACAAATGTAATAATAGCAATAATAGTTCCATTGAGATTTGATAGAAAAAGTGATAGTGGTGCTATGAAATTTACTTTACTAAAGCATAAATGAAAATAAATATGATAAAACATAATACTTTTTCAATACATATGAACATTAGGGCGGTATTTAGTTTTTAACATGGGATTGTGATCATATATGACGATTATTAGGCATCAAGAATAATTGAAAAATCGTGCGTTCGAGTAAAATTTCGATCGTTATCGTTTAACAAACAATATTTTGACATCCATTAACAACCTATATCTGGGAATATTTTGACATCCATTAAAAACCTTAAATCTGGGAAAATTAACTAAATTTTGAGAAGAAGAGGGAATGATTTGGCTCCAAAGATTTTTTTTCTTGGTTTTAGTTCATAATTTTCCCAAAAATAAGGAAATCAAAGTTATTTAATTTTAGGGCAATATTAACTAGAAAATGGGAAAAATTATGTTACATCTTAGTTTATTCACATTTTAGAACTAGATTGGGTGTAGACCCTGGACCCATGGGTTCGGACCCCATAGGTCCAGCCCCTGTTAACTCGAGACCCCGTTGGACCCCATAGATTTTGACCCAAAACTTGTGTCCGTTTCACTCTACCTTGCTTAGAGTCTTGAGAATATTAAAAACTGTATAACTCAAAAACTATTAATCGGAGGGCTTTCGGGTATTTTGTGTATATATCAAATCTCGGGAATTTCAAATTTTAGATCAAAAATTAGGGTCTTGAGATCCCGACAGATATGCAGAGCTAGGATATACCATGCTTTTCTTCGCAATCTTTCTTTTGATAATTTCATCCGTTTCGCTCTACCTCGCTTAGTTTTCGAGATATCGCCATTTTGGATTTTTAACTAAATTCTAAGAAGTTATTTACCAAATTCTCAGAAGTTATTAACTAAATTCTAAGAAGTACACTTTCTTAATTTAAAGAAGAGAAATACGATGATGTTTTTTTAGTAAATTTTAATTAAACTTGAACTAAATTGTTTTTTAAGAAAAAATAAAGATACGTTTCTTAGATTTGTGGAAATTTCTTTGGCA
The DNA here is from genome assembly GCA_963921195.1 of Pegoplata infirma. Lineage (NCBI taxonomy): Eukaryota > Metazoa > Arthropoda > Insecta > Diptera > Anthomyiidae > Pegoplata > Pegoplata infirma. The sequence continues at coordinate 258,128,950 of OY992536.1, read as the reverse complement.
GTAAGAATTTTTTTCCTAATATTAAAAAATTTCATTTAAAGAAAACTATGAACTAATTATGAGTAAATGAACTAAACTTTTTTCCTCATAGGTAAGAAAATTTCTCATTATACCCTACACCACACTGTGGTACAGGGTATAATGAGTTTGTGCTGATGTTTGTAACAACCCGAAATATTGGTCCTAGACCCACTTTTATGTATACCGATCGACTCAGAATCACTTTTTGAGTCGATTTAGTGATGTCCGTCCGTCCGTCTGTCCGTTCGTCCGTCCGTCTGTCTGTCCATGTAAACGGTGTAAACACGATACAGGTCGTAATTTTTAATCAATTAACTTGAAATTTGAAACTTAAGACTCTATTGTCCCAAGGACGAAGCCTATTGAAATTTTTTTTTTTTTTTTTTTTTTTTTTTTTTTTTAAAAGAAGCAACACTCAGGCAATGCTGCCTATCAATTACTAATGTAACCGTGAGCTTCTTTCGGAAAGGGGATAGAAGAGAGATGAAAGATAGAAGGGCTTCAGTATGGCAACACTGTAATTGCGCGTGTTGATAATTTTGAGACCAGTTGTTGCATCGCCATCTGTTATTGATCTGGCGAATTATTTTTGAAGCTGTGTTTATAGCCATTATTTTATTATTTTACTTCGTTGACGTTTTTAGTGCTATTTATCAACGAAGGAGGGTGCTGCGATAGATATTAGCCATAAATAGAAACTAATAAATATCTGAAAAAAATGTTGGTCTGCCTGAGCTGAGAATCGAACCCAGGCTTGCTGGCTAGTAGTCCAACGCGCTAACCACTAAGCCACAGCACCCTCAATTTGAATTTTTAAGGAATTTTGAAGGAATCGGACCAGTTCTTCTTGTAGCCCCCATACAAACCACCTTCCCGATTTTCACATAAATCTCTCAAATTTCATGAAAAAAAGAAAATATTTAATTAAAATTTTGTTTGTGTATGTTAAACGAATAATTCAATAACCTAATGAAATCTGATTACCATCGGACCTTTTTTGGACTTAGGCCCCATGTAAAAATTACGCCCGATATTCACTTAAATCGATTTATTGGCAGCAAATCGACTCAAATTTAATTTATAAGCGTTTTTTATACTTATTAAAGATTTGACAAAATATATATCAAATCGGTCCATGTTTGAACTTGGGACACATTTTCCTGGAAACTCTGGTGTAGGGTATTATATGGTCGGTCTTGACCGACTATAATTTTCTTACTTGTTTTTAAGTTAAATTTAACTAAATTTTAGGAAAATTCATGAAAAATTTTTAAAGACATTTTTTCCTTAATTTTAGTTATGTCTTTTTTTCAGTGTGTAACCGTCCAGCCTAATGTAGGTGTAAGTTAACCAAGTAAGATTTACACGTACCTAAAACTACCAATACATTTAACCTAACACAGAAAAAAATATGGGGGAAAAATTTTTGAGTAATTAGTTTTTCAAGTTATTAAAGTAATTTTTAAGTAATTTTTTAATTGACGCAATCAAAAATTTACTAACAAGCTTTTAATAAAATTTAAGTAAATTAGTTAATAACAATTTAATAGTTTTTTATGTTTTTTGCTCTTAATTTTAAGAATTCTCATTTAGTTTATAGTTTTTTGTATATGTATATAAAAGTTGATACCATCTTTATTATGGTGTGGCCCTTACCACAAGGAAACAAAAAGTCTATTTTAACAAAAGTTTTATTTTAAATTTCAAATTTTCAATACATTTTTTGAAAGTCGATTTTAAAAACAAAAACAATTTGTATGGAAATAAAATAAAAGCTCATTTTAAATTTATTTTATTTTCTTGTGGTAAGGCTGTATGTATTTAAGACGTAAATATTTTTGGTAAAAGTTAAAAAAAATTGTAAAAAAATTAATGTGAAACTTTTTTAACTGAAAAAAAAAATTAATAAATTTTGAGTAAATTTTTACTTGACACAATTAAAAACTTATTTAAAAAAAAAAAATTAAAAATTTTGATTAAAATTTTAATTGTGTCAATAAAAATTTTACTCAAAATTTTTTGTCATACATTTAAAATAAATTTTTATTAAAAGTTTACTTAATACTATTAAATCGTTTGCTGATGTAAAATTTTTTACACAATTAAAAATTTAACCAGTTTTTTTTTATTTTTTTTTTCTGTGTATAATGGCATCAAGTTTAATTTCAACAATAAGATCATAGTATGAATATCAAATTAAAAGAAATAACATTTACATGATGTGGAATATTCTTTCAATGATTTATCTTTTGTTCTTTATATTAAATCAATCACTTATGTATAGTACGAATACTTAAATCAAACAACTTGAATAAGAAACAACATAGTCAAAAGATATTGTATGGGCACTCAAAATATTTTTACAGTGAAAACGAATCAGAAAGCAGTTAATAGCCCTGTCTTTTGCAGACCGGATTAAGATAAGGATTAACTCTATTTAGTTAAAAAATGGGTCAAATCAAGTCCAGAAATTTTTTTTTTATATTTTTTTTTCTGAATTAACATCCAATTAGTTAATATAAACAAAAAAAAATTAAGCGTTGTCCAAAATGTAAAATGGTATAAATAAATTTGAGTTAATCCAAGGATTTAACTAAATTTATTTTTCATTCTTCGCATTTTGGACAAAGCTTAATTTGTTTTCTGTTTTTATTTACTAATTGTATGTAATTTCAGAAAAAAATTATAAAAAAAATTCTGGACTTGATTTGACCCATTTTTTAACTAAATAAAGCTAATCCAAATCTTAATCCGGTATACAAAAAATAGGGCTAATATAACTTAAGCAAAATTACAATCATTTTGTTTCGCTTTGTAACGAAACAGACCAAGGGTTCTAGTGGGAATCGCACCTACATACGTTGAAAGGCTAAAAACTAACCTACTGGGTCCCTCTTAGTCACTATTGTTCATAGACAAACTACCGATGTGTTACACGCGGAATGACGTATAGACTGGGAATTTTCTTCTGCACACAGAAAAATAAAGTTTCAATAAAATTTTTTTTATTAGCAAACCTTTTAGTATTCATTACCAATGTTTCTTTTTTGAGTGTATATTTGAAAAAAATATTTTTTGGTATTTCCAAAAATAAAATGCTCTTTTTCTATACAATATAATGAGTTCTTTTGATACTTTTGTACATACATACATACATATAAAATGATGTTTGATTTTCTATTAATTAAAATTGCATTCATCTTGAAAATTATATTGTTTGCATACAAAACACTTACATCTATGAAAGAGTTTGTTGTTTTGTTTGTGTGTAACACACACACACACACACACATACATGTTATACAATTACACAAACACACTTACTTTAGCATACACATAACCCTGCAAACAATAGGGCGATATATCGCCGAAAAGATATTGCGGCGATACGAAAATTTATCATTTCAATAAAAAATCAAAGTAGTATTTTTATTATATCGCCGTTTTCTCATACGAACGATATTTTGGCGATAAACAAAAAAAAAATATTGAAAGTTTTTATTTCTTTGTCAATTGAAAATAAAATAATTTATCAAGCACAACAAGAAATCTTTGAAACAATATAAATTTGGCCGAAAAACACAAATGTGCTTTCAAAGATAAAATACAAATTCAGCGAATGTTGCGGATACATTTTTCAGGTGAATGCAAATGTTTTAAGTCCTGTTAATATGACCAAAATATGAATGAAAAAAATAATGTCTATTTGCAGCTTCAGGGAATCGTTATAGCTGTATCGCCGATTTATCATTTTGGTGATATTCCAGCGATACATACAAATCTTTTATTTTTCGTTTATACGATTATCTGGCGATATTGCCCTTTTATCGCCAAGGCGAATCGTTTTCGTATCGCCGGAATGTATTGCCGTCGGGTAACAGTTTCTCCCGAAAGGTGTATCGCCGGCGATACGAATTCGATAATTGCCGCAATAACATTTATCGTATCGGCAATACAACCGGCGAATCGATGTCGTATCGTTTTGTTTGCAGGGAAGTATTTAAAGTACATGCTTAAGGTTAACTTTGTTTATTTTGTTAGTTGTTTGTATGTATTTATATAAACAATAACTTTGTATGTGTAAGTACTACATGTACTTTTGTATACAAAGGAAGTATGTACGTAACTACTCCTTTTAATGCGTAGATTTCTTTATGTTAAAAGAAAATTGTAAACTTTTTGTGTGTGTGTGTATAGTGTTTACATCATTTTGGTAAAATTTTTTTGTTTATTTATTATACAACAAACAAAAAATGTTTATTGTAAAAAAATAATTTAATTAAAAAATTTTTTATTTTGTTTAAAATTGAAAATCAAAAGTAAAAATTAATTGTTGTTATAAAAATCAAATAATGCATATCTTTAGGCTGAAATAAGAAGATTTCCCATATTTTTGGATTTTCTAACTGTTTAATCAGATTTTTCTTCCCGTTTCACAGATATTTTCAAGATTTCTTACAAATTAGGCAAGTAGAGTGACATTTTTTCTTCAAAAAGTGTATATTAGACCAAAAAATTATGTGGTACAAATTTGAAGCCAATCAGATTAAATATACTAACCCACGGCTCCCGGCGATCAAAATGTTAGATTTTTAAAATTAAAAAAATGAAATTATACCTTGCGATACATTATTTTTATTTATTTTGATACACTGAACATGAACATCAAAAAAATTGTTTAATCGGTCGAACTGTTTTCGAGATATTGATATTCGAAATTTGCAAAAAATTACAGTTTTTCCTACACAGCAAAAAGATTTGGTTTACTTTTTTGACTTGAAACCAACTTTGGAATTAAACTCAATTTTCTTTGGAATTAATTGTTTTTACACCATGAATATTTAAAAGTGTACTTTATTGACATAAATTTAACTATTTTTTTTTATATATATCGCACCAGCTCGGTATTAAAATTATCCCAACATTTTTTACTGTGTACGGTGAATAAATTTAATAACAAGTGAGAGTGTTAAATTCGGCTGTTCCGAATCTTGTATACCCTCCAACGTTAAAAATCTCAAAAGTCCATCGTTTTCGGCACGTACCAAAAAAAAGCCTCTAGTTTTTTTTTGTGTCTTTTTTACATGTTGGAGAGTAGAAAAGATTTGGTACAGCCGCATTTAACACTCTCACTTGTTTTTTGGTTTTTTTTTTCACTGAAGTTTTTTGTATTTTTAACCCAAAAAATTTCCACTCTCATTTTTTTTCTAAAGATTCTAGTAGTTTTAACCCAAAAATTTGTATGACTGGAAAATGGATATACACTAGGGTGGCACAAATAATGACTTTTTTCGAATTTCGTCAATCGCCGGGCCAATTATGGTTCGTTTTAGCCAAATCGGACAAATTTAACCCATGCCATTGGGCGGTTAAAGTTTTGACCCAAAAAAAATGGTTCACATACAAACCAAAAATTTTTTTTCGATTTTTTATTTTTTTTTTTTTTTTTTTTAATTATTATTTTACTTGATTAGCTTATTAACGACTAAAAATTTAATTTTGGTGGGATAAACCCATCCCCTTCAAAATTGAGTTCGAAAAAAATTTAAGCCGTTGGGGTCCTACTCTAAAAATTAAAATTTTTTTTTTTTTTTGTTTTGGCTAAATCGAATTTTTAGACCAATACACTTTTGATAATTTTAGTGCACACAAAATTAAACATCTCTCCAAGCAGCAGAAAAATCTGCTGAAAATACACCCATTTTGAGCCATATAAAAAATCTGTCAAGACAGCTAAAAAGTTTTACCTAAAAAGTCTGCTGATTTCAGATAAACAAAAGACTTTAAAATGATGTTGAGCTTAATTGTTATACCCTCCACTATAGTGATAGAAGGTATATAAAAGTTTGTCATTCCGTTTGTAACTCATCGAAATGTCGGTCTGGGACCCCATAAAGCAATGGTTCCCAACCTTTGATTCTCGCCCCACTGGCGGGCAATTTGAATGGTTCAGGGGGGCAACGATCATATTTTTAAGATTTTTTGTTAAATAAACTAGAAAACATATTATTTTAGTTAAATTTAAAAGTTGGTTGTAGAAAACTTTTTCTTAAAACTTTGTTTTAACGATGATTTTAACGAAAAGTTTGTAATTTTTGATTTTTAAAACAAATTTGAAAAATTTTACAAATTTTTCTAGAGTGTAGGGGAACCATTGCCATAAAGTATATATATTCATGATCCCCGATCGATTTTAAGACATTCTATCGATGTCCGTCCGTCCGTTTGTCCATCTGTCTGTCTGTGGAAATGGTGATCACGGCCAAAATATAACACGGAGATGACTGAAACTTAACATATTCATGGAAGTTCTACCGAAAGCGATATCGCTTTAGCGGTTCAAAAGTTATGAACGAAAATGTAAGGACACCTCAAAAATTTTAGTATATTCAACATAACCTAAAAATACAAAATTCGGCTGCTGGTTGACTTATGTGAACATAATTGAACACCAAATGGTATTTAAACAAGTACAAACATATTTTTTGACAAAAAAAAAAATCATGGATTTTTTTTACCAAATTTTTTTTGAGGAAATTTTTTCAAAAGAAATTATTTTTTTTTTTATAGTTATTGTCAAAAAACGTTTTCTTTGGGACTTTTCTCACTAAACCTTGTGTAATTCAGAAAATTTTCAACCGATTTGAAATTTTTTGACTGTTTTTGATAGAAGAAGGATGGGACTTTCCATGTATGTGAATTGGTGATTTTTTCAATAAAATCTAATTTTTTTCTGCTATAGTTCGTTTAACAACCTTAATATTTATAAACGTATTTTTAAAGAAAATTTAATTCTGAATTTGATAAGCTTTATCCCGAAGACATCGGATAACAATTGGCAATTGGCGTAATTTTTTTTCTAAAAAAAATTACGATTTGGCAGGAAATCACCGTTCAGATATCCCAGGCAAAAAAAAAAATTATCATAAGAGGTCATGTACAATATTTTTAAAGGTTTTTGGCGCGCTGAATCCGAATCTGGCCTTTAAGTTGCTCTATCTAGTCAGGTTTTTGAGATATTTAACATAAATTGATCTATCAAAAACTTAAAAACGCAATTTCAAGGTCAAATTCGAATTCAAGAGGCCAAAAACCTTTAAAATAATGATACGCGACCTCTTAGTATGTTTGTTTTTTTTTATTTTTTTGCCTGGGTTATCCAAACGGCAATGTATACATAAAAAATGTGCTGATTTAAGCTGAAAAGTCTGCTAATTTCAGATAATTTTGTTTATCTTAAAAAAAGATTTTGAACTAAGGTTTGTTTTATCTAGATCTTATAAAAAAAGCGATTGTAATTTTTATGAAGAACATTTTTTAAAATGTTATTTTAAGATATGCTGTTTTTTAATACAATTTTTTTCAAAAAACATAATATTTTTAAAAATTTTTTTAAAAACAGCATAACTAAATATTTTTGTAAAATTAGCAAATAATATGTTTTTTTTTTTACATTTTGACAATTTTTAGTTTTAATTGTTATAATTAGACAATTTGACACCTAAAAATTAAAATTTCTGAAAAAAATTGGCAACAAAAAAATTCCGTGAAATTACAAAATTTGCTAAAATTTGCACAAAAATATTTTAAAATACGGCAAACAGAATTAGTAAAATTACAGAAAATTTTCTGTTATTTTCTAAGACTAAATGGCAGAGAATTAGGACAAATTATAATTTCAAACTGAAAACTGTTTTACAGACATTTCGACAGATTTTTTCTACTGATTGTGAGTGTAGTATATAAAAAGCAAAAAAAAAAAACAATTTTGCAGACACAAAGTCGTGTTTTTCTCGTTCTTCATCTTTTTTCATAATATTGTTTTTTATCTATGTACAAAATTTTTTAACATAAACAATGTTTGTTTGTTAAAAAAACGAAGAAGAAGAAATAATGTATTGTTTGTAAAATGAAAATAAATTAAAGTTAATTAAATTATTGTCTGTCTGTGTATGCTGCGTGTGTGTGTGTGTGTGTAAGACTATCTGTTACATAAAGTACTGAAGTAGCTGAAGTAACGAGCAACTTGTGAAAAATATATGTGTATGAGTATTAGGTAGATGTGTAAGAATGTATGGGTAAGAGGCAATAAACCATACATTTAACCAACGTTTTTTGTTGTTTTTTAAATAAAACCAACAAAACACTCACATATACACAAACACACACACAGAAAAGTTTTACTTAAAAGTAGATAATAGACTACAAAGTCTATTTTTACCACAATACGAGTAAAGTACACCCCACACACACACACTCTTTGTGAAAATACACTTTGTAAGTGTTTAAATGCGAGTGTTTATGTATGAGTGTGTTTATGAAAAAGTCTATGTATGAGTGTGAGTAATGTGTTTAAATCTAAAATTACTAAATCAGCATAAAAGCTGTTTTTGGTATTTTCTGTAGTATACTTTTGGTATAAATGTTTAAGTATTATGTTTGTTAAAGCATAATGTGTTTCAGCGTGTGTGTGTGTTTGTGAGTGGTTTTTCACTTCAAAGTAGCTTTTTACATTTTTTAGTACACAGCTAATACACTATATGGCTTTCCAGGGATAAATTCTTTCAAAATATTTACAATAACAAACACCGAAAACAAAAATTACCAACAACAACAAGAAATGTGGTTTTATGAAAATTTACATTTGTGGTTTTATTCGGCCTTTGTGTATATTTTCTACATATGAATTGTTTGTAGTTATAAATATTTTTGCCATATATTGCATTTTTTAATTTGCATTACTTATCTAATGGTAATTAGAAAACCATTAAGAAAAATATAATGTGCTTTTTGTTGTAATAGATTTTCTTTGATTATTTCGGATGGGAAACACTGGACTCTACAACTAAAAATAAAAAAATTCCGAATCTAAATTTTTTTTTACAATGATTACTCAGATGTGTACTTTAAATTAGTAAACGGAATTCAGCAAAAAAAAACTGTAATCGTAACTTACAATTAAGTAAAATTTTGCGAACGTATTTCACAATTTTTTCTTTGGCGAGTTCTTACAATTAGTACACCTTTTCCAATTAGAATTCAGAAATTACAATTGAAATTCAGAAAAGCACAATTAAATTTCAGAAAAGCCCAATTGAAATTCAGAAATCGTAATTGAAATTCAGAAAATCACATTTGAAATTCAAAAAATCACAATTGAAACTCTGAACAGATATTAAAATTTTGAAATCGTAATTGAAAAAAAAGAAAAGCCAATTGAAATTCAGAAAATCACAATTGAAATTCAGAAAAGCCCAATTGAAATTCAGAAAAGCACAATTGAAATTCAGACAAGCACAATTGAAATTCAGAAATTGAAATTCAGAAAAGTCCAATTGAAATTTAGAAATCGTAATTGAAATTCAGAAAAGCACAATATAAATTCAGAAAAGCCCAATTGAAATTCAAACAACTGAGAGTGTTAAATTCGGCTGTACCGAATCGTTTATACCCTCTAAAATGTAAAAAAAAAATAAAAAAAAAAATTGCCAGGGGCGTTTGTTTTGGTGGGGGAGGGGGTGATGGGGGTCAGTGGGGGACGTTGAGAGCACCTTCCCATCCCGATAAATATAACAAATGTTTCATTTATTTAACAAAAATACACAAAAACATGTAAAAAAAGTGTATTTTTTTTCAGAGGTTGGTTCAGTTCTTCAAGGGGAAACTCTTTTCCCCCTGAGCCGATTTTGCCCATTTACGAACTTAACCTGCCTATGACCATAAGACATATTCATGCCAAATTGCAGGAGGCTAGCTCTTATATTTTGGACTGTATCGTGCCATATACAGACAGACGGACTGACGGACATTCACAGAATGTCTTAGAATCGATCATGGATCAATAATATATATACTTTATGGGGTCCCCGACCGATATTTCGATGCGTTACAAACGGATTGACAAAGTGAGTATACCCCCATACTGTGGTTGGTGGGACTAAAAACCACAAATGAAATTCAAAAGTCACAATCGAAATTCTGAAAAGATATTAAAATTTTCGATTAATTTTGATCAACAAAATATCGATATTTTTAAAAAAGTTGGACAACAATTTGCTAGTATTTAGATAAAGTTCTTGAAAAAAATATGAAACAAATTTCAAAGTAATTAGTATCACTTAATTTTTAACGTTAAAAAATTAAATCGACTTTTTAAAAAAGTCCTAAATCTTTGATTTAAAAAAAAAAAAATCGTACTAACAAGGAAAGTCTCCATGGTGTCACCCTCCGATCTTCACGAAATTTCGATATGTTGTTAAGAACGAAAATTAACTCGACACGTATTTTTTTTAGCGGCCCAAACTCTTTTTTTGGGGGGGGGTCGATTTGTATAGGATGATATTGATCTTTTTCAGTTTTTACGATTTTCGCCTATTTAAACAAAATTAATATAGGCATGTGTGGTATCAATACCTATCTTGTGGTGCTAACATCGGGCCAAAGAAGTAAATATTTTTCAACTTATTAAAAAAAATGTCCAAAAATTTTGGTATTTTACTTAATATGACGAAAAGTTGTGCATGTTTGGAAACGTTCTTAGCACATGTAGATAGGTTTTCCAAAGACCTTTCATTTGGTATGTAACATGACTAGGTTTCTTTGCATAATATAGGAGATAAACGAAAAAAACTGAAGAACAGCCTTGTCTTTCCCTCTCCTTTTTACCCCCTAAATATGAATTTGGGCCGCTATAAAAAAATACGTGTCCCTTTATTTTTTCTGATCTACAAAATAAAACCAATTCCATGAAGATCCGCGGGTGACACTAGGGAGACTTCCCTTGTAAGTTAGTATTTGTGTTATAATCACAATTCGTTCTATTTTTTCGAATTTTAAAAATTGTTCCTCTATACTTTTGATTTCGATTTATTTAACATGTTACTCCCAAAAATCAAGTTGTGAGATACTGAACGTAACTACACCTAAATCTATTTATGCAATTGAGTGTAGAAATACGACTCTAAGAAGTTTTAGGATAATCGAAAATGGGTAAGGCGTGCCGCAGTGGCCATGAAGCTTAAAAACGAATTACACGATGCAAAATATGTCTTTTCATTAATTTTTTTTTAAATTTTTCGATATTTTGAGTTAAGTTAAAATTCAAATGGTTAAAGAATTGTAGTTTGGAGCAAAATGTTTCTCAAAAAAGGTACTGACAACTAAGATCGGTTGAAAATAAGCAAAGTTTTTACAACTTCCCCAGGCATCTAACGTGTGGCAGACCAATTGATTAAGGAATACGAGCCCCGTTTTTGAAATTTATTTATTAAACGATCTACTGCAATAGTATTTGTATATTATTGAAGTTCCAATGTAATAAGATGATGATTATTTTTTATATTTTGTTTTGCTAACATGTTTTAAATTAATGCTAAAAAGGACTTAGTTTTTCTTCGCTATTTTCAAAATTTCCAATTTTGAATTTTTATTTTTTTAAAGAGACAAAAAAAAAAATCAAAAATTATTGTATTATAACGCGAAGAACAAAAAAATTATTAAAGTAGATAATTTTAATAAATGTAAAAAATGGGGATCGTATTTCATTATCAATTGGTCTGCCACAGGTATGATGCCTGGGAAAGTTGTAATATTTGGCTGATTTCATCATACTATAAAAATGAAAAAAGTCATTGAACCCGAACTGGATAATATACATACGTTTGAAACTAGAGACTAAATGTAGTAAAACTGCATTTATAGTTTTTCTTTTTGTGATTCTGCTTCCTTTTAAAAGGACTTCAAATTTTAGAGGATTAAATTTTATAAAATATTTTTTAATACTTGTACTTGTCCTAGCATGCCACTAGTAATGGCAAACAAAAGAGGAGGATCTCCCCTAACTTTCCTATTTTATTATTTTAACATATCAGAAAAAGGAGGTAAGTTATGTCCTTTCAAAAATGTGTCCTTCAATATCATTCAAAATTTTCAACAAAATATTTTGGTAAAGTTTTCAAATGACTTTTTTTACGTCACTTTTATCATGATATATCAAAATAAAAAATAGAAAACTTAGGGGAGATCGTCTTTTTTATTTGCCATCACCAGTGTCATCCTAGGATAAGTGCAAATATTTCAGAAATATAAAAAAAAAATGTATACTTTAAAACTTTAAAGTCCATGCAAAAGGAAATAGGATCACGAAATGAAAAACTGTAAATGCAGTTTTACTCCTCTCTACTTTTAGGCGTATATCATCCAGTTCACGTTTAATATTGGCTATCGGACGGTGTTTTCGACCGATTTGAGTATTTAGTACCTTATTTGAGTGACGTTTTATTTACTTCAAATAAAAATTCTGCAACCATTTCAATTTAAAATTAATTGAAAAATTGAGAAACCCCAGTAAAAAATAAAACTTTTAAGATCTAATTTGATTTCAAAATTGGCTGTATCAAGTTTTATCAGGTAAGTTCTAATTGTACTATATTAGATACACAAATATTAAAGGTGATACAATTCGATCCGAATTTTTGTCACATCCAGATAAATCCGGAAGCCCCATATATACTTTTACTTCACGACCTATATTTGAATGCGTTACACAAGGAACGACAAAGTGAATAATGAGCCATACTGTGGTTGGAGACTATAAAAAGTAAGTAAAATATGTCTTGTGATACATCGTTTTCATCAATTTTGATACGCTGAACACGAATATCAAAAAAAAAATTAAAATCAGTCGAACTGTTTTGGACACATCGCTGTTTAAAATTGTTTGAAAAAGAAGCCAGTTTGATCCCTATTAGATGGTTTAAACCCGTGGTACTTTTCCATCAAAGCTTTTAGTTTTTGGAAAATTTCCACCAAAAAAAAAATTGTATTTTTGAAAATTTTAAAATGTACATCTTGCCATACATTATTTTTATTAATTTGGGCATGCTTAATTCTAAAATCAATCGAACGGGTTTTTGAGATATCGTCATTTGAAATTTTTTAAAAAATTTACAAAAAATGGCGTTTAAGAAATTTTAAAAAATAATCTCGAAATTTGTTTCCACTGATTTTTTGATAGAGCATAAGGTGACAGGACATAATCCCCACGGACATTACCCCCATAACGGAAATGGGGGTTATGACCGAATTCATTACGGTCATAATCCCCATAATAATTGTGGGGACTATGACCGTTTCCAAAACGGTCATAGTGTGGCTTAGTGGTTAGCGCGTTGGACTACTAGCCAGTAAGCCTGGGTTCGATTCTCAGCTCAGGCAGAACAACATTTTTTCAGATATTTATTAGTTTCTATTTATAACTAATATCTATCGCAGCACCCTCCTTCGTTGATAAATAGCACTAAAAACGTCAACGAAGTAAAATAATAAAATAATGGCTATAAACACAGCTTCAAAAATAATTCGCCGGATCAATAACAGATGGCGATGTACTGTACTCTGTACTGTACAACTGTACTCAAAATTATCAACACGCGCAATTACAGTGTTGCCATCATGAAGCCTTTCTATCTTGTCATTATCCTAATAAATCTGGGAATTATGTCCGATTTTTATTGGGATTATGTCCAAATAATTTTTGGTCATAGTCCCCACTACCATTATGGGGATTATGACCAAAATGAATTAGGTCATAATCCCCATAACGGAAATGGGGATTTTGTCCGTGGGGATTATGTCATGTCACCAGAGCATAAGACAAATTTTCATTTAAACTCAATCTTAGCCAAATCTGAAGATTTTAGGCCATGAATTTTTATCGTAGGAAAAAACCGCAATTTTTTCAAATTTCAAATAGCGATATCTCGAAAACCGTTGGACCGTTTTACAAATTTTGGTTATATTCGCACCAAAATTAATATTTTTTTTTTTATTTTTCTTTAAAAATTTTCAAAAATCCGAAACTTTGAGCGCTGGGTGCCATGGGTTAATTTAATCCGATTGGCCTCAAATTGGTATCACTTAACTTTTAGGTCTTTCTAGTGGAATAAAAATCTACCCCGACACTTGCAAAAATCAAAAGTTGATAAAAAAATGTCACTCTAATTTTTATAAAATTTTCTCGAAATTGAATATGAAATTTAAATTTAATACTTCTTCTACAAACTATTGTATTTTAGTGTGCATAAAAAAAATAATTGAAAAAGAAATAAATATATTTGGTTTTAAAAAAATTACTCAACTTTACTTTAGTAGTTTGCAAATATTTTTAATAAAAATAATTAAAGAGAAATATGTAAATTTAAATAATTTATAGAAGTTTTAAACTGACAATTTTAAGTTCAATTTAGAGTTTTTTATAAAAAAAAAATATTTAAAGTTTAATTAAAATTATAATTAAACTTTAATGAAACAAAACAAAAATAGTTTTTAATTAAGGATGTCAAAGCGTATGAATGAATAAATTAATTTTGGTTTAATTAAGAGTTTTAATATTTTTTATTTATCAAGTGTGTTTTAATTTTTATTAAATAATAAAAATTAGTTATTTATTCGGCCTTTTAATTGTGCAATGAAAAAGAGTTTATTCTGATTCGAGGCCTTTTCATGTTCCCCATTATGAATTAACATAACAAATACTTATGATAACTCTACTTTCTTTATTAGGATATTCTCCCATTAAATACTCATAGAGTTTCTTGCTTTCAAAAATTTTGGCAATTTTCAGGAATGAATTGACGATCGTTTCGGGGGTGTTCCAATTCCCCCATCATTAGAATTCTTTAGAAAATTGGGTAATACTGTTAGCATGCAAACATGCTGGTGGAACTTCGAAAATCATATTTGCTTTCTCCCTAACAAGGGAAGTCTCCCTAGTGTCACCCGCGGATCTTTATGGAATTGGTTTTATTTTGTAGAGCAGAAAAAATAAAGGGACACGTATTTTTTTTCAGCGGCCCAAATTCATATTTAGGGGGTAAAAAGGAGGGGGGAAGACAAGGCCATTTTTCAGTTTTTTTCGTTTATCTCCTATATCATGCAAAGAAACCTAGTCATGTTACATACCAAATGAAAGGTCTTTGGAAAACCCATCTTCGTGTGCTAAGAACGTGTCCAAAAATGCACAACTTTTCGTCATATTGAGTAAAATACCAAAATTTTAGGACATTTTTGTTAATAAGTCGAAAAATATTAACTTCTATGGCCCGTTGTTAGCACCACGAGATAGGTATTTTTAATACCTTTAATCTGATATCACACATGCCTATATTAATTTTGTTTAAATAGGCGTAAATCGTAAAAAACTGAAAAAGGTAAATTTCCCCCCATACAAATCAACCCCCCCTAAAAATGAGTTTGGGCCGCTAAAAAAAATACGTGTCGAATTAATTTTCGTTCTTAACAACATATCCAAATTTCATGAAGATCGGAGGGTGACACCAGGGAGACTTCCCTTGTAAGTTGAGATTATTTAGAGCAGCGATACGCAGACACATACTATAACATTTATGCTTGTGTGGGTAGTAGCAAGCGAAAAGTCAACAAATTTGCTCAAGCAACAGAATTTTATAGTGTATGTGTGTTGACAGCGCACAAGCAGCGCCTATTCCCGCGGGAATAGGAATTACAAAAATGCGTATCACTGATTTAGAGTATGAATATTTGATGTTTGCATGCTAACAGTATTACCTAATTTTCTAAAGAATTCTGATGATGGGGGAATTGGAACACCCCCGAAACGATCGTCAATTCATTCCTGAAAATTGCCAAAATTTTTGAAAGCAAGAAACTCTATGAGTATTTAATGGGAGAATATCCTAATAAAGAAAGTAGAGTTATCATAAGTACTTGTTATGTTAATTCATAATGGGGAACATGAAAAGGCCTCGAATCAGAATAAACTCTTTTTCATTTTTTATTTATTTTAATAACACAAAGAAATTATTTTTCAAAATGTATGTGTCATACACTAAAAAAAACGTAGTTTTTTTGACTTCCATATAAGGAAATTCATACAGAAAAATATGCGTCAAATTATTTTTTTTCAAATAGGTTGTATTGATAGACCTATATGGAGCTAAGAAAATTTAGTTTTTTGTTTTTCAATTTTTAAAAACCTGATTTTAGGAGTGGTTAAATGTTAAAAAAAGTGTCAAATTTGTATCGAGTTACCTTAACTAAATATTTATTAAATTACAACGGAATGCACCATAATCTCAAAACTCTGCATACTTTTATGTTTTTGCATGGGCCATCGATAAAAAAAATTTTATTTTGAAAAATTTCCAGATCCAGTTCAGAAATTTCCTATTTTTAAAAAAGTCAATTTATCAAAAATCCGACCATTTTTTTTTTCTTTTTTTAAGTTTAGATGTTTCTCAATCCACACAAAAAAATTTAGAAGCGCGTTTTTCTTTTCGAGAAAATCTCATTTGAAACTTGAATTTTTTGCTGACCATTTGGTGTGGAGTTCCAAATAGTATATTTATTTCCACCAATTTAACTTCTTTATAAAAAACATCAAAAATTTTCAAATGGTTTGAAATGTTTGCTAAAAGACTTTTTTTTTTCAATAATTTTAATTTTCCTTTAACAAAAATAAAATATTAAATATTTAAACCGGAACTAATAATTTCTTTGGTTATTTTCTTTTTCTATTATATTTTTTTTCTCTTCCCATTAGTAAATCTTAACTAAACAACTACAATGAAATAGAATATTTAATGTCTTCTTTATGGTTTTCATATCTAAAGTGCTTACAAATCATTGGCATAATATTGCCATAAAAATAAATTGTAACAAAATATTATATAATGTTTTATTTTTTTTTTTTTATTTTCTTGCCCCTCCCCCTCTTTTCCAGTAACTAGAGAGTTCCTTGACTCTAAAAAAAGGAACTGGAACAAGACGTAGTAAAAATAAAAATTTCTGTTATAAGACACGAAAAATTAAAGTTCATTGAGCTTAATAAGTAATTCTTATTTATAAAGGAAATATGTATAACTCAAACTAGTAAATTAGAACGTTAATGGTAAAGAAGTAAACAAATTATGACAAAACAAAAAATGCTTTAATAATTTTTTGGTAAATAAAATATTTTTGTAAAGGAAAAAATTTAAGGAAACAGTGGGGCGAAAAAAAAGATTAGGAATATTTTTGTTATAGAAAAGATATTAAAATTTACGATGGATTTTCGAAATTAAAGAAACTTTTATACTATCAGACACATTTAAATTTTTTTCCCCTTTCTGAAATTCTAAGTCCTGCACAAAAAATACTATTTAAGTAATTATAAAACTGTATTAATTAAATGCAAAAACATGAATGAATTTGTTAAAATTTATTATATTCATGCCCGAATTTTTTAGCCAAATCCGGCTCAAAAACTCGAAAATTTTGCGTACTTTATTGGAAAAATATTTAAGAATTCCAAAACCGCGATTTTGGTCCACAGATGCTGATGCATAAAAATTATTTTTTATCCAAATTGGTCTCAAAAGTTGGAAAATTTTAAGTATATTGTGTAAAAAAAATTTAAAAAAAATTAATAACACGGTTTTCGTCCTATAACACTGTGGAACAAATTAAACAGGTTAGCAAAAGTTAGGTCGATTCTGAAAGTTAGGGGTGAAAATAGAGGTTAAATTAAAAGACCCGTATCGCGGCGTTTGTTTATGTTAGTTCGATTTTTTTTTTAATCGACCTTCGAACTTTGCAGTCAAATGCCGATTTTCAGCATATTGTTTATATGGTTTTTTGGCTATAACTCTTCGACTAATTGATATTTTTTCAATCTGTAAAAGCCAAATTGTTGGTAGAGACCTGTCCAACAATTATTTTTTTTCATGGTTTTTGAAAATATTTTGCTTCATAAGCACCACAAAAATTTCCTAAGAGAGGTTCGGGACGTCTAGTGTTCACATAAGACACTTGAAAGAAAGTATACACAGAGAAAAATAAATTTCCAACTGAATATTTCAGTTGTATAAACTCAAAATTCGGTTGCTGCTACTAAATTTCGCGGTGGCATACCAATTTTTAAGTTGTTTCTATTAAAAGACAGTTGTATTAACAAAATTTAGTTGTAACTACCAATATTTTGTTGTTTTAACCTTAATACAAATGCATCAACCGAATTTTTGTTGCAACAACTGAATTTCAGTTGGAAATTGGCAAATTTGTTTTCTGTGTGTATTTATTTTCTGTTGCCTGTCAGTGAATTTCAGTAAATTTTTAAAAGAATTACTTCTTTTTTCATAAAAATTCAAAAGCGATTTTTTAAAAATCTAAATGGGATGGCAAAAAATACTACGAATCGACTATGTATTTTTAGAAATCGTCTTGAAGTGCTTAAGGATTATACATTTCACTCCCTTAAACAACAATTTTTACATTTGAATCGAAATAAAAATTGTTAAAAATTTTTAACTTTTTTTGATGAGCTCAAAATCTTCTTTTGGGCCCCAAAAAAAAGCACATAGTCCTTTTTTTTTTGTTTTTTGGCTCATTCTCTTCCTTACATCACCTAGAATCAGAATTGCTTTACAAATTGGAAGAAACCGAAATTTTTTTTAAATAATTAAAACCCCACCATGCAATAAGAACAAAATAATTATAAATTAAAAAAAAAAAATAAAAAAACAAACAATCAGAAAATAATCAAGTAAAAAAGTTAATTTCGGCTTTGCCGAATGTATTGATACCAATGTTGGCAATCGATACCTTTTCAATACCGTTATCCGTTTCAAAACACTTTAAATTAAATTCCGGTACCAATACCAATACCGAAACTAAGTTTTGGTATCGGATACCGGTATCCAAAAACCTTTTCCTTCGGTACCGGTACGTACCGATATTAAAACGGTTTTTCCTCAAAAACCATGTTTAAAAAAAAAATAAAAATAAAGAAAGTTGGTAATTTTTTTGGTTTTTTTAAATAAAAAATCGTACTCCAAATGCATCCCCGAAGTCTCATAAAAATCAAAAAAATCTTTGGGCACCCACATCGTAGATTAATGGCGTTTTCTTTTCTGGCAAAAAAATGTCACATTTTACCGTCCCTTCAAAAAATATTGCACTTTTTTTGTTCTTTTCTAAAAAACTGGCAACACTTTAAAAATTTATTATGTTTTTTTTCTAAAAATGTTGCATTTTTAAAGTTTCAAAATGTTACACTTTTCCCACTTTCATAAAATGACGGGGAAGCAAAAAAAAAAATTATTGATTTTCACGAAATTTGTATGGAGTCACTTTGACTCCCAATAGAAACTTTCTGGACTCCTTTTGTATAGTATAGCTTTTTTGGGGATTTTTATTTAATCCGCGATGTGGGTGCCCAAGGATTTTTTTGATATTAATAGGACTTTGGGGGATGCATTTGGAATACTAGAAGGAGGTTTTTCACCATAGTATAATTTTTTGAAGTGGCTTAATTCGTAGAAATCACTACACTTAAAATAATTCTACAGTAAAAGGTTTAGTAAGTAATATTGTACCAAAATCTAGTAATTCGTTACTAATTTTAGTATCTTCAAAGTACTAACATTAGTAATTTTTACTGGATTTGACTAATATTAGTTAAAAATTTTAGTATTGGTTACCAATTTCTGCACTAGGTCCTTTTGGACTGAAATTAGTTAAATTTTTAGTATTGAATACCCACGTTTTTTTGAGTGTAATTAAGTAACGATTTGGTGATTTTTAATTACTTAATATTCCCATAATTCGCGCAAAAATTTTTTTGCAATATTTTTGAATGTGATCTTGTGTACACAGGGAAGACTTATTTTTCCAAATAGATAACACCAACAAAAAAACTTGGTTGGTATTGAATGGCAAAATCGGTCCAGTCATTAAGAAAACCGTATATTTCAGATTGGTTTCACCTTAAATTCACGTGTTGAAAAAACCGTTACACCTGCTTTGAAATCATTGATGAGTCAGAAAAATGTTTTACAAAGTATTTTTGTCACTCACAAATATTTTTACACTAAACAAAAAAAACGTACACTCGAAAAAATTGTACACTCAAAAAAAAAATTTGTAATTTTTTTTTTCAAAAATGACTAAAAAAAGGTTTTTTACTCAAAATAAAATATTTCTAATCAAACTTGTTAATTTTTTTCACGTTAGAAAATTAACTATCACTTTAAAAGGACATTGTGGAGGGTATTATTGGATTCGGACAAGTCGAATTTAACTTTTCTACTTGTTTTTGCATAGGGGGATAAGAAAAATACAGTGTTCTCGGCCGGCCCCCTTTTGTAGGTGTGGTCAGGCAACGTCCCCCGACGACCCCCTAAAAACGCTCTTTAATTTTTTTTTTTACATTTTAGAGGGCATTTTAGCAAAAATGCTAAAAATAAATAAGTAAATACGTGTTTAGTATTAAAATTGAAAAAAAAAATATTTTTTAAGATTTTTTACGTTTTTTTTTTATATTTTCAGCACTTTTTCTATAATATCGGTACGTACCGGTATTGACGTTTCGGTATCGGTAATACCGTAACCGATTTAACTCAAATACTGTAACCGATACCGATACCGAAATAATTTAAAAAAACAATACCAATACCGATATCGATACCGTTATTCGTTTCGATTGCCAACCTTGATTGATACCCTCCACATTGAAATAAGAGATTATTTGCAAAAAAAAAAAATCAGCGGAAAAAAATTTTTGGTGAAAAAAGATTCCGCGTAATTTTTTTTTTTTTGTAAAAAAATTGGTTTGTACTTGTAAAAATTCCATTTTGTGACCAATTCTGCTCACATATGCCAACCAGCAGCCAATTTAAAACATTTTGTATTTTTAGGTTATGTAGAATATACCAAAATTTTCGAGGTGTTCTTACATTTTAGTTCATAACTTTTGAACCGCTGAACCGATTTCGCTCAAATGCAATACCAAACTACTTAGGACAACAGCAAGTAAATTTGGTAAGTCTCAGTCATGTATGTTTAATACTTTAGCCGTGATCACCATTTCCACAGACGGACAGGCGGACGGACAGGCGGACAGACAGATGGACATCGCTAGAATGTCAAAGAATCGATCACTGATCAATAACATATATTTTTTATTAGGTCTCAGACCGATATTTCGATGAGTTACAAACGGTATGACAAACTATAAAAGAAAACAACCAGAAATTATGATTACTGCAATTCAAAGTTTTTAATTCAAAGTTGATTATTAAAATTCTATTTTCAAACTCGATTTCATGGACATTTTTGGGACTTGTGGTAAGGCTGATTAATTTCAAAATATATTTTTTTAACTCTGGGGGTCTACTGCGTAATTCGAATCGAAAGAAAGCGTTCGAATTCGGAAATTTTTAACCCTTTAAAAACAACACAACCGTGTATGTAAATTTTTATATTTTTCTCTTTTTACATTGTCTGGAGAAGCGCTTACAAGTTCCAAGTAATTTTTCTTGAATAAAAATATTTTTTATTACATTATTTTAAAAATAAAAATTTTGTTCGAATCGATTTTCGTTTAGATTTGAGTTACGCAGTAGACCCCTTGTTTTAATTTTTAAATATTAAAAACTATATAATTTTTTGGTTGAAAAACAACAAAAATCATAAAATATTTGTGTTACTTCAAGAATTGTTACAAGTTTTTTTTTTTAGTGTATTAAAAAATCCGAATATAACAAAATATCCTCATTATTGTGTCATATATCATTTTATACAATTATTATGCTTAAAATACAAATAAAAAGCTTAAGTCGTCATATTTCATTACAAATTACCCTTGTAATATATGTGAATGAAATACACAAAAAACAACAACAAATTGTGTATAACATTGTATTAATATTTCAAAATTATTATGTTATTCAATGACTTAAAATACTGAAAAGCCAAAAAAATGGCATAATAATAAACATAAATAATCATTAACAAATAGAAGAAAAAACAAAACAAAAAAAAAAACATTTATTTCCCCATGAAATCTCAATACAAAATCGTGCAAAAAAAAACAAAAATATGATTTAGAATTTTTGGTGTTTTCAAAAAAAAAAAAAAAAAAATCCAACTTTAACATAAACTATCTTTGGGATTTAAACAATACCATAATTCAAAAATATTATTAAAAACAAAAACTTAAATGTTACACATACAGTGCCGGTCAAAAAAATAGCACCAATGACAAAATCTCTATTCATTCAATTATAACAAAATATTATGTGCGTATTCGTTTAAAGTAAATATGCAATACTCTTATACTAAGTCTAAACCCCTTAAATGTTTTTACTTTTTCCAAAAATTGTGGACGGTTCTTTTTTAATGATCGATATTTTAAAAAAACTCAGAATCAGTGCAGTCAATAAAATAGCACCGAATTACAAAATTTCTTTAAAAAAATTAATGATATTTTAATTATTAAAATAAAAGTGTTAAATACTAAAGGAAGATAGTTTTTATTTATAAAAAAATTTAATTCATTACAAAATTTCATATTTATTTTCATAAAAATATGACGTGGAAAGAATTACACTCCTCAAAAACGTTCTTTTGTAAAAAATATGATTTCTGAACATAAACCATATTCTGAAAAAGGAAAATTGGTTGGATGCACTTATAAAATGATTGGAAATTCAACAAAATTAACTTTAGAGCTTGAAAAACTTAGTCACAAGCGACGTTTGTCACCATTAGTGGTTAGGTGTTTGTAGAGACAATGGAAGAAAGACCCATTTACGGCAGCTCCAGAGCTAAAAAAGGACAGCAAATGGCAAAAATGTTCGTCAAAGATTACAAAACAACAACATTAATGCTTGTAGATTCGGAAAAGTGCGCCTACTCTCACTTAAGCATGCTGCAAGTCCTTTGAAGTTTGCTAACAGTAACTCAGAATGACCAGCTTAAAAGTGGATCAATGATCTATGGGCAAATGAATCCAATGTTGTTTTATTTGGAGACATGGGATCACATACCTATGTCAGAAGATCCTAAAACGCGGAATTCAATCCAAAATTCAAAATAAAAATAACTTTAAATCGTGCTTATGGTGTGGAGGATATTTTCCTACTGTGGAGTGGGGTTCATATATTGGACCATGGCTCACATATTGGACTAGGACAACCGTGGATATACACTTAACGTTTATATCCTCCAGAAAGTAATGTTGCAATAAGTTTCTAAGCAAATGCCACTAATTTAGATCTTTTAACACGTCAATTACCCAAAGCATGACGGGAAATTGGCAAAAAATTGGGTCTGGACAATAAAGTAAACGTGATGGAATGGCCTGGTCAGACCCCAGATCTAGACCAAATCGATAGTTGATGGACAGATATAGAGAAGGGAGTGTCTCGAATACAACCAACTTGTAATGAAGCTCTTTGGGTGGCTGTTCAGCAACTCTGGAACAGCATTTCGAATTAAAGATCCAAAAATCTCGCGAATTCGGTACAAAAACGTTGTACAGAGGTAATTGTCAACAATGAGCACTCGACAATTTTTTTTTTAATATTTAAAGATATTACAACAATGCTGAATTCATAATCCATTCGTTTTTTAAATTTAAGAACTTAATTTTAATACAAAAAGTACTGTGGTGCTATTTTTTTGACTGAGTCTTTTTTAAGTTTTTTTAAAAACTCTGAAAATTTTTAATAAAATAAAAAACCAAATTAGCCTTTTCTTATGTAATATTGTTTCACACTCTTGTAAGTATCTTATAACACGTTATCAGTGACATAAGTTGAAATTGTTAAAAAGAAACCAACGAAGAAAATTCTGTTTTATCCTGGTGCTATTTTTTTGACCGCAGCTGTACATTATGAAAACAAGTCAATAAACATGCATTAAAGACAATAATACATTCAATAAAAGTCTTAACATTTAAAGTAGTTTGCTAATGGAGCTCCACTCCACTTCATTCCACTTTATCATAATACACTTTTTGGTTACATACAACAAAAAACAAATCGGTTTTTGACCACAAAAGAAATTAAGACAATTTGTTGTTTTAGATTTACTAAACGAAAAACAATGGTGAATTTTGGACTAGAAAAACAAAATCATTATTACATACGAAACAGAAAACAAAAAAAAATATTAAAGAAAAAACAATCTGTACGTGCATGACATAATCAAAGAAACATCAATTTGAGGTAATTAGGATTTATTTTACGGTATTGTAAAAACATTTTTTTTTCCTTTTTAAAAAAAAATCATAATTGTTCTTAATCAGTTATACATAATACACTATTTCGAATTGAAATTAAGAAAAAATTAAATTTAGAAATCTTTAAGAAATCCAAATTCAGAAACAAATAAAAATTCAGAAATCCCAAAATAAATTCAAACAAGTAAAAAAGTTAAATTCGACCTTGCGGAATGTATTGATATCCCTCACAAGGTAACAAAGATTATTTGCGAAAAATTATTGGAAACAAGTAGAAAAGTTAAATTCAACTTTGCCGAATCTAAGAATACCCCCAACAATGACTTTTTTAAAGGATGGTACATTGTTTAACGTGAAAAAAATTAACAATTTTGATTAGAAATATTTTATTTTGAGTAAAAAACTATTTTGTCATTTAACAAAAAAGAAGAATTACAATTTTTTTCTGCGTGTAAAACTTTTTTCGAGTGTAATGCTTTTTTTACTGTAAAAATATTTCTGAGTGAATGCACAAACGTATGTACACAAAATATTGTCATTTTTGTAAAAAAAGAAAAAAAAAATTTTTTTGGTGTATTTTGAGTGTAAATTTTTTTTCGAGTGTAATGTTTAAGTTACCAATGCTTTTAAAACTAAACAAGTTTAAAAATCATTGCTTTAAATTTAAACAAGTTTGAAAAGCATTTTTAAGTTACCACCAATGCTTTTAAAACTTGTTTAACACGTGGCATTTAAGATGAAACCAATCTAAAATTCAGGGTTTTGCTTGTTACTTTTGAACCACTGGACCGATTGATCTGAAATTCAATACAAAATAGACATGGGGAACGGCAAAGATACATGCCAAGCTTCAGCAGTCTCATTATTGTTTTTCGAAAGTTATCGTGTTTTATATCTCGTAAATTCGCGAAAAGCCCTTGCCGAAATTTAGTCTTTTGCTCATAACTTTTGAACCACTGGACCGATTTGGCTGGATTGCAATACCAACCTGACCAAGTAAATAACGAACATATATGCTAAACTTCAGTAGCCTCTGTAAAGTCTTTCAAAAGTTAACGTGTTTTCTACGGACGGACAGACAGACGGACGGACGGACATCGCTAGATCGATTAAAAATCGATAAAGAATCATGAATATATATTCTTAATGGGGAAATAGACCAATACTTCGATGTGTTACAAACGGAATGACAAACTTATATTTACCCCCTATCACTAGAGTGGAGGGTATAAAAAAAATTATACGGAAAAAATGTTTGATGAAAAAAAATCCGCGAAATTTTTTGTTGTAAAAAATAAGTTTGTTCTTGTTTAAATACCATTAGGTATAGAATTATGTTAAAAAATTTCAACCAGCAGCCGAATTTAAGCATTTTGAATTTTTAGGTTATGTTGAATTTACCAAAATTTTCGAGGTGTTCTTAAATTTACGTTCATATCTTTTGAACCGCTGAACCGATTTCGCTCAAATGCAGTTCAAAACTGCTGGGGACAACAAAAAATAAACATGTTAAGTTTAAGTCACAGACAGATGGACATCGCTAGAATGTCTTAAAATCGACCACTGATCAATAATATATGTACTTTATGGGGTCCCAGACCAATATTTCTACGAGTTACAAACGAAATGACGAACTAAGATATATCTTCTACACTAAAAAAAAAAAACTGTAAAGTTAGAAAAAAAAGCTTGTAAACCTACAAGAAAATTTGCTGATTTTGAACCCACAATTTTTTTGGTAAAGTTAGCAAAATCGTTTTGCTAAAAATTAGTTAACTAAAATTATTTTAATTTCGACTTAGTTCATACACATTTGAGGACCCCATTGGGTTCGGACCCGATAGGTCCAGACCCCGATGGGCCTAGACCTAGTTGGGTTCCTTAAAAATCTTCATAGTTTTTGATCCCAAATTTGTGTCCGTTTCGCTCTACCTTGCTTAGTTTTTGAGATACGTTATTTTAGGGGACCACCGGGGTTTCGAGAATTACAAAAGTCGATAAGTTCAAAAATATTACTCGGAGAGCTTTTGATTATTTTGCGGTTTTGTTCTACGTGTTGAGAGCTACAAAATGCTTTTGGACTTTTTGTTGTGTCGGCAATATTTACCGAGATATGAGCATTTTAAAATTTTCGGGAATGCTAACTTTTTTGGATCCAAAGTTAGAACCCATTAGGGTCCACACATGTGAAGAGGACCGGCGATACTATGGGGAGCTCGAGAACCAAAAATGGCCTCCGTTTTGCTCTATCTGGCTTAGTTTCCGAGATAGCGCCATTTTAAGTTTTCTGAAAATAAAAAAAAATTTACCATTTATTTTTGCTAATATTAGCAAAAAAAGCTTGTCAAAATTTGGTCAACTCAATTTTAAATTTAGCAAAAAAAATTAGTTCAAATTTTGTTTAAAATTGCTAATGCGCTAAATGAAGTCTACAAGATATTTTTGCTAACATGCTAATCTCAACTAAAAATTTGCTAAAAGTTAGCTAACCAGCATTAGCAAAAAAAAATTTGTAAATCTACTAATGTATTATTTTGAGTGTATCTATAGTTGTATTCGACTTGAACTAATTAACGAATAACCTCCATAATGCCCAAAACATTTTGAATACAATTAAATTTAATTACAAAAACATTTCTGTCTTAGTGGGAGGGCTCGGAAAGATAACTGTCTCCTCATAATAAAAAAAGACAAACTGATTTATTATGATTTTTGCCGTTAAATTGCACAATTTTATTATTATTGATTTTGAAATTAATAAAACTAATATTTTGAGTATGTTTATTCTAGCTAAAGGTCATTATTACCTTTAATTATTAAAATAATTTTCAAGAAAATTATTTTTTTTTTTTTTGAAATTTATTTATGAAGGTCGTTTTTGCAAAACTTAATCGACACGTGTTTCGGAATTTGTCAGATTTCATTTTCAAGACAAATTAGCAAATATAAAAAACCCTATAATACAAGTTAAAAATGGAATTTAAATGACAAATCACTAATGTTCTAACTAAAATATTTATCCATATTCGGCTGCACTCTCATTGAGAATCAGAAGAAGATAATAATGACCTCGAGCTAGAATAAAGCTACTCAAAATCAAGGTTGGCAATTGATACCTGCCTAGAATAACGGTATTTGGCTATTGTACCGCACACAATTAAGATGTGGACATTTTTAAAAGTGATTAAGACAGCCGATGAAATATCTAGTATTTTTGATTTGTCACTTCGTGTTTAAGGTACAATTTATTCTTCTCATTCTTATTGTAGAGTCTAATATGTAGTAATAGTTTAAATTGAACATAAGCGATTTGTCATTTAAATTCCCTTTGCTACTTGTTTTTTTATATTTTTTAAATAGTCTTGACAATGGAATCTGACAAATTCCGAAACTTATGTTGAGTAAGTATTGCAAAAATTACCAACATAAATAAATTTAAAAGAGAAAAATAGTTTTCTTGAAAAATATTCTATGAGAATATCAAAGTTTTAATAAGTAAAGGAAATAATGACCTCGAGCTACAATCTACCTACTCAAAATTAAATATTTTATAGTCGAATAAAACAGTGTTTAATTTTTAATAAAAATAATAGGAATTATTTCGAATTTTTAAATTAATAAAAATTATTAATTATTCGACCTTTAAATTCTATTGAGAAAGATTACTAAAGCTCGAGGTCATATTTCTTTACTAATAATTATTATATAAATATTATTTTTAAGAAACTATTTATAAAGTTGTTTATTTTCACTTGATTGGTACACTCAAAAAATTATGTCATTAACTGTTTGTAGTTTATTTAAAAAGTTTTCCGTTTAGTCGTTTTTAAAAGAAAAAACATTTGTTTGCTGTTCAGTTTTTATTAATGACTACTTCAGTCCTTTGTTTCAAAAATAACGCACTAAAAAATAAAGACTTTTATTAACATTTAATTTTTAATGTCATTTATTTTTGTCCTGTAAGTAAAAACTACTGATTATTCTTTTGATTTTTAATGATTTGTGTAAGTAATTTTTTTTTGAATTGTTGGTATTTTTTAATGAAATATCATTACTTTTTACCTACACAAGTCAGTTATTTTTTTGTAAAAAAAAAAAAAATCAAAAAATTATTTTTAGAAATATAAAAACATGTTTGTATCAAGTGACTTTGGCACGATCGTTAGAGTGTCTGGCCAGAATGTAGTTGATTGCGGAATCGATTCCCCAAAAATTTTATAAAAAATTTTTAAAAAAATATTTCAATAAAAAATTGTAAAAAATTATCTACGAAATCATTAATTTTTATTGTTTTCGTAGGTTATTTTTTTGAAATTTGTTGGTAAAAATAACAGAACTATCATTAATTTTTAATGTTTTCGTTGATTATTTTTTTCGAATTTGTTGGTAAAAAAGAGTGAAAAAAACGTAATTTTTTAATGTTTAATGTTATTTATTTTAGAAAATTTTGTCAACAGTAAAAAATAAATGTTGGTGTTTGTTAAAACAAATGAATAATTACTGGGATGGTTTTCAATTGTTTATTCACTGGTTTTAAGTGTGTTTTTCATTTGTTTTTGCCTACAAAATATTTTGAGTGTATATATTCATGTCTGTGAAAATGGTGATCACGGCCAAAATATTACACGGAGATGACTGAAACTTAACGTATTTATTAGAAGTTCTCCAGAGAAGTTTGGTATTGCATTTGAACGATATCGGTTCAGCGGTTAAAAAGTTATGAGCAAAAATGTAAGGACACCTCAAAAATTTTAGTACATTCAACATAACCTAAAAATACAAAATGCTTTAATTCGGCTGCTGGTTGACTTATATGAACATAATTGAACACCAAATGGTATTTAAACAAATACAAACATATTTAAAAAAAAAAAAAACATTTTTTTCAAAAGTAATTTCCTTTTAAATAATGTTTTTGCAATAATCTTTTAGACATTGCGGAGAGTATCACTACATTCGGCAAGGCCGAATTTAACTTTTTTACTTGTTTAATATATTTTGGTTAAAAAAATGTTGTGAATGCGAATTTTAATATTCGAGGTGAGTATTTTTACGAATTGCTAACATATTTGAAAAAAAAATGTATTTCTTAATTATTTTGAAGTTTTTTTGGGGGTAATTTTTTGTGAAATTGTTAATAGTTTTATCGTCTTTTGTGGAGTATAACTTAAAATGTTAACAATTGGTAAAGCATTTTTATACATGCAAATCTTCGCTGAAAGTTCAGGTTTTAATGTATGTTAATATAGTATGCAAACGAGTGCAAACGAATGAGTTATTAGCAAATACGTGAATTTTGGATGGTTTTCTCTCGCAAATTCACGTGTTGAAAAACACACTAAAAATGGTTGAAAGCTTAAAGGTAATATTTTACAGTGTTTTTTTCATTCAAAAACCTTTTTTTTCTCAAAAAAAAAAAAAAAAATTACACTCAAAAAAATTTTACACTCAAAAAAATTGTACACAAAATTTTTTTTTTTATATTATTAGAAAACGTAATTTCTTCAAAATAATAATATTTTTAATAAATTACTATCACTAAAATAGTGATTTTCTACTTGAATATGTTTTTCAACAATTGACTACAATTTTTTTTACAATTATTCGGTATTCGGCCATATTCGTCCAAAAATGTGACCGAAGCCGAATAATAGCCGAATAGTACTTTTTTGCCTACCGAATATTCGGTCAGACACTTCATATTATTAAGGAAGATTTTAATTAAATACAGTTTTGTGAGCATTAATTTTTTTTCGAAAATCCCCCTTATAGGCGGTCCACTAGAAAAAGGGGGCGTGAACCGCCCATTTTTTCTCAAATCAAATATTTCGACAGTAGAACCCTGCATACCAAATTTGGTGATGCCAGCTTGTCGGGAAATAGTTTTTGCCGCGATTTGGGGTTTTTCGACCAAAGTGTAGTGGTTAAAAATTTATGAGCAAAACCGTGAATTTCCGATTGGTTTCACCTTAAATTCACGTTTTGAAACAAACAACCGTTAAACAAGCTTTAAAAACATTGATAAGTCGCAAAAATATTTTACAAAGTATTTTGGTCATTCAAAAATATTTTTACACTAAAAATAAAATCAATTTACAATGGAAAAAAAATTTACAACGAAAAAAAATTGTACACTCAAAAAAGTTAGTTAATTTTTTTTTACATAAATTGCTAAAACAATGTTTTTCATTGAAAAAAATATTTATAATCAAAATTTTTATTTTTTTCACCTACCATCATAAAAAAAGGGCATTGTGGACGGTATTCATGAACTTGGCCAAGTCGAATTCAACTTTTCTTCTTGTTTTTCTTGAAACGTTTGATTTGAACGTTTGAACCTTCATATTCGGCAAGTCCGAATTAAACCTTTCTTACTCGTTTTTAATGTGATTGGGCTTTCGAATGCTTTAAAGTTTTCTTATTTACCTAACTTTAAAGCTCCTTTTGAATAATACAAATTATAGGGCTTTAAATATATTTTTAATTTTTAAATTAAGCATGAAACTAAAACTGAGAACAATTAAAAACAAAATTCAATTAAATTTCCTAAATACCTCAAATTAAAATATGTTGCTAAAAACACAGAAACATGCCAATATATAAAAACAAAAAATTTTAAAAATAACAAACAACAAAACATTTAGAAAAAAAACTAAAAAAAGTTTTAAAACTATCATAATAAACAAAATAGAAAAAACACAACAAAAACTGCAAGCAGACCACAAAACAAAAAAACACATTCAACTACTACAACATGAGCAATAAGTAAAAATACTCCTCCAAAAATTACTCACAGTCTGTTGTGGCATGGCAGTATTGCTGGCTGATGTTGCAATGGGACCCGTTGAAATATTTGCATTCGTCGATGAACCATTAAGATTTTGTTGATGTTGTAGAAATACCAAAGGACCCATTGAATGGGATGGCGAAACAGATGTTGTTCCTGTTGCTGTTGTTGTTGCTACCGAGGATGTTTTAGTATTTAATAAGGACTTTGGCTGTTGGACAATTGGTTGTGGTTTATTACACGCGCCAGCAGCGGCAGTATTATCAAATTGATAATACATAACATCTGTGGCAGGAGTGGCACCACCATAAAGGGTGGTATTGTTCGGGGAGGCGGAAGAGGAAATATGGTTATTGGCATTTGAAGTTGTTTTATAAACATTAGGTGGCAAAGAAGGATCAGCCGTTTGTGCACCAGAAATATGATAAGCTGAAGATTGTGGAAGATTATTATGCAGATTTTGTTGCTGTTGCTGATGACGTTGCTGCTGTTGATGTTGTTGTTGCTGATGTTGTGTAGATCTTAAAAATTCTGGCATTTGGGGCATTTTATAATTATATATAAAGGGTGGCTCATATTCATTTGTAGTAGGATATGCCAAAAATAAATCGGATTTAGCGGGATGTAAACGAGAACCATATCCTGGATACTGTGAGCCGGACATGGAATAACCCATACCACTTAATGGTGCCAAATGACCACCACCCGTTAAGAGTTGAGTCTTGGTAATGGCTTGACCTGACAAACGACGCGTAGGAAAACCTAAATCTGATTTAGCATCTCTTTTTTTAGCTTGTACCGAAGCTGTTGAAGGACCTTGATAATAATAAGGGGCAGCTGGTGTATTGGGCCATTCGGGAAAATGATCCATATGCGTGTTAGTGAAATTACCACCACCACCACCACTAATACCATTTGGATTTTTACTATTAATATTATTTGTACTACCATTACTGCCCCCTCCTAAGGCTAACACAGGACGTGAAGTTACATTTTGGGCACCAGTTTTTGTGCCAAATACATTGTTTAAACTAAATTTATATTGATTATTTTCAAAAGTGGTATAATTTAACAAACGATGACTAGGTTTAGATTTTTCCCCACCCTTATCCAAAACCTGTGCTGTTGTAGCATGATGTTGCTGTTGTTGAGGAGTTTGTGATGATTGCTGTTGCTGTGATGGCTAAAGTGAAGGATGTTGTTGATGATTATTATGATTATAATTGTTAGTAATAATATTTATACATAGATATTTTGTACAAGAGTAGAATTAAGAGAAGAATTCATATAATAATTGTTAATTTGTTTTGCTGTTGTGGGTTTTGGGGGGTATGGGAGTTTAGTAATTTGTATTTTGTTATGCTAGGTGTAATGTTCATATAATGCTATATCTACTTATGTTTATATAAGGGTGACACCTAATTTGGAAGTTTATGTTTATGGGAAATATAGTGAATTAAAATAAAAAAAAAAATTATCAGGATCCGACACATTTTTTATAACACTGTTCAAAAGATTTGGGATAACTGAGTCTAAGAAACAATAAAAGCATAAACCGAAAAAATCCATGCAACATTTTAAGTAATAAACTTTTGTAGCTTTTTTTTTTTTGCAAAATACACCAAAGTTTCGTTTATTTTACGAAAATAAGTTTAGGAACCATTTTTGAAAATTAACAAAATTAAGAAAATCCTTCGTAATAGTTTACTTAGAATATCCGAAATTTTCGTTTATTTTACGAATATTTTTTTTAATTTACGAATTAACTTTTAAAATTTAACGAAATTCCAAGTATTGGTGAAAACATTTTTGAAATCGGTGTAACAGTGCTGCCATACTGAAGCCTCTTTTAAATCTTTTATCTTTTAAATCTTTTATCTCTCTTCTATCCCCTTTCTGAGAGAAGCATGAGTGCTGCTTCTTTGAAAAAAAAATAAATCATAGCCCATGTGTAAACTGAAGAATAATTCCAAGTATGTATTGGTAAATTTTTTTTTTTAAATCAGAATGAGTAGTTCGAAGATTGTAAAAATGTTGAGTTGGTTTATTCTAGCTCGAGGTCGTTATTTATTTTACTAATTAAAAGTATGATATAATAGAATAATTTTCAGGAATATTATCTTACTGTTGTAAATTTATTTATGTTGGTAATTTTTGCAATACTTAGTTGACACGTGTTTTGAAATTTGTCAGATTCCATTGTTAAGACTATCACTTTCTATCCCTTTTTATTTTCCAACGGGACCTTGTTATGTATATTCAGGAGAATATACTCGGTTGTGGTGATTTGGAATTTAACTCACTTTGGGTTAAATTTCAAATAAGGTCACATGTGCTCCATTTCGTGTTTCTCTATAGGAGCCCAAACATGGAAACGGAGAGGTCACATGGTGCCTTTGACTCCGTTTCCGAATCCATCACCAGGATTCTTGAGAATTGCCCGAACAGCGAAATCGTTGTTGCTGGCGATTTAAATGTCCACAATTCTTCCTGGCTTCGTTATTCTAGCCACACAACTCCTCTGGGCCAATACGTTAAGCTCTTCGCTGCACGCAACCACTTTGCGCAACTAGTGAATGCCTTACCACATATTCCGTGTGTTGAAAGGCAGTTTCATAAAATTCTTGACCTTTTCCTCACTTCGCACCCTGAAAAGTACGAAGTTGAGTTACTTGCGCATCTCGGCAATTCGGATCACCTTATCCTTTCTGCATCCTTTCCATATTCGGCAATTTGTACTTCTTCTCATCCAGCGCCGAAACGCTCGGTATTTATCTATGAAAAGGCTCGTTGGGCTGAGCTCAATAATTTCTTTCGACATTTCAACTGGAAGCTCTGTTTTCTAGAATCTAGATGACAATGTCAACGCTGCTGCAGAAATGATTGTGAATGTGATAACGCTGTGAATGAAATCATTTATTCCATCTGAGTGTATTTCGATTAAACCAAAGCATAATTGTTGGTTTAATCAGACGTGCATGAATGCAATCAGATCCAGAGATGATGCATTCAATAACTGGTAGAATGACAAAACCCCAGTTACTGTTCGGCTATGTAAACAGGCGTGAAATGAATGTTCCAGAGTACTCAGACGTGAAAAGCTTCTATACGAACAGCGTTTGCGTACTAAGGTCATTGCTGCTCCACAGGGTAGCAATACCTTTTGGTCATTTGTTAAAAGAGTAAAGAATAATGCTAGTTCGTCTATTCCAACTCTTATACGGAATGACCAAATATTCACAGACCCGGTTGATAAAGCTAATCTCTTCGCTGAGATTATTGCAAGCAACTCAATCTTGCCGGTTAGCAATCAATCACTGCCCGATCTCGAAAGAGTATCCTATACTATGCCCAAGATATTTTTTCGAGCTCGTGCAATAAAAGGAGTTCTTGATGATCTCAACGTAAACAAGTCTCCGGGGCCGGTGGAATTACTTTACTGGTGCTGAAACAGTGCTCTTTGACGCTCGCTCGTCCATTGGCTAAACTTTTAAGCTTTTCCTACCGTGGAGGGTTCTTCCCCTCTTGCTTGAAAGTTGGCCAATATTCAGCCCATCCCTAAGAAGGGTGAGGCCACTAACCCTGATAATTACCGCCCAATTGCAATTTGCTCTGCGCTCGCAAAGGTTATGGAGTGCATGGTTAATTTTCATCTTGTGAACTATCTAGAGTCTAATTCACTTATATGTGATCAACAGTATGGCTTTCGTAGAAGTCGTTCTACAAGAGACCTGTTAGCGTTCCTTACGGAGCGTTGGAGACGATCCATACACCAATTTGGTGAGAGTAAAGTGGTGGCTCTGGATATTTCCAAGGCATTTGATCATGTGTGGCATGACGCACTTGTATCAAAACTGTTTTGCATTTTGTGTCGGTAATGATTTCTCTCGATTTATATCGAGTTTTCTCGGGAACCGCACTACACGTATTGTTTTGCATGAGGTTTCATCCAACGTGTTTCAGCTTAATTCTGGGGTCCTTTCTCCAGCCCTTTTCCTAATTTTTCTAAACGACCTTCTTAGTCAGACCTTCAATCCTATATACTCTCATGCAGATGACAGCAATATTTGTCATTCATTTTCTTTTGATCATAGGCCTAGCCTTGTAGAGGTTCAGGCCATGAGACAGAACATGAATGACACACTTAATCATGACCTTTCTACAGTCTCCGAGTGGGGGCTGGCGAATAGGGTCGATTTTAATGCACGCAAGACCCAAAGTTGTATGTTGACCCACAGACGGTCTGTGGAATCAACGTCATCTGTATCCATGGGTGGATTCCCTTAGACAGGGAATTGCTCAATTCTGCGAATATAAGGCTAGCTTCTCCATTCTCTGTTATAATGCTCATTAGGAATATTGAACAGAGTTTGAATTAAATTTATAGATCTTGGCACAAAAGACCCACAAGGGTCGCAGTGCCGGCCGTTAGGGCTTGATCACCCCTTGAAAAATAGAATAATAGAGTGGTTTAAAAAAAAATGTTTTTTATACCCTCCAAACGCAGTATGTTGGCCTTCCGGGTGTAACGCATCGAAATATTGGTTTATTGATCAAGGGTTTGTTAGTCTAGATGTATGATGAGGTAAATGTATGATGAGGTATAGTAAGATGAGGTAGGATTTTAGTGGTGTTAGTTTTCATGTAAAATCGTGTCAGCTGTTTTTTATTTTAATGTATTTTTTTTTTGTTTAAATTTATTGTAAATGTCTTAATTAAATTAATTATCTATTTTTTTGTTCAAATAAAAGCTGAAAATTCTTTAATTTTTTTATTTCGAACAAAAAAATGTGTTTGTTTACTTTTTTTGTATTTATTTTATCAGCTGTGTATGTGAGGTGGAGCAGTAAAGTAAGAAAATTCTATTTTCTACAGAAAACTACCTCACCTCATTATACCTCACATCAAAACAAACCACTTATATGTTCTCACCATAAAGCAGAAGTAATCAGCTGACACCTCAATATACTACACCTCTAAACTAATTATGCCTTCAGTGATCGATTCTAAGACATTCTAGCAATGTCCGTTCATCTGTCCGTCCATCCATCTGTCTTTGGAAAACACGATACAGCCCAAAATAAAAGAGATAGACTCCTTAAATTTGGCACAAATGTGTCTTATGGTCATAAGCTGGTTAAGTTCGGAGAAAATAAAAATCGGACCTGGGAGAAAAAACTTCCCCCTTGAGGAACTAAACTGACCTCTGAAAAAACTCCATTATTAAATTAATGTAGAAACATAAACCGCGTGGGGGAATTATACCTTGTTGACAGTTTAGAATTGTCACGAGCATCATTTTTCAAAAAACAAAAGAATTTCGCATGTGTGATATTCGGACTACTTTTTGAATTAAACATCAGTCAAATGGCCCCCACTGCAAAATGTGCCCTTTAGCTGAATTTTTTGTGTTTGACGGTCCACCCTACATTTTCAAAAACTTTTTTGGGTGTCTCAGGCCAAATAGCGATGATGTCGGCACGGATGTTTGCCTTGAGCCCGCCGATAGCCATGGTAAAAATCGTACTGAATTGACCTCTCAAAACATCTGTTCAGTCAGTTGACAAATGTCAAAAAAATTTAACGTTGCTATATCGACATAAAAGATGGCGCACCCTAAAGTATACTTTAATTTTTTTTTGTCTCATTCCAAATACATTTTCGTGTTGAACAGTGTTATAATGTTATGTCTCAAAATCTGAAACAATATTTTAGATTCTGAAAATTTTTCTAAAGAAAAACAATTTTCAAAATGTATTCTCTTTTAACTGAAAAAAATAATCACAATCAGAGTCTTATCATTTTCTATAAAATAAATTCCTCAGCATCTAAAACTCTTCCCAGTATTTTTCCTTAAATTGAACTAAAAAGTAAATCCCATTAAGTGCCACCCTTAAAATTTTTATCATTTAGTATTTTTTAGTATGAATTATGTTTTGGGATTTTATTACCGTTACTGTGTGATTGTTAACTGCTGCCGCACATGATGAAGGCTGTGTTGTTTGTTGGTGGTGGTGTAGTTGTTGTTGTTGTTGCTGGTGTAGATGAGGGTTGTTGTGTATATTGGTTAGATGAGAATGTTGTTGTTGATGTTGCAGGAGGTTAGATGAGTGTTTAAATTGTTGCTTTGGTTGTGTTGTAGTATCATGACGTTGCTGTTGTTGTTGGCGTTGGCCATAAAATGAATTTTGTCGATTTTGTTGGTGTTGCTGTTGATGCTGGTGTTGTTGTTGATAATTATGATGTAGCTGTTGTTGTTGTTGTTGCTGTTTATTTTGATTACTCACAGTCTGTTGCATTAGGCTATTGTAAGCCGAGGTATTACCGCCAACTACTCCCGCTCCTCCTCCTACTCCACCTATTACACCATTCATAATACCATTACTATGGGTAATTGAGGATTTACGATGACTACCACTAGAAGCACCTGAAGATTTATTAGTACCATAACGTGTACTATCACTGGATCTACATTTTGGATTTTTATATTTTGTATGTGGTAATGTAGGGTTTTTATATTGTTATCAATAAAACGAGAGAGGAAGAAGAGTATAGGAAAGTGCATTATATTAGTTTAAGCTTAGGGAATATTATTTTCAAAAAAGATTATTAATTTGTTAATTAAAGATTGTTATCATACCTTTCTGATGAATAGGCATAATCTTGATCTGCTCCTAGACCAGAATCGGTGTGCTCATGTGATACTCTTAAAGCAGAATTTTCCATAGGACTTAAATTTGAGCCAGTAGGTGATATAAAATCACCCATACTCATGCTAGACATCATACTGAAAATTTTAAATTGATAAAAAATAATATTAATGTTACACTAAAAAAAAAAAAAACCTTGTAAAATTACAAAAAAACTTGTAACTTTTTTTTTTTGCTACCTCCTATTTGACAAAATTTCCTAGTAATTTTACAAGATTTTTACCAATAATTTAGTAATTATACAAGGTTTTTACCAATAAAATTGTAAATTTTCAAATTTTTTGACACGATAAAATTTACAAAGAAGTTTCGTAATTTTACTAGATTTTTTGCTACCTCCTATTTTACGAGAATTCCTAGTAATTTTACAAGCTTTTTACCAATCATTTTGTAATTTTACAAGCTTTTTACCAATTAAATTGTTAATTTACAGTTTTTTGGCGCAATTAAAATTACAAGGAATTCTCGTGAATTTACTAGATTTTTTTTTGGAAAATTATCTTCGAAATTTCTAAAATTACAAAAAAAATTTAAATTTCGATTTGTTAAAAAAAAAACAAGGGAAACTGTCAAATATTGGTAAAATGGGATTACTAGACTTTTTCAAGTAATTTGACAAAGTTTTTTTTTGTGTGTACGTTTTCACTTTGCACATAAATTGAACTTTAGCAAAGTTCACGTGGTCAATTTTTATGTTCTGATCGGATTCTCTTCATTCTTGATACTCTTAAGTTTGCGTGGAGGGAGAATTGGAATCTGACATATATATCCAGTATGTTAATCTGAAGTACTGAAATGCTGTGGATGTAAAGGACAGATTTTAGACTCCACCCGAAGCCACCGGATTGGCGTCAGGCGAAAGCGAGAAGTTATTCTGAATATCGTGTTCGAATATCAACAGGGGAATATTGTGTCTTTGACTAGACTTCCGAGAAACTTGAGTCATTCTGCAATGAAGATAATTTTGGAACAAATATGCAAGTCATAGACTTTAGAATGTTTAGCAGAATGTATTTTAGAATTCTATAACAGATCGGCAAATTTAGCTGGGTTTAAATATTTCTATCAACGCTTCCAGTCAATCTGATGTCAAAGACTTAGGGCCCAAGATTATAAATTTAAAATGTTTAGAGTCAGAAGACAAATGAACCACATCGCAGCCAATTTTAAGAAGAAGTCGAATGTAAGGCAGTTAAGAAGCAGACTGTCTTGCAATAATCTTTGTGAAGGATTCATATTCGTGTGCTCCGAACCGTGCACTGTGTACCGTAACGCCTGCGCAGCTAGTTCCGATAATCATAAGACAATATCCTCGTGTTAGAGCAAGTGAATTATGAGAAACTTCAAACCCAATCAGGGTATAAGGAGTAAATGCTAATGATCTTGCAAAGCGAGGTGAAGGCGATGCAAGACGAGGTGAAGACGTTGAGTAAAACCGATTAAGTAGTGAATGTCAGTACATTTTCCCGGCAAACGGGAAATGAGATGAATTGAGTACAAGTAGAACTACCATAATCTGAAAGAGTTTCGACATCAGCAAAACTCGCTACCTACTTTCTCCTAACAGTTGGGAATGTCGTTTACTCAACGCGAACACGATGTGACTTATCTCTGTTTCCAATTGTAGAAGGTGTGATGAACCAAATACGGATGAAACAGTTATGCAACGTTATATGAATCTTATGTTAATAAAACTGTTCCCAACATAGATAAGGTGTTTTATCCTCGACACTGAAGGAAAATGTGGTATCGCTATAGGCCAGTTGGTATTTGCGAAGAGTTTCAATTTTAAGCTTTTCCACCCCTAACCTAGAACTGTGGGTTCAAGTCACCTGCTGTCATTGGCAATATTACCGTAGGCATAAGGGCTCATTACTCAACTGGTAAAGTAACAAGTAAGTTCTCACGTGACAATCACAATGCATTAGATTTTCACGTAACATGTTACTTCGTGCCAGTTTATAGAAGGCGAACGATACACAAGAACGAAAATTTTGCAGGTATTTTGTTATTGCAACATTAACACTTCGTTCATTAGTCGTTAACAAAAAACGAACACTTGATTTGTAACTTCTACTTTTGTTGCGTTACCAAATTAAGTATCGAGCCCTTTAGTGTCTGTGTTCCCGGCTTATAGTCTTGTTAGAAGGTCTAGTGGCATACAGTGAAGCATTGCGAGTAGGGGAACGCAATGCCACCGAAATCTTGAGTACACTTCGCCAGACGATTTTGTTGAATACCTTTTTGTGAATGTCGCCAACCACCAAACGGATACTCTACACTTAGTATGCGTAAAGTTTTTATTCCCTTTTTAACTTGTTGTCAGCATGTTTTTGGGTGATTTCGAATTTGACATTTTTAAAGCAATAAGCTTCTCAAAAATTCGGCTGGAATATTTACGGTTGTGGCAACTAGATATATTGTCTGACATGGGAGGTCTTTCAGAGGGCACCCACCGATTTTCCTGAAACTTGAGTATGGTAATGAAGGGATAAAAATAAGAGTTATCTGTTTTTTTAACTGCCCAATCTCAAATTTAAAAAATGGTTGCCACCTTATGAAAAAATGTGGTCTTCGGGAATGTCGCCCAACTCAAAAATACGGGTTAGCTAAATTTAAATTGCGATTATTTAATGTGACTTTTATGCCCGTACGTATATACCTCTTCATATAAACTTCCCCAAAGTTTTTACATTTTTGAAAATAATGACTTAACGAAGCCGAATTTGTACACGACCTATACACCTTTGGATAGGACTTAAAAAACCTTTTGATCTTTATAAAATGTTTATATAGTTTCTTTAAAAGAAATGTGAAAATCCTCAAAAAAAATCCTGTTTTCCCCCTCTCCTTTCACTCTCTAAATGTGAGATTGGGCAGTTAAGAAAAAACAGTTGACTTATTTTCTTCCCCTCTTTCCCATGTGCAAGCTTCAGAATAATCGGTTTGTGCCCTGTGAAAGACCTTTCTTGTGAGTGAACTCAAAATTTTATTTGTAGTTATTAATTTTGCAAACATAAGGTCAGATTCGAATTTTCAGCTTCCATAAACTCGCGAGTACTTACTTTGAAGCGAATCCGATCATGTAAAAAGATTATACAATATTTTGGATCCGCCGTTTAGAATTCTTAAAATTAAATGGCAGTTTCGCGTTTTGTGGCTCCACTATAAAAATCTGGGATCTAATTTTCGGAGTCGTTAGCGATCGAAATTCTACACGAACGAGCGATTTTTTCAATTTTTCTGTATACCTAAAGTTATGCTTTGATAAATACAAGTTTTTTATATGTTTCTTTTACAACACTGAAATATAAAAACATGAATAAGATATAAAAAAGATTGTATTAATCAAAGCATCATTTTTGGCAAAAAGAATAATCGCACGTTTGAGTGGAATTTCTATAGCTTTCGACCCCGAGAATTAGCCCCCCCGTTGTCAGATTATTATACAGTAACTCCAAAAACTTAAAAGTAACTTATTTAATTTGAACTTTAGCTACAAATATATCCAGCAGACCCTTTTTTCAGCGGATAATAAACGCGATAAGGGAAAATTTTATTAAAAAAATAATTAAATCTTTAATTTTTTTTTTGTAAATATTAGAAAATTAAATTAATTCTTATACTTTCGTTATGTAAAATGCCATGAAACTTTATTGATTTTATGAATCAAATCATTATATACATAAAAATAAGGTTTATTTGAAAGAAAAGCACTTCGCTAAACTGTAAGCAGGAACATTTTTCAAAATTGGTTTTAATTTCATAAATTCGATATTAAAAGAACAATTGATGATAGTTTTTATTTTATTACCCTACAATAAAATACGGTGACATGACATATTCCCCATGGACATAGTTCCTATAATGGTATGACCGAATCCCAATAAAAAAATGGACATAATTCCCAGATTTATGGGGATAATGACCAAAAACTGGCCATAATCCTCATAAAAGGGATAACCTATGTCAACTTTACCAGTGGGTCATAATCCATGCATTAAACCCACCCTCTCCGCAAAAACTGGTACTATGACGGCAATTGCTTTGGACTTAATACCCATAATATAAAAAGGGGTTATGAAATATCGGTCGTAATCCCAATAGGAAACGCATATTATCCCAATTGGGATTTCTGTTGTGGGGACAATGTCCGTGGGAATTATGTCCTATCACCATAAAAGATCTAGCAAATCCTTGAAAATGAGCTCTTCTTACAAATGAGTTAGGAAACATGTTCTATCTTGAGGGGCAAAAAAAAATCTCTGTTCTTGAATATATGAAAATGAAACCACTTTTAAAAAATATTTCACGTTAATTACAGCAACAATTATGTTTTCTACTATATTGTTTTTATATATAAAAATACTTACCGCACTAAACCGGTATTACGATCACATTCCCGCGATGATATTGTACTGGCCGAACGTATCGAACCATTTTTGGCACCATTACTATCATTGGGATTAGAATTTTGGTAACATAAGCTAAGTGGCAAAAAATGGCAACAATAGCAAATTTTGTTCTTAAGCATTTGCTTAAAATTCAATTTTTGTTTTCTATACTTTAACACTTACCCTCTAATACGATCCACCCTATTTTTACCATGACCACTTATGGAACCGCTGCCATTTGTTAAAGTATTACCGGAGCCGGTACTTTTGCCACCCACACTATTCTTGCTATTACTTTTGTGTATGCGTATATTTGAATTGGAACGTTTTGAATTGGTTTCTACTACGGTATAAGGGATTTCACGTAATTGATCTTCCGTCATGCCAGCAGTATCTACCAAACCAAATTGTAAGTGTTTTGCCAATTCACTATTCCATAAGCGATTACGATCTGAGGGGGATCTAGAAGGTTTTACAAAAAAATAAAAAGAAACAGAGGAAAATCAAAGTTAAATAAATGTTTTAGTTTACTTTTAAAGAGTATTTTTGAAAAATTTTCATATTTTTTACGTACTTATTCTTTTTGTGTCTTCTGGATTTATGATGTGAATGCGTATCTGAATGTGAATCATTGCTATGCAGACTACGTGCCACCATACTACTCTTTGAGACTGAAGCTTGTTGTACTGAACTTTGACCTAAACTAGCTTCTTGCTGCCTTCTCTGTGCTTCGCGCCACTGTAAACTGGAATCAATTAATTCTGAATGCGAGCCGACAGCACTAACACTACGTGCTGTCGATGAACGATGACCTGAGTAGCTACGACCACGTGTACTATCATGTTCTGAACCGGCTGAATCACGTCGATGACGTGAACGTCGATGTTTGCGATGATGTGAACGTGCTGATCGTCCTGAACCACGTGATAATTCACTCTCATTATCTGAAGTACGTCGATGACGATGTTTGTGTCTGCAAAAATACAAGGAGGATAAAAGGGAAATTAAAGATGATTAGTAATTTGGAAAACTAGAAAATCAATAAAGTCTATGAAATTATAACCTATCCACTTTAGTTGTCTGTATGATTTTATTGATTGAAAAATTGCTACTTTTATATGCCGTACATGAGGCATTCCACACCAACTGTTCCACTACAGAAAAACCATTGTGGTTTCAATGGGCTATCATTTGCAAAGTATTCGCCCTTAGGGTACTATTAAATAACAAAAATAAAATTTCAGATTTTTCAAAAAGTGGGCCTTGAAGGCATGGTCAAAAATTGAAAATTTCAGCATTTTTTGCCTAAGTATCCTTATTTCAATATTTATGCCAATGAAATGAAATACAGTGATGTCTCTAAAATAAAAGTTTTTTATAGATTTTTATATGGGCTATCGATTAAAAAAATAAAAATTGGAAAATTTTCAGAAGAAGTTCTGAATTTTTTAAATTTAAACTTAATCTTTATTTATCAAAAAACATGCCACAATTTTATTTCTTTTTTAAATGTTTAAAAATTAGTTAAGGTGTATATCTATCCGTTCTGAAATTTTCAGAGATGCATTTTTCCTTGTTTTCGAGAAAAAAAATGTTGAACATTGCACTATGCTTATAATTTATAATAATAGGGTATATTACGTATGCGAATGAGTAATATTAACTCTTAAAAAACATTTAAAATAGAGATGTGATCGTGGGTAAGTTTTTTTTACCATCACGAACTCTCACCAAGGAAATTATTTTAATCACACATGATAATTAATTTTGCTCACGCTCAGTCACGCTCACGTGAGTATCGTGCCCGTGACAATATTTTTTTCTACTCACGTGAGCGTACGTGAACGTGAGGAAAATGAAAAATCGTGCGTGACTAAAACTTTTCCTTCGTGACCGTACGTGAACGTAAAAAAAAACTCACCCACGAAAACATCACTATTTTAAATGTTTTTTAAGAGTTAATATTACTCATTCGCATACGTAATATACCCCAATATTGTAAATTATAAGCATAGTGCAATGTTCAAAATTTTTTTTCTCGAAAACAAAGAAAAATGCATCTCTGAAAATTTCAGAACGGATAGATATACACCTTAACTAATTTTTAAGCATTTAAAAAAGAAATAAAATTGTGGCATGTTTTTTGATAAATAAAGTTTAAGTTTAAATTTAAAAAATTCAGAACTTCTTCTGAAAATTTTCTTATTTTTATTTTTTTAATCGATAGCCCATACAAAAATCTATAAAAAACTTTTATTTTAAAGACATCACTGTATTTCATTTCATTGGCATAAATATTGAAATAAGGATACTTAGGCAAAAAATGCTGAAATTTTCAATTTTTGACCATGCCTCCAAGGCCCACTTTTTGAAAAATCTTAAATTTTATTTTTGTTATTTAATAGTATCCTAAGGGCGAATACTTTGCAATTGATTTCATATTTACACGACATCACTTTTTTTTTGCTGAACATTTGGTGTGGAATGCCTCACATGTGTTTTTAAGTTTTTTTTTTTTATATTCTTTATAAAGAAGCGGTAATAAAT
Organism: Pegoplata infirma; assembly: GCA_963921195.1. NCBI lineage: Eukaryota > Metazoa > Arthropoda > Insecta > Diptera > Anthomyiidae > Pegoplata > Pegoplata infirma. The sequence continues at coordinate 258,084,451 of OY992536.1, read as the reverse complement.
CTTGCACTCAACATGTTTTGGGTTTTGTAAACATTTTGAAAATCTTCTGTCTTTTAAGATACCTGTTGATTGTTTAGGTTATTTAGTACCTTAAAAGCCGTATTGTCCTACCTTTATTTATTTGTGGAAATCAGAAATTTATGGATTCATATTTCAAATAAGTAATTTTTTTTTAAATCTAGATCAATTCTGTCAATTATTGCTAAAATGGACTGTAATGACTCTGATAACATAGTGCCCAAACTATTTTTCGATTGGAAATACAAAGTTCGAGATCCGGATCGAGAATTCTGGTCGATCTGGCAGGGACCTCCTGCGAACTCAATAAATATTCTTACAGATATTTATTCAGTTCGCATGGTGTGGGAGCTGGTTTCACCTTATTGGAACTAGACCAATACTTATCCTTTAAATTACCCGCTAACTCGAGAATCTTTCAGGTTGAAATAGCTGCTGTATCAAAAACCGTGGAATTTATGGAGCAACCCTAAATTTCTACGTGGATAGCCAGGCTGCTCTAAAGACACTCTTGAACTACCAAATTAAATCAAAAACAGTTTTTGAGTGTTACGAGAATTTAAAATAACTGTGATTGAATAATAAATTTACTATCAATACCAGGCACAAGAAAATAGAAAGAAACGAGAAGCAGATGAACTCACGAAACTTAGAGCAGACCACATAGGTACCATCATAATGCTTTCACCGCCACTATAGTATTACAAGCTAAAACGAAATTCCCTTACCATCGCCAAGGCATATCCAAAATGGAGGGAACTTGGGACAAGTCGTCTAAGCAGAATTTTTTGGCCATATTATGAAGGAAAAATTTCTTAATTTTACGCACGAGAATTGAATGTCGTATGTTGACAGGTTTAATAACGGAACACTGCTTTGTCGGGAAACATGCCATAACATGAACCTTATTACAGACGATAGCTGCAAAAGGTGCGAGCCACCGGGCTTTGAGGAGACCATTGAACACATCCTGTGTCACTGCCCGGCTTTGGTACGAACTCGACTATCAATGACAGAAAGGTTTAAAGCAATTCGCAATGATTGACCTGTGTTTAGTTAGCGAAGAGAGGCGGGAACATATTTGTGGTATCGCTATGGACCTAACCTAAACTTGTCAATTATTAATTTTACAAGGAATCTGATTTTTTGGATTATGAGTTACGGAAATATTAATACAACGTGTTGTCTGTTCAGTTTTTTGGAAAAGTTTAAAGTTTGTAAGTGGCAGCTGACGTCAGCTCACATAGACTGTGAGGTCCTTTGTGATACCACGGGACGTTAATGCGATTCCCTTTTAGTCCCTTTCGCCTAACTAATGTGATATCCTTATGAAATTTACACTACCGACTAGATTCCAGTGAAGCAAGTCTCTGACCAGAAAGTGCTTGGCAATAGCAGATATAGCGTTCGATAGATTTCAACTACTTCTTATTATGCAGTTGAGTTGAGGGTGGGTTGTACAAGCCTAGAAATTTTTAGGCAAGTCCATGGTGGTCAGACTTAAAATAACCCATTGTACCGAGAAGAAAAATTAGCAGAAATTAGAAGAAAAGGAATGAAAAATAAAAAAAAGAAAAAGTGGTTGTTCAGAATTTCTCAATTGCTTTCACAAACTTGAGAAAATCAGACAAGGGAAGTATTCTTGCATGCCAACTAAATTGACCATCTTTCTATGAAAATGTTTTCATATGAGAGTTTATCAAACGCATTAGCCATGTCAAGCCTATACCAATCTTGGGTTTCGGATTGTGAGGAATTGTATCGGAGCCAAGATTTGCCAAAGAGTTGGCAATCTCGTTTCCCTGTATTTCCCTATGACCCGGAACCCACAGAAGACTGATGCTATTCCCACATGAGACCTCATTGAGTCTGCGTCTACATTCCAATTTTAGATGAAGTGACTGGAGATTCAAGTGCAATGAGCGCAGCCTGGCTGCCACTGCATATACTGATTCTCCTATCCCTCCATCTGTTTCTAATTATCCAGGGCTTATCATGCAACTCCGTCTTAATTCACAGTTGACTGTTTAGCAGGCTTTGCTATAAGGCAGTGTTCGGTAAGGATAGCAACCACTATCGAAATCTCTCCTCTTGGATGCGATAGTAGCTCACTGTGCGCTTCTATCATTTAGTCAGACACGTCCATCCATGTGCCCTGATTTGTCTTCGTCGCGGAATAAAGCCGTAGATTTTGCTTGCTAGTTTCTGGTGGCATACCACCGTATTTATTTCCGTTGGAACCTGTAAGTTAGTATTCAGTCTTGCAAACTCATCGGCTTTGCAATGCTCTGGAATGTTCCTGTGCCCTGAGCCAATATGAGTCATATGTGAAAGTGTTTGGCCATCTCATTTAAAGACAGACGGCAGTTAAGGAAAGATCTTGTTTACAGAAACATTGACTACAGGGAGTTGACCTCGGATTGACTGTGACAACAGATGTTGGCTGCGGTTTTATACTCGACATTGTATCTCAACCAGTCAGCCACTTCCCTTATTGTCAGCATCTCCGTCTGGTAAACACTGCAATGATCTGGTAATCTTTGAGCCAGTTCTCCACCCAAACTCTTCCGAATAGATTCCGAAGACCACTTGTTCGTGTATCTTCGATCCATCTGTGTAAAATATTCTGGAGGCTCCACTATCCGGAACGACCCCCATCCAAAACTCTTTGGTGACGCTCAAGTAGGCTTATAGATGGAGCACAGTCCACATTTTGTGGTATTGTTACCTTTTTTAAGATCTCGGTTTGGCCACAATCGCAGCTCTTCCATTGAAGTGTGCTATTAACTCAAATTGCCGACGTTGCCGCATGCAGCCTACCCAATATGACCAATGGCATTAGGTATAGGAGGATTTCTAAATGCTGCTGTCGGTGTTATACAAAGTGCTCCAGTGATACACATTGATGCCATTCACTATACCTTCAGTTCCCTTTTGTATTTAAAGCTAATGTCCGTAGTACGTAGATCCAATCCATTTGGAATGTAGGTTAAACTCCCAGAAAATGGATTCACAAAATCTGGGTTTTTGGCACTTTGACCCTTTTTCTATTTGTTAAACCGTATATAAAATTTACTTTTTGGAAATTCCGATACTTAGAGAACAAAATGTGTAAAAGTATACTCAGGGGCTGCCCCCTATAAATGCATTGAATTGTGTTAAGATCAGGAAATATAGGTGTGGGAAGGAGGAAAGATTGAGTAGTATTTGTGGATATTTGACTTGAATCTGTAAATGCTATAAGTATCAGCAAAAACGTTTACGGGAAGTCTGTTCCACATACGTATAGTTCGGCTAAAGAAGGAAATTTCTGTATTGTGTGTTGTGCGGTCCGTTGACCAATCAACAACAAACGGATAAGCCCTGCTAGAAAAACGCGTACTATTACGATTAAACACACGTACCTCCGGAATGAAGCTTCTTATCTCGGCAGAACACTTTCCGACGAAATATCGATAGAACAAGAACACACAACCCACATTCCGACGATGCTCTAAGGTATTAATGGCATCGGATATGTCATTAACCCCAATTATCATCAGCGCCCGCTTCTGTAAGTGGCCAAGTAACTCCAATGATGATATTGAAGCACTTGCTTATGCATGAGAGTTATATTCCATTATTTGCCCGATATATATGGTATAAACTGTCAGCAGGTCAGATGAAGTAAAAAATCTTCTACACCGTTTCAAAAAACTCAAATGCTTCTTTCGACACCTCAAAAATGTGTGTGTTCTAATGGACGTCACACTGAATTTTCATAACAAGAACATCAAGAGTCTCGGATTCCGTAATAATTACACCATCAAGTGATACATTACTCGTTGCCGAACTCTGACGTAGATTGTGTGTTAGAATAGCGCACTGGGTCTTGTGTACATAAAAATCTACCTTATTCTTGAGGTCCCATAAAGAGATTTTCAAAAGTTGGCGCTAAGAGTGTTGTCCATATACCTCTCATGGTACCAACCTCATATTGGCTTGGTCTATGGTCAAAGAAGTAAGAGTGGCATATGTTACTGTCGTCTGCAAAATAATAGATAGGGTTCCAAGTGAGACCGAGTAAGTCATTGATAAACATAAGAAAAAGAGAATGAGAAAGCACAGAACCCTGTGGAACCCCAGCTTCTAGAGTAGAACCCATCGACGACAACACGAATAGTACGATTACAGAGAAAGCTTGTGATGAAACGAGCAAATGTATTATCAACGCCATCTTTGGTATTATCTTTGGTACTTTTTGCTCTTCTTAATTAATGGTCCTAGAAACTTTGAAACTAGGATCCTTCAGTGGAATGAAATAATACTTATGTTACATGGAGCAAAATAAATGCAAAAGGGAATAAAATCAAATAAAACAGGAAACAAAATTAAATGAAATAAGTAACGAAAGGCAATGAAATTTTTTTCAAACATTTTTTTTTTTCCAAATCAAATTTTTTTCACTCAAGGGTTTGTGACTAGTGTTTTTAAGAGCTGGGCATTGACAAAAAATAAGTTAACTTGTCTACTCCTAACATGCATGGCAACTTCTATTGAGAATATATTTTATATGTCCAGTATGATAAGAAAGACACGTTTGCTTTGCGACCCTATATGTGTCAAGTTTCTACCATTTAATTATTTTTCTTCTGCAGGAAGTGTAGGTAATTCTAAACTTTGAACGTTTAATCGATAATACTCCCAAATAATGAATGGATTCAGCACATCCGAACCCAACCTGTACCAAAATTGCCCTCCCCTGCTTATTATAAATTATATTATACATTCTCCTTCTAAAAAAAAAACATAAAATACATATATTTAATATTGATCATTCTGACAAATTCAATTACCTCCGTGTGGAACGTGAATCATTTGAGGAATGACTTTCCACTGAACTAGATCTATAACGTTGTTGTGTCGTTGTCGTTGAAGCTGACGTTACATGATCCCGCTGTGAAGAACGCATATGCTGAGAATGATGATGGTGATGATGATTATTGCTACCACTGCCGCCTCTACCATCATCACCACCACCTGTTGTGGTTCTAGCTGATCTTACAGATCTTGGACTGGACGGTTTATTACCAAATAGTGAACGTTGTTGTGTTCTCGGCCATGGTGCACTGCGTGTACTACGAGGAGAATCAGGTGTCTGTATATGGTTGCCATTATTATTGTTGTTACCACCACCACCACCACCATTGTTGTAATTACTTTGACTGTGCGGCATTGTTGTATGTTGTGACTGTGTATGATACGGATTAATGCCAAGACTAGTTGGTATACTATACGTTGAACGATAGGGACTTTCATAGTTGCTATAAGAAGAGAAATATATAAAAAAATAAGAAAAATTAGGATGAAGGAGTTAAATTAAAGGTTCAATAATATAAAATTGATCAATTTCAATGCCTTTAAATATAAATTGTTTAATCATAAATCTAAATTAAAGATAGTTTGGCTATATACTGATTTTTATCCTTTATATTTATTTCATACGACCTCCTATATCTAAGTCAGACAGTCTTTATACCACCGTGGCCAACACGATCTATCAGCTTGTTGTGCCTAGATTTTCACATAAAAAAAAAGATATGTGTTTGTAATTGAGTAATTATAGGAGCAATTTGTTTTGTTCAATTTCACAGCAATGCATTGTGGTTTGCTTTGGATATGGATTTTCCAAATGTGTCTGTCTTGCTGGGTCGGAAAATGAAATATTTGTTTAGTTTTTACATCAGTTATTCATAATAATGATGGTGACCATCTCCTCGTTTTTTTTTTTTTTTTGTATATTAACTTTAGAGTAAGTTTCTTTATGCTACACCATTTCTAAATGTATTTCGAAAATTTAAAATAATTTCATTGATAACACAAATTTGTTATAAAAAAATTTTTTGTAGATGACAAAAGCTATCCTTGAAGTAAATTTTCTTTCTACCTATAAAAAATTCACTTTAATCGATAATAGAAACCTTATCAGTTTAAATGTATAATAAATTGCACTGTACAACACAAAAAAAAATTACAAGCTCAGACCAAAAAATTTTGATAGATGAGACAAAAAAAAAATACACGTGTATCGGCGTTTTGAAAGTTTACATCTGGGTTTCATTTTAGGGGGAAGTGAAGTTACCCCCAAATGCAAATGTTGTATTGTCAATTGTCATTGAATATCGAGTGAAGCTTACGTTTAAAGTATATGGTGTGTTCAGCAAATTTATGTCAAATGTTACGGAGAACATTTTTGTGGAATATGTTAACCCTCTAACTCCTCAATATAAGGGTCTTTTTTGTCCTTCTTTTCAAAAAGAGCAAAAAACGCCATTAAAACAGGGATTTAAGCGGTTTAAATGTTCCGAAAAAATATTCGCCGTAAAATTTTACTATAAGTCCTTGAATACACCAAAACGGAAAACTCAACCAGAAAGTCAGAAATAAGACACAACAAAAGAGATCTTAGGGTTAATTTCGCATTTAATAAGAAAATCGAGTAAAGCTTACGTTTAAAGTATATGGTGTGTTTAGTAAATTTATGTAAAATGTTACGGAGAATATTTTTGTAGAATATGTTAACCCTCTAGCTCCTCAAGATAAGGGTCTTTTTTTGTCCTTCTTTTCAAAAAGAGCAAAAAACACCATTTAAACAGGGATTTAAGGGCTTTAAATGTTTCGCAAAAATATCCGCCGTGAAATTTTACTATAAATCCCTGAACACACCAAAACAGAAAACTCAACAAGAAAGTCAGATATAAGACACAACAAAAGAGAGCTTAGGGTTAATTTCGCATTTATTAAGAAAATCGGGTAAAGCTTACGTTTAAAGTATATGGTGTGTCCAGCAATTTTACGTAAAATGTTACGGAGAACATTTTTGTAGAATGTGTTAACCCTCTAGCTTCTCAAGGTAAGGGTCTTTTTTGTCCTTCTTTTAAAAAAGAGCAAAAACACCATTAAAACAGCTATTTAAGGGGTTAAAATGATCCGCAAAAATATTTGCCGTGAAAGAGACTTATAGTAAAATTTCACGGCAAATATTTTTGCGGAACATTTTAACCCCTTAAATTCCTGTTTTAGTGGCGTTCTTTGCTCTTTTTTAAAAGAAGGACAAAAAATCTTATCTTGAGGAGTTAGAGGGTTAACATATTCTACAAAAATGTTCTCCGTAATATTTTACATAAATTTGCTGAACACACCATATACTTTAAACGTAAGCTTTACTCGATTTTCTTAATAAATGCGAAATTAACCCTAAGATCTCTTTTTTTGTGTCTTATTTCTGACTTTCTGGTTGAGTCTTCCGTTTTGGTGTATTCAATGACTTATAGTAAAATTTTACGGCGAATATTTTTTCGGAACATTTCAACCCCCTAAATCCCTGTTTTAATGGCGGTTTTTGTTCTTTTTGAACAGAAGGACAAAAAAGACCCTTATTTTGAGGAGCTAGAGGGTTAACATATTCCACAAAAATGTTCTCCGTAACATTTGACATAAATTTGCTGAACACACCATATACTTTAAACGTAAGCTTCACTCGATATTCTATGACGATTGACAATACAACATTTGCATTTAGGGGAAAATTCACCTCCCCCTAAAATGAAACCCAGGTGTAAACTTTCTGACCTTGTAATTTTGGAAAAAATTTGATTTTGTTGTGCAGTGTTCTTTGAGTTATCGATATTTTAATAACATTAAATTTTCTACAGAAAATTTGTGTTATCGATAACAGCCAATGTTCTAAAGAAACTTTGTGGTATAAAAATTTCAAGTTATCGATAAGTCGATAACAGCAAATTTTCTATAGCAAATGTTTATTTATCGATATGACGATAACACTACTTTTTCTGTTTTTAGTTATCGATACACCGATTAGAGTTAATTTTCTATAGAAAATTTTGAGTTGTCGATAACTTATAACAGTAGATTTTTTTTTGTTATTAATGTATCGATAACCGTAAATTAAAACTAAAAATGGAGAGTTATCGACATAACGATAACAGAAAATATTCTATAGAAATTTTTGATTATTATATATAATTTTATATATAATTTTAAGTTATCGATACATTGATAACAGTAAATTTTCTAAAGAAAATTTTGAGTTTTCGATAAATCGATGACAGTAAATTTTCTAAAAAAAATCTTGAGTTATCGATTCTAAAGAAAATGTTGAGTTATCGATAAATCGATAACAGTAAATTTTCTAAAGAAAATTTTGAATTATCGATAAAAGTAAATTTTCTATAGAAAATTTTGAGGTATCTATATATCGATAACAGTAAATTTTTTTAGAAAATTTTAAGTTATCGATACATTGATAACAATATATTTTATATAGAAAAATTTGAGTTATGTATACATCGATAACACTTAATTTCTATAGAAAATTTACTGTTATCGATGTATAGATTCCTCAAAATTTTCTATTGAAAATTTACAGTTATCGATACATCCATAACACAAAAATTTTCTTTAAAAAATTTACTGTCGATATATTGATAACTAAAAATTTTCTATAGAAATTTTACTATTATCAATTGCTACAATACATCGATAACAGTATATTTTCTATAGAAAATTTTGAGTTATCGATACATCGATAACAGTAAATTTGTTGTTATCGATATATCGATAACTCGAAATTTTTATTAGAAAATATATTGTTATCGATGTATCGATAGTTTAAAATTTTCTAAAGAAAATTTATTACTATCGATAACTCAAAATTTTCAATAGAAAATTTATTGTTATCGATGTATCCATAACTCAAATTTTTCTATAGAAAATTTACTCTTATCAATGTATCGATAACTCAAAATTTTCTAAAGAAAAAATATTCTGTTATCGATGTATTTATAACTCAAAAGGTTCTATAGAAAAATTACTTTTATATATAATTCAAAATTTTCTTTAGAAAATTTACTGTTATCGACGTATCGATAACTCAAAATTTTCTTTAGAAAATTTACTGTTATCGATGTATCGATAACTCATAATTTTCTTTAGAAAATTTACTGTTATCGATGCACGATAACTCACAATTTTCTATTAAAAATTGACTGTTATCGATGTATCGATAACTCAAAATTTTCTATAGAAAATTTACTGTTATCGATGTATTGATATCGATACCTCAAAATTTTCAATTGAAAATTTACAGTTATCAATAAATCGATAACACCAAAATTTTCTTAAAAAAATTTACTGTCGATATATCGATAACTAAAATCTTTTTATAGAAATACTATTATCAATTGCTCAACATTTCTACATAAAATTTACTGTAATCAGTTAATCAATTTTTCGATAACAGTAAATTTTGTATAGAAAATTTTAAGTTATCGATACATCGATAACAGCAAATATTCTATAGAAATATTTGAGTTATGGATACATCGATAACAGTAAATTTTCTATAGAAAATTTTGAGTTATCGACACATCGATAATAATAAATTTTCTCTATTAAATTTTAAGTTATCGATACATCGATAACAATATATTTTCTATAGAAAATTTTTGAATTATCGATATATCGATAAAAATAAATTTTCTTTAGAAAATTTTGAGTTAATAAATTTTCTAATTTTGAGTTATCGATAATATTAAATTTATTAAAGAAAATTTTGATATTCTATAGAAATGTTTTAGATACCGATAAATCAATAACAATAAATTTTCTATAGAAAGTTTTGCGGAATCGATACACACTAAATTTTCTATAGATAATTTTGAGTTATAAATACTTCGATAACAATACATTTTCTATAGAACATTTTAAGCTATCGATACATCGATATCAGTACTTTTTCTATAGAAATTTTTTTTTACCAAAAAAATTTTTATATTCTACAGAAAATTTTGAGTAACCGATACATCGATAACAGTAAATTTTCTATAGAAAATTTTGAGTTATTTAAACATCGATAACAGTAAATTATCTATAGTACAATTTAAGTTACCAATACATCGATAACAGTCAATTTTTTATAGTAAATTTTAAGTTATCGATATTCGATAACTCTAAATTGTCTATAGAAATTTTTAAGTTATCGATGTATTATTTATAGTAAATTTTCAATAGAAATTTTTGAGTTATCGATAATATTAAATTTTTTAACGAAAAATTTGAGTTACTGATACATCGTTAGAAATAAATTATCTAAAGAAAATTTTGAGTTATCGATACCGTAAATTTTCTATAGAACATTTTAAGTTATCGATAGATCGATAAGCGTACATTTTTTATAGAAAATTTTAAGTTATCAATACATCGATAATAGTAAATTTTCTTTAGAAAGTTTTTAGTTATCGAAACATCGAAATATTAAGTTATTGATGTATCGATAACAGTAAATTTTGAATTATCGACTAATCGATAACAGTAAATTTTTTATATAGAATTTATAGTTATCGATAACATAAAATTTTTCTATAGAAATTTTGAGGTATCGATAACAGTTATTTTCTTGTAGAAAATTTTGAGTAATCGACAGCAATTCCGTTAACAGTGCCCCAAAATTTTTTTATAGAAAATTTACTGTAATCGATAACAAAAAATGTTCTTACAAAAACTAAATGTTATCGATAACAGAAAATATTAATGCCGTAAACAGTGTAAGAGTTGTTTTCTTTTTGCCTTTTCAAATTCTCTGACCTGTTGTTAAATATTTGTTATTTTTCACTATTTGGCATGTTGTTGAAAAGTGTAGTTTGTAATGTCCAATCCATACCATATAAAATTTTAGTTTTTTTTTTGTCCATTCTTTTTTGTATGATTTATGCTTTGCCATTTAAAGTAAATTTGTTTACCAGTTTTGCCAACCGAAGAAAAAAAATGACTGGAGAGTGCTGCTGCAAGTCTGCAAGTCCAAGTAATTTTTTTGTATCTTTTTTTTTGTTTTGTCAGTATGAGGAAGTTAGTTTACTGGAGAAAAATTAATGTTCCATTATGTGTTCTTCTCTTCGTGTGATTTAATGTTATTGGTTTTTAAGTTATGGACAATTTAAATTTCGTATTTTTTTTTTTTCTGTTTTCGTCATCATTATAGTGGTTACCATAGAGAATGTGTGCAGAATCTTGGCTGGCTGAAAATTCATGTTGTTGAAAAAGGGGAGTATGTCTGACGCTTGCATAAAATTGGTGGTATATTTAAGGAAGAAAAATAATGTTTATTTGAAATTGACATTGCACAAAAAGAAAATTGTAAGATTGATTTGAAATTCCAGAATGATTATTCAATAGAACAACAAGTGCTTAATGTTTTTTTAAGCAATATTCTAAGAATTTCTCTATAAAAACCAAATTGCGGCACACAGAGATTGAAAACTTACATAGTGGAATGTGAGTGGATAATTTTGTTAAATGACTAATTTTTTCAGTATTGGAATTGGAGTACAAAGGATAATGTTGCAGAATTAAAAGCATTTTATGATCAGAACTGTCTCAGAATCTAAAATATATTTGACAACATGTTTAAAGAGTTCAGACTTTTCTTTAGTAAAAATTTTTTACAAATTCCCACACTTTTTCTACATTCAAAAAAAAAACCCTTGTTTTGTAACTTTTTTTTGCTACCTCCTATTTGACAATAATTCCTTGTTATTTCACTATCTTTTTACAAAAAAAAATTGTAAATTTACAATTTTTTAACGCGATAAAACTTACAAGGAGGTTTCGTGATTTTACTAGATTTTTAGCTACCTCCTATTTTACGAGAATTCCTAGTTAAAATTACGAACTTTTCGTAATTTTACAAGATTTTTGCCAATAAAATTGTAAATTTACAACTTTTTTGGCGAAATAAAACTTACAAGAAATTCTAGTAAATTTAGTAGATTTTTTGTAAAAAATATTGGAAATACGTAAAATTACAAGAAAAACTGTAAAATTATAAAAAAAATGTAAATTTCAATCGAAAATTATTTGTAAATTATTTAAAAAAACAAACCCAATAAGCACATTTAAAATTCAAGTGCAAATCAAGTATAAATAAAGTGTAAATCAAGCCCTTATTTCCAGTCTATGCTTGATTTATACTTGAATTACACTTGAATTCAATAGCATTCTCCAGCAAAACGGATACTTGAATTCAAGCGCTGTTTTTACGCTTGAAAACCAGGGAAAAGGCTGTAAAAACAGGGCTTGAATTCCAGTGTCCGTTTTGCTGGAGTATGCTATTGAATTCAAGTGTAATTCAAGTATAAATCAAGCAGGGGCTGGAATTTAGGGCTTGATTTACACTTGTTTTATACTTGATTTGCACTTGAATTTTAAAATTGCTTATTGGGAAAAGAAAAAATGTCAGATATTATTAAAATGGGGTAACGAGACTAGTAATTTGACAAGTTTTTTTTTTTTTTGAGTGTAAAAGAAAAAGATCATAGATTTCGTGACATTTTCTTAGCAAAAACGTTATGTTCTTTTTTTCTGTAGCAAAAATATTTCAGGCATTATTCTTCAGAAAAAATTCTCAGATTTCGTGACTACTTCTATAAGAAAATTGTCACAGATTGCGAAAAATTTCCTGAAATATTTATTTTTAGCTTTAAATATGCATTTAGCCATTACACTGTGCAACGAATTTTGGGTCACCACGATTAGCGTCAATTGCTCTACACTCAAAAAAAAAACTTTTATAATAACAAGAAAAACTTGAAACTTTTATTATTTGTTAAGTATGCTCTTTTTGACAAAAATTCCTTGTAATTTTACCAACTTTTTACCAATAATTTTGTAATTTTACATGCTGTTTACCTATAAAATTGTAAATATACAATTTTTCGACGCGATTAAACTTACTAGGAGGTTTCGTAGCTTTACTAGATTTTTTGCTACCTCTTATTTTACGAGAATTCCTAGTTAAAACTACGAGCTCTTTTTGTAATTTTTACAACTTTTTTACCAAGAAAATTGTAAATTTAATTTTTTGGCGTAACAAAACTTACCAGGAATTCTCGTGATTTTGCTAGATTTTTTTTGTAAAAAAAAAAACATTAAAATTTGTAAAATTACAAAAAAAATGTAAAATTACACAAAAAAATGTAAATTTCGATAAAAAAATATTTTTTTTAAAAAACAAGGAAAATTTTCAAATATTGGTAAAATGGGATTACGAAACTTTTTTTTGTAATATGACAAAGTTTTTTTGTCTGTAATGCCAAATGAAAGTAGACCATCAAATACCCTTTCCCATAACAGATTCAAATAGTTATTCGAAAAATATCAATTGTTATTTAAAAAAGATCAATTGTATTCATACATTCGGCTGTGACGAATCTTTAATACCCTCCAGCATGTAAAAAAATTTTAAAAACAAAAAATTATAGGTGCGTTTTGTGTGAGGGGGATGTCGGCAGAGGTCATTTTGGGCCATTTTCTCCCTCTTGGCTTATGTTAAAAAATTCATTTAATATGCACTAAAGTGACACAATTTCATTATTATTTGAATATTTTTTTAATATCCACGCACAAAAAAGGGAGTGGACCACAAAAAACTGATTTTCTTATTTCCGAGGTCCAAGTGCAGGACTAAGAACTTCTTCCGACATTTAAATGTTTCATTTGCTTAACAAAAATACTATAAAACCAATAAAAAATAGGCGAGAGTGTTACATTCGGCTGTGCCGAATCTTTTATACCCTCCAAAATGTAAAAAAAACAATAAAAAACAAGTGAGAGTGTTAAATTCGGCTGTGCCGAATCTTTTATACCCTCCAAAATGTAAAAAAATATAAAAAAAATCCAGGGGCGTCTTTTTTTTTGGGGGGGGGGGTTGGTGGGAGACGTTAGTTGGCACCTTCCCCTTGCGATTTTGAACTTCATCTGAGATAAGAATGTTGCATTTGCTTAGCAAAAGTACAAAAAACCCTGCAAAAAATGCGGTTTTTCTTGGGTTGGTTTAGTTCTCCAAGGGGGAACTTTTTTCCCCTTGGTCCGATTTTGCCCATTTCCGAACTTAACCTGCCTAGGAATATAAGACATATTCGTGCCAAACTTCGGAAGTCTAGCTCTTTTATTTTGGACTGTATCGTGTCCTCTACAGACGGACAGACGGACGGACGGACGGACATCGCTAGAATGTCTTAGAATCGATCACTGATTAATAATATATATACTTTATGGGGTCCTAGACCGATATTTCGATGCGTTACACACGGAATGACAAAGTGAGTATACCCCCATACTGTGGTTGGAGGGTATAAAAATCCAGTGCCGTTTTTTTTTTTGGGGGGGGGGTCGGTGGGAAACGTTAGGGAGCACCTTCCCCTTGCGATTTTGAACTTCTTCTGAGATAAGAATGTTGCATTTTCTTAGCAAAAGTACAATAAACCCTGCAAAAAATGCGATTTTCCTTAGGTTGGTTTAGTTCTCCAAGGGGAACTTTTTTCCCATTGGTCCGTTTTTGCCTATTTCCGAACTTAACCTGCCTAGGAATATAAGACATATTCGTGCCAAACTTCGGAAGTCTAGCACTTTTATTTTGGACTGTATCGTGTCCTCTACAGACGGACAGACGGACGGACGGACATCGCTAGAATGTCTTAGAATCGATCACTGATCAATATAATATATACCTTATGGGGTCCTAGACCGATATTTCGATGCGTTACATACGGAATGACAAAGTGAGTATACCCCCATACTGTGGTTGGAGGGTATAAAAATAGGTTTTTAGGAGGTTGGTGTAGTTCCTCAAGGGGGAACTTCTTTCCCCCTAGTCTGATTTTGCCCATTTCCGAACTTAACCAGTCTATGTCCATAAGACATATTTATGCCAAACTGCGGAAGTCTAGCTCTTTTATTTTGGACTGTATCGTGTCCTCTACAGACGGAAGGACGGGCATCGCTAAAATTTCTTTATTACGGGGTCCAAGACCAATATTTTGAAACGTTACACACGGAATGACAAAGTGAGCATACCCCACTGTGGTTGGAGGGTATACAAATAAAAAATTGTTTTATTCGACCTTTAAAATGTTATATTTTGAGTAGGTTTGTTCTAGCTCGAGGTCATTATTTTCTTTACTAATTAAAACAATGATATTCTCATAGAATAATTTTCAAGAGAATTATTTTTGTATTTTAAGTTTATTTATGTTGGTCATTTTTGCAAGACTTACAAGGGAAGTCTCCCTGGTCACACCCTCCGATCTTTATGTAATTTGGATATGTTTTTCATAACAAATATAAATTCCGCTTCAAAAAGAAATACGTGTCTCCTTATTTTTCCTGCCTAACAAAATAAAACCAATTCCATAAAGATCGGCGGGTGACACCAAGATGACCTTCCTTGTAAGTCCCAAAACATGTGTCGATTAAGTCTTGCAAAAAATCTATATATATAAAAGAGTAACGTGACTGACTGACAGACTGACTGATATACTCATTCAACCGCTGAGGCTAGAGACTTGAAATTTGGACTGTAGGTTCACCTCCCGGAATATAGATCCACTAAGGCTGGATTTTTGCCAATGTTGATTCTAAGGGATAAAAAGGGTAAAAAACAGTACTTCTGGTACTTTTTATATCTCCTGAAATAATGGCCATAGAGACTTTAAATTTGGACTGTATGTTCACCTACCGGAATATAGATCCTGTAACGCTGGACTTTTGCCAATGTTGATTCTAAGGAGGTAAAAAACTGTACTTTTGGTACTTTTTATATCTCCTAAAATAATGGCCATAGAGACTTGAAATTTGGACTGTATGTTCACCTCCCGGAATATAGATCCTGTAACGCTGGACTTTTGCCAATGTTGATTCTAAGAGGGTAAAAAGGGTAAAAAACTGTACCTTTGGTACTTTTTATATCTCCTGATATAATGTACATAGAGACTTGAAATTTGGACTGTGTGTTCACCTCCTGGAATATAGATTCACTAAGGCAGGATTTTTGCCAATGTTGATTCTAAGGGGGTAAAAAGGGTAAAAATTTGAACTGTACGTTCACCTCCCGGAATACAGATACACTATGCCGGATTTTTTCCAATGTTGGTTCTAAGCAGGTAGAAAGGGTGAAAACTTTACCTTTGGGACCTTTTATATTTCCTTAAATATTGGTCATAGAGACTTGAAATTTGGACTGTATGTTAACCTCCCGGAATATAGGTCCACTAAGGCTGGAAAAAAACATTCTGAAATAAGTACTTTTTGAAAATTTGGATGCTAAGGGGGGTGAAAGGGGTAAAATGTGTACTTTTTTTTTTTTTTTTATTTCTTAAAATAATGATCATAGCGACTTGAAATTTGGAATGTAGGATCCTTCGGCGAAAAAATCATTCTGGAAAAGTACTTTTTGGAAATTGCGTTTCTTGGGGGGTAAAAAATTGCACTTTTGGTACTTTTTATGTATACTGAAATAATGATCTTAGACCCTTGGTATTTGGAAAAGAACCATTGATGCTGATTTTTTTTATTGCACAGTGTTATTAATTTTTATTTATTTTTTACTTCCAATTTAAATTTTTAATGTAAATGCTATTGTAATTATCAAATTTTAATGGGCAATCTAAACGCTTTATTCCCATTAATTTTTCCTTGTCTCACCTACAATTTAAATGAAAATATATAATGTCTCTTTCTAATCTAACAAGCAACCCACGTATGATACGTTTTATATTTTTTTTGTGCTGATGCTCTCTATCCAAGAATAATATTTTATTTTATTACTTAATTTCTAGGAAGAATTACTTTGAGGCATAAAATTGATTCTTTTGTTGTCTAGACAAGAAGACAATTGCTGCATGGTAGATATAGTTGCAAACGACAACAGCAATTGAATTTACAAACGACTTTGTAACATGAATTCATCAAAAAAATATTGTATAAAAGATATAAAAAAAAACACTAAAAGGAATATACCAACGACAAAGACAAATAAAGAAAATGTCAAATAAATATTAAAAAATATTTTTTTAATACATCTCCGCCCTTAAAACAATAAAAAAGATTATGATTTTTATTTTTATCATATTTTTTTTTTGGCAAACTTTTAATCTTCTCCTTTTTGGTATAGTTTTTCCATCTACACTTTTTACTCACCTTGCATTTTTGGCATTTAAAAATGCTGAACTGCCACCAAATTGTTCCGATTTTTTACAACCATTTAAAAAATCATCCATTATACGTCGCGGTTGACGCTTTGAAGGGACACGTACAAAGGCAGGCGGAGAACGATTTATAAATAATGAATCTTTTGAAGATTTTTCTTTGCTGTAAAAAAAGAAAAAATGTTGAAATGAAATGGTTTTATGTAGAATATGTTTTTATTTTTGAAATAGTGTTAATAATTGGGAGAAATGTAAAAAAAGTAAATTAATGTTACACTATCTATCATGGCTTTAAAGTTAACCACAGGAGTTGGTTAAAATGGAAAAAAAAGCTATAAAAAAATACCGTTAAGAGAAAAAAGTGTTTGAAAAAATAGTGACCCTTTTTTATGCTACACCCATAAAAAATTTGCGGTTTTAACAAATTTTTGTTAATGGTACAGCGGTGTCCAACTTTGGATAAGTTACAATTTTGTAATAAATTGAGCTGCGATTTTCATGCACTAAAAAAACGAACATATGCTCCAAAAAATCAAAAGTATGCACCAAAAATAGTATTTTGCATACAAAATCATATTTTGCATATGTTTATTCTAGTTCGAGGTCATTATTTTTTTTTACTAACAAAAACTATGATATTCTTTTAGAATAATTTTCAAGAAAATAATTTTTCTGTTTTAAATTTATTTTTTATGTTGGACATTTTGGCAAGACTTACAAGGGAAGTCTCCCTGGTGTCACCCTCCAATCTTCATGAAATTTGGATATGTTGTTAAGAATGAAAATTAATTCGGCACGTATTTTTTAGCGGCCCAAACTCATTTTTATCGGGGGGGGGGGTCGATTTGTATGGGGGGAATTGACCTTTTTCAGTTTTTTACGATTTACGCCTATTTAAGCAAAATAAAAATACCTATCTCGTGGTGCTAACAACGGGCCAAAGAAGTTAATATTTTTCGACTTATTAACAAAAATGTCCTAAAATTTTGGTATTTTACTCAATATGACGAAAATTTGTGCATATTTGGACACGTTCTTAGCACACGGTTTTCCAAAGACTTTTCATTTGGTATGTAACATGACTGGGTTTCTTTGCATAATATAGGAAATAAACGAAAAAAACTGAAAAATGGTCTTATCTTCCCTCCTCCTTTTTACCATCATAATATGAATTTTTGCCGCTAAAAAAATTCGTGTCCCTTTATTTTTTCTGATCTACAAAATAAAACCAATTCCATAAAGATCCGCGGGTGACACTAGGGAGACTTCCCTTGTTAGTCGACAAGTGTTTCAGAATTTGTCAGATTCCATTGTCAGAACTATTTAGTAAATATAAAAACCCATTACTACAAGTAGCAATGGCAATTTAAATAAAAAATCTCTAATGTTTAAACAAAAATAGGAAAATATATTCAACATTCATTGAGAATTAGAAGAAAATAATTTATGATCTCTTAATAACTCTCAAATAACCAACAAAAAACTCTTAAAAAAAAATTTACATATGTTTATGCATATTATGCATATAGTATTGTCCAACAGATAACACCGTCCTACAAAAATGAAAGAAAGTCATTGAACACGAACTGGAGCGTCAAAAGAAAGTGTACAGGTCTTAAATAGATGTAATTCGTTAACGACAAAGTTGACAATTAAACCCCTTATTATTATCAATCGACTACCATTTAAAAACATGTTATTAAGGAAATTTTCCAAGATTTTATTTAAGCTTGATAGCGTCCTGATTGAGCAAATACTAAATGAGATACGATGGTAGAGCTGGAAAATGAAATAATTTGTAGACGTTTTTTAGAAAATTTTTAAAAAATATTTCTAAGTTGATTTTTTTCAAGTTCAATCATTAATCATTTAAAAAATGGCACAGTAGTTTAAATTCAGTTATCAACTCATTTTTCCAACAACCCAAACAAAAATCAAAATTTTTTAAAAGCAGTAAAAAAAATGCATTTTTTTGACCTCCAAATCTTTTGCCCACCAATTTTTTGTAAACAAAAAAAAGATTTCATTGTTTATCGATTTAAGTACACCTAAGTGTATAGTAATGTGATATGAAAATAATTAAAAATTTTCTTTGTTTACAAAAAAATTGGTGGGCAAAAGATTTGGATGTCAAAAAAATTCATATTTTTTACTGCATTAAAAAATTTTTGATTTTTGTTTGGGTCGTTGGAAAAATGAGTTGATAACTGAATTTAACTTATTGTACTATTTTTTATTTCTATTTTTTAAAAATTTTCTAAAAAACGTCTACAAAAAATTTAATTTTCAACCCAGACCCTTGAATCTCATTTAACATTTGCTCAATCTGGATGTTATTAAGCTTAAATGAAAGCCTGGAAAATTTCCTTTATATCATACTTTAAAATGATAGAATTGATAATAATTAGGGGTTATATTGTCAGCTTTGTCGTTAACGAATTACGTCTATTTAAGACCTGTACACTTTCTTTTGACCCTCACAGTACGTTTGAAACTAGAGACTAAATGTAGTAAAACTGCATTTACAGTTTTTCATTTCGTAATCCTGTTTCCTTTTGAAAGGACTTCAATCTTTTTAATGTTTGTACTTGTCCTATGATGCCACTTGTGATAGGAAATGAAAGAGGAGGATCTCCCCTAATTTTCCTATTTTATTATATGTACATATCAGGAAAAAAGAGGTAAGTTACAACCATTCAAAAATGTATCCTTCAATACCATTCCAAATTGTCACCAAAATATTTTGATAGTTTTCAAATGACTCTATTCACACTCTTTTATGCTGATATGGCAAAATTTAAAAATGAAAAAATTAGGGGAGATCCTCCTCTTTCATTTGCCATCACCAGTGTCATCCTAGGACAAGTATATAAAAAAAATTTTAAAATATTTTACAAAATATATTCTTTAAAACTTTGAAGTTGATTTAAAAGGAAACAGGATCACGAAATGAAAAACTGTAAATGCAGTTTTACTTTGTTTGATCATCCATTTGAACATATTATCCTGTTCATGTTTAATTTAATATTGGCTGTCGGACGGTGTTATCAGACAATTTTTTTGTTAGCAACCTTCAAAAACTGATTATAATTGTGATCCAATGATCAGTTTTTATTTTCTTTTCCAATTTATTTACAAACATTATTTTTTTTAATTATCTAAACTTATCCGAGAACTGGTAACAATGACCGTCGTCTCGTTGTAGCGAAAATGACCAAGGGTTTTGGTGGGAATCGAACCCACGACCCCCGGTTTCATAGGCTAGCACGCTACCAACTAACCTACAGGGGCCCCCTGATTCTTCGAACCGGCAATTACACAGTGCAACAACCAAAATCGGAATGGGATGATACCAAAAGCAAATGAAAGTTGAATTATTACAAAACAAAAACCTCGAGGCTTTTTTTAGTTCAAGGCTAGATTTTTTAAACCCATTTGAAGTTGATGAACTTTTATTAT
Source organism: Pegoplata infirma (assembly GCA_963921195.1). Taxonomy (NCBI): domain Eukaryota; kingdom Metazoa; phylum Arthropoda; class Insecta; order Diptera; family Anthomyiidae; genus Pegoplata; species Pegoplata infirma. The sequence continues at coordinate 258,063,935 of OY992536.1, read as the reverse complement.
AATTATACACTAAAAAACAAGTAGAAAAGTTAAATTCGACTTGACCGAATCTATGAATACCCTCCACAATTCCCTTTTTAAATTTAGAAATATTTTATTTTGTATAAAAAAAACTTTTTTTACTAAATTTTTTTTTTTTGAGCGTAAAATTTTTTTTGAGTGAAAAATTTTTTTCGAGTGTATTTTTTTTTTTTTTGTGTAAAAATATTTTTGATTGACAAAAAACGTTGTAAAATATGTTTGTGACTAACCAATGTTTTTAAAACATGTTTAACGGGTTTTCAACAAGTGAATTTAATCTGAAATTTACGGTGAAACTAATCTAAAATTCACGGTATTGCTAAAAAATTTTGAACCACTTGACCGATTTGGCTGAAATTCAATAAGAACCAGGCCTGGGAAACGACAAATATATTTGCCAAGCTTCAGCATCCTCAGAATTTCAAAAGTTAGCGTGTTTTTTATCTCGTACATTCACGAAAAACCCTTGCCGAAATTCAGATCGATTTCGCTGGATTGCAATACCAACCTGTAGCGGTGTTCTATAACTCTCGAATCGAAAGATTTCTCACATGGAACATGAAAAACGAAACAAAAACATCGTGAATCGGCACAAACCCTGACTTTTCGCATTCGACTGTTTCTGTAATTTTGTTATGCGGAAACTTTCTGTCAATTATGATTTTTTTTTTTAAATTATTGGAAAGATGCGAGAAAAACTGTTTCTGTAAACCAATTGATCGAAAACTTTTGAAGTTGAAGTGTCAAAATCACTCACATTTAAAAATGGTGCGATATTTCCTAAATTAAACAACTTTTGAGTTATAATAAATAAAAAACAATATTTTTTTCAGGAAAATATTATTAACTAATATTATTAATGGTATTCTACACATTATTTTCATTAAGTTAATTTATTATTTCATTTTTGTTTGCCAATGTTACGGGTGTTGTTAAAAAAAATGTGAAATTGCGTTTTTTTTTTTGTTGATATTTTTATTATTTCTCGCCTTATTTACCTTTTTGACAGCTGATTTGGAATATTCCAATAAAAATGCTGCCGTTTTCGCATTGATATACAGAAACAAATTTTTTTCCAGAATCGAGAAACGATGGAATTTTTTGTTTCATACTTTTCGATGCGAAAACTTTTCGCATAAATTACAGAACACACCCACTGACCAGGGGGCTAATTCTCGCAGTCGATAGCGATCGAAATTCTACTCGAACGCGCAATTTTTTTTCTTTTGGGATGATATCACTCGTGATCGAGTTATGTGTATCGAAATTTCTAATGATGTCATTCGATATCGAGCGAGTGTTTATACGTTATCGTGCGGTATTTCATACGATAGCAAATTAGCTTTCGATATTCCGTTTATTTCTGTATTTTATGATATTACTGTATTAAATTTTTGTATAAAATTACAAATAACATTTTATAAGAGACAAATACAAAAAAAAACGGAAAATCTTATTCAACAAGTTGGACTTTGTATTTAATGCTTTTGAAGTGTGTATTAAAGATTGGCGATTGTCACGTGCTTTGCGTGAATCACGCGTGAGCGATTTTTATTTCAATCACGTGATTGTGAGTAAGCGTGAGTTGAAAAAAATCTGGCGTTAGTCACGAGTGAACAATTTTTTTTACTCACGTGATTAGTAAGTGAGCGTGATTAAAACAAAAAATTTACGTGAGTGATTCGAGCGTAAGTGACTGTGAGTCAAAATTTACTCATACGCCGATCTCTCTGTATGATACTTGCTTTTTTCACTACTATAAGTTGGGTAAATTTTAACAAACTCCAATAAAATGCTGCTATAAATTGGGTAAATTTCCAATAATTTTAAGTAAAAATACCCTATTTGTGTAAATTTACCCAATTTATAGTAGGAAACTGAATTCATTTTAATTAGAGTGTAATACATTTCAGCTTGACGGCAAAACATTTTTTTTACAATTAAAAACTCAATTACAATGTATTGAATTTAATATTATCTACCCGAATTTTCGACGTTAACACATAACCGTGAACTTTGTATGGCAGAACATTGATAAGTATGCCAACAATAAAGGCCTGTTATAATTCGAAATTATTAAAATAAAACTAAATATTTAAAATGCATATGTTTAGGCTGAGCGACAAAACATGTTTTACATTAAAAACAAAAACAAATCATACGTTTATTGCATGCCTAAAACTATGCTTTAAAAAATACAAAAACACTGAAATATAAAATCGAATCGAAAAGTAACGAGTCCCATCATCCGCAAATTTCGAACTATCGATATTTAACTCGAAACAAAATAATTTCGATCACGACTGCGAGAATTAGCCCCCAGGTAAATTCCCAACATATATACCAAACTTTAGGAGCTTCCGTAAAGTCTTTCAAAAGTTAGCTTGTTTTTAACAGCGAAACAGACAGACGGACGGACTGACATCGCTAGATCGTCTTTAAATCGATCGAGGACCATGAATAGATATACTTTATATGGTCCTAGACCAATATTTCGAGGTGTTGCAAACGGAATGTCAAACTTATATATACCCTCTATTACTAGAGTGGAGTGTATAAAAAAACTTGTAAAATTACAAGAAAAGTTTGTAACTTTTTTTTTTGCTACACTCTAATCAAAATTTGTGGAAATTTACCCAATTTATAGTAGGAAACTGGACTCCTACTATAAATTGGGTAATTTTACTCTGAATGTGTAAATTGAATAAATTGACCATTAATGGTTAATTTAAATAAAAAAGAGGTGAATAAATATAACAAAAAAACAAAAAAAAAAAAACATTCGGCGCCAGCAAGCATCGAACTCGACACCTTCCGATTTGAAAGTACACTTCTTAACCACTACGCTACGGAAGCTTATACTTTTATCTGGCGTTTTAGTTATTTAACATGTGTGTATGTATATAGAATGAAACCAAAATAATTATAATAAAAGCTAAAGAAGAGTAAAATATGTATAAAAACGTCTATATGTGTTTTTATATAACTTTTTTAATTATTTAACTATAATAATATTAATACAATGTTAAAAAAAGTAATAATTAAAAAAAAAATTGAAAAAAAAAAAATTGAAAAAAAAAGTTGATTGCCAGCGGAGACGAACTAAGGACCCGCTGCACGCAAAGCTGGCACACTTCAGCTAGGCTATAGTACTTGCTGAATTGATTGAAGATATAAATCGTATTGAATTTATTTTCTTTTTGTAGTTGTTTGACAAGTTTGTTTACACATTTGTGTGTAAAATATTTGAATTAACGGATAATATTAATGATTTGCTGTGTTTAATTTGTTTCAAATTATTTTACGCATTTCGTGTTTATATTAACACATAATGAGTGCTATTCAACAAAAATTTACCCAATTTATAATAGTAAGTTTACATGCGTTTTTTAGAGTGTACCTCCTATTTGACAAGAACTCCTTGTTATTTTACAAGCCTTTTACCAACAATTTTGTTATTTTTTTTACCCAAAAAAATTTAAATTTAAAATTTTTCGTAACTTTACTAGATTTTTTGCTACCTTCTATTTTACAAGGATTCCAAGTAAAAACTACAAGTTTTATTGTAATTTTAAAAGATTTTTACCAATAAAATTGTAAATGTACAACTTTTTTAGCGAAATAGAACTTACAAGAAATTCTAGTAAATTTACTAGATTTTTTTTTTAAATCTTGGAAATTTGTAAAATTACAAGAAAAACTGTAAAATTACAAAAAAAAATAAATTTCAATCGAAAATTATTTGCCAAAAAACAAGGAAAACTGTCATTGGGAATACGAGACATCTAGTAATTTGACAAGGTTTTTTTTTTGAGTGTACTAATGAAAACTGTATAAGGCGTATGATTATTTTAATAATTGCCTTTAAATAACAATCATACGCAACGCAGAACTGGGGATTATTTTTAATAATTTGGCTATTCAGTGTTGCCACCAGCAAAATCGTAAATTATACATGGATCATGCCAAAATTACACATGAAATCCCGAATGCTTTTTTTTAATAACGTTTTTTTTTTTTGTTAATTTTGAAAATATAACGATTAAGTCTGTCGATTTTGACATAAGACTCCGTTAAATTGTCAGTTAGCAGCTAATTGGACATTGAGTAATCCGCCCCTAAGTCTGGTTTTTACAAAAAAAAACTGCGATTAATTGTTTTTTGCGAAATTTGTGTCTGGATTATCTAAGTCAAATCAGAAGAAAATCTGTAAAAACAGCAAAAAAATATATTGATTTCAACTGAAAAATCTACTAATTTTAACAAAAACCCTTTTGATTTTCGCAGAAAAATCTGCAGGCTTGATGAAAAATCAAAAAAAAAAAACAAACAACTAAATTTGTCTGTAAAATTAGAAAAATAATCTGATAATTTGACAATTTTTAATCGTTAAAATACCACAAAAAACAAAAAAACAATTTCTGTAAAATAATCAGCTGAAATGTTCACAAAATTTTTTTGTAAACTCAGCATACAGAATCAGTAAAATTACTTAACAAAATTCTGTTTTTTTTTTTGAAACTGAATGACAGAGAATTTTGTTAAACTATCCATTTCTGCAGAAAAATCTGCTAAAAGTTAGCTTTTTTTAACTGAAAGCCCGTTTTACAGATTTTTTGAAAGATTTTTTCTTTTGAGTATAGGAATATTTTATTTGAGGAGTTTAAACATTTTTTAAGTGAAAAAAATACTTCGTCAAATAATTTTGTGTCTCACCAAAAAGCATGTTAGGCGTTTTTTTAACATATGAATTCGGTACGAAATCCATCTAAAATTCACGATTTTGCTCATATATTCTTACCCGAATTTTTTGAAAAATCATGAATAAATGTCGTCCTAGATCGATATTTAAAAATGTCACAAACTGAATTACTCTATCAATAAGTGGAGGGTAAAATAAATTAAAACAAATTATGAAAAATGCTCAAAAACGTCAAAATTTCAAATTACACATGAATTACACATGCAGCCAATTACACATGGGCTACACGTGCAAAAAAAATGACACATGATATGTGTAATTACACATGAGGTGGCAACACTGCTATCCAGTAAGTAGGTACGGGACCGATTGCAGTGCAATTCATACCGGTTATAGATAACGTAACTTCGAGCTTAAGTTTGGAGGCTGGATCCCATATGTCCTATATATGCTCCACCAGGAGCCCCCAAAGTAGAACATGCTAAGTACACAAAAACTTTAAATGCTTAAAAATCACTAATTTTAAATGCGTGTAAAAAATAATCTAGCGCTGACTTAAAAAAATACCTTGAGGGTTTTGTTATATAAAATATCAACTTTCATTTGCTTTTGGTTTTATCCCATTCCGATTCGGAAAGTTCGATTTTGTATCACTGCTAAATCGCATAAAATGTTGTCCTCTACTGTAAACTACTGTTACACACGTCATGGATTGTTAAAGGTTTATACAACTTTACATTGACCGTTGTTGATAACTAAAAAAGTTTACCTGAGTACTTTTAAAATTTTAGTCATGCATAGTTTCCTTTAAAAACATACGTGTATTTTTTTGTATGATAACCTTTTTCAAATCTAAGTAAAGTTTTAAAACAAAATACTTTTTATCTTTCTTTTTTTTCCCCAAAAGTTATTAGACATCATTCTAAAATTTTTTATTTATTAAATAAATAAAAATGAAACTCTTACATGAACAATATTTTCAATTTAATAATGTCTTTTAGCAAATCATAACTTTACATGGTAATGACCATGAAAATGTTGCAAAAACTTTTTTTTTTGGTCCATGTGCTGCTGCATGTTTTGCAAAATGCAGCATGAGAAGTTTGTTATAGATTTTGTTTAGTTTTTTTTTTCTCTTATTTTCATTTTGCTGTAAAGAAGTTTGTTTTTAAGTAATTTAATTAGGAAATGTGTTTTTCATTTGAGTTTTGTAGATTAACATGTTCTGCTTGCTATGCCTTTCATTGGGTACACTCAAAAAAAGAAAGAACCTTCTCAAATTACTAGAAAAATTCACGTTAAACAAAAAATTTTTAATCGAAATTAAAATTTTTCTTTGTAATTTTACAATTGTTTTTTCGTAATTTTACAAATTTCTAAGGTAATTTTACAAAAAAAATCAAGTTAAGTCATGAGAATTCCTTGTAAATATTATCGTATCAAAAAAGTTGTAAATTGACAATTTTATTGGTAAAAAAAACTTGTAAAATTACAAAAATAGCACGTAATTTTTACTAGAAATTTTCGTAAAATAGGAGGAAGCACAAAATCTAGTAAAGTCCTTATAATTTTTTAATTTGCAATTTTATTGGTAAAATGCTTGTAAATTGTTTGTAATTTTACTAGATTTTTACCAATAAAATTTTATTTTTTACTAGGAACTCTCGTAAAAAATGAAGTAGCAGAAAATTATTTTACGAGGCTTTTTTTTTTTTGATAATTTTACAAGATTTTTTTTTGAGTGTAGTAAAATAGTTTTTCCTTTTAGTTTTTGTTGTTGCAAGAACTGCAAAAGTTTTGCTAAACAAATTATATAGTAAAACTTTTGTTTTGACTTTGCATGTGTGAGTAATGCAGGAAAACTGCCTTTCTTTAATAAGCCATTAAGATAATTAGCAATAAAGTACGAAAGTATTTAAAAGGAGTTATAAAATGAGGCTTTTTAAAAGCTAAGAGTATGATGTGGAAGTTTTGGAAAATTTCTGGTGTAAAAAAACTATTAATAGTCCAGTCACAATTGGTACTACTGACTACACAACGCAGCAAAAGAAAGGGAGATGCATTAATATTAAGGGATTTTTTGGAGTTTTCAATATAAGGTATTTTAAGCTACAATAATACTACACTAAAAAAACAAGTAGAAAAGTTAAATTCGACTTTGCTGAATCTATGAATACCCTGCACAATGCATTTTTTACAGGATAGTGCATTTTTTAACGTGAAAAAATTAACAATTTTGATTATAAATATTTTATTTTGAGTAAAAAACTCTTTTTTTGTCATTAAAAAAAAAAAATACTAATTTTTTTTTTGAGTGTAAAATTTTTTTCGACTGTAATGTTTTTTTTACTGTTAAAATATTTCTGAGTGAATGTACGTATGTACACAAAATATTGTAATTTTTGTAAAAAAAAAAATAAATTGTTTTTTAGTGTACACTCAAAAAATTATGTCATTAACTGTTTGTAGTTTATTTAAAAAGTTTTCCGTTTAGTCGTTTTTAAAAGAAAAAACATTTGTTTGATGTTTTTATTAATGACTACTTCAGTCCTTTGTTTCAAAAATAACACACTAAAAAATATAGACTTTCATTTGCATTTAATTTTTAAAGTCATTTTTTTTTTGTTCTATAAGTAAAAACTACTGATTATTCTTTTGATTTTTAATGATTTGTGTAAGTATTTTTTTTTTTTAATTGTTGGTATTTTTTAATGAAATATCATTAGTTTTTTTTTTTAATTGTCAAAAAATTATTTATAGAATTATAGAAATATATCAAGTGACTTTGGCACGATGGGTAGAGTGTCTGGCCAGAATGTAGTTGATTGCGGGATCGATTCCCCAAAAATTTTATTAAAAATTTTTAAAAAAATATTTCAATAAAAAATTGTAAAAAATTACCTACGAAATCATTAATTTTTATTGTTTTCGTATGTTATTTTTTTGAAATTTGTTGGTAAAAATAACAGAACTATCATTAACTTTGATTGTTTTCGTTGGTTATTTTTTTCGAATTTGTTGGTAAAAAAGAGTGAAAACAAGTAAAAAAAGTTAAATTCGGCCTTGCCGAATGTAGTGATACCCTCCACAATTTCAAAAAGATTATTGCAAAAAACTTTATTTAAAAGAAAATTACTTTTGAAAAAAAAAAATTTTTTTGAAAAAAAAATTTCCGCGAAAAAAAAATTTTGGTAAAAAAAATCCGCGATTTTTTTCTTTTTTTGTGTTCGTACTTGTTTAAATACCATTTGGTGTTCAATTATGTTCACATATGCCAACCAGAAGCCGAATTAAAGCATTTTGTATTTTTAGGTTATGTTGAATGTACTGAAATTTTTGAGGTGTGCTTACATTTTCGTTCATAACTTTTGAACCGCTGAACCGATATCGCTCAAATGCAATACCAAACTTCTCGGGAGAACTTCCAATAAATATATTAAGTTTCAGTCATCTCTGTGCAATATTTTGTCCGCGACAGCATTTTCAACAGACAGACAGACGGACAGACGGACAGACGGACAGACGGACAGACGGACATCGCTAGAATGTCTTAAAATCGATCGGGCATCATGAATATATATACTTTATGGGGTTCCAGATCGATATTTCGATGAGTTACAAACAGAATGACAAACTTATATATACCCTCTATCACTAGAGTGGAGGGTATAAAAACGTAACTTTTTAATGTTTAACGTCATTTATTTTAGAAAATTATGTCAACAGTTAAAAATAAATGTTGATGTTTGTTAAAGCAAATGAATAATTACAGGGATGGTTTTCAATTGTTTATTCACTGGTTTTAAGTGTGTTTTTCTTTTGTTTTTGCCTACAAAATATTTTGAGTGTACAATTTTTTTTTGAGTGTAAAATTTTTTCTAGTATAATTTTTAAGTTACCAATGCTTTTAAAACTAAACAAGTTTAAAAAGCATTGCTTTAAAATTAAACAAGTTTGAAAAGCATTGTTTAAGTTACCACCAATGCTTTTAAAACTTGTTAAACACGTGGCATTTAAGATGAAACTAATCTGAAATTCAGGGTTTTTCTTATAACTTTTGAACCACTGGACCGATTGAGCTGAAATAAAATACAAAACAGACCAGGGGAACGGCAAAGATACATGTTAAGCTTTAGCAGTCTCATTATTGTCTTTCGAAAGTTGTCGTGTTTTTTATCTCGTAAATTCGCGAAACACACTTGCCGAAATTTACTCTTTTGCTCATAACTTTTGAACCACTGGACCGATTTGGCTGGATTGCAATACCAACCTGACCGGGTAAATGACCAACATATGTGCCGAACTTCAGTAGCCTCTCTTTCAAAAGTTAGCGTGTTTTCTACGGACGGACAGACAGACGGACGGAATCACATCGCTAGATCGACTTAAAATCGATCGAGGATCATAAATATATATACTTTATGGGGTCCTAGACCAATATTTCGACGTTTTACAAACGGAATGACAAACTTATATATACCCTCTATCACTAGAGTGGAGGGTATAAAAAAAACCTTCTGAAATTACAAGAAAAATTTGTAAACTTTTTTTGCAATTTGAAAAAAAAAATCCTAGTAATTTTACAAGCTTTTTACCAATAATTTTGGAATTTTACAAGGTTTTTACCAATAAAATTGTAAATTTGCAAACCCGAGTAAAAATAAACATATATAACAATATATAATTTGATACAAACATAACATATCATATAATATTATATATCCCGTAGGATATTTTCTAAATTTTTTAAATGCAATCATATGCAGTTATATATAATTTAATCATAATTCGGATTAAATGGTGTACGGTTGATATAATTATATAAAATTGTTTTTCTGCATAATTTAACATAAAATTATATAGGGGTTATTCATAATACTTAAAGTGTACTTAAAGTAGGTTTATTTGACAAATATTCATGCAATATCAGTCAAATAAACCATTACATTAGATTTAATTTACTCATTATGAATAGCCCAGTATGTATATAGCTTATTCTGTTCCATACAAAACAATATATGTTTCCGATTAACAAAAAATTTTCTAAGTTTCTTAGGCAAAGTATAAGAAACTTTTTAAAATGTTCCTAAACATTTCCTTGTTAGGGTTATGTATGTATATCACCTATCTGGTTCGAAGCGAACCCAAACATTTTTTTTGGTTTTGAAAATTATATGTTTGGTGAATGTATCGTTGACCTGTGGTGTATCTCAATCCAAACCAAAAAAACGGCAGCATGAAATAACCCCCCAGGAAATAAGTCCCCAAAACGAAAATGAAATAAGTCCCCAAAAATTTGTACAGAAAAAAACAACAACGATAATTGGGGATTTATTTCGTTTTTTGGGGGTTTAATTCATTTTTTATTTGGGGACTTATTTCATTACGAAATAGGTCCCCAAAAATACAAATGAAATAAACCCCCAATTATTATTTTTGGGGACTTATTTCATTTTTTCTCAAATGAAGATAATAAATTTTAAAATTATTTCTGGACATAGAAGGAATGCTTGATTTTATTTTGTTGTGGTACTCCCAAACAATGAGACAAACAAATTATGACTACACTGATCAGTGTTAAGGAGAGTATCTTTAGGATCCCTTCAAGGTTTTGGGTTCTGGTCTGATATAGCTTGGGAAACTTATTATATAATACCCGTAGTAGTTGTAGTTTAATGTGTTGCAATTATAATTAATTTTAGTACAAATTTCCTCGATTGAACTCTATGTATGAAATTTTGTTTTTCGATTTCACCAATTTATAACGATCTAACTGAGTAATAGTTTTGGTGGAGCAAAAATTTTATTTAAGTGTAAGTCGGTTGGAAATGAAAAATTCGCGCGAATTTTTCATTTCCAACCGACTTACACTTAAATAAAATTTTTGCTCCACCAAAACTAGTACTCAGTTAGTTCGTTATAAATTGGTAAAGTAGAAACTATAGTTTGTAGTCAACGAAATATTAGTTTTGTTGTAGAAAAATATTGTTTGATTGTAAATCGGTTGGAAATGAAAAATTCGCGCGAATTTTTCATTTCCAACCGATTTACAATCAAACAATATTTTTCTACAACAAAACTAATAGTTCGTTTCCAAAACTGTTACCAAGAAATTATATTCACATAAACAATTAATTGCAACAACGGAAACATGATAAATTCCAAAAAATTTTCTTGTACCATCTAAACGCCTCAAAATAAATAATGAATCTAAAAAAATTTTAATCTTTTTTAAATCGGTTGAAAATGAAAAAAGCCAAAACTCTTATCAAAAAATAATTAATTTCAACAACGGAAACATGAAAAATTCCCAATAATTTTCTTCTACCATGATATGTAATGGAACTAAAAAAATTGAAAAAATTTTAATCTTCCAAATAAATTTTGTTAAAATTTTTACAAAGGGCACAAATGCTTAGTTTGCATGTATAAACCATCAGACAAGTTATGATTTCAACACCAAAATATAAAAAAAATGTTTTGAAATTCTTTTATTTGTTTCTTTTTTTGAGAGCGTTTAATGAATTTAAAATTGGGGCCTTATTTCATTTTTCAAAATGGGGATTTATTTCATATGAAACAAAACCCCAAAATTGGGGTGTTATTTCATTTTATTTTGGGGTGTTTTTGCATTCCGATGGGGATTTATTTCATTTTTAAAATTGGGGGTTTATTTCATTATGAAATAAGTCCCCATTTTTGGGGGCTTGTTTCATTTTCATTTTGGGGATTTATTTCCTGGGGGGTTATTTCATGCTGCCCAAAAAAACACCAGGATTTTATATGTTTTTGTGCAATTAGATCTAATTAGATCCACCAATATATGGCAATGTCTGGTCAAAACTCGGATGAAATCAAATGATATTTTATACAAGTTGATCTTTTTTAATGCAAAAACATCTACCATTATTCGGATCAAATTGTGTATTAATATATAATGTGTCATATATCATTATATATTGCATCATATGAAAATTTTTACTCGGGAATATTTGACACAATAAAATTTACAAAGAGGTTTCGTAACTTTACTGGATTATTTGCTACCTCCTATTTTACGAGAATTCCTAGTAATTTTACAAGATTTTTACCAATAATTTTGTAATTTTACAAGCGTTTTACCAAAAAAAATGTAAATTTAAATTATCTTGAAAATTTGTAAAATTACAAAAAAAAAATTAAATACCCTCAAAGAACAACATTAAAGCGTTCGTTTATAGGGTAAAAATGTTCTACAAACACTTTCTGCATTAAATTTCACTAGGAGTTGTCAAAGGTTGACTTTAGTGAAAAACAATTTAACAGTGTGTGATAATTCACAATTTTACTTTTTTTGTCGTTTTCAGCTTTTTCCTCGAACTTTTGGCCCTTGGCACCCCCTACACTGAACAAAAAAAGACTTATCTAAAATTAAGGAAAAAAAATCTTTGAAAATGGTTCATGAATTTTCCAAAAATTTAAGTAAATTTAATTAAAAAATTAGAAATTTTCTTAACTTTGAGGAAAAAGTTTCCCAGCAAAACTTTGGTAATGGGTGGTGATTATATAACACATTACCAGGTAATGTATATAACTTATTTGTAGCATTATTTTATGATGTCTTACTAAACATTTGTTCCACAACGTATTATTTTCAAGTGAAAAATAATGCATTACTAATAATTTGCTACATAATGCATGATTATTGGAAAAAAATTATTTCATATTTATTATTTCTAAACATTAAATCATGGATGACTTATATTTGGTTACATTATGTGTTATTTGAAAGTTTGAAATAATGCATTATTTATAATTGGATGCATAATGCATTACAATAACATAAAAAATAATTATTTTATAAAAAAGTGCATAAGTTTAAACTAGAGATGGGCTCACGACTGAAAATTTCTAACGACACACACTCACGACCATATCTTATCTACTTACACTCACTTACAATCACGTGAGTAAATTTAATTCAAAATTACTTTATCACTACTCGTTACACCTTATATATTATCTTCTGGTATGCTATATTATTTCATTTCTCGTAACCTATAAAATATCATATATTTTACACCTTACTCGTATTCTTCGTTATAAATTTATGACTTATTTTATATCTACTGGTATTCTTTGTGATAATGTGGATGCATTACTTTGAGTCTCATCGCCTGTTAAAATCATCAATGCTGCAATGCATAAAATAAGAGATCCTATACCTTATTTTATACCTTATTTGGTAATCTAAGTTTTGCTGGGTTAGTTCATTTACTTATAAATAGTTCACAGTTTTCTTTAAATGGAGTTCTTTAATATAAGGAAAAAAATTGCACTGACAAGGAAATTTTTTCCAAATCTAAGAAAGATATCTTTCTTTTTAAGAGATATTTTTTAAAAATATGTGCACACAAAATTAAGTTCAAGTGTATTTTAAATTTATTAAAAATCACTACACCGTATTTCCCTTCTTAGAATTGAGGAAGCAGACCTCTTAAAATTTAGTTAATAACGTCTTAGAATTTAATGAATAACTTCTTAGCATTTAGTTAAAAATTCAAAATAGCGATATTTCGAAAAAAAAGCGCGATAGAGCAACACGGATGAAATTTTCAAAAGAAAGCACTGCAAAGAAAAATATGAAATAGCCTTACTATATATATATTGTTGGGGTTTCAAGACGCTTATTTCGGATCTAAAATTTGACATTTCTGAGATTTTATATACATGGACATTAGACTGTAATTTTTTATCAACTCTGATTTTCCCAAGTGTCAGGGCAAATTTTAATTTAGTTTGAGCCAATCAATTTTAAAAAGTGGCGGCTTTCAATTAAAGTTTTGCTTTTTAACAAATTTTTACCAAAAACTTTAAAATATGATCGAAGGGCGCCATTTGTTAAGGTGATCTGATTTGGCTCTAACTAACTTAAAATGAAAGCTTGTCTCCAGCTCTACAAAATAGTTAACGGAACCAATATTTTGAGATTTTGTCTTAAAAAGTTTCTTGAACGTAGGAAAAAACATTCATTTTTTAAAATTGTTTGACAAATTTCAAGTGGCTCAAAAACCACTCGACCTATTTAAGATATTATTTGATATTCGTATTCAGCATGCCAAAATTAATAAAAATAATACCGCTTTTTCAACCGCGAATAATTAAAATTCTAGACGTGATGGAAAAATTTTTGGAGCTCAGATTTGGAATCAGTGAGTCAAAATCTTTAAAAATTTGGTATCAAACTTCAAACCGGAGTCAAAAACCTTCGATTTGTTGAGTGGTGTAATGTATCGCAAGAAATATTTTTTTATTTATTATTTTTAAAATATCCAAAATTTTGGTGGATATTTTCCAAAAATGCAAATCTTTTGGCTCAAATTAATTTTGAATAAAAAATTGTACTGAACTCTTTGAAAGGGTCAAGCGTAAGAAATTTTGCGATACCCCAACATTTTTTGGAACATACTTATACCGTATCTCATCACGATAATGGGGCTCCCATATAAAATGCCATTTTTATAAAATCTGCTCCTACAGCTCTAACTTCTCCAATGGTTCCCCTAGAAATGCAAATGTGTGACCGACCCCCAATATTTTTTTACCCCAACATTTTCTTAGAATATACCTGCCCTCTATCATTAACCATTAAGGTGGTCCCCACCAAATTTTTTTTTTATTTTTTATAAATTTGTTTTATGAAATTAGCTCCTACCACTCCCATGGTGCGTCTTAGAGTGGTATCCACTAAGACCGACCCCCATTAATTTTTACCTCCCAACATTTTTTTTGGAACATACTTATACCGTATCTGCACTCGATAATGGGGCTCTCATACAAAATGCCATTTTTATAAAATCTGCTCATACAGCTCTAACTGCCCCAAGGGTGCCCCTAGAGATGTCGAATATGTGACCGACCATATTTTTATAACCTAAACATTTTCTTAGAATATACCTACTCTGTATATCCAACCCTTAAGGTGGTCCCCATACACATTTTTTTTTTATGAAATCAGTTGCTGCCGCTCCATGCTGGCTCCAAGAGGGTGAAATGTGAGATCAACTATCATTATTTTTTCATCCCCAACTTTTTTTTCAACGTACGCACTCCGTATCTCCTCTAACTAAGGGGGCTCCCATAATGCCCTTTCTCATATGTGTTTCAGCTTTTTTTTAGCAACTAGAGTTCTTTCACAAAAATTTTAATAAGTAAAAAAACGCGGTGCCTCTGCAAAAGTTTGGTATGGAATATATAAGCTAAAATACTATATTAAAGTATCACTTAATAAAATTTGGTGGATCGCAACAAGAAATTTGTTGAAACTCTGTGTATATATCGAAAATATTAAAAATATTTGCAAAACATTTATCTAAAAAACATTAATGCAATTATGTAGCCAAATACCTGAAGTTGATGGTTCCATTTTAATAAAATTGCTTTTAGAACGCTTAATAAGAGTTATCAGCACCCAAAATATCTCAATTTTCAGTTTTAGGCACGGCACGAAAAATTTTGAAAAATTATTTGACTTTGACAGCTCACGGTCGATAGAGTAATTTACTCAAAACAAAAGTTTTTGGCAAATAGTGATGTAGAATTTAATTACCTTTCACCCAGTACCACACACGAATGTGTAGGATAAAGTTCAGCTTTTGAATTAATCCTCACTTTTGGTTCATTTCAACCCTCTGTGTAACGTTCAAAATCGGAAGAAAAACTTTTTTCCAGACAAAAAAAATGCCAGTCTAATGCTCATATCTCAGTAAATACAGCCGACACGACAAAAAGTCCAAAGCCATTTCTGTAGCTCTTGACTCGTAGAACACTTCCGCAAATACTCGAAAGCCCTCCGATCAACAGTTTTACAGTAACCCAGCTTATAAGATTCTCAAGACCCTATAAGGCACTTAATTTTAGTTTCTAAAAAACTAAGCCAGGTAGAGCGAAACGGACAAGATTTTTGGATTAAAATGTATGAGGAACCTTAAATGACCCAACGGGTTCTCGAGCCAATAGGGTCTAAATCCATAGGGTTCGAACCCAATGGGGTCTAGATCCAATAAATAAATAAAAAAATGTTTTCCAATTTCTAGTTTAAATTGGCATAAAATTAAATTACTTTTTTTTCCTTATTTTTGAGGAAAAATATGAACTAAAACAAATGAAAAAAAAATTTTGGAGCCCGATTTTCCTATTTTTTAGTTTACTTTTTTTTTTTAGTGTAGTTAAATTTGATTCGGAAAATTTTTGTAAAACATGTTAACCCCTTAAACACACATTTTAGTGGTACCCCTTAAAATGGGAGATAGAGGTTTAATATGTGCTAAGAAAAAAACCGCCATTAAATTTCACTGAAGCCATCTTTTAACATTATTTGCATCAGAATTAGTTTTTTTTTTTATTGGACTCGAGCCAAGTTTTGAAAACCCTTCAGGGCTTTTGGCCTTCTCTTAGTATACTTCATATTTTTTCGAATTACTGTTGATATTTTCGAATTACGTTTCGCTTATTTACTTCTATGGAGTCATAATTCAAAATTTTGATTTTTGAGTTATTGATACACTCAAAAAAAAACCTTGTAAAATTACAAGAAAATTTTATAACTTTTTTTGCTACCTCCCATTTGACAAGAATTCCTTGTTATTTTACAAGGTTTTTACCAATAATTTTGTAATTTTACAAGCTTTTTAGCAAAAAAAATGTAAATTTACAATTTTTTTGATGCGATAAAACTTACAAGGAGGTTTCGTGACTTTACAAGAGTTTTTGCTACCTCCTATTTTACAAGAATTCCTAGTAAAAATTACGATTTTTTTTTTTAATATTACAAGATTTTTTACAATAAAATTGTAAATTAACAACTTTTTTTGCGAAATAAAACTTACAAGGAATTCTAGATTTGTTTGTAAAAAAAATTGTAAAATTACAAATAAAAATTTAAATTTCGATTGAAATTTTTTTGTTAAAATACAAGGAAAACTGTCAAATATTTGTAAAATGGAATTGCGAGACTTATTTTAGTAATTTGACAAAGTTTTTTTTTGTGTGTAAAAAGTATGCATTTTTTTTCATTTTCTGCTCCTGACACTTTAATTTTTAGTCCTATTTGTTAAACATTTTTACACTTATGCATATTTTGCTTTCATGCTCATTTTAACTAACAACTTTTAAAGTATTTACATATTTCAACAACATCTTTCTCTCACTTAAAAGTTATCCATAATTTATCTCTTAACTTTTTTTCAAGTTTTGTCATCATTGTCAAGTAAAATTATCTTCCAAAAAAAATTTATATGCATATTTTTTACAGAAATCTTACCTGCATTTCAGTCTGCTACCCAATTGAAAAATATCTGAAGTATTTGTTGGTGAATTTGGTAAAGTTGGCGGAATACGCATTAAACGAAAAAATGCATGATGTTCTACACAGCAGCGCCATAAATGTTTACACGCTGATTTGCGAGGTGTTTCAAAGCCATAAGTACTTAACTCGTTCTAAAAAGTAAAATGAATAGAAAATAGAAAATATATAAAAAGTACTTGAAAAACAAAAAAAAAAAAAATTAAAAAATCCTTTCATACATATTTTGTTTGTGCAAAAAAGTGTGAAGGAAATATTTTAGTTTTTAAAAAAATATATTTCTTAACAAACTTTTTCGTAAATTATGACAAAAAATATAATTCCAAACAAAATTTTTTTTCTTTCAACTTGTTAACAAGTCAAAAAAAAAAAAAGAAAAACTTCTTAACGCCTTTGATAACAAACAAAAACTCTTGTAAAGAAACTAAGAAATATTTTATAGTAAATTGTGGAAAATATTATAATTTACATACATTTTTATCACTTATCCTTAACATAAAATAACGTCCTTTATAATAAACTTTGGCTATACGAGGCCAATAATAATGAGCCACCGTTGTCTTGTTACGCAGCACCACGATGCCACTTGGTGTTAGACCAAGAAAATATTCAACACTATCTTCGCCCTGCAACAAAAAAAAAGATAAAGGAAATAAACAAAAATGCATTAGAATTTTTAATATATTTTATACAAGACATAATGGAAAGTTTTAGTAAAAAAAAAAACTACATCGTTGACAAACTGTTACTAACTTTAGTAGTTGTTTTAAAAAAAATTTCTTTAAATACAGTTTGTAATTAAGTTAATAAATAGTTTATAAATTTGAATTTATATTAAAATAAAGGAGTTTTAGAGACTTATGTTTTTTTTAATTTTAAAGTCTGCGCCAGGATAATAGAACCGACAAAGGATGCTCAAAGTTTTAGATGTGTGAAATGTTGGAAACCGGAGTCTGGTGACATTTGCCAGAATTTACCAGAATCCAGAGTGCTAGGTTTGTAAACTGTTGGAGTCCGGTGACCTTTGCCCAACATATTAAAAACTTAAAACTCTGGACATCCATTCTAGGTGTTACAATAACTGATAGTGTCCGAATATTCGGCCAAATTTTTACTATTCGAACGAAAAAGAAGCCAAATATTTAAAAAAAAAAAATATGTAGATAAAACAAGTAAAAAAGTGAAAATAGACTTGGCGAAATCCACACTCAAAAGAAAAACGCTGCCGAAAAATCTGTTAAACGACTTTTAATTTGATTTAGCAAACTTTCAGCATTGAGACTAATAATTCTGCAAAAATTGTTTTTACTATAATCTTTATTTTATACCGATTTTATTTTATACCGATTTTCTTTTCTGAAATTCAAAATATTTTTGATCTTATTTTTTTAATTATACAGAAACAGTTTGATGTCATTCTTTTTTCAAGAAAATTTTCTAATTTTTTTGGTTTTTTTATGCAATCCAAACGACATTTTTAAACATATTTTTGAACATATTTTTAGCAGTTTATTTTGTAATTTTACAGAAATTCTTTGCTGTCATCGTTTTTTCAAGAAAACTTGCTTAAGTTTTAATACCCTACACCACTCTGTAGTACAGGGTATAATAAGTTTGTGCTGATGTTTGTAACTTCCCGAAATATTGGTTCTAGACTTTTCTTCAAGTAGAGAGATCGACTCAGAGTTACTTTTTGAGTATATTTAGCGATGTCCGTCCGTCCGTCTCTCTGTCCATCTATCGGTTTAAGTACGATACGAGTTGGAATTTTAGATCATTCGACTGAAACTTAAGCATCTTTTGGCCCAAGGACGAAGCCTATTGAAATTGGAAAAAATCGGTCCATGTTAAGACCTAGTATTAATTACCGTATTATATTAGATATCGCTTTGAAATTTAACAGTAAGCAATTTTTGCATGCAAATATCACTACAAATTTAAAAAAAATCGGTCAGTCAATCTTGTAGTCCCCATACAAACCACCCAAACAAAATTCATAAAAATGAAAATAATGTTGTTTTTTTATTTTTAGTACCAAAAAGGTACATAAAAATAAAATGTATTTATTCGGCCTTTATATATGTATATATATTCGATTAGAGTTTTATTCTAGTTCGAGGCCCAAAAATATTTCTATATATGATATTGTCATAATAGAGTATTTTTAATTTATTGCTTTAAAAAAGTTACTCATCTCATAGTATGTCTGTACTGATCAGTTTCATCCCCACTAAGGAATCTTCAGCAGACTTTAGAGAATCATCGTTGGTCAATCAAACATCAAACCAGACATAATATTTGATATATTTCACAAGTTATTTGAGAAATACTATTATGAAGGTCCGAAATCTGTTTTCCAACAAAAATAACTCTTTTAAAGCAAAAATTGTATATACTAAATCACCATCGGTAATTATAAATATATGTGTTGCTGTTATTTTACAATAACAACAGTACCTAACCAAACAATAGTGTTGGTAGGATAAGTCGTACTAAACTTTGTGTTAAATGTTGTTTTTTTATTTTTAGTACATACAATTTTTTGTATTTAGTATATACAATAAAATTTGGATAGTCAAAAATGTTCTTACCCTCCCGCATCGCGGTTAAAATAAAAACCCCAAAATAGGTCTTCCCTGTCTAGACATGAGCACATTCAAAAATATTGCAAAAATAAAAATGTTCGCGATTTATGGGACTTTTAAGTAATAACAAGTAAAAAAGTTAAATTCGGCCTTGCCGAATGTAGTGATACCCTCCACAATTTCAAAAAGATTATTGCAAAAAACTTTATTTAAAAGGAAATTACTTTAAAAAAAAAAAAATTTTTGAAAAAAAAATTTCCGCGAAAAAAAATTTTGGTAAAAAAAATCCGCGATTTTTTTTCTTTTTTTGTCAAACAATATGTTCGTGCTTGTTTAAATACCATTTGGTGTTCAATTATGTTCACATATGGCAACCAGAAGCCGAATTAAAGCATTTTGTATTTTTAGGTTATGTTGAATGTACTGAAATTTTTGAGGTGTGCTTACATTTTCGTTCATAACTTTTGAACCGCTGAACCGATATCGCTCAAATGCAATACCAAACTTCTCGGGAGAACTTCCAATAAATATGTTAAGTTTCAGTCATCTCTGTGCAATATTTTGTCCGCGACAGCATTTTCCACAGACAGACGGACAGACGGACAGACGGACAGACTGACAGATGGACAGACGGACATCGCTAGAATGTCTTAAAATCGATCGGGCATCATGAATATATATACTTTATGGGGTCCCAGATCGATATTTCGATGAGTTACAAACAGAATGACAAACTTATATATACACTCAAAAAAATAAAACTGTAAAGTTGGCAAAAAATTTAGTTAAATTTAACTAAAAAAACACCTGATTTTGAACCTACTAAATTTCTAGTTAATTTAACAAAAAATATTTAGTTAACTTTTCGTAGAATGAATGTAGCAAAAAAACCGTAATTTTAACTAAAAATTCAGCTGAAAATTTCGTAACATTTTTTATTAGTTGAATTCATTAAAAAATTTTAAGTTTGGTAAATATTGGTTTTAAACACTAACACTTCACTTATTTTTTATTTTTTTTCACAGCATTAAGTTCAGCTTAAGTAGGACTTATGAGATTTGCATAGGAGGCTACACAAGAAATGTTTAAAATTTTTCACTTGACAAAAATGTTACAAAAATCAGCAAATTAATTAGTAAAAATTCGTAAACTCAGTTTTAAAGTCAACAAAAAAAATTAATTCAAAATTTGTACAAAACTAGTATTTTCGTAAATTTAACTTAACTAGAAAAAGTAGTTAAAACGCTGATTTTAACTAAAAATTTGCTAAAAACCCAGTAAACTCGAGTTAACAAAAAAAAATTTGTTAACTTTACAGTTTTATTTTTTTGAGTGTACCCTCTATCACTTAGTGGAGGGTATAAAAAAAATCCCTTGAAAAATTAAAAAAAAAAACTTGTAATTCGATGAGTTACAAACGGAATGACAAACTTATATATAAAAAAAAAAATCCCTTGAAAAATTAAAAAAAAAACTTGTAATTTTTTTTTTGTTTGATACCTCCTATTTGACAAGTAATTTCCTAGTAATTTTACAAGATTTTTACCAATAATTTTGTAATTTTACAAGGTTTTTACCAATAAAACTGTAAATGTACAAATTTTTTTTTGAAAATTTGTAAAATTACAAATAAAATTGTAAAATTACAAAAAAATAAATGTAAATTTCGATTTGTTAAAAAACAAGGAAAACTGTCAAATATTAGTAAAATGGGATTACGAGACTTTTCCTAGTAATTTGATACTTTTATTTTTTGTGTGTAGATTTGTAAACTGTTGGAGTCCACTGACCTTTAACCAACATTTTAAAAACTCAAAACACTGGACATCCATTCTAGGTTTTACAATAACAGATAGTGTCCGAATATTTTGTAAAATTTTTACTATTCGAACAAAACCAAAGCCAAATATAAAAAAAAATTATTTAAAAAGTTAAAAGAGACTTGGCGAAATCAACACTCAAAAGAAAAACTCTGTCAAAAATTCTGTAAGACGACTTTTAAGCAGATTTTTCTGCAAAAATTTATATTTTTACTATAATCTTTGTCTTACAGTTTTACAAAATAACAAAATTTTTACTGCGTTTTTACTGATTCTGCTTGCTGAATTTCAAAATATTTTTGATCATATTTTTAGCAGATTATTTTTTAATTTTACAGAAACAGTTTGCTGTCATTCTTTTTTCAAGAAAATTTTCTAATTGTAAGTTTTTATACCCTACACCACTCTGTGGTACAGGGTATAATGAGTTTGTGCTGATGTTTGTAACTACCCGAAATATTGGTCCTAGACCTACCTTCAAGTATACAGATACACTAAGAATTACTTTTTGAGTCGATTTAGCGATGTCATTCCGTCCATCCGTCCGTCTGTCCGTCCGTGTGTCCATCTATCGGACATACATGTCGCAATTTTCCATCAATTGACTTGAAATTTGAAACTTAAGCATCTTTTGGCCCAAGGACGAAGCCTATTGAAATTGGAAAAAATCTGTCCAATTTAAGACCTAGTCCCCATACAAACGTCCCTTTGGATTTGGCTTAAATCACTTTAATTACCGTATTAAAATAGATATCGCTTTGAAATTTAACAGCTACTCAAATTTTGAACGCACGAACCATCATCAAAGGAATCGGGTCAGTCCTTCTGCAATCGGTCCATGTTTCGACTTGGGACTCATTTTCCGGAAAACACTGGTGTAGGGTCAGGGGCGTATCCAGGATTTTATTTCGCAGGGGGCCCAACATTTTTTTCTGATAATTTTTCTTTCAAAAATTTAAAATTTTTTAAGATATGTACGTACTTAAGACATTTTTCTATAGAAAAAGTGATAGATTCTAAGACATTTTTTCTATAGAAAAGTCGCAGATTTTCAGAAATTTTTTCAATAGAAAAAGTATTAGATTCGAAGACATTTTTCCTATAGAAAAAGTCCAAGCTCCTGAGACATTTTTCCTATAGAATAAATCACAGTTTCTGTGACATTTTTCCTATGGAACATTTCTCAGAATCTGATACATTTTTCCTATGGAACATGTCTCAGAATCTGATACATTTTTCCTATAGAACAAGCCTCAGATTCTAAAAAATGTTTCCTATGTAAAAAGTATCAGATTCTGAGACATTTTTTCTATAGAAAAATTCACAGATTCTGAAACATTTTTTCTATAGGAAAAGTCTCAGATTCTGAAACATTTTTCAAGTAGAAATAGTCTTAGATTCTAAGATATTTATTATATAGAAAAAGTCTCAGATTCTGAGACATTTTTTCGTTAGAAAAATCTCAGAATCTAAAAAAAAAAAAAATATAGAAAAAGTCTCAGATTTTTTCCCATAGAAAAAGTCTTAGATTCTGAGACATTTTTCCTAAAGAAAAAGTATCAGACTCTAAGACATTTTTTCTAATGAAAAAGTATCAGGTTCTGAGACATTTTTCCTTTAGAAAAAGTGTCAGGTTCTGAGACATTTATTCTATAGAAAAAGTCTTCGATTTTGAGACATTTTGCCTATAAAAAGTTTAGATTCTAAGATATTTTCCAAATAGAAAAGTCTTAGATTCTGAGACATTTTTCCTATAGAACAAGTTTCAGATTCTGATACATTTTTCCCGAAAAAGTAATTTTTTCTATAGAAAAAGTCTTAGATTCTAATACATTCCTATTCCTATAAAAGTATCAGATTCTGATACATTTTTCCTAAAGAAAAACCATCAGGTTCTAAAGAAAAAGTATCAGATTCCCAGAAATTGTTCCTATTAAAAAAGTCTCATATTCTCAGTTTTTTTTTTTTTTTTAAAAAAGCTCAGATTCTGAGACATTTTTCCTAAAAAAAATTCTAAGATTCTGAGACATTTTTTCCTATTGAAAAATTTTCTGATTCTTACACATTTTTCCTACAGAAAAATTCTCATATTTTGAGACATTTTTCATATAGAAAAATTCTCAGATTCTGAGACATTTTTTCTGTAGAAAAATTCCAGATTCTGAGACATTTTTTCTATAAAAAATTTCAAGATTCTAAAACATTTTTCCTATTGCAAAAATTCTCAGATTCTGAGACATTTTTTTATAGAAAATTTCTCAGATTTTAAGACATTTTTCATATAGAGACATTTTTCCTATGATACATTTTTCCTATGAAAAAGTCTCAGAATTTTAGGCATTTTTCCTAAGAAAAAGTCTCAGATTCTAAGACATTTTAAAATAAAAAAAGTTTTAGATAGCATAAGTGTCTGATTTTGAGATATTTTTTCCAAATAAGTCCTCTGATTCTGAGATATTTTTATATAGAAAAAATCTCTGATTCTGAGACTTTTACTAAAGAAAAATCTTAGATTCTGAGTAAAAGTCTAACTTTTTGAGACATTATATACATAGATACTATACTAAAAAGTCTCAGAATCTGGAACAATTTTTCAAAGGCAAAGTCTCAGATTCTAAGAATTTTTTCTGTAGAAAAAGTCAGAATAAATACCAGATTCTGAGAAGATTGTTATATGAACTAATAATAAATTTTGTAATTTATTACTACAAATTACTTACAATTAGATCCCATTTTTGTATACATAAAACTTCAGTTTCTGAGACAATTTTTCATTAGAATTTTAAGTTGAAACGTTCCAAATTCTTAAAGAAAAATTTTCAGATTTTGAGACATTTTCTGGCAGAAAAATTTTCAGATTCGAAATACTTTCCTTCAGAAAAATTTTCAGATTCTGAAATGTTTTTAAATTTTTTTAAGAAGTTTTTTTACATTGAACATAATATTAAATACCAAATACTCAAATTTGTGAAATCATTTCGGGGGGGGCCCGGGCCCCCGGGCCCCCCCCCTGTATACGCCACTGTGTAGGGTATCATATGGTCGGTCTTGACCGACTATAACTTTCTTACTTGTTTTTTTGTTTTTTTATGTATTCAAAACGATATTTTTAAACATATTTTTAGCAGATTCGGTTTGAACCGAATACCGAATACTGCCGAATAGTTTGATTATTCATACGCCTGTATTTTACACATGTAAAAAATAAAAAAAAGTATACCGAATAGTGACGAATATTCGCGACATCCCTACAAATTTCTATATGAAGAAAAATTCTAACATTCCGAGACATTTTTTCTTTAGATTTTTTGAAATTTTTCATAGAAAAAAAAAATCTCTGAATATTTCCTTTTCTATTTTATCCTGTTTTATTTCTCTTCTTTCCTTTTTATGCCCACCAACTACAGTATGGGGGTATACTCACTTTGTTATTCCATGTGTAACGCATCGAAATATCGGTCGGGGACCCCATAAAGTATATATATTATTGATCGATTCTAAGACAATATATCGATGTTCGTCTGTACGTCTGTAGTTAACACGATGCAGTCCGAAATAAAAGAGCTAGTCTCCCGACATTTGGCATGAATATGTCTTATGTTTCTAGGCAGGTTAAGTTTGTAAATGAGCAAAATCGGACGAGGGGGAAAAAGTTTCCCCTTGAAGAACTAAACCAACCTCCGAAAAATACCACTTTTTTACATGATGCCACATTTTTATGCTACAAGAAGTTCAAAGTCCTGAATTTGGACCCGGAGAATCAGAAAATATCGTTTTTTTCGGTCCGCCCCCCTTTTATGGGCGTGAAATATTTTTTGTTTTAATAATGATATTTCTTTAATGCAAAAAGCATATGATTGAATTTTTAAACACATATTCGAGAGGAAATTTGCCCCCCCCCCCCCCAATTACCAGTACCGACCCACCCCACAAAAAAAATATAAAACGCCCCTGAAATTTTTTTTTTATTTATTTTTTTGCATGTTGGAGGGTATAAAAGGTTCGGCACAGCTGAATTTAACGCTCTTACTTGTTTTCTTTTTCCTTTTTACTTTTTTTCTTTCGAAATAGTGGCCGAATAGTGATTTTTGGCAGAAGCCGGAGCCAAAGCCGATTATTCGGTCGGACACTTATAACACACGACAAAAACACAAAAATTTCGTTAAACACGAACTGGATAATATACGTTTAAAAGTAGATAGTAAATGTAGTAAAACTGCATTTACAGTTTTTCTTTTCGTGATCCTGTTTCCTTTTAAAAGGACTCCCAAGTTTCAGAGGATTAACTTTTTTATTTTTTTTTAAATATTTGTGCTTGTCCTAGGATGCCACTAGTGATAGCATATTAAAGAAGAAGATTTCCGCTAATATTCTCATTTTATTATTTTAATATATCAGGAAAAAAGGTAAGTAATGTCCTTTCAAAACCTTGTCCTTAAATGTCATATAAAATTTTTAACAAAATATTTTGATAAATTTTTGAAAGTACATTATTTACATCCTTTTTCTTGATATGTCAAATAAAAAAAAATGGAAAAATTTGCAAAGATTCTCCTCTTTCATTTGCACTTTATAAGACAAGTACAAATATTTAAAAAATATTTTACAAAATGTCATCCTTTGAAAATTTAAAGTCCTTTAAGAGGGCAACAGGATCACGAAATGAAAAACTGTAAATGCAATTTTACTCCAATTTATCTCTACATTCAGACGTATATCATCCGTTTCATGTTTAATATTGGCTGTCGGGAGGTGTAATTAATCTGGTCTTTAAATAAAAAATTGATCCCGGGGATCGTATTTTTTAAGTACACGACCACACGCAGAGAAGAAACCTGATTGAGACAACCATAATGAAAAGGCAACATAGTATGATTAATAACTTTATCATAACATGATTGTAGCGATAATATTATGATCTTCGGTGATCACAGACAAAAAAATTGTCATATTTCTTGATGATCATAGTATGATTGTCACAATCATATTTACGAATAAGTGGATCAACCATACTATGTTGTTCCTCCATTATGGGTGATTTTGTTCTAAACATGTTTTTTTTCTCTGTGTGCATAAAAGTTGGCGGATCGTGTAGAAGGTTTAACCTCTTCTGACATAAAAATGTTTTATTTGTTTAACAAAAATACAGAAAAAAACCTATAAGATAATGATGGTTTTAAAAAATTAGTTTTGTTCTTCAAGGGGACCTATAATTTTTTCTGTGTACTTTAATATTCAGTATCATTAAATTATAAACCTCATTCCATTAACAACTTTGATCCCAACTAAACAAACAAGTTACATATTTTTGTTAAATAACAATAAAACTTGTATTTAATTTGTATTTTATTACATCGTCTATATGTATGTTATAAACATAATTTATATTTTATTATGCTACTTAATCTCAGTAAAATTGAAAACCCACACCTTCTTGGGCAGACTTTACCCACCCCATTTACAATGTCACAAAGCAAAAATTAACATAAAATGTTTACAATGTCCTTTTTTGTTTGTTTGCTAAGAATACCCGTACTAATTTATAAAATTGTAAAACTAATAAATTTCGATGGCAACACCATGATAAAAATATGATGATATATGTATAGCGATATATTGGTGGATTGTAAAAAAAATATGTATGTATTATGGTGGAATTTATTTAAAACAAGTGAGAGTGTTACAATCGGCTGTGTCGAATCTATTATACACTCCAAAATGTAAAAAAAACAATATAAAAATAATCCAGGGGATTCTTTTTTTTGGGGGGGAGGTTGGTGGGAGACGTTAGGACGCACATTCCCCTTGTGATTTTGGACTTCTTCTGAGATAAGAATGTTGCATTTGCTAAGCAAAAGTACAAAAAATCCTTCAAAAAATGCGGTTTTTCTTAGGTTGGTTTAGTACTCCAAGGGGGAACTATTTTCCCCTTGGTCCGATTTTGCCCATTTCCGAACTTATCCTGCCTAGGAATATAAGACATATTCGTGCCAAACTTCGGAAGTCTGGCTCTTTTATTTTGGACTGTATCGTGTCTTCTACAGACCGACGGACGGACATCGCTAGAATGTCTTAGAATCGATCACTGATCAATTAATATACATACTTTATAGGGTCCTCGACCGATATTTCGATGCGCTACACACGGAATGACAAAGTGAGTATACCCCCATACTGTGGTTTGAGGGTATAAAAAGCTACACAAAGAAAATTTTTAAATTCGATTATGCTGAATTTTATATACCCTCCAAAATTAACAAAAGGAAATACAATAACAACAAACAAGTGAAAGTATAAAATTCGGCTATGCCGATTCTTATATACCCTGCAACATGTAAAAAGCAAAAAAATCGAGTCGTGTTTTAAGAGTAGTAGTCGTGAAAGTCGTTAGGAGACATCTTCCCATTATTTTTTTTTTTTTTAATTTAAATAATGTTTTTATACGCATGCCCCCAAAAGAGGGCGGGCCAAAAAAAATTGACTTTTCTTATCCCCTTGGTCCAACTACAGGTCGATGAACTTCATATGTTTGAAAAATATATAATTTATTTCATTGTTTGAATAAATATACAAAATTAGCACTGGAGTATTTTAAGTTCTGCAAGGGGGAACTTTTTCCCCCTGCTCCGATTTGGTCCATCTCCGAACTTAAACGGCTTATGACCAAAATACATATTCTTGCCATATGCTATACATATTCAGAGATCTAGGTCTAGACAGTATCGTATTATTCACAGACAGACGGATGGAAGGACAGACAGATAGACGGACATCGCTAGCATGTCTTAGGATCGATCACTGATCAAAAATATATGCACTTTTTGGGTCCTAGACCGATAATTCGATGCGTTACACACAGAGTGACAAAGTGAGTACACCCCAATACTATGGTTTTCAAGATATCGTTATCTGAAATTTGCAAAAAAAAGGGCGTTTTTTCCCACGGTCAAGAAATAAAAATAAAACTCTCAACATTTTTTCCCTTGATCCTTTCATGTAGCTTGAGACAAAATTTTATTTAAAATTATGTTGAGCCAAATCCGATCCTTTTAACTAGTGTCGCCCTTTGATAAAAATTTTGGTTTTTGAAAAATTTTCTCCAAAAATTCTTAATATTGATTGAAGGGCGCCATGGGTTAAACTATTCTGGTTTGGCTTTAATAAAGTTTAAATGAAAGTTTGTCTCAATCTCTATGAAGTGGTCAATGGGAAAATTTTTTAAGATTTAAACATTTTTTGGAAATTTGTTGGCAAAATTTAAATGGCGATTTCTCGAAAACCACTTGACCGATTTAAAAAATTTTTTGATATTCGTATTCAGCATGGCAAAATTAATAAAAATATCTAAGAAAATTCTATTCGGTCAAGACCGACCATATGATACCACAAACCAGTGTTTTCCGAAAAATGGGTACCAAGTCCAAGCGTGGACTGATTTATCATTTGTTAGATCTTTAATAAGTGTGGAAATCACACAACAACAAAATTGAAGTGGAATTGCCTAATTTGTGTTGCCAACCGATTTAACAAATATCGGGCGAAATTTTTATATAGAGACTAAAGTCCAAAAATGGTCCAATTACATTTAAGATTTGATTAGGTTACCAAAGTACACGTTTAATAAATACAAACAAAATTTTAATTAAATATTTGCCATTTTTATGAATTTTGAGGGAATTATGTGAATATTGGAAGAGTAGTTTGTATGGGTGCTACAAGAAGGACTGATCCGATTCCTTTGAAACTTAGAATGATGATTTGTGTATAAAAATTCATTACCTACTAAGTTTCAAAACGATATTTATTAAAATACGGGTTTTAGAGTCATTCAAGCCAAATTCAAAGAGACGTGTGTATGGGGGCTAGTGGTTAAAATTAAAAATTGTGTTATCGTGCTTAAACCGTTAGATGGACAGACGGACGGATGGATATCGCTAAATCAACTCAAAATGTAATTCTGAGTTGATTGGTGTACTTGAAGGTATATCTAGGACCAATATTTCGGGTAGTTACCAGCATCAGCACAAACTCATTATACCCTGTACCAAGGAGTTGTATATAAATTATTGATCAGTGATCGATTCTAATTCTAGCGATGTCCGTCCGTCTGTCCCTCTGTCCTCCTGTCCGTCTGTGGAAATGGTAATCACGGCCAAAGTATTAAACATATATGACTGAGACTTAGCAAATTTATTTGTTGTTGTCCTAAGGAGTTCGTTATTGCGAAATCGATTCAGCGGTTCAAAAGTTATGAACTAATACGTAAGAACACCTCGAAAATTTTGGTATATTCTACATAACCTACAAATACAAAATGCTTTAAATTGGCTGCTGGTTGGCATATGTGAACAGAATTGGACACAGAATGGAATTTTTACAAGTACAAACCAATGGTTTTACAAAAAAAAAAAAAAAAATCGTGAAAAAAATTTTTTCACCAAAAAATTTTTTCCGCGTAATTTTTTTTTCAAAAAAAAAATATTTTTGCAAATAATCTTTTATTACATTGTGGAGGGTATCAATACATTCGGCAAAGACGAATTTAACTTTTTTACTTGTTTAATATTCAAAAATTTAAAAATTTTGACGGAAACTTTCGAAAAATCCAAAATATTGATCGAATTGAATTAATTTAAAATTAAAGATTGTCTTAAGCTCTATAATAGGGTCAAAAGAAAGAAATTTTGAGGTTTATAACAAAAAAATTTTGCAATCACACCTATATCTTGTAAACCGTTTGACCAAATTTAAAATTTTTTTGATATTTTTATTTTTTAAACTTTCAAAAATTCAAAACTTTGATTGCTGGACGCCACTGGTTAATTTAAGAGTACCTCATGCATTAAAAAACATGAAATAAACAAAATATTAAATAATTTTTCGCTAAGGAGGTTGAGAAAGGAAGACCATAATAAACACTCTACTCATTTTATAACACTCCACTGACATACCTAGATCCCCGTACATAAAAACTACACCAACCTTTAATACAAAAAAAGGTGATTTATATGATATGGTCTAATGCTTTATCAAGTATACCATAAAACATGTAAATGAGCAAAACAAAATATAAACTCTCCAATTCATTTATATATACTACGTTTTTTAGTTCCAAATAATCAAACCGTTGCTTTTTTTCTAGTCTCCAAACTCCCTGCTTGTTTGTATAAATCCTTGTGCACCCTTCAAAAAAAAGTTTTAAAATACCAAAATGTCTGCCAAAACACTAGTAAATATGTGTTCTATGAAATCTAACATTAGTTAAATTTTAAACATTAAAAACTCATATCATAATGTTTCAGAGACATAAATATTTACAATGGGTAATAAAAATGTTTGTTTGAAAAAAAAAATAACTACAATTTGGGGGTTTAAATTTTTTTCATTATAAATAAATTTAAATTGGGGTTGTTTTAGTCTTTTTTTGTTTAATCTTTTAACTTACCAGCACTGGATGTAAATCCACTCCATACATATCATGCCATTTAACTTTATCCAAATAATTTAATTCTGCTGCTGCCGGCGACATACCCTTCAGTTGTTGATGTAGCTCAGAGACCCGTGTTTCAAGTTCACTACTTTGATTTGGTAATAAACGAAATTCAGATACATAACCTTTGGAATGGCGTCTTTGGTCGTAATCACCCAATTCAGCTGAAATTAAAATTAAAATTTATTAGCAAAAAAAACAAATTTTAGTCCCCATTTCCATTATAATCGAAATTACAGTAGTTACTGGAAGTTTAACCGATATTTGTGGCCAATAGACCGATTTATCGGAATATCTGGCAAAATTTTTATAGGGGACTAAGACCAAGAATGGTTTGATTATAATCAGATTAAATAAAGGTACCAAACTTCACATTGAAGATCTGCAAACACAATTAAAGTCAAATATCACCCATTTCCAAATATTTTAAGACAGTTATATGATTATCGAGAGGTGGTCTGTATGGGGACTATCAGCAAAAATTTTCCCGTTGAATATCAAAATGGTAACTAATGAATATAAAATACATTTTATATTCATTTCAAATTTCGAAAGGATACGTACTTTTTTACAATTTTTAGGGGAATTTAAAACAATTTTTAAGTGGACGTTGTATGGGGATTAGGTCTAAAAATGTACCCTAAATTTCAATTTTCACCCAAATATATTGACAATTGCGACCAGTATCGTGTATACAACGTTTTGATGAACAGGCAAAAAAAAAAACGATGCTGAGTCAATCGGTATATTTGAATTAGGGTCTAGGACCAATAATTCTGGTAGTTTTTAGACTTTGGTTTATATATTCAAGGGAAACTTTTTTTCGTATGATCCGATTTTTTCCATTTACGAACTAATACGACCTATGACCATGAGATATATTCCTGCCAAATTTCAGGAGTCCAACTCTTTTTCGACTTGTTTTGGACTTAATCGTGTTTTATAGAGATGGACGGACGGACGGTCATTTATAGAACGTCTTAGAATCGATAATGGATCAAAAAAAATTACATTTATGGCGCCCAGACCGATATTTCTATGCGTTTTTTACACTCAAAATAATCACTCTGTTAAATTACAGAGATACTCTGCTGAGCCAGCAGAAAATACCATAGATTTCCAACCAGCAAGATTTTTTGTTATTTTACGAAGAAAACTCTGTAAAATGATTTCGATAAAAAAAACTGTAAATTTATAGAATTATCTGTAAAATATTGATAAAACCGAAAAGAATTTTAACAAAAAAACGCTGTAAATTTACAAAGTTTTAGTTAAATGCATTTTATGAGTTCAAAATTTTACCAAAATAACTCTGTAAATTTACAAAGTTTTAGTTAAATCCATTTTATGAGTAAAACTTCTCTGCATCAAAAACATTAATTCAAGTTAAATTAATTTAAATTTTGTTAAACTTGCCCGCTTTAATGCTTCCAAATTGTAAATTTACTTTTTTATTTTTGTGAATATTAAGAATTTTTAACAAGTAACTCCAATTTTACACGTCGTCCTTGTAAAACCTACCGGTTTTTATTGTAATTTAAGACACTTTTTAAAGAGGAGTTTTATCGGTCATATTTGGAAGTTTTTTGAAGTGATTTTTATTTTTACAGAGCAATAAATAAAATTACAAATGAAATTTAGTATTTTGGTTACGAGAAAAAAACAAAGTATTTTTCTAAAATCCGTTTTTTAACAAAAAAAAACTGTTTATTATCTGTAAAATAGAGATTACAAAGTAAAAAGTAAAATTACATATAAAATTTTGTTTATCGGTCAAAGAAAATACAAAGTATTTTCTTAAAATCTGTATTTCGACAGATAACTTTGTCAAATATCTGTCAAATTGAGATCACAGTCATTTTACCGAGTTTTTTACAGAGTAATTATTTTGAGTGTACGGAATGACATAGTAAGTATATCCCTATACTATGATTGGATGGTATACAAAAGTGAAAGTGTATTTTTCTACCTTGTTTACTACAATCACGTAAATTAAAGAAAATGTCAGTGACGGTTACACGGGACTTACGGAAAAATTGTGGTACAACCGCTATTGTAGACAACAATCTGTTACGGGCGTCCAAAATAAGAATGTCCCATATGTGACGAATCGTGGTTAATTTCAATTTAAATCCCTGGCTACACCTAACAGAATTATGTTGATATAAAGCAACAAACACGCACATAAAAATAATAATTGAAATATCGTCCTCCACCAAGGAGTATCAATACTAAAGAGATCTGAACTCGCTCTTCTTCTGTTAACGCCGCTCTTAAATTCCCTTTGCTAAGTCCGCCATCGAACTGGACGTTTGATCAAACCAAAAAAAATCCCTTAAGTTCGATATAAACAACAAAAAGTGTTGCAGTTTGGCGATTTTCAGACTAAAGCTAGCGTTTTTTTTTTTCATCTAGCTGTAAAAAAGTTTTTTTTTTTGGATTATCGGGAAATCCAATGACTTTTTATTTGCTGACAATTTGTTTTAAACACTTTTAAAGGTATTTCCTAAATAATAATAACATAAAAATTATAAATTGATACATTTTTTTTAAATTTATTAAGCGCTTTTTCGATATAAAAAGTTAGCATTATTTGTCAAACCAACAATGTTAATTTAACATTATCGTATTTTCCTCGTCTAACAGTTTTCGTACCTTCAGTTCCAAAATATTAAGAGCGGGAGACAAAGAGCTTGCCTCCACTCAACATAAAACTTGTAAAATGACAAGAAAAGCTCAAAACTTTTATTTTTTGATATCTCCTATTTTACGAGATTTTTTTTTGTAAAAAATAAGAGCTTTTTGGTCATTTTACAATAAAATTGTAAATTTTCAACTTTCTTGTCGCGATAAAACTCACAAGATGGTCTTGTGACTTTACTATGTTTTTTTTGTTACCTTCTAAGTATTTTACGAGAATTCCTAGTAAAAATTACGAGCTTTTTGCTAATTTTACAAGCTTTTTGGTAATTTTACAAGCTTTTTACCAAAAAATTGTAAATTTACTACTTTTTCGACGCGATAAAAATTACAAGGAATTCTCGTGATTTTACTAAATCTGTTTGTAAAATTACCGTGGAATTCGGGACATATAGAAAAAAATTGTTAAATTAAAAAAAAAAAAATAATAATTTTCTATCGACCAAAGCAAAAGGAATATTGGGATTTCTGGACTTTTTCTAGAAAAAATTAAGAGCTTTTTTATAATTTTACAATCTTTTTACTAAAAAATTGTAAATTTGCAACTTTTTTGACAGCCCGGTGAAAAATGATACAAGTATGATCATATATGCGTTCATACAGCGTCATGTATGTCCATATATGGAGCATATATGGATATATATGACACTGTATGAAGGCATATATGATCATATTTGCAACATATATGCCCATATACGTAAAATGAGGGCATATGAACATATATGACATATGTGCTCCACATATGTCCACGTATGTCATATATGGGCATATGCCCTCATTTTACGTATATGGACATTAGAGTGGCCATTGTAGAAATTTTTTTGAAAAGTTAAATTTTTCGCACTGAAAAATGTGAGGTTGGGGATAAAAATAATTATGCATATTTAAAAAAATTTTTTTTTTTGTTCCGAGTACCTCCGGGTTGAGCCTAAAGTTTGAAAAACGGATTACAAGGGAAAAATATGACTTTTTTTTCATTTTCTAATTTTTTTTGATATTTTAAGTACAGTTTGAATTCAAATGGTCACTGAATTTTGAGTAAGAGTTAATTGTCTATCAAATAAGGTGTTAAAAATTAAAATCGGTTGAAAATTAGCCGAGTTATGACAACTTCCCCCGGCAACTAACTTGTGGCAAACCACCTGATCAAGGAATTCGAGCCCCATTTTTGAAATTTATTGAAATTATCTACTGTAATTAATTTTTTTTATTCCTCAAGTTCCAATGTACCAAGAAGATACATATTTTTCATATTGCGTTTTGCTAACTTGTTTTAAATAAATGCTAAAGTGGTCTGAATTTTTCAAAACTATTTTCAAATCTCCAATTTTAAATTTTTATTTTTTTTGTTAAAAAAATTTTAAAAAATTTTTAATTTCCCATTTTTGCCCTAAATTTGCGAATTGAATTATTCTATCTCTTGTTGATATAAGTCGGTCCCAAACATATCAAGTTTGTAAAAAAAACAAAAAAAAATATAAATAAAACCTAAAAAAGGGCCAAAAATCACTACTTTCCCGAAATCCGCAGAAATTACATCACTGTAATAGCCAAATGAAAACAGCAAACCCTACAATTTTTGGGGTTTTTATTCCTTTATATGTGCTTAACAAATCCCTAAACTCCAATAGCCGATTTTTTAAAATTTCTTTAACAAAAAAAATAAAAATTTAAAATTGGAGATTTGAAAATAGTGTTGAAAAATTCAGACCACTTTAGCATTTATTTAAAACAAGTTAGCAAAACACAATATGAAAAATATGTATCTTCTTATTACATTGGAACCTGAGGAATAAAAAAAATTAATTACAGTAGATAATTTCAATAAATTTCATAAATGGGGCTCGAATTCCTTGATCAGGTGGTTTGCCACACGTTAGTTGCCGGGGGAAGTTGTCATAACTCGGCTAATTTTCAACCGATTTTAATTTTTAACACCTTATTTGATAGACAATTAACTCTTAATCAAAATTCAGTGACCATTTGAATTCAAACTGTACTTAAAATATCAAAAAAATTGAGAAAATGAAAAAAAAGTCATATTTTTCCCTTGTAATCCGTTTTTCAAACTTTAGGCTCAACCCGGAGGTACTCGGAACAAAAAAAAAAATTTTTTTAAATATGCATAATTATTTTTATCCCCAACCTCACATTTTTCAGTGCGAACACTAATGGATTTAACATTTTTTAATTTTTCTATATAACGCTATGGCCAGTCTAATGGACATATATGTTGCAAATATGATCATATATGACCGCATACAATTTCATATATAACCATATATGCTCATATATCTACATATATGCATCCATATATTTACATATATGTATCCATATATGCTCATTTTTCACCGGGAGGATAAAACTTTTTCTAGTAAAAATTAAGAGCTTTTTTTATAATTTTACAATCTTTTTACTAAAAAATTGTAAATTTGCAACTTTTTTGACAGGATAAAACTTGAAAGAAATTCTAGTGATTTTACTAGATTTTTTGTTGTAAAATTGTCATGGAAATTTGGACATTTACTAAAAAAATTGTAGAAGTACAAAAAAATTGTAAATTTTGATCGAATATTTCTTATTAAAATACAAGGAAAACTGGCAAATATTGGTAAAATGGGATTACAATACTTTTTCTAGTAATTTGAATATTTTTTTTTTGAGTGTTTAAATGTATTATAATACTTACATTGCACTACAAAAGCTCCCAGTTCAGCGGCTAGTTCAAAAGCTACCGGCAATCTTCCTTGCAAAACATCCTGTTTAACTTGTAAAAACAATTGATACCTGCAATTGAGACATATAGTAAACATTAAAACAAAAATAAACAATTATAACGACAAAATTATTGTACAAAACTAAATAAATAAACAACAAAGAAAAACTTATGCGTATGTAAGTATAAATCTTGTAAAAACAAACAAATTTGCATAATCCTTTAACCAAAATAAACAAATTTTAAAACTTCAATTAAAATGTTGTCCCCAACTCATACTTCTGCCTTCATTTAAACATATAATCTACTAAAATAACACTCGCACTTGATAAAAGCTTACATATGAAATGTTTACTGAAGATTTTAAAATGATAGTTATTACACAGTGCAACAACCAAAATCGGAATGGGATAAAACCAAAAGCTAATAAAAGTTGACTTTTTACATAACAAAACATTCAAGGCTTTTTTTAGTTTAGCGCTAGATTTTTTTTGTACACGCATTTGAAGTTGGTGAACTTTTTTTATATTAATTGCCTTTAAGTAACAATCATACGTAACGGTGTACAGTGGTTTATTTTTAATAATTTGGCTATTCAGTAAGTAATTACTGAACCGATTGCAGCGAAATTCATACTGGTTATAGCTAACTTAATTTCGAGCTTAAATTTGGACGCTGGACCTTACATGTTTAATACGAGCACCAGCAGGGGCTCCCAAAGGAGTGCATGTTTTGTACACAAAAATGCTTTAAAACTACCAACTTTAAATGCGTGAAAATAAAAATCTAGCGCTGAACTAATAAAAAAGCCTTGAGGGTTATGTAAAAAGTCAACTTTCATTTGCTTTTTTTTTCATCCTATTCATTCGGAAAGTTCGATTTTGTATCACTGTGTTTAGAGTTTGCAAAACGATTAAAATCGTAATCGTGATCGCGATTAATCGCACCAAATAATCGTAATCGTAATCGACAAAAAAAAACACGCGATTACGATTAATCATTTTCTATGAAATACACTGTTTTAATAACGAATTTAATTAAGTTTAAAGTTTTTCTCGGAACTGATTCCATTTGCAATAAATCCCTGAATATATTCTACGGTAATCACTACAAAATTTCTATGTAAAATTATTTAAAAAAAAGCTATTTGCTCTAAAAACGATTGCGTTCGACATAAAAATCATTGATTCTGGAATGTTAAGTAGAATCGATTGCAGGATAATATGATGCGTTCTGGAACCGATTATTTGGAATGGCAAATGTTTCTGGGTTGGCCCATGATTCATTTAACTTGTTTCCAATTTTTCTTTCCTCTTTTTGTAGTAAGAGTCATACAAGTTTAAAGTAAAATTAAAATTCTGATCTTAGTAACCAATAAATTTGGGTTTTAAAATATATTTAAAAGGTTTTAGCCGAATCTGGTAAAAAAAAATCGGACATGAAATTTTGTCGAAAAATTAAAATTTTCCAAAACGAAACATTTTTTTTTTATACCGCAAAAAATTTTTCTTAGAAAAAAAATCTGAAAATTTTTATAGGAAAATTTTTAAAGGAAAAATGTGACACAATCTGAAAACTGCTAAGAAAAAGTATATACTTTTTCAGATATCTGTCGATCTTATAATTAATTTTGGTATAAAAAAATGACTTAGAATATGTTATTTTTGTATAGAAAAAATTTGATTTATATAAAAAATGTTTGTCTACTACATAGGCATATGAAAAATATCTTAAAATCTTAAAAATGTTGGTAGTCTTACGTGTGTTTAAGTACTTTGGAAATTTTTTTCAGAATGTCTTAGAATCGGTCACAGAATCTGAGACTTTTTCCATAGAAAAAGGAATAAAAAAAACTCTCTAAAAAATTCACGTCTTCAAACATTTTTTTTTTTGGATTTTTGTAGAAGAATTCCCGAATTCTAAAAGTCTCAGAATTTGAGACTTTTTTAAGGAAAATATTTTAGAATCTGAGACTTATTTATAGGAAAAAGGTCTCAAAATTTGAGACTTATTTATAGGAAAAAATTGTCGCAGAATCTGATACTTTTTTGATAGGAAAAGGGTCTAAGAATCTGAGGTTTTTTCTATAGGAAAAAGGTTTTAGAATCTGAATATTTTAAACAGAAAAGGGTCTCGAAGTCTGAGACTTTTTTTGTTGAAAAAAGTCTCAGATGTTGAATTTGAGACTTTTTCTATAGGAAAATGTCTGAGAATCTGAGATATTTCTTTAGGAAAAAGGTATCGGAATCTGTAAAAATATCTCAAAAATGCTTTAAAATTGAGACTTTGTCTAAGTAAAAGGTCTCAGAATCTGAGACTTTTTCTGTAGAAAAAAGTAAATAAAAATTTTTCTGTGAGAAAAAAGTCCCTGATTCTGAGACATTATTTGTAAAAAAGAAGTCTTAGATTCTGAGACATTTGAAAAATTTTCAGAGTTAGAAAAATCAAAAAAAAAATAACAAACCTCCTTTGACAAAAACAAATAAATTGGATGATTTTATAGCTTTCCCATCACTTTTTTGCAAAAGAAACGTATTCCTGTTTTTGCTCGGCCGACAAATCATAATGATTTTTTTTATTCAAAGTAAAAAAAAAATATCCCCCCAAACCCAAAAGCTGTACCCGCCACTGACTATGCCAAAGATGAACCCAGAGGAGTCAAATGTATGACCGACCCCAAATATTTTATCAATCTCAAAATTTTCTCTTTACCTTCTACCTTCTATCTTTAATCCTTATCCTTAGAGTTGTGTAGCTCTTTAACGAAGTATTTAAATTGAATGATTCACTCAACTGAGCTATGTGAACTAGTTCGTGCATATCCGCGCTTTTGTCAGTTAATCATTCTTGATCTTTCTCATCTATCACTATCTTTCTCATTCATTCATTTTAAGTTTTTCCAGATGCCATTTATGATATTTACACTACAAAAAACGTGAGTATTCAGTACTGAAAATTTAACTAATGAACTAATTTTTTAGTCCAAAATGATATAGTGCAGGCGTTGGTAATCAGCAGGGAAACCAAAAATATGCTCTAAAAAACACGTTTTATGCGCTTAAAAAATGCCCTTAAAAACGAAAAATATGCTCTAAAAGCAATAAAAATATGCTCTTGAAAAAATTATGTCCCCTTTTATGCGGTGTTTTTTACAATTTGTTAGAGAAAAGACCCAAAAAATACCATTATGTGGGGTAGTTAGAGTCAGATCGAATGAAAACATAGTTTCATACGCCAATATGAGGCAAGAACAGGCCAAAGAAGAATCAATCGCCAGAATTCCGTAATTTTGGAAAAAGTTTGAAATTGTTGTTTAATGCAATGAAAAATTAAAAAAGAACCTACCACAAAAATTAAAAAAAAAATTTAAAATAAATGTTGTTATACAAAAAATTGGAAAAGAATGGTCTAAAAATTGACAAAATGCTCTAAAAATAAAAAAAAATGCTCTAAAAAGTGAAAAAATGCTCTAAAAATGGAAAAAATGCTCTAAAAATATGCTTTTATGCTAAAATATGCTCTTAAACCTAAAATATGCAAAAATATGCTCTTAAGGCTAAAATATGCAAAAATATGCTCTAACAAATCGATGCCAGATTTCTGAAAATCTTCTGAAACGGATAAATAACTTACCCATTTATCAATACAATGCGCAGGAAAAAACATGATACTGCATATTTTTGGTTTCCCTGGTAATCAGTAATGAAATTTGTTACTAATATTATTCAAAACCAGTAAAAATTACAAATTTTAGTACTTAGAAGGTACTAAAAACTTTGACATTGACATTGTTTATTATATATTTGATAACTTTAAACCATTTTTTTTAATTCCTTCTGTAAAAAAAAAACCTTATAAAATCAAGCCCATCGCTCCTCGCTCATAAACATTTTGAACTTTTTTACAGAAGGTACGAAAACTGTTAGACGAGGAAAATTTATTTTTATATCGAAAAAGCGCTTAATGAATTTTGAAAAAATGTATCAATTTCTAATTAGTATGGTAATATTTTTAAGGAACACCTTTCAAATTGTTTAAAACGAATTTTTAGCAAATAAAAAGTCATTGGATTTCCCGATAATCAAAAGAAAACTACCGCTAAATGCAAAAAAACGCTCCATTAAGTCGGAAAAACGACAAATTGCAACATTTTTTTTTAATTTTTATTTTTGTTTGTTCATTTGTCCTCTGTAACAGCACAGTTAACCAGAGAGGGTTTCACAGAAGTTGAGTGACTTCAGATATCTTTATCATTGGGAGTCTTTGATAAAGTTGCATAAAAAGTCCGAAAAGGCAGATATTTTTATTTTTTTAATGAAGTTCTTCTTCTTATTAATTATTATTAACAAAACCGTAAAAGTCAGATTCCGTAAAAGTCAGACCGAAATTACTTTAAAAAGCATTTTTGTCAATCAATATGAACCAGGCCAGGGGAACGAGAAATATATATGCCACGCTTTAGCATCCTCAGAATTGCTTTTCGAAAGTTATCGTGTTTTTTATCTCATATATTGGCGAAAACCCCTTGCCGAAATTCACTTGTTTGCTCATACCGATTTCGCTGGATTGCAATACCATCCTGACCAGGTAAATGCCAAACATATATGCCAAACTTCAGGAGCCTCCGTAAAGTATTTCCAAAGTTAGCGTGTTTTCAACAGACAGAGAGACGAACAGACGGACGGACGGACATCGCTAGATCGTCGTAAAATCGATCGAGGATCATGAACATAAAGTATATATGGTGTGTATTAGACCAGTACTTCGAGGTGTTACAAACGGAATGACAAACTTATATAAACCCTCTACCGATAGAGTGAAGGGTATAAAAATTTCAACAATTTCTTGCCTTGACACAAAGCTTGAGACAATCTTTCATTTTAGCTAAATTTAAGCCATATCAAATCATTTTTGCCCGTTTGCGCTCTCCAATAAAATTTTTGGATTTTTGAAATATTAAAAAAATAATTTAAGCCAAATCAGACCATTTTAACCCATCGAAAAAGTTAAGAGTTTTTGGTGAAAATTTTTTAAAATACCAAACTTTGATCGAAGTTCATTTTTTAAAAAAGAATAAATTTGTTTACATCATGTGAAAAGTTTTAATAATATTAGTATTAATTATTTGAGATAATATTTTTCCGTCCCAAGCCCAAGGCCTGATTTAAAGGTTATAAACCCACGTACACTGTAAGTACGTGAAATTGACACACCAAAACGCCGAGACACGTAAACTTAATTTTGAGTCGTAGAACTTTTTAACAGATCAGGTCAAAATTAAGAGATATCTAATTTGTCAGTTTGTGATTTTCAACCAATTTTTCATTGTTTTTTAAGAAAATTGAAAAATTTAAGAAAAATACGACCCAAAATTAAGTTTACGTGTTTCGGGGTTTTGATGAGTCATTTCAAAAGTTAAAATTATACTTACAGTGTTATTTGATCAATTTGTTTAGTCTTCTTAAACTGTGTAATCGATAATACACTTCCATTATTTTAATCATGAATAAGAGTATATTAAAATAAAAACATTTTATATCCAATTGTCAATATTTATGGTACAAAAGCAAATTTTAATAGCACTTTCAATGGCTGTTTATTGTGAATATTGGTTTTATAACATAAAAACCAGACTCTTTCACTAACTGTATGTTATAGGAAAATATAAAATGAAATGATATTGTTTATCATCAACAATATCGTAATCATCATCATTATCGTCATCATCATCATTTTGCAACAACATCCTCATCATTATTGTTGATTCACTTTTAGACTTTAATTCCAATTTTCTGTCAATGACCGCAGACTTTAAACAAGTAAAAATAACAGAATTTTTGTAATTTTTTTATTTTTATAATCAACAGAAATTTAACGATGTGACCACCATGTGATGACCATGTCATCCGCTGGTGATGATAATATTGGATAACCCCAAATCACACATGAAAATTTAAATGTTATTTTTCTTTTTTTGTAACTGATTGCAAATTTTATATAAATTGGTTTATATTATAGTAGATTGGAGTTTTATGGCATTTAACTAGATTTTTTTCTAGATTTTGCCCATAAACACATGTCAAATGCAATTTGATGATGGTTTATATATTTTTTTTATACCCTACATTTAGTGGTGAAAGGTATATTAGTTGGTTTTGCTTTTTGTAAAACTTTTAAAATATATTTGTCTGTTGAAATCACGATAACTTTTGAAATAAAAGGTATAAGAAGATGAATCTTGACATATATTTTTGCCATAGCCATCGTAAGATTGGTATTCTATTTCAGCAAAATCGTTCCAGTGATTCATAAGTTATGGTTAAAAACGTAAGAATACTCGAACATTTTGCTATATTTTGGGGTGTTTATTTTGTTATTAAGTTGAGGTAACCCACTAAACCAAATAACGATAAGTGACAGCGAAAATAGTATCATCTGTATGATTCCGATTACGGTATCGTCTTCAATTAATATGATACTATTTTCGAATTATAGGCGATTTTGCTATCGTCCTTTTGGAAATTTCGATATCGAAAATGATATCACATATTCATATAACGATAATTTATCGATAAATTCTGGAAAATGGCGATTTTACTATCGTTATGACTGGATTTAACGATAGCGATAACAATAACATATTTAAAAAAAAAAAAACGAGGTACATTTAGAATGAAAACACTATCATTTTCGTATAATATGTGATTGTTAGGTGATATTGCCTCGATATCATAACGTTATCGTTTGGTTTATTGGGAAGTCACAAAACTATGGCCCGACATTTTTGCGTCACTCAAAAAAAAAAATCTATTTTTTTTTACTCAAAAAATTTAATATTTCTCCACAAAAAATTATACGTAAAAAATGTGTTTCTGCTCTCATCTTGATTTTGAATATAAATATATTTTGAACATTGTTTAGTGCACTCATTGATTCGGTTAATTCAAATTAAACTTTATTCCTTGTTTTATTTTTAGAATTATTTCAACAATTTCATTCATTAAAATTTTTGAGTTCTAACATTTGCTATGTTTGCTTGATGTGATGCAATGGCAATTGCAATTGCATTCATACCTATTCTGCACATTTCATTAAACATCTGTCGCTTGTAAATATTATTGATATATGAGGCGAACTTAGTCAGTATGTGCTTTGATAAAATTGCTTTATGGAGCGGAAAATTTTCCAAATGTTAAATAATTTTATCAATGATGAGGATGAGGTTTGAATGACTGCATAATGAACATTTTGATATTTAATTAATTGACCGTTGATAAAAGCCACAGGGAGAGCTTAAAATGTATGGGAAATCTGAGAGTTTTAGAATTTAAAAGGTGGAAAAAATTAAATACAATAAACCAAAAGGAATTTAAATTTATTTAAAGTCGACTTTAATATTATTTTTTAATTTTTGATCTACTTTAAGCGATTGCCATTTTTTTGTTATTAGATTTCTTAACAAATTATCTTTTGACTCTAGATAAAAATATTCTTTTAAAGGTAACCTCAATTAGATGAGTTTAAAAAAAAATGGAGGCCGAGGTCAAAATATTGCGTCCTCCAGACCCATCTAAAATTGGGCTATTTTTAGTCCGAAAATCAACTTTAACCCACTGTGGTGGGGCATCCACACCTGTGTGGATGTAAGTAATATCATGTAAGTAATTTCCTCCATGCGTAAATTTGTAAAACCGCCTTTATTGTGGGCGTGGCAGAAAGAATGGCAAAAATCATATTTTTCAAAATTTTGAGAAAGTAAATTGGGAATTGTTAGATTTCGCATCAAATATTAAAATTGGGGGGACAAATTTCCCCTCGAAATATATGTTTAGAAATTCATTTTATGCTTTTCGCACTAAAGAAATACAAGTTTATCATAATTTTAAATTTTTTTTAATCCACGCCCACAAAAGGGGGGCGCACAGTGGCCGAAATGGCCAATCTAGCGGCGCTTAATTCGGAAATGTAAAATAATAAA
Source organism: Pegoplata infirma (assembly GCA_963921195.1). Lineage (NCBI taxonomy): Eukaryota > Metazoa > Arthropoda > Insecta > Diptera > Anthomyiidae > Pegoplata > Pegoplata infirma. The sequence continues at coordinate 258,019,580 of OY992536.1, read as the reverse complement.
GACTAATGCTTACTTGCGATTATAAAATTTGAAAAGAATTAATTTTTAAACAATATTTATTTATTTTTATGTATTTTGGGAAATTTATGTGAATATTGGGAGGGTGGTTTGTAGAAATTAAAATGGTCTGATTCCATTAAAATTTAGAGCGATTGTTTATGAATATAAAAAACAAATATTGTTCGAATTTGAAGAGGATATCTTGAATACTATTATTAGGGGTATTTAAGTAAAACTTGAAGGGGACATTTACATGGGGGCTATAGGTTAACATGGATTGATTTTGTCAAAATTTAATAGGTTTTGTTCTTGTTATAAAAGAAACTTAAATTTCAAATTTCAGCCAAATCGATTGAAAATTGTGGTCTGTATCGCGTTTATACTGTTTATTTGGACAGCAGATGGACCCTAAAAAACAGAGCAACTTGCGCGAACTAGCACGCCATACTGAAACGTCACAACAAAAATAACCCAAAATAATAAACAAAACAGGAATTGGACCAAATACGATCGAATTTCAAAAGTTGCAGTCCATGAAACTATAGTTGATATCGCAAATGTAAATTCCTATAATGAACTAATAATAAACTAGATACACACAGGCCACAAACATTTATTTTTTAGTTAAAACATACCATTTACTTTCAATTAAAACTTTTTGGCTCAAAATGTGTAAACAATTGACTTAAAAGTATCAAGAAAAACTCACTGAATAATTAGGCCCCAAATTCCTTTAATCCACTTGCAGCAGAAAATGTATATTTGATAGCTTACAGCTGTGCGAATATTAAGAGAAAAACAAAAGTGAAAACGTTAATTTTCTCTGTAATACAGTGCAAAACATTTATCAGTTTTAGTTTTTTAATTTTGACTAAAACGCCGCTAGATCAGTGATTTCGGCCACAGTGGGGCGGTCCGAAAAAAACGATATTTTCTAATCCACCGGGTCAAAATGCAGAACTTTGAGCTTCCTGAAGCATAAAAATGTGGCATTTGTTTAACAAAAACACAAAAAATCATATAAAAATATGGTGTTTTTCAGAAGTTTGTTTAGTTCCTCAAGGGGGAACTTCCCCCCCCCCCTGGTCCGATTTTGCCCATCTCCGAACTTAACCAGCCTATGACCATAAGACATTTTTGTGCCAAACTTCAGGAGTCTAGCTCTTTTATTTAAGGATGTATTGTGTCTTCCACAGACAGACGGACGGACGGACAGACGGCCGGACATTGCTAGAATGTCTTTTCTTTTTTTTTTTTGTTTTTTTTTGTTTGACCAACACTCAGGGGATGTCCCCTATAAATGCAATGCATTGTGTTGGTGGAAGGAAAATAAGGTTAGGAGGGAGGAAAGAGGGAGTAGTGTCTATGGACGTTTGTCTTAAATTTATGAATATCAAAAATAGCAGGAAATACTTTAGCTGGTAGTTTATTCCACATACGAATTGTTCGGCCGAAAAACGAATTTTCTCTGTAATGTGTAGTACGATCAACTGACCAGTCAATAACGAAAGGGTGTGCCCTATTCGATAAGGGAGCACTACGGGTAAATATACGTACTACCGGAATAAGGTTGCTTATCTCCGCGGAACACTTCCCATGAAAGTATCGGTAGAAGAGAACTACACAACCCACATTTCGTCGATGTTCAAGCGAATCAATGGATGTAGAAACGCTGTCGTCCCCTATGAGCATTTTTGCTCTTTTCTCAACTCGATCAAGAAGATCCAGGGAAGATTTTGACGCACCAGCCCATACGTGGGAGTTGTATTCCATTTTAGGTCGTATATAAGTCGTGTAGATTCGAAGAAGATCGGATGGAGTGAAGTATTTTCTACACCGTTTTAGGAAGCCTAAACACTTGAATGCTTCTTTCGATACTTCAAAAACATGGTTATTCCAACGGACATCACACTGTATTTTCATACCCAGAACATCAAGAGCATCTGATTCTTCAATATCTACACTTCCAATATTTAAGGAAGGCAAAGATAAACATTCAAGGCGTTTGTGTGTCAGCGTACAACATTGGGTTTTACGAGCATTAAAGTCCACGCGATTCGTCTGACCCCACTCAGATAAAATCGAGCTAATTCGGTCGACCCCACTCGGAGATTGTGGAAAGGTCCTGGTTGAATGTGTCATTGATGTTCTGTCGCATGCCCTCTATCTCCAAATATTGCTGTCATCTGCAAAAGAGTAGATAGGATTGAAGGTCTGACTAAGAAGGTCAATAATAAAAATAAGGAATAGAGTAGGAGAAAGAACAGAAACTTGCGGTAGCACTGAATTTATCTGAAACTTGTCTGATGAGACTCCATCTACAAAACACGTATAGTGCGGTCTCTGAGAAAACTCGTTATAAAGCGAGAAAAGAAGCAACTAGCTTAGTCACGAGTGCTTCGTTCCACACACGATCGAACGCCTTAGAAATATCTAGAGCAACCACTTTATTGAAATGCTAACAGGTCTCCCGTAGATCGACCGCTACAGAAGCCATACTGTCTATCATTTAAAAGTGAATTGATCTCTAAATATTTCACAAGATGGTAGTTAATAAGGTTGCCACATACCAGAATTCAAATAACTGGACAAAGGAGAATTTTCAGCTCAATTAAATGGCCATGGAAAAATCTGCCTTTTTAAAGCATTTCCATTACTTTTTCGAGCATTTCGAGATTTCGATGTTTAGCTGGTCAAAGGTCTGAGAATTGTTGGTGTAGATTTTTCAAATAACCCTACAAAAATAAGTTCGGAGTTGGCAAGTCTGTAAATATAGGTGGCCAGCAAAAATTCTATGGACGAACGATGTCAAAAAACTCCCACAATAACTGACCTTCATTTGCAGATTTGATCCCTTCAGTGTTATTTTTTTGGGACTATTTGAAAAGAAAAATGTACGAAACAATCCTCTGATCATCGATGACTTCAAGGCAAACATTCGTGCCGAAATCAACACTAGACTGCCCGAGATGTTAAAAAAAGTATTGAAAAAGGGATTAAAAAAGCAGCAAATGGAAAGAGAACATTTTGCCGTAGCCAAAAGAGACGTTTAGGTACTTCAAAAAAACTGTAAGATATATTAAAAAAAAAAGAATTTAAAGAAATTGTTTTTTAACTGGAAAAATTAAATTTTAGATGGAAACTGGACCAGACCCAAAATAACTGGAGAATCCAGGCCGTCTGGCAACCCTAAGTGGTTAAACATGCCCTCCTCAACTTAGGAGAGTGCCGAGAAAATTGCGATTGGGCGGTAATTTTTAGGGATTTTAGCTGCAACCTTTTTAGGGATTGACTTGACATTGGCCACCGTCCAACATGACAGGAAGACTACCGCACAGTACGAAGAGCTCAAAAGGTTTGCCAATGGATTTGCTAACGAACACGAGCACTGTTTCAAGAATTGGTTGCTAAAAGTTCAGCGAAGAGGTTGGCCTTATCAACCGGCTCAGTAAATGATTGTTCATTCTTAAAAAGAGTTGGAATAGAAGAACTAGCATTATTCTTTACTCTTTAAACGAACGAGCAATAAGTTTCGAAAATATGATAGCTATAAGCATCTCAAATTTCATGGCTCTCAATCCTGTACGTACTGAATGGCTGAATTATTTCCTAAAAATTAGCCATTTTTCTACTGTACCCTGTCTAAAACCCCACTTTATAAAAATGAACTATTCAAATTTTAACACACACACAAAAAATGATTGGCTTAAAATTTTCAATTAAATCTATTGATCAACAAAATTTAAATGAGTCGATCAATGTTTTGATTAAAATTTTTGTTATTTTTTGTTACAAATTTTCAACATACCAGATTTTTTTTCGCTTTAATTAATTTAAATAGATTAATTCAAAAATATACAAAATAATCGGGCTATACTTTTTTATTGTTGGCAACATTTAGGAAAGCAAAAAATATGATTTTTTTGATAATTTTGTCATAAGCTTACAATACATTTGTTAAATCAATCATTATTTTGATTGACTTTAAATAAAAAATTGATCAAATTTTTGATCAAAATCGAAAAAGTGTTTGATTGAAAAAATTTTCAATCAATCACATACAATTTAATGATTGGTATAACAATTTTTTTAATTGGAGGAATTTTAATCAAAAAATTTACGTTTTTGTTACAGTTTCATCAATTTAAACTTTTTCATTTTGAAAGTTTTAACTAAAAAAAAGCTTTAAGTTATTAATCGTCCACTTACCTTGTTATTTCCTCTACTAATTTGCAAGGATCAGCAGCATAAAACTTAACACCAAAATATAAATCATAAGGATCAGCTTTGGGTTTTAATTGGCGGGAAATACGTGAAGCAGGATCCAGCCAATGCTAAAAAAGAAATGAGAACAAAAAACAAAAAACAATCGATAAGAATAAACATCAAAAGCAATAAAATAAAAACAAAAATAAAAAAAACTAAATTGAATAAATTTAAAATGTTTATTTTAAGATAACAGTCGGCGGCTACAACCCAAGGACTTTTTTTAAATTCTTAAAAGTTGTGATGAAAATCCATAGCAATAAATTGCCAACATCCGGTAAAGAAAAATACAAAGATGTAAAAACAATATAAGAAAAATAAATTGAATCTTAAATACATCGTACAACCAAACAAACGTTAGTTACACAAATACTTTGTCCTTTATCCTGGGACGCACATAAAACAGAATAAAAACTTTGGTGCGGTGGGTTAAAAATGGCAATAACAATATGACCTTCAGAAACGTGTTTAGGACATTTTAAAATATGTATGTATGTACGTAAATATTTAAAGCAATAACAACAGTTAAAATCAAACAAACAACCGTTTTGTAAAGGACAATCTAAAAAGTTTTCTTCAAGGCAACGAGAAAGAAAACTTTTGTTTTTATTTAATAACTGTGTTGTCGTGGTTTGAAGTTTTGGCACTATGGGTCAAAACTGCAACACATTTTAAAAAAAGTTTTTTTGGTAGAAAACAATATCCTTGAAAATATTTAAACATTGTACACAATTTAGTAAAATTTATCTAAAAGTTTGAAAATTTCTTAATAATCCAAGAAATTCTTACCGCCAAAAAAATTGTTCTTTTGTAAGAATATTTTGAACCTTTAACTGTCATATTAAGGTATCATTTATGTCCTTTTTCCAAAATTAAACACAGAAATTTTTATTTTTTTTTTGTTTTGAGCCAACAATGTCATTGATAAGCTTCCACGAACACCGTTGCATGCGATCGAAGAGCTTAAAGATAGACCTTGAAGCACATGTCCAGATACAAGAGTTGGGGTTTGGGTGTTTGGTGGGAGACATTGGGAGGTTGGTTTAGTACTCCAAGGGGGAACTATTTTCCCCTTGGTCCGATTTTGCCCATTTCCGAACTTAATCTGCCTAGGAATATAAGGCATAATCGTGCCAAACTTCAAAAGTCTAGCTCTTTTATTTTGGACTGCATCGTGTCCTCTACAGACAGACGGAAGGAAGGACGGACAGACGGACGGACGGACATTGCTAGAATGTCTTAGAATCGATCACTAATCAATAATATATATGGGACATTCCATGTCAAATCGGACACTTTGAATTTCTTTTTTTTTTTAGATTTTCCCAATTGGTTTACAGTTTTTAGTACCCCTCGAAAACTCCTTCGTGGTAAATTTTCAGATTTTTTTGATGACCCGTTCAAAAGATATCGAATTTTTAAAAATTGTTAGTTTGTTTCCTTACTCAAACTTCTTTTACTCATTACTTCTTCAACAACGTTCCAAATTTCAAATTTTTTTTTCAAAATTTTTGTTTTTTTACGTATTTAAAAAAAACAAGTGAGAGTGTTAAATTCGGCTGTGCCGAATCTTGTATACCCTCTAACGTTTAAAAAAAAAATAAAACAAATTGCAGGGGTGTTTTTTGGGTGGGGGGCTTGTCAGTGGTTCTTGGGGACACCTTCTCTCTGGTCAAAAAAGTTTTACAAATTTAATTACTATGCTTTTTGTACAAAAGATATACAATTTCATCATTATATAAATTATATAAACTAATATCCACGCCCACAAAAGGGGGCGGACCAAAGAAAAAAGTAATTTTCAAATCCCCTGGGTCCAAGTCCAAGACTTTGAACTTTTTCAAGCATAAAAATGTTTCATTTGTTTAACAAAAATACAAAAAAACCAATAAAAAGTTACCATTTTTCATGGGTTGGTTTACTTTGTCAAGGGGAAACTTTTTCCCCCCTGGTCCGATTTTGCCCATCTCCGAACTTTACCAGCCTATGAACATAAGACATATATATGCCAAATTTCAGGAGTCTATCACTTTTATTTTGGACTGTATCGTGTCTTCCACAGACGGACGGACGGACGGACAGACGCACATCGCCAGAACGTCTTAGAATCGATCACTGATCAATAATATATATACTTTATGGGGTCCAAGACCGATATTTCGATGCGTTACACACGGAATGACAAAGTGAGTATACCCCCATACTGTAGTTGGAGGGTATAAACAAATCCAAAAAAATTCTTAAAAGCGCTCTAGTATGCGATTTTTAAGTTTTTAAATTTAAATCTTAAATTTTTTTGCGTAAAATTTCTATCGATTCTAAAAAATTTTTCCCCAGGAGGATCGTGGGATAACGATTATTACTATTTTTTAAAATTTTTTGAAAAAAATTTATTGTAATTTCCAATCTTAAAATCATTTCTGCGTCATAGAAGGGTCACTTATAAGACCGACCCACATTAATTTTAACGTCTTAACATTTCTTTGGAACAAACTAATACCCTATCTCCAATTTCTAAGGCGGCTCCCACACAAATCAACATTTTTTTAAATTTGCTCCAACCGGTCTAACTGCCCTAATAGTGCCCTTAGAGCAACAAAATGTATGACCGACCCACAATGCTTTTTTAGTTCAAATATTTTCTCAGAACACACCTACCCTCTATCTCAAATTGTTAAGGAGGTGAGATAGGGCGTAGGTACGTTTTAAAAAAATGTTGTAGGGTAAAAATAAATGGGGGTCGGTCTCGCTAATGACCACTCTCGGATGCACCGTTGGACCGGTAGAAGCTGATTAAATAAAACAAATTTACAAAAAATAAAAAAAATTGTATGGGGACCGCCTTAACAATTAGAGATAGAGGGTAGGTGTGTTCAGAGAAAATGTTTGGACTAAAAAAATATTGTGGGTCGGTCATGCATTTTGTTGCTCTAAGGGCACTATTAGGGCAGTTAGAGCGGTTGGAGCACATTTTAAAAAATGTCGTTTTGTGTGGGAGCCCCCTTAGAAATTGGATATGGAATCGATAGAAGTCTTACACAAAAAAAAAATTCAAAAAATCGAAGAGTACAAACATTTTCAAAAATGAGATTTAAATTTTAAAACATTTTACGTATTTTTTAAAAATACATAAAAAAACTAAAATTTTGAAAAAATTGAAATGTGGACCATTTTTGAAGATGTTATGAGTAAAAGAAATTTTAGTAAAGTATCAAACTACCAATTTTTAAAATTCGATATCTTTTGAACGGGTCATCAAAAAAATCTGAAAATTTACCACGAAGGAGTTTTAGAGGGGTACTAAGAACTCTAAACAAATTGGGAAAATCTAAAAAAAACATGTTTTCAAAGTGTCCGAGTTGACATGGAATGCCCCATATATACTTTATGGGATCCTAGACCGATATTTCGATGCGTTACACAAGGAATGGCAAAAGTGAGTATACCCCCATACTGTGGTTGGAGGGTATAAAATAGAGTGAAGAAGAAATAACAGAACCTTGCGGTACCCCTGAGTTCTATCGAAACTCATCCGATGAGAACCCATCTATAACAACATGTATAGTACGGTCTTTGAACATTTACGGTACAATGGACTATTTTAAGTCTGAGCGCCATGGAGTTGCCTAAAAATTTACATATTTTTAGGCTTGTACAACCCACCCTCAACTCAACAACTCAACGGTCTCTGAGAAAGCTCGATAGAAATCAACACCGACACCAAACGCAAAAAGCTTCGAAACGAGTTCACTGTGTCACACACTATGAAACGCTTTGGAAATATCTAGAGCAACCACTTGCTAAACAGAACGACTCCATCGCTTCTACAGGAACGTTGGAGTCGTTAGAGCGTAGTGGAATTGGAGTCGTTGGAACGTCGTGGAGACGTGGAATCGTTGGAACGTCGTGGAGACGTTGAGTCGTTGGGACGTCGTGGAGACGTTGGAACGTCATTTAGCAATTCATATTCAAAATCGACCAACTTCAGTCCCATAGCGTGATCCCTGGTTTAAAATTTCATGCTATTAATAAAAAGGAAAAGTTATGGCAGTAGTACCAGTGTATAAGTATGTATGTTTATCTCTGTCGGTTTGTTGTTAAATGTTCCTTAATATGTTTTCAAAACAAATATTATGTTTTTCCATGATACTGTGTACTGGCTGGCGTACTTTTTCAAGTATTTATTTCTGGAATTCTTGTTAACAAAACCAAAAAAATAAAAACCGAACTTTTTAGTTTACTTTTCATTTTCATTAATTACGCCTGATCACATTCCCAGTTAGCCAGTCATCAAAGGCTTTAACGGAAATTCTATTAGAGGAATCATATGAGTGTGTGCGTGTGTGTGGGTTGATTTTGGGTTGGTGTTGTGTATTTTATTGGTTTGCTTCAAAATCATTACGACACAAATCCTTTAATGGCAAATTGAAAAATGAAAAGAGAATTTAAGCTTTTGCCACATGTCGTGCATTTAGTTCGTTAGTTTTGTCCTTGGTTACCATTATGTATTTATGGTTTGTATTTTGTTTACTTGTGTGAGTTTGAAAAGTATGTTTGTCATAGGCGTAGATAGCCCTGGCGTAGATAACCAGAATAATTTTAGCCCCCCCCAGAATTTTAATCATTCACAATATTTTTTTTTTTAATAATTTAATGATTTCATAAATTTTTGCAACAATAAATAATAATAATATGTAATGAGTCTTTAGGACTCGTTATGATTATTCAATGAGTCTTAAGGATTAGTCTGAATTATTGAAAAAAGTTTTTATATGAATCTGATGTTTTTGTCAGTAATAAAAACTTTACCGAATCTTAGGGTTTTACCTTCAGGAAAACATTTTAACTTCTTTGATTTAAAAAAGTTTCTAAATTCTAAGGGAGTTTTTTATAGACAGAAGTTATTGAAAGAAAGAATCTGAGAATTTTGACTTATAATCATCAATTTTTGCAATCATTAGAATTTTTTCTTGAAAAAAATCATAGTAATCTAATGATTTTACTATAGGAAAAACATTAAAAATATTTCATTCTCAAAACATATCTAGGAGTTCTAAATTTCCGAAAAATCTACAGAATCAAAATTTAAAAATAAAAATATGAACTTTTAACCGCTTTCGGGGGGCATTCGTTTCTAGGACACCTAGACGCATGTTAAAGGGAACGCTTCAGGAATAGGTCTGGGTTTTTCTATTAAAAAAAAAATACCAAAAAATTTAAAAAAATCTAGGGGGGCTTTAGCCCCCCCCAGAAATGTTGGCTTCCTACGCCAATGATGTTTGTATGTAAAGTTAGGAAGGAATTTATGGGAAATGGAAGGATCTTTTTTAGAATTTTGAAAAAACTATAGGTTTTACAAAAACTGGCTAGTTTATACCGCCATCTCTAAGTCACGATAAGTACATGTTGTACTGCCCTCATATAAGACCTAACTCCCCAACTTTGATATATTTTTTTATAACCCATAAAAAGGAAAATCGAATTCACCAGTCTGTGGAAAGTAGCCCAAACTAAAAGAGCTTTACATTTGGTAATTGAACAAAATCAAATTTAAGACATTCTCGATGTTCGGTTCAGACGGACTAACGTCTGTGCAAGGTAAACTATAGTCCAAACCAAAAGAACTGTACGCCAAAATTTGGCACGAATATCTCATGTTCAAACGGACCAGATTGAAGAAACTTTCCTATGGAGACTGAACCAACGTCTAAAAAACGCCACCTTGGACCCAAAGGACTTAAATATTTAACTTTTTCCCTCCGCCATTTTTGTGGGTGTTGATTTAAAATTGTATTACTTAAGTAAAGTTTTTTTTTCATTTCGGAGTGTATAATTGATTCGTCATAGATGGATTTAGCACTCTTACATGTTTTTATAATAATTTTGGTCATGAGTAATTTTTTTATTTTTATCTGGAAAGTCCTTCAAATTTGAATGCTTAAATAAATGTTACCCTTATTTTAGATTTTCATATTTACCGTTTGATTTTCCTCATCAATATAACGTATACCAAAGTATGATGTTTCAATTAAATTCAGTCTGGCAAAAACAACATCTAGCAAAGCTTGACCAGGTAAATCATCCTGAAAATAAATAGAAAATAACAGAATATTTAATCAAAATTGTTTATATTATAATGTCTTTGATAGAAACTAGATCAATAATGATTGATTTTATTTTAAATTATTGCAAATTAATAGCCCAAAGATAGATTACATAAATATATTATAGAAAATATAGTTTAAATTACGCTTTGTAATGTGAAAGACTATTAAAAAATATTTCAAATTAAAGTAAATTGTCGAAATCTAACAACGACTTCCTAATTTACGCTGAGGGAAGCCGAGTAGTAACATTGGGCAAACTACTTAACAACTTCGGCGGCAATAGCTGTGTCCATTGCCTATAGTGTTACTAAAAGACCCAGCAAAATGTTCTTTTCAAATTTATCGATTCTAGAATGCATTATATTATCCGGAAATCGATTCTACTAAACATTTGAAATTGTCAGGAAAGCAGTCGTAGTTTTTTTTTGAAAAATTATTTAACATTGAAATTTTTTTCGAAGACCACTATTCGCTTCGCATATAAATTTCCCCTTCGAAATTTTTACTAAGAATTTTGAGTACATTAAGTCCAATTACTTCTATTCAAGTCCAAAATTTAGCTACCTTAGCTCCTTGCAAACCTTTACTACATATGGCGCCCAAGCGAGGGCTCGATCCCCAAACGCAAAGTGGGAATACCGAAGCCAGCACCAATAAAGCAGAAGTTTGGCAGATTAGTGAAATAAACAAAATCGAGACCTTATCCAAAATTCCATGCCTTATGATCTACTTAATGTCTTTGAAACCATTTCTAACATATGGCGCCTAAGCTAGCGTCCGACGAAAGAGAATGACGCCACATTCATGAGGTAAACAAAATCGGGCCCTTGATCGACCTAATGCCCTTGAAACCAGTTATGAATCACCGGATTTCTTGCTAAAAAAAAAATTTAAGCCCTCACAACATATGGCGCCCAAGCGAGAGCCCGATTCCAAAAAACGCAAAGCGGAAAGTCCGAAGCCACCACCAACTAAGGAGAGTTGAGCCAGATAAATGAAATAAACATAATCGGGCCCATATATAAAAGTCCATGCCTTATAATCGACTCAATGTATTTAAAACTAGTTTAAGAATCACCGGTTTCTTGCTGAAAGATAATGCAAACCCTCACTACATATGGCGCCCAGGCGAGAGACAGACCCCAGACGCGAAGCGGAAATATCGAAGCCACCACCAACGAAGGAGAGTTGAGCCACATTAATGAGGTAAACAAAATCGGGCCTTATCTAAAAGTCCATGCCTTATGATCGACTTAAGGTCTTTGAAACTGGTTTAAGAATCACCAGATTTCTTGCTGAAAAATAATTTAAACCCTCAATACATATGACGCCCAAGCAAATCTCCAATCCCAAAACACAAAGCGGAAATACCGAAGCCAAGATAAACAAAGGAGAATTGAGCCAGATTAATGAGATAAACAAAATCGGGCACATGCCTTATGATCGACGTTTTATGATGTTTTTGAAACCAGTTAATGAGTCACCGGATTTCCTGCTGAAGAACCATTAGCTTGACAGTCTTATTGAGCTAATACCTAACAATAGGAAAAATATAAACCAGAGCCGCCAAAAAACTTCAAACCCTCACTACATATGGCGCCCAAGCGAGAGCCCGATCCCAAAACGCAAAGAGGAAATACCGACGCCACCACCAACAAAGGAGAGTTGAGCCAGATAAAAGCGGTAAACATAATCGGGCCCATATGTAAAAGTCCATGCCGACTTAATGCCTTTGAAACAAGTTTGAGAGTCACCTGATTTATCGCTAAAAAAAAACTTCAAACCCAAACTACATATGGCGAAGGCCCGATCCCAAAATGCAAAGCGGAAATACCGAAGCCTCCATTAACAAAGGAGAATGGAGCTAGATTAATGAGGTAAACCATATCGGGTCATTATCTAAAAGTCCATGCCTAATGATCGACTTAATGTCTTTGAAACTACTTAAAGAGTCGCCGGATTTCCTGCTGAAGGATCTTTAGCTTGACAGTCTTATTGAGCTAATAGCTAGCAATAGGAAAAATATAAACCAGAGCTTCCAAGAAACTTCAAACCGTCACTAAGAGGGCCAAACCCCTAAACGCAAAGCGAATATACCGAAGCATTAATGAGGTAAACAAAATCGGGCCCTTATCTAAAAGTCCATGACTTATGATCTACTTAAAGTCTTTGAAACTAGTTAAAGAGTCACCGGATTTCTTGCTGCAAAAATATTCAAACCCTCACAAAATATGGCGCCCAAGCGAGAGCCCGATCCCAAAATGCAAAGCGGAAGTACCGAAGCCACCACCAAAGAGGGAGAGTTGAGCCACATAAATGAGCGAAATCGAACCCTCATATAAAAGTCCATGCTTTATAATCACCGCATTTCTCGCTAAAAAAAAAATTCAAACATTCACTTCATATGGCGCCCAAGCGAGAGCCCGATCCCAAAAACGCAAAACTTCCGAAAAGTAGAATACGGATTTTATGACCTTCGTGCTAAGACAGGACTTAAAGTTCTCAGGGTAGAAAGATCTCTCATTTCTGCAGCTGTTCAAAGATTGTACTGAACACTTCAATATTCCAGCTTTTCACTAATTTTCGAGGCATTCTAAGTTGAAGTCCACTGAAATTGTATAGGGCAAAGAGAGGTGATATTAAAACATGGGTGCTAATTATCGGAGTCGATAGCGATCGAAATTCTACTCGAACGTACTATTTTTCAATTTGTCTGTATGCCTAAAATTGTGCTATAATAAATACAAGTTTTTCATATTTGTTTCTCACTACAATAAAACATAAAAACAAATAAAAAGTTTATATTTATCAAAGCATAGGGATACAGAAAAATTGACAAATCGCACGTTCGAGTAGAACTTCGATCGCTATCGACTCCGAAAATTAGCGCCCTGGACTGTGATCCCGTAAAGTGAGAGTCGAGAATCGTTCGATTTACAAAGTAATATTTCTAAAGCATCGAAACTTCTAACATTCGCCAAGTAAGCACGGGTGCTTACCTAGATAACATGATGGAGTTATTCGCTCCAGTCGAAATTATATGTTTACTTGTTTTCTTCTTTAAAAAACTCTCCACATAATTTCATAGCAATAGAAAATCAAAATCTAGCCTATGTCTAATAAACAAATTTGCAACAATTCAATCAAAACTATAAATACATCAAATTCTTAAAAAAAAAAAAGTTTTTTTTGTAGCTTAGCTGTCAGAATAAATGCCATTGCTTGGTTTTAAACCACACGTCTATTGTAGCAAAAAGTTAAAGAAAACCAACAAACAAACCAACTGACAGCAAGACAGCCACACACAAATAAGCCAGAAGAGACTCCAGCGACGACAAGATAAAATGTGGATATTATAATTTTCTTCTTGTGGAATAGAACTTATAAATGTAACATAATCGTACACTTTGAAAAAATCTAAAGCAACAATAAGCATGAGGTTTAAAGTTAATCAACCAAAACTCTTTCTTATAATTCTAGCATAATTGAGAAAGCCCCATGGATCGATAGAAGGAGCTTCGAAGTATCTTACACATGATAAATTATTCTTATACAATTTCATTGGAGTTCTAAAACGAATGTTTTAGGAGTTGATAGTAAAGACAACAAAAACTTTTCTTGAGGAATGAACTAAGGGTCTCCAGGTGCTAAAACCCACCCTAATACATTCCAAACCGATAGAGTTGGATTATTTTCCAACAAAAGGGATACAGAATTGTTACCTTAAAAACAATTATGGGTATCCAAATTTCATAAAAATCGTCATAATTGCATGCTCTTTTAAGATAAAATTACAAACTGATTGCGATTAGATGATATGCTAGCTGCTTTGTCTAATACTTTTTGCATTTCATCTAAATTTTCCTTAAGTGTAGACATGTTTCAAAGAAAACCAAACTAAATACATAAAAGGGGAAAAAACACACATGCATAGCTTTCTGTTTTATGCGATGGTCATGTTTGTTAAGTCAAATGGAAAGTTGAGAATTATGTTAAAGGATTTATAAAAGCTTTAAAGAAAAAAAATAAAGGAAATTCAAGGTAACATATTTATATCGTTTACCGTGAAAAGGGAACGTCTAGGAAAACAGAAAATTTATAGTTTTTAATGTAAACAAATAGAAAACATTGAGATGTTTATGGTAAGACAAAATATATTGGGACATTGACACAAAAAGATAGTTTCAAGAAAATATATCGTAGTGAATTGTGTGACATGATACTGGAAAAGGAAATGAATGAACTGACATGTCTTCTGCTCATATGATGTCTCTAAGTAGAAGAACCACAAAGATGGCAAGGAACTTAAGTCCCTGTTCCCATAATATTTTCGTGGATAGTTTTGTAGCCCTGAAGACCTTAGAGTCGAACACTGTAAGATCGGGAATCATTAGAAATTGTATAAAATCCCTTCGTTAAATCAGTCAGCACACAATCAAGCTGAATGTGCGAGAAATAGATCTAAGTCGGTGGAGTTGATGAACGAAGTTGATAGGTTATCAGAGAATAGAATGAAATATTGTTGGATATCATTAACTACATGCAGGATATCGCAAACTCTTGGCCACGGCCAAATCCTGAAAGGACAAACAGTCCACTTACTTTTGGCAAACGGACGGTTAGCCTATTAGTGGTAGTACTAACAGGCCACTGAATAATCGGCCAAATGGCCGCACGTATGAGACTTTCTACTAGAAACTATTGTAGAAGTTGTGGGAAGTGGGGAGGAGGAGTCAGTGAAGCACTTGTTATGTAAACGACGGGTCTGATAAAGCGGCGCCTTAAGCATTTGGGACAAAAAATTTTCGATGACCTGGATGACCTAAACGATTTCTTATTTACGTCTCTAGCAAAGTATATTAGGGAATCTGGGTGGCTTAAGAAGTAGAACTTTGTATCAAAGCGGTAGTAAGGAAATCACAATTAACGGAATCACAATGTGCCTTATGGCCTCCGAGTGAATTAATTTTCTCTGTAATGCGTTGTGCGGTACACTGTGCAATCGACAACAAATGAATGAGCCCTTCTAGACAAGCGAGTACTCCGAACAAAAACTCGTGGTCAATTCGCTTATCTCAGCAGAACACATACCGTGGTAATATCGATAGAATAGTGTTACACAACCCACATTCCGACGATGCTCCAAAGAGTCAATAGAATTGCATACCCTACTGCCATTGATTATTTTCGACGCCCTCCTTTGGACACGGTCCAGAAATTTCAGAATAGACTTTGAAGCAATTGTCCATATATGGAAGTTGTATTCTACTTCGGCCGAATATAGGTGATATAAAGATTAAGGAGTTCGAGTAAGTGAAGTAAATCTTGCACCGTTTTAAAAAAACCAAGACACTTGAATGCTTCTTTCGACACTTGAAAAACATGTTTATTCTAACGGACATCACACTGGATTTTCATGCCCATAGCATCAACAGTATCCAATTCCTCAATACCAATGCCACCCATGTTGGTTCCACAACTCGTTTATGGGTCAACATACAACATTAGGTCTTTTGTGTTTTGAACCTTATTCGCGAGAGCCTACTCACAGTTTGTCAAAAGGCCCTGATTGAGAGTGCCATTCAAATCTGCCGCACGAGCCAAACTTCTACAAGGCTTGGCCTATAATCGAAGGAAAATGAATGACAAATGTTGCTGTCGTCTGCAAAAGAGTAGATAGGATTGTAAGTTTGACAAAGAAGGTCATTAATGAAGATAACAAAAAGAGTAGGAGAAAGAACAGAACCTTGCGGTACCCCTGAGTTGAGTTAAAACTTACTTGTGTCTCTGAGAAAACTCGATATAAATCGAGAGAAATCATTGCTTATACTTACAGTAACCAAATTGGTGAATGGAACGACCATCGCCATCAGGTGTCTCGTACAAAAAACAGAAAACTGACTATATCTTACCGCAGACGAACTTTGATAGAAACTTCGAAGTCCAAATACCAACTAGGCAGAAAACTCTGTTATTGTTATGACAGAGAATGCGATCTAAATCTTAACGGATGGATCGATGAGGGTAGTGGTTCGTGAGTATGACTCGAAATCAGGGCCTCAGTGAGACTTCCGGACAAGTGTTGTGTTTTTCAAGCTTAGGTACTTGCAATCGATAAATCCGCGCAGATGATTATGACAAGGCACTTAAGTCCTTGCGCCGTTAACATTTTCGTGGGTAATCTTGCAGACCTGAAGGCTTTAGAATCAAACACTTGAAGATCACGAATTGTTAGGAATTTTATACGATCTCTTCATCGAATCAGTCCGTACACAATTAAGCTAATCTGGCTCCCTGGACATAGTAGGATCCCTGGGAATAAATTGATTGAAGATTGTTCAAGAAATGGATCTGAATTGGTGGGGGAACGGGTGGAACCTAACATCTCGTTTCCTATTGATGAACGAAATTAATAGGATATCAGAGAATGGAATGAAATATAGGTGGATATCACTGTTTACATGTAGGATATCGCGAACCCTGTAGCCACTGCGAAATTCTGAGAGGAAAAAAAGTCAACTTATTTTTGGCAAACGGACGGTTAGTCCGTAGAAGTTGTTGGAAAGTGGAGGAGAAGTCAGGGAAGCACTTGAATTGTGAATGTCTGGGTCTGATAAGGTGCCGCTTTTTGTTGAAAAGAGTTTACGATGACCTGGATTGCCTAAACGGTGTCTTATTGACATTTCTAGCAGAATATCTTAGAGAATCAGGGTGGATTAAAAAATAAAATTTTTGTAACAGAGGGGAGTAGTGAAATAACAATTAAAGGAATCACTACAGGCTTTATGGCCTCCGAGTGAATTCGCCAAATTGGCGAACGCCTATCCAACCTAACCTTACAATGATGCTTTAAAAATCCAACCGGAAGTCTGTACTCGTCTGGGTGACAGTTATAGTTTGATCACTTTAGGTTTGTAGGTTTTCCACATGATCGTGGACACTTCGGTCGTGTTGGTGTTTCTCTTTAACGACTCCTTTGGAAATTCATCGTTGTCTATCTGCTCTCGTACCTGACAGACTACACCTCTTCTGTTGGTATCTAGCCTGTATAAAAACTTTATAAAGTGATTACACTTTTGGGCCACAGAGGAGCATGCATAGACCGCATTGCTTGCTTAGATCTCATCTTGAATGTCAATGTACAAGTAAATATTTAAGTTAGTATCACATTTTTGACAAATAATACTGCAGCCGTTAGGAATCTTATATGCATCCCCAAATTCTCAGAGCTCTTGACCATTTTCGTATCATTCGTGAACAACCAGCCCTCTTTCACTAGAGTAACAAAAGGGTCGTCAAAAGGAAAAATCCCGTCAGGCATTTCTCATTTAAACAAAAAATATTTAGTACAATAACTCGTTTATGCTAAAACCTCTAAAATATATTAAATCATGAAAATTTTTTCATAATTTTGAAAAACCCAAGATTAGTTCTTATTTACATGCAGCTATAAAAAAAATAAACATTAACTTAATGAAGCCATGACGGAAAACTCCATTTAAATAATTTCTTAAAAATTTCCATATATGTTTTTCTTCATTTAAAAATATTTTTTACTCTTAAAACACTTCCAAACAATATAGTCTACAACGGCTTTATTATTCCAATTCTGATGATTTTAAATATATTTTTTTCCATTTTTTTCACTTAAATAATAAGTGTTTGTATACAAAACTCCTCTCTAAGAGTCATTTACTTTACACATATTATTTTTTTTTTGTATATTCTACTCATATTTTTTAAAAGGACTTTGTTTTGAAATCACACATTACATTTGTTTGTTATACTTATATCTGTATGAATGACAGAGACTTGAATGAATCTGGAATCTTATAAGAATGAAAACATACATACTTATGAGAACATGTTGTAAAACATACATAAGCATAAAATGAATTCTAAAAAAATAAAAATCCCATTAAAGTGACATTGAGACCATGAACAACAGTTTTATAACTTCAAATTTAAATAAGATTTTTTTTTTTTGATGTTGTAACAATAAGACAATATTTATGTTTTTTTTTTAGATCGAACAGTGGGTTGAGGTCTTATGTTAGGATATGTTAACCTGGCTGCACCGCATTTACAGTTAGCGGACTATAACAACAGTTCATTTGTCAAAATGATTGCACCCAGCATCCTCTTGCACTTTCTTAGTAAATTCAGAAATAAGTCTTGAGATTTCTTTCAGATCTCGAGACTTGCGGTGTGTAGAAAACTTCGCTCTAAAGCATGAAAATGCAGGACATTTATGAAGTGCTCAACTGCCTCTTTATTCCTAGGTACACCGTAAATATAGTAACAGGGATGCCAACTTAGTGCTTTTCGCGCTAGATCTAGTGCTTTTTGATGTGTCAAAACGCGAAAATTTTTGGCCTAGTGCCAAATTAGAAAAACGCACTAACATGGTGCTTTTTAAATTGTCAGTTGGTGCTTTTAGTGCTTTTTAAAATTAATTTTTATAGCCTCCAAAAAAAGTATGGCGGTATACTTACTTTGTTATTTCGAGTGTAACGCATCAAAATATTAGTCAGAGACTCCACAAAGTATATATTTTATTGATTTATGATCGATTCAAAGACATTTTTTTGAATGTCCGTCTGTCTTTTCTGTATGTTTTCCCTTGAAGAACTAAACCAACCTCTAAAAAACGCCATTCCTTGTAGTATTTAAAAAAAAAAAAAAGGTTGCGGATTGTGGATAGCCCCAATATGTAGTAGAGGCGAATAGAATAAGCAGTGGCGGACATCTCAGCGGATTTGGAGAAGATCGTCTCAGAAGGCACGCTTGTCGACGGGTAACTTCGGAGAACTTTTGATGCTCTAACCGACATGTGCGAATAATTGGCGCCATTCAATACCCAAAGCGAAAATCATCAACATAAATGTCGACCTCATCCGACGACAACCACGAGGCTCTGAAGACCGATCATAGGCGGTATAACCCTAACACCGATTGTGAGGAGGAAATTCCTTATAACTTTTCTGGCAGTTCCAGGATCCGGTAGGTAGTCCAATCAGCTGTTTTTTGTCTCATGTTTTGTGATCAACATACTGCTTGTAAAAATACATACTCCAGATCTTCACGTACAGACCTACACCGACGACGATTGTGCACTAGTTTCCGAAAGGTATGTAGGAATAGTTTGCACTAAAACGTAGACTGTTATCAACTTTAAGGGCAACTGTTGCAACAGGCATGTATTATTCGTGAATTCAGTTAAGACAACACTCGTGTGTTTCACGCGAATGACCAAACACAAGGGTCTTAAGCTTCCAACGCTGAATGGTGTTGCTCTTCAACAGTCCATAGATGTAAAGTATTTTGAGCTAATGTGGACATGTTGAACTAGCTGACACACCGTATTTTCTGGCACTTTCGAGGAGATTTTGGGAACAGGGGTGTGCACTGGATGTACCTAGAAGTAGAGTTGCCAGACTTGGGGATTTATCCCCAAAGTTGGGGATTTCATGCGAGCAAAGATGACAAGCAATCTCATTTGGGGGTTGGGGATTTATCCCCAAAGTTGAGGATTTCATGCTAGCAAAGAGGACAAGAAATCTCATTTGGGGGTTGGGGATTTCTATGGGGATTTGTAAATTATTTTGGGAATTTTTTGGGGATATCCGAAATTAAATCTATTTATTACCTTAATCTAAATTTAATGTTATCAACGATTCTTTAAATTAGTTTCGGTGACAAACACTCTTTAGTACGTGTTTTCAAAGCGCATTAAATAAAATTTGCATTTATTGGCTGCAAAATGTATATTAACATTACCAAAAACTCTTTAGTTTCGCGTTCGGGGATTTTTGGGGATTTTTTTATTTTAATAGAAGAAATTTTGTTTGTGTAATTAAAAAATACGTATGTTTTTCATTGTTTGGGGATATTTTTTTATTTTTGGGGACAACGGAAAAAAGTACCTGGCAACACTGCCTATGAGTCATTGAAACTTTTGTGACGCAACCGTCTGGTGGCCGATAACGTTACTGAAATCTAGTCGGGTTAAGCTGGTCGGTTTAAGGATGCTCCACTTATGTAAGTGGAGCGTCTTTAGGTCGCAATACAAAGAGCGGCTTGTTCAGGGATTACGGATGCTATGAGCACCACACCAGGACCAGCTCTTAACGCTATGTTTAACGTGCTTCCCTTGGATATACATGTCCAAAGGGTGGCCATGAAATCTCTGCGCAGACTACGTAGAAACGAATTATGGCATGGAGACTTCAATTGGTTATACACTCAAAAAATTATGATATTATTTGATTGTAGTTTATTTGAAAAGTTTTTCGTTGTGTCGTTTTTAAAAGAAAAAAACACTTGTTCAATGTTCACTTTTTTTAAAAGACTATTTCTTTGTTTTAAAAATAACAACATAAAAAATAAAGACTTTCATTAGCATTCAATTTTTAAAGTCATTTATTTTTGTTCTGTAAGTAAAAATAAGTGATTCTTTTTTAGTTTTTAATGATTTGTGTACGTTTTTTTTTTTAAATTGTTGGTATTCTTTAAAGAAAAGTCATTATTTTTTACCTACTTGTGTTGGTTATTTTTTTGTAGACAAAAAATAAAAAAAATAAATATTTATAGAAATATAAAAACATGTTTGTATCAAGTGACTTTGGCACGATGGGTAGAGTGTCTGACCAGAATGTTGTTAATCGATTCCCCAAAATTTTTATTAAAAATTTTTTTAGATAAAATTCAATAGAAACATTGTAAAAATAACCTACGAAATCATTAATTTTTAATGTTTTGGTATGTAATATTTTTTCAATTTGTTGGTAAAAATAACACAACAATTATTAATTTTTAATGTTTTAGTAGGTAATTTTTTTTCGAATTTTTTGGAAACAAAAATGAAAGTCACGATATTTTTCAATATTCAATGTTATTTATTTTAGAAAATTTTATTAACAGTAAAAAATAAATGTGGATGTTTGTTAAAACAAATGAATAATTACAGGGATGGTTTTCAAATGTTTTATCACTTGTTTTAAATATGTTTTCATTTGTTTTGCCGACAAAATATTTTGAGTGATCTTTTGCTAGCTAGCCACCAGACAAGGAACTAGCCGATTGTACTAAATTTTCTGACTTTTCCAATATTACCACTATTTATCCCACTGTTTATCAAAAGAAATGCTATAGCATGCATTGTTTACTATATATACATTAGAGTGTCCCTTATTTTGGAAATGTTGGAAATCTTGAGACGGTACCCGCTCATTTTTTTCCTTTTGACTTAAAAATAACTCAGGAAAAATTTTACGCCCCTAGGACCACGCCTTCCCTACGCGACGGGCCCTTAAAGAGCGGGGCCTAAAAAATCATTTTTCCATACAAACCAAAAAATTTTTTTTTTGATTTTTAATTTTTTTGTTATTATTTATTATATTACTTGGTTTGCTTATTCACAACAAAAAATTTGATTTTGGTGGGATAAGTCTTTCAGCGCTAAAAAATTTTTCGCAAAAAAAAATTTTGAGCCGCCGGGGTCCTACAGTAAAAAATTTTTAAAAAATATTTTTTTTTAGTTTTGACCAGCAACGGTTTTAGCTGCTATGTTGCTTTAAATGATATATATTCATAAAAAAATATTTTTTGTATCTGTGACATCTTAATCGTGTTCTAAAAAAGGGTAAAAAATGCATTGATGATTTTTTTCGATACACGATAAAAATGTCACAAATATGAATAATATTTTTTTTGGAATATATATCATTAAAAACAACATAAAAACTAAAACCATTGCTTTTCAAAACTAAAAAAAAATATTTTTTAAAAATTTTTTACCGTAGGATTCCTACGGCTCAAAATTTTTTTTTTCGAAAAAGATAAAGATGTCACAGATATGAATAATTTTTTTTTTGGAATATATATCATTTAAAGCAACATAGCAACTAAAACCGTTGCTGGTCAAAACTAAAAAAAAATATTTTTTAAAAATTTTTTACTGTAGGACCCCGGCCGCCCAAATTTTTTTTTTGCGAAAAATTTTTTAGCGCTGAAAGACTTATCCCTCCAAAATCAAATTTTTTGTCGTGAATAAGCAAACCAAGTAATATAATAATTAATAACAAAAAAATTAAAAATAAAAAAAAAATTTTTTTGGTTTGTATGGAAAAATGATTTTTTAGGCCCCGCTCTTTAAGGCCCCGTCGCGTAGGGAAGGCGTGGTCCTAGGGGCGTAAAATTTTTCCTGAGTTATTTTTAAGTCAAAAGGAAAAAAATGAGCGGGTACCGTCTCAAGATTTCCAACATTTCCAAAATAAGGGACACTCTAATATACATATATATTTTTTTAGCCAAAACAAAACAAAAATTCCGTTATAAATATAAAAATAGCCTAGGCTTCCAGTGTTGCATTTATTTATTTTTTTATCCAGCAAAAAAATATAAAATAAATACGGGTGCAATTGTGTGTGTGTTTTTGACTCGTTTAGAAGCATGATGCAAATCTTGTTTAAAGCTAAAATGAACCATGATCCTCCTAACGTAAATACAGAAAAAAGAACATTACTTGGTAAATAAAAGCAGTAGAATAGCATTTGTGTCGCATGATGGCCTTACAAATGTCGTTTTTATTTATTTACTTTTTTCTACTTTTTTTTTCTTTTGCAATATTGTCGTCTGATGCTGCTGTTTACTGCCACTCTGCAGCCACTACGACTCAGTCATAGACTACTCATCATCATCATCCACATCATAGTCGTAATCATAACATGATGCTATTATGAAAATATGTTTTGCATAAAAAATGTTGATAAACATACATACTTTTATAAAAAAATTGCAGTTGAAAGTATATTTAGTGAAAAAAAATATGTATATAGCGACATAAATATACAGTTAACAAACAAAAGAATCATAAACACTTAAAGAATTTTTTGGGTAAAATTATTTGGAAATAGTTAAAGTTTTAAAAAAAAGCAAAAATTTGAGATCATGGCTAACAATGTCTAAAAATTTATTTTAATATAATTTTTAAAGAGAAACACATTAATTGCTATTTATTTGTTAACTAGAGGTGCTAGAGCACAAATAGCTAAAATTGGTGATCACTGCTAAAATTATTCAAAATTCCAGTTTTGTATGAATTTTTAAAAGAAATTCTGTAATTGCAATTTTTTAATCAACTAGAGGGATAGAGTAAAACAAATAAAATTTGGGGATCAGTGCTAAATTTTTCCAAATACAAAGAACAAAAATTTGCAAAAAAGCGTATCATTGCTAAACACTTCAAAAGGGAAGGTATAAGAAAACTGAAAAATTGAGATCATGGCTAAAAATTTCCAAAAATCCATTTTTATATAATTTTTTTCTAAAAGAAACTTCAATTGCTAGTTATTTGTTACTAGAGGAGCTAGATCACAAATAGCAAAAATTGGTGATCACTGCTAAAAATATTCAAAATTCCAGTTTAGCTTGAATTTTTTAAAGCAAAACTTCTCTAATCAAATAGAGGGGCTAGAGCAAAAAAAATAAATTTTAGGATTATTGCTAAATTTTTCCAAAAATGTACTAGAACAAAATTGTAAGAATAGGGTATCATTACTAAACATTTTTAAAAGTCTAGTTTTACATGCATTTTTTAAAAGAAGAATTTAATTGCAATTTATAAGTCAACTAGAGGAGCTAGAGCAAAAAGAGCAAAAATTGGAGATCATTAATAAAAATTTCTTATCTATCTATATATACACTTAATACCTAGACCAAACCGCTGAAGCTAGAGACTTTCAAATTGGAATGTAGGTTCACCTCCCGGAATATAGATCCACTAAGGCTGGATTTTTTCCAATGTTGATTCTAAGGTGGTAAAAAGGGTAAAAATCTGTACTTTTGGTACTTTTTATATCTCCTGAAATAATGGTCATACAGACGTGAAATTTGGACTATATGCTCAGCTCCCGGAATATCCAGTAAGGCTGGACTTTTGCCAATGTTGATTCTAAAGGGGGTGAAAATGGGTAAACAACTGTACTTTTGGTACTTTTTTTATTTCCATAAATAATGGTCCTAGAAACTTGAAATTTAAAATGTAAGTTCAGCTCCCGGAATATAGATCCACTAAGGCTGGGATTTTGCCAATGTTGATTCTAATGGGGTAAAAAGGTTAAAAATATGTACTTTTGGTACTTTTTATATCTCCTGAAATAATGGTCATACAGACGTGAAATTTGGACTGTATGTTCACCTCCCGGAATATAGATCCAGTAAGGCTGGACTTTTTTGCCAATGTTGATTCTAAGGGGGTAAAAAGGGTAAAAAACTGTACTTTTGGTACCTTTTACATTTCCTTAAATTATGGTACTAGAAACTGGAAATTTGCAATGCAGGTTAACCTCTCGGAAAAAAGATTCACTAAGGCTGGGTTTTTGCCAATGTTGATTCTACGGGGGTAAAATGGGTAAAAAAGTGTACTTTTTGTACTTTTTTTATTTACTGAAATAATGGTCATACAAACTTGAAATTTATAAAGTAGGATAATCTGCTGAAAAAAACAAATTTTGATAATTTGG
Source organism: Pegoplata infirma (assembly GCA_963921195.1). Classification (NCBI taxonomy): domain Eukaryota; kingdom Metazoa; phylum Arthropoda; class Insecta; order Diptera; family Anthomyiidae; genus Pegoplata; species Pegoplata infirma. The sequence goes on along the minus strand of OY992536.1, from coordinate 257,994,682 downwards.
ATTCTAAGGGGGGTCAAAGGGCTGAAAAGTGTTCTTTTAGTACCTTTTGTTATTTCTTGAAATAATGGGCATAGAAACTTGAAATTTGAAATGTAGAATTCTGCAGTGAAAAAAATTCAGGAAAAAATACTTTTTGGAAATTGCGTTTTTATAAAAGTACCTTTTATAAAAAGTACCTTTTATAAAAAGTACCTTTTATAAAAAGTACCTTTTATAAAAAGTACCTTTTATAAAAAGTACCTTTTATAAAAAGTACCATTTATAAAAAGTACCTTTTATAAAAAGTACCTTTTATAAAAAGTACCTTTTATAAAAAGTACCTTTTATAAAAAGTACCTTTTATAAAAAGTAACTTTTATAAAAAGTACCTTTTATAAAAAGTACCTTTTATAAAAAGTACCTTTTATAAAAAGTACCTTTTATAAAAAGTACCTTTTATAAAAAGTACCTTTTATAAAAAGTACCTTTTATAAAAAGTACCTTTTATAAAAAGTACCTTTTATAAGAAGTACCTTTTATAAAAAGTACCTTTTATAAAAAAGTACCTTTTATAAAAAGTACCTTTTATAAAAAGTACCTTTTATAAAAAGTACCTTTTATAAAAAGTACCTTTTATAAAAAGTACCTTTTATAAAAAGTACATATTATAAAAAGTACCTTTAATAAAAAGTTATTTTTATAAAAAGTACCTTTTATAAAAAGTACGTTTTATAAAAAGTACCTTTTATAAAAAGTACCTTTTATAAAAAGTACCTTTTATAAAAAGTACCTTTTATAAAAAGTACCTTTTATAAAAAGTACCTTTTATAAAAAGTACCTTTTATAAAACGTACGTTTTATAAAAAGTACCTTTTATAAAAAGTACCTTTTATAAAAAGTACCTTTTATAAAAAGCACCTTTTATAAAAAGTACCTTTTATAAAAAGTACCTTTTATAAAAAGTACCTTTTATAAAAAGTACCTTTTATAAAAAGAACCTTTTATAAAAAGTACTTTTAAATTGGGGATTATCGTTAAAAGTTTTCAAAAATCTATTTTTATAAGATTTCCAAAAAAAAAAGACTTAAAAATTTGCCATTTTTAGATAACTAAAAGTGCTAGAACAAAAATAGCAAAAAATTGTAATCATTGCTAAACTTTTCCAAACAAAAAATATAACAAAAAAAAACTGTAAATTTTTTTTTGTTATAAAAAAAACTGGGGATAGTCGCTTAAAATTTCCAAAAATCCATTTTTAATGATTTTTTTTTTCAAAAAAACTTTAGAGCAAAAATATCAAAAACTGGTTATCATTAAAAAAAAATCAAAAAAACTTTAGAGCAAAAATATCCAAAACTGGTGATCGTTGCTAAAAATTTCCAAAAATCCAGAAGTGGTTTTCTAAAAACCTAAACGTTTTAAAAAATATTTTGAGTTGCATTTTATTAGTTAACTATAGGTTTTACAGCAAAAATAGCAAAACTTGGGGATCATCTATAAAAATTTCCAAAAATCCGTTTTTTTTTTTAACTTAAATTTTAATTTTTTTGTTAACTGGAGATGATAGAGCAAAAAATTGCAAATAACTTGATGTGCTAAAACAATAATAGCGAAAATTAAATATAATTTAAAAATTTCTGATGATCATTACAAAAAATGTTTAATAATTCATTTTTATACAAATTTTTCTAAAAAAAACGTTAATTGCAATTTATTAGTTAACTAGACGTACTAGAGCAAAAATAGCTAAAATTAGGAATCATTGCTAAAAATTAAAAAAATCTATTTTTAAATAAATTTCTATAAAAAGAAAAATGTAATTACAATTTTTTTGTTAATTGTAGGTGCTATAGCAATAATATATAAAATTGGTGATCATAACTAAAAATTTCCTAAAATCCATTTTTACATGAATAAAAAGTTAATAAGTTAACTGAAGATGCTACAACAAAAATAGCACAAATTACAGATACTGGATGTTTAAAAAGTTAAAATTCTAGAAAAGTAAACTTGTGGAACAGAGTATTTTCTAATTATTTTGATAAATTTAAAGTTGATTAAGCTGTGTCTGTCGGCACTGCCAAATATAGCATTCTTAATATAGCACTCTTACTGGTTTTAAACTGTATTTACCTTAAAGTTAACCTACTGCTACTCTTATTTTCTCTGCAATTAACTGCCATTACTTTTAAATTTTTTTTCTGCATGTATGAATTTGAATAACTGAGAGTTGATGTCAAAGTTCAAAAAACTTTTAACTGGGCATAAACTTGAAAATATGATACGAATAAAAATATTATGAAAAAGTCTTCCACAATTTTTTTTTTTTGTTCTTTAGAATTCAGTTTCCTCATAATTAACTACAATTTAATATAGCAGTTAGTAGTGCTACCATATTATACAGTAGTTTTACAATTCTCAGCTACCTTAAACAAAGGATTGTTTGGATAAATAATTGAAATACTATACACACACAGTAGGTACTCCTTTCAATACTTTTGCAGCAGTAACTTGGTTAATAGTCGGTTGTAGTTAAAACTATTATTAAAATCTGACCTCAGGCTAAGTTGTTGTTAATTTAACTATAACATATACCAAGTTAAATTTCTACTACTGTATAATTTAAAAGATTTTTTTTTTGGTTTGTTTGTTACTTTAGACATCCCTGTAATTTGCCATGTAAATAAAACAATTGAAAAATAACAGCAATTATCAGTAGGAAACAGCCCTAAAGGTATAAATATTGAATTCTTTGTTAAGATAACAATGTTAAAGAGATAGAATTAAAACAAAAAAAAAAAACAAACAACAGATTCGGATATGTTTAATTAAAAGTAGAATAATCAAAATAAGACATTTTTTATAATTTTTTTTTTTTCAACATTTTTTTTAACTTTTGGTTTTCACAAGCGTTCGTATAGGAAAAATGTGTCAAAAACTGAGACTTTTTCTGTACGAAAAATGTCTCAAAATCTGAGACTTTTTTCCTATAGAAAAATGTTTTGGAATCTAAGAACTTTTTTTTTAATAGAAAAAGTCTTAGATTCTTAAACCGTTTACCATCGAAAAAAAATGTCATACTCTAAAGCATTTTTGAAATATTTTTCCTTTAGAAATAGTCTCAGATTCATAAATTAGTTTTGCATAGAAAAAGTTTTAGACCCTGAGAAATTTTTCAATAGAAAAAGTTTTAGATTCTGAGATCTTTTTCCTATAGAAATTTCTCAGATTCTGAGACCTTTCTCCGATAGAAAAAGTCTCAGACCCTGAGTCCGATAGATCTAAGTCTAAGATTCTGAGATCCTTTCCTATAGAAAAAGTATCAGATTCTGAGACGTTTTTCCCATAGAAAAAGTCTCAAGTGCTGAGACCTTTTCCTTATATAGAAAACGTCTAAGGTTCTGGTACTTCTTCCTAAAGAAAAAGTCTCAGATTCTGAGACCTTTTTCCTATAGAAAAGTTCTTAGATTCTGAGACCGGTTTCCTATAAAAAAGTCTAAGATTCTGAGACTTTTTTTCCAATTGAATTCGAGATTTTTTCCAATTAAATTCGAGATTCTGAGACCTTACTCTTTTAGAAACATTTTAAGATTCAAAGACATTTTTCATAAGAAAACGTCTCAGATTCTGAGATTCAGAGATTTAGAGTAAAATTATAACTTTTTACACTCAAAATATTTTGTAGGCAAAAACAAAAGAAAAACACACTTAAAACCAGTGAATAAACAATTGAAAACCATCCCAGTAATTATTCATTTGTTTTAACAAACATCAACATTTATTTTTTACTGTTGACAAAATTTTCTAAAATAAATAACTTTAAACATTAAAAAATTACTTTTTTTTCATTCTTTTTTACCAACAAATTCGAAAAAAAATAACCTACGAAAACATTAAAAATTAATTATAGTTCTGTTATTTTTACCAACAAATTTCATAAAAATAACCTACGAAAACAATTTTTTATTGAAATATTTTTTTAAAAATTTTTAATAAAATTTTTGGGGAATCGATCCCGCAATCAACTACATTCTGGCCAGACACTCTACCCATCGTGCCAAAGTCACTTGATACAAACATGTTTTTATATTTCTATAAATAATTTTTTGATTTTTTTTTTTCTACAAAAAAATAACTGACTTGTGTAGGTAAAAACTAATGATATTTCATTAAAAAATACCAACAATTTAAAAAAAAATTACTTACACAAATCATTAAAAATCAAAAGAATAATCAGTAGTTTTTACTTACAGAACAAAAATAAATGACTTTAAAAATTAAATGTTAATGAAAGTCTTTATTTTTTAGTGCGTTATTTTTGAAACAAAGGACTGAAGTAGTCATTAATAAAAACTGAACATCAAACAAATGTTTTGTCTTTTAAAAACGACTAAACGGAAAACTTTTTAAATAAACTACAAACAGTTAATGACATAATTTTTTGAGTGTATATATTTATTTAAGAAGAATGGACAGACCCTATACAATTTTGTTACAAAAAATATTTCCTTTAAAATTATTTTTCAAAAGAAATTTGTATTCGTTAGCGTTTCCATTTCGAATCGAAATACGCGGTAACACTCCTGAGATATTTTTCTTATAGAAAAGTCTCTGATTCTGAGAATTTTTTTTTCTGCAGAAAAACTCATGTTTTTTACCAAAATTGTTCACAAAAACTTTTCTCAAAGAAAATTTCTCTTCATAATATTTAATATTCTTATTTAAGAACTTCCAAATTGACAGATATTTTTCAGAAACGATTTTCAATTCACATGAGAATTTCCGAATCACATGAAATCAAGTTTAGTGTTTTGTTGATCACGTTTTCATTCGAAGTTGAAATCGAATAATTTAAATTAAAAAAATTATAAGGAAAAAAGTGCATTCGTTTTACTTTCACCAAATTTTATTTATGTGAAACAAAACGAAAAGGAAATTCGGATGTAAAATCTAGAAAACCAAAAAAAATCGGAAATTTTAATTTTCACAGTTTTTATGTGAATTACTTTTTTTGAAACAGCGGCCTTAGTCACATTTTTCCTTTAAATTTTTATTTTTCAGATTTTTTTCTATAAAAAATTTTCGGTTTTCAATTTTTTTTCCTTTTGAAAATTTCTTAGGAAATTTCTTTCTTTTTTCTTTTCTTTATTTCTTCTTGATTTTTGCTTTATTTTTTCGTTTTTTTTATACCCTCCAACCACAGTATGGGGGTATACTCGCTTTGTCATTCCGTGTGTAACGCATTGAAATATAGGTCTAGGACCCTATAAAGTATATATTTTATTGATCAGTGATCGATTCTAAGACATCCTAGCGATGTCCGTCCGTCCGTCCGTCCGTCTGTCCGTCTGTAGAGGACACGATACAGTCCAAAATAAAAGAGCTAGACTTCCGAAGTTTGGCACGAATATGTCTTATATTCCTAGGCAGGTTAAGTTTGGAAATGGGCTAAATCGGACCAAGGGGGAAAAAGTTCCCCCTTAGAGAACTAAACCAACCTATGAAAAATATGACTTTTTTTTATGATTTTTTGTGTTTTTGTTTAACAAATGCAACATTTTTATGCTGCAAGAAGTTCAAAGTCCTGCATTTGGACCCAGAGAATCAGATAATGTCGTTTTTTCGGTCTGCCCCCCTTTTATGGGCGTGGAATAATTTTTTTTTTTAAATAATGATAAACTTGTATTTCTTTAGTGCATAAAGCATAAGAACGAATTTTTAAACACATATTCGAAAGGAAATTTGCCCCCCCCAATTACCACTTCCGACCCCCCCCCCCCCCCAAAAAAAAAAAAAAAAAATACGTCCCTGGAATTTTTTTTTTGCATGTTGGAGGGTATAAAAGATTCGGCACAGCCGAATTTAACACTCTTACTTGTTTTTTCTTTTTTTCTCTTTTTTTTAGTAAGGTCTGCGGTGGGTGGAATTTCCCCTTTCCCCCTCATCCTTGTACTAAGGGGATCAGAAAAGTCAATTTTTTTTCTGCCTGCCCTTTTTGGGTGCGTGAATGTAAAAAAAACAAGTAAGAAAATTATATTCGGTCAAGACCGACCATATAATACCCTACACCAGAGTTCCCGGAAAATAGGTCCCATGTACCGATTAGATATATTTTTTGTCATATCTTTAATAAGTGTAAAAAAAACTCAAATATGAGTGAAATAGGCTTCTATTTGTTGTCTATAAACCGCTTTAATTGAATATCGGGTGAAATTTTCACATGGGGTCTAAGTCCAAAACTGGTCCGATGATAATCGGATTTGATGAGGTTATTAAAGTACGCGTTTAATATACACAAACAGAATTTTAATTAAATATTTTCTATTTTCATGAAATGTGAAAGATTTATGTGAAAATCGGGTAGGTGGATTGTATGGGGGCTACAAGAGAAAATGGTCCGATTCCTTCAAAATGGTGATTTGTGTAGACAAAACAAAGATACCTATTGTAGTACCGTTATTAGAGTCATTTGAGCCAAAACTAAAGAGGACCTTTTTATGGGGGCTAGGTCTTGACCGATTATTTCCAATTTCAATAGGCTTCGTCCTTGGACCAAGAAAGGTTTAATTTTCAAATTTCAAGTCAATTGATTAAAAATTGCCTGTATCGTGTTTACACCGTTGACATGGACAGACAGACGGACGGACTGAAATCGCTAAATCGACTCAAAAAGTGATTCTAAGTCGATCGATATACTTAAAGATGGGTCTATGACTAATATTTCGGGTAGTTACAAACATCAGCACAAACTCATTATACCCTGTACCACAGTGTGGTGTAGGCTATAAAAAAATATTTAAATTCATGATAAAATTTTGTTAACTAATTGTAAGTGCAAAACCATAATTAGTCTATTTGTCAACATTTATCGCAAGGTGGAAGTTGCCCACCAAAGTCTACCACCGACTTTCCCCTCAAAAAAACCCCTTCAGATTTTTATTTTTTTTTTGTTTACTTGTTGGAGGGTATAAAAGATTCGATATAACCGAATTTAATGCTCTAACTTGTTTTCTTAATTTTAAAAATAAAAAATTTTGATCACCGGGCGCCATTGGTTAATATAATCCGATCGCATAATGACTTTTTTTGAATTTCGTTAAGGGCCGAATTTTTTCTGGACAAAACTTTAGGCACGGTTTTAATTCGATCTAGCGACGTACGTCCGTATTACTTTCTGTGTCTGCCTGTCTGCTCAAAAAAACGGGCAGTCCGCTCAAAAAACTTTCGCAAGTCAATTTTGAAGCTATTGCAGCTTGGTGCGTAATAATCAAACCCGTGAATTACTTGTTATAAAAAAATTAAACATACACAGAACAAATTTTGTTCATAAATAGTATGAACTGAATTCATATAGTATTTATAAAAATATTCATTCTATTTATGATTTTTTTTTTTAAATTTAAAAAAATATAAAAAAGCAGAACGCTTAATTTGTCAAACAACTTATTTATTTTTTATTACAAAATACAAAAAATATCACAACAGCCAAAATTTATATGGAAATGCAGATAATTTCGCAAATATTTAAGGTAAGAATGTTTTATTTCAAAAATTTAATGTATTACGTAATTTTTAATCTTTTTCCTTTTTCAAGACACCAGATTCTGCAAATACAAATACAATTAAAAGCTTTAGCCAAATCCCGATTTTTATAAAGGATAATGTAAGTATGATGTCAGCAAAGGAAAATCAATAGAAGTTTGGTAAAAAATCTAAAATTAACGAAAATTACCAGTAACGGTGAACACTAGAGTGGTTAAAAAAAAGTTTTTTTTTGCTTTCTCACCCCTCCTCTCCGCGTTTTATGTTATTTGGTGCATATGGTTGGAGGGGTGGGTGAAATATTTTTTCCCGTTCTCACCACCGCATTTTATATAATTTGGTGCAAGTTGCTTTTTTCCTAATTTTTTCAGATTTTTAAAAATATGTTTAAAGGTGTTTCAAGCAACATTTTGCATCCGCATTGCATTTGGGTTACTTGAAACACCTCTAAATATTTTTTCAAAATTCTGAAAAAGCAGGCAAAGCTTTTTGCACCAAATAACATAAAATGGGGTGGTAAGGTCGCAAAAAAAATATTTTTTGTTGACCCCCCCCCCCCCCATATGCACTACGGATGCAAAATAATGCTTGTAACAGTTCTAAACATTTTTTTAATAATCCGAAAAAATCAGGAAAGCTTCTTGCACCAAATAACAAAAAGGAGGGGTGCGAACGCAAAAAAAATTTCTTTTTGAACCACGCTAGTAACACATTTGGAAGAAAATTAGTTTCATTACTTTTTGCTTATTTTGCATTACTTTTTGCTTTTATCATTTACACTCATTTTAAGGGGCATTTCACAGACTCAATTCCGTTCAGTGGAATAAGTGGTTTACTTGTAAATCGCAAAGCAAATATTTTTTTTCGGAATGAAACCACTTTTATGCCATTCAATTTCACTTTCAGCCTTACCACAAGAAAATAAAATAAATTTAAAATGAGCTTTTAATTTTATTTCCATACAAATTGTTTTTGTTTTTAAAATCGACTTTCAAAAAATGTATAGAAAATTTGAAATTTAAAATAAAACTTTTGTTAAAATAGACTTTTTGTTGTCTTGTGGTAAGGGCCTTTGATTTTTGAAAGTGATTTTATTCCGAAAAAATAATTATCGTTTCGCATTTTACAAGTAAACCACTTTTTTTCAAATCCGAACGGAATTGAGTCTGTGACATGCCCCTAAATCATTATTATCCCTTTAAAATTTTTTGTAAAGTCATCCCAATAAACCACTTCAAAAATTCTTCGAATTCAAGTACAAATCCAAAGTTCACATTCTAAACAAAAAAGTAATTGTTGGTAATTTTAGGATTTTTTGCCATAAACTTTATTAATTCCATATATTCGTACGTTACATGATTTTTTTTTACCAATTTCAGGCGTTCTAGCTGTTGCATTTTTATTTTCTAATAAGGATGGATGTAGTGACCTGAAGGTATCCGTTTTGTATAATTCTTCTTTATAACAAACATCCAAATTTCCGAAATTAACAAGGTGATCAAGAAAAAGCTGCACTCGCCATATATCTTTAAATGGGTGGTAAAACAATGAACAATGAACGTTAGAACTTTTTACTAATAAAACGTCTTAAATTTATGTAAAAATTGTATTAATTTGCGTTTAATTTCGAAGATCTTTAGCATTTGCAATGAAATTTAGCAATAGTTTTCATAATATGCAAGTAAAAAATCATACATAAATATTATGAACAAAGTTGGAAAAAATTCATGTTCAAGTTTATTGCAAGTATGAACAAATTCATACTGTGAATGAACAAGTTCTGGGAAAAAAAAGTCGTGTACGATTCATACCATGTATGTATAAATTCTTTCCAGGTATGAATATTTTTTTTCTGTGTAGTATTTTAAACAGTATTTTTGACACTCAAAAAATGTTTAAACTAAAAAAACAGCACTCAATAAAAATTTACACTAAAAATAAAATTTAAACTAAAAATAACACTGCGGAACACTAAAAAATAAACAAGAGTTACGACCATCATTTCTATATATTTCGGACATGCTGATTCGAATGGCGTACTCCGTTTTTCGATGTATGGTACAGTTTTATTGCAAAATGTCGTTAAAGATTTGCTGATTTCGAGCCAGTTTTTCATCAAAAAAATTTGCAAAGTAAATGGTTTATAAATTTTATGACATGGAAAACAAAGATATGACTTGTAGCAACATTTCTTATGCAAATTTGGTTTAAAGCTTTTCAATTTAAGCCATTAAATTCGCGAATTTCTTCATTTTTTAAGGTTTTCGCGAAATTAACAGCCAAATTGGTCTTTGATAAAAAACTTGCTTTTAATAAATCAAAAATGCATCCCTAACAATACGAATAGTGGACAAAAAAGAGCTATGTTACATGGACCATCATGATGAAAATCGCGAAAAACCGTTTTTTTGTATATGCCAGCATCACTTTACGAGATGATTTAAGGTTCCATCTTTTAGTATATAATGTGGGAACCTTAAACAACTAACTGACCAAAAATTCGGCCAAAAAAGTTTTCATTTGCAAAAGTTATCTTAACAAAAACTATTATTTCAGTGTTTGCGATACAATAATTATAGTTTTTGTTAAGATAACTTTTGCAAATGAAAACTTTTTTGGACAAATTTTGGGTCAGTTCATTGTTTAAGGTTCCCACATTATATACTAAAAGATGAAGCCTTAAATCATCTCCTAAAGTGATGCTGCCATATACAAAAAAACGGTTTTTCGCGATTTTCATCATGATGGTCCATATAACATAGATGTTTTTTGTCCACTATTCGTAGTGTCATGGACGCCTTTATGATCCACAAAATGCAAGTTTTTTATCAGAGACAAATTTAGCGGTTAATTTCGCGAAAACTTAAAAAATGAAGAAATCTGCGAATTTAAGGGCTTAAGATGAAAAGCTTTAAACCAAATTTATATTAGAAATATTGCTACAAGTTATATCTTTGTTTTCCATGCCATACAATTTAAAAATCATTAGCTTTGGAATTTTTTTTGTTCAAAAAGCAGCTGAAAATCAGCCAATCTTTAATGACATTTTACAAGAAAACTGTACCATACATCGAAAAACGGAGTACGCCATTCGATTCAGCATGTCCGAAATATATTGAAATGATGGTCGTACCTCTTGTTATCTAAAATAGTAGTTAGTTTTGTCACGCAGTGTAATTATTTTTTTTTTCCAAAAATCACTAAAAATTTTTTTTTACTTAAAATAATTATTTTCAGTCACAATTTTTAAACAATTTCTCTTTTCCGTTCAAATCACTATAACTTGAAGACAGCATTGTGGTGGATATTTATTAGGGTAAATTTCGAAATCGTCGGGGTCGGAAAAGTTGCTTTTAAAGTCAATATTAACACACAAAAGTAGTGGACTTCTGGGGCAATCTCTTAGGGTTAATTTAAACTTGAAAATTGGAAAGATCCGAGCAATGGAAACTATTTTTTTATTTTTTATTTTAAAATACAAGTTTATATTCGGACATTCTAGGACCGAAGTTATTAACGGTTGACAAAAAATTCAAAAAATTATTTTTATACCCTCCGCTTAATGAAAGAGGGTATATATAAGTTTGTCATTCCGTATGTAACTCATCGAAATATCGGTCTGGGACCCCATAAAGTGTTTATATTATTGATCAGTGATCGATTCTAAGACATTCTAGCGATGTCCGTCTGTAGGAAATGGTGATCACGGCCAAAGTATTAAACATATGTGACTGAGACTTAGCAAATTTACTTGTTGTTGTCCTAAGTAGTTTGGTATTGCATTTGAGCGAAATCGGTTCAGCGGTTAAAAAGTTGTGAACTAAAATGTAAGAACGCCTCGAAAATTTTGGTATATTCTACATAACCTAAAAATACAAAATGCTTTAAATTGGCTGCTGGTTGGCATATGTGAACAGAATTGGACACATAATGGAATTTTAACAAGTACAAACCAATTAAAAAAAAAAAAATTCACGGAATTTTTTTTCACCAAAAATTTTTTTCTGCGGATTTTTTTTTTCTTCAAAAAAATTTTTTTTTTTGCTAATAATCTTTTATTACATTGTGAAGGGTAGCAATACATTCGGCAAAGCCGAATTTAACTTTTTTATTTGTTTTTTTTTTTTCACAATGTTCGGAACTTTCTGGTTTTTAACTCCAAAAAGAAACCCAAAAAAGGCATTTGCTGTGTTTTTCAATAATTGGATTTATTTTCCGATTTATCGTATTTAGTTTTAAATAACTATTTTAACATGCCAAAATAAATTTGGAATATTTTTTTCATTAATCTACGATTAATTAGCAATTATAATCCGAAAAAATAATAAAAAATTTTGGAAAATAAAAAAAGATATAAATAAATCAAAATTAATCCAAAATGGACATATTAAGTCTTAAAATTTATTTGGATTATTTTTGATTTATTTATATCTTTTTTAATTTTCCAAAATTTTTTATTATTTTTTCGGATTATAATTGCTAATTTATCATAGATTACGGAAAAATATTCCAAATTTGTTGTAGCATGTTAAAATATTTATTTTAAACTAAATAAGATTAATCCGAAAATAAATCCACTTATTGAAAAACACAGCAATTGTCTTACAGGTCCAATATTTTTGAGTAATATTAACCCTAAAATGCAACTTTTCCTAAACCGACGATTTTGAAATGCTAAAAAAAAGAAAATTTACTCCATCCTAAGATTCATAAATAAGGTCAAATCGAATTTTACTTTTTTAATAAATTATTATCATTAATTTTTAGATTTTTATCCAATTATTCTCATTAAATAGAAATGTTCCATATATTAAAACAAATTAAAAATTTAATGAGTTCTAATAAATGAGAAATTAATACATACAAAAAAAAATTAGTTAAAACAAATATTTGTCGAATAAAATCCATTTGCTAATAGCGTATGACAATCAGTTTGCATTTTAAAATTTAACAAAAATGTATTGGAAAATTATTTTTATTTTAAAAATATTTTTGATAATTAACACACTGCAACAATTAAATGCTAACATTTTAAATGTAAAACTTGAAAAATATTTTCAAAATGAGGAGAACAAAAATAAAATTTTCAAAGATTTCTTACGAAAAATTGATCAAGAAGAAAATTATGAAACTTGTGTAATATTGGGAAAATCAACACGAATGCAAGGCCAAATTAAAATGGAAGAAATTTTACAAAGAGATTTGAAAAAGGCAGTAATTAGACAAGAACAGCTAAAGGATTTTCGTATAAAATATGGATTTAAAAACAACTTTTTGGTAATAATATATTGGCCTACCAAACAACATCCAGAAGACTTTTTCATGAAATTGTCGGTTATTTTATATCTTAAAAAAACTAATCGTTTGATTGTTTTAAGAAATCAATTAGAATTTAAAGAAAATATAAATGCCGTAAAGGACTTTTTCAAATTATGTATAAAATATAAATTTTTTAATGTTATATTAATTTTTAACAATTTTTATAAAACTAAAAATATCTACAAATTTCAATTATTTCCCTATGTTAAAATACATAAATCTAATTTTATACGCAATTATAAGGAATTTTATGAAAATAAATTTAAGAATTTATATGGTTTTGATTTAAAAACTATGCCAGATCAAGTTTTACCACGCAGTACTGTTATAAGAAACTCTCAAAATCATTTAGAGGTCAAAGGTTATATAATGCAATTTATTAACTTATATGCTAAATATTTAAATGCCACCCTAGTGTATCCTTTCCGAATTATTGAAGGTAATATCTTACGTAGCGGAGATTTATACTATTTAACACAATTGGATCTAATAGATATCTCAGCGGGTTTAGTTCCTCATATAAATACAAATATTTCACGTTACATGTCATTTACATACGAGATAAATAAATGGTGTTTGATGATACCAATAGAACAACCCTACAGTTATAGAGATTATTTAGAAAAACATATAAATCGTAGTTACTTTACGCGCATACTTATCCTACGATATATATTTTCGATATTATTAGTATTGAGTACCAAAGTTTGGAGTTTAAATCGCAACACTTGCTATCCCCTTAGAATTTGTGATTTTCTTGTAAACTCTCCCGTAATTTTGGGTACGCTTGGTTGGTCTTTTAAACTTTTACCTAATCCCTCGAAAAGTATGCGATTAATTTATTTGTCACTATTTTTAAGTGGTTTAATAATTTCTATACTAATTTCTACAAATATTAAACTTTATCTTACTCATCCTTTTTCGTACCGTATTAGATCAATAAAAGATCTGCCCAAACATAATATACCTATTCTCATAGCACCCGAAGAATATCAAAATATGTCAAATTATTATAATTTTTCACATATACAACCTCCGGTAATTTTTAAAACCACCAAAGATTATAAAGAATTTTCCGATATACAATCTTCGTTAAATATATCATATGCTTATCCGGTATCGTCTAATCTTTGGTTTATGTTTGATTTTTTACAAAAATATATGAATAAACCATTATTTCGTTTAACGAATATGTGTTTTCCTATTACAGTTCTTATGGCTTTTATTTTACCACCCGATTCTTATTATTTGGAATCCGTAAATCGTTTAATAATGCGTGTTTGGGATATGGGTCTTTTACAATATTGGTTACAATCCAGTTATATTGATTTGACGAAAATGGATAAAATTTATTTAAATAAAAATCAACAAACTAAGGAGAAATCTGCAGTACTGGTTCTTGAAGATTTATATTACGTTTGGTATTGCGTATCTTGTTCGTTAGTGACCGCTGTTTTTATATTTTTTGGCGAACTATTGTGGTTTCATTTAGCTAAAATTAAGTTCTTTTTTAAAATTAAGAATAAATTTAATGTTTAAGTTTATTAATATAAAATATTTTAGTTTAAGATTTATTGTTATTTACAAATTATTAAAAGCCTTTATTTTAGATCTAAGTCTCGAGCGACTTAATTTTGTCTTTAATGCTTTGCAAATCTACTGAATCGATTTTTTTTTTTAACGAGATGCCATTAGAAAGCTCTGTTAATAACCTAGAAGAACTACTACTTTTTGATTTGATATCGATTCATAGGTATTCACAAACTGCAAAAATATTATATAAACTACTATCATTTTAGGTCTATTTGTTTACTTAAATTTCTTACTACTTTTACTACAACTGGAAATTTTTGTTTACTTTTTGTACTGAAAATTTCCAGCTGTAGTAAAAGTAGTAAAAATGAGTAGATTGTAGTAAGGTAAACGAACAGGCATTTTGTTTTCTTTAATACATGGTTAAAAATTATGTTGCGCAAAAAATTTAATTATAAAAGAATTATTTAATTAATTAAAAATAAAGTTTACAAAATAACACCTACCTTTAAAACATCTTATTGTATTTTATTTAAATGTTACTTATGAGTTAAAACACCTCAATTCAACCAAAAAAGTAGCATTTTTGACCTTACCCCTTTCGAATTTGATGAAACTTGGAATATAGTTGGGCCCTTACAAAAAAATCATAGTGCCAAAATTTTGGACTTCTGGTAGTTTTACTTCCCGAGATATGGGGTCTTGAAAATTGGCAAAATCGTATATATTTGACAAAAGTGTTCTGAGATAAATAAAGATAACTCGAAAAGTAATAACAATACAGGTCTCAGTCAGGTTGCAAATAATAGGTAATAAGACAGCCTTTAAAATGGCGTTCCCCAAGATTTTTTTTGAAAAAGGTCAAAGGTTATTGGTTTTAACCTTAATTTTTGGAGAGCTATATCTCAAAAAAGCATATTTTTAAAATTTTGGAAAAAATATATGTTGTTAAGAATCACCTGGGCCATTCCAGAAAATTTAGCTCAAATTTTAGTCATTTTCGGAAATGGTGTCTCAGATTAATTTGAACCTTGACACATAGATAGCCCTCATAAATATGATATATGTACCATATATCGTTTTTTTACATTTGATGTATTTAACGAATTATGGCGGGTCAAAGATTGACTTTTTAAGCAAAAGTAAGAAAAATACATCACGTTTAAAGAGCTGTAACTTCTTAACCAATGACCCGATTTTCACAAATTTAGGCTCATGTGAAAGCTGGGGTTCTTCTTTTAGAGAATATTTTTAAAACAGCACAGTTTTTTTTACAGAAATGATGCAAAAATGCAAAAACATTTTTTCTTTTCGAATATTTAAAAAACACATCTTCGATTTTTTTTAAAAAAATTCTGGTGAAAAATAACAATGTTTTGTATAACATATTCAAAATTCAGAGTGGGATCTCCATGGGATCAAAAACTATTCTGTTTTAAGTACGAGGTTCTCACATTTTTCCCTTAGAAAATTTAAATTTCTAATGTTTTGAATGTTTTTCAAAATTTTAATAATATAATTTTCTTTGAAAATTTAAATTTTTAGATTGAAGAAATATAAAATTTTAATTTTCTAAGGTAAAATTTGAGAACTTCGTACTAAAGCCAGAATATTTTTTGATCCCATTGGGATCCCACTCTGAATTTTGGATATGTTGTACAAAACAGTATTGTTTATCACCAAACTTTTTTTTAAAAAATCGAAGATGTGTTTTTTTAAATATTCGCAAAAAAAAAATGTTTTTGAATTTTTGCAACACTTCTGAAAAAAACCGTATGTTTTTGAAAATATTTCGTAAAAGAAGAAGAATTAAGCTTTCATATGAGCCATTACTTGTGATAATCGGGTTACTAGTTAAAAAGTTAGAGCACGTTAAACGTCATGTATTTTTCTGACTTTTTCTAAAAAAGTCGAACTTTGACCCGCGATAATTTGAAAACTACAACAAATTTTGAAAATCCAAAAATGCAACATATCTCATATAAACGTGGATATCTATGAGCCAAATTCTCAGTGGCGTCCAAAGGCATGTTTCCGAACAGTGGGGCGAAAATTTTTGGAATTGCCCACCTATACTACTTAAGTTTAAATTTTCAGGATGGAGACTTCATTGGATCTTTTTATATTAATAGAAACATTGTGACAGGAAAGAAAAAGCGGTGTAATTTCCCTTAAAAAAAATATAAATTCTTTTTGTCTTTGAAATTCTGGTACCAAAATTCATTTTTCTGAATGTTTTTGACGTGCTGAGTCCAAATATGACCTTTGAACTGGTCTATCGCTATTACTTTTCAAGATATCAGCACATAAATGTGTAAAAATTGCTAAAATGCTATTGCTGTGTTTTTTTGAACATTTAGGTGCATATATCTTGAAAAGTAATAGCGATAGACCAGTTCAAAGGTCATATTTGGACTCAGCACGTCAAAAACATTAGAAAAATGAGTTTTGGTACCAGAATTTCAAAGACAAAAAAATATTCTTTTTTTCTAAGGGAAATTACACCGCTTTTTCTTTCCTGTCACAATGTTTCTATTAATATAAAAAGTTCCAATAAAGTCTCCATCCTGAAAATTTAAACTTAAGTAGTATAGGTGATTCTTAACAACATATATTTTTTCCAAAATTTTAAAAATATCGTTTTTTGAGATATAGCTCTCCAAAAATTAAGGTTAAAATCAATGACCTTTGACCTTTTTCAAAAAAATCTTGGGGAATGCCAAAGGCTGTCTCATTACCTATTATTTGCAACCTGACTGAGACCTGTAGTGTTTTAACTTTTCGAGTTATCTTTATTTATCTCGGAACACTTTTGTCAAATATATACGATTTTGTTAATTTTCAAGACCTCATATCTCGAATACTGGAATGACCAGAAGCCTGAAAAATTGGCAAAGTCTCTTTTTTGTTAAAGTAAACCCCAGTACTTAATTTCATTAAATTTGGATGGGGTGCGGTCAACTCCTCGGTTGAATTGAGGTGTTTTAGCTCTTAT
Organism: Pegoplata infirma; assembly: GCA_963921195.1. Lineage (NCBI taxonomy): Eukaryota > Metazoa > Arthropoda > Insecta > Diptera > Anthomyiidae > Pegoplata > Pegoplata infirma. The sequence continues at coordinate 257,977,314 of OY992536.1, read as the reverse complement.
ACTATGTAAATGTATTATAAAACAGACTTTTCGAAAGACTTAATTTTGACATAAATGTTTGCAAAAAGTGTTGAAGTGATTTTAATTAAATAAATATGTAAATTAAGGTAGACCTCCAATGTATTGGAAAACTCAAAGCTCAGCTGTTTCAAAATCGGAGGTCAGTTTTGTGTGAGGTTAAGATAAAAAAAAAAACTACAAAAAAATGAGCTCGATCGGTTGAAAACTGACTTACAGTGCCGCAAGCACATTGAAATATGTTTATGAGAACAAAATTGGGGCAATATTAAAAGAAATTGTAACATTTTTGTTAACACGAATATAAAAAAAAAAAAAGCGGTTTTCGAGATATAGTTATTTGAAATTTTTGAGATTTTTTTTTTTCATTTTTTGCAAATATCTCAAAGATCTCGATATCTTGAAAACCGTTCGACCGAAAATCAAAATTTTTTGATATTCGTGTTCAACGCATCCAAATTAATGAACATGAGATAAAGCAAGACATATCTTTTTCTCTTTTCCCCAATTTCATTTTCACATACAGGGTGGCCAAAAGTCACCAAGGGGTTTACAAATTTAATAACGTTTTCGTTTATATATTTTTTTATTTTTTTATTTAAAATATACAAAATGGAAATGTTTTACACTAACATGGAAGAGCTTACACTCCGATTCCTCTGCAATTTGTTTACGTTAATAAGTACAGAAAACTACACTCAAAATAATACATTAGTAGATTTACGTTTTTTTTGCTAGTGCTAGTAAGCCTACCCTTAGCAACTTTTTAGTTTAGATTAGCATGTTATCAAATTTAAATTTAAAATTGAGTTGACCAAATTTTTACAAGCTTTTTTGCTAATATTAGCAAAAATAAATTCTAAATTGTTTTTTTTTTTAAGAAAACTTAAAATGGCGCTATCTCGGAAACTAAGCCAGATAGAGCAAAATGGAGGCCATTTTTGGTTCTCGGGCTAGTATCGCCGGTCCTCTTCACATGTGTGGACCCTAATAGGTTCTAACTTTGGATCCAAAAAAGTTAGCATTCCCGAAAATTTTAAAATGCTCATATCTCGGTAAATATTGCCGACACAACAAAAAGTCCAAAAGCATTTTTGTAGCTCTCAACCAGAGCTTCGAACGAATTAATTCTATTGAGAACTAATTCACCAAAAGTTTAATTCTATTTTAATAAGTTTTGAATTATCATTCCTTACCAGCATTCAACACGAATTAAGTCAAAGGCTTAATTCTCAAAGCTGAAATCAAATTGAATTAATTCCCAAGAGAATTAATTCCTTGCAAGCAATCATTCGATTGAATGATCAAAATTTTTCATCATTCAAATCTATTACAAATTGAATGATGATTTTTTTATTTCATTTCCTTTGTATTTTCAAAAATGTGTTGCTTGTGTGCATTTTAAGCATCTTCGTGTGTAAACGATCGGTTGTTGTTTTGTTGACGTCTCGTCTGCTGCTTCCCACACAAGCATAAATATTTGTGTATGTGTGTTGCGCTTCACTGTTTTAAATTGAATGATAAGAAAATTTCACCATTTAATTTGTAGTAGATTGATTTTTTAAAAAAATAGTTCATTCCTTAAGAATGATCATTCTTAAGGAATGAATTCTTGAAAGAATTAATTCAATGATTATGAAAGTTGAATGATTTTAGGGAATGCCAAATTCTATTTTTTGAATTCGAATTAGGAAATTGAATTAAAGAATTAATTCTTTCGAACCTTTGCTCTCAACTCGTAGAAACAGACCAAAAGATTTTCGAGTAATATTTTTAAAGTTATCTAGTTTTTTAATTCTCAAAACCCCAGTGGTCCCCTAAAATCATGTATCTCAAAAACTAAGCAAGGTACAGCGAAACGGACAGAAATTTTGTATCAAAAACTATGACGATTTTTAAGGAACCCAACTAGGTATAGACCCATCGTGGTCTGGACCTATCGGGTCCAAACCCTATGTGGTCCTCAAATGTGTATGAACTAAGTTGAAATAAAAAAAATTTAGTTAACTAATTTTTGGCAAACAATTTTTGCTAACTTTACCAAAAAAATTGTGGGTTCAAAATCAGCAAATTTTCTTGTAGGTTTACAAGCTTTTTTTGCTCACATTACATGTTTTTTTGAGTGTATGTTTAACATGCTATTCTTTTATCGGCTTTCCCGGTGGTTTAAAAAAAGGGTTGATACCTTATGAAAAATAACGGTTTTTCTTTGAAAATCTGAATAAAAGCCAAAATAAGAGGAATTTCACTAAAAGGCAAAACATGTGTCGAAATAAATTTTCTACAGATTATTATATATGAACTTGGAGGTCGTATGTATATACTTCTCCATATAAAGTAGCTCAACATTTACACATTTTTGACAAAAACCAACTTAACAAAGCATAATTTTGCCACCATTGGATAGACCGTACAAAAACTTTTCCATGCATATAATATATTCATATAGTTTCTTTGGAAGAAATATGAAAAAATCTAAAAATTTAAAATATTTTTTTTTTGTACTAAGGAACCCAAAGCCATTATTTTTATCTCCACTCCCTAAGTAGGCTCCCATACAAATAACAGTTGGGGCAAATTTTATAAAAAAGTAATTTTGAATGGAAGCCTACTTAGAGAGTGGAGATAGAGCTGTGGTATGTTTTACAAAAATGTTTGAGGGTAAAAATAAATGGGGGTCGGTCTCAATAATGACCCCTCTCGGACGCACCATTGGACCGGGAGAAGCTGATTAAATAAAACAAATTTACAAAAAATAAAAAAAAAAATGTATGGGGATTAAGATTAAAAAATTACAATAAATTTTTTCAAAAAATTTTAAAAAATAGTAATAATCGTTATCCCACTATCCTCCTGGTCAAAAAATTTATAGAATCGATAGAAGTTTTACACAAAAAAATTTTAAAAAAATCGAAGAGTACGAACATTTTCAAAAATGAGATTTAAATTTAAAAACTTAAAAATCGCATACTATGTAGAACGCTTTTAAGAATTTTTTGGGATTTTTTTTTTAGAAAGTACGCAAAAAAACTAAAATTTTGGAAAACAAAATTTGAAATTTGGACCATTTTTGAAGAAGTTATGAGTAAAAGAAGTTTGAGTAAAGGAGCAAACTACCAATTTTTAAAAATTGGATATCTTTTGAACGGGTCATCAAAAAAACATGAAAATTTACCACGAAGGAGCTTTCGAAGGGTACTAAAAACTGCAAACAAATTGGGAAAATCTAAAAAAAAATTTTCAAAGTGTCCGATTTGACATGGAATGCCCAATATATTTATGATCCTCGATCGATTTTAAGACGATCTAGCTATGTCAGTCCGTCTGTCTGTTGAAAACACGCTAACTTTTGAAAGACTTTACGGAGGATCCTGAAGTTTGGCATTTATATTGGGCATTTACCTAGTCAGGTTGTGTTCACATATGAACACGATATTTTATAATCTAGTTTTGGATTTTCCACAAAACTGATTAGTATTGTTTAAATAGGATTGTGTTCTTTTAATTATTTACATATAATGACCAAAATTCCCAAATTGTGATATGTTACTTTTTATTATCATGTTTTCAAGGTTAATACTTAAGGATGTAGATAGGAAAAAGATAACATAACACATGTTTATTTAATAAAGATATTGCTGGCACACATGCGCCCGGCAGGTAGGGAATATTCTAGTTCTAGGTTAGATTTAAGATTATTGTAGTTAGCTCTTAAGGTTTTTAATTTTAATAAAATAATCAGTGTCTTACAAACATTCGAGGTACGTGTTTTATTTCTACTTAAAAAGTAATTCCGCGTACATTTGGTCCTTCGAACCGGATCCACTGGGAAATTCTAGTCCAACAAGCGTTCCATCGACAAAACCTTTGTGGGTTTTGAGCATAGGAAGCAACTGCAGTAGCTTTGCTTAAAGAAGAGCAAAAGTTGCTGGCAAATGAAATTAAGAGACTGGACAAAAGAGCCAACATTGTGAACTAAAAAGATCCTAGAAGAAAAATAAAATCCTTTTCATTGTAATATGGAGGAAATGTTGCAGCAGATGTCCGATGAATACGATGAAAGAATACTCCAATTTTCCAATAAATTCGATGCAAAAATGGATCAGTTTTTTAGCAGATTAATGTTGGTAATGAACTCTGGTGGACAAAAACAAAATAATGAGGAAACAGTTTCAAATGTGGGGGAACAATTGCCACAGAAACAGGATGAGACTCAAAAGAAACAGCAAAAGGCTGTAAATGAGCAAGTAAAAGCTCAGAGGGAGCAAGAAAAAGCTCGAGAAAAACTAGAAAAGGCTCAAAACGAGGAAACCGTTTCAAATGTGGGGGAACAATTGCCACAGAAACAGGATGAGACTCAAAGGAAACAGCAAAAGGCTGTAAATGAGCAAGTAAAAGCTCAGAGAGAGCAAGAAAAAGCTCGAGAAAAACAAGAAAAGGCTCAAAACGAGGAAACCGTTTCAAATGTGGGGGAACAATTGCCACAGAAACAGGATGAGACTCAACTTGAACAGCAAAAAGCTGTAAATGAGCAAGCTCAGAAAGAGTTAGAAAAAGCTCAAAACGAGGTATCAGTTTCAAATGTAGGGGATCCATTGCTACAGAAACTTGATGAGACTCAACAAAAGCAGCAAAAGTCTTTAAGTGAGCAAGAAAATGCTCAGAGAAAGTTAGAAATAGCTCAACATGAGGTATCAGTTTCAAATGTAGGGGAACAATTGCTACAGAAACTTGATGAGACTCAACGGATACAGCTAAGGACTGTAATTGAGATAGAAAAAGCTCAAAACGAAGTATCAGATTTAAATGTGGGGGAGCCATTGCCACAGAATCTTGATGTCACTCAACATAAGCAGCAAAAAGCTGTAAGCCAGCCAGCTCAAAGAGAGCAACAAAAGGTTCAATCAGTATTAAAACTGAAGGTTGCGAAAAATATGATCATCATATATCATCAAAAACAAATATTTCATCATGAGCTTACAAAATTTAAAAGGCATGGAATTGTTAACAGAAACAACAAAATCGTTATTTTGTATCCTTTTACGCACAAATATGGTATGCTTCGTGGTCAATTAAAAAATTCAAATTTACCAATATTAGCATCAAGAAAGATCTTCAAGTTTATTCCCCCAGCAGCCCCTCCTTTTCGAGGGATTTGGGAGGCTGGTGTAAAGTCGGTTAAACATCCAACGCCAATATATGACTGTCCGAAGTATACTTCCTTTTCAAATGTTAGTTGCTTCGATAGATGGAAGTTAATCCAGAAATACTTTTGGATCCGATGGAAAGAAAAGTATTTGACAACCCTACAACAACGTCAGAGGCATTCCAAAATCAATTTGAAAGAAGGTGCAGTCGTTATTACCGAAGTTAAAGATGGCCGAGACGGAAATGTAAGAGTAGCAACGTTGAAACTTCAGAACAATAGTGTGCTTTAGCGGTCCATTCATAAAGTATGGCCTCTGATAATATTCGAAGAAGAAGAGATAAGGCAACACCAATGAACTCCGACATTTCAACAACAACACAAGACATCGGCACGCATATTTAACTTTATTTATGTTTGTTATTTTTAATTATTCTGTATTTATGTTAAAGATAAATATTATTAGTAGTAAAATTAGATTTTAATAATCAATTGTCGTTTAGTGCCCGGCAGAATGTTCACATATGAACACGATATTTTATAATCTAGTTTTGGATTTTCCACAAAACTGATTAGTATTGTTTAAATAGGATTGTGTTCTTTTAATTATTTACATATAATGACCAAAATTCCCAAATTGTGATATGTTACTTTTTATTATCATGTTTTCAAGGTTAATACTTAAGGATGTAGATAGGAAAAAGATAACATAACACATGTTTATTTAATAAAGATATTGCTGGCACACATGCGCCCGGCAGGTAGGGAATATTCTAGTTCTAGGTTAGATTTAAGATTATTGTAGTTAGCTCTTAAGGTTTTTAATTTTAATAAAATAATCAGTGTCTTACAAACATTCGAGGTACGTGTTTTATTTCTACTTAAAAAGTAATTCCGCGTACAGGTTGGTATTGCAATCCAGCGAAATCGGTCTAGTGGATCAAAAGTTATAAGCAAATGAGTGAATTTCGACAAGGGTTTTTCGCGAATTTACGAAATAAAACACTCGGTAACTTTCGAATGACACTTCTGAGGGTGCTGAAGTGTGACACATATGTTCCTCTAGTCCGGTTTGTTTTAAATTTCAGCCAAATCGGTCTAGTAATTCAAAAGTTATTAGCAAAATCCTGAATTTCAGATTAGCTTCACCTTATATTCACGTGTTGAAAACCCGTTAAACATTTTTTAAAAACATTGGTAAGTCACAAAAACATTTTACAGCGTATTTTTGCCATTAAAAAATATTTTCACACTAAAAAAATACACTAAAAAAAAATTTTACACTCAAAAAAAATTTAGTAAATTATTTTTTTTTTTAAAAAATTACTTAAAAAACGTTTTTTTTACAGAAAATAAAATATTTCTAATCAAAAATATTATTTTTTTCACGTTAGAAAATTTTCTATCACTTAAAAAGGGCATTGTGGGCCCAAACAAGTAACAAAATATTTCCTTAAGGTAAACCTGGATTTCGAGACATTTTTATATATAAAATAAGATAATGCTCTTTTCTTTCAAAATGATAGAATAAGTTATACGATTCAGTTAGAAAATGTCATAATTCCCGATTCATAATCCCCGATCGATTTTAAGACATTCTAGCGATGTCCGTCTGTCCGTCTGTCTGTCTGTGGAAATGGTGATCACGGCCAAAATATTACACGGAGATGACTTAAAACTTAACATATTTATTGGAAGTTCTCCTGAGAAGTTTGGTATTGCATTTAAGCGATATCGGTTCAGCGGTTCAAAAGTTATGAACGAACATGTAAGGACACCTCAAAAATTTTAGTACATTCAACATAACCAAAAAATACAAAATGCTTTAATTCGTCTGCTGTTTGACATATGTCAACATAATTGAACACTAAAATGGTATTTAAACAAAAAATTCATTAACTTTATTAAAAAAAAAAATTTTTTTTGCAGCATAATTGTTTTTCATTTTCCAGCATAACTATCTGATGTCCCCACTTCGAAATTCTGCACATCCTATTAAAGTACCGTCCTCTTCATACGCCTTATTGTCAAAGGCTGGTCAAAATCGGAGATTGCCAAAAATGGACCTAAAAAAAAATCCTCATTAAAAAATTAAACAAACCTCTGAATTTTTTGTCTCATTTATTTTTTCTTATTTTTTAATTGTTAAAAAACTCTTTAAGTATTCATCCATAAAAATTCTTCACTTGCATATGTTTAAAATTTTTGTTTAAAATATTGTATGATTTATGAGTTTAAAATTGTATAACGCTTTATTTATGCCTTAAAGGCGTTTGTATTATCACACTGAAGTCAAGGTGACATATTTTTAAAATGTTTTTCAAAAATGTTTTTTTGCTTAAATGTTTGTCAGCCTTAAGATCTAAGCCGGAAACTATTAATGGCAAAATGACGCCACTTATGATGACCACCTTGTTAAGCTCAATTATAAAACATCGACAAACTAAACTGACTTTCTTTCATAGAATTCTTTTAGATCAAGAGGAGGTTTTTTTTCTAAAGAATTTTTAAATTAAACAACAAAATTTTATGTAAAATATATATTTTGTCTACTCCACACGTATCGTTAGCAAAAGCTCAAATGTTAACATGCCACTTAAAGTTTGTTTGTATATCTTTCTTTAATACTAAGAAACAGCAATACAACACAACAACAACTACCGACTACTACTTCTACTCTATTTTAGTCATTCAGATCATTGTTAACCCCCTGGGGTCATTCATTAATATCTGTTTTTTTTTGCTTATATATATTTTCTTGTAATTTTTTTTCTATTTTTCTAAAGACATGCTTCTTCACGTTTATGCATGTTTATCTAAAAGTTTAAGAGGTAGTAGAGAAAAGGCTAAATATGATGGAAGTTAAAAGAATGAATTCTTTATTTTGGAAGAATGGGGGGGGCTTGGAATATTAGAGAAAGCCTTAGAGACATTTTTCTTATAGAAAAAGTCTCAGATTCTGAGACATTTTTCTTATAGAAAAATTCTTAGATTCTGAGACATTTTTCTTATAGAAAATGTCTCCGATTCTGAGACATTTTTCTTATAGAAACAGTCTCAGATTCTGAGACATTTTTGATATAGAAAACGTGTCAGATTCTGAGACATTTTTCTTATAGAAAAATTCTCAGATTCTGAGACATTTCTCTTATAGAAAAATTATCAGATTCTGAGACATTTTTCTTATAGAAAAATTCTCAGATTCTGAGACATTTTTCTCATAGAAAAAGTCTCAGATTCTGAGATATTTTTCTCATAGAAAAAGTCTCAGATTCTGAGATATTTTTCTTATAGAAAAAGTCTCAGATTCTGAGATATTTTTCTTATAGAAAAAGTCTCAGATTCTGAGATATTTTTCTTATAGAAAAAGTCTCAGATTCTGAGACATTTTTCTTATAGGAAAAGTCTCAGATTCTGAGACATTTTTCTTATAGAAAAAGTCTCAGATTCTGAGACATTTTTCTTATAGAAAAAGTCTCAGATTCTGAGACATTTTTCTTATAGAAAAAGTCTCAGATTCTGAGACATTTTTCTTATAGAAAAAGTCTCAGATTCTGAGACATTTTTCTTATAGAAAAAGTCTCAGATTCTGAGACATTTTTCTTATAGAAAAAGTCTCAGATTCTGAGACATTTTTCTTATAGAAAAAGTCTCAGATTCTGAGACATTTTTCTTATAGAAAAAGTCTCAGATTCTTAGACATTTTTCTTATAGAAAAAGTCTCAGATTCTGAGACATTTTTCTTATAGAAAAAGTCTCAGATTCTTAGACATTTTTCTTATAGAAAAAGTCTCAGATTCTGAGACATTTTTCTTATAGAAAAAGTCTCAGATTCTGAGACATTTTTCTTATAGAAAAAGTCTCAGATTCTGAGACATTTTTCTTATAGAAAAAGTCTCAGATTCTGAGACATTTTTCTTATAGAAAAAGTCTCAGATTCTGAGACATTTTTCTTATAGAAAAAGTCTCAGATTCTGAGACAATTTTCTTATAGAAAAAGTATCAGATTCTGAGACATTTTTCTTATAGAAAAAGTCTCAGATTCTGAGACATTTTTCTTATAGAAAAAGTATCAGATTCTGAGACATTTTTCTTATAGAAAAAGTCTCAGATTCTGAGACATTTTTCTTATAGAAAAAGTCTCAGATTCTGAGACATTTTTCTTATAGAAAAAGTCTCAGATGCTGAGACATTTTTCTTATAGAAAAAGTCTCAGATTCTGAGACATTTTTCTTATAGAAAAAGTCTCAGATTCTGAGACATTTTTCTTATAGAAAAAGTCTCAGATTCTGAGACATTTTTCTTATAGAAAAAGTCTCAGATTCTGAGACATTTTTCTTATAGAAAAAGTCTCAGATTCTGAGACATTTTTCTTATAGAAAAAGTCTCAGATTCTGAGACATTTTTCTTATAGAAAAAGTCTCAGATTCTGAGACATTTTTCTTATAGAAAAAGTCTCAGATTCTGAGACATTTTTCTTATAGAAAAAGTCTCAGATTCTGAGACATTTTTCTTATAGAAAAAGTCTCAGATTCTGAGACATTTTTCTTATAGAAAAAGTCTCAGATTCTGAGACATTTTTCTTATAGAAAAAGTCTCAGATGCTGAGACATTTTTCTTATAGAAAAAGTCTCAGATTCTGAGACATTTTTCTTATAGAAAAAGTCTCAGATTCTGAGACATTTTTTTATAGAAAAAGTCTCAGATTCTGAGACAGTTTTCTTATAGAAAAAGTCTCAGATTCTGAGACATTTTTCTTATAGAAAAAGTCTCAGATTCTGAGACATTTTTCTTATAGAAAAAGTCTCAGATTCTGAGACATTTTTCTTATAGAAAAAGTCTCAGATTCTGAGACATTTTTCTTATAGAAAAAGTCTCAGATTCTGAGACATTTTTCTTATAGAAAAAGTCTCAGATTCTGAGACATTTTTCTTATAGAAAAAGTCTCAGATTCTGAGACATTTTTCTTATAGAAAAAGTCTCAGATTCTGAGACATTTTTCTTATAGAAAAAGTCTCAGATTCTGAGACATTTTTCTTATAGAAAAAGTCTCAGATTCTGAGACATTTTTCTTATAGAAAAAGTCTCAGATTCTGAGACATTTTTCTTATAGAAAAAGTCTCAGATTCTGAGACATTTTTCTTATAGAAAAAGTCTCAGATTCTGAGACATTTTTCTTATAGAAAAAGTCTCAGATTCTGAGACATTTTTCTTATAGAAAAAGTCTCAGATTCTGAGACATTTTTCTTATAGAAAAAGTCTCAGATTCTGAGACATTTTTCTTATAGAAAAAGTCTCAGATTCTGAGACATTTTTCTTATAAAAAAGTCTCAGATTCTGAGACATTTTTCTTATAGAAAAAGTCTCAGATTCTGAGACATTTTTCTTATAGAAAAAGTCTCAGATTCTGAGACATTTTTCTTATAGAAAAAGTCTCAGATTCTGAGACATTTTTCTTATAGAAAAAGTCTCAGATTCTGAGACATTTTTCTTATAGAAAAAGTCTCAGATTCTGAGACATTTTTCTTATAGAAAAAGTCTCAGATTCTGAGACATTTTTCTTATAGAAAAAGTCTCAGATTCTGAGACATTTTTCTTATAGAAAAAGTCTCAGATTCTGAGACATTTTTCTTATAGAAAAAGTCTCAGATTCTGAGACATTTTTCTTATAGAAAAAGTCTCAGATGCTGAGACATTTTTCTTATAGAAAAAGTCTCAGATTCTGAGACATTTTTCTTATAGAAAAAGTCTCAGATTCTGAGACATTTTTCTTATAGAAAAAGTCTCAGATTCTGAGACATTTTTCTTATAGAAAAAGTCTCAGATTCTGAGACATTTTTCTTATAGAAAAAGTCTCAGATTCTGAGACATTTTTCTTATAGAAAAAGTCTCAGATTCTGAGACATTTTTCTTATAGAAAAGTCTCAGATTCTGAGACATTTTTCTTCTTATAGAAAAAGTCTCAGATTCTGAGACATTTTTCTTATAGAAAAAGTCTCAGATTCTGAGACATTTTTCTTATAGAAAAAGTCTCAGATTCTGAGACATTTTTCTTATAGAAAAAGTCTCAGATTCTGAGACATTTTTCTTATAGAAAAAGTCTCAGATTCTGAGACATTTTTCTTATAGAAAAAGTCTCAGATTCTGAGACATTTTTCTTATAGAAAAAGTCTCAGATTCTGAGACATTTTTCTTATAGAAAAAGTCTCAGATTCTGAGACATTTTTCTTATAGAAAAAGTCTCAGATTCTGAAACATTTTTCTTATAGAAAAATTCTCAGATTCTAAGACATTTTTCTTATAGAAAAAGTCTCAGATTCTGAGACATTTTTCTTATAGAAAAAGTCTCAGATTCTGAGACATTTTTCTTATAGAAAAAGTCTCAGATTCTGAGACATTTTTCTTATAGAAAAAGTCTCAGATTCTGAGACATTTTTCTTATAGACATTTTTCTTATAGAAAATGTCTCAGATTCTGAGACATTTTTCTTATAGAAAAAGTCTCAGATTCTGAGACATTTTTCTTATAGAAAAAGTCTCAGATTCTGAGACATTTTTCTTATAGAAAAAGTCTCAGATTCTGAAACATTTTTCTTATAGAAAAAGTCTCAGATTCTGAGACATTTTTCTTATAAAAAAGTCTGAGATTCTGAGACATTTTTCTTATTGAAAAAGTCTCAGATTCTGAGACATTTTTCTTATAGAAAAAGTTTCAGATTCTGAGAACATTTTTTTAAAGAAAAAGTCTCAGATTTATCTGACGAATAAATTCTTTAAAATCCCTGTTGTTTATAATAAAAAAAAAATAGACTGTCGCTTTGATTATTATGCTATGCTACCTCTTATGTGTGCGTGTAGTACAGAAGCATTTACAAACCATCATACAACACGGCTGGAAGGCTTATTGCCATTACAATTATCGCATCGTTGTCTTTCGAGGTTTAATGTCTTGTGTCTTAGGGTACTTAAGACTAACCGCATATTAAAATTAACGACAATAACCAGAATCAAAACATCAAACTTGGAATAGAGAATAAAAAAAAACAGGAAAACAACATCAATGCACAACATACACATAAAAATCGCTGTTACGCATGCTCATCACATGCGTAATTAGGGTGATGCAAGTATTTTAAATTTGAATTTCAGATGTGATTCGAATGAGAATAATCAATAAATTGATAGAACTTTTGTTAGGGACCACGAGTAAAAATTTATTATATTTTATCTGATGTATTTATATTTTATATTTATTCATATACGATCATATCTGACTGCATATAATTATGTCTTAAATGGCCAAAATCGAGATCTAATTACATATCGGACTTTGTCAACATTGGCACAAATTTGATATTTAATTATATCTAATCAGATTCAATAAGATATAATCAGATGCAATCATTAATTTTTTAAGATCAGAGCAGATAAGATCAAATCGACTCTTACACAGGACGCCTGATTTCAGTGGCTTTTACTAATTTAATACCCTTAAACCGCAGTATGTGGGTTATAGCGTTTGTCATTCAAGGAGCATATGAGGCATTCCACACCAAATGTCCAGCGAAAAAAAACATGTGTACCGTAAACTTCTGAATAGGTTGTATGGATAGCTCTATATGGTACTTAGAAAATTGAGTTTTTGGGTTTTCAATTTAAAAAAAACTGGGCTTAGGAGGCGTGGTCAAATATTGGAAAATGGTAAAATTTGTGGCGAGTTGCCATGATTAAATATTTATCACATAAAAACGGAAAAATTTACATTCCGATATTGTTTTGTATGGGCTATCGATTAATTTTTTTTTTTTTTGAAAATTTTCAGTACCCGTTCTGAAATTTTCCATTTTTTAAAAAAGTAAATTTTTCAAAAATCCGGCCACTTTTTTTTATTTTTTTTTTTTGAAGTTAAGATGTTTGTCCATCCACACAAAAAAATTCAGAAACATGTTCGTCGTTTTTTCGAGAAAATTGCATTTGAATTTTAAATTTCATAACAATTTTGTAATTTGCTTGTATTTTCTAGTTTTAACAGATCGTATGAGTAATATTTATGCAATTGATAATACTCAATCGCAACGTTAAAAGAAGAAAATACAAGCAAATTATAAAATTGTTATGAAATTTAAAATTCAAATGCGATTTTCTCGAAAAAAAAAACGAAGAACGCGTTTCTGAATTTTTTTGTGTGGATGGACAAACATCTTAACTTAAAAAAAAAAAAAATTAAAAAAAAAAAAAAAGTGGCCGGATTTTTGATAAATTGACTTTTTTAAAAAATGGAAAATTTCAGATCGGGTTCTGAAAATTTTCAAAAAAAATCGAAAAAAAAAAAATTAATACAAAACTATATAAGAATGTAAATTTTTGAGTTTGTGGTGCATTCCGTTTTAATGTGATAAATATTTAATCAAGGCAACTCGCCAAAAATTTTAAAATTTTTCCAATATTTGGCCACGCCTCCTAAGCCCAGTTTTAAATGAAAAATTATTTTCAGTCATAGTGCGCCCTAACTCACAATTTTATTGCATGCAATTAATTTAATTTTACACTAACATAGTGTAAAGAATAGAATAAACATTTGCCAATTTTTTTATGACAATCACTTTAACTCATTTTACTTAACAGTTTTTCTTTTATTTCAAACCATCTTTAAAGATTTATAAAATTTATTATTAAGTAAAAAGAATTTAACTGCTCTTATTTTTATGGCACACATTAAAATTTAAAATTTCTTTTAAAATAATAAATTTCAAATCGTATAATTCTTTTTTTAAGCAAATATAAAAAATACGAGAATCCCACTTCATAAAAACGTTTTGGCTTAAATTATATTTAATCATTACTTGAATTTTTATTTTAAGAATTTATGCTAAAAGAAACAAAAAAACATGTCACTATTAAGTTTTTATCTTATGAATTTTCAAATGGTACTTGGTTTTATTTTTTGTTTGTTTACCCTACATCCAGAGATAAAATACTGGAAGATTATGGAAATGTTTGTAATTTTTTAAATCATTTACAACTTTTTTTAGTTTTCTAAAGCAAAATTGATTTTAAGACAAACATTTCGCTAAAAAAATGCTTAGAGTCTAAACCAGTGATGGACATTTTTTTAATTCCTATTCCCGCGGGAATAGGCTAAAAAATGCTGCTTGTGCGCTGTCGACACACGTACACTATAAAATTCTGTTGCTTGGGCAAATTTGTTGACTTTTCGCTTGCTACTACCCACACAAGCTTAAATGTTATAGTTTGTGTGTGCGCACCACTGGTCTAAACAGAGCAAGCACTGTATGAATTGCAATTGTAGTTGATAGAAAAAGTATTCTGAAAATAATGACTTTAAAAGGCGACATCAAAACTTGACACTTGTATGTTCTATCCAATGGGTGATCATATGAAAATCTGTTTTAATAGTTTTTTGTTGGTTGTTTGACAGTTGTGATCAAACTAACAGAATCTAAAATTTTCTTCTTCTAATTCCGAATGAGGATAGCGTTGAATATGTATGCATATTTTTGTTTGAACATTAGCAATTTGTCATTTAAATTCTCTTTGCTGCTTGACAATGGAATCTGACATATTCCTAAACTTGTGGCGACTAACAATAAGTCTTCCAAAAAGTACCAACATAAATTAATTTTAAACAAAAAAATAATTTTAGTTAGTAACTAAAACAATGACCTCGAACTGGAATATACCTACTCAAAAAAAAAATGTTTTTATTCTTTTTAATAAAAATAAAACAAACTTGGTAACCCTACTCTTTTAGTGCGGGAGAATGAAAAACAAAAACTGCATTTAACATTTGCCGACAGCATATATGCAGACATCTACTAATTTGCTTTCATTACACTGTCAGACAGCCAATATTAAACATGAACCGGATGATATACGTCTGAAAGTAGCGATCAAATGGAGAAAAACTGCATTTAAAGTTTCTCATTTCGTGATCCTGTTTCCTTTTAAATGGACTTCAAAGTTTTAAAGGATACATATTATAAAATATTTTTGAAATATTTGTACTTTTCATAGGATAGTGATGGAAATTGTGATGGCAATTGAAAGAGGAGGATCTCCCCTAATTTTTCCATTTTTGTATTTTGCCATATCGGGATAAAAGGATTGAAAACTTTATCAAAATATTTTGTACAAAATTTCGAATGATATTAAAGGATACATTTTTGAAAGGACGTTCCTGGTATGTAAAAATAATAAAATAAAGGGGAGAATCTCCTCATTCACTTGCTATCCCTATAATTTTATAAACTTTAGTCCTCTAAAACTTTGAAATCCTTTTAAAAGGAAACGGGATCACGAAAAGAAAAACTGTAAATGCAGTTTTACTACATATACAGCCTTACCATAGAAAAATAAAATATATTTAAAATCAGCTTTTAATTTTATTTCCATACAAATTGTTTTTGTTTTTTAAATTGACTTTCAAAAAATATATTGAAAATTTGAAATTTAAAATAAAACTTTTGTTAAAATAGATTTTTTGTTTTCTTGTGGTAAGGGCCATAGTCTCTAGTTTCAAACGTATACTATCCAGTTCGTATTCAACGACTTGTTTTTATTTTTGTCGGACGGTGTTATGTTTGGAGGGATACTGCTGATATTTTTACATCATATTTCTTTCTCACTAACAAGGGAGGTCTTTTTCTTAGCTGCACAGTCTCACATTTAGCGGGGGTAAGGTGAGGGGAAACACGTTTTTTTTTCGTTTTTTGAGGATATTTCACATTTCTTTAAAAAAATTTATATGAACACTAGACATGTTCTTAAAATCAATACTCGTTTTTACCACTTGGATGGTTCCAATTTTACTAATAAACATCTAAAAAAATCCAAATTTGGTGGCAATCGGATAAGGGAAACACGTGCCGAAAATTGGTTAAACATTGGAAAAAGTGTTTTATGGAATAAAAATCATTTTTATCAGATTTCACAAATATTTTAAGCATAGTTTATTAAATGTTTAGAAATTTTATTATTTTTTTTTATAAAATTATCTCTCTAATCACCCGGAAAAGTCTGAAATCAGAGGAAAATTCGCCATGTTATACATATATGAGAAAAATTGTTTTTTCTGATTTTCTATTAGGTCTAAAACTGATGTAGATCAAAATTAGGGACAATTGGACAATAAAAATGAAAAGAATTTTTTTTTTCACACCTAAAAAAATTTGTCATTGTCATTTTTTATCCGATTTTTGGCTGGCTAGAAAGGTAAATGCATATACAAAATTCATTTTTTTTTTGACTCATTTAAAAAAGTCAGTTTAAAATAATTTTTTTTTCTACAACCCCAAAAAAATATTTTTTTCCCTTGTAAAACTATTAAACGATTTTCGGCACGCGATCCCCTTATCCGATTGTCTTCAAATTTTGAATTGTTAGTTTTAAGATACCAATAAACAAAACTGGGCCAATCCATGTGAGAAAACAACATTTTGAAAATTTTCTTTAAGAATATTTTATATAGATCAAAAGGTTTTTAAGGCCTATCCAATGGTGTATAGGCCGTGCCTTAAACACCATTAAGTTAAGCCTTTAATCTCTTATTATCAAAAATGTAGTTTACTTGCAGAGATATATAATACGACCGATTGTTTTTGCGTTTGGCAAAATTCCTGCTAGTTCGAATTTTACTCGGATTTTCCCGAAAGACCATATTTTTATACCCTACACCACTCTGTGGTACTGGGTATAATTAGTTTGTGCTGATGTTTTTAACTACCCGAAATATTGGTCCTAGACCTACCTTCAAGTATACCGATCGACTCAGAATTACTTTTTGAGTCGATTTAGCGATGTCCGTCCGTCCGTCTGTCCATCTATCGGTTTAAGCACGACACACGCCGCAATTTTCAATCAATAGACTTGAAATTTGAAACTTAAGCTTCTTTTGGCCCAAGGACGAAGCCTTTTGAAAATGGAAAAAATCTGTCCATGTTAAGACATAGCCCCCATACAAACGCCCCCTTTAAATTTCGCTTAATGCCTCTAATAACCGTATTATAATAGATATCGTTTTGAAACACAATTTTGTATGCACAAAAACCATCATACTGAATTTAAAAGCAATCGGGTCAGTCCTTCTCGCAGTCCCCATACAAACCCCCTCCCGATATTCACATAATTTTCTCAAAAATTAAATTATTTGATATAACTTTTATTTGTAGGTGTTAAACGTGTACTTTGCAACCTAATCAAATCGGAATACATTTGGACCATTTTACGACTTACAAGGTGCTCCGTTGTTAGCACCACGAGATAGGTATTTTAAATACCTTTAATCTGATGCCAACCATGCTAATATTAATTTTGTTTAAATAGGCGTAAATCGTAAAAAACTGAAAAAGGTCAAGTTCCCCCCATACAAATCGACCCCCTAAAAATGAGTTTGGGCGCTAAAAAAAATACGTGTCGAATTAATTTTCGTTCTTAACAACATATCCAAATTTCATAAAGATCGGAGGGTCACACCAGGGAGACTTCCCTTGTTAGTCCCCTATATAAAAATTTCGACCAATATTCAGTTAAATCGGTCTATTGGCAAAAAAATAAACTAATTCCACTAAATGTTAATCTGTGTGTGTTTTCTACACTAAATAAAGAACTGACAAAACATATGTCCAATCGGTAAATGTTTGGACTTGGGATCCATTTTCCGAAGTTTCAGGACAATCGGTAGGTGCCCTCTGAAATGCCTCCCCTCTATGTTGAGATAATTAGGAATATGAATATTTGATATTTGTACACTTACAGTATTTTTTAATTTTCTAAAGAATTCTGATGATGGAAAAATTCGAAAATACCCTGATCGTCAATTCCGATTATCAATTCGTCCCTGAAAGTTATCAGGATTTTTTTAGTATTTAATGGTTGAATGTCCTTATAAAGAAAGTAGAGTTAACATAAGTACTTATTATGTTAATTCATAATGGGGGAACACAAAAAAGGCCCTGAACTAAAGTGAACTCTTTTTCATAAATTTATTATTTTTTATAAAAAACATATCGTCGAACTATATTCAATAAATGCCAACTCGAAAAAGCTAACTGTTCAGGAGAGCTAAAAAACTAGTTATTTCGCATATTATTGCAAAAATAAACAATGTACCTTCCACAAGATGATTTAAATATTCTAAACTATTTTTACCTATGGAAAAATTTTCATATTTTGCACTTGTTTGCGTATTTTTCAGAGATGGAATTTATTACTATATCAAAAAACAAATATTTTTTTAGAGTTGGCTTATTTTGTCGGAAAATAAAAATACATTTTTTTCAGAAAATTTTTTAAAATTTATTTTTTTTTGGTTTTTGTTATCCTTAGTACGGTAATTGCAAAAACTGAACAAAAAATTAAAAATCTTTGCATATTTTTAAAAGTTACAAGCTCCGAAAGCCTTTTAATCTCAGGGTGGTCAACTTTGCCACTCTGTAGCTCACGCTGTATTGTAATAGGGTCACTCCAAACAAGCTATTTTGAAAGCTTATATCATTGACTTTATTTGCCCCATTCATAATGTTTCAATCTGATAAATAGTTTGAAAGTTACATAAATATAAGCAATTTTTTTTTGCAAACACTATTTACCGATATTTTCAAAATGGCAATATCT
Organism: Pegoplata infirma; assembly: GCA_963921195.1. Classification (NCBI taxonomy): domain Eukaryota; kingdom Metazoa; phylum Arthropoda; class Insecta; order Diptera; family Anthomyiidae; genus Pegoplata; species Pegoplata infirma. The sequence continues at coordinate 257,958,519 of OY992536.1, read as the reverse complement.
CGAGAACCAGTCATTAGATATCAAAATCTTTACAAGATTCGTGTTTAGCATGGCAAATGCAATAAGATATGTGGTCTTATTTTTCTTTAAAAAATTTTTGAAAAATTTTTGGAAATTTACAATGGGAGTTGGCATTTATTTCCACCAAAAAAATATGTACTTTGAGTTAGCAGAATAACAAAAATGGATGTAAAACGACAACAAATTATTTTTTTGCTCTGAAATTTTTATGGCAGATAGGTATTACATAGGGGAGCTATTTGCCATCGGAAACTCATTTCCGTCAAATTTGAGTTGGCATATTTTGAATATAGGTTCACGATATGAACAATGCCATGCCGTTGTTAATCTTTTTATTCTTTTACATTAAAAAAAAAACTTGTCAAATTACTAGAAAAAGTCTCGTAATCTTATTTTATCAATATTTAACAGTTTTCATTGTTTTTTAAATAAAAATTTTCGATCAAAATTTAATTTTTTTTTTTAATTTTACAATTTTTTTCGTAAATGTCCAAATTTCCAAGGTAATTCTATAAAAAAAATCTAGTAAATTTACGAGAATATCTTGTGAATTTAAACTTGTCAAAATAGTTATAAATTTAAAATTTTGTTAGTAAAAAGCTTCTAAAATTACAAAAAAGCTCGTAATTTTTACTAGGAATTCTCGTAAAGCAGGAGGTAGCACAAAATCTAGTAAAGTCACAAAATTCTTAGTAATTTTTTCGTGTCAAAGTAGTTGTAAGTTTACAATTTTATTGGTAAAAAGCTTGTAAAAAGCTTGTAAAATGCTCGTAATTTTTACTAGGAATTCTTGTAAAATAGGAGGTAGAAAAAAAAGAATTTTATAAGTTTTTTTTTTGATAATTTTACAAGGTTTTTTCATCGCGTCAAAAGAGTTGTAAATTTACAATTTCATTAGTAAAAAACTTGATAAATTACAAAACTGCTCATAATTTTTACTAGGAATTCTCGTAAAATAGGACGTAGCAAAAAATAATTTTACAATTTTTTTTTGTAATTTTACAAGTTTTTTTTATCAGTTTGCTCATGCAGGGAGTTCAAAGATTCTTTAATGCGAATATGACTTTTTTATTTATATTTCGCCCACGTTTAGTATTTACTCCACTCCTTCTACATCTTGTAGTGTAATTCTTCTTCGAAATTTTTATTTATTTTTTTTCTTCATCTTCTTAACAATGCGGAAGATAATTAAATTTGCATTTGCGGTCAAGATGACCGTTGTGTTGGTTTGCTTAGTTTATGGTTTGGTTACATTAGCCTGCTTTGCCTGGCTAAGGTACATGGCAGTTTCTGAAATTTGTCTGTTATTTTTTTGTTCATCTTTTTTTTCACTTTGCATATTCAATTTGTAAGGAATTTCTTTTTGTGTGACGTTATAAAAATAAAAATCTATGTAAATTCATGTAAATATTTACCTAGTGCTACGTTGAATATGATGAATGTTAATTATGAAAAGTATAGTGTGAAAATATTTGATTTAATTTGAGGATTTTTTTTTTGTGTGTGACACTGTATTTATGTAATTAAATTGTAGGTAGATGGATTTGGAAAGTAAAATAAATAAAAAAAAAAATATTGCTTAAGAGATTTATTTTTTTTTTTTTTCAAAAAATAGAAAACTAAAATTCGGTTCGAAACAGAAAAAATTGTTGCAGATTCTACAAATGCCCAAACCATTTCGAATACAAACGTATTTAAAAGCTTTTTTTGGTGATTTTAATTTTTAAACGTAAAAAAGTTACGATTTTAAGGTTGGGGTGTTCGGCTTTATACCCTATTCACACTTACTGTTTTAAACCGTTTTTAGCAATTATTTTTAGCATTTTCTGTCAATATACTGTAATAGAATAAAGAAAGTGCTAAAAATATTGCTGCTAAAAACGATTTACAACTGTACGTGTGAATAGGGTATTAGGCCATATCGGGGATTTAGGATAAATAAATGTAATCCAAACACAGAATGCATTAACTGGTCGAATATTCCTTTAAAATGGAGCGACACCAGAGTCGTCGTAATCTCGAAGGTTGGGAAAAATTCCCACAAAGCTTCGAAGGAGTTTAGACCAATTAGTATGTCTTCTTTTTTGTTTAAGTCAATGGAACGAATGATTGACCCATATTTGCGTAAAGTGATTGACCCGATGTTGCTTTCGACAAGGAACACTCAAAAAAACACCTTGTAAAATAACAAGAACATCTTTTAACTTTTTTTTGCTACATCCTATTTGAATTTCTTGTTATTTTACAAGCTTTTTACTTATAATATTGTAATTTTACAGGCTTTTTACCAAAAAAAATTTAAATTTTTAATTTTTTTGACGCGGTAAAACTTACAAAGATGCTTCGTGACTTTGTTAGATTTTTTACTACATCATATTTTACTAGAATTCCTAGTAAAAATAATTAGCTTTTTTGTAATTTTACAAGATTTTTACTAAAAAAATTGTAAATTAATTTTTTAAATTTAATCAATTGAATACCCTAGTCCACGCACAAACCACCCCAACATTCACAAAAATATCTTAAAATCCTGATAATTATAAATATGGGGGCTTTCGTCTCAAGTGACACAACTTTTGAAATCGATGTCTTCCGATCGGGATGAAATTTGCAGCAAGGTTAGGTAACTCTTTCTTATACACTCCAACCACAGTCTGGGGGAATACTCACTTTGTCATTCAGTGTGTAGCGCATCTAACTATAGGTCCAGGACCTCACAAAGTATATATATTATTGATCATTGATCGATTCTAAAACATTCTAACGATGCCCGTCTGTCCGCCCGTCTGTGAAAGACACGATACAGTCCAAAATTAAAGAGCTAGACTCCTGAAGTTTGGCACGAGTATGTCTTATGGTCATAGGCTGGTTAAGTTCGAAGATGGTCCAAATCGGACCAGAGTGAAAAAAGTTCCCCCTTGAGGAATTAAAACTACCATAGAAAACACAATATTTTTACATGGTATTTTTTGTGTATTTGTTCCATAAACATTTTAATACCGTATGAAGTTCATTGACCTGCACTTGGACCGAGAAGATAAGAAAAGACAATTTTTTTGGTCCGCCCTTTTCTGGGGGCGTGGGTATAAAAAAAAAATTAAAAAATGGTATTAATTAAGAGCTCAAAAAAACACGCCACTGACATTTTTCATACCCTCCACTCTAGTGATAGAGGGTATATGAGGCATTCCACACCAAATGTCCCGCTACAGAAAAACATGTGTCCCGTAAATTTCTGAATAGGTTGTTTGGATAGCCTATATGTAACTAAGAAAATTGCGTTTTGGTTTTTCAAATTTTCGAAAACTGGGCTTAGGAGGCGTGGTCAAATATTGAAAAAATGGTAAAATTTGTGGCGAGTTGCCTTGATTAAATATTTATCACATTAAAACGGAATGCACCACAATGTCAAAAATTTACGTTCTTATATAGTTTTGTATGGGCTATCGATTAAAAATTCTTTTTTTGGAAAATTTTCAGAACCCGTTCTGAAATTTTCCATTTTTTAAAAAAGTCAATTTATCAAAAATCCGGCCTCTTTTTATACCCTCCAACTACAGTATGGGGGTATACTCACTTTGTCATTCCGTATGTAACGCATCAAAATATCGGTCTAGGACCCCTTAAAGTATATATATTTATGATCAGTGATCGATTCTAAGACATTCTAGCGAGGTCCGTCCGTCCGTCTGTCCGTCCGTCCGTCTGTCTGTCTGTCTGTCCGTCCGTCCGTCCGTCTGTCCGTCTGTAGTTAACACGATGCAGTCCAAAATAAAAGAGCTAGACTCCCGACATTTGGCACGAATATGTCTTATGTTCATAGGCAGGTTAAGTTCGGAAATGAGCAAAATCGGACCAGGGGGAAAAAAGTTCCCCCTTGAAGAACTTAACCAACCTCTGAAAAATACCATATTTCTACATGATTTTTTGTGTTTTTGTTTAACAAATGTAACATTTGTATGCCACAAAAAGTTCAAAGTCCTGCATTTGGACCCAGAGAATTAGAAAATGTCGTTTTTCGGCCCGCCCCCTTTTATGGGCGTGGAATAAAACATTTTTTTTAAAATAATGATAATCTTGTATTTCTTTAGTGCAAAAAGCATAAGAATTAATTTTTAAACACAAATTCAAGGGAAAATTTGCCCCCCCCCCTCAATAACTACAAGCGACCCCCTGACCCCCCCCCCCCCCCCCCCCCCCCCCCAGAAAAAAGTAAAACGCCCCCGCATTTTTTTTTTTTTTTTTTTTTGCATGTTGGAGGGTATACAAGATTCGGCACAGCCGAATTTAACACTCTTACTTGTTTTTTCTTTTTTATTTATTTTTTTAAAAGTTTAGATATTTGTCCATCCACACAAAAAAAATCAGAAACACGTTCATCTTTTTTTTTTGAGAAAATCGCATTTGAACTTTAAATTTCATAACAATTTTGTTATTTGCTTGTATTTCTTTGTTTTAAAGCTGCGAATGAGTAATATTAATTGCATAAATATTTGTCATACGCTCTGTTGACACAAAGAAATACAAGCAAATAACAAAATTATTATGAAATTTAAAGTTCAAATGCGATTTTCTCGAAAAAAAGATGAACGTGTTTCTGATTTTTTTTGTGTGGATGGACAAACATCTAAACTTTTAAAAAAATAAATAAAAAATAAAAAAATGGAAAATTTCAGAACGGGTTCTGAAAATTTTCCAAAAAAAAAAAATTTAGTCGATAGCCCATACAAAACTATATAAGAACGTAGATTTTTGACAATGTGGTGCTTTCCGTTTTAATGTGATAAATATTTAATCAAGGCAACTCGCCACAAATTGTACCATTTTTTCAATATTTGACCACGCCTCCTAAGCCCAGTTTTCGAAAATTTGAAAAACCAAAAACGCAATTTTCTTAGTTACATATAGGGCTATCCAAAAAACCTATTCAGAAATTTAGGGAACACATGTTTTTTTTCGCTGGACATTTGGTGTAAAATGCCTCATATATAAGTTTGTCATTCCGTTTGTAACACCTCGAAATATTGGTCTAGGACCCCATGAAGTATATATATTTATGATCCTCGATCGATTTTAAGTCGATCTAGCGATGTCCGTCCGTCCGTCTGTCTGTCCGTAGAAAACACGCTAACTTTTGAAAGACTTTACTTTACTTTATGAAGTTTGGCATATATGTTTGTCATTTACCTGGTCAGGTTGGTATTGCAATCCAGCCAAATCGGTCCAGTGGTTCAAAAGTTATGAGCAAAAGAGTAAATTTCGGCAAGGGTGTTTCGCGAATTTACGAAGTAAAAATTACGATAACTTTCGAAAGACAGTAATGAGACTACTGAAGCTTGGCACGTATCTTTGCCGTTCCCCGGGTCTGTTTGGTATTAAATTTCAGCTCAATCGGTGCAGTGGTTCAAAAGTTATAAGCATAACTCTGAATTTCAGATTAGTTTCATCTAAAATGCCACGTGTTTTAACAAGTTTTAAAAGCATTGGTGGTAACTAAACAATGCTTTTCAAACTTGTTTAATTTTAAAGTAATGCTTTTTAAACTTGTTTAGTTTTAAAAGCATTGGTAACTTAAAAATTACACTCGAAAAAATTTTACACTCAAAAAAATTTTACAATCAAAAAAAATTTTACCTCAAAAAAAATTTACACAAAAAAAAATTTAGTTTTTTTTTTACAAAAATGACAATATTTTGTATACATACGTACGTGCATTCACTCAGAAATATTTTTTACTGTAAAAAAAACATTATACTCGAAAAAAATTTTACACTCAAAAAAAAAAAAAATTTGTAATTTTTTTTTTTTTAAATGACAAAAAAAGAGTTTTCTACTCAAAATAAAATATTTCTAATCAAAATTGTTAATTTTTTCACGTTAAAAAATGTACAGGTCAAAGAAATATATTTAAAAAATTTTGATTTTTCTCTGGGTCGTTGGAAAAATAAGTTGACAACTGAATTTAAACTACACTCAAAAAAAAACGTGCATATTCATAACTAAAAATTTAATTAAAGTACTAATTTTTTAGTCCAAAATGATCTAGTGCAGGCGTTGGTAATCAATACTAAAATTTTTTACTAATATTATTCAAAACCAGAAAAATTACTAATTTTAGTACTTTGAAGATACTAAAAAACTACTGTACTACTGGTAATTAGTAACTTATTAGTAGATTTAAGTACAATATCACTTACTAAACTTTTTACTGTAGAATTATTTTGAGTGTAGTGTACTATTTTTTTAAATTTTTAATGTTTGGATTTGAAAAAAAATCAATTTACAAATATTTTTTTAAAATTTCCTATAAAACGTCAACAAATTGTTTCCAGCGCGACCCTCGTATCTCATTTAATATTTGCTCAATCTGGACGCTATCAAGCTTAAATTAAAACTTGCAAAATTGCATCTACTTTAGAGCTGTACACTTTCTTTTGTCACTGTTTATAATTTTAAAAATATATTATCTGATAATGCATTTTTTTTATACGGAAATTTGTCTCAATTGATTTTCTATGCGAAAAATGGCTTTCAAACTGCAGATTTTTTCTTTACACAAAATGTCTCAAATTCTGATATTTTTTCTCTAAAAATATGATTAAATGGTGGCTTTTTAATTTTGTGGACCATTTTTTAATCTGTTTAGAAATTTTTTGAATTATAAATTTTAAAAATATTTTTAACTCATAGTCACACACAGGTAGTCCAAGTGTTAACTTGTGAAATACAAAAACGTGACCCAAGTGTTGCGGAGTAAGAAAAAATAATATTTGCTTTTTTCTACAGAAAAACCAAATAGAAACCCCTTTTTAAAACTTTTCAAAGAGATATGATTTTTTTATATGCACACATATTTGCAAACAAAAAATATATATATTTTTTAAATGAAAACAAAAAACATTAGAAATAAAATCACCAACCAAGATCATGCCCAAGGAAGTTTTGAATTAAACGCTTAACACAAGAATTTGTACAACAAACAAACAAATTGCACGTAGACATTAGGGTGGCATGTTTTTTCAGCTTTTCTCTCTAAAGGAATACCAAAACTTTCATTAAATCTCATGCACAACATTATCCTGATCAGATTATTACAACATTACCCTGATCAGATTATTAAATCTGACCAGACTACGAGCCTCAAAGTTATAATTTAGAAAAAAAAAAATATAATTAAAAATATATTAAAATAATAATGAGCCACCCTAGTTATCAATATAAACTAGAAACATTTTTATTATGGACAACAACGACTTTATAACACCCCAAATAAATTTTAAAAATGTAAAAAAAAAAAATAATTTTTGATTTTTTCTATAAAAATAAATGTTAACAAAATCTGTTTACATGCCAGTTGTTATTTTTTTTTTATGTACCCACATAATAAGTCAAAAAATTAATTTATTATAATAACACATGTTGTTTTTATTATAGGCCTTTTTTGTTGGCAAACTTAGATTGTTAACATGCATCAAAACGAAAAAAACGAAACGTTAACTTTCATAAATTTCTCAATTTAATTTAGCGTCGTTTGGAATAGTTTTGTAAAATATTACACATTTTCGATGAAATATTGATAAAAATTAGTTAATTAAATGCAATTAAGCTTGAAAGCAATACAAAAACAATTATATTTTTTAATAATACCAAAGAGAGCCATTAACAATAAGAGAATCATTTACAATGTATGCAAGTTAATTTTTAACTTCTAGAATTTTAAGCGTTAACACTAATGTGAACTTTGTATGGTAGAACACTGATAATTATGCCAACAAAAAACGCCTTTTAAACAACTTTAAGAAAAACCTCTAAAAAATTTAAAATTATTTTTTAAAAATGTCTATTATATTTTTCAAATATTTTATATGGTTACCAAGAAAAACTCAGTAAATATTATTTAACCCCAGTATAGTAGGGTATCAAAACACTTTTCTTGAATGTGACAAACAGTATAAAGGACCCCTAAAGGCAAACGTTTTTGCTGTTAATATTTTGTATATTTGTGTTATATTTTATTATATTTTTTGCTTTAAGTAGAAGTTATAAAAGCGGCAAAAAAAAACGTTTTGTTTTGCAGTTGTTGATGTTATTAAGCCACAGTTATTAAAACAAATAAAAAACTAAGATTTTTTTTTTTATTTTTAGAAAAATAAAAATTTAAATTCAAATAAATAAAAAAACAAGAAAAAACTGCCGGTATAAATGAAAAACAAGACAGACAAAGATTATTTGCACGTTTGTCTACCAGCATGTCTGGCCGAAAATATCTATACAAAAAGACTGCCAAACAGACAAACAACGAACAACAGCAGCAACAATCATGTTGACAACAAAACAAAAATAAAAGTATTTTTTCTGTTTTTAACGGGGGACACTGTTTTTTTATTTTTTGTTGGAATTTGGAAGCATATTTGTTTTTCCGTTTGAGCACTATAACAAAAAAGGCGGCAATAAAATAAATACATTGTACAGGAAACAAGTAAGAACACCGAGCGGCTTTGCCGGAATACGACTTTAAAAAAATACCCTTCCAAATTTTCCTTTATTCCAACTAAAGTATGGGGGCTTACTCTTGATTCAATGTAGCGTATGAGTATTATTTATGCAAATATTTGTTATATATCCGCTATGCTGAAACAAGAAAATGCAATCAAATTACAAAATTCTTATGAAATTTAATATTCAAATGCGATTTTCTCGAAAAAAAAACGACAACACGCGTCTAAAGTTTTTTTGTGTGGTTAGAGAAACATCTAAACAAAAAAAAATAAAAAGAAAAAAAATATGGCCCGATTTTTGATAAATTGACTTTTTCAAAAAATTTTAAATTTTTTTTAAATGGTTAATCGATATCCCATTAAAAATTATATAAAAAGGCTAATTTTTAAGATTATAGTACATTCCCTTTTAATTTAATAAATATTAAATTAAGGCAACTCGACACAAATTTGACAAAGATTGGGATTTTTGAAAATTTTTAGAAAAAAATAATAAAAAAAAACCATGTCTTGCGACACGCCATACTTATTAATTTTAATACGCTGAACACGAATACCAAAGAATTTTTAAAATTAGTCAAAGGGTTTTCGAGATATCGCTATTTGAAATTGGAAAAAATTACGGTTTTTTTTTAAACGCGCTAGAAATTTAAAAAAAAATCTCAATATTTCTTACCATTGACCCTTTCAAAAAGCTTGACACAATCTTTCATTCAAAATTAATTTGAGCCAAATTCGATCATTTTGACCCGTGGCGCCCTTCGATCAAAGTTTTGATTTTTAAAAAAAAAATTCACCAAAAGCTTTAAACTTTGGGCGAAGGGCGCCATGGGTTAAAATGGTCTGATTAATCTCAAACTAAGTTAAAATAAAAGCCTGTCTCCTGCTCTATAAAATAATTAACGGAAACAAAATTTTAAGATTTTTTTACAAAATTTCTTGAACGTAGGAAAAAACCGCCATTTTGTGATTTTTTTTTTGACAAATTTCAAATGGTGATTAGTCAAAGAACGCTCGACCGATTTAAGATATGTATTCAGCATGACAAAATTAATAAAACTAATGTATCGCGAGATATTTTTTTTTTTTATTTTTCAAAAATCTAAAATTTTGGTGGAAAATTTCCAAAAATGTAAATCTTTGATTGAAGCGAGCCACGGGTTAAAATTATCGGATTTAGCTCAAATTAATTTTGAATGAAAGATTGTTTCAAGCTTTTTCAAAGGGTCAGGGATAAGAAATTTTGAGATTTTTTTTGAAAAATTTCTAGAACGTAGGAAAAATCCACTATTTTTAGCAAATTTCAAATAGCGATATCTAGAAAACCGTTTGACAGATTATCAAAATTCTTTGATATTCGTGTTTAACGCATCAAAATTAATTAGTATAAGATTTTTGACAAAAACTACTCATAGCGGATAAACCTGCTGTGATAGCGAATTAAAAATAAGGCGAGGGTAAAGCTTAGACATTGATCTTAAGGATACTAAACTCATTTGGTCGGTCGCATTAACCCTTAGGCCACTAATTTTCTCTCAATGATATCTTATTCCGACCGCTTAAACCGTTGGACCACCAATTGTATGTATTTTAATAAGGTATTTCCCTTAAAAAGCGTTTTTTCGATACTGGGAAATAAGACATGATTTAAAGACAATAGGTGCCCAAGGGGTTAAGGTGACTAACTAAATGAATTCTTCATCTTAAAGAGCAATATTTAAGTCTTTCCCTCGACATATTTTGAAGTCGCTATCACATCAGGTTCATCCGCTATAACTTTCCAAAAATGCCCAAGACGGCAAAACTTTGACCTCAATTTTTTCAAAAACCTGAGGTGATTTAAAAATTTGGAGACTGAATTTTTTTCCAGACTGAGGAGACTGAATTTTTTTGACCCATGATCGATTCTAAGACGTTCTATGAATATCCGTCCGTCCGTCTGTGAAAATCATGCTGCAGTCCAAAGTTTGGCAGGAATATGTCTCGTTGTCATAGGCTGGTTAAGTTCGGAAATGGGCAAAATTGGATCAGGGGGAAAACGTTCCCCCTTGAAGAACTAAACCTACCGCTAGTAAACGCTATTTTTAAATGTTTTTTTTTTTGCATTTTTGTTAAAAAATTTTTGTGTCAGACGTTCAAAGTTTCAGACATTCAAATTCCTGCACTTAGGCCCTGGGAAAAACTCATGAAAACTGATTTTTTTTTTTTTTGAGTGAGTTAACTCTTGTCGAATTATAGAATTGTAAAAAATTTGTTAGAACTTTTCTATATGAAATATATGGGGCATTCCATGTCAAATCGGACACTTTAAATTTTTTTTTTTTAGATTTTCCCAATTTGTTTACAGTTTTTAGTACTCTTCGAAAACTCCTTCGTGGTAAATTTTCAGATTTTTTTTGATGACCCGCTCAAAAGATATCGAATTTTTAAAAATTTGTAGTTTGTTCCTTTACTCAAACTTCTTTTACTCATAACTTCTTCAATAATGGTTTAAATTTCAATTTTTTTTTGAAAAAAATCCCAAAAAATTCTTAAAAGCGCTCTAGTTTGCGATTTTTAAGTTTTAAAATTTAAATCTCATTTTTGAAAATGTTTGTACTCTTCGATTTTTTTTTTGAAATTTTTTTGTGTAAGACTTCTATCCACAAATTTTTTACCCAGGAGGATCGTAGGATAACGATTATTACTATTTTTTAAAATTTTTTTAAAAAATTTAATTGTAATTTTCCAATCTTAAAAACATTTCTACTGCTCCAATGGTGCGTCATAGAGGGGTCATTTATAAGACCGATCCTCACTAGTTTTTACGTCTTAACATTTCTTTGGAACAAACTAATACCCTATCTCCAATTTCTAAGGGGGCTCCCACACAAAACGAAATTTTTTACAATTTTCTCCAACCGCTCTAACTGCTCTAATAGTGCCCTTAGAGCAACAAAATGTATGATCGACCCACAATATTTTTTTAGTCCAAACATTTTCTCAGAACACACCTAACCTCTATCTCTAATTGTTAAGGCGGTCCCCATACAATTATTTTTATTTTTTGTAAATTTGTTTTATTTTATCAGCTTCTACCGGTCCTGCGCCCTATCTTCACTCCCTCAGTGGGCTTCCATTCAGAATTACATTTTTATAAAATTTGCTCCAACTGTAATTTGTATGGGAGCCTCGGTGCTTTATCCATTTTTTGATACATTTTTTGAACTCCTAAATTCCCGATATGGCCGAAAAGCCAAACTTAGAATTATCTCTTTTATATATATTTTAAGTTTCATTCATATCGGTTCATATACTGAAAGAATTTTGTTCATTACGGCTATGAAAACGTGCGTTGATTCTATGCAAAAAATCATTAGAATTCAGCCAATGATGCCGTTCATAGAAACAAATTCATAGAAACCAGAAATCAGAAACCTATGAACAAGTTCGTAGGCTATGAAAAAAAAAATATTCAATTCTATTTTTATTAATTTTATTATTTTAATTTTATTTATTTTTTTATTATTTTATTTATTTACAATTTTCTATTTTTAAAGATTTATATTTTTTTAACTTATCCCCACACCGAGATTCGAACAGCGAACCAGTTGTTCGTGAAGGTTAGTCTCTAGTAACACTTAAATCCATTTTGTTTTATATTCTGTTTTAACATATTGAGTTTGTATCTATGTTCTGTCACAATGCTCTGCCGAAAGCTGTGTGTGTGTTTGTAGAAAACAAAATTTTTGTGTATTTACAAACAAAAAATTAGCGAACTAATTTTAAGTGTTAGTTGGCGAGATTTTTCTCCTTCCCAGCAAAACTTTGGTAATGGGTAGTGATTATATAACACATTACCAGGTAATGTATATACCTTATTTGTAGCATTATTTTAGGATGTCTTACCAAACATTTGTTCCACAACGCATTATTTTCAAGTGAAAAATAATGCATTACTAATAATTTGCTACGTAATGCATGATTATTGGAAAAAAAGTATTTCATATTTATTATTTCTAAACATCAAATCATGGATGACTTATATTTGGTTACATTATGTATTATTTGAAAGTTTGAAATAACGTATTATTTATTATTGGATGCATAATGCATTACAATAACATAAAAAATAAATATTTTATAAAAAATGCATAAGTTTCAACTAGAGATGGGCTTACGACAAGAAATTTCTAACGACACACACTCACGAGCATATTTTATCTACTTACACTCACTTACAATCACGTGAGTAAATTTAATACAAAATTACTTTTTCACTACTCGTAACACCTTATATATTATCTTCTGGTATGCTATATTATTTCATTTCTCGTAACCTATAAAATATCATATATTTTACACCTTACTCGTATTCTTCGTTATAAATTTATGACTTATTTTATACCTTACTGGTATGCTTTGTAATAATGTGGATGCATTACTTTGAGTCTCATCGCCTGTTAAAATCATCAATGCTGCAATGTATAAAATAAGAGATCCTATACCTTATTTTATACCTTATTTGGTAATCTAAGTTTTGCTGGGTTTGGTGGCGCTGATAGCTAAGGCGTCGACAATAACCACTTCAGCCGGTAGGTCTTGGGTTCGAGGCCCGCACAGGGAAGCAATGATGTTTTTTTAATGTTTTTTTTTATTTTTTTAATATATTTATCCAACAATTTTAATTATTGTAACATTATTTTAATTATTAAAAAAATTATTGATGACATTTTCTTCTATGAATAACATTCATTAATTCTATGCATTTTTTCTATGAATTTAATAAAATCTATGAAAAAAATTCTAAGAAATATTTTATAATACTAATGAATATTCAGCGAATGAAGTGCTTCATAGATTCTATGAATTTGGTTTTATGAAATTTGCTCATAGATATTATGAACAATAATTCTTTCAGTGAAAAATAACTTAGAATCTTAGTCTTTTTCTATAAAAATTGCCTTAGACTCTGCGAATTTTAGAAAAAAATATTCTGAGAATTTTAGAAAAAATATCACAGAATCTAAAAAAAAAGGTCTTAGATTCCGAAATTTTTTTTTTATTTAAAAAATGACTCAGAATCTACGACTTCTTTGTAGGAAAAATTTCGGAGACTTAGACTTTATCTATGGGAAAAATGGCACAGAAGCTAAAGCATTTTTTTTAGAAAAAAAATTCTTAAACTCTCTTATGAAAATATTTCTTAGAAAATGCTTGACTACCTTAGACTTTTTATAGGGAAAGCTTTACAGAAAACAAAACTTTTTTAAAAAATGTCTCAGAATCTAGAAAATAGCCTCCAAAAATTTTTTATATTTCAGAACCTAAGAAGTTTTCAATGGGAAAAAAAACTCACTAAATCTGAGAATTTTTCTTTACGAAATTTTTTTCTAAATATAGAAATTTTTGAAGTGAGAATTGTAAAAGTATCTGCGAATTTTTATTCAGAAATAAAAATCGTTACATTCTAACTTTAAAATATTATATTTTTTGTAGGTTTATTCTAGCTCGAGGTCATTATTTCCTTTACTTATTTAGACTTTGATATTCTCATAGAATAATTTTTTGAAAATTATTCTATGAGAATATCATAGCTTTAATAAGTAAAGGAAATAATGACCTCGAGCTAGAGTAAACCTATTTAAAATATTTTTGTATAAATTTTAAAAGCTTTTCTGTATCAAAATGCCTCAGAACTTCAGAATGTTTCTATTGGGATAACGTCTCAGAATCATAAACTTTTCATTAGAAAATTATGTCAGAATCGGGGTCTTTTGCAGACAGAAAAATACTTGAAAATTTCTTGTAGGAACATTTTTCAAAACATCGAAAATTTAAAGTTTTTTTATATAAAAAATTTGGAAAATTTGAAAATGTTTTTATAAAAAAAATCATAACAAATAAGAGTTGAACAGTAAAAACCTTAACCAATGATTCTAATTCGACCTGAAGTTCCCTGCAAAACAAAAAACTTTTGAAAAAAAAAAAATAAAAATTCCCCCACAAACCCAAGAGCTGGATCCGCGCCTGCTCATGATCATAGGCTGGTTAAGTTCGGAAATAAGCAAAATCATAGCCATTTTTTAACAGGTTTTTTTTTTTTAATTTTTGTTAAACAAACGCAACATTTTTATGTCATAAGACGTTTAAAGTCCTGCACTTACAATTAGACCCACACGCAGAAAAAAAACATGGTTGCGGTGATCATGATTTAAGAGCGTCATATTATGATTGGAAATATAATTGTAACAATAATGTTAATATTGCTGCAATAATGGCCTAAATGTTATATAAATATTATGATTCCAGTTTAATATATTTTTTCTAATTGAGAAAATATATTATGCTTTAATAACACACGTTTATAGAAATTCTTCATTACTTTTTTTTGATAAAGTTCACACCAATAATTTATTTTTTGTTTTTAAATGTTGTTTTATAAATATCAAACCATTTTTATTAATTTTGGTTTAATTTAGTGGCAACCTGCGTTTTACATCAATGATGTGCAATAAACTTATGGCATTTTTCTAAAAAAAATTCATCAGCGATAACATTTTTGTCAGCTAACATTGAACGATTGTGTAAACCATTAATTTATTGACAAAATCATAACATATTTGCTGTAATCATAACATATTTGTTACAAAATTAAAATTATTGTCAGCAATTATAACACATTCAGGAAACAAAAAATGCACACAAAAACACTTTAATATTTTCGATTTAAAGTTTTTATTTAAAATGGAAAGTTATTTTTACCGCACAATAAAAAAATTATATAAAGTAGATTTTTGTATTTCATTTCCTTCGTCGTTGATTCAATTTTTTAACTCGAATTGCCGTAAATTCTTTAAAGAACAAATTGTAAGTGGCGTCTTTGCGACTAACTGCTTGCTAACAAAACACTAAACTGATGAATAAACCTGACAATGTTTGCAAAAATCAATTTTTATTAAGTTTTGATTATCTCATAATTGTTATAATCATACTATGTTCAAATTTTTGGTGTGTCGAGAATATAATTAACTATAACATTGTTACAACAACCATATTGTACTTTTGGATGTAGCAATTATTTTATCATGATTGAAGCGACTATTAAAAGTCTAAAACAACCATATAAATGTTTAAATACAATTTTAAAAACAATAACTTGATTGGTGCAATCATAACTGGGTTTAGAGATCATAGTATAGTTGCCGTGATCATGTCGCAACCATATTTTTTCTCTGAACTTTGAATATTCTTTATATTTGCATAATTTTTTAATACTCAAAAAATTTGATGTAGGGTAACAAATGGTCAATTTTAAATGACTTTAAAATTTGTTCACTAATTTGTCGTTTAAAGTTTGTTAAAATTTTTTTGTAGTGTGTTTTTGTGCAAAACTGAAATATTTTTATTTAACAGTTGGTCTTAAGCATTATTTATCTTTATCTTTATTTGTATTTTATTTTTTTGCATGTTTTTTTGTTTAATCTTAACTAAAGTTGTATTCGGTTTTTTGTTCTTTTTTTCGAATTTTAAATACTGTTTTTGCTATATCTAGCAATCAGCAAACTTGTAAAAAAAAAAACAGAAGGTATTTAACAAAAAATATAACTGGAAGGCATTTTTGTAGGTTGTTAAATTTGTTAAATTTGTTATGGTTTGTGTTAAAAAAAAACTTAAATTTTGTTTTCTTAAGGCTTAAAAAATTTAAGCAATCAGTAGTTATTTTTACAGTACACCTTCGCATTTTTTTTTTAGATTTTGCTTGAGTTTTTTTGTTTCATTTTAAAGTAAAAGTTTATTATAAAATTTATGTTTATTATTATTTCATACGTTTTTCCATTTCTTTGGTAAATTTTTTATTTAAACCATTAAATGTGTTTTTCCGTCTGTATTTTATGTTTCACTTTTGTGCATTAAATGAGTTTTTAATGCGATTATTTTTTTGTTTGTTATGGTAGAAATTGTGGGCAACTATTTTTTTTTAAATTTGTTTTTATAAATAATTTATACTTTTTTTCAAATAGAATTTGCTAAAGTGGAAAGCAATATTTAATGTAAGCATAAATTTTTAATTGTATAGTGGAATCATAAATGGAACATACTCAGCAGAAATTTTGCTAAACTGGAAGCAGCTTTAGAGCACTATTTGGTAGCACTGAAAAAGAGCTATTAAAAGGCTGTCAAATAAAAAAAAACTGTTCTGTCAAAATTTCGATTTATTATTGCTAAGCAATTGTCATGACAGAACGTCATTTTTTTATCCCATTTAAAATTGTAGTAATCCCGCCGAAATACTCAACAATCTAAATATTTGTAATTTATATTTCAGCTATTTGGAAGCCAATCTGACTAAATCCGTATTTTTTAATATATCAAAATAAGTAATTCACCACAACATTTTTATATTCAAACGTCATTTAATTTTATTTAATACAACGAAAAACCCTAAGACCCTAAAAAATGTTCAAAACCAAAAAGTATAACTCCTACACTCAAAAAAAAACCTTGTAAAGTTACCAAAAAATCTCGTGATTTTACGAGGCTATTCTCGTTAAATAGGAGGTAGGTAAAATTCTGGTAAAATTACGAGGATTTCCTCGTAATTTTGAATGCGCCAAAAATTGGTAAAATAACCAATTTTATTGGTAAAAATATTGTTTTAAAACCGGAAAAATAAAAAAAAAATGGTAAACTTACAAGAAAAAATGGTAAATATGTTTAAAAAAATGGTAAAATTACAAACCAAAATGGTAATTTTACAAAAATTTTTTTTTTGTCAAACAACATAAATCCTCGTAGTAAAATCATCCTCGTAATAAATTTTTCAAAATTTTTTAAACTTTTTTTTTAAATATTTTTTAATAAAAAAAAAAAATGCAAAACATTTTTTTTGTTAAACAACATAAATCCTCGTATAACATAATTTTTGTAAAATAACAGTTTTTTTTTGTAATTCAACTAGAATCCTCGTAATAAAAACTTTGTTGTAAAATTACAGTTTTTTTTTTGTAAATTAACCTTTCAAAATGGTAGAATACAATTACGAAAATAAACTTGTAAAATTACCAATAAAACTGTAGTTCTCGTTTGAACAAAGTACAAAATTTTTTGTTAAAAAAAATTTGGAAAATTGTTATATATTGGTAGAACGGGATTACAAGGCATTTTACCAGGCGTTTTACCAGTTTATTTTTTTGAGTGTACAAAAAAAAAGGTCGAAAAAGTTCAAATAAAATACAATATAATATGTATAACTCCTACTTTTTCATACACACAGAGCAATGAAATTTAATGTGCAAGCAAATAAGAGCCAACTGCATGGTTCGGTTTCAACAACTGACATTTTCGGTTGTAACTACCGTTATATCTTTGGCTGACCTTCAAGAAGGTCTATGTGCAGCTTTAAAAATCTCAAAAATGCTTCGTGGACGTGTTTATATGCAACTTTGAAAAAATCATGCACCTGGGCCTCCTTGGAGGCCAGCCAACGATATGTTTTTAACAACTTAACTTCTGTTGGTTCAAATAAATCTCAGTAATCGCAACTAAAATTTTAGGTTGTTGCAATCGAAACATTCATTTTATGCTAAATTTGGCTAGCACAGCTAATCTTCATTGAAAAAAAAAATAAGTTAATTTTATGTTTTTATCTTATTAGTATTTCTTTGATATTAAGAAAAAACAAAATCTTAAAGAAAATATTCTTATGAAAAAAAAAAAAAAAAATTAATGAAGATTTTTTTTAAATTTCCGAGACCAAAACGATTAAATCCCATTAAAAAATTAATTTTTATTTAGAATATTTTCTCTTAACATGTTTTTTTTTATTTTTTTTCTAAATCTCAAAGCAAACTAAAATAAGATGCAAATTTACTTAAAATGTAAACTTAAAAAAATATTATTTTAATGAAAATTTTTATAAACTTTTGCGTTTCAAAAATGACCTAATCCCAAAAAAAAAAATATTTTTTTCTTCAGAAAATGTTCCTTAAGATTTTTTTAAATCCAAAAGGAAACCAAAATAATATAAAAATGTAAAATTAACGGAAAAAAAACTTTTTTTATAAAGATTTTTTAATTTTTTTCCGAGGCCAAAATGACCAAATCCCACTAGAAATAATTTTTTCATAAAAAACTTGTTCTGAAGAATTTTTTTTCTCTCAATCTTAAAGCAAACCAAAGTTAGATAAAATGCAAACTAAACGTTTTTTCTTCAATGAAGACTTTTAAAATTTTTTCCGAAGCCAAGACGATCAAATCTCACAAAAAGAAAAATTTTTTTAGAAAAACCCTTCTCTAGAATATTTTTTTTATTTTCTTTTTAAATCTTAAAGCAAACAAAAACAAGATATAACAAAGCAAACCAAATTTAGATTAATATATAAAATTTAATATTTTTTTTTTATTATAGAAAACTTTGTAATATATTATTTGAGTCAAAGATCACCTAATTCCCCTCAAAAACAATTTTTTAAAGAAGTTTTTCTATGTTTTTTTTTTTAATTTCAAACCAATCTACATTAAGATAAAAAATTTTTTTTTTTTTTTGTAATTAAGATTTTGTAATTCCAAAGCGACCAAGTCCCATAAAAAAATTTATTTTTCTTAAGATTTTTTATTTAATTTTATAATTTTATTTTTATACTAAGCAAACCAAAATAAAACAAAAATAACATTTTCGCAGGCCAAAATGACCAAATCCTTCTTAAAAATAATTTTTTTCTTGAGAAAATGTTTCCCAAGATTTTTTTTTATAAATTTTAAAGCAAACCAAAATGTGATTAAAATATAATGTGCTCTATTCGGGAGTACTTTTTCACCATTCACCTAATTTTTAAAAAGTTCATATTCTTTAGACTATTAAGAGTTTATTTTTTGTTTTCTTGTTACAATTAATGATTAAAGTCCAAATGAAAAAAATATTTTTTCGTAAGAAATGTTTTTTTTTTAATTTTTGTTTTATATTTTTTTTTAATCTCAAAGATTAAAAAAAAAAAAATTCGAGGACAAAATGACCAAATCCCATTAATAACACTGCGCTAGTCGCAAAAATTAAGAAGCTGGGCACCCTGCTGGTATAGCAAATTCGGGTACGCTAAATTCAATGGTGCTAGCCGTTTTTCGAAGTTAGCGCTCGTATTCGCGATTTAAAATTGTAAAGCTAAAGTACTACAAAAATAAATTTTGTATGCTTTTGGGCTAGTTTTTAAATATAATATTAAATATAAATTTTATAAGTGCAGTGTTTTTTTCGCCAAAAAAAAATTTTTCACGAAAAAAAAAATCCGCGAAATTTTTTTTTTTTTTCGTAAAATTTTGTGTCTGCAGTGTATTGTATTCTACGCATTTTCATAAATTAATAGCAAAATAAAAAAAAAAATCGAAAAAAATTCGCGAAAAAAATTTTTTGCGAATAAATTTTTTTTGTACACACAAAAAATTATTGACTAAAAAATTTCAATTAAATCTATTGGTCAACAAAATTTAAATGAGTCAATTATTGTTTTGATCAACATTTTTGTTATTTTCTTTAACTATCAAATTACAAATTTTCAACATACCAGATTTTTTTCGCTTCAATTTATTTGAATACATTTATTCAAAAATATACTTTTTAATACGGTTTTAATTTTTTTATTGTCGGCAACATATTGGAAAGCAAAAAATATGAATTTCTTCATAATTTTTTCATAAGCGTGAAATTCATTTGTTAAATCAATATTTATTTTAATTGACTTTAAATAAAAAATCAATCAAATTTTTGATTAAAATCGAAAAAATGATTAATTGAAATAAAAATCAATTAATCACCTACAATTTGATGATTGATATACCAATTTTCTTTATCGGAGGAGTTTCAATTAAAAAATTAATTGAATCCGCGTTCTTGTTGATTGACTTTCGTTTTCAATTCTTTCTGTGTATATTCAATAGAGTTTAGATGATAAAAATTCATATATTGTCTAAATAATATAAAAAATATTTTTTTTTACTTTAAAATAAAAAAACAAATTAATCGCGAATATCGCTAATACATACGCTAACTTTGAAAAATCTGATAGTACAATGGGATTTAGTGTACATGAACTAGCTTTACCAGATGGATGGCGTAATTTCAAATCAAACTAAAAATATTTGTATTAAACCAATTATTTCAAGAAAATACCGATTTTCCGCGACCAAACAATGTTTTTCGCGAAAAAAAAAATTCACGGTATTATGGTTTGTTATGCTTGCTTAACGACTTGAATAGTTTTAAATTTAAAAACTTTCGCAAAAGTTTTAAAATAAGTCTGTTTGCGTACTTTCCCAGTAAAAATTATCAAGCAACAAACATTTAGAGAGTAAAAAAGAAATCGCTCTCAAAAAGGAAAAATTGTAAAAAGTACGCGAACAGAAATCCGTAAAAATTTGCTAGTTAAACAGCTGATTTAAATCAGCTTATAAAAAATTTTGCCTTCATTTGTAAATTTTTAATTTGATGGTATTTATTTTTTAACTTGTTAATAAAAGAAATTTAATTTTAGGATGTATTTTATTTATTCATTCCTTGATATTTAATCATATTTTATACACAAAAATGTAACTGCAGAATATTTTGTATTTTGTTTACAAAAATATAGTCATACGTTTTTAAAACATATGTTTTTTTGTGCTTGATAATTCTTGCTGGCAAAAATTTATCCAGTAAAAACTTGCAAGTTTCTAAAATAGAACTGTCACTTTTTTCTCTCATTTTCTCTCTAGTTACTGGGTTTTTAAAGTACGCGAACGACTTTTAGACAAAATTCGTAATAATTTGTACAAATTCGTACAAATTATTGAGTTCGCGAACACAGATAATATCGTTTTTATTGTACTTGATTTAAATCGCGAATATCGCGAATACGAGCGCTAACTTCGAAAAACGGCTAGCACCATTGAATTTAGCGTACTGGAATTAATTTTACCAGTAGGATGCCCAGCTTGTTAAAAAAAATGTGTCAAATTCGAGCACAGTGTAATTAATAATGGGATTAATTTTTCCATATTTAATTTTTCTTTAGATTTTTTTTATGTTTTTCTAAATCTCAAAAGCAGACAAAAATAAGATTAAAAAATATAAAATTAACTAAAAAAAAACAATTATTTAAGATTTTTTTAATTTTTTTATTACAAAAAGATGAAAAACCACTATATTTTGTTCCAACTAGCAATTATATTTTGAGTAGGGTTATTCCAGCTCGAGGTAATTTTTCTTTACTTATAAAAACCTTGATATTCTCATAGAATAATTTCCAAGAAAATAATTTTTCTGTTTTTTATACTATATCAAATTTATGTCTGCAATTTAAAAAATAAGTTCTTTTTTTTTTACAGGTAACTTGATGTTTTCTTTTATATTTTGTTATCAACGGTAAGTTTTTACCTTGAATATAAATATTTTTTTATTTTTAATAAATTTATGTTCATAATAAACCCCTACGCAATATTATAAATATAACATTTTGCTGTCCATTAAAAAAATTAATATTCAATTGAATTTAATGACCATATCTTTTTATCATTCAAGCTGAATTTTATAGACAATTCAAATGCTTTAAAAACTATACTATAATATAACAAGTTTTGTGCTTCAGTTATTCTTTTGATCAGTTTTATATTGTTCATAAAAAATAAGCCCAAATAATTGTTTTAAACACAATTCAATTAAAATGATACTTGAAATTTAAGTACTTCAGTGTTTTTTATGACTACTTAAAAATTTTACATATTTTTTGTAGTTTTTGTTGAAATTCCCAGTAAAATTTTTTTTTGGAAATTGAATATTATGAATGGAAATTGAATTGAATACGCTGAATTCAATGGTGCTAGCCGTTTGTTATAGTTAACGCTCGTATTCGCGATAGTCGCGATTTAAAATTTTGATGCTCAAGTACAATAAATACGATATTTTTAAACTTTTGCGATAATTTTTAAATTTTAAACCAACCAAGTCTGTTAAACTAACATAACAAACCATAATACCGTGAATTTTTTTCGCGAAAAACATTTTTTGTTTTAATACAAATATTTTTATTTTGATTTGAATTTACTACAGCCGTCTGGTAGGTTAGGTTAGTGAGGATGACGCCAATCCCCAAAACATAAAAGTTTTTTGGGAATGACCTATATAGGTCCAGACCCCGATGGGCCTAGACCTAGTTGGGTTCCTTAAAAATCGTCATAGTTTTTAATCCAAAATTTGTGTCCGTTTCGTTCTACCTTGCTAAGTTTTTGAGATACGTGATTATTGTGGACCACTGGGGTCTCGATAACTTAAAAAATATTACTCGGAGAGCTTTTGACTATTTTGCGGTCTTATTCTACGTGTTGAGAGCTACAAAAATTCTTTTGGACTTTTTGTTGTGTCGGCAATATTTACCGAGATATGAGCATTTTAAAATTTTCGGGAATGCTATTTTTTTGGATCCAAAGTTCGGGCCCATTAGGGTCCACACATGTGAAGAGGACCGGCGATACTATGGAGAGCCCGAGAACCAAAAATGGCCTCCTTTTTGCTCTATCTGGCTTAGTTTTCGAGATAGCGCCATTTTAAGTTTTCTGAAAATAAAAAAAAATTTACCATTTATTTTGCTAATATTAGCAAAAACGCTTGTTAAAATTTTGTCAACACAATTTTAAATCTAGAAAAAAAGATTAGTTTAAATTTTGTTAAAAATTGCTAATGCGCTAAATGAAGTTTACAAGATATTTTTGCTAACATGCTAATATCAACTAAAAATTTGCTAAAAGTTAGCTAACCAGCATTAGCAAAAAAAAAATTAGTAAATCTACTAATGTATTATTTTGAGTGTAGGGATGCTGTAGAGGTTAAACCCATTGCACCTGTTAAACTCAATAAAGCAGCTATATTAACTTTGGTACATTTGTTCGCATGTACCCCTATTTGAACCACTGGCCACCAAACATGACAACCATAAGTGGCTACAGGTCGAACTACCGCAGTGTACAACCAGTGAAAATGTTTTGGTTTCACACCCCATTTCCCAACTATAAGTTTTCGGCATGTATAAAGAGCCGCGTACGCTTTATTTGTTCTTTCCTTAAGATTTTCATTCCAATTTAGCTTAGAGTCCAGTCTAACCCCCAAGAATTTTGCTGAAGGTGATAAAACCAGCGCTGTACCATCGATTTTCGGAGTATTATAATTTCCTATTTTTCGTTTTCTTGTAAAAAGAACTAACTCCGTTTTCGTTGCATTCACATTCAAAGCCGTCTGGTAAAGCTAGTTCGTGTACACTAAATCCCATTGTAATATCAGTTTTTTTCAAAGTTAGCGTATGTATTAGCGACATCGCGATTATTATTTTTATTTTTAATTAAAAAAAAAAACGATTTTTTTATGTTATTTAGACAATTGTTGAAGTTTTACTATCTAAACTTTGAATATGCAAAAAAAAAAATCTATTCGCGAAAAAATTTTTTCTCGATTTTTTCCCCGAAATTTTTTCCAATTTTTTTTTATTTTGCTATTAATTTATTGAAATGAGTAGAATGCGATACATTTAAGACAAAATTTTTCGAAAAAAAGTTTTTTCGCGGATTTTATTTTTTTTTTCGCGGATAAAAATTTTTTCGTTACATTTTTTCTAAATTTATATTTAAAAACTATCCCAAAAGCATAAAAATTTAATTTTTGTAGTATCTAGGCTTTAAAATTTTAAATCGCGATTATCGCGAATTCGAGCGCTAACTTCAAAAAACGGCTAGCACCATTGAATTCACCGTACCTGAATTAGCTTTACCAGCAGGGTGCCCAGCTTGTTAATTTTTTCGACTAGCACAGTGACATTAATTCTAGAAACACCTTAAAGTATACCGATTAACGGAAAATCCCTTTTTGAGTAGATTTAGGGATGTCTGACCTTCCTTCTGTCCTTGAAATCGCTTGAAACTAGATTTAGGTCGAAATTATCAATATATTTGTTTAAAATTTGATATTTCGAAGACGAAGCCTATTAAAAATGAATTCGGTGCAAGTTTAGACATAGCCCCCATCCATTTAAAAATCAAATTTCCAATATTCACATAAATCTTAGAAAATACATTAAATTGGCAGATATTTGACTAAAGTTTATTTTTTTTTTTTTGTTGGGTTATTTCATTTTTGCACAAATTGTTTAATATGTTTCTTGATTTTGATTTTAATTTTTTTCTTATTTTTTTAATTTGAACACGTTTAAAAAATATTTATGTAAATATTCTTTGAAAAAAAATCATGTTGTTGTTAAATTGAATCGACATTTTATGTTGTATATCAAAATGTACAAAATATATTCGTATGTAATATTAAATGTACAGAATTGAGTGTGTACATTGACTTGAGTACATATTTGTCTATATCTTCTTAATAAACAATTATGCGTATTTTAAATTTACACGTATTTGTGTGGTTCAAGAGATTTGAAAGAATTTAATACTTTTATTTCAGAATAATTACTCACTTTGTCATTTCTTGTGCAACGCATCTAAATATCGGTCTAGAACACCGTAAAGTATACATTAAGGGGTGGATAGTGTTGTGTGAGATTTTAAGCAGCAATATTTGGAAACGCTACAACTGCTCATTTTGTGAGGTTCGTAAAAAAGTGTATGAGCCAAAAAATGGGGAAGGTCGGATAGGATCTAGGGGTCACTCATCGTGGTCAAAATTCGGCGTAAATAGGGAAAAATTCCCAAAAATGTATCCCCTAACGCCGTCCGATCAAATTTAGCACTCCCACTTATTTAAACTAAAATTCCCTCATTGAGACATATTTAAAACCAGCTCAATGACCATAAACCTTATTTAAAAATAAACATACTCTTTAGAATCTCTGCATTTTTTACTCGATTGTTTGATTTTGTGTGTGCTTTCCCATATATGAAGGTACGCGTTTAACATGTTCTTTAAGAGCATTATTCAAATCACGTCATCTTCTTAAATTGAAGTACTCACTCATTCGCATTAAATACACACTTTTAGTTACATAATGTACTCCAACTCTATGAATGTGTGTGTAAATACAATGAGGTAGTGAGTGAAATGTATGGATGTGTTAATATTAGTGTAGCATTTATTGCAGGGTAAGGAATGGCACATGTGAGCACATCTGAACTGTGCCACATCGCCACATGTGCGATGTGCCCTAAGTAGTATGGCACACGGCACATATCAGATGTGTCATGTGCCATGGTACCGGCACATAGCACATCTAAAATTTTCAATGTGCCCAAGTGTGACAATTGTCACATCTAAATGTGGGCACATGGCACTTGTGCCATGAGGCAGTTATGGGCTCATGGCACATTTCAGATGTTTTTTTTTTTCAATAATTGTTTTAGAAAATAAAATAATTTTTAAAGAAAAAAATTTTACTTTTTTAGAAAAAATAGTGCTTTGTTTAGAAAAAATACTAGTAGTACTTTTTTGGAAACAGATAGTACTTTATAAGAAAAACTTGTACTTTCTTAGAAAAAATAGTACGTTTTAAGGAAAAATAGAGAAAAGTTTTTTTCTGAAAATAGTACTTTTTTAGAAAAAGTAGCACTCTTTTTTTTATAAAATTGTACTTTTTTAGAAAAAATTTACTTTTTCAGAAAAAAATAAAATACTAAAAAAATACAAATTTTTTAGAAAAAATAGAAACTTTCTTAGAAAAAATTTACTTTGTTCGAAAAATAGTACTTTTTAGAAAAAATAGAAAAAAGTAGTTTTTTGAAAAAAGTACTTTTTTAGAAAAGTATTATAGCACTTAAAAAAAATGTAAAAAAGTGCTTATTTAGAAAAAAATTTTACTTTTTCCCAGAAAAAAAAAAACACTTTATAAACAAAAAAAGTACTTTTTAGAAAAAAAGATTTTTTTAAAAAAATAAAAGTACTTTTTACAAGAAAAGTAGTTTTTCTAAAAAAGTAATATTTTTCAATGTGCCCAAATATGACACATGTCACATCTAAAATGTGCCTTGGCCAGTAATGGGCAAATGGCACATTTCAGATATTTTTTTTTTTTCAATAATTGTTTTTAGAAACAAAATCCTTTTTTTAAAAAAATAGTACTTTTTTAGAAAAAAATTTATTATTTTAAGAAAAAATAGTACTTTTTTAAAAAAAAAAATATTTTTTTTTAGAAAAAATAGTACTTTTTTAGAAAAAATACTACTTTTTTTTAGAAAAAATACTACTTTTTTTTAGAAAAAAATTGTACTTTTTAGAAAAAAATAGTCCTTTCTTTGAAAAAATAGTAATTTTTTAGGAAAAATAGAAAAAAGTAGTTTTTTGGAAAAAAAAGGTATTTTTTTAGAAAAAAGTAGTACTTTTTTAGAAAATTACTTTAGCAACTTTAAGAAAAAAACATACTTTTTCAGAAAGAAGCGTACTTTTTTAGGAAAAAAGTACTTATTTAAAAAAAAATGTATTATTTAAGAAAATATAGTATGTACTTAAAAAAAAATTTTTTTTTGGAAAAAAGTACTTTTGAACTACTTGTGAAATACTTTTTTAGAAAATAGTTCTTATTCTGAAAAAAGTACTTTTACTACTTTTTTTTAGAAAAAAGTACTTTTTTACCAGAAAAGTACTTTTTATAAAGAAGTACTTTTACATATTTTTAGAAAAAGTACTTTTTCCTAATAATCATTTTATTTTTAAAATTTACTTTTTGTTTAAAAGTATTTGTTTTTTCTAAAAATAGCGTTTTTCCTTTTTTTTTTCTTTTTTTAATTTTTTATTAAATGAAAGAAAAATAGCTAACAGTTTTAAGAAAAATTAATATTGTACTACGTTTTTAGAAAAAAAGTACTTTTAAACTACTTTTTTAGAAAAAATTACTTTATTGTATTTTTTTTTATAAAAATAGTACTTTTATTATAAAAAAATACTACTTTTTATAGAAAAAAATGGTACTTTTTAGAAAAAAATAGTCCTTTCTTTGAAAAAAATAGTACTTTTTTAGGAAAAATAGAAAAAAGTAGTTTTTTTGGAAAAAAAAGTATTTTTTTAGAAAAAAGTAGCACTTATGTAGAAAATTACTTTAGCACCTTTAAAAAAAAAACATACATTTTCAGAAAGAAACGTACTTTTTCAGTTTATTTTTTACAGCTTTTTTAGAAAAAAAGTAATTTTTTATAAAAAAAAGTGCTTTCTATAAAAAAAAAGTAATTTTGTACTACTTTTTTGGAAAAAAATGTACTTTTGAACTACTTTTTTAGAAAATAGTTCTTATTCTGAAAAAAGTACTTTTACTACTTTTTCCAAAAAAACTAGTAAAAGTACATATTTTTAGAAAAAGTACTTTTTCTTAATAATCACTTTATTTTTAAAATTAACTTTTTGTCTAAAAGTATTTGTTTTTTCCAAAAAGAGCTTTTTGCTACTTTTTTTTTTCTTTTTTTAAAAAAAATGTAATATTGTTCTACGTTTTTAGAAGTAAAGTACTTTTGAACTTCTTTTATAGAAAAAAGTACTTTTTCTGAAAAAGTACTTTTTCTGAAAAAAGTACTGTTACCAATTCTTTAGAAAAAAGTACTTTTTTACAAGAAAAGAACCTTTTCTCAAAAAGTATTTCAAAAATAATTTTTTCTAAAAAACTAGTAAAAGAACGTATTTTTAGGAAAGCACTTTTTGCTAAATGATCAAATTTGTTTTCTGAAAAAAGTAATTTTTCTAAAAAAAAGTACTGTTACCAATTCTTTAGAAAAAAGTACTTTTTCTCAAAAAGTAGTTCAAAAGCACTTTTTTTCTAAAAAAACTAATAAAAATACTTATTTTTAGAAAAAGTACTTTTTCTAAATGATCAAATTTTTTTTTCTAAAAAGTACTTTTTGTCTAAAAAGTATTTTTTTTCTAAAAAGTTTTTTTTTTTCTAAAATTATATTATTACTTGAAAATTTTATTAAATGAGAGCAAAATAGCTTCAGATTGCAAATCTAGTTACAAAGCAAATTAAAAGTAATGCCTTTTTGTGGTTTAAAGTAATGCAGAGAGTAATTAGTACCCATTATCAGGTAATCAAATTAGGAATGAGTAGTCATTACCTAGTTTTAGCTGCAATAGTATGGGTTTTAAACTAAATTCTTCATTTGCCGGGCTGTACATTTAACATTCAAATAAATGTTACCCTAAATTATATATAAATATCGGTATACATAAGACAGGTATTTGAACTTGTCAAGCAAGTTTCAACATTATATAACACTTGATAAGTCAATTTGATTTAGTATCAAGTACATTTTTTTTGTTTGTTTTGTTTTACCAAAGGTTATTATAAACACCCAGAAAGTAATTATGTATTTTCACGCGAAGTGGTAAAGGATTTGAAGTATGTTCAAATATTAAACATAGGTACTTATAGCCTAAGAATCACTTTTAAATTGTGTTTTACGAAATTTTCAATTGGAATTTTTAATTAAGTTTCGATAAAAATCTAACCAACATAATAAAATATAGTAGTACTTCTTAACTTTTAAAAAATAAGCAAAAATTTAATAATTCAAATTAGTAAAGAAAATCAAAAATTGTTTTAAATTGCAGTTGGTTTACAATGCAAAATTTATTGATTTTTTAATAGCTCGATAATATGCTATATTAAATGCATATCAATATATTAAGTGCGTAGCATACCCTACACTTAAAATATTATGTAAGTAAATTCAACAGAAAATACGTTTGAAACAAATGAAACTTTATTTAAAAAACGGACTACTTACATTTCATTTAAAACAAAAACATTTCTCAGTTATTTTTAAATGTTAATTAATAACTGTTGAAATCCGTAAAAATAACTTAAAAATCCGTAAAAAATGACTGACAAAATTTTACGGAAAAAACCGTTAAAATAACGGAAATTTACATTCATTTTTATTTATTTTTTTAGAAATAATTTTAAAAAACTTCGAACCTGAGCAGAATCGAACTCATAATTTCTGGCTGATAGCCCAGCACGCTACCCTCTGTGCCACAAGCTACTTATATTTTCAGCAACTAAATTTCATTTTCAAATTAAAAAAAAAAAAATTCTAATTTTAGAAATTTTTAAATAACTGACAAATAACAAACGACAAATAAAATAATGTGGTTTGTTTTTTAAATAACTGAAAAAAACAAACGTTACGGAAAATTTTATTTAAAAGACAGTTATGTATTTGAATAAACGTTCAAAAAGTTGTTTAGAATATTTGTATGTGAAACAAACGAATTTTCTTTTAATATTAACTAAAACGAAAACTATTTGTTTGACTGTGAAACAGTAACTGTAAAACTTTTATGAGTGTAGGGCTAGAAAATGTATTGCACACCCCAGGGGTGAATATTGTACAATCAAATGGAAAATCATCTGCGTGGTGAACATTGTGCCATCAAGTGATTTTTTCAGAAAGTTCAGATACTTCCACAATATTTGGTGATCACAACACAACATTTTGGTTGTATCAATTAACAACAGATGCATCATACGAGTTTAGCAGTGTCTACCGATATCTAATTATGACAACCTATATTAATACGTAGCAACTGAGTATTTCTTGCGTCAACTAAATTTTAATTGGAAGTTTAAATTTTTTTCTTTGTGAAGGGAAACCAAACTTTTAAAAGCCTGTTAGATTTTTTCCTATAATTTCAAAACAAAATAATTGTATAGTTTTAAAAAGTTTACTGGTTTAGAATCAAATCTTGGTTCAAATCAAGGTTCAGGTAGATAAACCTCCCGAAAAATAGATCCACTAGGGCCAGCTTTTTACTAATGTTGACTCAAAGGGGGTAAAAAAGGTAAAAAGTGAACTTCTGGTACTTTTTATATTTCCTGAAATAATTGTCTTAGAAATTCTAAATTTGAAATGTAGAATCCGCCAACGGAAACATAATTTGAAACAAGTAGGAAACTTAAATTCGACTTGGGCCAAATCTATGAATGCCCTCCACAATGCACTTTTTAAGGGATAGTAAATGTTTTAACGTAAAAAAAAAACAATTTTTAATTACACTGTAAGTAAAATTTAAACTTTTGAAATGACACACAAAAACGCCGAGACACCCCAACTTATTTTTGGGTTATAGAATCTAGTGGTATACTCCGTTTTAAAAAGTTAGCTCAAAATAACGAGATATTTCGATTTTAAATTTGCAAATGTAGTGTAAAAATTGAATAATTAAAAAAAAAAAATTATAAAATTCATCAAAATAAGACCAAGTATTGTTCCATGTCCGCTTGAAAATGGACGTCCATTATTTCTAGATAAAAATTTTGACATATAACAAGTTATTAACAATTTTTTTAAGTTTTTTCATTCAAATAAAATGAAAAATCGCCTTAAATCTACTACAAATTTAAAATCGAAATATCTCGGGATTTTGAGCTAACTTTTAAAAACGGGGTACACCACTGGATTCTACGACCCAAAATTAAGTTGACATGTCTCGGAGTTTTGGTGTGTCATTTTCACCTACTTACAGTGTTATTAATATTTTAATTTGAGTAAAAAAAAAGAAAAATTCCTAATTTTTTTGAGTGTAAATTTTTTTTATTGTAAAAATATTTCTGAGTGACAAAAATACTTTGTAAAGTAAATGTGGATATCGCTAGGTCGTCTTAAAATCGATCAAGGATCATGAATAGATATTATGGGTTCCTAGACGAATATTTCGAGGTGTTACTAACGGAATGACAAACATATATATAGTGTGATAGAGGGTCACTACACCATTTACAGATGTAGTTCGTAAAAGATCAATTGTAATTCGAAGATTCTATTTGTAATTTCAAGATTCTATTTGTTATTCGAAAATTCCATTTGTAATTCAAAGTTTCTACTTGTAATTCGAAGATTCTACTTCTAATTCGAAGATTCCATTTGTAATTCGAAGATTCCAATTGTAATTCGAAAAAGACCAATGAAAATTTAGTTCATTGGAATCTTCGAATTACAAATAGAATCTTCGAATTACAAGTAGAATCTTTGAATTATAAATGGAATATTCGAATTACAAGTGGAATCTTCGAACTTTAAATGGAATCTTCGAATTACAAGTAGAATCTTCGAATTACAATTGATCTTTTACGAATTGCATCTGTAAATGGTGCAGAGTGGAGGGTATAAAAATTGTTTACTTTGGCACTTTTTTGTTTGAAATAATGGTTCCAGAAACTCTAAATATACACACAAAAAAAAATTAAAAAAATGTTGCCAGTTTTTGGTTTAATTACAACCTATAAAGTGGTTTTGGATAACTTACCAAAGTTTTTACTCTAAAAAACTTAGGTAAATTATACAAAACCACTTTATAGGTTGTATTATCCCCAAAACGTACACAATTTTTTTATATTTTTTTTTGTGTGTAGAATGTAGGATCCTTAAGTCAAAAAACTTTCTGAAAAAAGTATTTTTATATATTCCGTTTTTTAAGTTGTAAACAAGTGTATTTTGGTACTTTTTATATTTCCTGAAATGATGAACATAAAAAACTAAAATTGGATATGTTGTATTCTCCAGTGGAAAAAACATTTTGGAAAAAACACATTTTAGAAATTACGATTCTTAAGGGACAAAAAGGCAAAATAGTGTAGTGTGGTTGTTTTTTTTCTTTTTCCTGAAATAATTGTCCTGGGAACTTTAAATTTGGAATATGGGATTCTTCGGTTAAAAAAAAAATATTTTGTAAAGAACTTTTTGGAATTTTCGTTTCGAAAAGGGGTAAAAATATGTACTTTTTGTAAATTTTATATATCCAGAAGTAGTAGATATATTCGAAATGAATGCTTTTGCGTAGTTTTTATAACAAAAACTTGGGTAACTTACTTAAAAACACTTGGTAATAAGTGTAAGTGTTTTATGCGTGCAGGATCCTTCGGTGAAAAACCCATTCTGGAAAAACTACTTTTTGGAAATATTGTTTCCTATTGGGATAATCGGTATAAAAATGTACTCTTGGTACTTTTTATATTTCCTAAAATAATGAAAAAGGTTTAAAAAAATTCTTCTCTTGGTAGTTTTTATATTTCCTGAAATAATTTGGAATGTTAGATCATTTGGTGAAAAAAATATTCTGGAAAAAGTACTTTTTGGAAATTCCGTTTCTAAAGGAGTAAAAGGGGTTAAAAAGTTTATTTTTGGTACTCTTAATATTTCCTGAAATGTAGGATTTTTCTTTGAAAAAGAAATAAAAAAAAAGATATTTAAAAATTCCGTTTCTAAAGGTGTTATGATATTTGCTAGTTTTTGTATTTTTTATATTTTGGAGAACAGTGCAAATATTTTTCATAGGAAAACTGACCAAGTGTAAAGAGTATGACAATATCATGAAGAAACTTATAACATCAAAAAATATACGTGTGTTATCGATAATTTTGCAGTGACTGTCAAAAAAAATATAAAAATGTTCAACTTAAAATTGACATTCCCATAATAAAATGTTTACAGTGTTGCCAATTTTATTAGTTTTTGCTCGAATGATGCGGTTTTACATTTGTTTTGGGCGTTTTTTAGCTATTTTGGGCGAGTTATTTTGAAAATAAAAGTTGGCAATATTGTTTTTTTGTTTTTATTTTATCGTCTTTCTTGTTCTTTCTCGCATTTGTTGTTTTATTCGATCAATCCTATGAAAATCCAATAAAGAAACTAGCAAGTATCATACCACCTTAAGGGTGTAAAAAGTGTACTTTTGGTACTTTTAATATTTCCTGTAATAATGGTTCTAGAAATTTGGAATGTAAGATACTTTTTCGACAAAAAAATATTCTGGGAAGGTTCCTTTTGGAAATTTCATTTTAAGGGAGGTAAATAAGTGTACTCTTGGTAAATTTCAAAGTTCCTGAGATAAAGCTCCCAAGTAGAAGCTTTAAATTCGGAATGCAGTACGAGGTTCACACTTGCGATCTTAAACAAGTTGTTTAACAAAACATCAGTAAGACAAGTTAACACTCAAAAACAGAAAGAACCGCATATTGGATCCATCGAACTGCATATAGGATCCATCGGTGAATAAAGCCTTCTGCCACAAGTACTCTTTGAAAATTCCCTTACTAATGTCATAAATGTTGTAAAAAAGTGTACTGGAAACGAAATGGAACGAAACGAAAAATTTTGAACACTTATCCTGATCCCTCTATTATCGGCGGGAGTGCTAGTCTTATATATTGAAAATTTTGTGTTGACTAAATTTTTAAAGAAACAAATTAACATTATTTCCAAATATTGTTTATTTATTTAACATTTCAATTGTACAAATATAATTTTATTTTTCCTTCACTGACAATAATTTTGTTTCTTTTCACCCCAAATAAATAAATTGTTGCTGATTTAGCAGAAACATGTTTAACTTACAACCATTATTACACAATTGTATCATCAATAAATGTAGTAAAGTGACAGTTGGCAAAATAATGTGAACAATTTCATACATATTGTATTTTTTCATTTTTTACTCTCGAAGAATATTGTAGGTTAATTTATTTAAAAATTTCATTTGAAATATTTAACAATGTATGTTTTTTGACGTTCAAAAACATTTTCAGCAGAAACAACTAATTTTTATTTTTAACTGCTTAAATAACCGATTTTTCCTGTTTTGACATTTTGGGTTAGTTTCCCGTTTATGATCGCTTGGTAGAATCCACGATACTGAAACTGGATCAAAAATTTGACGTCAGAGTCAAAAATGATCAATTTAAAAAATATAGGTGTTGGCAAACCATGAACAACGATATACATAATGTTAAGATCGGACTTAAAATGGCGATGCAGTGAATAAAAAACTAAAAAGGCAACGGCCAGAGGCGTGGAAAAAAACTTTTTTTAGGAATCGTCTTTAACAAATCAATAATTCTAGGGGGTGACTGGCTCAACTTTTTTTTGACGACCCACCCTAGTGTATCTACTATTTCCCGAAGTTAAGCCCTAAAAATATCACTATATTGCTTAGACTTTAAGTAATTTTTTTGCAGTCTCACAGTTTTTTAAGAAATTTTTTTATGAGTGTTTGCATTATATATGAAACATATGTATTTACTTGAACATTTATGACCCCAAAAAGTTAATATTTGTAATGTTTAAATTTATTTCGTATTGAATGTAATAAATATTTATTGATTTATTGTATGCTTCTGGATAAAATCATCATTGTTTGTAAAATAAATTTTTGCAATTTTGCGTTCTTAAATACGAAATTTATGAACAAAGTTTATAAATTTAAGAGAAAATTATATTGTTATTATTTTGATCGCGAATTTCCTTAGGATTTCCGAACTTAAGTTTTAAATTAACAGATTTTAATTGGTATTTTCGGAAACTTAAGTTGGGATTTTCGGAATTGTACGAGTAATTGGACTTTTGTAAATTTTTAATTTAGGTTTTTATTTGCATAATGAATGTAAACTGGAATTTTCTTAATTCCAGTAAGA
Organism: Pegoplata infirma; assembly: GCA_963921195.1. Classification (NCBI taxonomy): domain Eukaryota; kingdom Metazoa; phylum Arthropoda; class Insecta; order Diptera; family Anthomyiidae; genus Pegoplata; species Pegoplata infirma. The sequence continues at coordinate 257,923,607 of OY992536.1, read as the reverse complement.
ATTTCGATTGTCCTATTCTGAATTAAGTAATAAAGCTTTTCTAGTTTTCAATAGATATTCTCGAAATCTTAGTTGGCCTCGAAATCCAGATATTTTTAATATCAATTGAGCTTTTTGTAACTTTGCTTCGACTTTTTAAACTTCAATTGAGTTTTCTTAGTAAAGTTAAACTTTTTTATCCCAGTTGGAAAATGTGTCACTGAGGAAATTTCCACAGTACTTCCTTGAGGAAATGTCTTCAGGTTCTGACAAATCATAGGTAATTCTTGATGGCATGTCCTTACATTGTCAGCACTGAATATTTGCTTTAATAGTGTGGACAATTCCTCTAAGACGTCTAAAAGGAAATGTCTTCCGAACAGCAGTATATTAAATTTCAATTTAAAATCTGGGGAACTCTTCAATTTCCAAGAAAAAGATGGCAATATTATCAATTTATTTAAAATAAATTCAAAATCTAACAAGTAGAATAAAAGTAATAAATAGACAAACAATTTTCAAAATAAAGTTTAGAACAAGTAGTAAGGTGTGGGACTAATAAACTGGAGGTTCCAGGTTCAAATCCAGTTGGGACTAAAAAAGGCGAAAAGTTTTTTCTACATATGAGAAAGATAATTTATAAAGGAAAATGGATAAAAGTAAAAACTAAAGGAAATACGAATTTTTTTTTATTTTCGAATGACCTACGTCAGACATTTCCCCAAAGAAGTCTTAAGTGACATGTCCCCAGAAGGACAGCCCTGACCACTGCTGACTTTGAGTGAGGACATTTTGAAAATTTGTATGAAACTGTCCTCAACCCAGTACATAGAGATGTCTTGTGTATGTCAGCAGTCAGGGGCGTATCCAGGATTTTATTTCGCAGGGGGCCCAACATTTTTTATTTTTTTTGTTTACATATCTTTCTCTCCCGCCGTCTTTCCCTTAAAACAAAGTGTAACTGTTTGAGAGAAACCAAATTCTGATATTTTTTCTTTCAAAAATTTTAAATTTTTTAAGATATGTACGTACTTAAGACATTTTTCTATAGAAAAAGTGCCAGATTCTAAGACATTTTTTCTACAGAAAAGTCGCAGATTTTCAGAAATTTTTGCATTAGAAAAAGTCTCAGATTCGAAGACATTTTTCCTACAAAAAAAAATTGCAAGCTTCTGAGACATTTTTCCTATAGAATAAACCACAAGCCTCAAATTCTGAAAAAATTTTTCCTATAAAAAAAGTATCAGATTCTGAGACATTTTTTCTATAGAAAAATTCTCAGATTCTGAGACATTTTTTCTATAGGAAAAGTCTCAGATTGTGAAACATTTTTCAAGTAGAAATAGTCTAAGATTCTAAGATATTTACCATATAGAAAAAGTCTCAGATTCTGAAAAAAAAAAATTATATAAAAAGTCTCAGATTTTTTCCCATAGAAAAGTCTTAGATTCTGAGACATGTTTCCTAAAGAAAAAGTATCAGATTCTGAGACATTTTTTCTAAAGAAAAAGTAGCAGGCTCTGAGACATTTTTCCTTTAGAAAAAGTATCAGGTTCTGAGACATTTATTCTATAGAAAAAGTCTTAGATTTTGAGACATTTTGCCTATAAAAAAGTTTAGATTCTAAGATATTTTCCAAATAGAAAAAGTCTTAGATTCTGAGACATTTTTCCTATAGAACAAGTTTCAGATTCTGATACATTTTTCCTGTCGAAAAAGTATTTTTTTCTATAGAAAAAGTCTTAGATTCTAATACATTCCTATTCCTATAAAAAGTATCAGATTCTGATACATTTTTCCTAACGAAAAACCATCAGGTTCTAAAGAAAAAGCATCAGATTCCCAGAAATTATTCTAAAAAAAAAAGACTCATATTCTGAGTTTTTTTTTTTTTAAAAGCTCAGATTCTGAGCCATTTTTCCTAAAGAAAAATTCTAAGATTCTGAGACATTTTTCGTATTGACAAATTTTCCGATTCTGAAACATTTTTCGTACAGAAAAATTCTCATATTCTGAGACATTTTTCATATAGAAAAATTCTCAGATTCTGAGACATTTTTTCTATAGAAAAATTCCAGATTCTGAGACATTTTTTCTTTAAAAAATTTCAAGATTCTAAAACATTTTTCCTATTACAAAAATTCTCAGATTCTGAGACATTTGTCGCAGATTCTGAGACATTTTTTTTATAGAAAATTTCTCAGATTCTAAGTAATTTTTCATATAGAAAAATTCTCAGATTTTGAGACATTTATGCTATGAAAAAAGTTTTAGAATTTTAGGCATTTTTCCTCAGAAAAAGTCTCAGATTCTAAGACATTTTAAAATAAAAAAGTTTTAGATAGCATAAGTGTCTGATTTTGAGATATTTTTTTTTTTCCAAAAAAGGCCTCTGATTCTGAGATATTTATATATTGAAAAAATCTCTGATTCTAAGACTTTTCCTAAAGAAAAATCTTAGATTCTGATTAAAAGTCTAATTTTTTGAGACATTAGGTCTATTCGATTACCCAAATTTCTTACTATTTTTTACTACAACTGGAAAGTCTTGTTTACTTTTTGTATTGAAAATTTCCAGCTGTAGTAAAATGAGTAACAAATAGTAGATTGTAGTAAGGTAATCGAACAGACCTATTATATACATAGATACAAAACTAAAAAGTCTCAGAATCTGGAACATTTTTTTTTAAAGGCAAAGTCTCAGATTCTAAGAAATATTTTCTATAGAAAAAGTCACAATAAATACCAGATTCTGAGAAGATTCTTATATGAACTAATAATAAATTTTTAAGTTATTACTACAAATTACTTACAATTAGATCCCATTTTTGTATACATAAAGCTTTAGTTTCTGAGGCAATTTTCCATTAGAATTTTAAGTTGAAACGTTCCAAATTCTTAAAGAAACAGTTTCTGGCAGAAAAATTTTCAGATTCGAAATTTTTTCCTTCAGAAAAATTTTCAGATTCGAAATATTTTCCTTCAGAAAAATTTTTAGATTCTGAAATGTTTTTAAATTTTTTTAAAAAGTTTTTTTTTACATTGTACATAATATTTAATACCAAATACTGAAATTTGTGAAATCATTTCGGGGGGGGGGGGCCCGGGGGCCCGGGCCCCCCCGAAATGTATACGCCACTGTCAGCAGTGACTCTGACATGTCACCGCTCCGTCACTGAGGATGGCTCGAGGACGTTGCCAACTGGGATATTTCAATTAAGCTTTTCTAAATTTCAAGTAGGCTTTTTGGAATATCAATTAATGTTTTTAAATGTAAATTACTATTTTCCGGGTTTTATCTCCAAATTTTATCTCGGCTTTTCTGAATTTTAATTTAATTTTTCTATGTTTCAATTGGAATTTTCTATATACTCGTATTAATTTAGCTTTTCTAGTTATCAGTAGAGTTTTCTTAAAATTAGACTTTTTTTAAATTTCGATTGGAAACAGTGTAAGAATATTACGTTTTTTTTTGTAATATGAACTATTGCTTTATTTCAGAGCCCTCAAATTTCTATACATAGTTTAATATAAACTAAATATTTGAAAACTAAACTGTATCTACCCACATCCTTACAATGAGATAAGCTTTCAAATAAATTCAAATGCCACAATTGTACAAATAAACAACACGTTGCAACATGAGAAAGTGTCATCATTCACACTTTGCATATGTGCAGGTGCACTATGGGACAGGTAGAGATATTTTCTAAAGTCGCAATTATCATCATCTCTTTTTAACATTTAACACAGTATGAAATTAAAAAAATGGGCGCGGCTCTCAAATAGAGATTCCGCCAAAGTCTGCTTTGAATTCTTGTAAAATTTTTCAATTACACTGTGCTACACCAAAAAAATGCAGGGGTTTTCATATGAAAATTCGGGTTAGTTGGAGTCCATCACTTCGTTAAGTACTTATTTTATTGGCAAATGTGTTAAAAACACGATATTCTTAAATTAACCCAGGCAGAAAAATACAAACGGGCCAACGTTGGAATGAAGTTGGCGGCGACGGTACCAACGTTGGCGAATCATACCCGTTTCTAAGTCTACGACGTCATTCCGAGGTTGAAATGATAACAGTGGCCAACGATCGCTCGACTTTTGTTTTAACATAGGGTTAACATTGATTTTACAAATTTACGACATTGGATTTAACTTTTGCTTAGGGATGTATTGAAAATCTCGATGTAGTGCTTTTTAGTTACCATTTTGTACAAATTGGTTGAAAAAGCAACTACTTAAGTGTTCACTTAGATTAAAGAGTTGAGGTCTATGTAAATCGAAAACTTTTTAAAAAAATAAAAATGTTAAACTTTTAAATTATAATCTATAGTGTAGTGTTTTATGTAAACACAAAGTTGTGCCAACACAATATTTTTAGTAAAACTGTTTTACATTATTCAATGTTGTATTTTTGACTAGCCCGATATTGTACCAACACAAAATTTTTGGTACGGTTGGCAATTTCTGACTGGGAAACTTCATAAAGTTTTTAACATGTTGTTTTACAACGGATTTTATATTTTTTTTTTAATGAAAAAACACTATTTCAAGTATTTTTGTGAAAAATATTGATAAAAATTAAAATTTCTTGAAATCCGTGAAACTCAAGTAGCTCCAAAAATAAATTAAGACGGCGGAAAATCCTTTGTAAAACAACAAATTTAAAATATCTTGAAGTTGTAATTTAAGAATTTTGGGTTTTCAACACATTTGCTAATAAAAAAAGTACTAAACAAAGTGATCGAGAGAACTATACGTATTTTCGTACTCTATGAATTATAACCAGGGACAGGACATTTATGCACTAAAAAACTATGTTTTAGGCGCCTCAAATATGCAGTAAAAAGTCTTGAAATATGCACTTAAAATCTTAAAACATGCACTAAAAATCATAAATATCCAATTGTTTTTTTACGTTTATTAAAAAAACATAACATTTGAATTCATTCTGGCATTATAAGCTTAGTTCTACATATATACAGTGTGTATAAAATGTTGTTAAAAAAATGAAAATTATCTAAAAAATTTAATAATTTCTTTAAACAAAAAAAAAATCGTTAAAAAATTTAAAAAATGGCAAAAAATAGCTAAAAAACCAAAATGTATACGAAATATTACCTAAAAATATGCATTTATAGCGAAATAATAGCAAAATATGCAAAAATCTGCATTTTAAGCAAAATATGCAAAAATATCCACTAACGAATCAATGCCATTTTAAAGCAAATTCTTTGATTCGCAAAGATATTTTGTTTATGCTACCAAAGGGAAAAATCATGCATTTGCATGAAAGTCCTCTCCTTGATTTTAACCAACCCGACTTTTCAATTGTATCAGTTAAGTTGGTGTCAGTATACGGTGCGTATTATTAATGTATAGGGTACAAGATAAAATTAACAACACGCTCCGTATTTTAAAGTCATCATAATGATAAAATACAAATAAAATAATTAAGAATTTCACTTAATCGATATAATGACTTAAATACAAATAAAATAATTAAGAAAAATACAAATAAAATAATTAAGAATTTCACTTAATCGATATAATGACTTAAAAAAGTTTCTTTTGGGGTTTTCATTAGGGGTTTTGCATTACCAAAGTGTTATTATTTCCAAATATATTTTTCTTAAAAATTTTAGGTGGAATTTTCTGATTTTTAGTTAAGGTTTTCTGCATTTCAATAGGAGTTTTCGGATTTTTAATAAAGTTTTTCCTGTATTTCAATTTGAAAAGATGTAGAATTGATGCAAGGTCGGTTACTTTTTCAGTACACAAAAATCAGATGTGTATATGTTTTACAAAAGTTCTGGGATCCTAGCTCCATAGTGTTAGCTGTGTCATCATTACCACCATCATTGTCATCACATCAAACACAATAATCATACGTGCGTGTGTGTGTGTATAAACCAAATAACAACAAACTGACAAACACTATCATAGTAAATGTTTTGTTAGCACTTTAAGCATTTTTCTATGCACACGAATACTCAAATACAATAAAACATTTTATATGTACTTCTACAGTACGAAAGTCAAGTGTAAAATTGTAGTTTAAAGCAGAGCAACAAAGAAGGAATTCGTTGTGGAAGAAAACAAATGTTTCCTAAATGTGCTTTTCAATTTCGACAGAGAAAATTTCAAAATTTCAAAAAACTGATGAGAGCAAAAAAAGGTTTAAATTGAATGGAAAATTATCTGATTCTGTTAAAATTTAAAAATTAGTTAACAGATATATAATTTTTGTGTAAAAAGTTTATTAAAAATGACTTAAGAAAAATATTGGGCACGTCTCCGAAACAAAAATGAAAATTCTTCATTTGTATCTAAAGGTGGGTCAAAAAAAATATTTTTTTTTTATTTCAAAATGGCACCAAGCCTAAACGATAGTACATGTTTCGAGATGTATATCATAAAAATTTCAGACCACTAAAAAAAATTCAGCTATCGCATGAGTATTGACGTTTTTTTTTATATTTTTCACCCCATAATATGGTCCAACCGCGAAAAAATAAATTATTTTGATGATCTTTGCCCACTGAAAAAAATCGTCTATACCCAGCAAAACTTTGGTAATGGGTAGTGATTATATAACACATTACCAGGTAATGTATATACCTTATTTGTAGCATTATTTAATGATGTCTTACCAAACATTTGTTCCACAACGTATTATTTTCAAGTAAAAAATTATGCATTACTAATAATTTGCTACGTAATGCATAATTATTGGAAAAAATGTATTTCATATTTATTATTTCTAAACATTAAATCATGGATGACTTATATTTGGCTACATTATGTATTATTTAAAAGTTTGAAATAATGTATTATTTATAATTGGATGCATAATGGATTACAATAACATAAAAAATGATTATTTTATAAAAAATGCATAAGTTTAAACAAGAGATGGGCTCTCGACAGGAAATTTCTAACGACACACACTCACGAGCATATTTTATCTACTTACACTCACTTACAATCACGTGAGTAAATTTAATACAAAATTACTTTTTCACTACTCGCCTACTACACTACTACACCTTATATATTATCTTCTGGTATGCTATATTATTTCATTTCTCGTAACCTATAAAATATCATATACTAGCTGGCCCGGTCCGCGTTGCTGGCCCAAATATAAGATCAGTGTTATATTTCGGCTCGCTTCAAATATATAGCCCTGCAAAAAATGTAATGAATTTCTTGGCTTAGAAATTTGTGGGCGTGGTTTTAAAGACCCGATAAGGCAGATAATTATCTTCAAATTATATTTTAGGAACTAAAAAAAATATAACCATGTCTTCGACTTTGCGAACTGTACAAATTTAAAACTTCTTTTGTATCATTAAGAACAACACAAAAATAAATTACGCATAGTATTCGTTCTTATTGTGAGCTATTGTCTCGAGCTCAAACAAACCTTTATAGTTTTCGCGAATTTTTTATTTTTCCGGGACACTTTTCTCATTTATATTTCCTTAAAAACCTAATTAAAACTATAATTAATATAAAAAAATCGGTCCGGTCATTAGTAAAATTTGTATGGTAAGTTAAACTTGTACATATGTTTACAATAACCAAGGATTTAAAATCATTTGTACCAAGTTTAAACTGAATCTATTAAGAAATATTTTTTTTAATAAATCGAATCGGAGTAAAAATAAGTTTAAGATATATCGAAAAAAAAGTGCGCGAGGACAATTTTTCTTTCCGAACAATTATATGGACTATTACGAACATTTAAAACAAAAAAATTTGCCAATCGGTCCACGCGTTCTCAAGTGCTGCAAATTTTAAGGATATTGAAAAAAGTGGGCTTTGAAGTGGGGGAGGACAATAATTATTTCCGTAAAATTCTTACTTGGACTATAATAATCATTAAGGAAAAAATTTCCCATATCAGACCAGTCGATCTACTATTTTAGATGTATTGAAAAAGTGGGAGTGGACAATTTTTTTTTTTTCCGTAAAAACCTTAGTAGTACTACATGAACGTCAACAAATACTACTTATAGCCAAATCTACCCTGCCGTTGTTCTATTTGAGATGTATAAAAATAAAAGTTTGCGTGAAAAATTTTTATTTCCGTTTAAACCTAAGTTGGACTATGACGAACATTAAAAAAAAAAAAGTGGGCGTGATTAATTTGTTTTCCGAAAAAAAATCTTAGGCGAACATTAAAAAAAAGTAAGACGAACATTTAAAAAAAAAACATTATCCAAATCGGTCAGTTCTCAAGTGATGCGATTACCAACGAACTACAGTTGATTTTAATTAGTATTTTATTGTTCGATATTTTATTTGTTTATGGAGTAAATTTTATGTATATCGAGAAAAGAATGGGTTTCAACTTTTCTTACCGTAAAAACCTTACATTCAATGATTTAAAATATATATATCGGGAAAAGTGAGCGTAAAGTAGGCGTTGCAATTTGTCTTTCCTTAAAAATCTTCTACGGACTATAACTAAAACGGTCTAGCCGATATAGATCTTTCAATACAATGGAAAAAGTGGGCGTGGGTAATTTTACTATCAGTAAAATCCTAAGTTGAATTATGACGAAAATTTGCAACAAAAATTAGCCAAATTGGGCGTAGTAAATTTCTTTTTTCGTTAAAATCAAAGTGGGAATATGATGAAAATTCATTTAAAAAAAATTTAGTCAAATCGACTCAGCCATTATCAGATTTTAGATAAATTGAAAAAGTGGGCGTAAAAGTGGGCGTGGTCGATTTCACATTCAGTAAAAATTTAAATTGGATTACTACGAACATCTAAATAAAAAAATACCAAAATCGGTGCAGCCATTTTCCGATTTTAGATAAATCGAAAAAAGTGGGCGTAAAAGTGGGCGTGGTCAATTTTTCATTACGTAAAAACCTAAGTTGGACTATTACGAACATTTCAAAAAAAAAATTGTCTAAATCGGTCCAGCCGTTCTCAACTGATGCTGTTACCAACGAACGACAATTGATTTTTATTTATATAGATTTTACACCTTACTCGTATTCTTCGTTATAAATTTATGACTTATATGAATACCTTACTGGTATTCTTTGTGATAATGTGGATGCATTACTTTGAGTCTCATCGCCTGTTAAAATCATCAATGCTGCAATGTATAAAATATACCTATACCTTATTTTATACCTTATTTGGTAATCTAAGTTTTGCTGGGATGTCTATTAAAAATTCACATATATGAAAAACAATTTGCTATTAACAAGAGAAACCAACATTTAAAGACCTACTGATGATTACACTAACTGGACTGTTGAAACAAGTATGGGAATACGAAAAATGTTTATAATTTTTCTGAGCTCGATCTATACTAACTGATCCTTTCTTAATTTTTTTTCATCGCTTACACTTTTTTTAATATATAGTCAATGAATGCTTTGATGAAATGAAATTCTTTTTAAAGAATTAACTATTTTCAATCCCAGTTTACATGTAAAATTCAGTTGCTGTATACTAACAGGAACAAATGAATAAATGTTTGTCTCGTATTTTAAATTGCATACGTTTGCTAAATTTTAGTTTATTTGTACAATTTGTAAATACTCTATTACTATGTAAGTTTTATTACTCTACTTTATACGTTTTACTCTTCTAAATACAATGACACATTAGTTAACATATGATATAGTAGTTAGAATATGTAAATTTTTTCAATAGAATTTTGTTGTCCTATAAATATTTGGAGTTAAATTTGATATCGTGCTTTTTTATTTAAAAATTTTAAATCGGTCTTAAATGGTTTTCGAGATATCGTTATTTGAAATTAGCAAAAAAAAAAAAAAATGCGTTTTATTCCTAAATTTAAGAATTTTTTAAATATAATCTCATAATTTTTTTCCTTTGCCCTTTTATACAGAGAAACTTTCATTTAAAATTTAATTGAGGCAAATCCGATTATTTAAAAAAAAAAAGAAAAAAATTTGTAATTGGAAAAAGATCATTTGTAGTCAAGGTTGGCAATCGAAACGAATAACGGTATCGATATCGGTATTGGTATTGTTTTTTATTTTATTTCGGTATCGGTATCGGTTACGGTATTTGAGTGGAATCGATTACGGTAATACCGATACCGAAACGTCATTACCGGTACGTACCGGTATTATCAGAAAAATATAAAAAACATATAACAACTAAAAAAAAATATATATATATTTTTTTAATTTTAATACCAAACACTTACACACCATCAAATCTAAACTACTTATCAAATTTCGTTTCGTAATACCTGCCGTTGTCCACAGAAAAGCTGATGGTGGGAAAAACAAAGAAAAAATTTTGCAAGAGCATCTTCAGTCAACCACCGATCAAAGTTTGAAAAAATTTCAAAACAGCGATTTTGGTCCACAGATGCTGATTTTCAAATATAAAAATATTTGTTTAGCCAAATTCGCCTCAAATGTTGGAAGATGATGAGTATGTTATGTAAAAAATATTCAAAAAAAATGTTGATCCAAAAATGCTGATCAGCATCTGTAAAAAAATCCTTGTGCACCCAACCCACATCGCGGATAAAAAAAATCCCCAAAAAAAACTATACTATACGAGTACAATGGCCGTATCGATGGTTTCGTTTTTTGAGCTTAAAGGGACCCAGAAAGTTTCTATTGGGAGTTCAAATGACTCCATAAAAATTTTGTGAAAATCAATAATTTCCTTATACTCCCGCATCGCTGTTGAAGTATGGATTTTTTGGAAATTTTTACCATATCCGCGATGTGGGTGCCCAAAATTTTTTTTTTAATTTTTATTTAATTTACAGATTTGTATTATTTTTTTTTTTTTTAAACATGGTTTTTTAAGAAGAAACCGTTTCAATACCGGTACGTACCGGTACCGAAGGAAAAAGTTTTTGGATACCGGTATCCGATACCAAAACTGGGTTTCGGTATTAGTATTGGTACCGATATTCAATTTAAAGGATTTTGAAACGGATAACGGTATTGAAAAGGTATCGATTGTCAACATTGGTTGTACACAGAAAAAAATATGGAGGAAACAAATTTGAGTAATCACTTGTTTAATTTTTTAAAAAAAATTTGAGTAATTTTTTAATTGACGCAATTAAAAATTTACTCAAAAATTGAAAATAAAATTTGAGTAAATAATTTAATACAAATTTAATATTTTTTTTTTATTTTTTTTTTTCTCTTGGTGTTTTGAATTCTCATTTAGTTTATTGTTTTTTGTATATGTATATGAAAGTTTGAAATCATCTTTATAAAATTTTACTTTGTCTTGAAGACATAAGTATATTTGGTAAAGTTTGTAAAAGAAATTTTTTTGGAAAAAAAAAATTAGAAACTTTTTAAACTTTTTAAAAAAATAGTTTGATACATTTTGAGTAAATTTTTACTTGACACAATTAAAAAGTTACTTAAAAATATTAAAAAATTTTGAGTAAAGATTTAATTGTGTGAATTAATAATTTACTCAAATTTTTTATTAAGCATTTAATAATTTTTTATTAAAAGTTTACTCAATACTATTAAATCGTTTACTGGTGGAAAATTGAGTAATTTTTTACTCAATAGTATTAAAAATTTACTCAAAATTTTTTTTTATTTTTTTCTGTGTAGTTATAAAAAGATCAATAGCGATTCGAAATATATCAATTTGGATTTGAAAACGATCAATTGTACTTCGAAAAAGATCAATTAGAACAAGAAAGAAAGTTATATTAGGTCAAGACCGACCATATGATACCCTACACCAGTATTTTCGGGAAAATGGGCCCAAGTCCAAACATAGATTAATTGGATCTGTCATTTGTTAGATATTAATTTAGTGTAGAAAACACACACAGAGCAAATGTTAGTGGAATTGGTTTATTTTTTTGTCAATAGACCGATTTAACTGAATATCGCGATATATCGGTCCAAATTTTTATATGGAGGACTAAGTCCAAAAATGGTCCAATTATATTCTAATTTGATAAGGTTACTAAAGTACACGTTTAACACCTTAAAATTCATATTTTAGCAAATATTTCCATTTTTATGAATTTTGAGGGAATTTTGTTAATATGGGGAGGGTGGTTTGTATTGGGGATTACCAGAATGACTGACCCGATTCCTTTGAAATTTGGAATGGTGATTCGTGCATACAAAATTTAATTTCGTGCTAAAGTTCAAAGCGATATCTATTATAATACGGTTATTAGAGTCATTTAAGCCGAATCCAAAGGGGGCGTTTGTGTGGGGGCTAGGTCTAAACATGGACAGATTTTCTCCAATTTCAATAGGCTTCGTCCTTGGGCCAAAGGATGCTTAAGTTTCAAATTTCAAGTTAACCCAGCAAAACTTTAGTAATGGGTAGTGATTATATAACACATTACCAGGTAATGTATATACCTTATTTGTAGCATTATTTTAGGATGTCTTACCAAACATTTGTTCCACAACGTATTATTTTAAAGTGAAAAATAATGCCTTACTAATAATTTGCTACGTAATGCATGATTATTGGAAAAAATGTATTTCCTATTTATTATTTCTAAACATTAAATCTTGGATGACTTATATTTGGTTACATTATGTATTATTTAAAAGTTTTAAATAATGCATTATTTATAATTGAATGCATAATGCATTACAATAACATAAAAAATAATTATTTTATAAAAAAATGCATAAGTTAAAACTAGAGATGGGCTCACGACAGGAAATTTCTAACGACACAAACTCATGAGCATATTTTCTCTACTTACACTCACTTACAATCACGTGAGTAAATTTAATACAAAATTACTTTTTAACTACTCCTAACACCTTATATATTATCTTCTGGTATGCTATATTATTTCATTACTCGTAACCTATAAAATATCATATATTTTACACTTTACTCGTATTCTTTGTTATAAATTTATGACTTATTTTATACCTTACTGGTATTCTTTGTGATAATGTGGATGCATTACTTTGAGTCTCATTGCCTGTTAAAATCATCAATGCTGCAATGTATAAAATAAGAGATCCTATACCTTATTTTATACCTTATTTGGTAATCTAAGTTTTGCTGGGAAGAGATTGAAAATTCCGACCTACAGGTGCTTAAATTGATGGATGGACAGACGGACGGACATCGCTAAATCGACTCCAAAAAAAAGGTAGGTCGAAGACCATTGTTTCATGCAGTTACAAACATCAGCACAAACTCATTATACCCTGTACCATAGAGTGGTGTAAGGTATAAAAATATTAATTGTAATTCGAAATAAATCAATTGTTATTTGAAATGGATCAATTGTATCAAAGATTCCAATTGTTATTTAAAAAAATATCAACTAAATTTCCATTGATTTTTTTCGAATTACATTAAGAATCTTCGAATTACAATTGATCTTTTTCGATTAACAATTGGTATTTTTCAAATAACAATTGATCTATTTCGACTTACAATTGGTCTTGTTCGAATAACAATTGATTTATTTCGAATAACAATTGTGCTTTTTCGAATAACAATTAATATTTTTTGAATTTCATTGAATTACAGTTGATCTTTGAATTATAATTACAATATTTTTTTTTTAATTAAAATTGGAACTACCGAATTACAATTGAACTTTTTTGGATTACAATTGATCTATTTCAAATTGCAACTGAATTTCGAATTACAATTGATCTATTTCGAATTCCAATCGATTTTTTTCGAATTACATTTTTTTTTAAATAACAATTGATCTTTTTTGAATGGCAATTGATATATTTAGAATTGCAATTGCAATTTTCGAATTCCAAATGGAATCTTTGAGTTCCAAATGGAATCTTCGACTTAATGATGTTTTTCGGATTACATCTGTTAATTGATCTTTTTTGAATTACATCTGTAAATAGTGTATTAATTGGAAATTCTCTTCATTTTCATTTATATCATCACTTTATAATTTAAAAATATAGCACAATACATTGTAAAGTCTATTGAGATTTAATATAAAATAAATTGCTGAATTTGTTTGCTAATTGATTTCACTTTGTGGTTGCCAAATAACACCATAGCAGAAAAGCTAAACAAATTAGGTACTTTAAAGTTTAAAGCTATTGAAAATTTTATTTTCTAAAAAAAAAAAAAAAATTTTATTTTATTTTTAATTTTCACTTACCTTAATTTCATGTATAAAATCTGTTTCATCCAGTAAATTTATACGTACGGACATAATCCGTGATGGTCTACAAAGGCAATGCATTTTGATGAATTATTTTTATTGGGGGGAGATTTGTTAGATTTTTTTTTGTAAAATTTTATTTGAAATTTTTCGCTTCCTTTTTCACTTTATAAATAAACTTTTTTTTTTTTGCATATCTGTGGGTAAATATTACATTTTTTATTATTGCTACAATAAATATTTAAATTTTCACTATCCTGTTATTAAAATATACATTTTTTTTTAATTTTTTTTATTACTTTGGGCTTTTTTAATTAAATTTCTATTCACTTTTAACTTTTTTTATGAATAATATAAAAAAAAATTGCTGAAAGATTTTTTTTTATTAAATTTTTTGTATGATTTTTGTGCAAATATTATATTTAAATACTGTTTTTTTTTTCTTCTTGATAGTTGAATGTTGATTTTTATTGAAAAAACTGTATTAATATTGTTGAAAATCTGTAAATAGAGAAAAAAAAATAATTTTAATTATTTTAATATGTATATAAAATATTTATTTAAATATATAATTTTTTTTATATCAATCAAAACTTTTAAATAAACACTTAAATTCTGTGCTAAATTAAGTGATTATATAAATAATAATAAAAAACAAGTAAAAAAGTTAAATTTGGCTTTGCCGAATGTAATTATACCCTCCACAATTTAAAAAAGATTATTGCAAAAAACTTTATTTAAGAGGAAATTGCTTAAAAAAAAATTGGAAAAAAAATTTTCCGCGAAAAAAAAAATTGGTGAAAAAAAAATCCGCGATTTTTTTTTTTGTAAAAAAACATGTTCGGACTTGTTTAAATACCATTCGGTGTTCAATTCCGTTCACATATGTCAACCCGCAGCCGAATTTAAGCACTTTGTATTTTTAGGTTATGTTGAATGCACCAAAATTGTTGAGGTGTCCTTACATTTTCGTAACTTTTGAATCGCTAAACCGATATCGCTCAAATGCTATACCAAACTTCTCGGCAGAACTTGCATTAAATATGTTACCCCAATAAGCAATTTTTAAATTCAAGTGCAAATAAAGTATAAAACAAGTGTAAATCAAGCCCAAAATTCCAGCCCCTACTTGATTTATACTTGAATTACACTTGAATTCAATAGCATACTCCAGCAAAACTGACACTGAAATTCAAGTCCTGTTTTTACAGCCTTATCACTGGTTTTAGAGTTTAAAAATAGCACTTGAATTCAAATATCCGTTTTGCTGGAGAACGCTATTGAATTCAAGTGTAATTCAAGTATAATTTTAGCATAGACTGGAAATTTGGGCTTGATTTACACTTGATTTATACTTGTATTCCAGGAATTTTTCAAGTGGTTTATTGGGACGCTTCAGTCATCTTCGTGTAATATTTTGGCCTTGATCACCATTTCCACAGACAGACAGACGGACATCGCTAGAATGTCTTAAAATCGATCACTGATCAATGATATACATACTTTATGGGGTCTCAGACCGATATTTCGTTGAGTTACAAACGGAATGACAAACTTCTATATACCCTCTATCACTAGAGTGGAGGGTATAAACAAAATGTAGGAAATCTGCAGTTACTTGGAGGTAGAGGGTAAAAATTCATCGATCCATTTGCATCTCATAGAAATATCGGTCAAAAACCCCATATAGGGGCATTCCATGTCAAATCGGACACTATGAAAAATTAATTTTTTAGATTTTCCCAATTTGTTTACAGTTTTTAGTACCCTTCGAAAACTCCTCTGTGGTAAATTTCAGATCAGATTTTTTTGATGACCCGTTTAAAAGATATCGAATTTTTAAAAATTTTTCTTTTTTTTTTTTTTTTTTTTTCATCCCTTTTTATTTACACCTGTCTTTATATGACAATTAGTAATTAGTTTTAAGGTTTGGGTATTAATTATCTTAAATCAACACTTAAGATAGCTTATTTTTAGTGTTAGTAAAATTTTATTTTTGTTAAGTTTTATATATATCGATTCTACAAATTTTTTGCCCAGGAGGATCGTGGGATAACGATTATTACTATTTTTTTAAATTTTTTGAAAAAAATTTATTGCAATTTTCCAATCTTAAAATCATTTCTACTGCTCCAATGGTGCGTTATAGAGGGGTCATTATAAGACCGATCCCCATTATTTTTTACGTCTTAACATTTCTTTGGAACAAACTAATACCCTATCTCCAATTTCTAAGAGGGCTCCCACACAAAACGAAATTTTTTTAAATTTGCTCTAACCGCTCTAACTGCCAAAATAGTGCCCTTAGGGCAACAAAATATATGACCGACCCACAATATTTTTTTAGTCCAAACATTTTCTCTGAACACACCTACCCTCTTTCTCTAATTGTTAAGGCGGTCCCCATACAATTTTTTTTAGTTTTTGTAAATTTGTTTTATTTAATCAGCTTCTACCGGTCCCATGGTGCGTCCGAGAAGGGTCATTAGTGAGACCGACCCCCATTTGTTTTTACCCTTCAACATTTTTTTAAAACATACCTACGCCCTATCTCCACTCCCTAAGTAGGCTCACATGCAAATAACAGTTGAAGCAAATTTGATTAAATTGTAATTTTTAATGGAAGCCTACTTAGGGAGTGGAGATAGGGCGTAGGTATGTTTTAAAAAAATGTTGGAGGGTAAAAATAAATGGGGGTTGGTCTCACTAATGACCCCTCTCGGACGCACCATTGGACCGGTAGAATCTGATTAAATAAAACAAATTTACAAAAAAATAAAAAAATTGTATGGGCACCGCCTTAAAAGTTAAAGATAGAGGGTAGGTGTAATCAGAGAAAATGTTTGGACTAAAAAAATATTGTGGGTCGGTCATACATTTTGTTGCTCTAAGGGCACTATTAGGGCAGTTAGAGCGGTTGAAGCAAATTTAAAAAAAAAATCGTTTTGTGTTAATGGGGATCAGTCTTATAAATGACCCCTCTATGACGCACCATTAAAGCAGTAGAAATGATTTTAAGATTGGAAAATTACAATAAATTTTTTTCAAAAAATTTTAAAAAATAGTTATAATCGTTATCCCACTATCCTCCTGGGAAAAAATTTGTAGAATCGATAGAAGTTTTACAGAAAAAAATTTCAAACAGTAAGAGTGTTAAACTTTCTTACGAGAAGGGAATGCCGAGCTCTGACTGGCGTAATAACTGGTCATTGTCTTATCGGCATCCATGCCAAGAATATTGGACTTACTTCAGACGCTAGTTGTAAAAGATGCGCTACACCAGGAGTAGATGAAACGATGGAACACATACTTTGTCACTGCCCAGCTGTGGCAAGGAGTCGCCGATCCTTTTTTTTTATGGGTTCAGTTGTGGTCATTGGGGGGGGCAAATTTCCTCTCAAATATGTGTTTAAAAATTCATTCTTATGCTTTTTGCACTAAAGAAATTAAGTTTATCATTATTTAAACAATTTTTTATTCCACGCCCATAAAATGAAAAAAACTACATTTTCTAATTCTTTGGGTCCAAATGCAGGATTTTTAACTTCTTGTAGCATAAAAATGTTGCGTTTGTTAAACAAAAACACAAAAAATCATGTAAAAAATGGTAATTTTCAGAGGTTGGTTTAGTTCTTCAAAGGGGAACTTTTTTCCGCCTAGTCCGATTTTGCTCATTTACGAACTTAACCTGCCTATCAACATAAAACATATTCGTGCCAAATGTCGGGAGTCAAGCTCTATTATTTTGGACTGCATCGTGTTAACTACAGACGGACGGACGGACATCGCTAGAAAGTCTTAGAATCGATCAGTGATCATAAATGTATATAATTTATGGGGTCCTAGACCGATATTTTGATGCGTTACACACAGAATAACAAAGGAGTATACCCCCATACTGTAGTTGGAGGGTATAAAAAATCGAAGAGTACAAACATTTTTAAAAATGAGATTTAAATTTTAAAACTTAAAAATCGCATTCTAGAGCGCTTTTAAGAATTTTTTGGGATTTTTTTTTTGAAAAGTAGGTAAAAAACAAAAAAATTTGAAGTAAAAAAATTAAATTTGGACTATTAGTGAAGAAGTTATGAGTAAAAGAAGTTTGAGTAAAGGAACAAACTACCAATTTTTTAAAATTCGCTACTTTTTGAACGGGTCATCAAAAAAATGTGAAAATTTACCACGAAGGAGTTTTCGAAGGGTACTAAAAACTGTAAAGAAATTGGGAAAATCTAAAAAAAAAATTTCAATTGTCCGATTTGACATGGAATGCTCTATATATTCGCAATCTTCGATCCATTTTAAGTCAACCTAGCTACGTTAGTTTGTCTGTTGAAATCTTGACCAAAATGTAACACAGAGATATCACTGTTTCTATGGAAATATATACTCTTCGATGCTTTGAGAAGTTTGACGCTGCATTTGAGCAATATCGGTTCAATGGTTCAAAAGTTATAAACGAAAATGTAAGGACACCTCGGTAATTTTGGTATATTCTACATACCGGAGTAAAAAAGTTTTTACATAATTATATATAATTTGAAAAAAATTATATCAAATTAAATATAATTATATAAAATTATATATAGAGGTAAAATTTTCCAAAAAGTTGGATAAAATTATATATAATTTGATAAAATTATATATAATTATATCCACCAAATCCTGGATATAATTAAATTTAATTTTATATAATTTTATACAATTTTTTTTGAAAATTTTACATCTATATATAATTTTATATAATTATATATAATTTGATATCATTTTATCAAATTATATATAATTATATAAAAAACTTTTTTACTCGGGTAGCCTAAAAATACCAAATGATACAAGTCGGCACACAAGGTGAACTAAATTCTACGCAGAATGGTACACACAAACACACATTTTTTTTATACAAAAACATTTTCTGAAAAAAATTTCTCTTCATTTGCATTTTGCTGTTGATGCTTTTACTGCACCAGATTTTTAAAATTAGTCCACCTTCTTGTGAAATTTTAATTATTTTTTATAGTTTTTTCTTCACGTTCCATTTTTTTACAATTTTCATTTATCTCATTAGCCCATTTAAATCTATATAAATTATCTACACTCATTAAGCCAGAAAACATACACCTTTACTCTATATATTTGTATTAAAAAATATAAACAAAAAAGAAAATCATATATTTTTATACCCTCCAACTACAGTATGGGGGTATACTCACTTTGTCATTCCGTGTGTAACGCATCGAAATATCGGTCTAGGACCCCATAAAGTATATATATTATTGGTCAGTGATCGATTCTAAGACATTCTAGCGATGTCCGTCTGTCCGTCCGTCCGTCCGTCTGTCCGTCTGTCCGTCTGTCCGTCCGTCTGTGGAAGACACGATACAGTCCAAAATAAAAGTGATAGACTCCTGAAATTTGGTACGTTTATGTCTTATGTTCATAGGCTGGTTAAGTTCGGAGATGGGCAAAATCGGACCAGGGGGGAAAAAGTTCCCCTTTGAAGAACTAAACCAACCTCTGAAAAATACCATATTTTTTCATGATTGTTTGTGTTTTTGTTTACCAAATCCAACATTTTTATGCTACAAGAAGTTCAAGGTCCTGCATTTGGACCCACAGAATTAAAAAATATGGTTTTACGATCCGCTCCCCCTTTTATGGGCGTGGAATAATTTTTAATTTATATAATGATAAATTTGTATTTCTTTAGTGCAAAAAGCATAAGAATTATTTTTTTTAACACTTATTCGAGAGGAATTGTGCCCCCCCTAATTACCACTACCGACCCCTTCCCCCCCTTCCAAAAAAAAAAGAAGACGCCCCTGCAATTTTTTTTTTTATTTATGTGCATGTTGGAGGGTATAAAAGATTCGGCACAGCCGAATTTAACACTCTTACTTGTTTATACTAAAATATACCATGATCATCCCCAATTAACAAAACATAATATTATACATGCTTGTATCTTATATCTACGTCTGTAGAATGTGCTTTTGAAATTCACCTACTACCATAGAGACCCCAAAAGTGGGTGAAGATATCGCAAATAAAACTATAACGCGTTTACACTAACTAAGCATGTACCGAAACTTTTATAGCCTCCAAAATGTAAAAAAAAAAACATCCAGGGTCGTTTAAAGATGGAATACACCTTCCCCCTTGCGATCCCAGCAAAACTTAGATTACCAAATAAGGTATAAAATAAGGTATAGGATCACTTATTTTATACATTGCAGCATTGATGATTTTAACAGGCGATGAGACTCAAAGTAATGCATCCACATTATCGCAAAGAATACCAGTAAGGTATAAAATAAGTCATAAATTTATAACGAAGAATACGAGTAAGGTGTAAAATATATGATATTTTATAGGTTACGAGAAATTAAATAATATAGCATATCAGAAGATAATATATAAGGTGTTACGAGTAGTGAAAAAGTAATTTTGTATTAAATTTACTCACGTGATTGTAAGTGAGTGTAAGTAGATGAAATATGCTCGTGAGTGTGTGTCGTTAGAAATTTCCTGTCGTGAGCCCATCTCTAGTTTAAACTTATGCATTTTTTTATAAAATAATTATTTTTTTATGTTATTGTAATGCATTATGCATCCAAATATAAATAATGCATTATTTCAATCTTTCAAATAATACATAATGTAACCAAATATAAGTCATCCATGATTTAATGTTTAGAAATAATAAATATGAAATACATTTTTTCCAATAATCATGCATTACGTAGCAAATTATTAGTAATGCATTATTTTTCACTTGAAAATAATACGCTGTGGAACAAATTTTTAGTAAGACATCCTAAAATAATGCTACAAATAAGATATATACATTACTTGGTAATGTGTTATATTATCACTACATATTACCAAAGTTTTGCTGGAATCCCAGCAAAACTTAGATTACCAAATAAGGTATAAAATAAGGTATAGGATCTCTTTTTTTATACATTGCAGCATTGATGATTTTAACAGGCGATGAGACTCAAAGTAATGCATCCACATTATTACAAAGAATACCAGTAAGGTATAAAATAAGTCATAAATTTATTACGAAGAATACAAGTAAGGTGTAAAATATATGATATTTTATAGGTTACGAGAAATGAAATAATATAGCATACCAGAAGATAATAAGTATATAAAGGTGTTACGAGTAGTGAAAAAGTAATTTTTTATTAAATTTACTCACGTGATTGTAAGTAAATAAAATAAAATCGTGAGTGTGTGTCGTTAGAAATTTCCTATCGTGAGCCCATCTCTAGTTTAAACTTATGCATTTTTTCTAAAATAATTATTTTTTATGTTATTGTAATGCATTATGCATCCAATTATAAATAATGCATTATTTCAAACTTTCAAATAATGCATAATGTAAACAAATATAAGTCATCCATGATTTAATGTTTAGAAATAATAAATATGAAATACATTTTTTCCAATAATCATGCATTACATAGCAAATTATTAGTAATGCATAATTTTTTACTTGAAAATAATACGTTGTGGAACAAATGTTTGGTAAGACATCATAAAATAATGCTACAAATAAGTTGTATACATTACCTGGTAATGTGTTATATGATCACTATCCATTACCAAAGTTTTGCTGGGATAGATGTTGCCAAATGAATTTATAATGATTCTTGCATTAAATTAATACTCAAAATTTTTTTTTTTTTTTTTAAGTCTCGCAATTGAAAATTGAAAATTTCAACATAAAATTTAATTTGTGATTTAAATTGGTCTGGCAGAGTTTCATTGTGAAACAATTTTTATAATAAAAATGTTCTAAGCGCCTGCTCCAAAGTATTATCTAATTCTATATGTACATATATTGAAAAGTAAGTGCAGTCTAAATGCAGTATAGTACAGTTTTAGTAAAAACTATATACAATTTTCTCACTACATACACTTGCCTTTGAAACAATGAGCAAAAAAACTGAAAGAAAAGAAAGTTACGAGTATATGAATAAACCCACAACTAACAATTGCATTGTAAGAAATATGAATATTTAATGGGTATGTGAATAATAGTGTGAACATTTATAATTCAAATACACTTACAAACGAAAATTTACATGCAACTTTATGCACCTGCAGTAAGGGTAATCACTAGGGATGAGATTTTCATTCAATAAAAAATCGAAAATATGCGCTAAAAAATTCAAAATATGCACTAAAAAACCTAAAAATATGCACTAAAAAATAAAATGTGTGCAATAAAAATCTCGTTTTCACACGATAAACTTCTTTAAAAGCCAAAAAATTACGCCGGGCTTAAATAATTACATTTAAAACTCTGTGTAGGCAAGATTTTTTTATAAATTACGACAATCTATAAAAAAATTAAAAAAAAAAAAATATTTTTTCAAAATAAATTTTTAAAATTTTAAACAGTTTTTGAAACAAATTAATTTCTATTTGTGTTTTTGCTAATTTATGCCAAAATATGCATTTAAAAGTTGGAAATTTGCACAAAATATGCAGTTTTTAAAACAAATAAATTTCAATTTGTGTTTTTGCTAATTTATGCCAAAATATGCATTTAAAACTTGGAAATATCCACAAAATATGCATTTAAAACCAAAATATGCAAAAATATGCATTTTAACCAAAATAATACGCAAAAACAAATCGATGCAATTTAAATGCAAATATTTTGATTCGGAAAGATAATTTGTCTATATCGCTTTTAGACTATCGACAAAAAATATGCATTTGCATGGAAATCACATCCCTAGTAATCACGTCGAAAAGAAATTTTCTATACAAAAGTAATCAAATACAACAAAAGAAAAAAAGCACCATAAGAAGTTGATATTCAGCTCTTAACTGTTGATTTTCGCGACAGCTCCATTAGATCTTTTCTCAACCCCAATAATCGTCTTCACCACTTGGATGGGTTCAGTTTTACTTATTAGCATCTAAAAATAAAAAAAAATCTAAATTTCGGAAACACGTGCCGTTTCCGGAGTAGTTCTTATCTATTGAATATTTATATGGGGCATACCATGTCAAATCGGACACTTTGAAAATATATTTTTTTAGATTTTCCCAATTTGTTTACAGTTTTTAGTACCCTTCGAAAAATCCTTCGTGGTAAATTTTCAGATTTTTTTGATGGCCCGTTAAAAAGATATCGAATTTTGAAAAATTAGTAGTTTGTTCCTTTACTCAAACTTCTTTTACTCATAACTTCTTCAATAATGGTCCAAATTTCAAATTTTTTTTTCAAAATTTTTGTTTTTTACGTACTTAAAAAAAATCAAAAAAAATATTTAAAAGCGCTCTAGTATGCGATTTTTAAGTTTTAAAATTTAAATCTCATTTTTGAAAATGTTTGTGCTCTTCGATTTTTTTGAAATTTTTTTGTGTAAAACTTCTATCGATTCTACAAATTTTTTGCCTAGGAGGATCGTGGGAAAACGATTATAACTATTTTAAAATTTTTTTGAAAAAATTTTATTGTAATTTTCCAATCTTAAAATCATTTCCATAGTGTCATAGAGGGGTCATTTATAAGACCGACCCCCATTCATTTTTACATCTTAACATTTCTTTGGAATAAACTAATACCCTATCTCCTATTTCTAAGGGGGCTCCCACACAAAACGACATTTTTTAAAATTTGCTCCAATTGCTCTACTACCCTAAGAGTGCCCTTAGAGCAACAAAATGTATGACCCACAATATTTTTTTAGTCCAAACATTTTCTCTGACCCTACCTACCCTCTATCTCTAATTGTTAAGGCGGTCCCCATACAATTTTTTTAATTTATGTAAATTTGTTTTATTTAATCAGCTTCTACCTGTCTAATGAAGCGTCCAAGAGGGGTCATTAGTGAGACCGACCCCCATTTATTTTTACCCTACAATATTTTTTTAAAACATACCTACGCCCTATCTCCACTCCCTAAGGGCGCGCCCTACTGAATATGTATCTACAAATTCTGAAGTAGAAAAGAATAGCTGCGCATTCTTTCTTGTGTTTTTGCAGGGATTTACATGAGATTTATATAAAATTGTACACAGAAAAAAATATGGAGGAATCAAATTTGAGTAATCACTTGTTTAAATTTAAAAAGAAAAATTGAGTAATTTTTTAATTGACGCAATTAAAAATTTACTCAAACATTTTAAAAACAATTTAAATAAATAATTTAATAAAAATTTAATAGTTTTTTTAATTTTTTTTTAACTCTCATAGTTTTTTGAATTTTCGTTTAGTTTATAGTTTTTTGTATATTTATGTGAAAGTTTGCAATCGTGTTTATAAAATTGTCCTATGTCTTTGAGACATAAATATGTTTGGTACACTCAAAAAATTAAACCTGTAAAGTTAACAAATTTTTTTTTGTTAACTCGAGTTTACTGGCTTTTTAGCAAATTTTTAGTTAAAATCAGCGTTTTAACTACTTTTTTTAGTTAAGTTCAATTTACGAAAATACTAGTTTTGAACAAATTTTGAATTAATTTTTTTTGTTGACTTTAAAACTGTGTCTACGAATTTTTATTAATTATTTTGCTGATTTCTCGTAACATATTTGTCGAGTGAAAACATGTTAGAAATTTCTTGTGTAGCCTCCTATGCAAATCTCATAAGTTCTACTTAAGCTGAACTTAATGCCAGGGCTGTCATTTATGGCGATTTCTCGCCAATTTGGCGATTTTGGCGATAAATCTAAACACTAATTTTAGCATGAGGAACTTGTTAATTTTGCAAAACAAAATTATAATTAAAATCGTCACATGTTGTATTTTCTAATATAATTATTAAATTTTGCAAAAATAGACAAATTATATGTGTTTTTAAGGTTTTTTTAAAATTTTGGCGACAACAACAACAACAAAAAAATCTGAGAACCCTGCTTAATGCTGTTAAAAAAAAGAAAAAAAAAAATAAGTGAAGTGTTAGTGTATAAAATCAATATTTAACAAACTTACAATTTTTTTACAAAAAGTTTAGCTGAATTTAACAAATTTTTTTGATAATACATACATAAAAATATTACGAAATTTTCAGCTGAATTTTTAGTTAAAGTTACGTTTTTTTTGCTACATTCATTCTACGAAAAGTTAACTAAATATTTTTAGTTAAATTAACTAGAAATTTAGTAGGTTCAAAATCAGGTGTTTTTTTAGTTAAATTTAACTAAATTTTTTGCTAACTTTACAGTTTTATTTTTTTGAGTGTAAAGTTTGAAAAAACAAGTTTTTTTTTTTTTTTTTTTTTTTCTTAAACTTTTTAAAAAAATAATTTGATAAATTTTTAGTAAATTTTTAATTGTGTCAATTAAAAATTTACTCAAATTTTTTGGCAAACATTTAATAAATTTTTATTAAAAATTTACTCAATACTATTAAATTGTTTACTGGTGCAAAATTGAGTAATTTTTTACTCAATAGTATTAAAAATTTTCTCAAATATTTTTTTTAATTTTT
This sequence comes from Pegoplata infirma, assembly GCA_963921195.1. Lineage (NCBI taxonomy): Eukaryota > Metazoa > Arthropoda > Insecta > Diptera > Anthomyiidae > Pegoplata > Pegoplata infirma. The sequence goes on along the minus strand of OY992536.1, from coordinate 257,898,030 downwards.
TTCTGTGTACGCAATACTTGGTAAATTGGAAAAATAAGAATTGAGAACTTTGAACTCTCGAAATAACAATATTTTGTCAAGTGAATACCTATAATGGTTATAACTTTTGCTTTATTTAATAAATAAAAAAAATAACCATCATTACTTGTGCACATTGTTATAAAATGCGTATAAAATTTATTATTTCTTTTGCAATTATGCCCATTATAAATACAATAAAAAAACCAAGCACAGGAGTACTTGTTTTATAAATTTTTTTATAAAAGATAAATGATGAGTATTTTAATGCAATTTTCATACAATTACTTTACTTTTGTTTTTCTCCCCCTACTCACAATCAGTTTTTTTGCATGCAGTAAATTATAGGTCATTGCTCTGGGCTTCTTATTTTTTGAAGTTGTACTAAAAAAAAATTTATTTAATTTTGTTTTTTTTTTTGAAAATTTTACACGCTTATTATGTTTAAGTCTAGACATTAAATTTTATTATTTGTTAGTAATTCAAATAAATCATGTTAATTAATTTAAAGAGAAATAATAAAAAATGTTTCTATTTATTTTTAAAAGTTTTAAACTTTTTATTTTTCACACACCAATGAATTAAAATATTTGCAGACATGGACGTATACAGGGGGTGGGCACAGGGGGGGCACGTGTCCCCCCCTTTCCGATGTGAAAAATTTTAAAATTTTAAACACAAAAATGCGTTATACAAAAAAAAAATCACAGGTTTCTAAATATTTTGATTTTAAAAGAAAAGATTTTATTTTTTTTTAAAAAAACTCTAGAGTTTGAAATAATTTTGTTTCTAAAAAGTCATTTATACCAAAAAATCAGTAAAATATGATAAAAAAACACATAATATTAATTTTATCTAATAAAAATTATGCATCAAAATCATGAAAATTTTTACAAAACAATTTTCAAACAATAAATTAAGGGAAGTATCTCAACCCTTCCGAATCGATTTCCCTAAAACTTAAAAGACGATTTGAAATTTACACATTTTCATGAAATAAAAAAGATTTAACAAAGCTAAATTTTTACAAGGTTGTGCCCCCGTTGGATAGGCATAAAAAAATTTATTCTCATATGGAAACATCATATAGTTTCTAGGAAAAAAAATCAAAAAATCCGCCATCTTTTACCTAATTTTTAAACCCCAAAATCCCCGATGTGGACGATGAGCCGAGACACCACAACCTTAGAATTGTTTCTTTTATATGAGGGTGCCTTCACTCAAAGAATTATGTAGGTAAATTTCACTGAATATTCACTTAAAACAAATGAAATTTTATTTAAAAACCATTCCACTGTTTTATCATTTAAAATAAAAACACATTACAGTCAATTTTAAATGTTAATTTAATGACTAACCAAAACATTAAAAAACTAGTGAATATTCAGTTATTTTGTATTGAAAAACAGTAAAACTATAGAAGAAATTTTTTACTGCCGAAATTGAATGTAACAGAAAATTCGTTTTTAATACAGTAAATTATTTTTTTTAAACTACAGAAACAGTAAAAAAATTAAATCCTTTATAAAATAAGTGATTTTTCTCTTAAAATGACTTTACTGATTACTTTTTAAAATAACCTACAAACAGTTAATGACATAATTTTCTTAGTGTTCGTCAACTCTTTTAAACACAGGTTTTTGTGGTCGCTTAAGAAGAATCTGAAGTTGGAATTTAAAAATTCAAATTGGCGGATCCAACATGGCGACAAATATTAAAAAAAAAAACAATTTGCTTGAAACTTTTTATACCCTAGTTTTTGGGGTCGCTAAATAAGAATCTTAAGTTAGATTTTCGAATGACAGATTATAATTTAGCAACCCAACAAACCGTAAAGAGTTTAGAGTGAATCTGTTATTTTTAAAAAAAAATTATCGCCATGTTGGATCCGACATTTTGAATTTAAAAAATCCAGCAGCAAATTCTTCTTAAGCGTCTTCAAGAAACCATGTATGAAGAATTTTAAGAAAACCAGTAATATTTAAAAAAAAAAAAATGGGCGCCATGCCATATTGCATTCGCCATATTGAAATTCAAACCGCCACTCGGTATTCAAAACCAAATATTTTTCAGTAACTTCGAAATTTTTTAAAAAATTTTTAAGCCCATACCAATTTTGGAGAGAAGGGGACCCGGTTGACGAAGAAACCCTCATATATATTTTCTGTTTCATGCAAATCGGTTCATAAGGGTTGAGATACTACTACTTGTAAGATTCATTTTCTGTATTAAATTCTGATATATTATTTGTTTATTAAAATTCTCAGATTCTGAATAGTTTTTTCTATAGAAACATTAATGTATGAGAATTTGTCAGACATTATTTTCATCAAAAATTTATAATTTTTTAAAAGAAAATTTTTAGATTCTAAACATTTTTCCTGTACAAAGATTTCGAGATTTTATAAGAAAATCTGATATTCCAAGACATTTTTTATATAAATAAAGACGAAATCGTGCGGGGGAAGATGGGGGAGGGGTAGGTTAACGGTGTAGTTTAAAATAAATATTAATAGGCGATGACGAAAAAAGTTTTGGGTATTGTGCCCCCCGTTTTCAAATTCCTGGATACGTCGCTGTTTGCAGATTATATTGCACCCTACAGAAGGAATTTAAATAATATTTAAATAGAAAAGATCGGATCTAAAAAGGCAAAACGATCATAAGAGAATACTACAAAATTGGTAAAATGGCAACAGTGACTAGAATTGCCAGGGTTGCCAATCAATTGTATAATGCTTTTTTTAAAGAAATCTTTAAAGAATCTTTATTGAATTGGTTTTAGCAGAAAAAATAAAGGGACACGTATTTTTTTTTTAGTGGCCCAAATTCATATTTAGAGGGTAAAAAGGAGGGGGAAGACAAGGCCATTTTTCAGTTTTTTTCGTTTATCTCCTATTTTATGCAAAGAAACCTAGTTAGGTTACATACCAAATGAAAGGTCTTTGGAAAACCTATCTACGTGTGCTTAGAACGTGTCCAAACATGCACAACTTTAATAAGTCGAAAAATATTAACTTCGTTGGCCCATTGTTAGCACCCCGACATAGGTATTTTTAATACCTTTAATCTGATACCACACATGTCTACATATATTAATTTTGTTTAAAAAGGCGTAAATCGTCAAAAACTGAAAAAGGTCAATTTCCCCCATACCATAGATGGGACTAATTAATTAAAGAGACCAATTAATTGATGGTTTAATTACCATTTAATTGATGTCAATGGTAATGAAATTTTTTTCATTACCATTGGTTGAATCAATTGTACCAATTAAATTACTTATCAATTTAATTACTAATGAAAATCAAAAACAAAATAATTACCATTGGTATGGCATCACTTAAAAAAAAATAATTACCATTAGTAAAAGTCGTCACAATATTGTCAAAATCGTTAATATCTGAAATATCCGTCGTTTTTTGTTATATGGTGTTTTAGTTTTTCACATTTTATAAACCAAACACATGTTGATTGCCTTTGTATAACACAATATTTGAAATTTTTATTTGCGTTTTGTTTTTTGTCTTTAACATTTTCATATTTTTTTTTTTTTGTAAAAGCATACTTTGATGTTTAAATTTTTAACTTTTCAAAAAAACAAAAATGTGCAAACCAATGGTTTTGAAACCAATTATAATTGGTGTTTTTCAACAATTGGTGCATTTCATTACCATTAGTAATTATTTTTTTAATTAAAAAAATTTAATTACCATTAAATGGTAATGAAAATTTTTTCATTACCATTGATATCAACCAATGGTAATTAAATTTCAATGGTAATGAAAAATTCCCATCTATGCCCCATACAAATCGACCCCCCCTAAAAATGAGTTTGGGCCGCTAAAAAAATACGCGTCGAATTAATTTTCGTTCTTAACAACATATCCAAATTTCATGAAGATCGGAGGGTGACACCAGGGAGACTCCTTTGTTAGTTGAAAAATTTTTGTTTGTAATAAAAAAATTTTTTGGTAGAAATACTAAAAACCATCAAATAAAATGTTGTTATACAATTACAGGTTTCTTATGTAAAAAAACTAAACACCTTGTAATATTTTTTTAGTTTGTAAAATAATAGTTTTTTTTTGTAAATTTACCTAAAAAAATTGTACAATAAATTTACCAACATATAAAAGTAAAATTACAAAGCAAACTGTAGTTTTCATTTTATTAAAATTAAAAGAATTTTTGTAAAAAGACAAAAATATAGGTAAAATAGAATTACAAGACCTTTTACATAAAATTTTACAAACTTTTTTTTGAGTGCAGCAATAATAATAATAATTTGATCCAATTATCATTTTTTATTTATTTTTCCAATTTAATTACAAATAATTTTTAATAATTTAAGCCTAAACGAGAACTGGTAACAATGGCCGTCGTCTCGTTGTAACGAAATCGACCAAGGGCTTTTGTGGGAATCGAACCCACGACCTCTTGTTTCATAGGCTAGCACGCTACCAACTAACCTACGGGGGCCCCCTCGTATCAGCAGTATTTGCTGAGTTGTAGGCATTTGAAAATTCCGCGAATTCCGAAATTTGGATTTAAAACTATGGTCTTCAGATGAAATTTGTCAGTTGGTGTAATAATATGTATTAAATAAACAAGAAATTATAATGATTAGATTCGTCAATATTCATTGCGATGGTAAAAGTCTTCCATATTGTCTATCGCCGTTCCCTTCCCAAAAAAAACGCATCTGACAATTTTTTTTATTTTGGAGGGTATAAAAGATTCATCACAGCCAAATTAAATACTCTCACTTATTTGCACTTTTTATTAATTTTATTTTTTTTTTTAATAATACCGCAATTTTAAATCGTTCTCTATCTTTAAAATTTTGGTTACATATAATTAGTTTGCAATATAAATAAACTTTATTATGAAATTTCCAAACATAAATATTTTTATTCTTCTTGCTATGATCTAGTTAAATTATTTATACAATTTTTGTTTTGCTGTGTGTGAGTTAAGGTGCGGTGGGAAAATGTTGTTTTAATTTCTGTTTATATTTAATTCAATTATTTTTCCAACTCCTACAAACAATAAGTACCTACTCCTATTATTGTTCTAAAGTTCTTTAAACTAATCATGTCTCGTTTATGTTTTAATACTTGCCAGTATATCATTGTTTTATAATCTTTTTTTTTTTGTTTAGCATTTAATATGGGTGGGGGATATTTATTTTTTAAATGTTGGTTTTATTTTCCAACAATAGGTGTGTTTTTCAATTATTTATTTGGAGTTATCAAGCAAAATGTGATTTTTAGGCTTATTTTTATCTTAAGATTTTATTTAGTAGATTTTTATAAATTTTATGTAGTACTTTTGAATAATTTTGAAGCTTGCAAACAAAAAACCCACATCATTAAATCATACAGCGAGGAACAGCTCCATCTTTAATAATTTTTAGCCGTTTTTATAGCACACTTTTAGGATTAAAATTTTATATTGTACTTATTAATATCAAATAATTAAAAAACACAGCAGTTATTTTATATTTTCTGCTACGAGTTTTGATTTTGGTCAAGTCATGGTTTCATTTCTTGGTTCAAGTGTCATTATGCTGAAAATAAAAAAATTGTGTTGTTTATTTTATTAAGTTTTGTGGCATGTTGTTCACCAGCCATGACAATCACAACATGAAAGAAAATCAAGAGCAAATATTTTTTTTTTTGTATTTCTTCTAAGACAGATTATCTTGTGAGAAGTTATTTCAGTTTTTGTATGTTTGAAATATTTTCAAAAAGAATTCTTGTTACTGTGAAAAATAATTTATGGCAATTTAATTGCATTATTTTCAAAAGATATCTGATTAGTTTGCTATGTGGCAATTAAACATGCAATATATTAAAATAAATTCTCATAGAATTAAAATTTAAACTAGGAATTTTAAATAAGAGCATTTGAAATAAATTTGAATAGCCCAGCAAACAAAGGTGGTGTCTAATAGAAAATTTTAAGGCTTCATATGCTCTGACACAAATTCTTAATAATCGATAAAAAGCCAGTGATCAATTACATTCAAAGTTTTCTTTTGTAACAATTTTTATTTTCTAACAATCTCTTTTTGATATTGACAATTTTAAAGTTTCTTTTTAATGAGAGTTTTTGTTGATATCAAAGCTTACAAATCCCTTTATGTGTAGTTTTTCAAAATCTTTTGATTTTCGCATTTACATTTGATTTTTTGTGATCTAAAAACATATTTTACAATTATTTCCCACAAAGTATAATTACAAAAATAAGTAGCTTAGAATACGGCAAAGGTTTTCGGTTACAAACGAATCTCAAAACTTATATGTCAAAGTCTTAAAATATTATACAAGTAGTTTCGTTTTGAGTTGTTGCAGTTTAAGTGTTAGGTGAACTAGTTTTGTTCTATCATAATCTGGAACTAGAAGTTCATCTATTAATAAAAAAAAAGACGTGCCTAAAAGTATGCCACAAAACAAAAACCCACTTGTACATACAAAAAACAAAAAAAAATATGGTTTTAATGTTGCATATATTTAGGCATGACATTTTAATACTATTCGTAGATGCATGATTTTTCTGTATTTGACCATAATAAGTGATATAAAAAGTCTTTGCATACTTTGCGGCAATAATGAATGTTTTATGTAGTTGCATAGTTTTAGGCAAGAAATTATAAATCTTTATATTTCTTTGTAGCTTACACTTAAAAGAAAAGTTTTCTCAAGCAATCTTTAAAAAAAATTGAAACGAATTTCTTAGGAGATTTTTTGGCTAAAATTAATACTGTAAATGCAGCCAAACTTTCTCTACTTGGATTTTAAATACACGTTTTATTTAAATTTAAAATTCATGTTATTTAACATTTGTTTAAAAGTATGCAAAATAATATCAGCAATGTTTATAATAATTTTAAACTTCTAAAAATATACATTTATGTTATATTCTAACATTTCTATGATAAGACTTAATAAAAAATGCATAAATTCCGTAGAGGATACACAAATACAATCTAGAGAAAAAGGCAGGTAACAAAATCATATACAGGTACAAATTTAGACCTATACGTCTTAAGGCAACAAGCATTAGGGGTGTAACTTCAAATGACCTAACCATTTTGGAATGGTTAGATATTGAACCCTCAAGACCACGTCCATTTAATTTTAATTTTAACATTTTCTTTATCACCCTTCACTCTAGTGAAATACATAATTTTGTCATTCATCCAAATAGAGTTTTAGGAACCCATAAAGTATATCGTCACCTAAAATGCAAAAGGCCCTAACTAACAAAAAATTCAAAATCATTTTTTTTTTTATTGGTTCTGGATTATTTTTTAGCGATTTTAAAGCCAAAATTAAAAAACCTGAATTTGGGCAATCGCCAATGGACGTAACTAAACAAAAAATTTTTTTAATATTTTTTGATTTAAATTATTATGTATGTTTTTTCGACCTTTTTGTTTTAACTTCAATAAGTAAACGAATAATTAAGCTCAAGGCCTTAGTTTTTAATAATAATTAGTACAATAAAGATCGGATTAGCGGGCAGTCGTTTAATGTGTGTCTATTGTTACTCGTTTTAATAAAAATTTCTATATTTTTGTGAGTTTATGTTGTTTCTATATTCTTTTTATGTTTGCAATTTTGTTTGTTACAGTGTTTTATGTAGTGAAAATTTTTTGTTAATTTTTTTGTATTTTCTTTATATTTACTTAAGATCCTGAAGATGTTTTCCGTCGGGTTACGAAATATTGACTATTAAAATAAATAAGTAAAATTTATTAAAAACTAAGGCCTTGAGCTTAATTATTCGTTTACTTATTTTTTGATTTATTTTGATTCATATTTATTAAAAGAACGTCCTCGAAAAATTTTAGCCAAGTTTATTAAAAAACAACAAAGTTATTAACAAATTTAAAATATCATTCAATACTGTTTTTTGCTTCTCCTGCATTGGCGTAGGAAGCCAACATTTCTGGGGGGGGGGCTAAAGCCCCCCAGATTTTTTGAATTTTTGTTTTTTTTTTTAATAGAAAACCCCAGACCTATTTCTGAAGCGTTCCCTTCATCATGTGTCTAGGTGTCCTAGAAACGAATGGCCTCCGAAAGCGGTTAAAATTTCATATTTTTTTAAACAAATTTTGATTCTGAAGATTTTTAGGAAATTTAGAACTCCCAGATATGTTATGAAAATGAAAGATTTTTAATGTTTTTCCTATAGTAAAATCATTAGATTACTATGATTTTTTTCAAGAAAAAGTTCTAATGATTGCAAATGTTGATGATAATAAGTCAAAATTCTCAGATTCTTTCTTCCAATAACTTTTGTCTATAAAAAACCACTTAGAATTTATAAACTTTTTTAAATTAAAGAACTTCAAATGTTTTCCTGAAGTTAAAATCCTAAGATTCGGTGAAGTTTTTATTACTGACAAAAACATCAGATTCATATAAAAACTTTTTGCAATAATTCAGACTATTTTTCAATGGGAAAAACTATTAGATCTAATATAATAATCATTACGAGTCCTTAAGACTCGTATAATAATCATAACGAGTCCTAAAGACTCATTATTATTATTTATTGTTGCAAAAATTAATGAAATCCTTAAATTATTAAAAAAAATTGTGAATGATTAAAATTCTGGGGGGGGGCTAAAATTATTCTGGGGGGGGGGGCTAAGCCCCCCCCCAGACAGGGCTATCTACGCCAATGTTCTCCTGTAAAATTAATAAAATGTTGGTTAGGGCCTTTTGCATTTTAGGTGATGATATATATCAAGCGATGTCCATCTGTCTGTTGAAACCCTGGTTTTGGCGGTAATACTGAACCGATTTAAACGATTGAAACACCAAAACTTGCGTTATTGTCTCCGTTACATGGCTAATGTTTTTTTATTATATCGCTCAAATAGTTCAAAATTCTCTCAACATAACCCTAAAATATGTTATCATATTCTGTGTTGATATATAACAAAGAAAAATAAAACCATAAAAAAAAAACAAGTGTGAGTGTTAAATTCGGCTGTGCCGAATCTTTTATACCCTCCAAAATGTAAAAAAATTAAAAAAAAATTGTCAGGGGCGTGGTTTTTGGGGGGGGGGGGTGATGGGGGTCAGTGGGGGACTTTTGAGAACATTTTCCCATCGCGATAAATATAACAAATGTTTCATTTGTTTAACAAAAATACAATAAAACCTGTAAAAAAGTGTATTTTTTCAGATGTTGTTTCAGTTCTTCAAAGGAGAACTTTTTTCCCCCTAGCCCGATTTTGCCCATTCACTAACTTAACCTGCCTATGAACATGGGACATATTTGTGCCAAACTTCAGGAGTCTAGCTGTTTTATTTTGGACTGCATTGTGTTATCTACAGACAGACGGACGGACGGACGGACATTCACAGAATGTTTTAGAATCGATCATAGATCAATAATATATATGGGGCATTCCATGCCAAATCACTCACTTTTAGGCCCGACCCCCTTCGATTAATTTTATTTTTGGATATGTTTTAGTACGTATTAAATGCAACTTGCAGCCAAATTTTCAGCCTTTTATACCAAGGTGGTGTTGAGTAATCAATTCAAAATGGCGATTTTTTCCAAAAAATGAAAAAAATTTAATTTTCAATCAATTTTGACCAGTAAAAAATATAGATATTTTAAAAAAAGTTGGACAACGTTTTGTTGGTATTTAAATGTAGTTTTAGAAAAAAAATGTGAAAAAATTATTCGAAGTAATTATCACTTATTTTTTGACGTTTAAATATTAAAATCGACTTTTTGAAAAAGTCCGAAACCTTCGATTTTTTTGTAAAAAACTAAAAGAATTCTACTCTAAATTATGCAACTTTTAAGCCATAACTCGAGATGTGATCACAATTCTTTCTATTTTTTTTTTTTAATTTTTAAAATTGCACCTTTTATGTTTTGGCTCTGATTTATTTTATATGGAGCTCCAAAAAAAAAAAATGGTAGATACTGACCCTAACTTACCCTAAATATATTAATTTGGAGGTAGATATACGTCTCGCAAAAATTTGGGACGATCGGACATGTGTAAGGCGCTTAGCATGGTCCTTGAAGTTTAAAAAACGGATTGCAAGGAAAAATATGATTTTTTTTCTGTTTTCGCAATTTCTTTGGTATTTTAAGTTAAGTTTTAATTCAAGTGATTACAGAATTATGATGTGGAGTAAAATGCCTTTCTAATAAGGTACTAAAAACTAAAATCGGTTGAAAATCAGCCAAGTTATTACAACTTCCCCAGGCATCTAGCGTGTGCCATACAACTTGATTAAAAAATACGAGGCCCTTTTTGTAAATTTATTGAAATTTTCTTCTGTAATAACATTTTTTCATTATTCATATTTCAGTGTAATATTTTTTTGACTTTTCCAAATTTTAAAACAAAAAAAATATTTTTTTTTTTTAAATAGAGATTTCAAAAGGGTGTGGAAAATGCAGGCATTTTTAGCACTAATTTAAAAAATGTTAGCAAAACACAATATGAAAAATACTTGTCATCTAATAACATTTGAACTTGAAGAATAAAAAAATGTTATTACAGTAGAAAATTTCAATGAATTTCAAAAATCGGATTGTATTGATTAATCAAGTTGTCTGCCACACGTTAGATGCCTGGGGAAGTTGTAATAACTTGGCTGATTTTAAACCGATTTCGGTTTTTATGACCTTAATTGAGAGACATTTTACTCTACATTTCAATTCTGTAACCATTAACTTAAATACCAAATTAACTTAAAATATCAAAAAAATTAAGAAAACAGAAAAAAATGCATATTTTCCCTTGTAATCCGATTTTCAAACTTCAAAGCCGATGCGGCACGCCTTACCCATGTCCGATCATCCTAAAATTTTCTGAGACGTATTTTTACACCAAAGTTAATATATCTAGGGGAAGTTACGGTCAATATTTACCAAATTATTTTTTTTGGAGCACCATATAAAATAAACCAGAGTCAAAAAAAAAAAAGTGCAATTTTCAAAATTTGAATAAAAATAGAACGAATTAAGATCACATCTCGAATTATGACTTAAAAGTTGCGTAATTTAGAGTAGAACTTTTTGACATTTTTAAAAAAAAATCGAAGGTTTCGGACTTTTTCAAAAAGTCGATTTTAATTTTTATACGATAAAAAACAAGTGATAGTTACTTCGAATAATTTTTCATATTTTTTTTTCTAAAACTACATTTAACTACCAACAAAATGTTGTCCATCTTTTTTTAATATATCTATATTTTTTACTGGTCAAAATTGATTGAAAATGTAAATTTTTTCATTTTTTGGAAAAAATCGCCATTTTGAAAAATTGATTACTCAACACCACCTTGGTATAAAAGGCTGAAAATTTGGCTGGAAGTTGCATTTAATACGTACTAAAACATATCCAAAAATAAAATTAATCGAAGGGGGTCGGGCCTAAAAGTGAGTGATTTGGCATGGAATGCCCCATATACTTTATGGGAAACGGAATGACAAAGTGAGTATACCCCCATACTGTGGTTGGAGGGTATAAAAACTGAGAAAAAATGTTTACCATGATTTTGGTAATAATTTTGGCAAAAGCAGTCCAGGAGATAAGAAGTTATAAGCAAATCAAATCCAGATGAGTTTTTTTATATTTCTCGTGGAATGTTTCCACTTTTTTTGCTTGCTTTCTTGCTTTAACTACAACAACAAAAATGCAGCAGACCCTCGTTTAAGCAACTGAGCGCTGAAACTGATGCTCTAATCTCGGCTCACTGCAAAGGCCTCTGGTTACGGCACCTTGAAGAGTCGAATAAAGGTTCTAAGCGTATCTGGCCGGCGATAAAGAACCTTTCGAACCCCCGCAGAAGCGCAAGACTCTCTTTTAGAGTGGCACGCCGCTTGACTCCCAAAGGTACTGTGCTGCCTCAAACCGACAGTTTGTAGACCATCCAACCAGAACCAACTGGGACCAAAGAGGTATTCGAAGAAAGATCAGATCTCTACCTCATACAGAAGATGTAGGGATCTTTTCGGAGGATGTCTCTAAAGCTATCAAGGAAGCGAACGCGATGAATATGCTTAAACATGTGGGGGAGAAAGGGTTGACATATATCGCGGAAACATTTAGCTTGTGTGTCAACTCCTTGTAGATTTCAGGTATCGAGCTGGTCTTCAAGAAGGCCTATGTGCAAAATTTTTGTAAATTTTGTTACCTATGCCATTGTGGCTCTATGTTGAACATATACACGCCCACAATGTCTTTTTGAGATTTTCTATAACTTTACATAGGCCTTCTTGAAGGCCAGCCAACGAATTATGGAAACTCGGGAAGATTTTTCCCGTTCCAAAACCTAAGAAACCCATTAAGCTCCTACCAACCAATTACCCTACTGTCTCCTATGGTTAAGGTCATGTAATCTGTCCTTCTCCCTTCGCTTAGGGAGAATCTCGCCATGGCAGACCATCAACGCCCACAAAAGATGTTTGGAGAACTACTTGGCTGGGAGGCAGTTATATGTAGAGTTCAGAGGTTCTAGGTCGGGATTTAGGAGAAATAAGCTACATCTCCAAAATCTCGACCCCCACCACCAGGGCTAAAACTGATATCCTATGACGATGACTGGACAATTTTGTGCACAAACAGGGATATCGAAGCCCTGCAGAAACAGCTTAACGGCTATGTGCCAATATTGCGCGACTTTTTGGCAGTCGGGAACCTCGAACTCTCAACACCCAAGTCGACAGTCGCTGAAGAGGTTACCATTGAACGCAATATCAACATAAGTCAATCTCTCTGTACACCCAAAAAAAAACGTGGGTATTCAATACTAAAAATTTTACTAATGAACTAATTTTTTAGTCCAAAATGATCTAGTGCAGGCGTTGGTAATCAATACTAAAATTTTTTATTAATATTATTCAAAAACCAGTAAAAATTACTAATTTTAGTACTTTGAAGATACTAAAAAACTACCGTACTACTGGTAATTAGTAACTTATTCGTAGATTTTGGTACCAAATCACTTCTAATATTTTTACTGCAGAATTATTTTGAGTGTAAAAAAACTATTAATATGCAATGCAAGCAGTAATGAATAGAAAACGAATATTTATCCAACACATATCTAATCAATGCTTTGGCGGTGATGTCTAGAGTGCCATTCCACCAGTATTGTTAATGGTATGAAAATATTCATGGTTCGATTCTGGACTGGGCATTGATATTAATTAAATTCACATATTAGAAAAACAATTACCATTAACAAAAACAAACTGGCATTTAAATCCTGCTGATGACGACAGTTAACTGGAACTGTCCGAAACCGGTATAGGAATACCAGAAATGTCTATAGCTTTTAGAAATTAAATTTTTCTTCTACATTTTTTAACTCAAACCCTTATAATAAGTAGACTGAGATTTTCACGGTGAAAAACCCCAAGATTCTTGGGGTTCACTTTGATAGCCTCTTTATTTTCTCGAGGCATGCTAAAGAGGTGACCAGGCGAGTGAAAGGGTGGAACTCCATTTTGAAAGCGCTAACGGGCAGCACCTGGGGCAAAGATAAGGACACGATATTGACTACATACAAAGCCATAGGTCATTCCCTTATCGATTATACCTCCCCACCGTCCGTTAGCGACACACAATGGAGAAAACTGCAAACGGCGCAGAAAAAGCCCTCAGGGTGGAAAAAGGGTTTCATTCTATGGCATCCGAAGATCACCTACATGAGGATACCAAAACTCTGCCCATTTGGAGCCATTGCTCCCTTCTCACTCGTCATAGGGACGTCGGCATTGGAGGTGGGACAGGTGGGAACTGACCTATGTTCCGAGAAATCGGTCGAAAAAAAATCTAAAAATTTATATGGGGCATTCCATGTCAAATCGGACACTTTAAATATTTTTTTTTTTTTTGATTTTCCCAATTTGTTAACAGTTTTTAGTACCCTTCGAATTTTTTTGATGACACGTTCAGAAGATATCGAATTTTTAAGAATTGGAAGTTTGTTCCCTTACTCAAACTTCTTGTACTCATAACTTCTTCAATAATGGTTCAAATTTAAATTTTTTTTTTTTAAATTTTTGTTTTTTATATACTTTAAAAAAAAAAAACCAAAAAAATTCGTAAAAGTGCTCTAGCATGCGATTTTTAAGTTTTAAAATTTGATAATATGGATTTGTAAAAAAAAAAAATAATTTTATATCCCTCTTTTTCTCTCACAGCTTTTGGCAGAGCATAGTGACAAACAAACACAATAAACAAAATTAATTTTTAGCGTAATTATTTGTTGATATGCTTTAGGTATGTGGCTAGAGGCTAAGCCCAACACACAAGAGGTCCGGTGCCCAAATATCATATCCCCAATAAGTTAAAAAATATGTAAATTTTTAAAAATAGAAAATAGCAAGAAATTATAAGTAAATATAAAAAACATTGCACATAAATTGATGCAATATTTCATGATATTGATGTAGCTTTTCATCAATATAAAGAAGCTGTTTCTTTGTGTGTTTACTCTAAAAAAATAGTTCAGTTTCCTACTATAAATTGTGTAAATTTCAACAAATTTTTATTATATACTTTTATAAATTTTGTAAATTCCGATAAATTAAAATTATACATTAGGTAACACTCAATTTGTAGTAGGAAACTGAAATAATATTTATAAGAATGTAGCAATGTCTGTTCGACCGTTTGTCGGATATATAGTATGGTATTTCATTTTAGAAAAATCGGTTCAGGCGTTTAGAATTTGGGAGCACAACTTTAGGATTACTTTTATACTCAAAATATTTTTTTAAGTAAAAAATCACGCAAAAATGTTTTTGTACTCAAATTCACTTGAGTTCAAGACCTCTTTTTTTTCTATTGACATAAACTCATCACATTTCTTCATGGACTAGCGCGGAATCCATTTGGATATTCTCAAAAAATGTTAATTGGTTATATCCCTAATAAAAATATGCGTACGCGTTTTTGAATTTACTTTTTTTTAGTTTTTTCATACAAAATATTGACTGAATTTGAATACTTCAACTCATATGGAGCATCTAAATATATTCAAGCACATGTAATATACACATGTGGCAAACACAAAAGTTTATGGTTAAGAATGTAAGTGATGCTTTTGACGACAAAAGTAGCAGCAGCATCAGCAGTAATAACAGCAAACACCAAGCACGTAATTCCGGTACTCATGCCACACACATAGAATTTATTAGAATTATGTTTTTTTTTTTCTGTACTCATATATGGAATGTAGGTATACAGCGTTTACACTACCAACATTTTTAGGTGATGTTAAAAAAAAATCAATTAGTAATTCTATGTTTCGACGAAAATCAAAATCTTCGCCAGAGCCGTTTTTTAATAAATCGCAGAAAAAGTAAAAAAAAATTGCATGTTAAGCTTATCTCGAAAAAGATGAGACATATGAAAAAATGACTAAAGACACAAAGTTGCAGCTAAACATTTATAAAAAACATATTGCAAAAACATTTTTTTTTGCAACAAACCCGATTAAATTTGAATAAAGTAAGAAGTTTTAATAGCGGTATTAACAATTCGTTATTTATATACAGAAATCGCGAAGTTTTTAGCTCAGAATTTAAAAGTGCAATTTTTGGCAACAAAAACATTGCAATTGCAAAATGTGAATTTGCATTTTAATTGCATTTATTCCGAGGAATAATGTTTGTATTGAGTCATTTTCTCATATCTCTCATCGTTTTCGAGATAAGCTTAAAAAATATATTGTAAAAACGTCTCTGGCGAAGAATATAATTTTCGTTGAAATATAGTAGTGGGGCAGCCCAGATTCATAATCAAGAGAGACATTTACAGTGTTTGCAACTTGAGGTTAAAATTGTTTCAGCAGAGCCGCGATTTGCCTTAAGACTTTGCTTCAGTCTAAACGTTCTCTACCACAGTACCTAAACATTGAAACAATATATGATTTTTTTTTTATACACCACTTGCACACACCTAGATGGAAATTAAAAATTGTTTAGAAAAAAAAAGTAACTACTTCAACATTTTATTTAGAAATGAACGCAACTCAAACGGTTTCAAAAAGTCAATAAACTATGAAGATGCGAATATTTTTTTAAATAGACGAACAAAATTTAAACAGTAAAAAATGGGGAAAAAATCCTTTTCAATGTGTTTTTTTTATGTTGTCTACAGCTAAATGTGGAATTCTTATCATCATTATCATTTCACTAAAAATCTCTATAATTTATAGACATTTACTCTACATTTGCTGTTTCAACGTGATACATTTTAACTCATTTATTCCAGCCCACAGTAATTTAACCCATAAGTAACAGTGGAGACTAGAAAAGTACCTTTCGTGAACACAGAAATCAAAAATGAAGTTCAGTCACGAAAAACGCAGTTTCAATAAATTGTTTGATTAAAAGAAATTTTTTATACTAATCACCAAATTAATAGGTGATTAATTGATTATTTTTTCAATCAAACATTTTTCTATTTTTATTACAAATTGTAAACATGGTCCGATTCCGCAAAAATTTAGAACGATTATTTATGAATACAAATAAAACACAGAAAAAAGTAAAAACAAGTAAGAAAGTTATAGTCGGTTAAGACCGACCATATGATACCCTACACCAGCGTTTTAGGGAAAATGAGCCCCAAGTCCAAACATGGACCGATTGGGTTTGTCTTTTGTTCGATCTTTATTTAGTGTATAAAACACACACAGATCAAATTTAAGTGGAATTGGTTTATGTTTTTGTCAATAGACCGATTTAACTAAATATCGGTCGAAATTTTTATATGGGGGACTAAGTCCAAACATGGTCCAATTATTTTCCGATTTCATAAGGTTCCCGTTCCCGTTTAGCAGCTAAAAATCATTTTTTTTCAAATATTTTCATTTTTATGAATTTTGAGGGAATTATGTGAATATCGGGAGGGTGGTTTGTATGGGGACTACCAGAAGGACTGACCCGATTCCTTTGAAATTTGAAATGGTGATTACATGCAAAATTTTATATCGATATCTATTATAATACGCTTATTAGGGACATTTAAGCCGAATCCAAAGGTGGCGTTTGTATGGGGGCTAGATCTTAACATGGACCGATTTTATCCAATTTCAATTGGCTTCGTCCTTAGGCCAAAAGATGCTAAAGTTTCAAATTTCAAGTCAATTGCTTGAAATTGCGACCTGTACCGTGCTTAAACCGATAGATGGACAGACGGACGGACGGCCAACGCTAAATCGACTCAAAAAGTAATTCTGAGTCGATCGGTATACTTGAAGGTCGGGTAGTTACAAACATCAGCACAAACTCATTATACCCTGTACCACAGAGTGGTGTAGGGTATAAAAATATTTGAGTAAATTTTTATTGAGTAAAAAATTACAGTAAATTTTTAAATTTAAAATTTAAATTTTTTTAAAAATAAAAAATAAAAAAAAAATTGTTTTTTTCAAACTTTACCAAACATATTTAAGTCTCAAAAACATAGGAAAATTTTATTAAGACGATTACAAACTTTCATATTCATACACAAAAAACTTTAAACTAAACGAGAATTTAAAAAACTATGAGAATTAAAAAAAACTATTAAATTTTTATTGAATTATTTACTTAAGTTGTTTTTAAAATTTTTAAGTAAATTTTTAATTGCATCAATTAAAAAATAACTCAATTTTTGTTTTTAAATTTAAACAAGTGATTACTCAAATTTGTTTCATACATATTTTTTTCTGTGCATTTAGCAGTCGAAATTCAAGAGGATATCTGTTAAAATACTGTTGTTAGGGGTATTTAAGTAAAACTTGAAGTTGACATTTACATGAGGGCCATGGATTAACATGGACCGATTTTTTAAAAATGTAATGTGTTTTGTTCTTGCGATAAAAAAAAAAAACTTAAATTTTAAATTTCAACGAAATCGATTGATAATTGTGGTCTATATCGCGTTTAAACCGTTTATTTGACAGACGGACGGACCCAAAAAACCCGAACAACTTGCGCGAATTAGCATGTCATACTAAAACATCACAACAACAATAACCCAAATTAATAAACAAAACAAGAATTGGACCGAATTCGATCGAACTTCAAAAGTTGCAGACCATTAAACTGTAGTTTATATCACAAATGTCAACTTCTACAATGCTCTACTATTACACTGTGGAACAAATTCAGGTTAGCAAAAGTTAAGTCGATTCTGAGAGTGAGGGGTGAAAATAAAGGCTAAATTAGAAGACCCGTATCGCGGCGTTTGTTTATGTTAGAGTAGAAACAGAACAAGCACGTCACGGGGGACGGTTGCCGTTGCCGGAGAATAAAGGCCCAAAACAACGACGGGGGACGGCGACGGCAAAAAATGTAATTTGTTTGTTCAGTGGTGCTAACTTTTAATAAAATTAGAGTAATTTTACGGAAAAAAATCGCTTAATCACATAGTCAATGTAATTATGTTGGCACTACTGTACGTTCGTTATACCATTGTGAATGAAAAAATAAAAAAAATTTTGTGAAAATGCGGCAACCCTGGATTGTGAGAGGGAGGGAGATTGAGAGAACCCGCAGATAAAAAAAAATAAGTTTTAATTTTTTGTCGTGCCGGTCACGGTTTTTAACTGTCAAATCGTATGGAAAAAGTCGTGCCGGGCTTGTTCTGTTCAGACCTTTAGTTCGATTTTTTTTTTTAATCGACCTTCGAACTTTGCAGTCAAATGCCGATTTTCAGCATATTGTTTATATGGTTTTTTGGCTATAACTTGTCGACTAATTGATATTTTTTTCAGTCTGTAAAAGACAAATTATTGCTAGAGACCTGTCCAACAATCAAAATGTTTTAAAAAATTTGTTTAGAAAATTTTTGTGGTGCTTATGAAGCAAACTGTTGGAAAACACTTTCGAAAAAAAAAAATGTTAAAAATTTATAACCACTTGACTTAAACTTAAAATTTTTTGATCGATCTCGGGCTCTTATTATATTTGTTATAAGTTGGGATAAGATTTTAATGCACTTAAAATCGAAAATATGCGCTAAAAATTCAAAATATGCACTAAAAGCCATAAAAATATGCACTAAAAAATAAAATGTGTGCAATAAAAATCTTGTTTTCATAGGAAAAACTTCTTAAAAAGTAAAAAATAAGGCTGTTTTTACCATTTAAAACTTTATATAAGAAAATCTTTTTAGAAATTAAGAATATCTATAAAAAAAATTTTTTTTCTTATTTTCAATATAAATAAATAAAATTTAAAATAGTTTTTGAAACAAGTAAATTTCAATGTGGGTTTTTTCTAATTTATGCCAAAATATGCACTTAATAATATAATATATAATAATAGTTTTGATCACATGATCAATTATTTTTATTTATTCTTTCTATTTATTTACAACTCATTTTTAATAAATTCAACCTAACCGAGAACTGGTAACAATGACCGTCGTCTCGTTGTAGCGAAAAAACCAAGGGTTCTGGTGGGAATCGAACCCACGACCCTCACGCTGAAAGGCTAGCACGCTACCAACTAGCCTACGGGGGCCCTATAGCGATCACTTTCATCTCTCTTAAAGCTTTGTGTTTTACATACTAAAGCTTGAAATCAAAGCAGTCTGTATAATTATTCAAACTTATTTGTTTTTTCATTGACATTCATTCATTTTGTTTTGTGTAAGTTTCACAATTAAGGGTATGTGAACAACCTTTTCTCTGGTGAGATATGAATATGCATTTAAAAGTTGGAAATATGCACAAAATATGCATTTAAAACCAAAATATGCATTTTCACCAAAATATGCAAAAATATGCAAAAACAAATCGATGCCATTTTAACGCAAATTTCTTGATTCGAAAACATAATTTATCCATGTCGTTTTTGACTATCAACAAAAAACATGCATTTGCATGGAAATCTCATGGTTTGGTTTTTGAGTAGGTTTATTCTAGCTCGATGCCATGTCCTTTACTTAATGAAACTAAAATATTCTCATAGAATAATTTTCAAGAAAATTATTTTTCTGTTTTAAATTTATTTATGTTGGTAATTTTTGCAAGACTCACTCGACACGTGTTTCGGAATTTGTCAGATTCCATTGTCAAGACTATTTAGCAAATTTAAAAACCCTATACTACAAGTCGTAAAGGGAATTTAAATGACAAATCGCTTAGTTTAAAACAATAATATTAAAACATATTCAAATCTACATTCATTGAGAATTAGAGGAAGAAAATTGTACAATCTCTTATTGTTAGTAAGACTACGATCGTCAAATAACCTACAAAAATCTATTAAAAGCTGAATTACATATCGTTGGATTAGTCGGCAAATCGGTCAAGTCCATTTTTATAAACATTATTATTATTATTATTATGACATGTTCGAAATATTATAAATAAAATTAAGAACTTAGTCTATTCACTAAAAGTTTCCATTCATCTCGTTTTCTGGCTATGTACCGAAGCTGGTCAAAGGTTTTGTTCGTCTCATTCGAAATCGTTCTTCTCCAAGTCGTTTTCGGTCGCCCACGACCCCGTCTGCCTTGAGGGTTCCACCATAAAGCTGCATGAGCAATTTCATCAGAATCTTTTCTTAGTGTGTGGCCAATCCAACCGTATTTTCTTCTTTTGATGTCTTTTTCGATGCCGTTCTGATTTGTTGAGCTCCAAAGTGAAATGTTTGTTATGCGACGTGGCCACCAGAATCTTAAAATAGACCTAAGGCACCTGTTGACAAATACTTGAAGTTTGTTGGTTACGCTATTTGTAACGAACCAAGTCTCGCAACTAAATAGCAGAGTTGACTTAACACAGGCATTAAAAAGTTTAATTTTAGTATCTATCCTAATATTGGGAGAGCGCCATATATTTCTTAGTCTAGCAAAGCTAGATTTGGCCTTTCGTAATCTGCTTTCTACAACATATATAAACATTGAGATTTCAATTTAGTACGTAGTGTGTAACTCAAAATACATCATTTGAAAAAAATTAATAAATATAAATTTAAATATGGTGATCTAAAGAAAAAAAACTACGTTTATAAACTTTAAAAAAGTCAACCTAAAAAAAAGTTAGAAAGTTTTTTGTTCCTCCTAAAATCAAAAATTAAAAATGGACTTGACAAGTTTGCAAACTAAGCAAACGATTTGATTCTATATTGGAAAATACTATATCGTCACCTAAAATGCAAAACGCCCTATCTAACATTTTACAAATTTTACAGGAGAAGCAAAAAACGTGTTTATGTAAAAACTACAAAAGTTTTCATTACAAATTTCCTAAATATTAGTAAAAACACACAAACAAATTCATTTCTGTTAAAAAAAAATATAAATTTTTAATATTTGAAAAGTTATGTTAGTAACGCCCTTTTGTCTTGTAATTTTCAGAAACACAAAAAGCCCTAACTGCACTAAAGATGTTTAAAACACTAAGCAGATGTGTTATAAAATGTAAGAACATGCTAACAAAATTTTATACTAAATGTTGTTTTATCATATAGAACTCTAACAAAATGTGGGCGGCATTGGAAAAAGGGGCGAATGTAAAATGTCTCATTTGGATTCTGTTAAACACATGCTAACTTAATTCGATACAAAATGTCAATTTACCATTTTAAAGCTCCATGTCAAATGAGGGTGGAACAGGATAAAGGGTATGGCCCGAAATAACCTAATGCATCAAAATGCTTTAACCTTTTAACGACCACAGGCAACTATACTTCCCAAATGATTTTTTGCGATTTTTTTTTGTTCAAGTAAAACATAGGATAAATGTGCTAAAAGATGAATTATAGAAGAGTTTTAGAGAAACAAAAGTTTTGTTTTCATTAAGTCTCTTAATGGGTCCACTTACTCACTATAAGTTCTCAAAGTTTGCGAAGTAATAAATATATAAGGGACAAAATTATATTTACTTGACAGGCGAAATAATGGTCAAGAAGGGGGTTCAGAAATCCAAATTCTTGTAGAATAACTATTATTAAGTTGCATTTCTTAAAGATCACGGCGAGTACCAAAATAGCCTTGGCCAGAACAGCGTTATAAGGGGGAAGGAGGGGCCAAATTTTTTTATGAGTAACTATTATTAGGTCGGAAATTACGAAAATGGAAAGAAAATCTAAAACTCTTCGGCCAAAAATGTTTACTCGGCTTCTGGAAAATTTCTTAAGATCTACAGTAAATATTGGGCATTTGATAGATACAAAGCTCTTAAAAGAAAATACCTGAGCTTTATTTTGAGTTAAAAAAGGGCCGGTTTGAAAAAAATGCCAAACAAATTTTTGATTTTGCAAAAAAAAAAGAAATTTTTTTTTTTTGAAAGATTAAAGAAATAGCTATCTTAAACTCTCGGGACACATTTTGCTAGGAACATTATGTAATCAGTTACATGGATGCAAAAAAAAAACACCTGTTTGACCAAAATGTAAAATTACGGCCCCCTCTAACTCAGAAAGTTCTTGACCGATCTAGCTGAAAAATTGTGACTAAACTACTATTGGTTTTAAAAGTTGTGTCCCTTGAGATGAAAACGCCCATATGTAATCGTCAATCGTATCGCTCACGATGACGATTGACGATTATCAAGTTACATAATTAGCCCCCTATATTTTTTGTAATAATAGCAAAATTATAATTAAAAACATTTTTTTTTTACTTATTTAACGAAAAATTAACTTCGAATTTTATTCAATCGGAATGAAGAACTTCCAATCATGTTTTTAATCGTCATTAATTATATTGTTATTAAATTTTATGTAGAATTTATATCTTACTTAAGACTAATTGTACTGCATAAATTGCGATTTCTATAGCTGAAAAAGGAACAATTCTCGTGAGAGTACGGGCCTGAAGGGGTTAATTGGTAAATTTCTAAACTTTATTTTTTGTGTACATATACATATGTTTTTCCTATTGGTGGACATTCTGGAAGAAGAAGCATCAACAAAAATGTTTAATCTTAAAAAATAACAATTGCGTCGGCAATATTATGTAAAAATGTGTAGTTGGGGCTTTTTGGTTTAACATATATCAAAGCATGTAGTTAGGGCTTTTTGAATTTTGTTAATAAAATCCCCATTTTTGATCAAAGGAGTCTAAATTTTTTTGTGGACATGTATTTTGATCAAGTACATAAGAATCAATTAAAAACGCGATTTTGAATTTTTTGTTAGTTAGGGCGTTTTGCATTTTAGGTGACGATATGAAGGTTGTTGTGCTCAAATATATGGGCTATTTGTGAGTGTAATACTTTAAAAGGGGCATTATAACCATTTTGTTCAAACTCTGATTAATTTTTATTAAAAAATAAAAATTGTTTCAATTTACTTTTCGTCTTACTAAGAGATTCTACAATTGTCTTCCTCTTATTCACAATGAATATAGAGTTGAATATGTATCAACATTTTTGTTTGGACATTAGTGATTTGTCATTTAAATTAACTTTGCTACTTGAAGAAATAATTCCGCATCATTAACTTAAAAATCACGTTTTTTGAGTTATTCGAAAAAACCCGTTCGATATTTATACGTACCGTCTAAATTCCCTAAAAAAATTTTTGGGAGTTATTTCATTCAAATAATTTGGCAGTTATTGTATAATGAAATAACTCTCAAATATAAAAATTAAATAACTTCCAAGAAAAGAAATAACTTCCAAAAAAATTAAATAACTCCCAAATCGTATGGAATTTTTTGTGACTAACTTTACTTTTTTTCTTTGGTCTTACTTTATTGGGAGTTATTTCATTACGAGTTATTTCATAATTTTAGCAAAGTTCAACAAAGTCCCGTATTAAAAAAAATAACATTCCCGTGTAAAAAAATAATTATATCAAAACATATCTCCTTTGATAAAAACATATATGGATTATATATAAATAGATGTAATCAGATCTACTCTATATATATTCAAATCTGCTTCAGATATGTTTTGATCCGTAAATTGAGACTATCTGACAATTTTACATATATGAACATATCTAAAAATGTCTGATAAAATATGCCATATATGCCAGATAGACTCAATATACGGATCAAAACACATCTGAAGCAGATATGAATATATATGGAGTAGATCTGATTATATCCATTTAGATATGATCCATATATTTTTTTATCAAGGGAGATATGTTTTGATATAATTATTTTTTTACACGGGTTCCTTAAAAATATTTACGCTGCGAATGGGTTAAATTTAACGCACATAAAAATATTTTGGTTTATGTTTTTTTTCTGAATTTTTTTGCCCTCCTGTCTTTAACATGCATGTAATCATCACCATATTTTATGTTTTATTTTTTTTTTGTTTTTGTTCCTAAATAAAACCCCAAAGCTTTATTTCAACGAAATGAAACGTGTTTTACAAAATTATGCCTGAATGACTGCCATCAATAAGACATGATATATGTGTAATGATAGAGTACATGTCTATAGATAATAAAAGTGGAAAGGAATTAATTCTTTTGAATAAGGTTGGGTTGCCCTAAAGTAATTTAACACATTGATGGTCATACATTGACAACCACTAGCTGACATGGTAGGTTGATATGTTAGGTATGTTTGTCATAAGAGTAAATCCCCTATGACACTGGCTTTTTTTGTATTGATGGAATTTATGTGAACAGACTAAATGTCAAAAAAATTTTAAAATTTTACATATTTTTTTGAAATTTACGCATTATTGATATTAAGTGTTGCCAACTTTTGTGTTTTTCCACTAAATGAATCAACTTTTAGTTATTTATTTAGCGGGCTTTTATTTAAATGAAAGTAATCAACACTATTTCTTTGTTTATTTTGTTTTTCTTTTTCACTTTTTATTTTGCTATTTTATTCTATCTATCACAAAAAGCTAGTGTCATAGGGACTTAAGTAGATGTAAAGTACTTACAATTAGTTGATGAACGAAATTCATGTTGAGAAAATTTGACTTACAAAGTATTATAGGCGGCCTATTAACAAACTTTTTAACTTTTCCAAAAAAACCCAGTTGAAATTATCAATATTAATTAATATTCAGAAAAGATCAATTAAAATCCCAAAGTGCTCAATTAATATTCAGAAAGGTTTGATTGACATTCAGAAAAGACCAATTTAAATTTATTTATAATTTTTGAAATTTATTAAAGTCTCTCTGAAATTTATTTAAATTATAATTGAAATTTTTGAAAGTTTATTAACAAGAAGAACATCTCAACTGGTATTCAGAAAAGCCCAAAATGAAATATTTTAAAAAAGAAATATTTTTTTTTTAATTAGAAAAGTTCTACAAATTGAATGCGGATAGAATTTGTTCCTTTGTACTTCTGCTACACATGTAAAATAAAATAATGTTGTTTGCGCGAGGAACAAAGAACTGTGTCAAAATAATAAAAAAATGAGTTCAGATATAAGTTTTTTTTTCTTTTTTATGTTTAACAAGTTGTTAAGGAGTTATGAAAAACAATGTCGTGATTTTTTTTTTTTGTTTTAAGCTTAAATGGCACACAAAAGTACTATTTTCATTTTTTTTGCCTAAAATTATGCAAACAATTACGAAAAATTTACAGCCTAAAAGTATGCAGTAACTTTTGATTAAAAAAAGAGGAAGTTCTTGAAAATTTTTATTTTTTGTGTTAAAAAAATTAACTTTAAAAGTGGTTCTGAGTTGATTCATGGTGAGTGTAAGATATTTCTGGTATACTCAAAAAAAAAAACCTAACTTAATTTGGGACATAACCTCTTTAAGAAAGTTCTAAATTTAGAAAAATTTAACTAATTGTTTTGAAATTTTCTAAACTGTTAGGAAAAATTTAGGTTCATGTACTGCCAAACAGTTTATAATTTTCCCTAAATGGAATTCCCTAATTCTTGGAAGAAACTCTTACTGCCAAAGAAATTTTTCCTAAAAAAAGGGTGCGTTATATTTTGTGTCGGTATGAGGATATTGAATAAGTTATAAAAAAATCAACCGATTTCCTCATATAACATATTTATACCCTACACCACACTGTGGTACAGGGTATAATGAGTTTGTGCTGATGTTTGTAATTACGTGAAATATTGGTCCTAAGCCCACTTTTAAGAATACCGTTCGCCTCAGAATCACTTTTTGATCAACAGAATCATAATTTTTAATCAATTTACTTAAAATTTGAAACATAAACCTGGCTTAAGCACGAAACCTGTTGAAATTGAAAAAAAATCGGTCCATATTTAGACCAAGTCCCTATAGCCTTAAGTTTAAAGTAAAATGACTCTAACAACCGTGCTGTTATAGGTATCCTTTATTGCAGGTAAACGAGCTTTGTCTTCACAAATCACCATTCCAAATTTAGAAGGAATTGTAGCCCCCATACAAACCACCTTCCCGAATTTCACGTAAATCTCTCAAATTTCATGAAAATAAAAAATATATTACTTAAATAAAAATTTTGTTTGGGCATGTACTTTAAAAACCTTGTCAAATCTGATTATCATCGGACCATTTTTGGACTAAGGTCCAATGTCAAAATTTCGCCCGATATTCAGTTAAAGTGGTTTATTAGCAACAAATAGAAGCCTATTTCACTCAAATTTTATTTGTGAGTGATTTTTACACTTATTAAAGATTTGAAAAAATATGGATCCAATCGGTCTATGTTTGAACTTGGGACCCATTTTCGGGAAACTCTGTTGTAGAGTATTATATGGTCGGTCTTTACCGACTATAACTTTCTTACTTGTTTTAGTTTCATCTATCCTATCCGTACTACCTATTCAGATATTCATTGGTGTGGAATGCCTCAAATGTGTTATGGTCCTTGGATGGTTAAGTTCTGAAATGGGCCAAATCAAACACGGGGAAAAAGTTTGAAGAACTAAGCCAACCTCTAAAAAACCGCATTTTTATACCCTCCAACTACAGTATGGGGGTATACTCACTTTGTCATTACGTGTGTAACGTATCGAAATGTCGTTCGTGGACCCCATAAAGTATATATATTATTAATCAGTGATCGATTCTAAGACATTCTAGCGGTGTCCGTCCGTCCGTCCGTCTGTCCGTTCATCTGTAGTTAACACGATTCAGTCCAAAATAAAAGAGCTAGACCTCCAAGTTTGGCACGAATATGTCTTATGGTCCTAGGCAGGTTAAGTTCGGAAATGGGCAAAATCAAAAAAAAATTCCCCCTTTTAGAACTAAATTAACCACTGAAAATATCAGCTTTAACATGATTTTTTGTCTTTTTGTTTAGCAAATGCAACATTTTTATGCGACAATAAGTTCAAAGTCCTGCATTTGGACCATAAAAATGTCGTATTTTCGGCCGCGCCCCCTTAAATGGGCGTAGAATAAAAATAACTTAAATTATGATAAACTTGCATTTCTTTAGTGCAAAACACAAAAGAATGAATTTATAAACACATATTCGAGAGGAAATTTGCCTCCCTCCAATCACCACGACCCCACCACCACCATCCCACCCAAAAAAAAAAAGCCCCTGCATTTTTTTTATTTTTTTCATGTTGGAGGGTATAAAAGATTCGGCACAGCCGAATTTAACACTCTTACTTGTTTTTTGTATTTTTGTTAAATAAATAAAACATTTTTTTTTCTTTTTTTTGAGTAGTTTATTCTAGCTCGAGGTCATTATTTCCTTTATTAATTAAAACTATGATATTCTCATAAAATAAGTATTACGAAAATTATTTTTCTGTTTTAAATTTATTTATTATCGAAACAGTGACCTCGAGCTACAATAAACCTACTCAAAATATAAAATTTTAAAGGTCGAATAAAACAATTTTTATTTTTTAATAAAAATTAATAAGAATTTCGAATTAAACAATTTTAAGCTCGCAGAAGTTCAAAGTCCTGCGCTTGGAGCCAGGGGATTAGAAAATGTAAATTTTTTTCACCCAGCCCCCTTTTGGGGGCTGGGTGAAAAAATTTGGCACAGCCGAATTAAACACTCTCGCTTGTTTTTCTTAGAGTAAGGTTCGTAAATGGACAAAATCGGAACGGGGGGAAATGGTTGTACCTCTGAAAAACATAATTTCTTACGTGCTTTATGTATTTTTCTTACACAAAGCAAACATTTTTATGATTCATCCTCGGCCTTTATTTAAAATTTCAGCCAAATGTATTAATTATTATTAGGGATGAAATTTCCATGCAAATGCATATTTTTTGTCGATAGTCTTAAAACGATATCGACCAATTATTTTTCTGAATCAAGAAATTTGCTTTAAAATGGCATCGATTTGTTTTTGCATATTTTGGTGAAAATGCATATTTTTGCATATTTTGGTGAAAATGCAAATTCTTGCATATTTTGGTTTTAAATGCATATTTTGTGCATATTTCCAACTTTTAAGTGCATATTTTTGCATATTTTTGCATAAATTAGCAAAAACACAAATTGAAATTTTTTTGTTTCAATAACTATTTTAAATTTTGAAAATTTATTTTGAAAATAAGAAAATAATTTTTTTTATTGTTATTTTTTTTATAGATTTTTGTAATTTCTAAAAAAATCTTGCTTATATAAAGTTTTAAATGGTACTATTTAAACCCGGTGTTTCTATTTGCTTTTTAAGAAGTTTTTCCTATAAAACAAGATTTTTATTGCACACGTTTTTTTTTAGCTCATATTTTCAGTTTTTTTTAGTGCATATTTTGAATTTTTTAGCGCATATTTTAAGCGCATGTTTTGGATTTTTGAGTGAATGAAAATCTCACCCCTAATTGTTATCAACTATATCGTGTTTACACCGCTTACACGAGCAGAGAGACAGACGCACGCAAATCGAAAATGGACTCAAAAAGTGATTCTGTGTTGATAGGCGAATTTTATGGTTAGTTAAGAACCAATATTTTGGGTAGAGTATACAAAACTGTTAAATTTTTACTTGAGTCTATCAAAAACCATTTAAAAATCCAACATTTCATTTATAAACAAAAGTAGTTAAATTTTTAATTACGTCAATTAAATAATTCGTCAAAAATAACACCGTTCAACAAATCGAAGGTTTTTGACTCCGGTTTGAAATTTGATACAAAATATTGAAAGATTTTGACTCGCTGATTCCAAATCTGTGCTCCAAATTTTTTCATCACGTCTAGAATTTTAATTATTCGCGTTTGAAAATGCGAAAATACGCGATTTTTGCATTTTTTGAAACCCTGCACAGCAGCCACTGGGTGGAATAAAAATCCGGTATAAAGCGTTAGAGTAGAATTGAACTATGATCTCATATACACTCAAAAAAAAAAACTGTAATGTTAGCAAAAAAGCTTGTAAACCTACAAGAAAATTTGCTGATTTTGAACCCACAATTTTTTTGCTAAAGTTAGCAAAAATGTTTTGCCAATAATTAGTTAACTAAATTTTTTTTTTTTGAACTTAGTTCATACACATCTGAGAACCCCATTGGGTTCGGACCCGATAGGTCCAGACCCCGATGGGTCTAGACCTAGTTGGGTTCCTTTAAAATCGTCATAGTTTTTGATCCAAAATTTGTGTCCGTTTCGCTCTACCTTGCTTAGTTTTTGAGATACGTGATTATAGGGGACCACTGGGGTCTTGAGAATTACAAAACTCGATAACTTCAAAAATATTACTCGGAGAGCTTTTGACTATTTTGCGGTCTTATTCTACGTGTTGAGAGCTCCTTGGACTTTTTGTTGTGTCGGCAATATTTACCGAGATATGAGCATTTTAAAATTTTCGGGAATGCTAACTTTTTTGGATCCAAAGTTAGGGCCCATTAGGGTCCACACATGTGAAGTGGACCGGCGATACTATGGAGATTCTAAGAACCAAAAATGGCCTTCATTTTGCTCTATCTGGCTTAGTTTCCGAGATAGCGCCATTTTAAGTTTTCTGAAAATAAAAAAAAATTTACCATTTATTTTGCTAATATTAGCAAAAAATCTTGTAAAAATGTTGTCAACTCAATTTCAAATTTAGCAAAAGAAATTAGTTCAAAGATTGTTTAAAATTGCTAATGTGCTAAATGAAGTTTACAAGAATTTTTTGCTAACAGCTAATCTCAACTAAAAATTTGCTAAAAGTTAGCTAACTAGCGTTAGCAAAAAAAAATTAGTAAATCTACTAATGTATTATTTTGAGTGTATATGATCAAAAAAATTTGAAGTTGTTGCACTATTATTGGCCAAACATGTATTTAAAAAAAACACTGTGGAAAAAATTAGAAAAAGCACCATTTTTAAAAGGATCTAAAACAAAAACTGTGATGAGCTTAAAATTTAGGCAAAAGTTCATTCTATCTTATAGACTTTTAAACCCATTAAAGATATCTTCAGGTTTGTACGAAAAATAACACAGAAAACTTTAATTTGTAAAATATTTATTTTTTTACTTTTTCTTTGAAAAATATCTTTTTTACAAAAATGATAATTTTAACAGAGTCATTTTAAAACGCAATTATAATCCAACCAAACTCAATAATTAGAAAAAAAAATGTTTTCTATGTTGGAGACCAAAGACAAATTATACTTTTGCGCTTTATACCAGATTTGTATTCCACTCAATGGCTGCTGTGCAGGCTTTCAAATAATGCAAAAATCGTAATTTTTCGCATTTTTAACAGTGAAAAACTAAAAATATGGATGTGATGGAAAAATTTGGAGAACAGATTTGGAATCAGGAGATCAAAGTCTACACTCAAAAAAATAAAACTGTAAAGTTAGCAAAAAATTTAGTTAAATTTAACTAAAAAAACACCTGATTTTGAACCTACTAAATTTCTAGTTAATTTAACTAAAAATATTTAGTTAACTTTTCGTAGAATGAATGTAGCAAAAAAACGTAACTTTGGCTTCTGTTCTGTCTTTCACAACTTTTCAATTCACATGAAAATTTCCGAATCACATGAAATCAAGTTTAGTGATTTATTGATAACGTTTTCATTAGAATTTGAAATCGAATAATTAAAATTGAAAAAATTATAAGGGAAAAAAGTGCATTCGTTTTACTTTCACCAAATTTTATTTATGTGAAATAAAACGAAAAAGAAAATCGGATGTGAAATCTAGAACACCAAAAAAATTCGGAAATTTTCATTTTCACATTTTTTATGTGAATTACTTTTTTTGGAACAGCGGCCTTTAACTAAAAATTCAGCTGAAAATTTCGTAATATTTTTATGTATGTATGATTTAGCTAAACTTTTTGTAAAAAAATTGTAAGTTTGTTAAATATTGATTTTATACACTAACACTTCACTTATTTTTTCTTTTTTTTTCACAGCATTAAGTTCAGCTTAATTAGAACTTATCAAGTAGAACTTATGAGATTTGCATAGGAGGCTACACAAGAAATTTCTAACATTTTTTCACTCGACAAATATGTTACGAAAAATCAGCAAATTAATTAATAAAAATTCGTAAATACAGTTTCAAAGTCAACAAAAAAAATTAATTCAAAATTTGTTCAAAACTAGTATTTTTGTAAATTGAACGTAACTAAAAAAAGTAGTTAAAACGCTGATTTTAACTAAAAATTTGCTAAAAAGCCAGTAAACTCGAGTTAACAAAAAAAAAATTGTTAACTTTACAGTTTTATTTTTTTGAGTGTACTCAAATTGATCACCAGAATTCAAGCCGGAAAATGAGTGTTGTGCGGTGTAATTCAAAATTTATGCAAATAATAACTCAAACATATTTTTCAATATTTTTTCTCTGTGATTTACAAAGTTTTTAAGATTTATATTCTTTTTGTTATTATTTTTTTTTCTTCTAGCTAAAAACATTTATAAATATTTATGTTTGTTTGAAATAAAATGTTAATTTATTTAAAATTTATTCATTTGAATTTTTGCCTATTGTCTAATACATAGTTCACTGACTTTATTTTAGTATTTAACTTAAAATTTATTATTTATTTATAATTTAATATGCAATATCGATTTGTATTATGTCACCTGTTTTAGTTCTCAGGCTTTTATAAATGTATTTTAAAAATTTTTATTAAACGGTAAAAAATCATATTAATTATGTTTAAAAAAATAAATATATAACAAAAGAATTATTAATGAACTTTAAACAAAATTGGGGTCAAACGTTTATATTAACACGTTTATAAATAAATCGTAATTGATCATCATAAATTTTCTTTAGTATGTTTGACAGCAATCGTATTTAAAAAATACCTAATATGTATATTAAGTCGTGTGTTTGATGTTGGCTTACAACTAGTTATGAATTAAAAATGATTTATGTGGTTTCACCTGAAAAAATACTCTTTTTAATCCCAAATGTTCTCTTGTTAAAACCTTTTCAATAAAAAAATTCTTAGCATATTTTTAGGGTGTTAATTGTAAACAAAATTATTGCATAATTTAAGGATTTTTATATTCAAATTAAATTGTTCTTGTTTAAACTACATTAAATATTAAAAATAATTAAAATTAGTTTTATCTTTAAATATTTAAATCCTGTTTTTTATTTTTAACAACAACCCAAAGTTAGTTACATTCTATGTTTAATATGGGTCATGTTTTTGTTTTCATTTCTTTTTTTATAGAAAGAAAAACTATATAAAACCATACAACCATAAATGTGTAGATAATCTGTTTTTTATAAATAAGAAAATCAATATTTAATGAATAGAAAATCAAGTTGGTAGTATTTTCTGGACTAACAACAACAAATAAACTTAAGTTATAAGTACTATAAGCCAAACACATTCCTTTAAGACGTTCATATACAGACATCAACACTATTTTATGTGTTGTATGCCTGATCTATTCATTATATGTACTTGCCAACATATTACTGTACTTAGGAACCACAGTACAGAATGGTATGTTAACAGGGTTAAATGTGATGTGCAAGTAGAAGTGACAGGATGTTGACAAGTAGAGACATACGTAGCCTAGGGCCTTTTTACCAAAGCATTTATTTTTTGGATTTTTGCTACTCTTGAAGCGGAATATGAGAATTTTAAGAGTTTTTTCCGATTCTTGAAAGGTCGGAAAGGGGTAGCTCAAATAGATTTTATCCAAAAAATAATGTTTTTTTCATAAGTATTTATTTTGCCTTTTTGTAAATTCGGATAAATCACTTTTAAATATTTTAAGCATATTCCGCTTCAAGAGTTGCAAATTTTAAAAAAAGTTTTCGATGAATCATCCACAAAAATCAACAAAAATAAACCCTGTTTTCACACTAGTTTGTACTGTGTCTTAAGATATAAGTATGTTTTTATAAAAAAGGAAAACTTCTCTCGTTGCCTATTGTTTATTTAAAGTTTATTCCTTTGCGAAAGGACATAGCCTAAACAGATACATCAGCAAAAAATTAGTAGAAAATTAACTTCGATCTGGCCGAATCCGTGAATACCCTCCACGATGCCCAATAGGGTCTTGAGAATCTAAAACACTGAATTACTCGAAAACTATATTTTGCGGTCTTGTTATACGAGATAAGAGCTTCAAAAAAGATGAAGTTTTTTTTTGTCGTGTCTGCAGTATTTTCCGAAATAGGTGCATTTTTAAAATCTCAGGATGCCAAATTTTAGATTCAAAATAAGGGGTCAATTGAGTCCCCTGATTCTTTTGAAAATTTCACCCGTTTTGCTGTTTATCGTTTAGTTTTTGAGATATCGCCATTTTGCATTTTTAACTAACAAGGGAAGTATCTCAGTCCTTATGAACCAATTTACATAAAACTTAAAATAAATAAGGTTGGGTTGTCTCGGCTTAACGGCCATATCGGGGATCTAGGAGTTCAAAAACTGGGTCAAAAAACGGCAAACAATTTTTTTTTTGATTTTTCAGCCATTTATTTCTAAGGAACTATATGATGTTTCCATATGAGAACAACGGGTTTTATAATGCCTATCCAACGGTGGCATAACCTTCTAAAAATTCTGCTTCATTAAATATTATTTTCATAAAAATGTGGAAATTTTGGGGGTATTTATGTGAAGACATAGACTTATCCATATGAAAACGAAATAGTCTTTATTAAATAATCCTTATTTTTCTCTAGATGATATTCTTATTAGTTGGGGAGTTATCGAAATTTTTCCCGAAGGTCCACAGTGTTTCATAAGGGAACAACGAAATTTTTAAACACTGATATGGCCGACAAGCCGAGATACCCCAACCTTAAAATCGTCTCTTTTATATATATTTTAAGTTTTAGGCAAATCGGTACATAAGGGTTAAAATACTTACCTTGTCAGAAGGAAACGAGTTTTACATGTACTCTACGCCGCATTGACTTTAGTCCATGGCGCTCTTTTTCACACGCTGAGTCGAAACAATGCGTCAACTGGCGCCCCATCTCGTTGTATTGAAACAGCGTTCAGGTACCTATTTAAAACTACATATTTGGATGCAGTTTCCTCTAAGGTGAGGAGCGAGGCCTATCCAACATCTGGCTTTCTATGAGTCAGGCACCCAGTTGTAAAATACTCAACTCCACGTCGAGCAAACGGCATTACCCGAGATTTGGGTCTAAACCACAACGACCACGATACTCCCCGAAGGGACGTACCCAAAAACCAAACTGCACCTAAAGGCACAGGGGCTTCTGGTTACCCGTGGTATCAGAATATAGTCACCGGTCAGACTACGTAGCATAGTATGAGCTACTACTAGTTGAGTTCTAAACAACCCGGGACTGGTAACCCACACTCAGACCATACAACAAACAGCCACACACATCAGACCAGCACCAGACCTGCAGAACAAACACACATCACAACAAACACACATCACACCCTTGTACGACGCCTACGAAAGATTTCACAGGTAAACTCCGAAATCTTCCTAATTCGTTCACCTGAGGTGAGCACTTGACTCACATCCTAGGCTTCGGAACTTCGAAGAATGCTGCCAATCTTCGAGATCGGCACACAGCGATGACCCTCAAGCCACGTAAATGCAGAAAAGCATTCAACGAATCATGTCCTGTGAGTACAAAGCCAAGGCTCAGGCCGAAGCCAAAGTCTGAGCGATTCACCACAAACATGACATTACGAACAAACCCATACATTCGTTCAATCGGGCTTCTCGTTAAGCTACATTTGCATCCTGACCAGCAAGCCAGTCGGTCTGCAACAAGGCCAGCCCCTTTCTGAGCTTGTAGGAAATAGCTATACGCATCACCTCCAAGTCCAGAGGAGTAACACCCATCAGCACATTTAAAGCCTCCGTAGAGACCGTACGACAAACGTTCATGCACGCAAGAAGCATCACCCTCTGCACCGACATCACCCTTCCCTTGGCAACAGTAAAAAAGGGAAATGCGAGGGGAGAACAGTATGTTTTATACCCTCCAAGTTGGAGACTCCAACCCAACGGCGTATGCACGATTGGTTTTTGGTAGCCAACAACAACAACTACACAGTATGGGGGCACACTTACTTTGCCACTCCGTGTGTATCGCATTGAAATTTCGGTCTAGAATAATCATTGATTTTAAGACCTAGCGATGTCAGTCGGGCCGGCCGTCTGTCTGTCTATGCAAGACACGATACAGTCTAAAAAAAATAGCTAGTCGCCTGCAGTTTGGCACGAGCTGGGTGATAGGCTGTGTGAGTTTGCTGGGTGAGTTTGGCGATAGGCTGGGTTAGTTTGGAGATGGGCAAAATCGGACAAAGCGGAAAAAGTTCCCCCTAAAAAAACTAAAAGTATTTTTTTTCCTATTATTTTTTTATATTTGTTCAATAAATTAAATATTTTTATGCCATAAAAAGTTCATTGACCTGCATTTGGACCAAGGGGATAAGAAAAGTAAAATTTTTCGGTACGCCCCTTTTTTGGGGGCGTGGATATTAAAAAATATTAAAATAATGATAAAATTGTATTAATGAACAACATTTATCGCAAGTGGGAAGTTGGCCCCCAACGTCTTAATTGCAGAACAATCGGAGTGCAAGCTAAAGGATACCTTCCTTGTTATTAAAGGGTATAAAAAAACACTTATTTGATTTACAAAAAAATCATAAAAATGTTAGTGACAATGGCAACAGCTGTAAAGTGACATATACATAAATACTTTGCTAGGGCGACAAATAAATAACAGTTTTAGCTCGTAGAATCATCAGGTTATAAAGCTGCCAAATGATATAAAATATATTTGTATGTTGTATATATTTATCTTATTCATTTTTCCTTGGCAGAAACTAGTACGGCCACATACTGGCATTTATAGCGGTTGTTTTATATGATTTTATAGTTTAAGGATTTTTGTGGCACAAGCGCTGAACTTTGTTGCCACAATAGAAGAATGTTTGTGACAGCTTAATGTATATAGTGAAAGAAAATTAGGTCAAATAAGAAAGATGCTAAAATCGGATGTGCCGAATCTTTGGATGAATGTAAATTAAGGTAAATGAATGAAATTAAGGAATACTTTTTAGAGTGGAAACAAATTTTGGAGTTAATTATTTAATCAATCCCGCTAATAGCTGCCTTAGAGCTGAGACACAAGGAGGTTTTTTGGCTATGGCATATATAAATAGTTTCACGACCCATTGCCCAATCCCACACACATTTGAAACATGATTCTGAACTTGGCCCCAGGTTGGGCGCCATTTTTTGTTAATATTGTTTGTAAATTTTTCAACATTTTTTGGATTTTTTAATCAACTTTTAAGTTAGTTTATTCCAAATAAGGACCAAAACGATAGATTTTGCATTTTTTTTAAATTTAAACTGCGATATTAGATGTTTTCGGTCTTTAGAAAATTTACAATCTTTCAATATTTATTTTTCGTTTAAAAAAAAAGAAATCATGTAGCTGCCTCAGAGCTGAGAAACAAGGAGGTTTTTTGGCAACGGGCTATATAAATAGTTTCACGCACCATTGTCCAATTCCACACACATTTGAAACGTGATTCTGAACTTGGCCCCAGGCTGGGCGCCATTTTTTTAATTATTGTTTGTAAATTTTTCTACATTTATGGATTTCTGAATCAAATTTTATAGTTAGTTTAATCCAAATAAGGACCGAACGATAGATTTTGCATTTTTTCATAATTAAAACTGCGGTATTAGATGTTGTCGGTCTTTAGAAAATTTACTATCTTTCAAAATTGTTCGTTAAAAAAAAATATCATGTAGCTGCCTCAGAGATAAGAAACAAGGAGTTTGTTGGCTACGGTATATATAAATAGTTTCACGACACATTGCCCAATCTCACACACATTTGAAACGTGGTTCTTAGATTGGCCCCTAGTTGGGCGCCATTTCTTTTAAATTTATTTTGTAAATTTTTCAACATTTTTTGGAT
Source organism: Pegoplata infirma (assembly GCA_963921195.1). Taxonomy (NCBI): domain Eukaryota; kingdom Metazoa; phylum Arthropoda; class Insecta; order Diptera; family Anthomyiidae; genus Pegoplata; species Pegoplata infirma. The sequence continues at coordinate 257,860,799 of OY992536.1, read as the reverse complement.
TTCTGAATCAATTTTTATAGTTAGTTAAATCCAATTAAGGACCAAAACTATCAATTTTGCAAATTTTTAAAAATTTTAACTGCGGTAGTAGATATTGTCTTTAGAAAATTAACTATCTTGCAAAATTGTTCGTTAAAGAAAGAAATCATGTAGCTGCCCCACAGCTGAGAAACAAGCAGATTTTTTTTGGCTACGGGCTATATAAATAGTTTCACGCACCATTGTCCAATTCCACACTCTTTTGAAACATGATCCTGAACTTGGCCCCAGGTTGGGCGCCATTTTTTTAAACAATTTTTAAAATTTTTTTGTTTTTCTGAATCAAATTTTATAGTTGGTTAAATCCAAATAAGGACCGAAACGACAGATTTTGCAATTTTGCAAAATTAAAACTGCGGTATTAGATGTTGTCAGTCTTAAGAAAATTTACTATCTTCCAAAAATTGTTTGTTAAAAAAAAAAAGAAATCATGTAGATATTTTTATGACCATTAAAATAATAAACATTTATCACACCCCATAGATTTTGACAAACGTTAAAAAAAGAAATAAATAAACAAAACGGAAACTACAACATAATCATATATTTTGTTATTATTACTACTTACATATTATGATTATTAGTATTATTATTAAACTTCCTAGAACTCATCAACATCTTTATAGATTAAACAATATTTTTGTGGTCGTTTGTTGTGTTGTGCTTGTCTATCTGTCTTTCTTTCACTGCGCTGTGGAACTTTCATATGAATGTGACTTAAGCCATTTTCCAGCGGCTGACAGTAGTACTATAGAACAAAAACACAACCAAGAAAGAAAAAAACCACAGCCCCTTGTCAGACCTTATGGCAAATAATAAGGATGTTGTTGGTTGGCTTGTCATTCTTAGATTTTTTTTTTTTTGTTAAGTACAAAAGACAAAAAAAAACTTCTTATGCGAGAAAATGATAAACTACCTCAAGCCTTTTAAGAAGCCTCATTAATCTTCTTCACTGGTTGCGTTTTGTTGCCTTTAAATGTGTTGAAGAAGCAGAATACAACAAAATATAAACATTTTTACTATTACTAAAAATCCAATGATGTTTTTACTACTTAAATACACTCCACTTTCATAGTCGTCATATGGAGTTAAAATTTAGTAGGTTTTGCAAAATTTTAACGTAAAGAAGGTAATGTACACTCAAAAAAAAAACTGTAATGTTAGCATAAAAAGCTTGTAAATCTACAAGAAAATTTGCTGATTTTCACCCCACAATTTTTTTGGTAAAGTTAGCAAAAATGTTTTGCCAAAAATTAGTTAACTGACATTTTTTTTATTTCAACTTAGTTCATACACATTTGAGGACCCCATTGGGTTCGGACCCGATAGGTCCAGACCCCGATGGGCCTAGACCTAGTTGGGTTCCTTAAAAATCATCGTAGTTTTTGATCCAAAATTTGTGTCTGTTTCGCTCTACCTTGCTTAGTTTTTGAGATACGTGATTTTAGTGGACCACCAGGGTTTTGAAAATTACAAAACTCGATAACTTCAAAAATATTACTCGGAGAGCTTTCGATTATTTTGCGGTCTTGTTCTACGTGTTGAGAGCTACAAAAATGCTATGGAACTTTTTTTTGTGTCGGCAATAATAATAATTTGATCCAATGTTCGGTTTTTATTTATTTTTCCTATTTAATTACAAATCATTTTTATTAATTTAAACCTAAACGAGAACTGGTAACAATAACCGTCGTCTCGTTGTAGCGAAGTCGACCAAGGGTTTTTGTGGGAATCGAACCCACGACCCTCTGTTTCATAGGCTATCACTCTACCAACTAACCTACAGAGGCCCCCTGTGTCGGCAATATTTACCGAAATATGAGCATTCTAAAAGTTTCGGGAATGCTAACTTTTTTGGATCCAAATTTAGGACCCATTAGGGTCCACACATGTGAAGAGGACCGGCGATACTATGGTAAGCCCGAGAACCAAAAATGGCCTCCATTTTGCTCTATCTGGCTTAGTTTCCGAGATAGCGCCATTTTAGGTTTCCTTAAAAAAAAAATTACAATTTATTTTTGCTAATATTAGCAAAAAACTTGAAAAAATTTGGTCAACTCAATTTTAAATTTAGCAAAAAAAATTAGTTCAAATTTTGTTTAAAATTGCTAATGCGCTAAGTTAAAAAGATATTTTTGCTAACATGCTAATCTCAACTAAAAATTTGCTAAAGGTTAGCTTACTAGCATTAGCAAAAAAAAAATTAGTAAATCTACTAACGTATTATTTTGAGTGTACTAACCTTAAACATATGCTGTACAAATTTGTGCCCGCCACATAGTGGCTGAAAATCATTTTTTATTGGCCAAAATCCTGTAAAGTCCCGTGCAGGAATACAAACTTTTTTTCAATGTACACCTTTTTTAGAATTTCGAAAACGTCGACTTCGGGAAAGTTTCTTTTAAGGGTCGATATAAACACACAAAAGTATTGGGCCTGTAGGACAATGGCTTTAGTTCCATTTTTGACTTGAATATCGGAAATTTCCGAATAAAGTGAAATACTTAGTTTATATTTGGACAATACTGAAAGAGTGTTATGGCAAAATAATTTGTTTCGGTCTTTAAATTTAAAAAAAAAAAATAAAAAATTCTTCCCAAAATAATTTTTTTTTATACCCTCCAATCTAGTGATAGAGAATACACCAAAAAAAACGCTCGTATTCAATACTAAAAATTTAACTAAATTTTAGTCCAAAAGGACCTACAAGGGAAGTATCTCAACCCTTATGAACCAATTTGCCTGAATGTCTATGTCTTCACATAAATACCACCCAAAATTTACACATTTTCCTGAAAAAAAATTTAAGTAAGCCGAATTTTTACAAGGTTATGCCGCCATTGGATACTCATTAAAACCTTTCTTCTCATATGAAAACTTCATACAGTTTCTTAGAAAGAAATGGCTGAAAAATCCAAAAAACGATTTTTTCGCTATTTTTTGACCCATGTTTTGAACCCTTAAATCCCCGATATGGCCGATAAGCTGAGACACCCCGACCTTAGAATTATCTCTTTTATATATATTTTAAGTTTCAGGCAAATCGGTTCATAAGGGTTGAGATTGGTAACCACCCAGCAAAACTTTGGTAATGGGTAGTGATTATATAACGCATTACCAGGTAATGTATATACCTTATTTGTAACATTATTTTAGGATGTCTTACCAAACATTTGTTCTACAACGTATTATTTTCAAGTGAAAAATAATGCATTACTAATAATTTGCTACGTAATGAATGATTATTGGAAAAAATGTATTTCATATGTATTATTTCTAAACATTAAATCATGGATGACTTATAATTAGTTACATTATGTATTATTTGAAATAATGCATTATTTGAAATTGGATGCATAATGCATTACAATAACATAAAAAATAATTATTTTATATAAAAATGCATAAGTTTAAACTAGAGATGGGCTCACGACAGAAAATTTCTAACGACACACACTCACGAGCATATTTTCCCTACTTACACTCACTTACAATCACGTGAGTAAATTTAATACAAAATTACTTTTTCACTACTCGTAACACCTTATATATTATCTTCTGGTATGCTATATTATTTCATTTCTCGTAACCTATAAAGTATCATATATTTTACATCTTACTCGTATTCTTCGTTATAAATTTATGACTTATTTTATACCTTACTGGTATTCTTTGTGATAATGTGGATGCATTACTTTGAGTCTCATCGCCTGTTAAAATCATCAATGCTGCAATGTATAAAATAAGAGATCCTATACCTTATTTTATACCTTATTTGGTAATCTAAGTTTTGCTGGGCAATACTAAAATTTTTTACTAAAATTATTGAAAACCAGTAAAAATTACCAATTTTAGTACTTTGAAGATACTAAAATTAGTAAATTATTAATAGATTTTGGTACAAAACTACTTACTAGCCCTTTTACTGTAGAATTATTTTGAGTGTATATGGAGCATTCCATGTCAAATCGGACACTTTGAAAATTTTTTTTTTAATTTTTTCCAATTTGTTTAAAGTTTTTAGTACACTTCGAAAACTCCTTCGTGGTAAATTTTCAGATCTTTTTGATGACACGTTCAAAAGATATCGAATTTTTAAAAATTGGTAGTTTGTTCCTTGACTCAAACTTCTTTTACTCATAACTTCTTCAATAATAGTCCAAATTAATTTTTTTTTTCAAAATTTTTGTTTTTTTACGTACTTTAAAAAAAAAAATTCCAAAAAATTCTTAAAAGCGCTCTAGTATGCGATTTTTAAGTTTTAAAATTTAAATCTCATTTTTGAAAATGTTTGTACTCTTTGATTTTTTTTGAAATTTTTTTGTGTAAAACTTTTATTGATTCTACAAATTTTTTGCCCAGGAGGATCGTGGGATAACGATTATTACAATTTTTTAAAATTTTTTGAAAAAATTCTATTGTAATTTTCCAATCTTAAAATCATTTTTACTGCTCCAATGGTGCATCATATAGGGGTCATTTATAAGAGCGACCCCCATTAATTTTTACGTCTTAACATTTCTTTGGAACAAACTAATACCCTATCTCCAATTTCTAAGGGGGCACCCACACTAAACGATATTTTTTAAAGTTTGCTCCAACCGCTCTAACTTGCCTAAGAGTGCCCTTAGAGCAGTCAAATGTATGACCAACCCACAATATTTTTTTAGTCCAAAAATTTTCTCTGAACACACCTACCCTCGATTTTTAACTCTTAAGGCGGTCCCCACAAAATTTTTTTTATTTTTTGTAAATTTGTTTTATTTAATCAGCTTCTACCGGTCCAATGCACTGTGGCCGAAATCACTGATCTAGCGGCGTTTTAGTCAAAATTAAACAATTAAAACTGATAAATGTTTTGCACTGTATCGATTACCTATACTTTACAAAGAAAATTAACGTTTTCACTTTTGTTTTTCTCTTAATATTCGCACAGCTGTAAGCTATCAAATATACATTTTCTGCAGCAAGTGTATTAATGGAATTTGGGGCCTAATTACTCAGTGAGTTTTTCTTGACACTTTTAAGTCAATTGTTAATACATTTTGAGCCAAAAAGTTTTAATTGAAAGTAAACGGTATGTTTTAACTAAAAAATAAATGTTTGTGGCCTGTGTGTATCTAGTTTATTATTAGTTCATTATAAAAGTTTCCATTTGTGATATAGACTATAGTTTCATGGACTGCAACTTTTGAAATTCGATCGTATTCGGTCCAATTCCTGGTTTGTTTATTATTTTGGCTTATTTTTGTTGTGACGTTTCAGTATGGCGTGCTAGTTCGCGCAAGTTGTTTGGTTTTTTAGGGTCCATCTGCCTGTCCAAATAAACAGTATAAACGCGATACAGACTACAATTTTCAATCGATTTGGCTGAAATTTGAAATTTAAGTTTCTTTTATCGCAAGAACAAAACCTATTGAATTTTGACAAAATCAATCCATGTTAACCCATAGCCCCCATGCAAATGTCCCCTTTAAGTTTTACTTAAATACCCCTAACAATAGTATTCAAGATATCCTCTTGAAATTCGACCGATAAATGTTTTTTATATTCATAAACAATCGCTCTAAATTTTAACGGAATCGGACCATTTTAATTTCTAGGCCTCATATAAACCACCCTCCCAATATTCACATAAATTTCCCAAAATACATAAAAATAAATAAATATTTCTAAAAATTAATTCTTTATAAATTTTATAATCGCAAATAAGCATTAGTCTTTATTATTTTACATTTCCGAATTAAGCGCCGCTAGATTGGCCATTTCGGCCACTGTGCAATGGTGCGTCTGAGAGTGGTCATTTGTGAGACCGACCCCCATTTATTTTTACCCTTGAACATTTTTTAAAACATACCTACGCCCTATCTCCACTCCAGTGGCGTATACAGAGGGAGGGCCCGGGGCCCGGGCCCCCCCGAAATGATTTCACAAATTTCAGGATTTGGTATCAAATAACAAGTACAATATTACAAATCTTCTTAAAAAAAATCGAAAAACATTAAGAATCTAAAATTTTTTGAAGAAAATGTTTTGAAACTGAAAATTTTTCTGTTAAAAAAATTTCAAAATCTTAAAATTTTTTCTTAGAATTTTAACCTTTTCAACTTAAGTTTCTAATGAAAAATATCTTAGAACCTGAAGTTATATGTACACAAAAAATGGGCCAAATTGTAAGTAAATTGTGGTCAAATCTTAAAAATCGACTTTGTCTTTTAGAAAAATGTCTCAGAACAAGAGTATTTCTTAAATAGAAAATGTCTCAGAATCTTACACTTTTTTAAAAAAAATGTCTAAGGATCTAAAACTTTTTATAAGAAACATGTCTGAGAATCTAAGACTTTTTCTAGAGAAATAATGTCTTAAAATATTGGTCTTTTTCTCAGAATCTAAGACTTTTTCTATAGAAAAAATATCTTAGAATCTGAGACTTTTTCTATAAAAAATTCTCAGAATCTGAGGCTTTTCTATATGAAAATTGTTTGAGAATCTGATAACTTTCTATAGGAATAATGTCTCTGATCTGAAAAATGTTTCAAAATCTAAAGGTTTTCCTTTAAAAAAATTTTTAGAATTTGAGGCTTTTCTATATGAAAAATGTTTAAAAATCGGAGAACTTTTTATAGGAATAATGTCTCTCAATCTGAGAATTTTTTTTTCAATCTAGGAAAATGTCTCAGAATCTTATACTTTTTTTTTACGAAAAATGTCTCTGGATCAACGAATTTTTCTTATGGAAAATTATATTAAAATCTAAGATTTTGTGTATCGGAAAAATGTGTCAGAGACACATCTGAGACTTTGTATAGAAAAATGCTAAAAATCTGAGACTTTTTCTATTGTAAAAATATTTTTTTTTTATAAGAATAATGTCTCAGAATCTGAGTATTTTTCTATGGGAAAAATATTTCAGAATCTTAGACTTTTTTTTAGGAAACTGTCTCAGAATCTGAGGCTTTTTACATATGAAAAATGTTTCAGAATCTGACAATTTCCTATAGGCAAAATGTCTCAGAACATGAGACTTGTCTTATAGGAAAATGTCTAAGAATTTTAAACTTTTTCTCCAGGAAAAGTGTTTAAGCATCTGAGACTTTTTCGATAGGAAAAATGCCTAAAAATCTAAGAAATTTTCTGTAGAAAAAATGTCTGAGAATATGAGACATTTTCTATAGGAAAAATGTCGAAGAATCTGAGACTTTTTCTATAGAAAAAATGTCGAAGAATCTGAGACATTTTCTATAAGAACCTGAGACTTTCTATAGGAAAAATGTCTCAGAATTAGAAACCTTTTCTATAGGAAAAATGTCTAAGAATCTAAGACTTTTTCTATAGGAAAAATGTGTAAGAATCTTAGACTTTTTCTATAGGAAAATTTTCTCAGAATCTGAGAGTTTTTCTTTAGGAAAAAAGTTTTAGAATCTAAGACTTTTTTTATACTGTTTTCTTTTTAAGAAGGTCTCAGAATCTGAATTATTTTTCTTATAGAAAAAGCAAAAATTTTCTCAGAATCTAAAACTTTTTGTGTAGAATGTTTCAGAATCTGAAAAAAATTTGCAAGTCTAGAAATATCTCAGATTCTGGGAAAATATCTTACAATCCGAGTATTTTCTTTTGGAAAAGTATTTTATGAATATGTTTATAGAATCATTTTCTAAAGCAACTTTTTCCCGAGAAACGTTATCCATTGGAAATATGATTTAGAGTCTTTGAATTTTTCGATAACAAAAAATGTCTTAGCTTCGATCTTAGACTTTTCTTTGAAAAATAAATTCAGATCCTGATAATCTTCTTTGTAAAAATGTATCAGGATCTGATACAATTCACACTTTAAAAAAGGCTTAAGTCTCTCAAAAATTTTTAAAATATAAAAAAAAAAAATTTTTTTTTTCCCCCAACAGTTTTAAACTTACACAAAAATGAAGAATCTGATTGTGTTACATTCAGTTCAAGGAAAAGATCGAGAAAAATTCTAAACATGTGCTGTTACGTAAAGTTTTTGTAAAAAAAAAATTTAAAAAAAAAATTGGGCACCCACCGAAATAAAATCCTGGATACGCCCCTGCTCCACTCCCTAAGTGGGCTCCCATATCAAGTATCGGTCATACATTTGATTGGTCTAAGGGCACTATTAGGACAGTTAGAGCGGTTGGAGCAAATATTAAAAAATGTCGTTTTGTGTGGGAGCCCCCTTAGAAATTGGATATAGGGTATTAGTTTGTTCCAAAGAAATATTAAGACGTAAAAATAATAGGGGTCGGTCTTATAAAGGACCCCTCTATGACGCACCATTGGAGCAGTAGAAATGATTTTAAGATTGGAAAATTACAATAAAATTTTTTCAAAAAATGTTGAAAAATAGTAATAATCGTTATCCCACGATCCCCTTGGGCAAAAAATTTGTGGAATCAATAGAAGTTTTACACAAAAAAATTTCACAAAAATCGAAGAGTACAAACATTTTCAAAAATTTTAAATTTAAAACTTTAAGATTTAAAACTTAAAAATCGCATACTAGAGCTCTTTTAAGAATTTTTTGGTATCTTTTTTTAAGAACGTAAGAAAACAAAAATTTTGAAAAAAAAATTTGGAATTTGGACCATTATTGAAAAAGTCATAAGTAAAAGAAGTTGGAGTCAAGGAACAAACTACCAATTTTTAAAAAATCGATATCATTTGAACGGGTCATCAAAAAAATCTGAAAATTTACCACGAAGGAGTTTTCAAAGGGTACTAAAAACTGTTAATAAATTAGAAAAATCTAAAAAAAAATTATTCAAAGTGTCCGATTTGACATGGAATGCCCCACATATAGATTGGAAAGGTCGAATAAAGATCAATGTACTGAGGAAATAGACAATTATGATCCCAAAATTTGACAAAAATTTCCCTAAACCCCGAAAAATCCGGGGATTGAAAAAATAAATGCCGGGACTTCGGAATTTTCCGTTTGGCATCCCATGAATTGGTATCCAATGAATGCTATCCACCATTCGGCAAAGCCAAATTTACCTTTTTTTAATTAATGTTCAGAATATTTATTAGATTAGGTAAGAAATTTTAAATTTTTTTTTATAGAAAAATTTCTGGTGGGAAAATATTTTAATATCTGTCAATTTTTCTGTAAGGAAAATGAGTGAAAATAACAAAAAGCATATATTATTCCAATTACCTATCATTTAAATGAACTTAATAAATTCTTTCATAGCAACAAGCCATAATTTTGTAAACGTTTAATTTGTTGTCATCTATTTTTGTTTTAAACGTAAATTATAGTCTAAAATTTCATACATATATCATTATGCATTAATTGAAAATAATGTACATCCTCTTTATGTTTTAAGCATTTAATATGCAAATATTTCCTAATAAATCATAAGCTAATTTGAAATTTACTAACAAAAAAAAAAAAAAATACTTTACGCATTATAAAACGATACCTTAATTATAATCGTTATAGAACACATTAGTTTTGTCATATAATATTATTAACACCACACAGAAAAAAAAATGGGGAAAAACAATTTGAGTAATCACTTGTTTAAATTTAAAAAAAGTTTTGAGTAATTTTTTAATTGACGCAATTAAAAATTTACTCAAAAATTTAAAAACAAATTGAGTAAATAATTTAATAAGAATTTAATAGCTTTTTTAATTTTTTTTGGAATTTTCTTAGTTTTTTTAATTCTCGTTTAGTTTATAGTTTTTTGTATATATACATGAAAGTTTGTAATCATATTTATAAAATTTTTTTATGTCTTTAAGGCAAAAATATATTTGGTAAAGTTTGAAAAAACATGTTTTTTTTTTTTGTAAAAAAATATGAAATTTTTTTAAACTTTGTTTTTTTTAGAGTAGAAACAGAATAAGCCCGGCACGACTTTTTCCATACGGTTTGGCAGATTAAACCGGTGGCCGGCGCCGATGTGAAATAAAACTTGTTCTGTTTTTAAAAGGTAGTGCTTCTTGTTCTGTTCCTGCACTTAATAGTGTCAATTAAAAATTTACTCAAATTTTTTTGGCAAACATTTAATAAATTTTTATTAAAAATTTACTCAATACTATTAAATCGTTTACTGGTGGAAAATTGAGTAATTTTTTACTCAATAGTATTAAAAATTTACTCAAATTTTTTTTTTATTTCTTTCTGTGCATGGTATAATTTGTAAGGGAATTTATGGATAATTTAGAAAATTTAAATTTACATTTTGTGTATTACCACTATATATTATATTAAAATATATATTATGTGCATAATTTATAGAAATTAGTATGTTTTGTATAGAATTATAGCATATTTTTGTAACGCCAAAATGTATGCAATTAATTTTAATCCTAAATGTATACTATATAAATTTTTCAGTTACAAACCATAATAGTGTGTTTATTTTAATAAGATACTAAATAGGAAATTAAAACCAATTTTGGCATTGAATATAGGAAATATTAATTTTACATAAATTTTGTAATAAAAATACAATTTTTCTATAAATTTTAAAATTTTTTTAAACAATTTTGTTTAAATTTTCAGACTCTCCAGGTATTTTCGTCTTTAAGAATAACTTAAGAAAAATATTTTACAGTTTACATTGTATTTATTTTTTAAATAAAAAAAACTCTATTATAGTTGTACATCATCAAGTACCGTTGCCTTTAGATTTTTCTTTTTTAGTTTTTTCTCCTTAAATGTATCAATTACCAAGGCTTAACAATATCGAATGCCATATAAATCAAACAATGCCACAATGAATAGAAATAAATAAATAAAAGTTCAAATAAAATAAAAATAGCAAACATAACAACTTAACACTTATTTTTTTCGCAACAGTACAATTGTAAAATGCCACTGTTGTAAAAAAAAAACTAAGGAATAAAACAGTGATGAAAATTTAGCGACATTTTTATTTTCCGTTCAGAGAGACCTATAGAAATGATCAAAACTTAACCGTTGATGCTGGTTCGAAGGACCACTATGTGTAGGTTAGGTTGTAAGTGACTGCTGACATTTTACGTCAGCACACATGGACTGTGAAGCCCGTTGTGATACCACGGAACTGTAATTGGTTCCCCTGCAAGTCCCTGCCGTTAACCTCTTTGAGCTCCCTATGAAATCAAAACTCCCAATGGACCTCAGAGTCTACGTGTGCTAAAGTAAAACGTCAGCAGCCACTTACAACCTGACTACAGTATGGGGGTATACTCATTTTGTTACTAAATTGTACCAAGGGGGGAGGGGGAATTCCCCTTAAAGAGCTTAACCAACTTCTGAAAAAAAGTTAAAAATTTTCACTTTTTACCCCTCTTGCGAACTTTGGAAAGAGAATTTCCAAAAAGTACTTTTCGAAAATATTTTTTCAATGGAGGATTCAACATTCAAAATATCAAGTTTCTATGACCATTTTTTAAGGAAATATAAAAAGTACCAAATTAAACTTTTTAACACCTTTTACGATCCTTAGAAACGGAATTTCCCAAAAGTACTTTTTGCAGAATGTTTTTTTCACCAAAGGATTCTACATTAAAAATTTGAATTTTCTGGGACCAAATTTTCGCTTTTTTACTCCTTTTAATCCCCCTAAGAAACGGAATTTCCAAAAAGTGTTTTTATACCCTCCAACCACAGTATTGGGGTATACTCACTTTGTCATTCCGTTTGTAACGCATCGAAATATCGATCGGGGACCCCATAAAGTATATATATTATTGATCAATGATAGATTCTAAGACATTCTGTGAATGTCCGTCTGTCAGTCCGTCCGTCTGTCTGTAAATAACACAATGCAGTCCAAAATAAAACAGCTAGACTCCTGAAGTTTGGAAAAAATATGTCTCATGTTCATTGGCAGGTTAAGTTCGTGAATGGGCAAAATCGGGCGAGGGGGAAAAAAGTTCCCCCTTGAAGAACTGAACCAACCTCTGAAAAAATTCACTTTTTTTACATGTTTTTTTGTATTTTTGTTAAATAAATGAAACATTTGGTATATTTATTGCGATAAAAGGTGCTCTAAAAGTCCCCCACTGACCCCCTTCCCCCCCCCCCCCCCCCCAAAAAACGCCTCTGAAATTTTTTTTTTTATTTTTTTTTTACATTTTGGAGGGTATAAAAGATTCGGCACAGCCGAATTTAACACTCTCACTTGTTTTAAATGTTTTTTTTTTACCAAAGGATCTACATTCTAAATTTCAAGTTTCTGGGAAGTTTGGCACGACTATGTGTTATGGTTTTGGGCTGGTTAAGTTCAGTGATGACTTTAATTTTTGTTCACTGAATTTATTTTTATTTAATTTTTTTTGACTCAACATATATTTTTGCCCAAATTTGGGAAAATTTTAGAAATGGGTACTCTAATCGCAATTCTTCTTTTATCTGATATTTATTTTGCCCTTAAGGAACTACGTCGAAATAGGGGCCTCATTGAGACTTCCGGATAAGTGTAGTATTTTCCAGGCTGAGGTACTTGCAATTGATAAAGCCGCTCAAATAATTATGACAAGGGACCTTCGTCTTTGCGCCGTTAAAATTTTCGTGGATAGTCTCGCAGCTCGGAAGGCCTTACAATCAAACACAGTGAATTCCGGAATCGTTAGGAATTGTATACAATCCCCTCGTCGAATCAGTCAGCACACAGTCAAGCTAATCTGGATCCCTGGACATAGTGGGGTCGCTGGGAACGAATTAGCTGATGAACGTGCGAAAAAAGGCTCGGAATCGGTGGGGGAACGTGTTGAACCTGACATCTCGGTTCCTATAGTGGAATTGATGAACGAAATTAATACACTCAAAATATTTTGTAGGCAAAAACAAATGAAAAACATATTTAAAACAAGTGATAAAACATTTGAAAACCTTCTCAGTAATTATTCATTTGTTTTAACAAACATCAACATTTATTTTTTACTGTTAGTAAAATTTTCTAAAATAAATAACATTGAACATTAAAAAATAACGTCACTTTAATTTTTTTTCACCAACAAATTCGAAAAATAACCTACGAAAACATTAAAAATTAATGATTTTTGTGTTATTTTTACCAACAAATTAAAAAAAAAAAAAAACAAGTAAGAAAGTTATAGTCGGTCAAGACCATATGATACCCTACACAGTGTTTTCCGGAAAATGGGTCTGTCTTTTGTTAGATCTTTATTTAGTGTAGAGAACACATACAGATCAAATTTTAGTGGAATTGGTTTATTTTTTGTCAATTTTGTCAATGACCGATTTAACTGAATATCGGTCGAAATTTTTATATGGGGGACTAAGTCCAAAAATGGAAGGACTGACCCGATTACTTTGAAATTTGAAATTCTGATTTGTGAATACAAGTCATTTAAGTCGAATCCAAAGGGGGCCTTTGTATGGGGGCTAGGTCTTAACATGGACCGATTTTCTCCAGTTTCAATAGGCTTCGTCCTTGGGTCAAAAGATGCTTAAGTTTCAAATTTCAAGTCAATTAATTGAAAATTGCGACCTGTATCGTGCTTAAACCGATAGATGGACAAACGGACGGACGGACATCGCTAAATCGACTCAAAAAGTAATTCTGAGTCGATCGGTATACGGTATATATAAGGTAGGTCTAGGACCAATATTTCGGGTAGTTACAAACATCAGCACAAACTCATTATACCCTGTACCACAGAGTGGTGTAGGGTATAAATACCTACGAAAACATTAAAAATTAATTATTCGTAGGTTATACCCTACACCACTCTGTGGTACAGGGCAGAGTCATAGAGTAGTCCAACAAATGGCGTTTGAAAAAGTAGTAAACAAAAACCATATGGTATTGTTTACGAAATTTTATCACAAACCGAAATTCGAGCGAGATGAAAGATACCAGTTTTAAAGTGAGAATGCAGATTTTTTTATACCCTCCACTCTAGTGATAGAGGGTATATATAAGTTTATCATTCCGTTTGTAACACATCGAAATATTGGTCTAGGACCCCATAAAGTATATATATTCATGATCCTTGATCGATTTTAAGTCGATCTAGTGATGTCCGTCCGTCCGTCCGTCCGTCTGTCTGTCTGTCTGTCCGTTGAAAACACGCTAACTTTTGAAAGACTTTACGGAGGCTCCTGAAGTTTGACACATATATTCTCCATTTACCGGGTCAGGTTGGTATTGCAATCCAGCGAAATCGGTCCAGTGGTTCAAAAGTTATGAGCAAAAGAGTAAATTTCGGCAAGGGTATTTTTCGAATTTACAAGATAAAAACCACTATAACTTTCGAAAGACAATTCTGAGGGGGCTGAAGCTTAGCATATATATTTGTCGTTCCCCAAGGCTGTTTGGTTTTGAATTTCAGCAAAATCGGTTTAGAGGTTCAAAAGTTATAAGTGAAGCACTGAATTTCAGATTTGTTTCACCTTAAACTGTTGAAAACTCGTTAAACAAGTTTTAAAAGCATGGTGAAATACCAGTTTTGTAAAACTTGTTGTTGTTTGTTTTCTTGTCGTGGGGTGCAGTTTAGTTGTTAGACAAGTAAATATTTGTTATTGTTTTGTTATTGTTAGTGTAACTGTATGTAACGGGAAAAAATCAAATAAAGTATGTGTATGATTGAATGTTAATTTGTTTTTTGGTTTTTAAAGAAGAGGATGGAAATATAAAAAGAGGAAAATATGTGAAATAGTTTTTTTGTATTACATATAGGTATAAAACAACAAAAATATTTTACAAAGTAATTTGTTACTCAAAGAAATTGTACACTAAAAAATATTTACACTCAAAAAAAAATGTTAAACTCAAAAAAAAAAATGTACACATTATTATTTTTTTTTTTGAATGAAATGGCAGACTCAAAAAAATGTTGACAGTCAAAAAACTTTTACACTCAAAAAAATTTGTTTGATTAAAAGAAAGTTTGACTCAAAATAATAAAAAAATTGTAATGCAATTTTTTTAAATTTTTTTTAGAAAATTACTATCAGATAACATTGTGGAGGGTATTCATAGATTCGACCAAGTCGAATTTAATTTTTCTACTTGTTTTTGTCTCTATTTGCTTTGCGTTTGAACTTTAGTTTGGCATTGCCAGAATTTTCCAATTATCTTTGGTGATGCCAGATCTACAAAACGGTCGATGGATTACTATGTCACTATGGTACAGGGTATAATGACTTTGTGCTGATGTTTGTAACTACCCGAAATATTGGTCCTAGACCTACCTTCAAGTATACCGATCGACTCAGAATTACTTTTTGAGTCGATTTAGCGATGTCCGTCCGTCCGTCTGTCCGTCCGTCCCTCCGTCCATCTGTCCATCTATCGGTTTAAGCACGATACAGTTCGCAATTTTCAATCAATTGACTTGAAATTTAAAACTTAAGCCTCTTTTGGCCCAAGGACGAAGCCTATTGAAATTGGAGAAAATCGGTCCATGTTAACCCCTAGCCCCCATACAGACGCCCCCTTTGGATTAGGCCTTATTGACTCTAATAACCATATTATAATAGATATCGCTTTATAATTCAGCAGGTAGTCAAATTTTGTATGCACAAATCACCATTCCAAATTTCAAAGAAATCGGGTCAGTCCTTCTGGTAGTCCCCAGACAAACCACCCTCCCGATATTCACATAATTCCCTCAAAATTCATAAAAATGGAAATATTTGATAAAAATTGTATTTTTATGTGTTAAACGTGAACTTAGTAACCTAATCAAATCGCAATATAATTGGACCATTTTGGGACTTACAAGGGAAGTCTCCCTGGTGTCACCCTCCGATCTCCATAAAATTTGGATATGTTGTTAAAAACGAAAATTAATTCGACACGTATTTTTTTTAAGCGGCCCAAGCTCATTTTTAGGGGGGGGGGGGGGTTTTAGGTTTGTATGGGGGGAAATTGACCTTTTTCAGTTTTTTATGATTTACGCCTATTTTAACAAAATTAATATAAGCATATGTGGTGTCAGATTAAAGGTATTAAAAATTACTCTCTCGTGGTGCTAACAACGGGCCAAAGAAGTTAATATTTTTCGACTTATTAACAAAAATGTCCTAAAATTTTGGTATTTTACTCAATATGACGAAAAGTTGTGCATGTTTGGACACGTACTTAGCACACGTAGATAAGTTTTCCAAAGACCTTTCATTTGGTATGTAACATGACTAGGTTTCTTTGCATAATATAGGAGATAAACGAAAAAAACTGACCTTTTTACCCCATAAATATGAATTTGGGCCGCTAAAAAAATACGTGTCCCTTTATTTTTTCTGATCTACAAAATAAAACCAATTCCATAAAGATTCGCGGGTGACATTAGGGAGACTTCCCTTGTTAGCTTAGCGGTTTATCTACTTCGTTCATTTCAGCTCTTTTAGGTATTTTAGTTCATTCAGATCATTTAATCATTACTTCATTTTGATCTTTCAAACCGGTCGTTAAATTTTTTTTTGGTAGTTTTGTCATTGGGAGTAAGTTTCTCTCCTATTTTGGCACATTTTGTCAGCATTTTTTTTTTACAAAAATGATATATATATTTTTTTCTTTTTTTTAATAATCATTCCGTATTTTATTCGAATATCATCTGTTTTTCATGTAGTGATCCTAATGTTTTTATTTAACATTTTTGAATTTTTGAACGAAATCCAAAACAATAGACATTACAAAATGAATCGTTCACGAACAGTTGAACGAAAACAAAAATTGACCGAATTGAACTAGCTGAATAAACAGACATTATCTAAATGATTCGTTCACGAACTGTTAAACGAAAACAATAAATGACCGATTGAACTAGTAGAACGAACTAGGTCTTTTATCTGAAATGAGCGCTCACTCAATTGAACGATAAAGCACAAGTCTAATTATAAATAGTTTTTTACGTAAGAATTAAAAACAATTAAATAAATTAAAGACGCCGCACATTGGTTCCAAATCAAAATCTAGCTGGACAAAAGTCCAAAAATTAGTGTCCTTAAAATTGTTAATTAATAGTGCTAGGGGCAAGCTAAGGGTGTGTTCTGATCAAACTAATAACCATTTCTTGGAATTAGGTCTTTAACTTTGTTAAATATGCGAATGAAATAACATTTTTGGTATCCAATATTTAAAAAAAAAAAAATATAACTATAAGTGTTCAAATAATAACATCATATTATCCATGTTACATCAATGGTTTCAAAACGGTTTATGTACAAGAAAGCTACAGATTTATACTAATTATGTACATTAATCAGAAATTTATTATTGATCTTCTTCCTACATTTTTTGTATTTTGAAGTATGGTCAAAAATAACAATATTTTTGAGGACTTATGAAACTTCCGCAGCTTGCCAAAACCGAATCCAGGCATATCATGTCGAATTACTACATACAACTTATAGGTAATTTATTACTGAACGTTGGCATGCAGACATTTCTTGCAGGTTTTTGCAAGTTTAAAATTAATCACAGTTTTTATGAAAATAGATTTTCGCCTAAAAATTTTTTTCTAAATAAAGTATCGAATTTTTGTAAGATTTTGATAACTTTTAAGTATTATAATTATGCTTAGCTTAAATAAAGCACTAAATGTGATGTTTCCTATTAAACCGCGGCCAATTACACACTTCGACTAAATTCAAAAATGTCCGTCTGTCTGTAGAGGACACGATACAGTCCAAAATAAAAGAGCTAGACTTCCGAAGTTTGCCACGAATATGTCTTATATTCCTAGGCAGGTTAAGTTCGGAAATGGATAAAATCGGACCAAGGGGAAAAAAGTTCCCCCTTGGAGAACTAAACCAACCTAAGAAAAATCGCATTTTTTGCAGGGTTTTTTGTACTCACGCAAAAAAAAAACATGTTTGTGGTGATCATAATGGAGGGGCAAAATAGTATGTTTGGGATTATGGTTTCAGCAATCATACTGTATGATAATAACAAACATAGTGCAAAAACCTTTATTAAACATATTATGTTTGTGACCAATCACACTGTATGGTTGTAGCAAAACATAATCTAAACATAATCTGGTCTCTGCAACAGGCGTCATTTAGCTATAATGAACATAGTATGTTTAATAAAAGTTTGATTAATTTATATTTTGCAAACATATACTACACATAAATAGACGTTCACAAATTTCTCTCACACTTTTGTTATGAATTAAAAATTATATTTTGTTTTCACTGATTTTTTTTTTAGTTTTTTTTTGTTTTGTTTTTCTTTTTTTATTTATATATCACTTTTGTTAGTACAAACAATTTTAACAACCAACCTCGTTGACAGATCACAAACGACTGACAAATCATAAACCACAAACAATAAATGCTATGAATAACTGGCAATACTATGATTGTATACTTCAAACTATTATTTCTGATCATATAATGATTGCTATGATCATAATGTCAGGCCACCATGTTTCTGGTTAGATTTTTCGTAACCATACTGTGGTTCCATCCAAACATGTTTTGAATTTTAGAGTGGTAATAATTTTATCATGATCTCTGCAAGCATTATATTGTTAGACAAACATTAAAACGAATATAACATGATTGCTATAACAATGTATTGTTGTAGAAGCCATAGAATGGTTTCCGTGATCATGTTCCAAACATGTTTTTTCTCTGCGTGCTTTTGCTAAGCAAATGCAACATTCTTCTCTCAGATGAAGTTCGAAATCGCAAGGGGAAGGTGCTCCCTAACGTCTCCCACCACCCCCCCCCCCCAAAAAAGACGCCCTGGATTTTTTTTATATTGTTTTTTTTACATTTTGGAGGGTATAAAAGATTCGGCACAGCCGAATGTAACACTCTCACTGGTTTTTTATTTTTTTTTACATTTTGGAGGGTATAAAAGATTCGGCATAGCCGAATTTAACACTCTCACTTGCTTTTTTTCAATTACACTTCTCGACAATTTTTTTTTTTTTTTAGAGATTACAAACCCGAGTAAAAAAAAATTGTATGGTAAAACATGTTATCTTATAAAATTATATATAATTTATTGGATCTGATTTTGCCAAATTTCATCCGAAAATTGGCCGCGCCAAAGTTATCTCATAACATCTTATAATATATGAAGTTACAGTTTAATATGTGATTTCATCCGGAAATTGGCCGCGCCAAAGTTATCCCAAATTATCTATTATCATGATTTTGTATTAAATATGATATGATATGATGTAATTTCATCCGGATATTGGCCGCGCCAAAGTTATCTTAAAATATCCAATATCATGATTTTATATTAAATTGGATATTATATGATGTAATTTCATCCGAAATTTGGCCGCGCCAAAGTTATCTTATAACATCTGATATCTTGATTTTATAAAAAAATTATTGGATACATTTTTATCCAAAAAATGTTTCTGTTTTTAGATTTATTTTTAGATATAATAATGTCAAACTGAAAATAAATAAAAAAAAAAAAAAAACTTCGAACGGACGGGGATTAGAACCACAAGTCTTCCGTTTTGTAATCGCAATCTCTACCCTCTAGACCAGCGGACGTTGTTAGCAAATAACAACTTTAAAAGACTTAGTTTTAAATAAATTTATCGTATCTAATTATATCAAATTGATCAAACATATAGTAATATATGATTACATCCAATTAAATATGTTATTCACTTGTACACAATTTTCAAAAAGACTTAGAAAATTTTTGATAAAATTTGCAAAAAAAAAAATTGGAATGACGTACAGCGCTATTAGGGGCTTCCATGGTAAGCTTAAACAATAATTTTAATGTAGCGGTATGCTTTATTTCCAAGTCATAGGCTTCCAAAGTGAAATAAGACTTTGGCTTATAAGTTTGAAATTTTTCATGGAATCAGGAAATAAGAATTAGATTTGAGATCGGGTTCCAAAAATCATTTATAATTTGATAATTTAAACCAAATATAACTATTATTAACTATATAAATGCAATATAATTTTTTAAAAATGATTGCAAAAATTCAAAAAGTAAAATTTTTTAAGTTCTAAAAAAACAAATGCAATAAAAAAGTGTTTTCTATTAAAAAAAAAAATATATTTTTTTCTGGAATCGAACTCGGGTTCCCAAAAATGATAGATAATTTTATAATAAATTAAATATTGTTATATATAACTATATAAAAGCAATATGATTTTTTAAAAATGATTGCAAAAATTCAAAAAAAGAAAAATTTTTAGTTCTAAAAAAATAAATGCAATAAAAAAGTGTTTTCTATTTAAAAAAAATAAAAAAAAATATATTTTTTTTCTGGAATCGAACTCGGGTTCCCAAAAATTATAGATAATTTTATAATAAATCAAATATAGTTATATATAACTATATAAAAGAAAAATATTTTTTTAAAAATGATTGCAAAAATTCCAAAAATGAAAATTTTTTAGTTCTAAAAAAATTAAACGCAATAAAAAAGTGTTTTCTATTTAAAAAAAAAATAAAAAAAACTTTTTTTTTCTCGACTGGGCCGGGAATCGAACTCGGGTTCCCAAAAATCATATGTAATCTTATATGATCCAATAAAAAGTTTTGTATAACCATATATGTTGCCACACAAAAATAAATTTTGAAATACTGGCATATATAATTATATATGGCTAGTTGTTTGGTCAAAAAAATATTTTTTATATACATGATTATATCAAAATATATATTCCATTACATATGCGACCATTTATAAATATATATTGAGTTTAGACGAAATTTGCGTATATATAGTACCATACAAATACAGATATGTTATCGTTTAAGACACATGTAATTATATCTATTATTTTTGTTGGAAATTTTTTTAGTATGGAACCATATATAGTTTTAAATGGTATTATATTAGTCATATATAATTATACATAAATTGATACTGGATTTTTTGTTTACTAAAGTCCTATACATAATTAGATATAAAGTCACGTATAATAATGTATGAAATCGGATTAAGTTTTATGTGCAACGTATGATTACATCTATCATTTATATTAATATATTATGAACAATATAATGAGATATGATTTTATATGACATCATTTAAAAAAATTGGAAAATTTCAAAGTGAGATATAATTTTATACTTTGACTCATATAGTTGTATATGGTTTTATGAAAACATATAAAATAATATACATTTATATAAATTCCTTTTTACTCGGGAACTTTAAAAAAATAAGTTTTTGCATTTCATATTTCTGTTCTGCATATAAACCATTTTTGTCATTAATGAATTACTGAAATTAGAAAAAAAAATAAAAAGTTGTCGATTAGTGTAATCGACTTAGAAAAATTTAAACATGTTTTTTGAACTCAGCGACCCCAAAAACATATAAAACGGTGATAAAATAATTTTGTCCAGCTAGATTTGGACTTGGAACCACTGTGCGCCGCAGGGGAAAATTTTAGAAATGGAGACTCAAATCGAAATTCTTCTTTTGTTCGATGTTTAATTTGGCCATTAACGAACTACCGAGGGTCCTGCAAGTTTAACTCAAAAAATAACTTCTGCGTTTTGCTTTTTATTTTTTAAATAGTTGTCATCACTATTTTTAAGCAGGACCCCATAAGTAAATAGTAGCAACAACATTTCAAGTAGTATTTCATTGACACTTTTTTTCGTTGTTGTTATTGTAGTAGTTGTTGCTATTCTACTTCGTAGTTTTTTTTTCTAGTCTCAAATCAACAATATTGTTTGGTTGTTGCTGTTATTTGCAACAATATCATCTGTATAGTATTTACAATTGAACAAAAAGTAATCAATAGAATGAAAATGCAACAGCATCAACACCAGGGAACAAACACCGGCAACAGCAGTAACATTAACTGTAAACAATGTTGCTGCTGCTTCTATTGGTTAAGCAAACAAAAGAACGGAAAAATTTTAAAATGTTGCATTTCACACTTTTTTTTCTCCATTTTTTGTTAACAAAAAACTCGATGACGATGGAGTTAAAAGAAAAAAGTCTCAAGAGGTTTTTCTGTTGTTGGAGAATTTTTCAGTTTTTTTCTTGTTGGTTTTCTTTTTTCAAGCCTTAAAGAAATGTAAATAGTATTGGGGAGGAAAAGAAAACAAAAGGAAAAACAATGGAAAAATAAAACATACAATATATAAAATGAAAAGAAAACAAATAAAATTGATGTTGATGATGGGTGGCATGGGGCTGATTGCTGGGTTGCTGTTTGGTTTGAATGGTTTTGTTTCATTTAATGACTGAAATGAAATGTAAACAAAAGTCATTGAATTGATGAAATACAACACAATGTTTTTTCTTTTTCTAAATTTAAAATTTAAAAAATTTAATAGAATTTTTTATAAAGATTTTTTTTTCGAAATTTGTTGCACAATTTTATTTAATCATGAAATCTCTATAACTTTTATATATCGGTCAAAATTACGTACAAAACCACAAATCTGGTCTTGGGTCTTCAGATTTCTTTTATATTATATATAATTTGATAAAATTTTATAAAATTTTATAAAATTTTATAAAATTTTATATAATTAGACATAATTTGATATAATTTTATATAATTATATCCCCCAAATCTTGGATATAATTATATATAATTTTATCAAATTATATATAATTTTATATAATTTTATCCAATTTTTTGGAAAATTTTACCTCTTTATATAATTTTATAAAATTACATATAATTTGATATAATTTTATCAAATTATATATAATTATATCAAAAACTTTTTTACTCGGGTTGTAACATCTTAAGTGAATATCAGATTTTTATAATCAGAATTGAAATTAAAACCAAAATTTTTATACTTTAAATGTAAAATTAAAAAAATGTGTCATTGAAAAAATGTATTTTAAATGCAAATGCATTTTTTGAGTTAATGTTTTACTAAAATGTCATACTTTAATACGTTTATTAAAAAAAAATAACCGAAAGGGG
Source organism: Pegoplata infirma (assembly GCA_963921195.1). Taxonomy (NCBI): domain Eukaryota; kingdom Metazoa; phylum Arthropoda; class Insecta; order Diptera; family Anthomyiidae; genus Pegoplata; species Pegoplata infirma. The sequence continues at coordinate 257,837,926 of OY992536.1, read as the reverse complement.
TAAAAGTCAACGAAAATGAACGCATTTTCATTTAAATTGCATTTTTAAATGGCACATTGTTTTATTGTCAAATTACTAGAAAAAGTGTCGTAATCCCATTTTACCAATATTTGACAGTTTTCGTTGTTTTTTAACAAAATATTTTCGATCGAAATTTAAAATTTTTTTGTAATTTTACAATTTTTTTTTGTAATTTTACAAATTTCCAAGGTTGTTTTACAAAAAAAATCTAATAAATTCACGACATTTTCTTGTAAGTTTTATTGCCCCAAAAAAGTTGTAATTTTACAATTTTATTGGTAAGAATCTGGTAAAATTACAAAAAAGCTCGTAGTTTTAACTAGCGTAAAATAGGAGGAAAAAAAATCTTTTAAAAACACAAAATTTCCTTGTAAGTTTTATCGCGTTAAAAAAATTGTAAATTTACAATTTTAGTGTTTGTTTTGGTAAAAAGCTTGTTAAATTACAAGGAATTGTTGTCAAATAGGAGTTATCAAAAAAAAAAAGTTGCAAACTTTTCTTGTCGTTTTACAAGAAATTTGTATTTTAATTTCAATTTTGGTTATTAAAATCCGATATTCACTAAAGAAGTTATAACTCTTCATAAAAAATAACCCTTCTGAAAAAATGTTGGAAGGGAAAAAAAATTGGGGGTCGGTTATACATTTTACCCCTCTATACTCAAAAAAAAAAAACTGTAATGTTAGCAAAAAAAGCTTGCAAACCTACAAGAAAATTTGCTGATTTTGAACCCTCAATTTTTTTTGGTAAAGTTATCAAAAATGTTTTGCCAAAAATTAGTTAACTGAAATTTTTTTATTTCAACTTATTGTTAGTTCATATAGTTCCAGACCCCGATGGGCCTAGACCTAGTTGGGTTCCTTAAAAATCGTCATAGTTTTTGATCCAAAATTTGTGTCCGTTTCGCTCTACCTTGCTTAGTTTTTGAGATACGTGATTTTAGGGGACCACCGGGGTTTTGAGAATTAAAAAACTCGATAACTTCAAAAATATTACTCGGAGAGCTTTTGATTATTTTGCGGTCTTGTTCTACGTGTTCAGAGCTACAAAAATGCTTTTGGACTTTTTGTTGTGTCGGCAATATTTACCAAGATATGAGCATTTTAAATTTTTCGGGAATGCTAACTTTTTTGTATCCAAAGTTAGGACCCAGTAGGGTCCCCACATGTGAAGAGGACCGGCGATACTATGAGCCCGAGAACCAAAAATGGCCTCCATTTTGCTCTATCTGGCTTAGTTTCCGAGATAGCGCCATTTCAAGTTTTCTGAAAATAAAAAAAATATTTACCATTTATTTTTGCTAATATTAGCAAAAAACCTTGTAAAACTCAATTTTAAATTTAGCAAAAAAAATTAGTTCAAATTTTGTTTAAAATTGCTAATCCGCTAAATGAAGTTTACAAGATATTTTTGCTAACATGCTAATCTCAACTAAAAATTTGCTAAAATTTAGCTAACCAGCATTACCAAAAAAAAATTAGTAAATCTACTAATGTATTATTTTGAGTGTACACTCAAAAAAAAAAAGTTTGTAAAATTACAAGCAAAAGGTCTTGTAATTCTATTTTACTAATATTTTTGTCTATTTACAAAAATTCTTGTATTTTTAATAAAACAAAAGCTACCGTGCGCTTTCTAATTTTACTATAATATGTTGGTAAATTTATTTAACAATTTTTTTAGGTAAATTAACAAAAAAAATAATTATTTTACAAATTAAAAAAAAATTACAAGGTGTTTAGTTGTTTTACACAAGAAAATTGTAATTGTACAACAACATTTTATTTGATAGTATTTAGTCTTTCTACCAAAAAATGTTTTATTACAAACAATTTTTTTTCAAGATTTTTTAGTTTACAAGGTTTTCAGTATTTTGACACAAAAAAATGTAATTAAACAAAAATTTGTACATATTGGAAAATAATTATGCAACAATAGGAGACGCAAAAATTTTCTAAGTCCATATTTTGTTAAAAATAATTTTTTATAAATAAAAAATTTCATAAAAAAATTTTGAAAATTTTTTAAGTTCCGGATACAAACATTTTTCAATTAGTTGTAAGCTTTATCAAAAAAATTGAATATCAAGACAATTTTTTGGTAACTTGCTTTAAGTAAAATACCACAATTTTTATATGTTTTTACTATATTATTGTTCTAGTTTTTTTGTTTGTATTTTTACCATTTTTTGGTAATTTTACCATATTTTTTTGGTACTTTTTTTTTTAAATCTGGCACTAAAATGTCAATCAAAAGCTGTCAATTATGAAAAATTAAGTTTTTTCTTATTTTATCAGGTACTTAAACGTCCAATCTACAATATCCAAAGTTTTTTTTTTATAATTTTTTAAAAATACTTGCTAAAATAATTAAAAATTCGAAAAAAATGTAATTTTTTTGACTAGTTTTTCTTGAAAATATAAGAAATTTCTTGTGTAGCCTCCTTCGCAATTCTCATATGTTCTACTTAAGAAAAACGAAATTCCGAAAAAAAAAATAAAAAAAGTGCAGTGTTATACTCTAAAAAGTTTGTTAAAAGTGTTCAAGTGAAAAAAAAATCATTTCAGGTTGTTAAAGTGCTACTCCAGCTGCCGAAGAAGGAAAAATAAGATGCACCAATGGAAAAAACCTTTAAATTTACAAAACCAATATGTAAATATACCAAATTTTTTGTAAATTTACAAAACAAATATGAAAGTTTAGAAAACAAAATTGTATACTTACAGAAAAAGTTTTAATTTTACAAAAATGAAGTAGAAAATACAAAAACAATATTGTAAATTTACAAATTATTTGGTTAAACTACTGTTTTTACGGGAAAAAAATAAGAAAAAAATGGTATATTTACAATAAAAATTGTAAATTTACCACTTTTTACTGTAAATATACAAGTTTTTTGCCATAAAAAACTGTAGTTAAACCAAACAATTTGTAAATTTACAATTTTATTTTTTGATTTTCTACTTTATTTCGTAAATTTACAACTTTTTTTGTAAGTCTACAATAATATTTTACAAAAAAAAATTTTAAATTTACACTTTCTCCCCGTAATTTTTTTGTTAAATCAATTTACAAATTATCCCCGTAACATTACGGGGATTCTTGCTAGTACATATTTTACAAGACCTGCCCCGTAAAATCACGGGGATTTTATGTCATTTTACAAACTTTTTTTTTGGGTGTAGGGTAAACCATGTGATCGCTATGAGCTGATATCCTAAAACAAACAAGTGAGAGTGTTAAATTCGGCTGTGCCGAATCTTTTACACACTCCAAAATGTAAATATATGAAAAAAAAAAATTGTCAAACGCGTTTTTTTTTTGGGGGGGGGGGGGGGGGGGCGATGAGTGTCAGTGGCGGCACCTTCCCATCGCGATAAATATACCAAATTTTTCATTTATTTAACAAAAATACTTTTAAAAATAGTGTATTTTTAAGAGGTTGGTTCAGTTCTTCAAGGGGGAACTTTTTTCCCCCTGGCCCGATTTTGCCCATTCACGAACTTAACCTACCTATGAACATGAGACATATTTTTGCCAAACTTCAGGAGTCTAGCTGTTTTATTTTGGACTGCATTGTGTTATCTACAGACAGACGGAAGGACGGACATTCACAGAATGTCTTAGAATCGATCATAGATCAATAATATATATACTTTATGGGGTCTCCGACCGATATTTCGATGCGTTACAAACGGAATGACAAAGTGAGTATACCCCCATACTGTGGTTGGAGGGTATAAAAATGTATGGGGACCACCTTAAGCATTGAAGAAATACCTTTTGAGAAAAGGTATTAACAAAATATTGGAAGTCGGTAAAATTTTTTTCCATGTATTAGGGAATTCCATTTAATGAAAATTATGAACTATTTAGCAGAACATGAACAATTTGTTTTTCTAACAGTTAAGAAAATTTCCAAACTTTTAGTTGAATTTAACTAAATTGTGGGAAAATTTTAGATTTGTACTTAATCGTTCAATTTTCGTTAATTTCACTTAAAAGACCTAGTTCGTTCATCTAGTTCAATCGCTCATTTGTTGTTTTCGTTCAACAGTTCGGGAACGAATCATTTTGATTATGTTTGTTGGTCGTTTATCTAGTTCAAATCGGTCAATTTTTGTTTTCGTTCAAGAGTTCGTGAGCAAATCATTTTGATCATGTCTGTTGTTTTGGCTTTCGTTCCAAAAGTGGAGAGAAAACTAACGCCTAATGACAAAATTAAAAAAAAAATTGAACGACCGAACTGAAAGATGAAAATGAAGTAATGTCCAATTGATCTGAATGAACGAAAAGACCTAAAAGAGCTGAAATGAACGAACTATATAAACCGCTAAATTAACTGAATAGTTCAATTGAACTAGTTCGTTCGTGAACGACACCAATCTAGAAAATTTGTGAACTATTTTTTGTTTAATTTTTAAAAATTTTACACTCAATAGCAAATTTTTACTCAGAAAAATTTGTTTTTAACATTCGTAAAGTTAGTTTTTATGAATGTTTACTTTTGACTACATTTGTGAGTTATCCAAAAAACGAATAACACAAAAAATTGTTTTTTCTCAAACCAATGTTTTTTTTTGCAAATAGATTTTCAAGATAATATAGTTCATCAAACGGTCATGGTTTTCCTTCAAAATTGTAAAGTTTTTAGCAAATTATTAATTTTATGTTTGAAAAAACTTCATAATGACATTGCAACAAAATTAAAAAAAAAAAAAAAAAAAAAAACGCCATATCAATTTTGTTGCTAGTTATTGCTTATGTTGTATTCATTTAGCCATTTTTTTTAATTTCATGTTTTATTTTGCATTATACAGAAATTGAGTCAAACAACAGCTAAAAAGTCATAATGCATTAATAGTTATGATGACATTGAAATAAATGCATTTTTATTCATGAATTTAATATTACCAAGCCAACTGTTTGTAATTTGTTGTTGCAAATAATATTGACTAAAATTTGTTTTTTTTTTTGTTCTTTTGTTGCGATACGCCTTGCCTCTTCTTCATGCTAAAGCTTATACGTTTGTCATAAATTGTTTTGAAGTCAATTTTGAAGAATATTGCAACAACAGCAACAAACTGCAACGATGAAATATTGAATTTTTTGCAAGTCAATAGAATTAATGCATGCTTCTGCAATTTGTTAAGCAATCTATGTTGACATTTATCTGACAGTGTCATTGTATATAAAAGCATCTGCAGCAGACTGAATGACTGACAAAAGAACAAACAGACGGACAGACAATGTAGTCGAGAATAAAGTTAGTCTATCTTCTTCTTCTTAAGTTATATGCAAAAAAAATAAAAAATATGCAGAGTTCATTTAATGTTGCATGTTGTGATGTGGTTTTGATGCAACTATTATACTAACAACATTAAAAATTTCCTTAGAGTGGGAAGTTGCAAAGGAAACAATTACATCTTCCGGGAATATTATGGAAATATATTAGTGTTGTTTGATAACCAGTTGGCAAAGGTGTTGAACTTTATAGTAAAATAGAACAAATATTTTTAAATGCTCAAATGAAGAATTTTTCAACAAAACAATTTTTCTACTTTAATGAGACCAAAAAAATTAAAGCATGCTAAAACAAAACCCCCAAATGGTTTAGAAAACTTATCGACATATATTTTATGATGGTCCACTGAAGTTTTAATTTTTTTTTGGAAACTAACAAATATTTTCTGGAAAAAATTTTTCTAGGTGCACAGAAAAAAAAAAATTAATTAAATAATTTGTAGATTTAATTAAAAACTTAATTGAATCTGTACCAATCGCTAAAATGCGCATATAAATTAAAAATATTTGTATGACTTTAATTAAAAACAAGTAAAAAAGTTACCCTCCGCAATTTCTAAAAGATTATTGCAAAAACTTTAGTTAAAAAGGAAATTTCTTTGATAAAATTTTTTTTTTTTTTTTAAATTTCCGCGAAAAAAAAATTTGGTAAATAAAAAATCCGCAATTTTTTTCCTTTTTTGTCAAAAAATATTTATCTTTTTAATTATCTTTATTTAAATTATGTTTTTTTTTTTTTTATATTACCCAGAAAACATTTCTATACATTAGAAAATATGCAATTGTACTTTTATAGTTTACCCCTTAAAAATATGCAACTTAAACCTATAACAAAACTCATCCCAAAAGTAGGCTGTAATTTTTAATATTATAAAAACTTCAAGTAATTACACAAAAGTCAAATACAGTGCGGTTTTTGTGGCATATTTTCATTTCAATAAAATTCTTGCATACCTACTGCTAACCACACTTAATTTTTATTATTACTTTATTTATATTTTTAAATAATTTTCCACACAATTTCCTTTAAATTACAATTATGTTATTATAAATTTACAAATGTTTTTGTAATATAAATTCTTTTGGCAAACACTTAAACCATAATGCAAACTACTAAATTAAACCACAGTGGCATACGTAATAATTTTGTAATTAATTTTATGTCAGTCATATATGAAGGTTTCTATTTCAAACGTACCACAAAAAAAAATGTTGTTGGATCAAAGTCAAACTTGGAGAACTTATTGCCCTATATGAAGGTAACAAATCGTGGAACAAAAGATTTACTTTTTCGGAAAAATGGGCGAGATAGGCGTGGTCAAACATGGTAAAATTGAGCAATTTTTGCATGATGTCGCTTTATATTAAATTTTTTCTACAGTAACTCAACGATTCTGAAATTTTCGAAACACATCTATTTTATAGTGTTTTGTTTGGGCTATCGATTGGCTTTATTTGTTTTTTAGAAAAATTCAGAGCTATGTCTGAATTTTTCAAATGAAAAATAAAAATCGATGTAGAAAAAAACACGCCATTTTTAATTTTTTTTAAAAAAATTTTAAATTAAAGTTCATTTCATTCTCTACATTATATCAAATTTTCAGAGAGCAGTTATTTTTGGTTTTCGAGAAAAGTGGCTTTAAAGTTTGAATGTCTTAATATATTTTCCATATCACTCATACGCCACGATACATTTATTTTTGCACTTACCAAAAACTTGTTTTATTCTGTTTAGATAACCGATTTAGAGCTGATTTGTCTTATTTATAGGAATTCGACTGTTTTTTTTTGTTGCCCAGAGACATACAGTGTCATCGCTTACTCGTCTTCTGTGTAATAAGAATGAACTTTCGAACTTTAAAATCTTTGAAATGATGAAGAAGGTTTGTAAAGTTTTTGAAGTGGAGACTTTAAAATATTTTTTGGAACTTGTCTACTTCTGATATATTTAAAATTTTTAGTTAACAACGACTGTGAATATTGTTGCCGGATTTATTCCAGTAAATGGCTAAGCGGCGTCCCAGAATTTTAAAACTGCACGCAGAGAAAAAATATGGTTGCGACATGATCGCAGCAACTATACTATGATCTCTAAACCCAGTTATGATTGCAGCAATCAAGTTATTGTTTTTAAAACTGTATTTAATCATTTATATGGTTGTTTTAGACATTTAATGGTCGCTTCAATCATGATAAAATAATTGCAATTTCCAAAAGTACAATATAGTTGTTGTAACAATGTTATAGTTAATTATATTCTCGACACACCAAAAATTTGAACATAACATGATTATAACAATCATTAGATAATAAAAACTTAATGAAAATTGATTTTTGCAAACATTGTCAGGTTTATTCATCAGTTGAGTGTTTTGCCAGCAAAAGACGCCACTTACATTTAGTACTTTAAAAAATTTAAGGCAATTTGAGTTAAAAAATTGGATCAACGCAGAAGGAAATGAAATACGACAAGCTACTTTATATAATTTATTTATTGTGCAGTTTAAAAATAACTTTCCATTTTAAATAAAAACTTCAAATCGAAAATATTAAAGTGTTTTTTGTGCATTTTTTGTTTACTGAATGTGTTATAATTTGAAAATAATTTTAATTTTGTAACAAATACGTTATGATTGCAGCAAATATGTTATGATTTTGTCAATAACATAATGATTTATACAATCATTCAATGTTAGCTGGCAAAAATGTTATAGTTGATGAAATTTTTTAGAAAAATGCCATAAGTTTATTGCACATCATTGATGTAAAACGCAGGTTGCCACTAAATTGAATCAAAATTAATAAAAATGGTTTCATATTTAGTTAACTTTTCGTAGAATGAATGTAGCTAAAAAAAACGTAAAAATTAGTTAAATTCAGCTAAACTTTTTGTAAAAAAATTGTAAGTATGTTAAATATTGATTTTATACACTAACACTTCACTTATTTTTTCTTTTTTTTTTCACAGCATTAAGTTCAGCTTAAGTAGAACTTATGAGATTTGCATAGGAGGCTACACAAGAAATTTCTAACATTTTTTCACTCGACAAATATGTTACGAGAAATCAGCAATTAATTAATAAAAATTCGTAAACACAGTTTTAAAGTCAACAAAAAAAATTAATTCAAAATTTGTTCAAAACTAGTATTTTCGTAAATTGAACTTAACTAAAAAAAGTAGCTAAAACGCTGATTTTAACTAAAAATTTGCTAAGAAGCCAGTAAACTCGAGTTAACAAAAAAAAAAATGTTAACTTTACAGTTTTATTTTTTTGAGTGCATATTTCCAATCATAATATGACGCTCTTAAATCATGATCACCGCAACCATGTTTTTTTTCTGCGTGTGTAAAGTTAACAATTTTTTTTTTTTGTTAACTCGAGTTTAATGGCTTTTTAGCAAATTTTTAGTTAAAATCAGCGTTTTAACTACTTTTTTAGTTAAGTTCAATTTACGAAAATACTAGTTTTGAACAAATTTTGAATTAATTTTTTTTGTTGACTTTAAAACTGTGTTTACGAATTTTTATTAATTAATTTGCTGATTTCTCGTAACATATTTGTCGAGTGAAAAAATGTTAGAAATTTCTTGTGTAGCCTCCTATGCAAATCTCATAAGTTCTACTTAAGCTGAACTTAATGCTGTAAAAAAAAATAAAAAATAAGTGAAGTGTTAGTGTATAAAAACAATAATTAACAAACTTACAATTTTTTTACAAAAAGTTTAGCTGAATTTAACTAATTTTTTTGTTAATACATACATAAAAATATTACGAAATTTTCAGCTGAATTTCTAGTTAAAGTTACTTTTTTTTGCTACATTCATTCTACGAAAAGTTAACTAAATATTTTTAGTTAAATTAACTAGAAATTTAGTAGGTTCAAAATCAGGTGTTTTTTTAGTTAAATTTAACTAAATTTTTTGCTAACTTTACAGTTTTTTTTTTTGAGTGTTGTAATTTTATTGATATTGAATGCAACCTTGATACGAAGAATTTTGGAAAACGGTTGAATTCTTATTATAAATATGACAAATCAATAGCTTCCGGCCGAAACCAGTTTTTCGAGGCCAAACCGAACCAAAACCTAAACTGAAAAAAATTAATGCCTGGCTGAATAAAATTTTTACATATTTCTTTTTTAAAATAAATATACAGCACTTAATCTTTTTAAACCATCGGAATTGTTGTATTTATTAAAAAATATATCGTCGAACTATATTCAATAAATGCCAACTCGAAAAAGCTTACTGTTCAGGAGAGCTAAAAAACTAGTTATTTCGCGTATTATTGCAAAAATAAACAATGTACCTTCCACAAGATGGTTTAAATATTCTAAACAATTTTTACCTATGCAAAAATTTTCATATTTTGCACTTGTTTGCATATTTTTCAGAGATGGCATTTATTACTATATCAAAAAACAAATATTTTTTTAGAGTTGGCATATTTTGTCGGAAAATAAAAATACATTTTTTTTGGAAAAATTTTTATTTTTTTTTTTTTTTTTGGTTTTTGTTGTCCTTAGTACGGTAATTGAAAAAACTGAACAAAAAATTAAAAAATCTTTGCATATTTTTAAAAGTTACTAGCTCCGAAAGCCTTTTAATCTCAGGGTGGTCAACTTTGGTACTCTGTAACTCACGCTGTATTGCAATAGGGTCACTCCAAACAAGCTATTTTGAAAGCTTATATCATTGACTTTATTTGCCCCATTCATAATGTTTCAATCTGATAAATAGTTTGAAAGTTACATAAATATAAGCAATTTTTTTTTTGCAAACACTATTTACCGATATTTTTAAAATGGCAATATCTCGAGAACCAGTCATTAGATATCAAAATCTTTACAAGATTCGTGTTTAGCAGGGCAAATGCAATAAGATATGTGGTTTAATTTTTTTAAAAAATTTTTTTGAAAAATTTTTGGAAATTTACAATGGGAGTTGGCATTTATTTCCACCAAAAAAATTGTATGTACTTTGAGTTAGCAGAATAACAAAAATGGATGTAAAGCGACAACAAATTATTTGTTTGCTCTGAAATTTTTATGGCAGATAGGTATTACATAGGGGAGCTATTTGCCATCGGAAACTCATTTCCGTCAAATTTGAGTTGGCATATTTTGAATATAGGTTCACGATATATATTTTAAAAAACTTACAAAAAAATCATATTTAAATAAACTTAAGAAAAATTGTTCATTAAATCTGTAAATTAAGAAAAAAAGTTATTTGAACTGTAACGGTAACACGTTAATTGGAAAACCTTGTTACATTTTTTAAAATGAACTGAATCAAGTGTAATGATACTCGAAATTGAAAAATTCAGCATCTTTTTTATATATTTTTTAAAATACTAAAATTATGCCGAATAGAGGCCGAAACCCCATTATTCGGCAGAAGTCGAGACCGAAACCGAATATTCGGTTGGACTCTACAAATCGGCTCTAAATCAATTATCTAAATAGAATTAAACAAGTTTTTGGTAAGTGCAAAAATAAATGTATCGTGGCGTATGAGTGATATGGAAAATAAAATAAGACATTCAAACTAGAGATGCGCGCGTGACACGAACTTTTCGTGATTCACGTGATTCACGCGTGAATCACGCGTGATCGTGAGTGAAATTTATTTTTACTCACGTGATCGTGAGTGCACGTGATTAGAAAAAATAGTTTCGTGCGTGAGCGTGCGTGAGTAACTTTTGTTTCGTGAGTTCTCGTGATTGTTTTGTGCTGTTTGAAACAAAAAACAAGTAAAAAAATCGTCATTATATCGGCTTAAGACGGTAATTAATACAAAATTGTGATTTAAATAAATTTTTATTATTGTTTTTAGGAAAATCAATACTTTTTGTGCAAGAAATCGAAAAACGTAAAATAAAAATTTGTTAATTTTAATTTCGTGAATCTTCGTTAGCGTGATTATTTCGTGAGCGTGCGTGAACGTGAGCAGCAAAAATAATTTCGTGCGTGATTGTGCGTGAGCACTATTTTTATTTCGTGAGCGTGAGCGTGCGTGAGTCAAAATTCACTCACGCGCCCATCTCTAATTCAAACTTTAAAGCCACTTTTCTCGAAAACCAAAAATAACTGCTCTCTGAAAATTTGATATGATGTAGAGAATGAAATGAACTTTAATTTAAAATTTTTTTAAAAAAAATTAAAAATGGCGTGTTTTTTGCTACATCGATTTTTATTTTTTATCTGAAAAATTCAGACATTGTTCTGAATTTTTTCCAAAAACTAATAATGCCAATCCATAGCGCATACGAAACACTATAAATTAGATGTGTTTCGAAAATTTTAGAATCGTTGAGTTACTGTAGAAAAAATTAAATATAAAGCGACATCATGCAAAAATTGCTCAATTTTACCATGTTTGACCACGCCTATCTCGCCCATTTTTCCGAAAAACGAAAACTTTTGTTCCACGATTTGTTACTTTCATATAGGGCAACAAGCTCTCAAAGTTTGACTTTGATCCAACAACATTTTTTTTTTCGTGGTACGTTTGAAATAGAAACCTTCATATGCAAATATAAAATTTACAATAAATTGCATTTCTTTGAAAAATACTTTTTTTTTTGTTTTGTGGTTAAAAGGCAAGTATACTTTTTGCATAAGAAACCCCAAATCACTTTGTTGTTTTTCCTAATAATTATTTATGCATAACGAAACACCCACACAGAAAATAATATCGTATATTTTATTTTAATTAAAATTTTAATTGTTTTTTAATTTAATATTAATTAAACTTTTAATTAATATAATTAATTGTTTAATTAAATTTTTAACTTTATTTTAATTAATATTTTAATTGTTTTCAAATTTAATATTAATTAAGTATTTAATTTATATAATTAAATGTTTAATTAAATTTCTAGCTTTACTTTTTTTTTTTTTTGTTTTGTTTTCCGTGTGTGCGTGTGTGTGTTTTTCTCTTGCATTGTATTACATACAAAAAAAATACATAAGTATAAAAAGTTTGTTGAAAGTTTTTTTTATTTTTCACATAGGTTTTTGAATTCTCGTTTTGTTTATAGTTTTATGTGTATGTATATGAAAGGTTTATAATCAACTTTATCAAATCATCTCACTGACTATGTATTTACGGCATAAATAAATTTGGTAAAGTTTGAAGAAATATTTTTTTTTTAAACTATTTTATTCAAAAAGAATGTTTTTACAAATTATTTTTTTTTTAATATAATATTTTTAATTAATTTTTTTAATTTATACAATTAAAATTTTAATTATTTTTTTTTTAATTTTAATTAAATTTTTTAATTTATAGTATTAAGTTTTTAATTAAATAAATATCCATTTATTTTTAATTAACGACATACAAATATTTTTAATTTATTTGCGCATTTTAGTGATTGGTCCGGATTTAATTAATTTTTTAATTAAATCTACGAATTTTTTAATTAAATATTTTTTTTATTTTTTTCTGTGCACACTCGAATAATGACAAACATGGTAAATATAACTAACTTGAGCAAGAAAATTGGTCATATGAATAATAAGAAAAAAATTAAATAAACAAAAAAAAAAATAATTGTCAGAAAATCAATGTAATAAAAATACATAATTTTTTTTTTGTTAACTGTAAAAGATATGGGTCGTATGCAGGAACGTATGCAGGGCTGTCGGGGGAATTTTAATTTTTAAAAAAGTCCGATACCTTAAATTTTTTTTAACTTTCAAAATTATTCTCTAAATATCGCAACTTTTGAGCCATAATTCGAGATGAGATCACAATTGTTCTACTTTTTTTTAACCCTCCACTCGAGTGATAGAGGGTATATGAGGCATTACACACCAAATGTCCCGCTACAGAAAAACATGTGTCCCATGAATTTCTGAATAGGTTGTATTGATAGCCTCATATGAAACTTAGAAAATTGAGTTTTTAAAATTTTTCAAAACCTGGGCTTAGCTAAATATTGAAAAATTTAAAAAAAACCTAAATTTTGAAAAAATTGTCAAATTTGTGTCGAGTTGCTTTGATTAAATATTTATCAAATTAAAACGGATTCCATTTCGAGGATCCTAGAGAGTTGTCCGAGCAGTGAAATTGCTGTTGCTGGCGATTTTAATGTTCACAACTCCTCCTGGATCCTCCATTCGACTTCCGTTGGCGAGTACGTTGAGTTATTCGCCGCGCATAACCACCTGTCGCAACTGGTGAACAAACCAAATGAACACCGGAACACTCTCGACCTTTTTCTTACCTCACATCCTGACAAATATGAAGTAAGGACATTTGCACCTCTTGGTAATTCGGATCACTGCACCATTTCCGCGTCCTTCTCGTACTCCGAACTTTGTAACGTTTCAACACCAGCAACGAAGCATTCTGTGTTTCTATATGAGAAGGCTCGTTGGGTTGAGCTCAATGACTTTTTCCGGCATTTTTCCGCGGCGAAAATGGTGGAATATATTATAATGCTTGGAATGAAGTCATTCATTCCATCAAAGCTGATTTCGGCTAAGCCGAAGGATAAATGTTGTTTAACCAGACTTGCAGGAATGAAGTCAGATCCAGGGAAAAAGCGTTCAGAAATTGGCGTGACGACAAAAACGCTAATAATGATCTGCTACGCAAAAGGGCGAGATCCGAGTGTGCAATAGTACTTAGTCGCGAAAAGCTTCTATACGAACAGCGACTTCGTGCTAAAGTTCTTTCTGCTCCTAGGTGCAGTAAGAGCTTTTGGTCTTTTGTTAAAAGACTCAGAGAAAATGCTAGTTCTTCTATTCCGACTCTTTTAAAAGATGACCAAGTGTTCATTGAACCGTTTGACAAAACTAACCTGTTGGCTGGCCTTTTTGCAAGAAATTCTTCTTGCCGGAAAGCAATCAACCACTGCCCGAAATCGAGAGGGTATCCCATACTATGCCCAAGATATTTTTTCGAGCTCGTGCAGTTAAAAGGGTTCTTGCGGATCTTAACGTAAATAAGTCACCGGAGCCGAATGGTATACCAGCACTGGTACTTAAACAGTGCTCTTCGACGTTGGCGCGTCCACTGGCTAATCTTTTCATTTCGTCTTACCGTGCGGGAGTTTTTCCGTCTTGTTGGAAGGTTGCCAATGTGCAGCCAATCCCTAAAAAGGGTGCTGCTAATAAAACTGATAACTACCGGCCAATAGCAATATGCTCAGCGCTCTCGAAGGTAATGGAGAGCATGGTGAATTGCCATCTTGTTAGGTATCTGGAGGCTAACTCACTTTTAAACGATCGACAGTATGGTTTTCGGAGAACTCGTTCTACCGGGGATCTGTTGGCGTTCCTTTCGGAACGTTGGAGTCGATCGATCCACCATTTTGGTGAGAGTAAGGTAGTTACTCTGGATATTTCCAAGGCGTTTGATTGTGTGTGGCACGGTGCGCTCATATCTAAGCTTAATGCCTTTGGTGTCGGTAATGACTTATCTCGATTTGTTTCGAGTTTCCTCAGGGATCGTTCTATACGTGTTGTTATAGATGGGTTCTCATCAGATGAGTTCCAGCTCCAAATGGGGTTACCGCAAGGTTCTGTTCTTTCTCCTACCCTTTTTGTTATTTTTCTTAACGACCTTCTAAGTCAAACTTCAAATCCTATCTACTCTTTTGCAGATGACAGCAACATTTGTCATTCATTTTCCTTTGATCGTAGGCCAAGCCTTATTGAGGTTGAGGGCAAAAGGCAGATTATGAATGACACACTTAATCAAGACCTGTTGACAATCTCCAAGTGGGGTCTTGCGAATAGGGTCAAGTTTAATGCACGCAAGACCCAATGTTGTATGTTGACTCACAGAAATGTGGAAGCAACAGCGTCATCTGTACATATGGGTGGTATTGGCATTGAGGATTCAGACACTCTTGATGTTCTGGGCATGAAAATTCAGCGTGATGTCCGTTGGAATAAGCACGTTTTTCAAGTGTCGAAAGAAGCATTCAAGTATCTCGGTTTTTTAAACCGGTGTAAGAAATACTTCACCTCATCCGATCTCCTTACTATTTATACCACCTACATTCAAACGAAGATGGAATACAACTCCCATATATGGGCAGGGGCTTCAAAGTCTATTTTGGAGCTCTTGGACCATGTGCAAAGGAGGGCGTAGATGCTTGTCAATGACACTAGGGTATCCAACTCTATTGACTCATTGGAGCATCGTCGGAATGTGGGTTGTGTGACTCTGTTCTATCGATATTACCATGGAAAGTGTTCTGCTGAGATAAGTGAACTTATCCCTAGAGCCCGAGTTTTTGTTCAAAACACTCGGCTGTTTAGTAGATCACATCCGTTTGTTGTCGTTTGTCCAGTTGATCGCACAGCGCATTACAGAGAAGGTTCGTTTATCAGTCGAACTAGCCTTATGTGGAATAATCTCCCCGCAGAGGTCTTTCCAGTTTCTTTCAATGTAGATAAATTCAAGTCAAATATACTTACACAAACACTACTCCCTCTTTCCTCCTCCTCATAACCTATTTTCCTGATATCAACATAATGCATTGCATTAGTAGGGGCATCCCCTGAGTGTTGGTTCATCGTAAAAAAAAAAATAATCCCAAATATTTGAAGTCTTGTTTATTTTTTATGGGCCGTTTTTGTCTATCCTCACAATAAAATTCAGACGCGTGTTTTTCTTTTGTTTTCGAGAAAAACACATTTGAATATTAAATTTCATAAGAATGTTGTTATAATTTGCTTGCCCGAGTAAAAAAAATGATATGACGCAATATATAATTTAATATGGGTTCGTGTCTATTTTGATATAATCTTATACGAAAAATGGTTTCATAAGATTTGATCGAATATTATCTAATAATATCAGTTTATATAACTTTATATCGACATTGATACGAGTTTTGGTCTAATCCAATGATATAAAATTATATCCAATTATATTAAAATTTATACAATTTTATAAATCGGATGTAATTTTAGTTTGAATAAAAAGTTGAAAAATTAAAATAATAAAAACTAGTTGTTCTTGAAAAAAACTTAGAAAAATTTAAAAAAATGGAGATATGTTAAATTTTATATAAACCACTTAGAAAATATTCTCATAAAAACTTTGTCCTTATAAAAACTTAGAAAAATTTAAAAAAATGGAGTCATATATAATTTTATATAAAACACTTAGAAAATATTTGCGATAAAAAAATGTTCTTTGAAAAAAACTTAGAAAAAATTTTAAAGATGGAGTCATATAAAATTTTATATAAAACACTTAGAAAATATTCGTGATAAAAAAGTGGTACTTGGAAAAAACTTAGAAAAATAAAAAAATATGAAGTCATTTGAAATTTTATATAAAACACGTTACAAATATTTGCGATAAAAATATGTTCTTGGAAAATACTTAGAAAAATTAAAAAATAATGGAGGCATATAAAATTTTATATAAAACACATAGAAATTTGGAATGATGCATGGGACCAGATGTTACAACATATAATTATGTATAGCGATATCTTAAAAAAATCGCACATCCCGAGTAAAAAAGATTTGATATAACCATATATGCTAATATATAATTATTTATATTTATATATGGTTATACATGAACTTTGATATGGACATATAAGCTTATATATAGAATAGTATTTTTCCTTATTTTTTAATATGATAACATACATATTCATATCTATTTATATACCGATCTATATGAAATTAGATATGACATATAAGGTTGGAAATTTTTAGATATGGCAGATAAAAAGATATATGATTTTATTTATAATTGTATCCAGAAAAAAACTTTTAAAATTTTCTAAGTCCCGGACAATTAAAAAAAAAATTAAAAATTTTCAAGTCCTAAAAAATTTTATGAAAAATTTTATTGTGCCGTACAAACAATTTTTTTGGCCATTTTTTTTTTTTTGGAGTAAAAAAATCATTGAAAATGTTTTTAGGAGAAATTTTATTCTTTTGAAGAATTTTTAAGTTCCGAAAAAATGTTTTTAAATTTTCTAAGACACAAACATTTTTTAGAATTTTTTAACTCCCTTAAAAATGATTTTAGAAAAAAAAATTAACAAATTTTTAATAAATTGCTAAGTCCCGAAAAAATTCCGAAGAATGTAATAAAAACTCTTCTAATTGATAATGTATCCAATCTGATAAAATAATTATTATTTTAACGTTTAAAATTCCAAAAAATTTTACCAGATTTCATCTAATTTTATAAAAATTTATCTAATTTTAACGGATAAGATATGATTTAATACAATTAGATAGACCCATTTTTGGGATCAAACTTATTCAAATTTGATATTATTTTATCAAAAATAATAGAATTTGATATAATCGTATAATATTCGATCCGCCAATTTTCGGATCAAAATTAATATGGATTTACATAAAAGCATATCTGTTCATATATAATTAAATATTGCCTCATATAACTTTTTTTTACTCGGGATCAAAATTTATTATATAAATTTATCTCGCAAGACATAGTGTCACACATGATCATATACATATGAAATAATATGACTATATATAAAGTATATAAGATCATATTAAATTATTTTTACTCGGGTGTATATTCTTGTTTCAACATAGCGTATGAGTATTATTTATGCAAATATTTGTTACTCATCCGCTATGCATTTAAGTTGCATTTAATACGTACTAAAAAATATCAAAAAATAAGCAAAATCTAAGGGGGGGGGGAGGGTTGTGTTCGAAATTGTGTGATTTGCCATGGAATGCCGCATATGGATTACACAAAAAAATAACATTACCCTAATAGTTTTAATAAATTTAAATGATGATAATTTTTTTTTTTTTTTTTAGTTAAAAAAAAATTATAAAGTCATTAACCTTTTGAGATACATTAAGTTTTTTTTTTCTTTTTTGCAGATATCTATTAAAGCTTTTTATGCATATCATTCGCCTACCGTCAAAAAATTTTCAAATTAAACATTAAAAAAAATTATCTTTATGCGTACCTATAATTCTTATATGCTTCTTAAAAAAAAATAATTAACACAAAAAAATTTTAAAAATCTTAAACAGAAATAACTTGCCAGTCATTTCTGAAGAAAAATAACACATGGTTCTTTTTTTTCGTTAATTTTGCCGGTAATTATAAACGCTTAGGCAAATGTAGCATGACATGCAAAGGGGTGCCGCCACCGCCAACATACAACATGTGAAAAAAGCATAAAAAAAATGTTTACCTCATTTTTATTTTACTTGTCTTAAAGTAGTAAATATATTAAACTAATTAACAAATACGTTCGTTCTACTTACATACACAAAACTTTATTAGCGGTTTTCGAGAAAATTATAGGGATTTTCTGTAAAGAAGAGAAAAACAAAAGACATTATTATTAAAAAAAAAGTGCAATTAGTTTTAAGACAAATAGATACAGTGATAAAAATAAAATGTTTGTAAAATTAAAGAAAAAAGGGGGAATAAAATGTAAAAAAAATAAAAAAAAACAGGGGCTTGTTTGGGAGAGTCGGCGGTGGAGGTTGAAAGCACATTGATTTGTATGGCCGATAAGCCATATAAATAAAAAAATATACTTTTCTTAGAAAAAGTACCTTTTTTTAGAAAAAATACTTTTTTTTAAAAACAAGTACTTTTTTTTAGAAAAAAAGTACTTTTTTTTTTTAAAATATACTTTTTTTATTACCATCTGCCCATCTCTAAAAATGGAGTTAAACTGCATTTACAGTTTTTCATTTCGTGATCCTGTTTTCTTTTAAAAGGACTTCGAAGTTTTAAAGGACTAAATTTTTATCAAATATTTTTTAAATATTTGTAATTGTCCTAGAATGACAACTATGACGGCAAATGAAAGAGGAGGAGCTCCCTTAATTTTTAAATTTTTTTTATACTCTCCACTCTAGTGATAGAGGGTATATATAAGTTTTTCATTCCGTTTGTAACACATTGAAATATTGGTCTAGGACCCCATAAAGTATATGGGGCATTCCATGTCAAATCAGACACTTTGAAAATATTTTTTTTTTATATTTTCTCAATTTGTTTACAATTTTTAGTACCTTTCGAAAATTATTGTTTTTTTACGAAGTTTTAAAAAAAATCCAAAAAAATTCTTAAAAGCCCTCTAGTATGCGATTTTTTAGTTTTAAAATTTAAATCTCGTTTTTGAAAATGTTTGTACTCTTCAATTTTTTTGAAATTTTTTTGTGTAAAACTTCTATCGATTTTACAAATTTTTTGCCCAGGAGGATCGTGTGATAACTCTTATTACCATTTTTTTAAATTTTTTAAAAAAATGTTATTGTAATTTTCCAATCTTAAAATCATTTCTACTGCTCCAATGGTACGTCATAGAGGGGTCATTTATGAGACCGACCCCCATTAACTTTTACGTCTCCAATTTCTAAGGGGGCTCCCACACAAAACGACATTTTTTAAAATTTGCTTCAACCGCTCTAACTGCCCGAATAGTGCCCTTAGAGCAACAAAATGTATGACCGACCCACAATATTTTTTTACTCAAAACATTTTCTCTGAACACACCTACCCTCTCTGTCTTTTACTGTTAAGGCGGTCCCCATACAATTTGTTTTATTTTTTGTAAATTCGTGTTATTAAATCAGGTTCTACAGGTCCAATGGTGCGCCGAGAAATTTTTTTAAAACTTCAAAATTTTTTTAAAACATACCTACGCCCTATCTCCACTCCACACCATTGGAGCAGTAGAAATGATTTTAAGATTGGAAAATTACAATAAAATTTTTTCAAAAAATTAAAAAAAAATAGTAATAATCGTTATCCCACGATCTTCCTGGGCAAAAAATTTGTAGAATCGATAGAAGTTTTACACAAAAAAAAATTCAAAAAAATCGAAGAGTAAAAACATTTTCAAAAATGAGATTTAAAATTTAAAACTAAAAAATCGCATACTAGAGCGCTTTTAAGAACTTTTTTGGATTTTTTTTTTTAAACTTCGTAAAAAAACAAAAATTTTGAACAAAAAAATTTGAAATTTGGACCACTATTGAAGAAGTTATGAGTAAAAGAAGTTTGAGAAAAGGAACAAAACACCAATTTTTAAAAATTCGGTATCTTTTGAACGGGTCATCAAAAATTTTTTTGGATTTTTTTTTTCAAAACTTCGTAAAAAAACAAAAATTTTGAAAAAAAAATTAAAATTTGGACCATAATTGAAGAAGTTATGAGTAAAATAAGTTTGAGTAAGGGAACAAACTACCAATTTTTAAAATTCATTATCTTTTGAACGGGTCATCAAAAAAATCTAAATATTTACCACGAAGGAGTTTTCGAAGGGTACTAAAAACTGTAAACAAATTGGGAAAATCTAAAAAAAAAATTTTTCAAAGTGTCCGATTGGACATGGAATGCCCCATATATACTCTACACCATTTACAGATTTAACTCGAAAAGAGCAATTGTAATTTGAAGATTCTACGAAAATTATAAGCTGCTATTGGAAATAGATAAACGCCAATTCGAAAAAATCAATTGTAATTCAAAAAAGATTAATTCTAATTCGAAAAAGATAAATTGTAATTCGGAGATTCCAATTGGAATTCGAAAAAATTTCACCAAAAATTCAGTCGAAAGTTTTCGATTTACAATTGAAATCATCGAATTACAATTGATATATTTCGAATTAAATTTGATCTATTTTAAATCAAAATTGATATTTTTCGAAAAACATTTGATCTTTTCGAATTATAATTGATCCTTTTCGGATTACAATTAAACTTTAACAATTACCCTTTTTCGAATTAGAATTGATGTTTTTCAAATTACAATTGATATTTTTCGAATAACAGTTTTTCCTTTTCGAATTATAATTGATCCTTTTCGGATTACAATTAAACTTTTTGGAATTACAATTGATCTTTTTTGAATAACAATTGAGCTTTTCGAATTACAATTGGAATTTTTCGAATTTCAAATGAAATTTTCGAATTATTCATGGATTTCGAATTATAATTGATCTTTTTCGAATTACAATTGATCTCTTTCGAATTTTCGAATAATAAATGGAATCTCTGAATTACAAATGGAATCTTCGAGTTACAAATGAAACTTTTAAATTCATCTTTTTTGAATAACAATCGATTTATTCGTATTACAATTGATCTTTTTATACCCTCCAACCACAGTATGGGGGTATACTCACTTTGTCATTCCGTGTGTAACGCATTGAAATATCAATCTAGGACCCCATAAAGTATATATATTATTGATCAGTGATCGATTCTAAGACATTCCGTCCGTCTGTCCGTCTGTCCGTCTGTAGAAGACACGATACAGTCCAAAATAAAAGAGCTAGACTTCCGAAGTTTGGCACGAATATGTCTTATATTCCTAGGCAGGTTAAGTTCGGAAATGGGCAAAATCGGACCAAGGGAAAAAAAGTTCCCCCTTAGAGAACTAAACCAACCCAAGAAAAATCGCAATTTTTGCAGGGTTTTTTGTACTTTTGCTTAGCAAATGCAACATTCTTATCTCAGAAGAAGTTCAAAATCACAAGAGAAAGGTGCCCCCTAACGTCTCCCACCAACCCCCCCCCCAAAAAAAAAAAAAGACGCCCCTGGATTTTTTTTTATATTGTTTTTTTTTTTACATTTTGGAGGGTATAAAAGATTCGGCACAGCCGAATGTAACACTATCACTTGTTTGAAATAAAATGTTTCTTTTCGAATAACTGGGTCATACAGTTTCCAACGTTTTGATATTCTTTTTTTGTTGCCTACATTTAGGCAGTAAATTAAAAAAAATTGTGAGTTAAGATTAACGTATGAGGCATTTCACACCAAATGTCCCGCTACAGAAAAATATGTGTCCCGAGAATTTCTAAATAGGTTGTAGGGCTACAACCTATTTAGAAATTCAACTAAGAAAATTGGAGAAATGGAACTAAGAAAATTGCGTTTTTGGTTTTTAAATTTTTCAAAAATTTACATTTTTGTATAGTTTTGTTTGGGCTATCGATTAAATTTTTTTTTTTTGAAAATTTTCAGAACCATTTCTGAAATTTTCATTCTTAAAAAGTCAAGTTATCAAAAATCCGGTTAAAAATCAAGTTAATCGAGAAAATCGCATTTGAATATTGAATTTCATAACAATTTTGGAATTTCATTGTATTTTCTTGTTTAAATATGGCGTATGAGTAACAAGTATTTGCGAAAGCAACGACTAACTAATATATTAAGTTTACTTGCACAATTGTTATGAAATTTAATATTCAAATGGGATTTTCTCGAAAAACCCGAAAAACACGTGTCTGATTTTTTTTGTGGGGATAGCCAAACATCTAAACTTAAAAAAGACAATTTGAAAAAAAAAAACTGCACGAATTTTTGATAAATTGCTATTTTTAAAAAATGAAAAATTTCAGAACAGGTTCTAAATACAAAACTATACAAGAATATAAATTTTTGAGATTGTGGTGCATTCCGTTTTAATTTGATAAATATTTAAATAAGGTAACTCGACACAAATTTGACTATTTTTTCAATATTTGACGACACCTCCTAAGCCCAGTTTTTGAAAAATTGAAAAACAAAAAACGCAATTTTCTTATATTTCCATATAGGACTATTCATACAACTTATTCAGAAATTCACGGTACACATGTTTTATTTTTCGCTGGACATTTGGTGACATCGTATGAGAAACGCTTTAATCCAATTCTTAGCATAATTTTTTTCTCAGTGTATTGCAGAAAGAATAAGGTTAGAAAATGTTTAGAATTATTCTAGCTAAAAATAATTATAAAGTAGCAATTAACATTATAAAATGTTATATTGAAATAAAACAGTAATTCAAACTGTTGATTTGTGGAAAATGTTTAAATGTTAAAACCCTTACAAAACCCAAACAATATAACAAACCACCACACCCCGTTTTTTGGTTATATTTTTGACAAAAGTTTAGTAAAAATTTTTTAATTAATACCCATGTTTAAGGAAACCATTAACCAAAATGTAATAAAAATAAAACAACAAAACCTAAACAAAAATGTACACAAATTGAATTTTAACTTCAATGTTACTTTTGTTGTTTTTTTGTTAGTTTTAAACATTAATTAATGAAAACATCAAAATGCGTTTAAAGTTGTATTTTTCTATAAAACAAAGTAGTCATGTAAAAAAAAACTAAATAAAAAGCCATTCCTTATAAATTGATTGCACCCTTTTTTTGTAGGTTTCTTATAAAATAGGGGGGAAATATAAAAAAACAAGTCAGAAAAGTTCAATTCGGTTTTGCCGAATGTATTAATACCCTTCAATATGTCAAAAAGATTATTTGAAAAAAAAAATCGCGGAAAAAAATTTGGTAAAAAAAATCTGCTTGTTTGTAAAAGAAAACTATGTATATGGGGCATTCCATGTCAAATCGGACACTTTGAATAATTTTGTTTAGATTTTCCCAATTTGTTTACAGTATTTAAAACCCTTCGAAAACTTATTCGTGGTAAATTTTCAGATTTTTTTGATGACCCGTTCAAAAGATATCAAATTTTTTTTGTTACAATTTTAGTTTTTTTTATGTACTTTTTAAAAAGAAATCCAAAAAAATTATTAAAAGTGCTCTGGTATGCGATTTTTAAGTTTTAAAATTTAAATCTCATTTTTGAAAATGTATGTACTCTTTGATTTTTTTGTAATTTTTTTGTGTAGGATCGTGGGATAACGATTATTACTATTTTTTAAAAATTTTTTAAAAAATTTTATTATAATTTTCCAATCTGAAAATTATTTCTACTGCTTCAATGGTGCGTCATAGAGGGGACATTTATAAGACCGACCCACATTAATTTTTACGTCTTAACATTTCTTCGGAACAAACTAATACCATATCTCCAATTTCTAAGGGGGCTACCACACAAA
Source organism: Pegoplata infirma (assembly GCA_963921195.1). Classification (NCBI taxonomy): domain Eukaryota; kingdom Metazoa; phylum Arthropoda; class Insecta; order Diptera; family Anthomyiidae; genus Pegoplata; species Pegoplata infirma. Next base: position 257,813,747 of record OY992536.1, on the reverse strand, counting down.
GTGACATTTTTTAAAATTTGCTCTAACTGCCCTAAGAGTGCCCTTAGAGAAATCAAATGTATGACCGACACACAATATTTCTTTAGTCCAAACATTTTCTCTCAGCACACCTACCCTCTATCTTTAACTATTAAGGTGGTCCCCATACAATAAGTTTTATTTTTTGTAAATTTGTTTTATTTAATCAGCTTCTACCGATCCAATGATGCGTCTGAGAGAGGACATTAGTGAGTCCGACACCCATTTGTTTTTACCCTCCAACATTTTTGTAAAACATACTTACGCCCTATCTCCACTTCCTAAGTAGGCTCCCATACAAGTTACAGTTGGAGCAAATTTTATAAAAATGTAATTTTGAATGGAAGCCTACTTAAGGAGTGGAGATAGGGCGTAGGTATGTTTTACAATGTTGGAGGGTAAAAATAAATGGGGGTCGGTCTCTCTAATGACCCCTCTCGGACAAAAAATAAAAAATAATGTATGGGGACCGCCTTTACAGTTAAAGATAGAGGGTAGGTGTGTTCTGAGAAAATGTTTGGACTATAAAACCATTGTGGGTCGGTCATAGATTTGATTGCTCTAAGGGCACTCTTAGGGCAGTTAGAGCGGTTGGAGCAAATTTTAAAAAATGTCGTTTTGTGTGGGAGCCCCCTTAGAAGTTAGAGATAGGGTATTAGTTTGTTCCAAAGAAATATTAAGACGTAAAAATTAATGGGGGTCGGTCTTGGAAATGACCCCTCTATGACGCACCATTGGAGCAGTAGAAATGATTTTAAGATTGGAAAATTACAATAAACTTTTTTCAAAAAATTTTCAAAAATAGTAATAATCGTTATCCCACGATCGTACTGGGCAAAAAACTTGTAGAATTGATAGAAGTTTTACACAGAAAAATTTCAAAAAAATCAAAGAGTACAAACATTTTCAAAAATAAGATTTAAATTTTAAAACTTAAAAATCGCATACTAGAGCGCTACTATTTTTAAAAGTACGTAAAAAAACTAAAATTTTGAAACAAAAAAAAATTGCAATTTGGACCATTATTGAAAAAGTTATGAGTAAAAGAAGTTTGAGTAAAGGAACAAACTACCAATTTTTAAAAAATCGATATCTTTTGAACGGGTCAACAAAAAAATCTGAAATTTTACCACGAAGGAGTTTTCGAAGGGTACTAAAAACTGTAAACAAATTGGGAAAAGCAAAAAAAATTTTTTTTCAAAGTGTCCGATTTGATATGGAATGCCCCATATACTTTATGGGGTCCTAGACCAATATTTCGAGGTGTAACAAACGGAATGGCAAACTTATATATACCCTCTATCACTTGAGTGGAGGGTATAAAAAAATATTTGAAAAAATAAATTTCCGCGGAAAAAAAAATGATAAAATGAAAATGTCGTTAAAAAGCTATGTTTGTATTTGTTTAAATTCCATTCGGTGTTCAATTTTGTTGAAATTTGTCAATCACCAACCGATTTCAAGCATTTTGTATTTTTAGGTTATGTGGAATGTACCGAAATCTTCGAGGTATCCTTACATTTTCGTTCACAACTTTTGAACCGCTAAACCGATATTTCTCAAATGGAATACGAAACTGCTTGGGATAACTACAATTAAATGTGCTCAGTTACAGTTATATCTGTTCAATAATTTGACCATCATCGTCTGTCTGTCGATGATGGTCAAATCGCTAGAATGTCTGAGAATTGATTACTGATCAATACCTTATATACCTTATGTGGTCCCTGACCGATATTTTGATGAGTTGCAAACGGAATGACAAGCTTAAATATACCTTCTATTACTAAGTAGAGGGTTTAATAAAAATTTACCCATGTGACACATTAAAATGCACAACAGTAGCATTTTTATGACAACCACACATTTATCATTTCTGTAGTATTTTTTTTTTTTTTTGAACAATTTGTACTCCTCAAAATGTTGAAGCAGTTGATTTTTGATGATATAAATCAGTAGGCAGGTAGTGGCGATAATATGCTAAAGTTTATTACAAATTCCTAAAGAACACAAATATTGCGTTTTATTTATTTAATTTTTTACAAGAATTGTGACACACCTGTGGTCACATATAACATGCTGAATATTAATGTTTGATTTGTAAGAAACAATTAAAAATTCATAAATAATTGAAAAGGAGTCAGTCAATAGTATTTTGCATATTTTTTATGCCCATTGGGAAAATAACAAATATATAGGGATTTATTTAAACAATTTTAGGCAAATGAAAGAAAGAAATTATGATAGTTTGTCTGGCGATCCTGCAAATTATAGTTTGCAAATAATCGAGATATTTCAAAATCGCGATTACGAAAAAAAAATCGCCGTTAATCGCAATTATCGATTAATCGAATTTTTTAAATAATTTGCAATATCTTTAAAAAAAAAATCTTTTAAAATTTATATTTTAGAACGTACGAAAATACAAAAACTATTATTTTTAGGAAATAAAATTAAAATTCTTTCGAACTTTCCCAGTAAAAATAATTAAAGATTTTGGCACCACAGTTTCTTTTTATACCCTCCACTCTTGTGATAGAGTGTAAATAAAAGTTTGTCATTCCGTTTGTAACACATCTAAATATTGGTCTAGGACCCCATATGGTATATAAATATATTCATGATCCTCGATCGATGTCCGTCGGTTCGTCCGTCCGTCCGTCTGTCTGTGTGTCCGTAGAAAACACTCTAACTTTTGAAAGACTCTACAGATGCTACTGAAGTTTGGCATATATGTAGGTCATTTACCTGGTCAGGTTGGTATTGAAATCCTGCGAAATCGGTCCAGTGGTTCAAAAGTTATGAGCAAATGTGTAAATTTCAGAAAGGTTTTTTCGCGAATTTACGAGATAAAAAACCCGATAACTTTCGAAAGACAATAATGAGACAACTAAAACATGGCATGTATCTTTTTCGTTCCTCAGGTCTGTTTGGAATTAAATTTCAGCTCAAGCGGTTTAGTGGTTCAAAAGTTATAAGCAAAACCCTGAATCTCAGATTGGTTTCATCTTAAATGGCACATGTTAAACAAGTTTAAAAAGCATTGGTGGTAACTTAACTATGCTTTTCAAACTTGTTTAGTTTTGATGCAGTGCTTTTTCAACTTGTTTAGTTTTAAAAGCATTGGTAATTTAAAAAGTAGACTCGAAAAAAATTTTACAATCAAAAAAAATTTTACACTCAAAAAAAATTTTAGTTTTTTTTACAAAAATTACAATATTTTGTGCATTCACTCAGAAATATTTTTACAGTAAAAAAACATCACACTGGAAAAAAATTTACACTCACAAAAAAAAATAGTAATTTGTCTTTAAAAAAAAAAAAAATGACAAAAAAAGAGTTTCTTACTCAAAATAAAATATTTCTAATCAAAATTTTTAATTTTTTTCACGTTAAAAAATGTACTATCCTTTGAAAAAGGCATTGTGGAGGGTATTCATTGATTCGGCAAAGTCGAATTTAACTTTCCTACTAGTTTAGTATATCATCTCGCATCGAAAGAACGCTCGAGTGCCCTAGAGAATTTTTTGTAAAGATTTTTTTTTTTAAACTTATAATTAAAATTCTTCAACACTTTTTAAATGATCAAACATTTTTTTGGAAAAAAGTACAAAATTTTCTTGCATTTGTCTTGCGCTTAAATAAACTCTACAAAGAGTGCTTCAATCAGCGCTGATAAGACATACGACTTTATTGCGTCTTAATAGCTCTTTATCTGTGCTGCTAAAGAGTGCTCTAAACTGTAACTGGTTTGGTTTCGCTCTTTGGCTCGTGATTCCTATCCAAAAGCAGCTTCCAGTTCATCAAAATTTCTGCGGGGTCGTGTCGAAATACCTGCCGATGGCCAGAGAAGAGCCGATTGTGATGAAAATTTTTAAACATTTTTACGACAAATACAACCAGCGGTCAAAGTATGAAAAAATTACGTTTTTTGACAAAATTTCATGTCCAAATTGTTTGACAAAATCCAGCCAAATGCTTTCGAGTATATTTTTAAAACAAAACTATACTTTAAAACTAAGATCAGAATTTAAATTTTACTTTAAATTTTAATGAAAATTCCCAAACAAGTTAAATGAATCAAGGGCCAACCCATCAAAATTTTCCGTTCCAAATAATCGGTTTCAGGACGCATCATATCATCCTTCAATCGATTCTACTTTACATTCCAGAATCAATGAAAGTTATAGTTTTTAGAGTAATTTAGTTTTTTTGAAAAATAATTTTACATAGAAACTTCAAAATGGGTTTCAAAAAATTTTGGAACTTAAATTTGTTATAAAAACAGTGTTTTTCATAGAAATTATTAATCGTAATGGCATGGTTTTTTTGTCGATATATTGGTTCCTGTAGTTCCTATGAGGAGCATACGATTACGATTATTTAGTGCGATTAATCGCGATTACGATTACGATTTTAATCGTTTTGCAAACTCTACTGCAACTGTCATACATGAAGTATCCAAGTTTAGCCATTCTCATAAAATATATTCCTAAGTGTTCTTATATCTCTCCCATTTCAATAAAATCTAAAGTTTCTGCAATATTTCTTTTACGTAAATCATAAAATTTAATTAATAAAACATTATCCAAATTTAATTTTTATATCAGCCACTCTTCCAAATATTTAACAAATTTTCACAATTATCTATGCTTTCAAAATATTTTCTCATAATATAAATAATTTTTTTTTTCGCAGTTAGATTCTTTTTGTAAGATAGAAAAATACTTGATCATAAAACAATTTTAAATAACTGCATATTGTAAATTGCTTTACAATATTTTCTTATAATAAATAATTTTGTTTGTTTGTTTTTTTTTTTTTTTTTGTATCTTCCAACAATTCAACCAAAGTATTTAAAATGAAACAATTTTGTTTTTGTTTGTCTGCGGTTCTAATTCTATACAACAATTTCTAAATTAGCCACTTAAAAAGATGCTTTTAAAATACCAACAAAGTAAATTGTTTGTGTTATTAGAAAAAAATAGTCCGACTGGTTGAATGGATGTAACTCCATAGGATGAACTGTGCTCGGTGTGGTATGGAACATTTTATTACAGGAACACATTTTTTTTTTTCAATATTGAAAATTCACAGACAACAGCAACAGTTCATCATCACTTTAAAAAAAAAATTAAACGAACATCATTTGATAAATAAATTTTAAAAATGTGGAAAGAAACTAAAATAAAAACAGAAAAATTAAATACTAAATTGTAAATTGCTTTCGTAATACAAAGTATTTGAAAATGTAATGACAGCCCAACAGTACATTGATGATGATAATGATGATGGCCGGCCCGACCAATTGTTAGGCTTCCTAGATGTGCAACATGGTAGCTAGTTAAGTTTTATTAGTATTTATTTTTTGAAGCAATAATTTCACACCACATTGTTTAAATAAATTAACAAAAAAAAAAATATGTGAGAGTGTTACATTCGGCTGTGCCGAATCTTTTATACCCTCCAAAATGTAAAAAAAACATTATAAAAAAAAATCCAGGGGCGTTTTTTTTAGGAGGGGGGAGGGGGGTTGGTGGGAGACGTTAGGGGGCACCTTCCCCGTGCGATTTTGAACTTCTTTTGAGATAAGAATGTTGCATTTGCTTACCAAAAGTACAAAAAACCCTGCAAAAAATGCGATTTTTCTTAGGTTGGTTTAGTTCTCCAAGGGGGAACTTTTTTCCCCTTGGTCCGATATTGCCCATTTCCGAACTTAACCTGCCTAGGAATATAAGACATATTCGTGCCAAGCTTCGGAAGTCCAGCTCTTTTATTTTGGACTGTATCGTGTCCTCTACAGACGGAGAGACGGACGGACGGACATCGCTAGAATGTCTTAGAATCGATCACTGATCAATAATATATATACTTTATGGGGTCCTAGACCGATATTTCGATGCGTTACACACGGAATGACAAAGTGAGTATACCCCCATACTGTGGTTGGAGGGTATAAAAATAAGAATAAAGCAAGTAAATGTAGTATATGGGGCATTCCAGGCCAAATCACTTACTTTTAGACCCGACCCCCTTCGATTATTTTTTTTTTTTTCAGATTTTTATACCATGTTGGTGTTGATTAATAAATTTTTCAAAATGGCGATTGGACAACGTTTTGTTGGTATTTTAATGTAGGTTTAGAAAAAAATATGACAAAATTATTCGAAGTAATTATCACTTAATGTTCAACGTTTAAAAATTAAAATCGACTTTTTGAAAAAGTTCGAAACCTTCGATTTTTTCTTTAAAAGTCATAAAATTCTACTCTAAATGTTGCAACTTTTAAGCCATAATTCGAGGTGTTATCACAATTCGTTCTGTTTTTTTTAAATTTTGAAAATTTCACTTTTTTTGACTCTGGTTTATTTTGTATGATGCACCAAAAAAATTAAGTTGTTAGATATTGACCGCAACTCCACTAAAGGCCTTTTGTCACGATAAGACTCAGTAAAATGAACTGTCAAAAAATCGTACAGAACTTAAAAATGTTATCGTTTAAATGCAAAATGTAGTGACACGGACGGTAATACGGAAGAAATTTTGACAGTCGTATAATACTCGTAATTTTTAGAAATATTTCTAAAAGCTGAGACTTTTCATTTTATCAGGGATGTATTTTCTGTTCAATTTATTGACGCCAACGTAAAAACACAAGAATAAAGCTACAAAGTTAAGTTTATCACTTCAAAACTCTCTTATTTTAATGTATTTTTAAAAGATATGCAATAAATAATCTTTTTAACATTTATTTTTCTGAACAGCTGTTTTCATATTATTTCAAATGTGATTGTTGCAAAGGGCAATGTATCCAAAAAATTTTTTGGTTTGATTTTTTGACAGTCAGACCAAATTTTATTTTATTACGGTTTATTAAAATCTTACGACTCAGTATTATCGTGACATACGGCCTTTAGATGTATTTATTTGGATGTATAAATACGTGTCACGAAATTTCAGGATAATCGGTCATGAAGTTTAAAAACAAATTAAACGGGAAAAATAAGTATTATTGTTAATTTTCTAAATTCTTTCGATATTTTGAGTTAAGTTTGAATTCAAATGGTTACAGAATTATAATTTGGAGTAAAATGTCTCTCTAATAAGGTACTAAAAACTAAAATCGGTTGAAAATCAGCCAAGTTATTACAACTTTACCTGTCATCCAATGTATGTCATACTACATGATTAATGAATACGTGCCAAATTTTGGAAATTTATTGAAATTATCTACTGTAATAACATTTTTAATTCTTCATGTTCCAGTGTAAATATTTTTTTTTTGGGTTTTTCTAAATTTTTTTGTAAAAAAAAATAAAAATTAAAAAATGGAGATTTCAAGAGTGTTGAAAAGTGCAGGCATTTTTAGCATTAATTTAAAACATGTTACCAAAACACAACATGAAAAATACTTGTCATCTAACAAGGGAAATATCTCAACCCTTATGAACCGATTTGCCTGAAACTTAAAATATATATAAATGAGAAGATTTTAAGGTTGGGGTGTCTCGTCTTTTCGGCCATATCAGTGTTTTAAAATTTCGTTGTCCCCTTATGAAACAACGTGGAAAATTTCGATAACTCCCGAACTAACAGGATTATCCTTCTTTTACAAGATTATGCCACCGTTAGATAGGCATTAAAAAAACCTTTCTTATCATATGTAAACATCATAAAGTTGCTTAGAAAGAAATGGCTGAAAAATCCAAAAAACCATTTTTTCGAAATTTTTTTAACCCATGTTTTGAACCCCTAAATCCCCGATATGGCCGATAAGCCGAGATACCTTAACCTTAAAATTGCCTCGTTTACATATATTTAAAGTTTCATGCAAATCGATTCATAAGGGTAGAGATACTTCCCCTGTTAGTCCAACTAAAGTTTTAACGGAAAACAAGTAGAAAAGTTAAATTCGACTTGGCCGAATCTATGAATACCCTCCACATTGCCCTTTTTAAGTGATAGTAAATTTTCTAACGTGAAAAAAATAACATTTTTGGTTAGAAATATTTTATTTTCTGTAAAAAAACTTTTTTTTATTAATTTTTGAAGAAAAAAAAAAAAATTACTAATTTTTTTTGATTGTAAAATTTTTTTTGAGTGTATTTTTTTTTTTGTTTTAGTGTAAAAAAACTTTTTTTTATTAATTTTTCAAAAAAAAAAAAAAAAAAAAATAATTTACCAATTTTTTTTGAGTGTAAAATTTTTTTGAGTGTAAACTTTTTTTTGAATGTATTATTTTTTTTGTTTTAGTGTAAAAATATTTTTGTGTGGCAAAAATACCTTTTAAAATATTTTTCTGACTTACAAATGTTTTTAAAACATGTTTAACGGGTTTTCAACACGTGAATTTAAGGTGAAACTAATCTGAAATTTACGGTTTTGATAATAACTTTTGAACCACTGGACCGATTTGGCTGAAATTTAAAACGAACCGGACCACGGGAACGGTAAATATATATGCAACACTTCAGCACCCTCAGAATTTCCGTTCAAAAGTTACCGTGTGTTTTATCTCGTAAATTCCAGAAAAACCCTTGCCGAAATTCACTCATTTGCTTATAACTTTTGAACCATTGGACCGATTTCGCTGGATTGCAATACCAACCTGACCAACATATATGCCAAACTTCAGGAGCCTCCGTAAAGTCTTTCAAAAGTTAACGTGTTTTCAACAGACAGACAGACAGACAGACAGACAGACAGACAGACAGACAGACAGACAGACAGACAGACAGACAGACAGACGGACAGACGGACAGACGGACAGACGGACAGACGGACAGACGGACGGACGGACGGACATCGCTAGATCGTCTTAAAATCGATCGAGGATCATGAATATATATACTTTATGGGGTCCTAGACCAACATTTCGATGTGTTACAAACGGAATGACAAACTTATATATACCCTCTATCACTAGAGTGGAGGGTATAAAAAATTGTCGATCCCTCTTTTTTGTTGTGCTCGTTACTGAACTGAAGGAATTTTAAATACGTATAGTTTGCAAAAACAACAATTAGGAAATTCCCAGTTGTAAATGTGCACTTTGAATTTGATGATCCTTGGATTGCTTTCTATTACTCTTGAAGAGAATCAAAGCGTACATCAATGTCGAATCTTGCTTTTCCGTGAAATCCATAAAATATATATGGGGGTTTTCGTGTCAACTGACACAACTTTTGAAACCGATGTCTTCCGATCAGGATGAAATTTGCACCAAGGTTGGTTCTATTGGATAGTAGATAGTCAGACACAATTTTTCAACGAGATCGGTCAAGGACTCTCTGAGTTAGAGGGGGTCGAAATTTGACATTTTGGCCAAAGAGGTGTTTATTCTCATCCATGTAACTTCTTACCCATTGTTTTTAGCAAAATGTGTCCCAAAGAGTTTAGATAGATATTTTTTCAGTCTTTCGAAAAAAATTATAAAAAAAATATAAAAAAAATTTTGATTTTTTTTCTTAAAAATCCATAACTTTTTTGACTTTTTCCTCAAATTGGGCCCCATTTTTTTTTTTTTTTTGATTCAAACGAAAGCTTAGGTCATTGCCTTTAAGAGCTATGGGGTCGCTTAGTGGGATGCGAGTGGGATATCTATGAAAATAGATCTGCCCATGGAGGGGTGCAATGTGAGACCGACCTAGATTAATTTTCTGCCCCCAACATTTTTCTTGAATATACATAACCTTTATTTCCACGTCCTAAGGGGGCTCCCATACAAAATGACATTTTTATAAAATTTGCTCCTACCGCTCTAACTGTCCATAGGGTGCCCCTAGAGAAGTAAAATGTATGACCGACCCCCAATATTTTTTCAACTCCAACATATTCTCAGAATATACCTACCCTTTATTTTCAACTCTTAAGGGGGTCCCCATACATTTTTTTAAAGTTTTTTTATTAGTTTTTGAAAATACATGTTTTTATAATGTATGGGAGCCCCTTAGGGATACGGTGTTATTATGTTCGGACAAAATGTTGGAAACTAAAAAATAATGGGGGTTGGTTGTAATTTTTGCCTCTCTAGGAGGCATGGTATGGGCGGTAGGAGCTAGTTTAGTAAAACAAGTTTTTACATTTGGCTCCACTAGGGGCACTTTAGGGTAAGTTAGAATGGTAGGAACAAATTTTTGAAAAATGTTTTGTATGGGAGCCCCCTTAGGAAGTGGAAATAGGGGTTAGGTAGACTCAAGAAAAATGTTGGGGGCAGAAAACTATTGGGGGTTTGTCTCACATTGCACCCCTCCAGGGGCGTTTCTAGGGCAGTTGTTGGGCTTTTTGAGGATTTTTACCTCTTTACGCCCAACTTTGACCCCGATGGGGGGCATATGGCCCCACCCCACCGCCCTCATTTTTGGCTCGTGCTTTCTTTTTCGAACCTATAAAAATTAGAGGGTATCGCGGATCGAAATCGAAAACTGGTTAGCTATCCCACGCCTAAAAGTGCAAATTGAAGAACCGTTTTTTGTGGTTCAAAGTTAAAAAAAAAAAATTTAATAGATATCCCACTCACATCCCACTAAGCGACCCCATAGCTCTTAAAGGCAATGACCTAAGCTTTCTTTTGAATCAAAAAAAAAAAAAAAAAAGGGTCCATTTTGAGGAAAAAGTCAAAAAAGTTTTGGATTTTTAAGAAAAAAAATCGAAATTTTTTTTATATTTTTTTATAATTTTTTTTCGAAAGACTGAAGAAATATCTATCTAAACTCTTTGGGACACATTTTGCTAAAAACAATAGGTAAGAAGTTACATGGATGAGAATAAACACCTCTTTGGCCAAAATGTCAAATTTCGACTCCCTCTAACTCAGAGAGTCCTTGACCGATCTCGTTGAAAAATTGTGTCTGAACTACTAGCCAATAGGACTAACCTTGGAGCAAATTTCATCCCGATCGGAAGACATCGGTTTCAAAAGTTGTGTCAGTTGACACGAAAACCCCATATATGGGACAAATCGAAATCTAATTCAAAAGTTTAGAGATTAATTGTGATTTAAAAAGTAAATCTAATCACAAATTCGCATAACAAGCAAATTTGTTCAAATTTGAGCAGGACAACATTTGTGGGGTCCGCTAGTTTTCAATAAAAAAAAAATGTATCGACTTTATGAGTCTATTTAATTTGGTTTTTTATTAATTTAAAAAAGGCGACAAATATGGGTGTACATGCGGTCATAAAACTTTTTTCCATGAAGTCTACCAAAAATGTTTTAATAAGAAAAAAATTTAATTTTTAATATAATAAAATTGAATTTATTATACATTTAAAAAACAAAATTCAATTGAATATGTACCTAGAGTAGGTTGGCTCAATTTAGATCGATTTTGTTTATCTTCTAAGTCTCCGAGATTACACCAATGTTAAGGTATCCTAATCTTAATATAGGTTAGGTTATGTTTGGTGGATGGCATTGGTATTATCCAATGTCCATTATGATTCCTGTTTCTCCTCGGTGTAAAATGGTTGAAATAGTTTTCTTTTTAGAACCGAAATAACTTTAGTTTAAGTTATTTAAGTGTCACCCTGTTTTTAAAGCAATAAAACCAATAAATAAAAACAACAAAGGAATAAATAATAAAAAAACGCCAATCCAGTATTGTTGAGTTATAAAAAAAAACATAATAAACCGTTTTAGGAATATTGTATTAAAATCCAGTTTTTAATAAAATTCATATTTTTTAATAAATAAAACAAATAACAAATAACATGAATGACTTGTAATAAAAAAACAATGTTTAACATTATTAATAAAAAAAAATAATTTGAAATTAAATCTTAATTTCAAAAATAAATAAGACAAAAACAGATAATTTTTAAAACAAATAAAAAAAAATATTTAAAAACTAAAATTAATGCTCAAGGTTATTCAAACATCAAAAAGAACCCACAAATTATTTAAGACAACAAATCGTGCTAATTATGTTATCAACAAAAAAAAATTGAGAAACAAATTAAAAAAAAAATTAAAACAACTGTTATTTGCTTTATTTATTCTTTAGTTTTACTTTTGCATGTCTAGAGAAAACATTTGCCGATCCAATAAAATTAGTAGAGGTGCTAAAGAAATCATTAATCACCAAAGAAACCAAAAATAAATGGCAATTAACCTTCAAACTACAGAAACTCCCAAATTATAATATTTTTGTGTCTTTAAAAGCATAAAATTGTTTTATTTTGAAGCGTGAACCAACCAATCAGTGACACTTAACTTTCTATTTCTATTGATTATAATTTTTTATACCATACACTACTCTGTGGTATAATAAGTTTGTGCTGATGTTTGTAATTATCCGAAATATTGGTAAACCTACCATTAAGTATACTGAACAACTCAGAATCACTTTTTGGGTCGATTTACCAATGTCTCTCTTTCCGTCCGAAATGCCAAATTGTAAATAAATTTGTCCAGTTCTACTTGTTGTTCCTATACAAATATCTCCCCGATTTTTACAAAAAATTCGTTAAAATGTGTAATTTGATAATCAAAATAAGTCGGACTATTACTGGACAATGTCTGGACTTAGTCTCCATATTTGCCTGTTTCCTATAAATTTCGTTTGTGTGTGATTTGACATTAATTAATGATCAAACCAGATCAGGTCCAATCAGATCCATATTTGCACTTTAAACCCATTTTCAGAAAAACACTGGTGTGGGGTATTAATTGGCCGGTCTTGACTATAATTTTCTTACTTGTTTTTTTTTCATCACATTTTAATGACTTTTAGCTGGGAATGATGAGAAAATATATTCAGTGGCTTAAACATATGAATGTCAAATTAGTTGTATTCATAGCTTAAAGGTTAGTTATGATGTTACACGATTTAATAATTTGTCTTTATGAAGTTTCAAAAGAAAGTGTTTGAAAATTAGCCACCACAATAATCTGTTAAGATTAACGACGTTATTGGGTTAGTTGGATATAAAAAAGTTAATAAAATATTTTTTGCATTGAACTATTTTTTATACCCTTCAACTACAGTATGGGAGTATACTCACTTTGTCATTCCGTGTGTAACGCATCGAAATATCGGTCTAGGACCCCATAAAGTATATGGGGCATTCCATGCCAAATCACTCACTTTTAGGCCCGACCCCCTTCGATTAATTTTATTTTTGGATATGTTTTAGTACGTATTAAATGCAACTTCCAGCCAAATTTTCAGCCTTTTATACCAAGGTGGTGTTGAGTAATCAATTTTTCAAAATGGCGATTTTTTCCAAAAAATTAAAAAATTTAAATTTTCAATCAATTTTGACCAGTAAAAAGTATAGATATATTAAAAAAAGATGGACAACATTTTGTTGGTAGTTAAATGTAGTTTTAGAAAAAAAATATGAAAAATTATTGGAAGTAATTATCACTTGTTTTTTATCGTATAAAAATTAAAATCGACTTTTTGAAAAAGTCCGAAACCTTCGATTTTTTTTTTAAATGTCAAAAAATTCTACTCTAAATTACGCAACTTTTAAGTCATAATTCGAGATGTGATCGTAATTCGTTCTATTTTTATTCAAATTTTGAAAATTGCACTTTTTTTTTTTTGACTCTGGTTTATTTTATATGGTGCTCCAAAAAAAAATAATTTGGTAAATATTGACCGTAACTTCCCCTAGATATATTAACTTGAGTGTAAAAATACGTCTCAGAAAATTTTAGGATGATCGGACATGGGTAAGGCGTGCCGCATCGGCTTTGAAGTTTGAAAATCGGATTACAAGGGAAAATATGCATTTTTTTCTGTTTTCTTAATTTTTTTGGTATTTTAAGTTAACTTTGAATTCAAATGGTTACAGAATTGAAATGTAGAGTAAAATGTGTCTCTATTAAGGTCATAAAAACCGAAATCGGTTTAAAATCAGCCAAGTTATTACAACTTCCCCAAGCATCTAACGTGTGGCAGACAACTTGATTAATCAATACAATCCGATTTTTGAAATTCATTGAAATATTCTACTGTAATAACATTTTTTTATTCTTCAAGTTCAAATGTTATTAGATGACAAGTATTTTTCATATTGTGTTTTGCTAACATTTTTTAAATTAGTGCTAAAAATGCCTGCATTTTCCACACCCTTTTGAAATCTCTATTTTAAAAAAAAAAAATATTTTTTTTTGTTTTAAATTTTGGAAAAGTCAAAAAAATATTACACTGAAACATGAATAATGAAAAAATGTTATTACAGTAGAAAATTTCAATAAATTTAAAAAAAGGGCCTCGTATTTTTTAATCAAGTTGTATGGCACACGCTAGATGCCTGGGGAAGTTGTAATAACTTGGCTGATTTTCAACCGATTTTAGTTTTTAGTACCTTATTAGAAAGGCATTTTACTCCACATCATAATTCTGTAATCACTTGAATTAAAACTTAACTTAAAATACCAAAGAAATTGCGAAAACAGAAAAAAATTCATATTTTTCCTTGTAATCCGTTTTTTAAACTTCAAGGACCATGCTAAGCGCCTTACACATGTCCGATCGTCCCAAATTTTTGTGAGACGTATATTTACCTCCAAATGAATATATTTAGGGTAAGTTAGGGTCAGTATCCACCATTTTTTTTTTTTGGAGCTCCATATAAAATAAATCAGAGCCAAAACATAAAAGGTGCAATTTTAAAAATTAAAAAAAAAAAAATAGAAAGAATTGTGATCACATCTCGAGTTATGGCTTAAAAGTTGCATAATTTAGAGTAGAATTCTTATAGTTTTTTACAAAAAAATCGAAGGTTTCGTACTTTTTTAAAAAGTCGATTTTAATTTTTAAACGTCAAAAAATAAGTGATAATTACTTCGAATAATTTTTTCACATTTTTTTTCTAAAACTACATTTAAATACCAACAAAACGTTGTACAACTTTTTGTTAAATATCTATATTTTTTACTGGTCAAAATTGATTGAAAATTTAAATTTTTTAATTTTTTGGAAAAAATCGCCATTTTGAAAAATTGATTACTCAACACCACCTTGGTATAAAAGGCTGAAAATTTGGCTGCAAGTTGCATTTAATACGTACTAAAACATATCCAAAAATAAAATTAATCGAAGGGGGTCGGGCCTAAAAGTGAGTGATTTGGCATGGAATGCCCCATATATAGTATATTATTGATCAGTGATCGAGTCTAAGACATTCTAGCGATGTCCGTCCGTCTGTCCGCCCGTCTGTCCGCCCGTCTGTCCGTCCGTCTGTCCGTCTGTAGTTAACACGATGCAGTCCAAAATAAATGAGCTAGACTCCCGACATTTTTCACGAATATGTCTTATGTTCCTAGGCAGGTTAAGTTCGTAAATGAACAAAATCGGAACAGGGGGAAAAAAGTTCCCCCTTGAAGAACTAAACCAACCTCTGAAAAATTCCATTTTTTTACATGATTTTTTTGTGTTTTTGTTTAACAAATGCAACTTTTTTATGCTACATGAAGTTCAAAGTCCTGTATTTGGACTAGGGTTGCCAGATGGCCTGGAATGGCCTGGATTTTCCAGTTATTTGAGATCTAGTCCAGTTTCCAGTTAAAACATAATTTATCCAGTTGAAATAGGATTTCTTTTATTTTAACAATTATTTTTTTTTATTAAATATTTTTTACAATTTTTTGGGACTTTGTTAAATATAACCCAGCAAAATTTTCTGTTCCAAATAATCGGTTCCAGAACACGTCATATTACCCTGCAACCGGTTCTACTTAAAATTCCGGAATCAATGATTTTTGTTTGAAATTGTCCCAAAAGCAATCGTTTTTTAGAGCAAGTAGATTTTTGGAAAAAAAATTTTACAATGACTATTTTGTATACGGAAAATAGCATTTTCACTAATTTTTTTACAACATTTTCGAGCATTTCGGCTAGTCTAGCGTTGATTTCGGCATGAATATTTCTCTTGAGCTCGTCGATGATTTAAGGATTCTTGGCGTACATTTTGCTTTTAAAATAACCCCACAAAAATATATCTGGATGGGTCAAATCTGCAATTGATGGTCAGTTGTTGTCGCTTTTTTTTACTTCTCACGTCCCGGAAATTTTAACTTTCCTCCTAGATTTCCAGATTTGACCACTTTGGATTTAGTTTTGTGGTGTTATTTAAAAAGAAAAATATTCTCTAACAATCCTCAGGCCAATGACAAAAAAGTAATATAAATGCTTAAAAAAGGCACATTTTGCCGTGGCAAATAGAGACGGCCATTTAATCCAAAATTATTTTTTTTTTTCAAATTATTAAAAAAAAATTATGTTTGCGTCCAGTTCCTTTTTTAAAATCCAGCTGAAAATTTTCCATTATCCAGTTATTTGACTTCTAGTATCTGGCAATCCTAATTTGGACCCAAAGAATTAGAAAATGTATTTTTTTTCGGTCCGCCCGCTTTTATGGGCGTAGAATAAATTTTTTTTTAAATATTGATAAACTTGTATTTCTTTAGCGCAAACAGCATAAGAATGAATTTGTAAAAACATTATCGAGAGGAAATTTGCCTCCCCCCACTACTGACCCCCCCCCCTGAATCCCCTGCAAGTTTTTTTTATTTTTTTTGCATGTTGGAGGGTATAAAAGATTCGGCACAGCCGAATTTAACACTCTTACTTGTTTTTATTAAAGTAAAAGTTGTTTCCAAAAAACAATAATCTAAATTTTTTTACATATACGGTATTAATGAACAATTTGGTAAGGTGTTTTGAAAAGGTGTCATATTTTTCTTAACATATAAATTAACCTTAATTCATGTAGTAAAATGTGAAGAGTTTAAATGTGAAGAGTGGCATAATGCCACTCTTCACATTTAAACGACAAGTTTATAATTAGGCCTTAAAATTTTAACAACCCAAATATGTAACTTGGACACTAGAATGACAAATCACTCAAAATAAAAGGTCTGTCACATCATCAGAACAGTCAGCTGAATATGCACAGAGCTATTATCTTACTCAGATAACAGATATGATTGTGACAACCATAATTTAAAAGCGTCATATTATGACTGAAAATAGGATCATAATATGTTTATAGCAAAAATAAAATGTTTGTAGCAATCATATTATAGTCCTAATTTTTGATAATAACATGATTGCTGCAAAAATGTTATGGTTGCTACAAACAAATTGCTACAAACATAAAACCAAATCCGATTTCCAAAAAAACAGCGGATTTGTTATTTTTTCTATGAAAAATTGTAGAAGCTATCGATATTACAAAATTTTCTATTGAAAATTGTAGAAATTATCGATGTAAATCGATAACACAACATTTTCCGTAGAAAATTGTCGATGTTGCCTATGACGCAAAATTTCTATAAAAAATTGTTAACGTCATCAATATAACGATAACACAAAATGGTCTATGAAAAATAGTCGAAGTTATTGATAACACAAAATAAAATCTACATAATACAAAATGTTCGATATTAAATTGTAGATGTTATCGATATAATAATTAAACAAAATGTTCTATAGAAAAATTTAAATTTTATCGATATATTAATAAACATCATTATCGATATATTAATAAACATCAAATTGTAGAAATTATCGATTTATCGATCAAACAACATGTTTTGTGAAAAATTGTAAAAATTGTCGATGTATCGATAACACAATATTATCTATAGAAAATTGTAGATGTTTTCGAAATATCCATAACACAAAATTTTATATAAAATATTGTAGGTTTTCGATTATCGGTAACACAAAATGCTCCATAGCAAATTGTATGTTATCGATAATTCAAAATTTTCAATAGAAAATTGAATGCTATAGATGTATCGATAACAAAAAACTTTTTATAAAAAAGTTTTGTATAGCTTTCTATATATTGTCGATGTTATCGACAATATATAGAAAGCGATAACACATAATTGTCAATAGAAAATTCGCTAAATCGATAACACGTCTATGAAAAATTGTAGAACTTATCAATGTAACTATAACACAAAAATTTTATTAAAAAATTGTAGAAGTTATCGATGTGTCGATGTAGAGGTTATAACACAAAATGTTTTGTACCAATTGTAGAATAATTCGATGTACCGATAACACAAAATTTTCTGCAGAAAATTTTAGAAAATATCGATGTATCGATAACAGAACAATTTTTGATAAAAAGTTTTAGAAGTTATCGATAAAGAAGAATTTGTTATAAAAAATTGTAGAAGTCATTTTTTATAAAAAATTGTGGAAGTTAGCGATGACACAAAATGTTCTATAGAAAATTGTAGAAGTTATTGATGTATCGATTGCACAAAATTTTCTGTAGAAAATTGTATTAGTTATCGATATATCGATAACACAATTTTTTCTATAGAAAATTGTATATGTTATCGATAAATCGACAACATAAAACTGTTTATCGAATATTGTAGAAGTAATCGATGTATTTTCTATAGAAAATTATCGATGTATCGGTGACACAAAATTTTAAAAATAAAATTTAGGAAGTTATCGACGTATGGATAACACAAAGATTTCTGTATAAAATTGTAGAAGTTATTAATTTTTCAATAACTCAAAATTTTCTATACAAAATTGTAGAGGTTGTTGAAGTTATCGATTAATCTATAGATATATACTGTCAATGACATTCAATTATCTATAGAAAATTTTGTGTTATCGATTACACCAAAATTTCTGTAGAAATTTGTAGAGTTGTAAAATGTCCCTTAGAAATTCTTTTAAGTTATCGATGTAGCGATAACACAAAATTTTCTATCAAAAATTGTAATAGTAAATATTTATCGATAACATCCAATTTTCTATTGAATATTTTGTGTTATCGATATATCGATAATTTAAAAAATGTTCTAAGGGACATTTTACAATTCTACAATGTTCTATAGTAAATTTTGTGTAATTGATAACACAAAATTTTCTATAGAAAATTGGATGTCATTGATAGTATATATCAATAGAAAATTTGATATTATCGATATATCGATAACACAAAAAACAACAAAATTTTGCATATGGATAACAAAAAAATTTCTTTGGAAATCTGAATATTATCGATAACTCAAAATTTTCTATAGAAAATTGGATGTCATCGATAATATTTCTATAGAAAATTAGATGTTATCAATATATTGATATCACAAATTTTCAATAGAAAATTGGATGTTATCACTATATCGATAAATAAAAATGTACTATAGAAAATTAGATGTAATCGTTTTTTTCGTTAAATTAAATGTTTCGACAACACAAAATTTTCTATAGAAAATTATATGTTATCGATATATCGACAACACAAAATTTTCTGTAGAAAATTATATGTTATCGATATATTGACAACACAAAATTTGCTGTAGGAAATTATATGTTATCGATATATCACCAACACGAAATTATCTTTAGAAAATTGGATGTTATCGATATATCGATAACACAACATTTTCTATAGAAAATTGCATGTTTTCGAAATATAGATCCCACAAAATTTTAATAGAAATTTGGAAATTGTCGATATATCGATAACATATAATTTCCTATAGAAAATTTTGTGTTGTCGATATATCGATAACATATAATTTTCTACAGAAAATTTTGTGTTGTCGATATATCGATAACATATAATTTTCGATAGAAATTTTATAATATCGATGTATCGATAACACTAACCCAACAAATTAGCTTAATTTACCCAAAAACCTAGAGTCTAGTGTGTTTAGTTGATAGACCAGTACTGCAAACCCTTCCATTTATTATGTTTAGCTAATTTAATGATTTTTTTGCTATTTAATAATACAAGAAAATAATTGTTTTTTGATAGTTGCTATTATAATCATCACGAATCTACAACTGTGTCAATGAGTATCTACTATGTGCAACAACCTGGAAATAAACAAAAAAAAAATTAACGAAAACTTTGAAATCCACAAAAAGCAATGTAGCCAAATAGATGACCATCAACAAATATTGTTGCCACACAGCGGTGGTGGTAGTTGTTGCCACACCATGATACAGATGCTATTGCTTTTTATTAGCTATTTTATATTATGTATGTAGGTTTTTTTATTTTTTCTAAGCACTTTTCGTTTTATAATCCAAAAAAGAAAGAACAAAAAAAAAAAACTGAATACAATACAGCTTTGATTAGAAATATCTAGATATGCCAAAATAAGTAAGAAAGAATTTTCACATTTTTAACCAAAAAGAAAAAAAAAAAAATAAACAGACTAAACAGAATGGAATAAAATAATATTATGTTGAATGAATAAAAAATAAAAAACATAAAAAAATGTTTAATAAAAATAACTAGAAAAGAGAAAAACTAGGTTTTTAACAAGACTGTGCAGGCTTTACCCTACATCTGGCCATGTTACGACCTCAGAAGAACTGGTATCTACACTTAAAAAAGATTTCCTATCAAATTACTAGAAAAAGTCTCGTGATCCCATTTTACCAATATGAGGCATTCCACACCAAATGTCCAGCGAAAAAAAACACGTGTACCATAAACTTCTGAATAGCTTGTATGGATAGCCCTATATTTAATTTAGAAAATTGCGTTTTTGGTTTTTCAATTTTTCAAAAACTGGGCTTAGGAGGCGTGGTCAAATATTGAAAAATGGTAAAATTTGTGGCGAGTTGCCTTGATTAAATATTTATCACATTAAAACGGAATGCACCACAATCTTAAAAATTTACATTCTTATATAGTTTTGTATGGACTATCGATAATTTTTTTTTTTTCTTAAATTTTCAAAACCCGTTATGAAATTTTCCATTTTTAAAAAAAGTAAATTTATCAAAAATCCGGCCACTTTTTTTTCTTTTTTTTTTAAATTTAGATGTTTGTCCATCCATACAAAAAAAATCAGAAAAACATTTTTCGTTTTTTTCGAGAAAATCGCATTTGAATTTTAAATTTCATAACAATTTTGTAATTTGTTTTGTATTTTCTTGTATTAACGTTGCGAATGAAAAATATTCATGTAATTAATATTACTCATTCGCAACGTTAAAACAAGAAAATACAAGCAAATTACAAAATTGTTATGCGATTTTCTCGAAAAAAACGAAAAATGTTTTTCTGATTTTGTTTGTGTGGATGGACAAACATCTAAACTTAAAAAAAATAATTTAAAAAAGAAAAAAAAGTGGCCGTATTTTTGATAAATTGACTCTTTTAAAAATGGAAAATTTCAGAACGGGTTCGGAAAATTTTCCAAAGAAAAAAATTTTATTCGATAGCCCATACAAAACTATATAAGAATGTAAATTTTTAAGATTGTGGTGCATTCCGTTTTAATGTGATAAATATTTAATCAAGGCAACTCGCCACAAGTTTGACCATTTTTCCAATATTTGACCATGCCTTGACCTAGAAAAACCAAAAACGCAATTTTCTTAGTTCCTTATAAGGCTATCCAAACAACATATTCAGAAATTTACGGGACACATGTTTTTCTCTAGCGGTACATTTGGTGTGGAATGCCTCATATGTGACAGTTTCCTTGTTTTTTAAAAAATAATTTTCGATCAAAATTAAAATTTTTTTTTAATTTTAAAGTTTTTCTTGTAATTTTATAAATTTTTAAGATTTAAAAAAAAAAAATCTAGTAAATTTACGTGAATTTCTTGTAAGTTTTATTTCTTCAAACAAGTTGTAACACACTCAAAATATTTTGTAGGCAAAAACAAATGAAAAACCAGTGAATAAACAATTGAAAACCATCCTAGTAATTATTCATTTGTTTTAACAAACATCAACATTTATTTTTTACTGTTGACAAAATTTTCTAAATTAAATAACATTAAACATTAAAAAATTATGTTTTTTCATTCTTTTTTACCAACAAATTCGAAAAAAATAAAATTTTTGAAACGAAGGACAGAAGTAGTCATTAATAAAAACTGAACATCAAACAAATGTTTTTTCTTTTAAAAATGACTAAACGCAAAATTTTTAAAATAAACTACAAACAGTTAATGACATAATTTTTTAAGTGAAAAAAAAGTCTCTTGATCCCATTTTACCAATATTTGACAGTTTTCCTTTTTTTAACAAATTATTTTCGATTGAAATTTAAGTTTTTTTTTTTTGTAATTTTACAGGTTTTCTTGTAATTTTGCAAATTTCCAATGTTTTTTACAAAAAAAAAATCTAGTAAATTAACGAAATATTCTTGCAAGTTTTATTTCGCCAAAATGGCTTTAAATTGACAACTTTATTGGTAAAAATCTTGTAAAATTACAAAAAAGCACGTAATTTTTACTACGGAATTAGCAAAAAATCTAGTAATGTCACGAAACTTCCTTGTAGGTTTTATCGCGTCAAAATATTGAAATTTACAATTTTTTTGGTAAAAAGCTTGTAAAACTACAAAATTATTAGTAAAAAGCTTGTAAAATAACAACACCTAAAATATTTTGTATGCAAAAACAAATGAAAACACATTTAAACCAGTGAATAAACAATTGAAAACCATCCTAGTAATTATTCATTTGTTTTAACAAACATCAACATTTATTTTTTACTGTTGACAAAATTTTCTAAAATAGATAACATTAAACATTAAAAAATTACTTTTTTCATTCTTTTTTACCAACAAATTCGAAAAAAAAATAACCTACGAAAACATTAAAAATTGATGATAGTTCTGTTAGTTTTACCAACAAATTCCAAAAAAATAACCTACGAAAACATTAAAAATTAATGATTTCGTAGGTTATTTTTTACAATTTTCTATTGAAATATTTTTTTAAAAATTTTTAATAAAATTTTGGGGAATCGATTCTGCAATCAACTACATTCTGGCCGACACTCTACCCATCGTGCCAAAGTCACTTGATACAAACATGTTTTTATATTTCTATAAATAATTTTTTGAATTTTTTTTCTACAAAAAAATAAGCTACTTGTGTAGGTAAAAACTAATGATATTTCATTAAAAATACCAACAATTAAAAAAAAAAATTACTCACACAAATCATTAAAAATTTAAACAATAATCAGTAGTTTTTACTGGCAGAACAAAAATAAATGACTTTAAAAATTAAATGTTAATGAAAGTCTTTATTTTTTAGTGTTTTTTTTTTTTTGAAACGAAGGACAGAAGTAGTCATTAATAAAAACTGTACATCAAACAAATGTTTTTTCTTTTAAAAATGACTAAACGGAAAACTTTTTAAATAAACTACAAACAGTTAATGACATAATTTTATAAGTGCAACTTTATTGGTAAAAATTTTGTGAAATTACAAAATTTCTCGTAATTCTTATTAGGAATTCTCGTAAAATAGGAGGTAGCAAAAAATCTAGTAAAGTCGCGAAACCTCCTTGTAAGTTTTATCGCGCCAAAAAAATTGTAAATTTAAAATTTTTTTGCTAAAAAGCTTGTAAAATTACAAAATTATTGGTAAAAGGCTTGTAAAAAAAAAAAAGTTACAAACATTTCTTGTAATTTTACAAAGTTTTTTTTTTTTGAGTGTAATGGTCTCCCATTTGGAGTGTAGGGCATTCATATAAATAAATATATTTTTTTTCTTTTTTCTATTTTTTCCAAAACAACACTAACGGTGTAATTCTAAAAGGTAACAGCACATCGTAAATCAAGATTTCACCCAAAAATGTTGTATAAAGAATGTGTGTTTTAACAGCTTCGTTGTTTTTCTGGGTTTGTTTTTATTTTTTGTTAAACCAAGATTTTTTTTTTTTGTAAGTTATCTCATAAATAAACCATAGAATAACAACAACAAGTTATAGAAAAACAACAACAGCAACAAAAATATAATAAGAAAAATGACAATAGTCAGATTGTTGCAGAGTTTTAAAAGAATATTTAAATAATCCCGATTTGCGAGAAATGCAGTAGTCTCAGATGCAAAAATTGCAGACACACAATTGAAGTTTTTTGCAACTAGTCTTTCGTTTTTGACAAACACAATTCAATTATGACAACCACAATTTGATCATGACAACCACAATTCGATTGTTCCAACCATAATGCGATTATGACAACCACAATGCGATTATGACAACCACAATGCGATTGTCACAACCGTTGCTTGAAATAAATTCTAAAAAATATTTGTGGTTGGAATTTTTTTTTTGTGGCTTGATTACAAGCTTAACATAAAATCATCTCACAATCAGATAATGGTTGTGATTCCATATTTAAACAATTAATTTTTTTCTACAAAAAAATATACTTTCAAATACTGTTTCACCTGGTGCAGAGCATGTGCAGTAGCACAAGTTGTTATTGAGTTTGAGAATATAAACAATTGGTATAAACAAATTTAATAGTCATAGTTTATAAATAATTTCTTTAACATCAATAAAACTCTTGTTTGTTTTTGTTTTTGCTGCAAAAAAAAATCAAAAAAAAAAAAAACATGTTTTAAGCCCAGCAAAAAAATGTATAAACCTTCATTACAATTCGCTGGAATTTTTAACACACAGACATCTCTTTTATAGTACACCATCCGACAGCCAATATTAAACACGAACCGGATGATATACTTCTGAAAGTAGAGATTAAATGCAGTAAAACTGCATTTACAGTTTTTCATTTGGTAATCCTGTTTCCTTTTAAAAGGACTTTAAAGTTTTAAAGGATATTTTTTGTAAAATATTTCTGAAATATTTTTACTTGTCCTAGAATACCACTGGTGATGGCAAATGAAAGAGGAGGATCTCCCTAATTTTTTTATTTTTTTATTTTGCCATTTCAGGATAAAAGGGTGTGAATAAAGTCCTTATAAAACATTATCAAAATATTTTGTTAAAAATTTTGAATGATATTGAAGGATGCATTTTTGAAAGGTTATAATTTACCTCTTTTTTCCTGATATGTACATATAATAAACAACGAAAATTATGGGAGATCCTACTCTTTCATTAACTATCGCTAGTGGCATCCTAGAATTTAATCCTCTAAAACTTTGAAGTCCCTTTAAAAGGAAACAGGATCAAAGAATGAAAAATTGCAAATGCAGTTTTACTACATTCAGTCTCTAGTTTCAATCGTATACACTCAAAAAAAAAACCTTGTAAAGTTACCAAAAAATCTCGTGATTTTACGAGGTAGGAGGTAGGTAAAATTCTCGTAAAAATACAAAAAAAAAATGGTAAACTTACAAGAAAAATTGGTAAATATGTTTAAAAAATTGGTAAATTTACAAACAAAAATGGTTAATTTTCAAACAAAAATGGTAAATTTACAAAAAAAATAAAATTTTTTGTTAAACAACATAAATTCTAGTAATAAAATCATTTTTAGTAAATTACTGTTTTTTTTTGTAAATTAACTAGAATCCTCGTAATAAATTTTGCAAACTTTTTTTAAAATATTTTTCAATAAAAAACAAGTAGATAAGTTAAATTCGACTTGGCTGAATCTATGAATACCCTCCACAATGCCCTTTTTAAGTGACAGTAAATTTTCTAACGTAAAAAAAATATAATTTTTGATTAGAAATATTTTATTTTGTGAAAAAAACCTTTTTTTTAGTAATTTTTGAAAAAAAAAATAATTTACTAATTTTTTTTGAATGTAAATTTTTTTTGAGTGTATTTTTTTTTTGTTTTAGTGTAAAAATATTTGTGAGTGGCAAAAATACCTTGCAAAATATTTTTGTGACTTACCAATGTTTTTAAAACATGTTTAACGGGTTTTCAACACGTGATTTTAATGTGAAACTAATCTGAAATTCACGGTTTTGCTAATAACTTTTGAACGACTAGACTGATTTGGCTGAAATTTAAAACGAACCGGACCAGAGGAACGGCAAATATATATGTCACGCTTCAGCACCCTCAGAATTGTTGTTCGAAAGTTACCGTGTGTTTTAACTCGTAAATTCTAGAAAAACCCTTGCCGAAATTCATTCATTTGCTTGTAACTTTTGAAGCACTGCACAGAGGGCCAGAAAGATCGATTTCCGACCAAAAGTCCTTATGTGTAAATTCTCAAAACAATGTTTACCAGTTTGTTGGGCATATATAGAAGCAGGTTTTCTGAACTTATCTTTATGATTCAATTACACCCTTTCCTTTGATAGGTCTTCAAAGCTAAAAAAGTTTAAAAGTTGAGATTCTTTTTTAATTTTTTTTCCAAACTTCTATTGCTAATGTTTAACTTTTTGTTTGAGTGGTTCAACCTTTTATATAAGCCTTTGTAACGAAAATAACACCGACAAATATAACTCATCTGCCTGGCACCAATTCGCGTTTTTTGTGAAAAAAGTTAAAATTTTTTAGCTATTTACCTCGCGCCGAAAAAATCCTCAGCGATCCTCAGTTCGATACAATCGGTCTATATTTGTTTTGATATACAATGGATCCATATCTTTCGAAAAAAGTTGCCCAAACTTGCTCGAAATGATAAATGGCGAAATTACAGCTATATATGCAGTGGTCCGAGATTTGTTTTAAAAAAAATAATTTAACCCAAAATAATGTTTTGCGGCTTGAATAGTTTTTTTTATCGTCAGAGAGTGCCTTAAGTGTAGGAAAAAAAATTTCTACATTTCTAGTTTTTTGTAGAATTATGGAACATATCAGTTACACCATTTCCAATTAAATTCAAGTTTTTTTATTGAATTTCCAAAATAAAGAAAAAAAGTGAATAATTTGTCGTCACCATTTCCAAAAGCTTTTCTGAAAATAAGTAAGTCATTTACACCATTTCCATATTTATATCAAAAATAAAAAAATATAAATATAAAAATTATGTGCGTAGATTTAACTTCAGACATTCTTAATACTCTAAAAACTAATTTTTAGTTAGATCAGACAAAGTTAAAAAATCTAGTCGCCATATTGAATTTTATCAGTTCGATTTTAAGATAACAGACCCGGAAATTTACTAGGCCACACTTTCAGCTAGCTTCAACAAAGAAAAGGAATATAACTGTTTTTTAATTACTTGTAACAAACTTTACTAAGCATATTTAGTCCGCCATTTGGTTTTTCAAAATTCACGCCAGTAATTCAGATTCAGTAACTCCAAGACCCCCTTAAAACAAAATCTGAGTTAAATTGGACAATTATTAAAAAATTTGTACACCATATTGGATGCGCCATTTTGATTTTTTTCGTTTTTAGTTAAATTTTGAAATCAGCGACCCCGAAATACTCTAGAAGCACATTTTCAGCCGGATCCAACAACGATAAATACTTTTGGCCGGAGTTGGATCATTCTTTAAACTTTAAGAAGCATATTTAGTCCGCCATTTTGTTTTTCAAAATTCGGAGCAACAATTCTTATTCAGTAACTCCAAGGCCCGCATAAAACAAAATTTGAGTTCAATCGGACAATTTAAAAAAAAAATTGTCCGCCATATTGGATCCGCCATTTTGATATTTTTGGTTTTTAGCTAAATTTTGAAATCAGCGACCTCGAATTCCTCCAGAAGCACATTTTCAGACGGATCCAACAACGATAAAGACTTTTGGCCGGAATTGGATCATGCTGGCCCTGTGTACACTGGACCGATTTCGCTGGATTGCAATACTAACCTGACCAAGTAAATGCCCAACATATGTGCCAAACTTCAGGAGCCTCCGTAGAGTCTTTCAAAAGTTAGCGTGTTTTCGACAGACAGTTAGACGGACGGACGGAAATCGCTAGATCGTCTTAAAATCGATCGAGGATCATGAATATATATACTTTATAGGGTCCTAGACCAATATTTCGAGGTGTTACAAACGGAATGACAAACTTATATATACCCTCTATCACTAGAGTGGAGGGTAATAGAAAATTTACAAAAAAAACAATTTTTTTTTTGTTGAACAACATAAATCCTCGTATAACATAATTTTTGTAAAAAAGCAGTTTTTTTGTAAATCAACAAGAATCCTCGTAACAAAAACTTTGTTGTAAAAATACAATTACGAAAATAAATTTTTAAAATTACCAATAAAACTGTAGTTCTCGTTGAGCAAAGTACAAGATTTTTTGTTAAAAAACAAGGAAAATTGTTAAATATTGTTTGAACGGGATTACAAGGCATTTTACCAGGCGTTTTACCATTTTATTTGGAGTGTACTATCCAGTTCGTGTTTAACGACTTTTTTTGATTTTTGTCGGACGGTGTTATTATTATTCGATTAATCGGCATAAATTCTTCGATTAATCCCTTAATAGAAATTAGTAGTTTTAAATTAATCGAACAATTATTCGTCTAAAATTGTTCGATTAATCGAACAAGAATTAATCGACTGAACACCCTACTAATTACCCTAAAAAAGTACCTTTTTCCAAAAAATAAAAATAAAATTGAATTTTGGTCAAAAATGGGTTAATTTTAGTAACGAGAATGCAGGAATTCTCTACAAATCGAAGTTTAGTAAAAACATTGACTGGGTTATGAATCTGCCAGATTTTTTTTTTTTTCAGGTTATGATTTAGTTTAAAATTTTTTTTATTTAGTACATTTTTTCCACTCTTACCAAAAAATATAAAAAAATATGGTACTTCCCAGCAAAACTTTGGTAATGGGTAGTGATTATATAACACATTACCAGGTAATGTATATACCTTATTTGTAGCATTATTTTAGGATATCTTACCAAACATTTGTTCCACAACGTATTATTTTCAAGTGAAAAATAATGCATTACTAATAATTTGATACGTAATGCATGATTACTGGAGAAAATGTATTTCATATTTATTATTTCTAAACATTAAATCATGGATAACTTATATTTGGTTACATTATTTATTATTTGAGAGTTTGAAATAATGCATTACTTATAATTGGATGCATAATGCATTACAATAACATAAAAAATAATTATTTTATAAAAAATGCATAAGTTTAAACTAGAGATGGGCTGACGACAGGAAATTTCTAACGACACACACTCACGAGCATATTTTATCTACTTACACTCACTTACAATCACGTGAGTAAATTTAATACAAAATTACTTTTTCACCACTCGTAACACCTTATATATTATCTTCTGGTATGCTATATTATTTCATTTCTCGTAACCCATAAAATATCATTTATTTTACACCTTACTCGTATTATTCGTTATAAATTTATGACTTATTTTATACCTTACTGGTATTCTTTGTGATAATGTGGATGCATTACTTTGAGTCTCATCGCCTGTTAAAATCATCAATGCTGCAATGTATAAAATAAGAGATCCTACACCTTATTTTATACCTTATTTGGTAATCTAAGTTTTGCTGGGTTGTTGTTTATACTTTTTTTTATATTTTTATTAAATAGAGCATTAGGGTAACTTTATACCCTGGTTAAGTATAGTCATACAAATTTATAATAGAATATTATTTTTATTACATTTTTTTTTTTTTGTATAATATGACTTTAAAAACCTGTGCTCCATTGTATTATACTTTAGAAAATGATATTTTTATTATTTGTTTAAGAGGTTTTCTTTATCTAGTTTTGTTTTTTTGTGGACTTAACAATGTGGCTTGGTTCCCTTACATTTTAAATAATTTGTTTTAATTTTGGATAATTTAATTGGCTGCTATTTGATTTAAACATAATAGCCTTGTACATTCAGCAAAAATAAATCTCAAGTAGTTGCAATTATTGTTAATAAGTTGTAATTTTAAGTAAAGTATATGAAATTTACTTTTAATGAACATGAATTAGGAGGGTGGCCTTTTTAAGACATAGATGGCAAATATACCCAACAAAACATCAGATGGGAACTTCTTTTTTTTAGTGAACCTACTTAGAAAAAAATTTTTCAAAAAAGTAATTGAGGTTAGAATTGAAAACTTTTTCAGTAACATTGATCGGTATCAAATTGATTATTTTCATATGTTCCTGAATGAATTCCCTGCAAAAAATGTATAAAATGAAACTGATCCACACAGGAAATAAAAAAAAATTATTTAAAAGAGTTTTTTAATAGTACATTAAAAAAAAAAAGAACTGGTAAAATGCCTAGTAAAATGCCTTGTTATTCCGTTCTACCAATATTTAACAATTTTCCTTGTTTTTTAACAAAAAGTCTTGTACTTTGCTTGAACGAGAACAACAGTTTTATTGGTAATTTTACAAATTTATTTTCGTAATTGTATTCTGCTATTTTGAAAGGTTATTTTACAAAAAAAAAACTGTAATTTTACAACAAAGTTTTTATTACGAGGATTCTAGTTGATTTACAAAAAAAAACTGTTATTTTACAAAATTATGTTATACGAGGATTTGTGTTGTTTAACAAAAAAAAAAACAATTGTCCCGGACAATTTCTTTTTTTTTATTGAAAAATATTTAGAAAAAAGTTGACAAAATTTTGAAAAAATGATTACGAGGATATTTTACATAAATGATTTTTACATAAATGATTTTATTACGAGGATTTATGTTCTTTACAAAAAAAAAAAAAAAAAATTGTAAATTTACCATTTTGGTTTGTAAATTTACCATTTTTTAAACATATTTACAATTTTTTCTTGTAAATTTACCATTTTTTTATTTTTCCGGTTTTAAAACAATATTTTTACTAATAAAATTGGTTATTTTACCAATTTTTGGCGCATTCAAAATTACGAGGAAATCCTCGTTATTTTACGAGAATTTTACCTACCTCCTATTTTACGAGAATAGCCTCGTCAAATCACGAGCTTATTTGGTTTTTAACGTTTTTAGGTTAAAATGGAGATCTTTCAAAGAGCTCCCACCGATTGTCCTGAAACTTGCATATGAAAAAGAGAGGGGGAAAATAAGGGTTACCTTTTTTTTCTTAGCCGCCCAGTCTAAAATTTAAAAAAGGGTTGCCACCTTATGAAAAATTGGGTCTTCTGGGGAAATTCGAATAAAAACCGAACTAGCATGATTTTGTCCAAACGCAAAAATACGGGTCAGCTTAATTTTATTAGAGATTGTTATATCTGATTTTGGCGGTCTAACGTATATACCTCTTCACATAAGGTATTTTTTATATTTTTGAAAATATGCACTTAACGAAGCCGTATTTGGATACGGCCGATACACCATTGTATAGACCTTACCCTCAAAATAATACATTAGTAGATTTACTAATTTTTTTTTGCTAATGCTAGTAAGGTAACTTTTAGCAAATTTTTAGTTGAGATTAGCATGTTAGCAAAAATATCTTGTAAACTTCAATTAGCGCATTTGCAATTTTAAACAAAATTTGAACTAATATTTTTTGATAAATTTAAAATTGAGTTGACCAAATCTTTACAAGTTTTTTTTTTTAGAAAACTTAAAATGGCGCTATCTCGGAAACTAAGCCAGATAGAGCAAAATGGAGGCCATTTTTGGTTCTCGAGCTCTCATAGTATCGCCGGTCCCCTTCACATGTGTGGACCCTAATGGGTCCTAACTTTGGGTCCAAAAAGTTAGCATTCCCGAAAATTTTAAAATGCTCATATCTCGGTAAATATTGCCGGCACGACAAAAAGTCCAAAAGCATTTTTGTAGCCCTCAACACGTAGAACAAAC
Organism: Pegoplata infirma; assembly: GCA_963921195.1. Lineage (NCBI taxonomy): Eukaryota > Metazoa > Arthropoda > Insecta > Diptera > Anthomyiidae > Pegoplata > Pegoplata infirma. Next base: position 257,782,323 of record OY992536.1, on the reverse strand, counting down.
CAAGACATAACCAAAAGCTCCCCGAGTAATATTTTTGAAGTTATCGAGTTTTTTAATTCTCCAAACCCCAGTGGTCCCCTAAAATCACGTATCTCAAAAACTAAGCAAGATAGAGCGAAACGAACAAAAATTTTGGATCAAAAAGTATGACGATTTTTAAGGAACCCAACTAGGTCTAGGCCCATCTGGACCTATAGGGTCCGAACCCAATGGGGTCCTCAAATGTGTATGAACTAAGTCGAAATAAAAAAAAAATCAGTTAACTAATTTTTGGCAAAACAGTTTTGCTAACTTTACCAAAAAAATTGTGGGTTCAAAATCAGCAAATTTTCTTGTAGGTTTACAAGATTTTTTTGCTAACATTACAGTTTTTGTTTTTAGTGTAAAAAAAAACTTTTCGATCTGTATCAAATGTTTATATAGTTTCTTTTGAAAAAATGTTAAAAATCCTTGAAAAACGAAAAAAATCCCGATTTCCCCCCTCCCCTTTAACACGCTAAAAGTGTGATTGGGCAGCTAAGAGAAAACAGGTAACTCCTATTTCCCTACTGTTTTTTCCGAAAGCAAGTTTCATGACAATCGGTTGGTGCCCTCTGAAAGACAAAAAAAATATCCACTTACTTAGAAAAAATACTTAGAAAAAATATCCAAAAAAGTAAAAAAACCTTGTAAAATTACAAGAACAATTTGTAACTTTTTGTTTTGCTACCTCCTATTTGCCAAGAATTCCTTGTTATTTGACAAGCTTTTTACCAATAATTTTGTTATTTTACAAGCTTTTTACCAAAAAAAATGTAAATTTATAAAACTTACAAGAAATAGTCGTAAATTTACTTTATTTTTTTTTTTTGTAAAAAATCTTAAAAATTTGTAAAATTACAAGAAAAATTGTAAAATTAAAAAAAAAAAAATGTAAATTCTGATCGAAAACTATTCGTTAAAAACAAGAAAAACTGTCAAATATTGGTAAAATGGGATTACGAGACTTTTTCTAGTAATTTGACAATGTTTTTTTTAGAGTAGAATTAAGAAATTTTTGAGTACACTCAAAAAAAAAACTGGTAAAATGCCTGGTAAAATGCCTTGTTATCTAGTTCTATTTATATTTAACAATTTTCCTTGTTTTTTAACAAAAAATCTTGTACTTTTTATTGGTAATTTTACAAATTTATGTTCGTAATTGTCCCAGCTAAACTTAGATTACCAAATAAGGTACACTCAAAAAAAAAAACTGTAAAGTTAACAAAAAAAGCTTGTATACCTACAAGAAAATTTGCTGATTTTGAACCCACAATTTTTTTGGTAAAGTTAGCAAAACGTTTTGCTAAAAATTAGTTAACTGAAATAAGTTTTATTTCAACTTAGTTCATACACATTTGAGGACCCCATTGGGTTCGAACCCAATAGGTCCAGACCCCGATGGGCCTAGACCTAGTTGGGTTCCTCAAAAATCGTCATAGTTTTTGATCCAAAATTTGTGTCCGTTTCGCTCTACCTTTCTTAGTTTTTGAGATGCGTGATTTTAGGGGATCACTGGGGCCTTGAGAATTAAAAAACTCGATAACTTCAAAAATATTACTCGGAGAGCTTTTTGTTGTGTCGGCAATATTTACCGAGATATGAGCATTTTAAAATTTTCGGGAATGCTAACTTTTTTGGATCCAAAGTTAGGTCCCATTAGGGTCCACACATGTGAAGAGGACACGCGAAAGTATGGAGGTTCTAATAACCAAAAATGTTCTCCATTTTGCTCTATCTGGCTTAGTTTCTGAGATAGCGCCATTTTAAGTTTTCTGAAAATAAAAAAAACAAGTAGAAAAGTTAAATTCGACTTTGCCGAATCTATGAATACCCTCCACAATGCATTTTTTAAAGGGTAGTACATTTTTTAACGTGAAAAAGTTAACAATTTTGATTAGAAATATTTTATTTTGAGTAAAAAACTTTTTTTTGTCATTTTTTTTTTTAAAAAAAATAAAAATTACTAATTTTTTTTTTAGTGTAAAATTTTTTTCGAGTGTAATGTTTTTTTTACTGTAAAAATATTTCAGAGTGAATACACGTACGTATGTACACAAAATATTGTAATTTTTGTAAAAAAAAAAAAACAAAATTTTTTTTGTGTAAATTTTTTTTTGAGTGTAAAATTTTTTTTGAGTGTAAAATTTTTTTCGAGTGTAATTTTTAAGTTACCAATGCTTTTAAAACTAAACAAGTTTAAAAAGCATTGCTTTAAAATTAAACAAGTTTAAAAAGCATTGTTTAGTTAATACCAAGGTTGGCAATCGATACGCACCCATAATAACGGTATTTGGCTATTGTACAGCAACCAATAAAGATATGGACATTTTTAAAAGCTTTTATAAAAGCAGATGAAATTTCTAGTATTTTTGATGTGTTACTTCGTGTTTGTACCGGTTCATTTTCGTTATATAGGTCAATACCTTTAAAATACCGTTTCAAACGGTATTATAAAGGTATTGGCGTATATTTCGAAAAGGAACCGGTACAAACACGAAGTAACAAATCAAAAATACTAGAAATTTCATCTACTTTCATAAAAGCTTTTAAAAATGTCCATATCTTTATTGGTTGCTGTACAATAGCCAAATACCGTTATTCTGGGTGGGTATCGATTGCCAACCTTGGTTAATACCAATGCTTTTAAAACTTGTGGCATTTTAGTTGAAACTAATCTGAAATTCAGGGTTTTGCTTATAACTTTTGAACCACTGGACCGATTGAGCTGAAATTTAACACAAAATAGACCCGGGGAATGGCAAAGATACATGCCAAGCTTCAGTAGTCTCATTGTTGTCTTTCGGAAGTTATCGTGTTTTTTATCTCGTAAATTCGCGAAACACCCTTGCCGAAATTTACTCATTTGCTCATAATTTTTGAACCACTGGACCGATTTGGCTGGATTGCAATACCAACCTGACCAGGTAAATGACAAACATATATGCCAAACTTCAGTAGCCTCTGTAAAGTCTTTCAAAAGTTAGCGTGTTTTCTACGGACAGACAGACAGACGGACGGACATCGCTAGATCGACTTAAAATCGATCGAGGATCATAAATATATATACTTTATGGGGTCCTAGACCAATATTTCGAGGTGTTACAAACGGAATGACAAACTTATATATACCCTCTATCACTAGATTGGAGGGTATAAAAATTACCATTTATTTTTGCTAATGTTAGCAAAAAATCTTGTAAAAATGTTGTCAACTCAATTTCAAATTTAGCAAAAGAAATTTGTTCAAAGTTTGTTTAAAATTGCTAATGTGCTAAATGAAGTTTACAAGAATTTTTTGCTAACATGCTAATCTCAACTAAAAATTTGTTAAAAGTTAGCTAACTAGCATTAGCAAAAAAAAATTGGTAAATCTACTAACGTATTTTTTTGAGTGTATAAAATAAGGTAAAGAATTTAAAAATTATGTCATTAACTGTTTGTAGTTTATTTAAAAAGTTTTACATTTAGTCGTTTTTTAAAAAAAAAACATTTGTTTGATGCTCAGTTTTTATTAATGACTACTTCTGTCCTTTATTTCAAAAATAACACACTAAAAAAATAAAACTTTCATTAACATTTAATTTTTAAAGTCATTTATTTTTGTTCTTTAAGTAACAACTACTGATTATTCTTTAAATTTTTAATGATTTGTGTAAGTATTTTTTTTTTTTTAATTGTTGGTATTTTTTAATGATATATCATTAGTTTTTATCTACACAAGTAGGTTATTTTTTTGTAGAAAAAAAAAATTACTTAAAAAAATATAAAAACATGTTTGTATCAAGGTACTTTGACACGATGGGTAGAGTGTGTGGCCAAAACGTAGTTGATTGCGGGATCGATTCCCCAAAATTTTATTACAAATTTTTAAAAAAATATTTCAATAGAAAATTTTAAAAAATAACCTTACGAAATCATTAATTTTTAATGTTTTCGTAGGTTATTTTTTTCGAATTTGTTGGTAAAAAAGAATGAAAAAATGTAATTTTATTTATTTATTTTAAAAAATTTTGTCAACAGTAAAAAATAAAGGTTGATGTTTGTTAAAACGAATGAATAAATACTGGGATGATTTTCAATTGTTTATTCACTGGTTTTAAATGTGTTTTTCATTTGTTTTTGCCTACAAAATATTTTGAGTGTAGTATTGAATAAAAAGTTTTGTGTAAACTTTTAATAAAAAAAGGTTTATATTGATATTATTTTTTTAATTGATTAAAACTTTAATTAAGCCAATTAAAGGTATACTCAATTAAACAAATATTACAAAAATTTGTTTAACATATTTTTTCTGCGCTGCATACATATAATTTAAACAAAAAACACAAAAAACTAATTAACAAATAGAAAATTACTGTTTAATTAACAAATTAAATTGTTTTGAAATACCATGGTGTTTCAAGCAACAAATGCGTTTCCGCTATGAATTGGATTGAATTCAATTTAATTTTTATATAATAAGAATTTCCTTTTTCTCTTATGTAACCGTTAAGACTATTAAAAAAAAACACCAACAACGTCAACAAAACATTTATGGCTAATATAGAGAAAGACATAAAAAGTTAACAAATAAAAAATATTGTAACAAGAACATGTTTTGTTTTGTTTTTTTTTTCAATATTTTTATAATTTCTAAATCAAGTTAAGAGTTCAAACATGAGATGATAAATATAAGAGGGAAGGTTGACTAACTAGCATTTATTTTACAAATAAACTAAGGTAAATTTATTTATGTTGGTCATTTTTGCTATGAGAATATCATGGTTTTAATTAGTAAAGAAAATAACACTCAAAATATTTTGTAGGCAAAATCAAAAGAAAAGTACACTTAAAACCAGTGAATAAACAATTGAAAACCATCCCAGTAATTTTTCATTTGTTTTAACAAACATCAACATTTATTTTTTACTGTTGACAAAATTTTCTAAAATAAATAACATTAAACATTCAAAAAATACGGTTTTTTCATTCTTTTTTACCAACATATTCGAAAAAAATAACCTACGTAAACATTAAAAATTAATGAAAGTTCTGTTATTTTTACCAACAAATTCCAAAGAAATAACCTACGAAAACATTAAAAATTAATGATTTATAAATATTTTTTACAATTACCTATTGATTTTTTTTTTTTTTTAAATTTTTAATCAAATTTTGGGGAATCGATCCCGCAATCAACTACATTCTGGCCAGACACTCTACCCATCGTGCTAAAGTCACTTGATACAAATATGTTTTTATATTTCTATAAAAAAATTTTTTTTTTGGATTTTTTTTCTACAACAAAATAACCTACTTGTGTATGTAAAAACTAATGATGTCTCATTAAAAAATACCAACAATTTAAAAACAAATTACTTACACAAATTATTAAAAATTAAAAGAATAATCAGTAGTTTTTACTTACAGAACAAAAATAAATGACTTTAAAAATTAAATGGTAATGAAAGTCTTTATATTTTAGTGTGTCATTTTTGAAACAAAGGACAGAAGTAGTCATTACTAAAAACTGAACATAAAACAAATGTTTTTTCTTTTAAAGACGACTAAACGGAAAACTTTTTAAATAAACTACAAACAGTTAATGACATAATTTTTTGAGTGAATGACCTCGAGCCAGAATAAACATCCTCAAAATATGTTTATCAATTTTTTTAGAAACAAGACAGCGAAGCGAACGCGGTATTTTATAGACTATATTATGAAGAAAAACTATCTACTATAACCACTATAAAAAATATTTCATAAAGAAAATGTATGGAAAATCTTTTTTTTATTAAAAAAGAACAGATAACCTTTTTATCAAAATTGGCTCCTTCCGCTGTAACTGCTCCAAGGTTTCCCCAAGAGATGTTAAATGTGTGATCCCAAATATTTTTACAACCCTAACCTTTTCTTAGAATATACAAACTCTGTGTCTTTAAGGTGGTCCGCATACAAAAGGTGGTCCCCATAAAATTGATTTTTTTTTATAAATTTGTTTTATGAAATCAGCTCCATCTGCTCCCATGGTGCCACTTAGAGTGGTAACAAATAAGACCGAACACCATTCATTTTTACCCTTCAACATTTTTTCGGACCACACTTAAACCGTATCTCACTCGATAGTGCGGCTCCCATACAAAACATAATTTTTAAAAAATCTGTTTCTACCGCTCTAACTGCTCCAAAAGTGCCCCTAGAGATGTAAAATATGTGACCGACGCTTAATATTTTTTTAACCTCAAAGTTTTCTTAGAATAAACCTACTTTTTATATTTAACCCTTATGGTGGTCCCCATACATTAATTTTTTTAAGTAAATTCGTTTTATGAAATCAGCTCCTACCGCTCCCATGGTGCTACTTAGAGTGGTAACAAATAAGATCGACCCGATTAATTTTTACCCTCCAACATTTTTTCGAAACATACTTGTACCGTATTTCCACTCGATAATTGGGCTTCCATACAAAATGGCATTTTTTATAAAAATCTGCTCATACAGCTCTAACTGCTCCAAGGGTGCCCGTAAAGATGTCAAATATGTGACCGACCCCCAAAAACGCGGTAACCATTTAATCAAAATTTGAAAAAAAAATTTAAATTTTTTTTTTAATTTAATTTTTTTTTCTAATAATCTTTTTGACATTATGAATGGTATCAATACATTTGGCGAGGCTGAATTTAGCCTTTATTTTGGCTGAACAATGTCTAAAAAATTTATTTTTTTTTTAACTATGCCCATTCTCCTACCTTCCCCATATAGTTAAACTCATATACTTGTCAAACAAGTGAGTGCAGTGTGTACAATGTTACACATTTATAACCATATTTGCTAAGTTGCCACACTTGGGGTTTTTTGTTTTAATTAAGTCAAATATACATTGTATAATTCAGCATACATCAAAAGACAAAAGACATTTACCAATACGCTATAAAATCGAGCAAGCATATCAAAGACGTAACTATAGACTGTCAGGAGGCAACTAACCAACCACCATGCAACATAATGCTGCAACTTCAATTCTACTATTAGGAGAATGTTTTTCTTCTATTATATCATGTCATACTTAACATTGAAAAAGTAAGAAAAACACAACAAGCTTTTGCGAAAAAAAAATAGAAAGAACAAGTAAAAAAGTTAAATTCGGCCTTGCCGAATGTAGTGATACCCTCCACAATTTCAAAAAGATTATTGCAAAAAACTTTATTTAAAATGAAATTACTTTTGAAAAAAAAAAAATTTTTGAAAAAAAAATTTTGGTAAAAAAATCCGCGATTTTTTTTTTGTCAAAAAATATGTTCGCACTTGTTTAAATACCATTTGGTATTCAATTATGTTCACATATGTCAACCAGAAGCCGAATTAAAGCATTTTGTATTTTTTGGTTATGTTGAATGTACTGAAATTTTTGAGGTGTGCTTACATTTTCGTTCATAACTTTTGAACCGCTGAACCGATATCGCTCAAATGCAATACCAAACTTCTCGGGAGAACTTCCAATAAATATGTTAAGTTTCAGTCATCTCTGTACAATATTTTGTCCGCGACAGCATTTTCCACAGACAGACAGACAGACAGACAGACAGACAGACGGACAGACGGACAGACGGACAGACGGACATCGCTAGAATGTCTTAAAATCGATCGGGAATCATGAATATATATACTTTATGGGGTCCCAGATCGATATTTCGATGAGTTACAAACAGAATGACAAACTTATATATACCCTCTATCACTAAGTGGAGGGTATAAAAACAGTAAAAATAATTTTCTTCTTATTCACAAAAAAAAAAAAAAAAAATCTTAGAAAAACAGTAACATCAACTAGGTAACCAGCATAACGAACGTACATAATGTAACAATAGATGTAACAGCATCACAACATCATCATCATTGTCGTAGTCAACAAATATCTAGACAAACGTACTACACTTAAGAAAAAGCCTCTTCATCTTAATGAAAAGCTACATCAATATGATGACATGTTGCATACATTTTCATCCAAAGGGACGTGTCATTAATATGATGAAGCGATGTCATCAATATGATGAAGCATCTCATAAATAACAAGAAATTCTTTTTATTTGAAAAACAAGAAAAATAAAATTTATTCAAACTTATTTTGATTTATTATCTTTTTTATTTATTTAATTTATTTTAATTTTCTCACAATTTCTTGCTTTTTTCTATTTTTAAAAATTTACATCTTTTTATCTTATTCCCAACGAAGATTTGAACAGAGGACTTCTTGTTTGTTGGGCTTAGCCTCTAGCCACTTACATTAAGCATGTCATGATGACATAATGAAATGTGTCATCACTTGTTTTTTCAAGTTTGATGAAATGTTTCATTATATTACAGAAAAGTTTTATAAATATGATAAAATTTGTCATCAAAATTGATGACTGCAAGTTATAAAACTGTTTCATCAATACGATAAAGCATTTTTCTTTGAGTGTAATGCACTATGGGTTATAAATTTTGGATTTTGTATTGGAAAAAATTAAAAAAATTTTCTATACAAAAATTCTCATATTCAAATAATTTTGCCTTCAGACAATGAGTTTTCCTTTAAACAAATTATCAGATTCTGTAAAAAAAATATTTTACAAACAGAAAATTTTTCTATGAATCACAAAATTTTTTGTTTTGGAAAAATGTTTAAAAGAAATTTCACAGAAGAAAGATATTTGTCATTGAACCAAATTCAAATTATTTATGAACTAATACATAAAATTATGACTTTTCATTAAATTTTAGGACTTTTTCATAGTATTTATTAAAAATTTTTAAATAGTTCTTAAATTTCACATGTTATGATTTATTCATAAATACTATGAAAAAAGCTTATAAGTCTTATGAAAAAGTTAATAAATTTTATGAATTTGTTCATAAATGCTATAAAAATTGTGCATTGGACAATTTTTTTTATGTGTTATCTTAGAATCGGAGAAGTTTTTTTAGAATTTAATTTTTTTACAAGAAACTTTTATCAAAATTTTTATTTGGCAAAATGTATTAAAATATAAGGATTTTATTATTAAATAAATATAAAATCTCTATTGCCAAAATGTCACATAATCTCAGATTTCTTTAGAGTCTAAGTTTTTTTTAGGAAAAATTTCTAAGAATCTGCTAATTTTTTATTTGGGAAAATTTTTACAATTTGAGAACTTTTCTTAACAAAAATGTATAAGAGTCTGAGAGTTATTCTATAAGAAAAGTGTCTCGACATCTTCTTTGAATATTCTTAATGAAAATTTCTCAGTGTTAAATTTTTTTTTAAATTTATGCATAACTAGCATGTCTGTCCGGCACTTTATTACCGGTTATTTTAACTGCCGTAACATATTCGAATAAGAATTTGAGTCTTCCCCTTCGAAACCCCGAAATCATGCGCGTTCCGGAAAAAAATTTTAGTGAAAAAGATATTGAGGTAAATAAAATTTTAGTAAAAACCACACAGAACACAAATTTCCAATTTTTCAACCGACACACAATTAAAACTTTGTTGAAGCATTTTAATATAGGGGGCATTCAACACCAAATGTTTAGCGAAAAAAAAAACAAGTGTACCTTGTATTTCTAAATAGGTTCAGAAGAGATATGGTTATGTCAACCTTAATTTAAGAGCGTCGTATTATGATTGAAAATTCTATCATAATATGATTATAGCAATCATAAAATTTTTTGTTGATGGTCCTAAATTATAATTTGTCGAATATTAAGGATCATCATAATATGTTTGCTGCAAAAATGTTATGATTGCTACAAACAAGTTATGATAATATGTTCAATCATAATAGGACGCTCTTATATTATGGTTGCCACAATCATATATTTTCTCTGCGTGTATGGAACTAAGAAAATTGTGTTTTTGAGTTTTAAATTTTTCAAAACCTGGGCTTAGAAGACGTGGCTTGGCTATCGACACAAAAAAACAGAAGTGCGTTTTTCGTTTTTTTTTAAATCGCATTTGAATATTAAATTTCATAATAATTTTCTTGTTTTTGGTTGTTTCAACATGGCGTATAAGTTACAATTCAACGAATTTCGCAATTAATTGTTACTCATACGCTACAGTTACAAATAATTGCGAAATTCATTGAGTTGTAGCTCATACGCCATGTTGGAACAAGAAAATACAGGAAAATTACAAAATTATAATGAAATTTAATATTCAAATGCGATTTTTTCAAAAATAAAACGAAAAACGCAATTTTGAATTTTTTGTTGGAGATAGACAAACATCTAAACTTAAAAAAAAGTGCCCCGATTTTTTATAAATTGAATTAAAAATATACAAGAATGTAATTCTTGAGAATATGGTGTTTTAATTTGATAAATATTGAATTAAGGAAACTGGACACAAATTTGACAAACTTTTTTTTTAAATATTTAGCCACGCCTCCTAACCCCAGGTTTTTAAAACTTAAATAACGCTATTTTCTCATTTCCACAAACAAAACAAAAACATTGTCAAATTACTACACCATTTACATATGTAATTCGTAAAAGATCACTTGTAGTTCAAAGATTCTACTTGTAATTCGAAGATTCCATTTGTAATTCGAAGATTCCATTTGTAATTCGAAGATTCCATTTGTAATTCGAAGATTATACTTGTAATTCGAAGATTCTATTTGTAGTTCGAAGATTCCATTTGTAATTCGAAGATTTTAATTGTAATTCGAAAAATATCAACTGAATTTCCATTGATATTTTACGAATTACAATTGGAATCTTCGAATTACAAATGGAATCTTCGAATTACAAATAGAATCTTCGAATTACAAGTAGAATTTTCGAATTACAAATGGAATATTCGAATTACAAATGGAATCTTCGAATTACAAGTAGAATTTTCGAATTGCAATTGTTCTCTTACGAATTACATCTGTAAATGGTGTAGTTAAATTGGAGGTAGCAAAAAAAAATTTCAAACTTTTCGTGTTTTTTTCTGAGTGTAGAAGATCCTTATTTTAAGTTTAAAATTTCTGGAACCATTATTTCATTAAATAAACAAAGTACCAAAATACACTTTTTTACGACTACACAAAAAAACTTGTCAACCTGTTATAAAAGTCAGGTAATACCATTTTACTAATATTTTACAGTTTGCCTTGTTTTTTAACAAAAAAATTTTCGATCAAAACTTACATTATTTTGTAGTTTTATTGGTTAAATTTTATTGTAGTTTATTGGTAAAATTGCAAAAAATCTCCTAATTTTTACAAAGAATCCTCGTAAAATAGGAGGTAGCAAAAAATCTAGTAAATTTGCAATATTATTATTAAAAAGTTTGTAAAATAACAAAACTATTGGTAAATATGAGTTAGCAAAAAATATAAGCAACAAATGTTTCTTGTCATTTTACAAGGTTTTTTATTTGATTGTAAGAATTAGAATTTTATATCTACACTCAAAAACAAAACCTTTTCAAATTACTAGAAAAAGTATCGTAATCCCATTTTACCAATATTTTATATTTTTTTTTTTTTAACAAAAAATTTTCTATCAAACTTTACATTTTTTGTTTTGTAATTTTAAAGGTTTTCTTGTAATATTACAAATTTCTAATGTTTTTTTCATAAAAAATCTAATAAATTCACGAGAATTCCTTGTTAGATATATTTCGCCAAAAAAGTTGTAAATTTACAATTTTATTGGTAAAAATCTTGTAAAATTGTAAAAAATCTCATAGTTTTTACTAGGAGTTCTCTAAAAATAGGAGATAGCAAAAAATTTAGTAAAGTCACAAAACCTCCTTGAAGGTTTTATTGAACGAAAAAAAATTGTAAATTTACAATTTTATTAATAAAAAGCTTGTAAAATTACAAAATTATTGGTAAAAAGCTTGAAAAATAACAAGGAATTCTTGTTAAATAGGAGGTAGCAAAAAAAAAGTTACTTTTTTGTCATTTTACAAGGTTTTTTTTTAATGCTGCTTTTTTTATATCTTACCCCATAGTGCCTTAAATGATGGCATAAAACCAGAATATATTGAAGAAAACAAGAAAAGCATCAACAAACAACCATGTGTTAGTTAGTCTCGTAACAAAAATAAACAAGTAGCTGCAAAGTTGCATCTTTTAAAACAACAACATCCATTGACCTAACCCGAAATTAAATCAGTTGTTTTAAATCTGTCCCAATTGTTGTTGGTAGCACCAATGCACAGAGTATGTAATGGCAACAGAATCTTTGTCTATATACAACTTTAGAATACAATTGGTTGCATCACGCATCTCTCGTTCTACCAGAAAACAGAGTGCCACAACTTTTAGTGTACACAAACACAATACAAAAAAAACAAGTAGAAAAGTTAAATTCGACTTGGCCGAATCTATGAATACCCTCCACAATGTCCTTTTTAAGTGATAGTAAATTTTCTAACGTGAAAAAAATAAAATTTTTGGTTAGAAATATTTTATTTTGTGTAAAAAACTTTTTTTTAGCAATTTTTGAAAAAAAAAAATAATTTACTAATTTTTTTTTTGGGAGTAAAATTTTTTTTGAGTGTATTTTGTTTTAGTGTGAAAATATTTTTGAGTGACAAAAATACCTTGTAAAATAGTTTTGTGACTTACCAATGTTTTTAAAACATGTTTAACGGGTTTTTAACACGTGATTTAAGGTGAAACTAATCTAAAATTCACGGTTTTGCTAATATCTTTTGAACCACTAAGCCGATTTGGCTGAAATTTAAAACTAACCGGACCAGAGGAACGGCAAATATATATGCCACGCTTCAGCACCCTCAGAATGCCGTTCGAAAGTTACCCTGTGTTTTATCTCGTAAATTCCTGAAAAACCCTTGTCGAAATTGACTCATTTGCTTATAACTTTTGAACCACTGGACCGATTTCGCTGGATTGCAATACCAACCTGACTAGGCAAATGTCCAACATATATGCCAAACTTCAGGAGCCTCCGTAAAGTCTTTCAAAAGTTAGCGTGTTTTCAACAGACAGACAGACGGACAGACACCGCTAGATCGTCTTAAAATCGATCGAGGATCATGAATATATATGGGTGAAATCAAAAAATGTCAGTGTTTTTGAGCCAAAATTGTACAAACAAAAAATTTTAATTTTTGGTAAATTTTTTTATTAAAATCGATATGTTACATCACTACTAATATAACTATAAAAGATCTCTTCTACAAACTGTTTCAAACAAATTTTATCGACATTTTTATGATTTTTTTGGTGACGGAGTTTACATTCACCTTAGAAAAATACATTAAATTTTTTGAATTTTCTTTGAAAACATTTTATTGTAATTTAAAACACTTATTTATGTAATTGCTAACAATTTTTGTAATTAGGATTTTTTTCTGGTTTTTGTTATTAAAGATTTTACAATTATTTTTTATTTTAATAGGATTTTTCTAAGGAAATGTAAAATAAATTTATTATTATTTCCGTTAAAATAAGTTTTTTTACTTTTTTTAATGACTAGTGTTAATATTTGCGTTGGTTTTAACAACTTCATAAGGTTTTTTAATGCAATCTGCAAAAAAAAAAAAAAAAAGTTGACGGAGTTTACAGAGACGGAGTTTACATTTCGTCACTTTTTGCCCTTTTTTTCGAAAACTATTTGTCGGAAATTGGTTTCCGAAAAAAAATCATTAGATGTCAACTAGATACGTCAAAATATGACGATATTTCAGATGCGCGCTAAGTAGTTTTGTTGTAAACGTGGAGACGGAGTTTACAGCATTTTTCGATTTTTCATTTATGATTTAGCTTTTCATACAGGGAAATTAATATGCAGGGAGCAAACTTGAAACCAATGATGCAAAATGATACTTAATTGCCTCGCGTTTAATAAATGGGGCAATAACCTATTATTTTTCTAAACACAATACGTCAAAAACAACAAAATTGTCAGGTTCCATAATGTTGAAAAAAAGTGTCGAAAAATCGTTACACAATTGAAGCCGTGTTTGTATGGGTAAAAGAGATAGTTATGACTATACAAAAATATTTTTTAAGAACGTCAACATGCCCTCTTTAAAAATGTAGTCAATTATTAAGAGTTTGGGTTATTGGTTTTTAAGATATAACCGGTTAAAGTTTAAAAATTGAAAATGTTACTGGCGACGGAGTTTACATTTGGCCTACAAAAATGAAAATAACTTGTTTAAAATAGCTTACTAGTATCCGGATTGTTGTTAGTTATGTAGAACGCCAATCTATGCGACGTTGTACATTAAAAAATATGCGAATACTTTAACCCATGTATGAGCTATTACACGATTACATGGTTTGGTTGACATTTTTTGATTTCACCCATATACTTTATGGGGTCCCAGACCAATATTTCGAGGTGTTACAAACGGAATGACAAACTTATATATACCCTCTATCACTAGAGTGGAGGGTATAAAAAGAACGAGAACAAGAAGTAAAAGCTTTTCTTTTAGTAAGATTTTCCCAATTTTTCTTTTGAAAACAACTGTTGCATTAATTTTGATAAAGTGTGGTAGTATGGTTTTTCTTATTTGTCTTTTTTTGGTTTTATAATCTCGGTTGCATGAAGTTTCTTTTGTAGCAAGTGTTTTTTTTTTTTTTTTGTTTATGCTTCTATTTGGCTAAATATTTGATACTTTGTTGCACAATACACTTCAAATACTAACGCTACTTTCTAAATAAGATTTATGCATATATGTCTGCTGGGGTGTACGTTGAAAATTTTTCTAAAATTTTCAGGGGTTTGGAAAATCCTTTTTTTACTCAAGAATGTAATTCTGTTCCAATACAATGTATAAATTAGCTTTGGGTGACCATTAGGTTGAACAAGAAAAATTAGTTTGGCTTTGAATTTTAACCCTAAGCTGTATCATGTTGCTATTTTCAAATATAACAAGAAAAATACCATGAACAGTGTTCATTGAACATCTTAGCAAGATCATAAGCTATCTAGGATAGAAAAAACGAAGTACTGTTGTACTTCTAATTGGAAATGAAACCACATAAAACAAATATAGAAAAACATACATGATAAAATTCACACAATCAGCTGTAATTTCTCTTGAAGATGAATCGCTATTGGATTTTTTTGATTTTCCAGATTTTTTTTTCAGAAGATTTTGAATTTCAAATGAGGTTCTAATTTTTCTGATTTTCCTAAAACTCTTTTAAATCTATTTGTATTCCCTCCACTCTAGTGATAGAGGGTAAACTTAAAAAATTATGTCATTAACTGTTTGTAGTTTATTTAAAAAAATTTTACGTTTAGTCGTTTTTAAAAGAAAAAACGTTTGTTTGATGTTTAGTTTTTATTAATGACTACTTCTGTCCTTTGTTTCAAAAATAACACACTAAAAAATAAAGACTTTCGTTAACATTTAATTTTTAAAGTCATTTATTTTTGTTCTGTAAATAAAAACTACTGATTATTCTTCAAATTTTTAATAATTTGTGTAAGTAATTTTTTTTTTAAATTGTTGGTACTTTTTAATGAGATATCATTAGTTTTTACCTACACAAGTAGGTTATTTTTTTGTAGAAAAAAAATTCAAAAAATTATTTATAGAAATATAAAAACATGTATGTATCAAGTGACTTTGGCACGATGGGTAGATTCCCCAAAATTTTATTAAAAATTTTTAAAAAAATATTTCAATAAAAAATTGTAAAAAATAACCTACGAAAACATTAATTTTAAATATTTTCGTACCCAGCAAAAACTTGCATTACCAAATAATGAAATGTGTAATGGGAAATTCAAAAGTTATAACTACTTCTGATTCGAATTACCTTTCCCATTACATTTACAAGCAAATGTGCCAAATGTAATGATTATCAAACCAATATTAATAACTAATTACATATATACTTATAGGTAATGAAAAAATTATTTAAAAAAAAAATATTAAAAAATTAAAAAATATTTAATTTTATTTTGTTTTTATTCAAAATAATGTACAGTGAGTCAAAAAGTGAAAATCTAGTTCTGAAATTTTTTTATTTTATTATAATGACTTATGTTAGTCATTTTAATAAGTCCTTATTTTACGTTTCAAAATAATGCTAAAGGTAATTTTCTGTCATTACTAAGTAATTAGAATGGTAATGATGTGTCATTACTAGAGATGAGATTTTCATGCACTAAAAAATCGAAAATATGCGCTTAAAATATGCTATAAAAAATCCAAAATATGCACTAAAAAACCTAAAAATATGCACTAAAAAATAAAATGTGTGCAATAAAAATCGTGTTTTCATAGGAAAAACTTCTTAAAAAGCAAAAAATAACGCCGTGTTAAATAGTAACACTTAAAATTTTATATAAGCTAGATTTTTTTAGAAATTAAAAATATCTATAAAAAAAATTAAAAAGAAAAAAAAAAATATTTTTTATTATTTTTAAAAAAAAATTAAAAATTTAAAATAGTTTTTGAAACAAATAAATTTCAATTTCTGTTTTTGCTAATTTATGCCAAAATATGCAAAAATATGCACCTAAAAGTTGGAAATATGCACAAAATATGCATTTAAAACCAAAATATGCAAAAATATGCATTTTCACCAAAATATGCAAAAACAAATCGATGCCATTTTAATGAAAATTTCTTGATTCGGAAAAATAATTGGTAGATATCGTTTTTAGACTATCGACAAAAAACATGCATTTGCATGGAAATCTCATCCCTAGTCATTACCAAGTTTTTGCTGGGTAGGTTATTTTTTGGAGTTTGTTGGTAAAAATAACAGAACTATCGTTAATTTTTAATGTTTTCGTAGGATATTTTTTTCGAATTTGTTGGTAAAAATTAATGAAAAAAACGTAATTTTTTAATGTTTAATGTTATTTTTTTAGAAAGTTTT
This sequence comes from Pegoplata infirma, assembly GCA_963921195.1. Lineage (NCBI taxonomy): Eukaryota > Metazoa > Arthropoda > Insecta > Diptera > Anthomyiidae > Pegoplata > Pegoplata infirma. Next base: position 257,765,479 of record OY992536.1, on the reverse strand, counting down.
GTCAACAGTAAAAAATAAATGTTGATGTTTGTTAAAACAAATGAATAATTACTGGGATGGTCTTAAATTGTTTATTTACTGGATTTAAATGTGTTTTTCATTTGTTTTTATATATAGAGAGTATATATAAGTTTGTCATTCCGTTTGTAACACATCGAAATATTGGGCAAGTGGCGATCGCCACTAATACAGTTTTCAAGCATTTATTATTATAATTGTAATAAAAATTCACTAACTTCATTTGCTTTTGGTTTCATCCCATTCCGATTTTGGGTGTTGCACTGTGTAATTACTTGAAAACTGTATAAGAGGCGTATACTTAATTTTGTAATTACTTTTAAATAACAATCATACGCCACGGTGCAGAACTGTTGTTTATAATTCGGCCATTCAGTAAGCACAGGAACGATTCCAGCGAATTCCAGCGACATTCAGTAAGAAGGTACTGGATCGATTGCAGCAAAATTCATACCGGTTAAAGCTTACGTAATTTCGAGCTAAAGTTTGGACGCTGGACCCCACATGTCCAATAAGGGCACCACCAAGTACACACATAAAAAAACTTTGTCAAATTACTAGAAAAAGTCTCGTAATCCCATTTTACCAATATTTGACAGTTTTCCTTGTTTTTTAACATCTCAACTTTAATTTGCTTTTGGTTTCATCCCATTACGATTCATGTAAGTTAATGCTTTATTTATTCCTTGTAAAATATTTTTCAATCTGATTGAACAAATATATAATTTCACGCTCCTTTCTAATAAAAAAAAAACATCATTGTCAGTGAAATCAGTTTAACCTTCTTGTAGTTTAAAAACATCAAACCTTACATTATCTCGACTTTATAATGCATTATATCATAGCTGATTTACGACAATTTCTCATAATTTTATATGTATAAATAAATGTTTACAACTTAATATTTTCAATACCATAAATGAAATGAACGCCATGAGGTTGATGTCTTTTATGGCATAACATAAAGAGTATCTAATGCATAGTTTTGTAATACATAGTTCTATAAATAATTTCCTGTTTTGAGCATACATACATATATTTTACTTCTATTAAGATTTTTTTTTTTTTTTTTAAAACAAGAAGGAAAAAAAATTTAGCGAATGAAAAATTCCAGACTGAAACAGACAAGATACCACGTGTTTAACTAATCATCAGTGTCATAATATCACGAAGAAAAGTCTTCGAAAAATATGCTTTAGTAGCAAAAAATGCATAAAATAAAGAAAAAAAAAAATATGATATGAAAGATATATAATTTTTAATCATGTAAGTTCAAGAAATATCGAGATAATATAATGCTAAAAAACACAAGCTTGTCAGTAGAAATGTGTTTGTTGGCATTTTCGTTCCAAAAAACTCTATTATCTAAGAATTTCACTATACTTAAAAGGCCCAAATATATTTTTTTTCTTTTTTTGTATAATAAATTCTTAAGCAGCTACACTCAAAAAAACAAAACCTTGTAAAATTACATGAAAAGTGTGTAACTTTTTTTGCCACCTTCTACATATTTGACAAAAATTCCTTTGTACCAATAATGTTATAATTTTACAAGCTTTTTACCAATAAAATTGTAAATTAATTTTTTTTTTTGACGCGATAAAACTTGCAAGGAGGTTTCGTAACTTTACTAGATTTTTTGCTACCTTCTATTTTACGAGAATTCCTAGTAAAAATTATGAGCTTTTTTGTAATTTTTCAAGATTTTTTCCAATAAAATTGTAAATTTTACAAGAAAAACTTTAAAATTACAAAAAAAAAAATGTAAATTTCGATCGAAAATTATTTGTTAAAAAACAAGAAAAACTGTCATATATTGGTGAAAGGCGATTACGAGACTTTTTCTAGTAATTTAACAAGGTTTTTTTTTAATTGTATGTTAATAAATTTTAAGACTTTTTTTTTTTAATTACCGATTTTTCGGTAAACACTTCGGAAAAAATCTAAATTTTTAAATTTAAATCAAATTGGTTAGCAAAATTTGTTTTTAATCAATACTAAAATTTTGTATGTCAAGAAAAATCAAGATTTTTTTCTAGATGTCAAGTAAAATCAAGCCTTTTTTTCTAATAGCGTTTCCTTTTCTTGCAAAAAATGTCACATTTTACCTTCCCTTCAAAAAAATTTTACTTTTTGTGTTCTTTTCTAAGAAACACTTATTTATTTATATTGTTTTTATACCCTCCAACTACAGTATGGGGGTATACTCACTTTGTCTTTCCGTGTGTAACGCATAAAAATATCGGTCTAGGACCCCATAAAGTATATATATTTTTATGATCAGTGATCGATTCTAAGACATTCTAGCGATGTCCGTCCGTCCGTCTGTCCGTCTGCAGTTAACACGATACAGTCCAAAATAAAAGAGCTAGACTCCCGAAATGTGGCACAAATATGTCTTCTTCTCCTAGGCAGGAGGAGGGGAAAAAAGTTCCCCCTTGAAGAACTAAACCAACCTCTGAAAAATACCACTTTTTTACATGATATTTTCGGCTTTTGCTTAACAAATGCAACATTTTTATGCTCCAAGAAGTTCAAAGTCCTGCATTTGGATCCAGAGTATTTGAAAATGTTATTTTTTCGGTCCGACCCCCCTTTTATGGGCGTGGATAAAAAAAATGGTTTAAATATTGATGAAATTGTATTTCTTTCGCACAAAAATGAATTTTTAAACATATATTACGAGAGGAAATTTTCCCCCCACAATTACCACTATCCACCCCCCCTCCCCTAAAAAACATTTTAAAACGCCCATGCAATTTTATTTTTTTATTTTTTTGCATGTTGGAGGATATAAAAGATTCGGTACAACTGAATTTAACACTCCTACTTGTTTTTTCTAAAAACGTTGCCTTCGAAAAGTTTAAAAATGTCACTCTTCTCACACTTTCATAAAATGACGGGATAGTAAAGTTGCCTTATAAAAATCAGCTGATTGCCAATATTTTGGTTGAATGAAAAATTTTCTCATAAGGGTTCAAGTTGAAAAAATGCAGAAGAAAAATTGAATTTCTAAAAATTATAGACATTTCTGGTATTTCCCATACCGGTTTCAAACACCCCAGTTAGTGTCATCATCAGTAGGATTTTAAATGTCGGTTTGTCTTGTTAATGAAAACAGTTTTTTATATATGTGAATATTTATAGTTTCTACAGAATAAATTTTGACAGTTTCCAACACTACAATTCTATTTCTAGCAATCTCAACCTCACTTCATACTTTCCTTCAACTTTTTTGTCTCTTACATTATTTCGCAAGGGTTTCTCATTTTTTTTTTTTTTTTTGTAATCACAAAACTGGCAACACTAGGGTGCTCCAAAAAAATGAAATTGTTATATATTGGCCGTAACTCCCCCTAGAAATATGCATTTGGGTGTAAAAATATGTTTTGCAAAATTATAGGGTAATCGGATGTGGGTAAGGCGTGCCGCATCGGTCCTGAAGTTTGAAAAACAGATTACAAGGGGAAAATATGACATTTTTTTCGTTTTCTCAATTTTTTTGATATTTTAAGTAAAGTTTGAATTCAAATGGTCACTGAATTTTGATAAAGAGTTAATTGTCTATCAAATAAGGTATTAAAAATTAAAATCGGTTAAAAAGTAGCCGAGTTTTTACAACTTCCCCCGGCAACTAACGTGTGGCAGACCACTTGATCAAGGAATTCGAGCTCCATTTTTGAAATTTATTGAAATTATCTACTGTAATAAAATTTTTTTATTCTTCAAGCTTCAATGTCCTAAGATGATGAGTATTTATCATATTGTTCTTTCCTAACTTGTTTTAATTTTATGCTAAAAAGGTCTGAATTTTTAAGCACGGTTTTTAAATCTCCAATTTTAAATTTTTATTTTTTTTGTTAAAGAAATTTTAAAAAATCGACTATTGGAGTTTATGGATTTGTTAAGCACATATAAAGGAATAAAAACCCCAAAAACTGTAGGCTTTGCTGTTTTCATTTTGCTATTACAGTGATGTAATTTCGGCGGATTTCGGGAAAGTAGTGATTTTTGACCCGTTTTTAGATTTTATTTATTTTTTTTTTTTGTTTTTTTGCAAACTTCATATGTTTTGGACCGAATTATATCAACACTAGATAGAATACTTCAATTCGCAAATTTAGGGCAAAAATGGGAAATTAAAAATTGCCCCAACTAAAGGTCAAAGGTCAAATTTTAGAAGATTTTGAATTTTTAAACATTAACAGATTTTCTGAGTGGAAATATATGAAACTACTTGATGTCATCTTAAAAGGTCTTAACATATGTCTTTTTATTTAAATTCAGAATATTAACCCTTTAGTGATGGTGGGGCCTATTCGACCCTTTGAACAAAATACACTTACATTATCTCCATTAAATTAAAAAAATTATAGGCCCCAACAGCACTTAAGGGTTAAATTTCTAAATTTTAATTATTTGACATTTAGTTTAGACCAATTAAAATAACATCAAGTAGATTCAGCAAAATCCGCCCAGCAAATCTGTTACTGTTTAAAAATTCAAAATTTTCTAAAATTTGACATTTGACCCTTAACAGGGGCAATTTTTTATATCTCAATTTCGCCCTAATTTTGCGAATTGAAGTATTCAATCTCGTGTTGATATAACTCGGTCCAAAACATATCAAGTTTGTAAAAAAAAAACAAAAAAATAAATAACAGCTAAAAAAGGTGCAAAAAATCACTACTTTCCCGAAATCCGCCGAAATTACATCACTGTAATAGCCAAATGAAAACAGCAAACCCTACAATTTTTGGGGTTTTTATTCCTTTATATGTGCTTAACAAATCCTTAAACTCCAATAGCCGATTTTTTAAAATTTCTTTAACAAAAAAAATAAAAAATTTAAAATTGGAGATTTGAAAATAGTGTTGAAAAATTCAGACCACTTTAGCATTTATTTAAAACAAGTCAGCAAAACGCAATATGAAAAATATGTATCTTCTTAGTACATTGGGACTTGAAGAATAAAAAAATGTTTTTACAGTAGATAATTTCAAAAATGGGGCTCGAATTACTTGATTAAGTGGTCTGACACACTTTAGTTGCCTGGGGAATAATAACTTGGCTGATTTTTAACCGATTTTAATTTTTAATACCTTATTATATAGGCAATTAGCTCTAAATCGCAATTCAGTAATCATTTGAATTCAAACTTAACTCAAAATACCAAAAAAATTGAGAAAATCACAAAAAAGTCATATTTTCCCCTTGTAATCCGTTTTTCAAATTTCAGGGCCGATGCGGCACGCCTTACCCACATCCGATTACCCTATAATTTTGCAAAACATATTTTTACACCCAAATGCATATTTCTAGGGGGAGTTATGGCCAATATTTAACAACTTCATTTTTTTGGAGCACCCTAGGCAACACATTAAAAGGGTTGTGGCAACATTTTAAAAATGGTGCTGTTTAAGGGTGTAACATTTTGTTCAGAAAAGAAAACGCCATAAATGTCAAGCTTTTTACTTTTTTTCATTTGGCAAGCCTACTTGAACCCCTTGTGCTCTAAGCCCCTTAATTGCAAATTTATTTGCATCATAAAGAAATCAATTTCCTATGTAATTTATTCAATTAAAAAATAAACCAATTTTAAAGTTTTAAAAATAGCTCTCAATACTAATTTGAAAGTTTTAATACTGATTATTTTTTTGATTGAATCAATTAAAAAAGTAATTGAATATAGTTGTTTTCTATCCAATTAAAATAACTATCGTAGGAATTTCATAAAATTTTTCTTCGGTGAAAAAAATATTTTTCTATGACAGAATCTTAGGACAAGATTTACAAAAATTGTTGTTAGCACTCCTAAAAAATTATTTTATACCTTTACAATTTGTTTTTGTTATAAATTGATTTTTTATTCACTTACGTATTTATAGTAGAAGATTTTTAAGTGATGCTGGATTTAATGTCGTAAAACACGTAATTATTTTTATGTTTTTTTTTTAATTGATTTGATGTATTTTTTTGTTTGTATTTTTTTAACTAATTAACATTTAAAATTTTTTATCATTATTTGGTTTAATATTTTAATTCACCTTAATACTTTTATTTTTTGGTTAATTATAGCAAATATTTTTTTTTAAAGATTCCTTTAGTAATTAAAATTCAAGGGACACAACAAGTTCATCCCTTTTTTCCATTTTGGTAATTATCATAAATTTATTTAATTTTCTTTTAGCCACATTAAGCTGGCAAAATTTACTTTTCTACCGCACAGAAAAATAATTGTTAAGCTTTATTATTTCTGTATGAAAATGAGAATGCGAAGCTTAAGTAAATCTTATTTTTATTATAATTTTATTCATGCCCGAAATTAAAATACAGCCACAACACACAGAGATTCATTTAAAACTCTCCAAAGAATGAAAAACATTATTCCACATGAAATACCAACAACAAAAACACACGGTGTTTGTTTTAAATTTCTTCTTCTTAACTTTGTTTTCTTCTTCTTCTTCTGTTGGATTTTTTTATTTTTGCCACAAAAATATCATAAACAATCAAAAACCGTATACAGCATACCGCAACAATTTATTGTTTAGATTTGTTGCAAGTGTATTACGACCGATATGTACCTTTACACACAAAAAAAAAACCAGTCAGGCACACGCGACTTTGAAATGCAACTGTATCTGACAGTTGCTCATCAATCACTGAAAAATGGCATTGCTCTGCATCTTTTCACAACCACGCACTTGAGGCATAGCATGACAACACAGCCACAACACTATCCATATCGGTATCGTGCAATGTGGAAGACACACCAGAGATATAAAAAACACCAGCAGATAGTTTTATGTTTTATTTGTGGCACTCACTCACTATTCCCAACCATTTCAATCTATAACTGTTTTCATAAAACTTGGCTATAAACAAACTTTAGAAGCAAACCAACCGTCAGTTTCAAAAAAAAAACTCTATTCCATTCCCTGTTATTTGGTATTGCGTACCAATTGTACCGTCGCGCACGAATAGCAAACACGTACTAATCATTTGTGTTGCTGCTTAAAGTTTACCAAGCTGGCTGGCTGGATGTATGGCTGGTTGGCTGACTGACTGGCAAGTGTAAAAAAATGTTTATGGCCAAGAACATTGTATTTGCTATTATTATTGTGGATTTGGAGTTATCTGTGGAGCTCTGAGATTTGTTCTGCTTATATGTGGATTTTATTTTGGAACTTATGTTACATTATGTTGGGAGAGAGAGAGTTGTGTGTAAAAAGAGACCGGCTTTTTTTGTGTGGATTTATTTTGATTTGATTTTGAAAACATAAACAAATGAATGGCAATGATGTTTACAAACGAAAAATAACACAGTGCAACAAACAAAATCGGAATGGAATGAAACCAAAAGCAAATGAAAATTGACATTTTCCATAACAATGCCCTCAAGGCTTTTATTTAGTTTAGTTCTAGATTTTTTTTTGCATGCATTTGAAGTTAGTGAAGTTTTATTATAATTATTATAATAATAACACTGCGTGACAAAACTAACCACTATTTTAGAAAACAAGAGGTACGACCATCATTTCAATATATTTTGAACATGCTGAATCGAATGGCGTACTCCGTTTTTCGATGTATGGTACAGTTTTCTTGTAAAATGTCATTAAAGATTGGCTGCTTCTCATCTTAAGCCCTTAAATTTGCGGATTTCTTCATTTTTTTAAGTTTTCGCGAAATTAACCGCTAAATTGGTCTCTGATAAAAAAAAATTGCATTTTGTGGATAAAGGCGTCCATGACACTACGAATAGTGGACAAAAAACATCTATGTTATATGGACTATCATGATGAAAATCGCGAAAAACCGTTTTTTTGTATATGGCAGCATCACTTTAGGAGATGATTTGAGGCTTCATCTTTTAGTATATAATGTGGGAACATTAAACAATGAACTGACCCAAAATTTGTCCAAAAAAGTTTTCATTTGCAAAAGTTATCTTAACAAAAACTATAATTATTGTATCGCAAACACTGAAATAATAGTTTTTGTTAAGATAACTTTTGCAAATGGAAACTTTTTTGGCCGAATTTTTGGTCAGTTAGTTGTTTAAGGTTCCCACATTATATACTAAAAGATGGAACCTTAAATCATCTCGTAGAGTGATGCTGGCCCGATTTTCATCATGATGGTCCATATAACATAGCTGTTTTTTGTCCACTATTCGTATTGTTAGGGATGCATTTTTGATTCATTAAAAGCAAGTTTTTTATCAAAGACCAATTTGGCTGTTAATTTCGCGAAAACCAAAAAAATGAAGAAATTCGCGAATTTAAGGGCTTAAATTGAAAAGCTTTAAACCAAATTTTCATAAGAAATGTTGCTACAAGTCATATCTTTGTTTTCCATGTCATAATATTTTTAAACCATTTACTTTGCAATTTTTTTTTGTTAAAAAACTGGCTCGAAATCAGCAAATCTTTAACGACATTTTGCAAGAAAACTGTACCATACATCGAAAAACGGAGTACGCCATTCGAATCAGCATTTCCGAAATATATAGAAATGATGGTCGTAACTCTTGTTTATTTTTTAGTGTTCCGCAGTGTAATTGATTGAAAACTGTATAAGGCGTATGTTTAATTTTATGATTTCCTTTAAATAACAATCATACGCAACGGTGCAGATTGGTTTAATTTTAATTCGAGCATTCAGCAAGTACTGGACCGAATTAAGCGAAATTCATACCGGTTATCGAAATGTAATTACTAGTTGAAGTTTCAACGCTGGACCCTTCATGTCCATTAAGATAACAACCAGGGGCTCCAAAAATAGGACATATTTAGTATACAAAAACATTGAATGCTTTAAAATCACCAACTCCACATGCGTGTAAAAAAAATTAGCACTAAACTGAAAAAAAAACCTTGAATGTTCACAGGAAGAATTAAAAACAAAAGACAATCAACAAAAACGCGGATTCAATTAATTAAAATAAAGTAAATGAAAGATTAAGAAAATTGTAGTTGGTCTCTAGATTAAATGCATTGCTTGAGTTAGAGAAAAAGCATTTCTGCATACGTCACACACAAAACCTACTGTGAGTTAAAACAAACGACATTTAGTCACTGATGATTGTACACCAAGTATAGCCTAGTGGTTAGAGCTTCGGTTTACAAAAACATGAGTGATTTAACGACACATGTTCGAAGCTCATGTCAGGCTAGTCTGTTGATAAAAAAACATATAAAGAATTTTTCTAGCAAATATCAAATAATCAATTTAATGTAATTGCCTACTGATGACGTAGAAGTGGCTACAGAAACCATGGTCTAAGGTAAATCCACATTTAATTTAATCTTTAGAAGACACAATTTTCTTCTTCAATCAGAAAAACACAAACAATTAATTTTTTAATTGACTTTTAATTAAAATAATGCTCAACCTGGTGTATTTCGTGCTTGATCTAACAACTCATTTTTATCTGTGTAGGGTTAATATTTTGGGTTCAAAGTCTTTGGGTTCATTTTTTGACTTGACAATCGGAAAGTTCCGAACAATTACCAATATTTCGTAGTGTTACAAACGGAATGACAAATTTATACATACCATCTATCACTAGAGTGGACACAGTAGACCAAATGCCTTATCTAGCGTGCAAGAGAGTATTATTCGACTTTCAGAACACCTAGAATCATGAAATTTGAAATGCAACAAGAAAATTAAATGAGCCACTATATCATCAAAATGTGGGCGGTATTTGAAGGGGCGTGGCACTTATTGCAACCTTGTCAAAATAAAATATAACTAAAGTAGAGATAATCATAAGAAGAAAAAGTATTTTTTTAACGTAAAAAAAAAAATCAAACAATTTTTTAGAAGAAATATTTTATTTTAAGTAAAAAAACAATTTTTAGTAATTTTTGACAAAAAAAAATTTGGGTGAAAATTTTATTCGAATGTAAAATTTTTGTTTTCAGTGTTAAAATTTTTAATAATGAGAAACATACTCTGTATAACATTTTTGTGACTCACCAATGTCTCCCAATGCGTTTTAAGTGATTTTTTCATCACGTGAATTCAAGGTGAAAACAATCTGAAATTCACGGAAAGATCCCATACGCATTTTTTATGTCGACTAGTGCTATCTTCATTAACCGGTGTTTCTTACAGATAAAGATCTTAAATTTAAGTCCAAATTATTTTTTGTGTATATTTTTTTAACTTTGTTAATTTTTTTCGAAAATTTTTACACCTATAACACAGTGCAACACCCAAAATCGGAATGGGATGAAACCAAAAGCAAATGAAAGTTGACATATTCCATAACAAACCCCTCAAGGCTTTTTCTAGTTCAGAGCTAGATTTTGTTTTACACGCATTTGAAGTTAGTACACTTTTATTATAATTACAATAATAAATGCTTGAAAACTGTATTAGTGGCGAATGATTAATATTGTAATTGCCTTTAAATAACAATCATACGCAACGGTGTCCAGTGATTTATATTAATAATTGCCTTTAAATAACAATCATACGCAACGGTGTACATGGTTTATTTTAATAATTTGGATATTCAGTAAATAGGTACTGGACCGATTGCAGCAAAATTCATACCAGTCATAGCTGAAGTAATTTTGAGCTTAAGTTTGGAAACTGGACCCTACATGTCCAATAAGGGCACCACCAGGGGTCTTTAAAGTTGGACACGTTTAGTACACAAAAACTTTAAATGCTTTAAAATCACCAACTAGCTCTGACCTAAAAAAAGGCCTTGAGGGTTTTGTTATGGAAAACGTCAGCTTTCATTTGCTTTTGGTTTCATCCCATTCCGATTCCGAAAGTTCGATTTTGTATCACTGTGTAACCGTAAAGTGCGACGGAAATGCTTTTTTTTGTATTTCATACTAAAATTAAGGTCCACATAATATTGAAGCATAGTAAAGCAACAAAATCGTTTTCATTTTTTTAGAGTTAAAATATTTTTATAGCAAATTGTTTATATACATTTGTTCCTAAACATTTATTTTCACGATGTGGATTTCATTAAATAGCATATAGAAATTTTAAAAATTAAAGTATAAAAACCACTTGACCAGCAACAAAAAAAAATAAAAAAGTTAATCTCGACTTGTTAGGGAAGTATCTCAACCTTTATGAACCGATTTGCCTGAAACTTAAAATATATATAAAAGAGACGATTTTAAAGTTGGGGTTTCTCGGCCTATCGGCCATATCCGTGCTTAAACATTTCGTTGTCCCCTTATGAAACATTGTGGACCTTCGGGATAATTTCGATAACTCTCGACTTAAATTTAATAAAGATTATTTTGTATTCATATGGATATTATAGGTCTATGTCTTCACATAAATACCTCCCAAAATGTAAACATTTTCCTGGAAAAAGTATTTAGTGAAGCCGAATTTTTACAAGGTTATGCTACCGTTGGATAGGTATTAAAAAACCTTTTTGTTCATATGCATACATCATAAAGTTTCTTAGAAAGAAATGGATGAAGAATCAAAAAAAACATTTTTCCCCATTTTTTGAACCTCTAAATCCCCGATATGGCCGATATTTAAGTTTCAGGCAAATCGGTTCATAAGGATTGAGATACTTCCCTTGTTAGCCGAATCCATGAGACCTTTTTACGTGATAGTACACTTAAAAGAAAAACTCTGTTAAACGACTTTCAATTGGATTTAGCAAACTTTCAACAAATTTTTCTGCTAAAATGGGTGTTTTTACTAACATTTCTGTCATTCAGTTTTAGAAAATAACAGAAATTTGACTTCGTTTTTACTGATTCTGTTTGCTGAATATCAAAATATTTTGAACATATTTTTAGCATATTATTTTTTAATAATGTATACAGAAATAGTTTGCAGTCATTCTTTTTTCAGTAAAATTTTAAAAGTTTTTTTTCAAAGTGTTAATTTTTTGTTTGTTTTTATATGCAATTCAAACGATATTTTTAAACATATTTTTGAACATATTTTTCAGCAGATTATTTTTTAATTTTACAGAAATAGTTTGCTATCATCCTTTTTTCAAAAAAACTTCTTGAGTTTTTTTTTCAAAGCGTAAATTTTTTCTTTTTGTTTTTAGACAATTTAAACGATTGAGACTAATCTATCTATATATATAAAAATGGATGTGTGTATGTATGTGTGTATGTATGTATGTATGTTCCGTATGGACTCGAAAACGGCTGGACCGATCTTGATGAAATTTTTAGGGAATATTCAAAATAGCCTGGCGAGTAACACTGGCAAGTCGGATTTTTGATTTTTCGTCTGTGGGCGGAGGGGCGTGGCAAAATCCAATTTTTGCATTCCACCACTAATGACATCTATATATAAAAAACGGATGGACCGATTTTGATGAAATTATTACCAAAGATAGTACTAACTGAGTACTCACTATGTGCCAAGTTTAAGCGTTATCGGACAAAGTATCGCAAAATGCCGTGCAACTTTGTATTAAATTGAAAGTTATTTCAATAATGCAAAAAACGGCTATATGTATGTTCCTTATGGACGCGAAAATCGATGGACCGATCTTGATGAAATTTTCAGGGAATATTCAGAATAGTCCAAGGAGTAACACTGTGCAGTCAGATTTATAATTTTTTGCGTGTGGGCGGAGGGGCGTTGCAAAATGGATTTTTTACATTGCACCACTAATGACATCTATATATAAAAAACGGATTGCCCGATTTTGATGAAATTTAAACCAAAGATAGTTCTAACCAAGTGCTAACTATATGCCAAATTAGAGTGTGGTCGGACAAATGGGCGTAAGATGCCATACTTTTTTGCCAGTGGGCGGAGTGGTGGGCAAAATCGAATTTTTACATTGTACCACTAATGACAACTATATATAAAAACGGCTCAACCGATTTTGATGAAATTTAAACCAACGATAGTAAAAACCAAGTACTAACTGTGTGCCAAATCAGAGCGTGATCGGACAAATGGGCGTAAAATGCCATGCCCCTTTGTATTGAATTGAATTTTATTTCTGCATGCTCCGCAATAACGCAAAAACTGTTGATTCAATTTTAATTAAATTTGTAGCACTGATAGTGTTAACCGAGTGCGGAACTATAGGCCATGTTATACTACATTTGGAAAAAGGGGCGTCAAATGCCTCGCCCATTTGTACAATACTGGAAGTTGTCTGCGTGAACCGATTCTCTTGACATTTTCATTACATACAGTGCTATCCAAGTGCATATGTAGGCCATATTAGATCGTTATTGGAAAAAGGGATCAAAACTGACCACGATTGAACAACGAGGCGTAATTTGCCTCGCCCCTTTGTTTTATACTGAGCGTTTTATATGCCTGTTTTGAAATCACGCAAAAACGGATACGGCGAATCTGTCACTTCTGATAGAACTATCCGAGCGGGAGCTCTAGGTCATATGTAGAGCACGATTCGGCAAAAGGGTATACAATGTCATTCCCGTTTTTCATTAATAAAAAGTTGTTTCCTCCTCTTTCGCAATCACACAAAAACGACAAAACTGATGTCAATGAAATTTGCAGCACAGACAGTTCTAATCGAGGATGCAGCATGGAACTTTAGACTATCACGATTCGGTCAAAATGCGTTAAATTACATGCCCCTTTGTACTTTACTTAACGCTATGTCTGTCTGTTTCGAAATCACGCAAAAACAGCTGAACCGATTTTGTTGAGATTTCTCTATAGATAGTGGTAACTGAGGGGGCCCGGACCTGTGCTTTAATTTTGTCCGACACTATATTTAAATTAAGATGCAATATAAAAAAGTTTTTTTCTCAGGGCCAGAAACGCGGACCGGGTATAGCTAGTTTTATTGATAAAAAGCTTACAAAGCTTTTTACAAAAAAAAAATAAAATATGCAAGAAATTCTTGTGTCTTTACTAAATTTTTTGCTACCTCCTATTTTACGACAATTCCTAGTAAAAATTACGAGCTTTTTTGAAATTTTACAAAATTTTTACCAATAAAATTTTAAATTTACAAACTTTTTTTATTAAAAAACAAGGAATATTGGTAAAATGTGATTACGAGAATTTTTCTAGTGATTCGACAAGTTTTTTTTTTTTTCTGAGAGCACCATGCAAAAAACATATATATATATTCCTGTACTAGTTAAAAAATCAAGAAATCTCTGCCTGGGGAGTATTATTTCAACCTAGTATAACTAATGCTATATGTCCTATTTTAAGTTTTCATGTATCTCCCTTCATATTTTATATCTATTTTAATTCACCTCAAACTTCGTCTATTTCATCCATCACTCTTTAGCTGAACTACATGAATATTTCTGTGTCATTTACAATAAGATTGGTTACACTTTTTTTGAAGTTGCTCTTAATACTATTTGTGCCGCAATTTAGAATTTTGTTTTCTGTTTAAATAAAATTACAAATGCACGTGCATATTATCTGCAATATCGTAAATCAAAAAACAAACAAAAAACAACAAGATGCAAAAACGACTGTTGTTAAGCCGTACAGAAGGGACGTTTCATATTTATGATTTCATGATTACATTCAAATAAGAGCGTATCAGTAGATCCAATTCATAAAAAAAGTAGCCACAAACCACAACAGCATTTTAGAAGGATTAAAAAAAAATGTTGCATATCAAAGGTTTTTCTTTATAAATGTACAAAATATTTGAACAAAAAAAACTAAACGCACATGAATTGAAAAAAGTAAAGCCTAAAGCTTCAAAACACTTAAAATGTTATAATAATATTAAAAAAAAAACTAAACGGAGTTAGTGGATTAATTGAAAAGGAAGTAAAAAATTTACTTTTTGTATAAACTTAGATTTTATAGAAAAAATTGATATTCTAAGAAATTTTTACTATAAAAAAAGCTTTATATTCTAAGACATTTTTCCTATAGAAACAGTTTCAAAATTTTCCTATACAAAAAGCCTCAGATTCTGCGATTTTTTTTTTTTAACATGATAATGTTTTATTTAGGGCGGTGTCTAATATAAAAAAAGTTGCAGGACGCCAACTTACAAGGGAAGTCTCCCTGGTGTCACCCTCCGATCTTCATAAAATGTGGATATGTTGTTAAGAACGAAAATTAATTCGACACGTATTTTTTTTAGCGGCCCAAACTAATTTTTAGGGGGGGGGGGTCGATTTGTATGGAGGAAAATTTACCTTTTTCAGTTTTTTACGATTTATGTCTATTTAAAAAAAAATAAATATAGGCATGTGTGGTATCAGATTAAAGGTATTAAAAATACCTATCTCGTGGTGCTAACAACGGAAAAAATAAGTTAATATTTTTTGACTTATTAACAAAAATGTTCTAAAATTTTGGTATTTTACTCAATATGACGAAAAGTTGTGCATGTTTGGTCACGTTCTTAGCACACATAGATAGGTTTTCCAAAAACCTTTCATTTGGTATGTAACTTGACTAGGTTGCTTTGCAAAATATGGGAGATAAACGAAAAAAACTGAAAAATTACCTTGTCTTCCCCCCTATTTTTTACCCCCTAAATATGAATTTGGGCCGCTAAAAAAAAATACTTGTCCCTTTATTTTTTCTGATCTACAAAATAAAACCAATTCCATAAAGATCCGCGGGTGACACTAGGGAGACTTCCCTTGTTAGTTTGACAATATAAGCTAACGATTAACAAAAAATAAAATAAGAATTAATTCACCTCGTGGTGAATACAAAAATATTCACCAGCTGGTGATTTTTTTCATAAATATTTTTTTTTTCCATCAATATTTTTTATATCAATATTTTCTTTCATCAATTTTTTTTGATCAATATTTTTTTTGATCAATACTTTGTTTTTAGTCAATATTTTATTTTTAATCAATTTTTTTTTTTAGTCAATATTTTTTTTATTAATTTTTTTTTTTCATCAATATTTTTTTTCATCAATATTTTTTTCATCAATATTTTTTCGCAATATTTTTTTCATCAATATTTTTTTTACAATATTTTTTTCTTCAATATTTTTTTCATCAATATTTTTTTTTGTTATCAATATTTTTTTTTTTTTTGATCAATACTTTTTTCTCATCAATTTTTTTTTTCATCAATATTTTTTTTTTGTCAATATTTTTTTCATCAATATTTTTTTTTTTTTTCAATAATTTATTTTTTTCATCAACATTTTTTTGTCATCAATAACACCACTCAACAAATCGAAGATTTTTAGCTCCGGCTTGAAGTTTCATATAAAATTTGAAAAGATTTTGACTCGCTTATTCCAAATGTGTGCTCCAAATTTTTCCATCACGTCTAGAATTTTAATTATTCGTGGTTGAAAATGCGAAAAAACGCAATCTTTGCCTTTTTTGAAAGCCTGCACAGCAGCCACTGGATGGAATAAAAGTCTGGTATGAAGCCTTAGAGTCGAATTGAACCATAGTCTCAAATATATGATCAAAAAAATTTGAAGTTGTTGCAGTATTATTGGCCAAACATGTATTTAAAAAAAAAACACTGTGAAAAAAATTAGAAAAAGCACCATTTTTAAAATGCTCTAAAACAAAAAGCAGATGATCAATCTTAACTGTGATGAGCTCAAAATTTAGGCAACAGTTCATTCTTTCTTATAGACTTTTAGACCCATTAAAGATATCTTCCGGTTTATACGAAAAATAACGCAGAAAACTTAAATTTGTAAAATATTTATTTTTTTAGCTTTTTTACAAAAATGTTAATTTTAACAGTATCATTTTAAAATGCAAGTGTAATCCAACCAAACGCAATAATTAGAAAAACGTTGTTTACTATGTTGGATACCATAGACAAATTATGCTTTTGCGCTTTATACCAGACTAGCAGGCCCGCCCGGAACTTTGTCACCGGTAATAATAAATACGGAATTAAAGAAGCATCAGTATTAGAGTCCCCATTTCTAAAATTGTCCCCTGCAGAATCTTTATTTTATTAAATTTTTATCGTTGAAGTCTTAAATAAAAACTATTTAAAACAAACAATAAAATTCAAACAGCCCCGTTTAGCCCGGAATCATGTTCGTTCCGGTAAAACAATTTCTTGAACATTTTCGAGCTCTTATATCGTTATTATTGATATCCTTTCATTCCCCGTATCATTCCATTTCGTTCCCCGTTCTATTCCATTTCGTTCCCTGTTCTATTCGTTTCAATTCTTTGAATTCAAATTCATTGCGTTCCATAACATGCGTTGAAGGAATAATGATTTTTTGGACAGGAGGATCCCACATTTCAAGAAAAGATTACAAAGTTCACTTCTTTGCAACTGTTTGCTCCATTAAAATCGGAATTTCCAAAAAGGGCGTTTTCGGAATGTTTTGAAATCGGATGAGTAGTCTTAAAGGTTTTTAAATTTGAAGTCTTTTGACCCAAAGTGATCTTTAAAATGGGTGCGGTCAATGAAACCTAACCTAACTTACCCTGAAGGAGATTTATAAATATTAGTGAAATCAGTGTTCAAACATCATAAAAGGTTTCGTCTATTTTAAAGTTTTACGTCGATGAACCCTAGGACCATTCTTAATATTTGAGAAAAAAAAAATTTAAACCGAATTAGTAGTTTCAGAGATTTTGAAATTTTACGTTTATTTTTAACCAAAACTGGGCGTAGAAAGGGTGTGGTTGATGAAAGCTAGCCCATGTCCAACCTGAAGGACCATTCAAAATGTATATTGGTGATGAAATTTTTTAAATCGGATGAGTAGATTCATAATATTAAAATTTTACGTTTTTCGTGCCAAAAGTGGGCGTATAAATGGGCGTGGTCAATGAAACTCAGCATATTTCCACACTTAAGAACCATACTAAGCATTGGTGGAAAAATTTTGGAAATCGTATGAGTAATTTAGGAGATTTTTAGGTTTTTTGGCCAAAAAGTAGGCGAAGTGGGCGTGGTCGATGATTCCTAACCTATGTCCACCCTGGAGGAATACTCTAAATATTATTGAAAAAATGTTTGAAATTGAATGAGTAGTCTCATAGATATTTAAATTTTAAGTTGTTTGCCAAAAGTGGGCGTTGAAGTGGGCGTGGTCGAAAAATCCTACACTATGCCCACTCTGGAGGACCACTCTAAATATTGGTAAAAGCATTCTTTAAATCGGTTGAGTAGTTTCAAAGATATTTAAATTTTAAGTTTTTTGCCAAAAGTGGGCGTAGAAGTGGGCGTGGTCGATGAAACCCAGCATATGTCCAACATGAAGGACCATTTCAAGTATGTATTGGTAAAAAAAAATTTGAAATTGGTTTAGTAGTTTTGAAGATTTTTAAATTTTACGTTTTTTGTCAAAAAGTGGGCGTAGAAGTGGGCGTAGAAGTGGGCGTGGTCGATGAAACCTAGCCTATGTCCGTCCGGGAGGAACACTCTAAATATTGCTAAAAACTTTTTTGAAATCGGATGAGTAGTTCCGGAGATTACTTTCTACAAACAAACAAACAAACAGAAAAACATACAAACATTACCTCTTTATAATATTAGTATAGATTTGTATTCCACTGAATGGCTGCTGTGCAGGCTTTCAAATAATGCAAAAATCGAAATTTTTCGCATTTTTCACCGTGACTAACTAAAAATCTGGACGTGATAAAAAAATATGGAGAACAGATTTGGAATCAGGAGATCAAAGTCTAATAAAATTGATCACCAGAACTCAAACCGAAAATTGAGTGTTGAGCGGTTAATCTTTATTTTATTAAAATCTTTTTTTCATCAAAAATTTTTTTTAACGATAGATAGATGCCTTAAAAAAAATTTTAAAATTACAAGAAAAGTTTGTTAATTTTTTTTTTGCTGCCTCCTATTTGACAAGAATTCCTTATTATTTTACAAGCTTACAAGTAGGTTTCGTGACTTTACTAGATTTTTTGCTAACTCCTATTTTACGCGAATTTGTAGTAAAAATTACATGTTTTTTGTAATTTTACCATATTTTTACCAATACCCAGCAAAAATTGACATTACTAGTAATGGGTTTTGTAATCCGAAACAAATGTTAATCAGTAGTTACTTATTGAATGAAACACTAATTATTTTAACAAGGGCGTGAGACAAAAATAACTAGTGAAGAGTATGGAGATAAATAAGTAGTTACTGCCTCGGATTACAAATAAGGAGTAAAAACCCATTACCAATAAGAAGTAAAATAATTAGTTAATTAAAACTTTTAAAATTTAAACTTGTTTTTACTAAAACTTAAAAATTGCGTAATTTTTATTAAGTTTTTAAGTACTTTTTAAGTTAATTGAATTGTAAAGGTTAAAAACTGCAAGTGCAAGAAGATATTATTACTTAGAGGTGCTTTTATAACATATTACTGAGAAGTAGTTACTTTTGGGCTAAAAATAATGCTAATGGTAACGGGTACTCATTATAAATAATGTACTTGGTAATGATTACTTTTCACAACTCATTACCATGTTTTTGCTGGGTAAGATTGTTAATTTACAATATTTTAGCACAAAAAAAACTACAAAAAATGTTCGTGAGTTAACTACATTTTTTTTTATAAAAAAACAAAGAAAAATTTTTTAAATTACAAAAAAAAAAATGTAAAATTAAAAAAAAAAACGGTAAATTTCAATTCAAAAATGGGTTTACGAGACTGTTTCTAGAAAATGACAATTTTTTTTTTAGTGCAGGCTTCTATTTGTCGCCAATAAACCGATTTAACTAAATATCGGCGAAATTTTCATATGGGGCCTGAGTCCAAAAATGGTCCGATTATAATCAGATTTGATAAGATTACACAGGCACACAAAAAAAAAAAAGTGGCCAGACCCAGACGGAAGACCCAGTTATTTCTAGGTTTTTGGGGTCGCTGAATCCGAATATGACCATAAAAAATCATTTCAATTGCCAGTTTTCCCCCTACCGCCCCCAACAACCCCCCAGAGGATTGACTTTTAATTCTCATAGAAACTTAAAATTAATGTGTACTTTTAGGCAGCTGAAACCTAAAATGACAACAAAAAAATTATGTGACCCTTCCCTCAACCCCTAGCACGCCCTTACAACCTCCGGAAGGGAGACGAATTTTGAGTGTTTATACAAAATTAAGACGTATATGGATTTCTATGTTTTTGGGACCGCTAAAACCGAATATGACTACAAAAAATGTATAATTCCCCTCCCTCACTCCCTTACTACGCCCTATAGGTGATTTAATTTTGAAATTTTCATTAAAACTTTAATCAAATTTAATCAAAATTAAATCCCCTGTAGGGTGTAGCAAGGGGTACTAGGGAGTTAGGAGGGGTATTATTCACTTTTTGTAGTCATATTCGGTTTTAGCGGTCCAAAAAACATAGAAATCCATATACATCTTAATTTTGTATAAACACTCAAAATTCATCCCCCTTCAGGGGGTTGTAAGGGCGTGCTAGTGGTCGAGGGAAGGGTCACATAATTTTATTGTTGTCTTTTCAGGTTTCAGCTGCCAAAAAAAATTAAAGTACACATTAATTTTAAGTTTTTATGAGAATTAAAAGTCAATCCTCTGGGGGGTTATAGGGGGTGGTAGGGGGAAAACTGGCAATTGAAATGATTTTTTATGGTCATATTCGGATTCAGCGACCCCAAAAGCCTAGAAATAACTGGGTCTACCCTCTGGGTCTGGCCACTTTTTTTTTTTGTGTGCCTGTGTTATTAAAGTACGCGTTAAACACACACAAACAAAATTTTAATTAAATATTTTATTATTTTCATGAAATTTGAGAGATTTATGTGAATATCGGGAAGGTGGTTTGTATTGCGGCTACAAAAAGAGCTTATCCAATTACTTGAAAATTTAGAATGGTGATTTGTGAATACAAAACACGTTTACCTGCCAAATTTCGAAAGGATATCTGTAACAATACGGTTATTAGAGTTATTTGAGCCAAAATAAAAGAGGATCGTTGTGTGGGGGCATGGTCTAATCATACATAGACCGGTTTTTTTCAATTTCAATAGGGTTCATCCTTGGGCAGGGCCGCTTTAAGGTATGGCGGGGGCCCTGGGCACACAAGATTTTGGGGGCCCGCTGGAAAGTAAAAAAACATTTTTTTGGTACAAATTAAAATATTCTTATTACCTGTTTTAAGACACAGAAACTTAAAAAAAAAATATATATTGAGTAGGGATAAACTAGCTCGAGGTCATTTTTCTTTACTTATTAAAACCATGATATTTGTGTAGAACAATTTGGTTTTATTGAGATCTTAAAATCTGAAACTTTTTCTATACGATAAAATGCCTCGGAATCTAAAACTTTTTCTTTATAAAAAAAGTGTCAGAATAATCTGCAATCTTTTCTATACGAAAAATGTCTTAGAGTCTGCGACAATTTCTTTACGAAAAATATTTTAGAATCTGAGAATATTTTTGTACGAAAGTGTCTCAGTATTTGGGATGTTTTTATACGAAAAACGTATCAGATCTAAGACTTCTTCAATGCGAAAAATGTTCCAGAATCTGAGACTCTATCTACACGAAAAATGTCTCATAATCTGACTCTTTTATAAAAAAAATTTAATCATCTGAGACTTTTTCTTTACGATACATGTCTCAGAATCTGAGACTTTTTCTATACGAAAAATGCCTCAGAATCTAAAACTTTTTCTATATAAAAAGTGAGATTGCTAAACGAAAAATGTCTCAGAATCTGAGACTTTGCATACGATAAGTATCTCAAAATCTAAGTGTTTTTATTTTGAAAAACTTCTATAAACTTTAGACCTTTGAAATCTCAGAATCTGAAACTTTTTCTGTACGAAAAATATTTCTCAATCTGAAACTTTTTATGTACACCCTAAAAAAACGTGGGTATTCAATACTAAAAATTTTACTAATGAACTAATTTTTTAGTCCAAAATGATATAGTGCAGGCGTTGGTAATAAATACTAAAATTTTTTACTAATATTATTATATAAAACCAGTAAAAATTACTAGTTTTAGTACTTTGAAGAAACTAAAAAACTACCGTACTACTGGTAATAAGTAACTTATTAGTAGATTTTGGTACCAAATCACTTACTAATATTTTTACTGCAGAATTATTTTGAGTGTAGGAAAAATTTCTTTGAATTTGAGACTTTGATATACGATAGATTTCTTCTATAGAAAAGGTTTCAGATGTTTACGAAAAATCTATTGTAAAAATGTGAAATTTTCTTTAAAAACTAATTTAAAAAAAAATGCTCCATTTTCGTATTAGCGAATTTGACACTTCGGGGCCCCCTTAGGTCAGGGGCCCTGGGCACGTGCCCAGTGTGCCCTAATGGTTAAAACGGAACTGTTCTTGGGCCAAGATAGGCTTAAGTTTCAAGTAAGTGTTTACACCGTTTTCTTGGACAGACAGACGGACGGACATTGCTAGATCGACACAAAAAGTAATTTAAAGTCGATCGCTCTACTTAAAAGTGGGTCTACACCCAAAAAAAAAACGTGGGTATTCAATACTAAAAATTTAACTAATTTTAGTCCAAAAGGACCTAGTGCAGAAATTGGTAACCAATACTAAAATTTTTAACTAATATTAGTCAAAACCAGCAAAAATTACTAATGTTAGTACTTTGAAGATACTAAAATTAGTAACTAATTAGTAGATTTTGGTACAATATCACTTACTAAACCTTTTACTGTAGAATTATTTTGAGTGTAGAACCAATATTTTGGGTAGTTACAAACATCAGCTCAAACTTTTTATACCCTGCACCACAGTCTAGTGTAGAATTAAAAAAGTCTCAAAAAAAATATTTAAAAAAAAATTTGGCTTGCCGCTTTTCTTAAAATCGCAATTTGTTTTTAATTTGTGTATGTAACTTAACGATTAGGCCACGTATATATAAGTACATCAAATAACTAACCACAATAACTTTGGTAAACACAAGTTGTTACTAAAAGAATGTAAAAAAAAACATGTTAAGGCATGCAAAAACATCTCAAATTACACTGTGCAACAAATATCGGAACATCGTTTCTAACCCGAATAGTGACAAAAATATATAATTGTGTTACTACTATAACATGTGTTGCTACACCAGCTTTTAACCAAAACTTTTTGCTATCAACATTTCCTTTCACCAAAATTTTTTTTGGGCAAATTTTTTTTTTTCTGCCAACATTTCTTCGTAAATTTTTTTACACCAAAGTTTATTGGCAATAATCTTTTTGCATTGTGGAGGGTATCACTATTTTCGGCAAGGCCGATATTAACTTGTTTTAAATTCAATTTTCAGACTGAACCCATACATGAACACGAACTCGTCTAAATTTGCAAAGTTCTGCCGAGCCCAACCTTTAAAAAAAAAAATGCTTTTAGACCAGTTGAGAAAAAATCATAAAAACGAATTCAATACATTTAAAAAAGTTTTTTCTTTTTATAGTTGCACAATTTTATCGCTGTGGGCGTTGTGGTGTAATGGTTAGCGCGTTGGACTATTACACAGAAGGTCCCGGGTTCGATCCCCGGTGCCGGCAACATCAAAAAATATATGTATGAGTTTTTTCTATCCCTCATACGTATCGCAACGTCCGCCTTCGGTGTTCCCATAGCAATTAACCCCACCGAAGTAAAATAATGAATCAGGGCTATGAACCAAAAAGCTTCAATAAGTTCGCCAACTCTACATCAAGTGGCGAGCAACAACTGTTCTAAGACTTATCATCTCGCGAAATTACAGTGTTGCCATGTCTGAAGCCCTTCATCTTTCCCCGCCTTTCATCTCTCTACTATCCCTTTCCAAAGAAAGCAACACACTAAAATATAGGAAGTATTTCCTGAGTGTTGCCTCTCTTTTAAAAAAAAAAAAAAAAAAAAAATGTAGCTCGTGTTGAGTTTTTCGAAAAAAAGTTAATATCTCTTAAAAACAATAGCACGATTCATAGTGTAGGATAGAAGCACTGATAATGTCGTCTTATTAAGAAGACGGTAAAAATGCATACAAAAGTTCGGTAAAGTTTAAAAGTTGTAAATTTACAATGTTATTAGTAAACAAGTAAAAAAGTTAAATTCCGCCTTACCGAATGTATTGATACCCTCCACAATTTCAAAAAGATTATTGCAAAAATCGTTATTTAAAAGGAAATTATTTTTGAAAAAAAAAATTTTCGCAAAAAAAATTTTGGTAAAAAAAAAATCGCGATTTTTTTATTTTTTAGTCAAAAAATTTGTTTAAATGCCATTTGGTGTTCTATTATGTTCACATATGTCAACCAGAAGCCGAATTAAAGCATTTTGTATTTTTAGGTTATGTTGAATGTACTGAAATTTTTGAGGTGTGCTTACATTTTCGTTCATAACTTTTGAACCGCTGAACCGATATCGCTCAAATGCCATACCAAACTTCTCGGGAGAACTTCCAATAAATGTGTTAAGTTTCAGTCATCTCTGTGAAATATTTTGTCCGTGATAGCATTTTCCACAGACGAACAGACGGACATACGGACATCGCTAGAATGTCTTAAAATCGATCGGGCATCATGAATATATATACTTTATGGGGTCCATAGATGGGAATTTTTCATTACCATTGAAATTTAATTACCATTGGTTGATATCAATGGTAATGAAAAAAATTTCATTACCATTTAATGGTAATTAAATTTTTTTAATTGAAAAAATAATTACCAATTGTAATGAAATGCACCAATTGTTGAAAAACACCAATTATAATTGGTTTCAAAACCATTTGTTTACACATTTTTGTCTTTTTGAAAAGTTATAAATTTAAACATCAAAGCATGTTTTTTTTTTTTTAAATATGAATAAAGACAAAAATCTAAACGCATATAAAAAAAACTTCAAATATTGTGTTATACAAATGGCAAACGTGCGTTTGGTTCATAAAATGTAAAAAATTGAAATACAAAATAACAAAAAACAACAGAAAATAACAGATATTTTCAAATATTAACGATTTTGACAATATTGTGACGACTTTTACTAATGGTAATTATTTTTTTTAATTGATGACATACCAATGGTAATTATTTTTTTTTTAATTTTCATTAGTAATTAAATTGATTAGTAATTTAATTGGTGCAATTGATACAACCAATTGTAATGAAAAAAATTTCATTACCATTGACATCAATTAAATGGTAATTAAACCATCAATTAATTGGTCCCATTAATTAATTAGTCCCATCTATGATGGGGTCCCAGACCGATATTTAGAGGAGTTACAAACGGAATGACATACTTATATATAACCTCTATCACTAAGTGGAGGGTATAAAAACTTGTAAAATTACAAAATTCTTGGTAAAAATCTTGTAAAATTACTAGGAATTCTCGTCAAATAGGAGGTAGAAAAAAATAAAAATAACAATCTTTTCTTGCCAAATTACAAGTTTTTTTAGTGTATATTCGGCCAAGGCGATTTTTTCACTTCCTTCTTATTGTTACCCTTTGGAATTTTATTTTTCTTAATGCACTGTGTTAAAGAATAGAAAAATGAATTGTTTCAGATATAGAAATCTTACAATAGTTGTATGTCTAAGAACCACCCAAGGGTTTAAAAAATAAACAAATGCAACAACTTAAGATGATACAAAAAAAATAATATCTGACATATGTCCCAAAACTGCCAAAAACTTAAGTGCAAAAAGCATAAAAAGTAAATTTGTTAACATTAGCCGTTAGGAAAAGAAACCCTCACAAAAAATAAAAAGTTTTAACCAAAAAGAATTTTTTTTTTCACTAAAATAATTATATTTTTTTTTTTGTAATTCAAGAGATCATATAGCTCATTTACTTGTAGAGTGTCATAACTCAAAATATGTCGTTTTTGGGTAAACCATACAGAATTATTTGTTATATACTGCTTTATATTTTGTCAAAAATTCGTTTTAATATCTTCTAAACTCACCGTTTGAGAAGAGAACACGCCATTATAAAATTTTGTATGTACGGGTATGTAATGCTATATAAACCAGAGCTTTATTCAGAAAACTTTGACAGGTCGACTCACATGTCTGCTCGTCTGAGGAATGGGAGATTGGTAATATTAAAATAAGCTAAATAACATTTTTCAGATTTAAGAATAGGGACTCTCCAAAAAAATTTAGACTAGGTTTTTATGATCCAAAAATGCATGCCCGTCATTTATTATCTAGTATTTGGTAATCAAAATTTCTAAAGTCCATATTGTCAATGAAAAAAAAAATTATAAAAATATATAAAATATGAGCAAAATTAGTTGAAAATTTGTTGAGCTGAAATTACACACAAAATTTCATTATCCAAAAATTATCCAAAAGTTTGGAAATTGTCCCACTTTTGGACAATTATCCAGAAAGTGGCCACACTGGCTTGGGGTTTTACCTTAGTCTGTCACTTTTTGTTACAGATTTTGTTCTTAGAAAAACTGACTGTCCAACATTAAACAAATACCAATTGTTGGAAAATTACAAATAAATACAATGATTGTAATAAGCTTAAGACACAATGGAAATCAAGGTGTGTGCTATTTAAACCCTGCATATGGTGATTTCTTTATGGGGAAAATTTAGTTTTTTGTAAAGGTTAAGGAAATCATCATACATGATTTTCTGGCGTTTATTTGTTCAAAGATTATTATAAGGATAGAAGGGGCGTTTGGCAAAAAACATGAAAACGTGGGTAACTTGTAATGGTTACTAATATTATGGCTATTTTAGCTTAAAAGTAATAATTTTCTCAAAGTTAAAATAATTTAACGATCATATATGTATGAATATTTATCTTGTGGCTGCATTTTGAGGAAAGCATGCAAACAAAATAAAATTACTGTTCTGTCAGCAAAAAAAAATGTTTGAGCCATATGAGCAATCTACCGATTTTAGCAGACGTGTTTTGCTAATAAGATTATCTGAAAAGGTTTGTCAAAAAAGCAGGAAAATACTATGTTCATATATCTGGTAAAAATCATGCTAATTTGAATACAAAATTGTGCTAAATGGAGTTTGAGACATATGAGAACACTGCTGGATTACTACAACCAAAAAAAAATCGGGTAATCCCACTTTACCAATATTTGACAGTTTGATAAGTGCAAAAAAGTGTTTTTACATTTTGGAGAGTATAAAAGTTTCGGCACCAAAGAATATGCCACTCTCACTTGTTTTATGTACATTTGATAAACAAATGGAAAATTTTTATGTTAAAAGCTTATATACTCAAAAAAAAAAAAAATTTAAAGTTAGCAAAAAAATCTTGTAAACCAACAAGAAAATTTGCTGATTTAGAACCCACATTTTTTTTGGTAAAGTTAGCAAAAACGTTTTGCTAAAAATTAGTTGACTGAAATTTTTTTTATTTCAACTTAGTTCATACACATTTGAGGACCCCATTGGGTTCGGACCCGATAGGTCCAGACCCCGATGGGCCTAGACCTACTTGGGCTCCTTAAAAATTGTCATAGTTTTTGATCCAAAATTAGTGTCCGTTTCGCTCTACCTTGCTTAGTTTTTGAGATACGTGATTTTAGGGGACCACCGGGGTTTTGAGAATTACAAAACTCAATAACTTCAAAATTTAACCCAGAGAGCTTTTGATTATTTTGCGGTCTTGTTCTACGTGTTGAGATCTAAAAAAATGCTTTTGGACTTTTTGTTGTGTCGGCAATATTTACCGAGATATGAGCATTTTAAAATTTTCGGGAATGCTAACTTTTTTGGATCCAAAGTTAGGACCCATTAGGGTCCACACATGTGAAGAGGACCGGCGATACTATGGAGAGCCCGAGAACCAAAAATGGCCTCCATTTTGCTCTATCTGGCTTAGTTTCCGAGATAGCGCCATTTTAAGTTTTCTGAAAATAAAAAAAAATTTACCATTTATTTTTGCTAATATTAGCAAAAAATCTTGTAAAAATGTTGTCAACTCAATTTCAAATTTAGCAAAAGAAATTAGTTCAAAGTTTGTTTAAAATTGCTAATGTGCTAAATGAAGTTTACAAGAATTTTTTGCTAACATGGTAATCACAGCTAAAAATTTGCAAAAAGTTAGCTAATTAGCGTTAGCAAAGAAAAATTAGTAAATCTACTAACGTATTTTTTTGAGTGTACTTAGTGAAAAAGTAG
The DNA here is from genome assembly GCA_963921195.1 of Pegoplata infirma. Taxonomy (NCBI): domain Eukaryota; kingdom Metazoa; phylum Arthropoda; class Insecta; order Diptera; family Anthomyiidae; genus Pegoplata; species Pegoplata infirma. Next base: position 257,737,455 of record OY992536.1, on the reverse strand, counting down.
TTTTGGTAAAAAAAAAATTTTTTTTTCTAATAAAATATTGATGAAAAAAAGTTGATAAAAAAAATATGATAAAAAAAAATGTTGATGAAAAAAAAATTTGATGAAAAAACAAAAAAATTGATAAAAAAAATATTGATGAAAAAAAAAAAATTTTGTTGAAAAAAAAAAATTTGATGAAAAAAATAATAAAAAAATTTGATAAAAAAAATTGATTAAAAAAAAAATAATGAAAAATAAAAAATTTGATGAAAAAAATTTTGATGAAAAAAAAATTGATGAAAAAAAAAATTTTATGGAAAAAAAAAATTATAAAATAAAAAAAATTTTGTTGAAAAATAATTATGTTACTTTTTATTCACCAGCTGGTGAAAAACGGGTTTATTCACCACGAGGTGAATTATTATCCAAGTAACAAACCAAAGTTATTAAAATTTTTGGTTTTAAGAAAATGAAAATAGCTTATATAGTCAAACTGAGGTGGCGTCCTGAAACTTTTTTAAAATTGGACACATTATCATGTTAAAATTTTCGATCGAAATTAAATTTTTTTTTTTTTTTGTAATTTTACAGTTTTTTTGTTGCAATTTTCAAATTTAAAGAAAAAAAAAAACTAGTAAATTCATGTGAATTCCGTGTAAGTTTTATTGCGTCAAAAAAGTTATAAATTTACAATAAAGTAAAAAGCCTGTAAAATAACGAAATAGCTCTTAGTTTTTACTAGGAATTAGGAGGTACACTCAACAAAAAAAACCTTGTAAAGTTACAAAAAATCTCGTGATTTTACGAAAAAGAAAATGGTAAACTAACAAGAAAAAATGGTAAATATGTTTAAAGAAATGGTAAATTTACAAACCAAAATGGTAAATTTACAAAAAAAAAAATTTTTTTTGTTAAACAAAATAAATCGTTGTAATAAAATCATTTTTGTAAAATAACTGTTTTTTTGTAAATTAACTAGAATCATCGTAATAAATTTTTTAAAATTTTGATAACTTTTTTTTAAGTATTTTTTAATAAAAAAAAAAAAAAATTGTCCGGGAAATTTTTTTTTAAAAAAAAAGAAAATTTATAAAAAAAAATTGTTTTTTTTTGTTAAACAACATTAATCCTCGTATAACATAATTTTTGTAAAATAACAGTTATTTTGTAAATCAACTAGAATGCTCGTAATAAAAACTTTGTTGTAAAATTACAGTTTTTTTTGTAAAATAACCTTTCAAAATGGTACAATACAATTACGAAAATAAACTTGTAAAATTACTAATAAAACTGTAGTTCTCGTTTGGGCAAAGTACAAAATTTTTTGTTAAAAAACAAGGAAAATTGTTAAATATTGGTAGAACGGGATTACAAGGCATTTTACCAGGCGTTTCACCAGTTTTTTTTGAGTGTAGCAAAAAATCAAGTTAAGTCACGAAATCTCCTTGTAAGTTTTATTGGGGCAATAAAAATTGTAAATTTACAATTTTTAATGTAAAGAGTTTTTTGAATGCTGAGTCATTTTAACCCGTTGTTAATTTATGGGTTAATTAAAAAAAAATCATCTGACCTCGCACAATGGTTATACCAAGTTTTATAGAAATAAAAAAAAATATATTATAAATTTTTAAAGTGCTGGGCCATTTTGACCCCATGGGCATTTATGGGTTAAATAAAAAAATCAAATAATTATTTTTCTAACAAGTTTTATAGATCACGAAAAAAAATAAAATGCTATATGAAGCAATTTTGACGTTCTGGACCATTTTGACACTTATGACCCTTATGATCATTAAGGGGTTAATTTAAAAAAAAAAAATCAATAATTATTTTTCTGAACTCGTACAATAATTATACCAAGTTTTATAAAAAATCGCAATAAACATTTCATATTTAGGTGCCTTTTCTAAAAAAACTCTAAATATTCTAAAATTTGACATTTGACCCGGATAAAAACCGGGTTAATGTTGTTCCATTTTCCTAAAACGTTAAGGGTTAAACCATCGGCGTATACAGAGGGGGGGCCCAACAACAACAACAAAAAAATATTTTTTTTATATGTATTGGAAAACACAAATCTCACGAAAAAAACAACAAAATTTTTTTTGTTGTTGTTGTTGGGCCCTGAAAAAACAGTCCTGCATACGCCGTTGGGTTAAACTAGAGTTTGCAAAACGATTAAAATCGTAATCGTAATCGCGATTAATCGCACCAATTAATCGTAATCGTAATCGGCAAAAAAATGATGCGATTACGATTAATATTTTTCTATGAAATACACTGTTTTTATAACGAATTTAAATTAGTTCCAAAACTTTTTGAAACCCATTTTAAAGTTTCTATTTAAAATTATTATTATTACACTCAAAATAATCACTCTGTTAAATTACAGAGATACTCTGCTGAGCCAGCAGAAAATACCATAGATTTCCAACCAGCAAGATTTTTTGTTATTTTACAAAGAAAACTCTGTAAAATAATTTCGATAAAAAAAACTGTAAAATTTATAGAATTATCTGTAAAATATTGATGAAACCGAGAAGAATTTTACCAAAAAAACTCTGTAAATTTACAAAGTTTTAGTTAAATGGCTTTTATGAGTTCAAAATTTTACAAAAAAACTCTGTAAATTTACAAAGTTTTAGTTAAATCCATTTTATGAGTAAAACTTCTCTGCATCAAAAACATTAATTAAAATTAAAAAAATTAAAAGTAAAATTTTGTTAAATTTGCCCTCTTAAATGCTTCCAAATTGTAAATTTACTTTTTTATTTTTGTGAATATTACGAGTTTTTAACAAGTAACTCCAAATTTTACACGTCGTAATTTTAGACACTTTTTAAAGAGGGGTTTATCGGTCATATTTGGAAGTTTTTTGAAGTGATTTTTATTTTTACAGACCAATAAGTAAAATTACAAATGAAATTTAGTATTTTGGTTGCGAGTTTTCTAAAATACGTATTGTAACAAAAAAAACTGTTTATTATCTGTAAAATAGAGATTACAAAGAAAAAAGTAAAATTACAGATAAAATTTTGTTTTTCGATCACAAGAAAATACAAAGTATTTTCTTAAAATCTGTATTTCGACAGATAACTTTGTCAAATATCTGTCGAATTGCGATTACAGTCATTTTACAGAGTATTTAACAGAGTAATTATTTTGAGTGTATTTTTCAAAAAAACTAAATTACTCTAAAAAACGATTACTTTCGAAACAATTTCAAACAAAAATCATTGATTCTGGAATATTAAGTATAATCGATTGCAGGATGATATGATGCGTTCTGGTACCGATTATTAGTAACGGAAAATTTTGATGGGTTAGCCATGATTCATTTAACTTGTTTGCGATTTTTCTTTCCTTTTCTCGTAATAGTCATTCAAATTTAAAGAAAAATTTCAATTCTGATATGAGTAAGTTTTAAAGAGGCCTGTTTTCAAAATATACTTAAAAGGCTTTGGTCGAAAAATTTAAACACGAAATTTTTTTTAAAAAAACGTAATTTTTTCATTCTTTGACCGCTGGTTGCCTTGTAAAATTTTTTCACAAATTTCATCGCAATTAGCTCCTTTACTAGCCATCGGTAGGTATTCCGACACGACTCCACAGAAAATTTGATGAACTGGAAGCAGCTTTTGGAAAGGAATCTCGAGCCAAAGAGCGAATCCAAATTAGTCACAGTTTAGAGTACTCTTTAGTAGCACAGATAAAGAGCTATTAAGACGCAGTAAAATCATGTATCTTTTCAGTGCTGATTGAAGCACTCTTTGTAGAGTTTATTTAAAAGCAATGGAAATGTAAGAAAATTTAGTATTTTTCTCCGCAATGATGTAAAAAAGAGACTGTGGTTCCAAAATCTCGAATTATTTTTAAGTAAAAAGTTCGAAAGTTTCGTACTTTCTAAGATATAAATTTCAATAGATTTTTTTAAAGCTAAATTATTTAAAAAAGCTAATTATTTAAAAAATTCGATTAATCGTAATCGCGATTAACGGCAAATTTTTTAATCGTAATCGCGATTATGAAATATCTCGATTATTTGCAAACTCTAGGTTAAACATTGTTTTTAATATTTATGGCCCTTATTTTTGAAATTTTAAAATATTTACCAAATTTTTCCACATTGAGTTGTGGGCAAAAAAGATATTTTCCTCGAAATCCGCTGACTTTAAGTCGTATCCCCGCCCAACTATCCGAGGGATATCCCCCAAAGTTTCTGTTTTTATATGTAAACATATAATTTATAAGATACTGTGGTTTTTTCAGCATATTTCATAATTTTGTTTAAGAAAATTTTGAAAAAAAATCAAAATATCAGTTTTAAAACCAAGCCAAATATAATGCATATTTTTGGTCTTACAATGAAATGGGTGAATGACATCCTAGAATAGAATTTAACATTATTTTTTCTAAAAAAAAACTTAGCTTTGGCAAGTACACGCAAATCTTTTGCAAAACATTGTCTGATTTAAAGTTTTGGGCTAGAGTTTAAAATTCGCACTCATTTTTTTAGACATTGTCTTTATTAGAAAAATTTTGCACTTAACTGTTTATTAAATACAGTTTTCAATCATTATTTTAAAACCCGGCTTTATTTTTTGCTTTTTACTAATTTATTTGAATAAAAACAAGAATTTTATTGCGCATATTTCATGTTTTTTTAGTGCATATTTTAGATTTTTTTAGCATTTTTTGGATATTTGTGCATATTTCGGATTTTTAGCGCATATGTAAGAAAATCAATTAAATTTTCAAAAAAAATACACATCCTTATCATGTCTCGACTTCTTTAAAATTTTAATGATCTTCTTTATTATGCTCAACTACAACCGTATTAAAAACATACAGACCCATCTATCTATTGTAAAAATGCAAGAAAAAAAAATCAGCAATGATAATATCAACGGAAAAACGACGATAGTGGCATGTTAAATCAATCCAAAATGTCAATGTAGTATCAAATACATTTGGTGCTACTGCTACTACTTCAGCTACACACTTCGTCATCTGTAGCGGCAACAACCAACATTGTTGGGAGCAGAAAAAAATGACAGGCGTAGCCTTAACACTTAACAATGTCAATGGAATACATGTCATCATTATCTCGGCAACACCATCTAGCAGTCATCATAATACAGCGACACCGACGAATGAAAGAAAAAAAAACGCATCTTTTTTTTTGGTTTGAACTTCATCAAAAAATATGTTGAATGTTGCAAAAACATTCATACATACTCTGGGCACCACCAAAAAGGCATGGTTATGGCTGAAGTCATACTATTGAAACTCATGAAAAATTCATTGATTTTTTTTTTGCTGCTTACTTGTTGTTGCACTGGAGTATAAACTGGCAACCCCATTATTTTTTGGTTTTTTATACTCTCCACGTAGTGGTAGAGCGTATAAAAAAGTTTTTGATTCAGTTTGTAACACCTTGAGATATCTGTCTAGAACCGCACACTCATATAATAAATCCAGTTGCCACAACTGTAAAAACTCCAACCTCATTATTGAGGTTTTCGTAAATATAAAGACTTGATAGATTTTGACTTCTTGATTCCAAATCTGCTTTCAAAATTTTTGCAGCATACACCGTTTTCGTGATATTCGGGTTTGCAGATTCCAAAAATCGCTATTTTAGTACTTTCTGTTGTCCCGATGTAACGTTTTCTAAAATCGGTAACAACAAACTTTATAGTAAATGGACCCCCTGAATCCGAATCACCCATCAAAACTTTTCTAGCAGTATCCATTTTGCAGATATTCGCGTTTAAGTAATACAAAAAAATGCGAATTTTGCAGTTTTTAAGACGGAACTGCAACGTTGTTGTAAGTTTAAGCCACAAAACGGGACATGATTTTACATACAATTGACCTCGTGATTCCAAATCCGCTGTCCAAATTTCTCTATAGCTTTTCGTTTTTAAGATTTTCGCTATTGAAATTTAGAAAATGTGATTTATAAGTGTTTCTGTGGCTCAACTGTTATTATACCTTACACCACTCTGCGGTACAGGGTATAATACCTTTGTGCTGATGTTTGTAACTACCCGAAATATTGGTCCCAGACAAACTTTAAAGTATACCGATCGACTCAGAATCACTTTTTGAGTCTATTAAGCGATGTTCGTCCGTCTGCCTTTCTGTTCATGTAAACAGTGTCAAACCGATACAGGGCAATTATCAATCGATTTGGCTGAAAATGGTAACTTTAGCTTCTTTTGGTTCAAGGACAAATCCTATTGGAATTGGAAAAAAATCGGTCCATGGGTTGACCTAGCCCCATATAAACGTCCCTCCTAAATGTCAACGTATTTCGTATTCACAAATCATCGTTCCCAATTTTTTAAGAATCGGACCAGTTCTATTTGTATTCCCATACAAACTACCTTCCCGATATTCGCATAAATTACTCAAAATTGATGAAAATTGGAAATGTTGTGGTAAAATTTTGTTTGTAGGTGTTAAACGTATTCTTTGGTAACCTTATCAAATATCATTTTAGTTGGACCATTTTTGGACTCAGTGCCCATACAAAAATTTCGTGCGATATTCAGATAAATCGGTCTATTGGCAACAAGAAGAAGCCTATTTCACTTAAATTTCGTTTGTGTGTGTTTTTACACTAATTTAAGATTTAACAATGATATAGATCCAATCGGGTCCATGTTTGGACTTGATACCCATTTTCCGGAAAACATTAATACCCTAATTATATGGTCGGTTTTGACCGACTATATAGTTTTTTTCACTTGTATATTATTGCGTTAATGTCAAAAACTAACAAGGGAAGTATCTCAACCCTTATGAACCGATTTGCCTGAAACTTAAAATATATATTAAAGAGACGATTTTAAGGTTGGGGTGTCTCGGCTTATCGGCCATATCAGTGTTCCAAAATTTCGTTGTGCCCTTATGAAACAATGTGGACCTCCGGGGAAATTTCGATAACTCCCGAACTAACCGGAATAGCCTTTAGAGCAAAAACACGTGTCGACTTAAATTTAATAAAGATTATTTCGTATTCATATGGATATCGTAGGTATATGTCTTCATATAAATACCCCCAAAAATTTACACATTTTCATGAAAAAAGTATTTAGCGAAGCCAAACTTTTACAAGGTTATGCCACCATTGGATAGGCATTAGGTTGTAGGTGGCTGCTGACGTTTTACGTCAACACACGTAGACTCTGAGGTCCATTGTGATTATTAAAAAAAAACCTTTCTTCTCATACGTAAACATCATATAGTTTCTAAGAAAGAAATGGCTGAAAAATCCAAAAAACTATTTTTTCGACATTTTTTGACCCATGTTTTGAACCCCTAAATCCCCAATATGGCCGATAAGCCGAGACACCCCAACCTTAGGATTGTCTCTTTTATATATATTTTACGTTTCATGCAAATCGGTTCATAAGGGTTGAGATACTTCCCTTGTAAGTGTGGATTTTATATAATATGGACTTGTAGAATCCAATTCTGTCATCTAAAATGCTGCAGCTCGTTTCGTTTTCGTGTTATTCGCGTTTAAAAATATGCAAAATTATTTGTTTTTATTTTTTGACCGTTTTAATACTGCAATATAAATTTTTAGGTATTTTATATAAATGCATTTTTTTGAGGAACATTTTTGGTCATATGTGTTTTTTTGATATCTCTCATAGTTTTCGAGAAAATTCGAATATTGTTATTTTTTCCAATTCAACCGCGATTTTGCAAAAAGTGTTCGATGGAAGATTTTTGCTGCTAAATTATTCTTAGATATCAGAAATATGTACATATTAAAAAAAAAATTATGGTATTCGCACTTTAAGGTTAAAACTAGAGTTTTTCTTTTCCCGGACTTTTTCATTTCCCGGGAAAGCGGGATTCATTTTTAGATTTCCCGGGATCCCGGGAATTCCCGCAAAAACTAAAAACCGATTTTTTTTTTGTAAAAAAAATATATAAAACCCTTATGAACGCGATTACACTATTTATAATGTTTATTAACACCATAAAAATCTTATTTAGTACCTTTAAAACAAAACAAAACAAAATAAGTTTCGAAAAAAAAAAATAATAATTTTTGTTACCCAGTTTTTATAAAAAAATGGCCCAAATATGTCGAAGTCATTTAAAAGTATTTTTAAGGGAATATGTTATTTCACATTGCTTTATCTGTTTTAAAAATAAAAATTCATCATTTATTCTAATTCATCTCCGTTCATTTTTACAATTGGTTCTAAACGTTTTGCCTCTAAAACACAATGAAACTGATTCAGAGAAATTTCTCAATTATGTCTCTGAAACTGAATGTAACTAAATGTAATAAAAAAAAATTAAAAAAAAAAAATAAAAATTCTGGTTTCTAAAAGAAAAACCCGTTAATTCCAGAGTCATTCCTTACAGAGATTTTATACAAATTTATCGTTTAAAAAAGAATCATGTCCAGAGACATAAATATTATTTATAGAAACAAATAATAATACTGCAAATTTTTATAATGCAGGTCTCAGAAAAAAAATAGTTTTGCTTCTGAAAAAAAGTTCAGGTTCTGATATCACAGTGCAACAACCAAAATCGGAATAGGATGAAACCAAAAGCAAATGAAAGCATACACGGTGAGCCTCAGCGATGTTCAGGTTGAACTTTAGTGTCGACGAAAAGTGTAAGCGCAGTTCGATTTCTACATGAATAAATGTCACAAAACTGTTAACAGCGAAATCGTAGCTGATCGTATTCGCGAGATATCGCGAAATTAGTGTTTTTGTATTTTCTAAAATTTTGACAATGAAGTTTTTTAAATATCTTCAAAAACTGGGTATGCAGTTGTAATTGTATTTATTTACATGTCACAACACAGTTAACAGCGAAATCATATCTTCTCAATTTCGCGAGAAATCGCGAAATTACTTTTTTGCTGTTTTTATTTTTGTTTTTATTTTCATATATGATTTTTTAAAATTTCATAAAAACATGGTATGCAGTTTCACTTGTGGTTGATCAAAGGTCACACAGCTGTTGACATCAAAATTGTAGGTGCTAAATTTCGCGAGATATCGCGTAATTATATATATATATTTTTTTTTTATTATATTTTAAACCCGGTTCTTTAGAAATGATAAAAAAAAGTGGTAAGCAGTTTGATTTGAACATGCTGGAAGAAATTAAAACTGCCCCCAAAAAAATTATAGCTGCTCACTTTCGCGAGAAATAGCGAAAAACAGCTTTTTGGGGGTATTTCTTGGTTTGATTAATAAAATAAGTTTCTTTAACATTGTTGAAAAACACGAAATGCAGTTTGACTTGCTATTGATCAAAGGTCATAAGGCTGTTAACATTTAAATTCTAGCTGCTTAATTCTTCGAGATATCGCAAAAAAACTCGCTTATCTACTATTTATTCATTAATTTGTGTTATTTGTGGTCTGTAAAAACATATACTTCAATTAACGACAAAAATGTGGTATGCAGTTTGAATTTGCAAGCATAAAAATTATAGACGATCAATTTCCCGAGAAATCGCAAAATTACTGTACGAGCTTTTATAATAAATTACTTTTTTTTCTTTGGTATCAAAAAAAAGTAAAAAAAAAATTAAGTAACGACAAGTATATGGTATGCAGTTTAAATTGGCCGTAACTGAAGGTGGTAAAACTGCTGAAATCTATATATTGACGCTAATTTTCGCGAAAAATCGCGAAAAATTTTTCAATTTTTTTTTCCTTTATTTTGTATTGTAATATTATTAATTATATTAACTTTGCGATTCCTTAAAGAATTGACCACATAGGACTTTTGTGTTAGCAGTTTAATGTCTTTTTATCATGTACAAATAAAAATGCATACCACGTTTTAACACCATTTCAAAAGAACATGCAAAATTGAAAAATAAAAAAAAAATAAAAAATATATAAATAATTCCGCGATATCTTGCGACAGTGTACACCTAAAACTTTGATGTCAACACCCTTATGACCTTCGATCACGTACACATTAAAGTGCATATCAGCTTTCCACAACATTTGAAAAAAAAAACCTAGAAAAAGTTGAATAACAAAAATTGACAAAAAAGTTATTTCGCGATTTCTCGCGAACTAAAGAAGATAGGATTTCGATGTTTACTGTTTTGTGACCTTAAAATAAGTACAATGAAAACTGTATACTCAGTTTTTGAAAATATTTAAAAAACTTCAATATCAAAATTTTTTAAAATATAAAATCACTAATTTCGCGATATCTCGCGAATGCGATCAGCTACGATTTCGCTGAAAACAGTTTTGTGACAACTAATCATGTAGAAATCGAACTGCATTTACACTTTTCGTCGACACTAAAGTTCAACCTGAACATCGCTGAGGCTCACCGTGCATAACAAAGCCCTTAGACTTTTTTTATTTCAGCTCTAGATTTTTTTACACGCATTTGAAGTTGGTGAACTTTTATTATAATTATAATAATAATTGCTTGAAAATTGTATAAGGCGTATGATTAATTTTGTAATTGCCTGAATAACAATCATACGCAACGGTAAACAGTGGATTATTTTCAATAATTTGGCTATTCAGTAAGTAGGTACGGGACTGATTGCAGCGAAATTCATACCGGTTATAGCTAACTTAATTTCGAGCTTAAGTATAGACGCTGGACCCACATGTCCAATAAGTGCACCACCAGGGGCCCCTAATGTAGGACATGTTTTGCACACAAAAGCTTTAAATGTTTTAAAATCACCAACTTTCGAAAAATCAACAATTTCAAAGAAATTAAAATTCCCGGGAATTCCCGCTCCATTTCCCGGGATTTCGGGATCGAAAATTTACGGGAATTCCCGGGAAATCCCGTCCCGGGAATTCCCGTGAAAAACTCTAGTTAAAACGGACTCAGACCACCCGTGCGGAGACAATACCAAATTTTTGCAACTTTTACCAAGTCCTGACCAAAATTTAAAAATTTTGTAAGTCCTACACACAATTTTTTTACTTTTGTAGTAAAAAATTTCATCAAAAATTAGAAAAAAAAAATTTATCATAAATTAAAAAAAAAACAAGTAAGAGTGTTAAATTCGGCTGTGCCGAATCTTTTATACCCTCCAACACGCAAAAAAAATAATAAAAAAAATTGCAGAGGCGTCTTCTTTTTTTTTTTGGGGGGGGGGGGTCGGTATTGGTAATTGGGGGGGGGGCTCATTTCCTTTAGAGTATAAGTGTTAAAAAAGTTATTCTTATGCTTTTTGCACTAAAGAAATACAAATTTGTCATTATTTAAAAAAAAAAAAAAAATTTATTCCACGCCCATAAAGGGGGGGGGGCGGACTGAGAAACTATATTTTCTAATTCTGGGGGTCCGAATGCAGGACTTTGAACTTCTTGTAGCATAAAAATGTTGGATTTGTTAAACAAAAACACAAAAAATCATGTAAAAATATGGTATTTTTCAGAGGTTGGTTTAGTTATTCACGGGGGAACTTTTATCCCGATGGTCCGATTTTGCTCATTTACGAACTTAACCTGCCTAGGAACATAAGACATATTCGTGCCAAATGTCGGGAGTCTAGCTCTTTTATTTTGGACTGCATCGTGTTAACTACAAACGGACAGACGGACGGACGGACATTGCTAGAATGTCTTATAATCGATCACCGATCATAAATATATATGGGGCATTCCAAGTCAAATCGGACACTTTGAAAATTTTTTTTGATGACCCGTTCAAAAGATATCAAATTTTTTAAAATTGGTAGTTTGTTCCTTTACACTTCTACACTTACACTTCTTATACTCATAACTTCTATAATAATGGTCCAAATTTCAGTTTTTTTTTTCAAAATTTTTGTTTTTTTACGTACTTTTAAAAAAAAAATCACAAAAAATTCTTAAAAGCGCTTTAGTATGCGATTTTTAAGTTTTAAAATTTAAATCTCATTTTTGAAAATGTTTGTACTCTTCGATTTTTTGGGAATTTTTTTGTGTAAAACTTCTATCGATTCTACAAATTTTTTGCCCAGGAGGATCGTGGAATAACGATTATTACTATTTTTTTAAATTTTTTGAAAAAATCTTATTGTAATTTTCCAATCTTAAAATTATTTCTACTGCTCCAATGGTGCGTCATTGAGGGGTCCTTTTTAAGACCGACCCCCATTAATTTTTTCGTCTTAACATTTCTTTGGAACAAACTAATACCCTATCTCCAATTTCTAAGGGGGCTCCCACACAAAACGACATTTTTTAAAATTTGCTCCAACCGCTCTAACTGCCCTAATAGTGCCCTTAGAACAACAAAAATGTATGACCGACCCACAATATTTTTTTAGTCCAAACATTTTCTCTGAACACACCTACCCTCTATCTCTAATTGTGAAGACGGTCCCCATGCAATTTTTTTTAATTTTTTGTAAATTTGGTTTATTTAATCAGCTTCTACCGGTCCAATGGTGCGTCCGAGAGGAGTCATTAGTGAGACCGACCCCCATTTATTTTAACCCTACAATCTCCACTCCCTAAGTAGGCTCCCATACAAAATTACATTTTTATAAAATTTGCTCCAACTCTTATTTGTATGGGAGCCTACTTAGACAGTGGAGATAGGGCGTAGGTATATTTTAAAAAAATGTTGTAGGGTAAAAATAAATGGGGATCGGTCTCACTAATGACCCCTCTCGGACGCACCATTGGACCGGTAGAAGCTGATTAAATAAAACAAATTTACAAAAAATAAAAAAAAAAAAATGCATGGGGACCGTCTTCACAATTAGAGATAGAGGGTAGGTGTGTTCAGAGAAAATGTTTGGAATAAAAAAATATTGTGGATCGGTCATACATTTTGTTGCTCTAAGGGCACTATTAGGGCAGTTAGAGCTGTTGGAGCAAATTTTAAAAAATTGCGTTTTGTGTGGGAGCCCCCTTAGAAATTGGAGATAGGGTATTAGTTTGTTCCAAAGAAATGTTAAAACGAAAAATTTAAGGGGGGTCGGTCTTATAAAGGACCCCTCTATGACGCACCATTGGAGCAGTAGAAATGATTTTAAGATTGGAAAATTTCAATAAAATTTTTTCAAAAAATTTAAAAAAATAGTAATAATTGTTATCCCACTATCCTCCTGGGCAAAAAATTTGTAGAATCGATAGAAGTTTTGCACAAAAAGATTTCAAAAAAATCGAAGAGTACAAACATTTTCAAAAATGAGATTTAAATTTTAAAACTTAAAAATCGCATACTAAAGCGCTTTTAAGAATTTTTTGGGATTTTTTTTTAAAAGTACGTAAAAAACAAAAATTTAGAAAAAAAAAAAAAAAATTAAATTTGGAAGTTATGAGTTAAAGAAGTGTAAGTGTAGAAGTGTAAAGGAACAAACTACCAATTTTAAAAAATATCTTGATATCTTTTGAACGGGTCATCACAAAAATCTAAGAATTTACCACGAAGGAGTTTTCGAAGGGTACTAAAAACTGTAAACAAATTGGGAAAATCTACAAAAAAGTTTTTCATAGTGTCCGATTTCACATGGAATGCCCCATATACTTTATGGGGTCCTAGACCGTTATTTTGATGCGTTACACACGGAATGACAAAGTGAGTATACCCCCATACTGTAGTTGAAGGGTATAAAAATCCCGAAACTTTTTTTTTTTTAATTTTCGACTATTTTTTTGCGTTTTTGAATTACAAGTACTATAAAAAATAAATATTTCTAAGTTTCAAAATTTTTTGAAAATTTTCTATGTCTCGTTCACAAAAATGTTTGATATTTTTTTTGCGTTTTGGAGTAAAATATTCATTAAAAATGGTTTTGCGATTTTTTTTTTTTTACAAAATTTATAAGTTCCGAAAAATGGTGGGGTCAGCTGTGATTTATTCTGTGACATGTTAATATTGAACTGGCACGGGTTGTGTTCCTACACTTAAAATAATAACTCTGTAAAATGCTCTGCAAATTGACAGTAATATAAGTTTGACAGACTTTTCTGTCAAAATACAGATTTTTGGAAAATACTTTGTAGTTTTTTGTGACAAAAAATTAAGTTTTATATTTAGATTTCGTATTTTTTTGTAACCAAAAAACTAAATTTTATCTGCAATTTTACTTATTACAATTTATTCTTAACTTTTTTTTTTCAATTTCATTTTTATTTCATATACTATTAATATTATTTACATTTGACTTAAAATAGTAAAGGGTTTAAGAACATGTGTTCCTATTCTACTTAATAATAAATTTTAAATTAGTATTATTTATTTTAATAATTGGAGGAAAAAAATGATACAAAAACCTTTTTGAAATTTATTCTTAACTTTAACATTTTAAAAACAGAATTTTCTGTAAAAAATACCATTGTTAATGCAATTTAAATTTCAAAACCAAATTTCAATATAGTTTTTTTTGACAATTTTTGAATACTCAAACACCTTATTTTTTTTTAATTTTGTTAGTCAAAAAAAAAATTTAATTCCAAAAATTTTTTCTAACATTTTTATTCTAAATGCTTTAAATATTACGGAGGGTATTCCTGAATTCGACCAAATCAAATTTAACTTTTTAGCTTGTTTTTGGTTTTCGTCGTAGTTGATGACAGTATTTTTTTTCGTTTGCATTCATGTTCATTCACCTAGACTTTGAAAGACAAATACTAAAAGTTATTTTCGTTTGTTTTTTTTTTTTGTGTTTAATGCATTTTTGAGTGTATCCCATATTGCGGCGGACGCATTGCACCTTTCCTAACTAAAAATCGATTGCTCTTGTGATTGTTTGAATTAAAACACACCAAAAATACAAGTAAAAAAATTATAGTCGGTGAAGACCGACCATATCATACCCTACACTAGTGTTTTCCGCAAAATTGGTCCCAAGTACAAACTTGGATCATTTGGTAAGATCTTTTATTATTGTAGAAAATACGCACAAAGAACGCGATAATTCGATTTATCGGATAACCCGACGAAATTTTATGAGGGAACTAAAACCAAGAATGGTCTGATTCTAATCAGATTAAAAAAAAAGTACCAAAGTACACGTTTAATATCCGCAAACAATATTTTAGTCATACAGCTGCGAAAGAAAAAATAGCACCAGTGGTATTTTCTTCAGTTTTATGATTGGGGTTGTAATGTTATAAATATCAAAAAAAAAACAGTTCAACGGTTACCACAACAACAAAAATGTTTAAAAAACTATGCCAAGAAAACACACTTTTGCTTTTTGGTATGACGCCCTTCGTTTTTAGTGGGCGTGGTTCTTAGCTTAAATTGGGCAGATTTATCATCTCAGGAAATTCATATCATATCTCAAAAACTACTCACCAGATCGGCATGAAATTCACAAAATTGGAAAGCTTATTAAAATTTGTAATAAAAAACATTTATAGCCCATTTAAATGCTCACCAGATTATCAGTGAGAGCATCAAATACAAAAACAAAATTTTCGTAATTTTTGATATCGTTAAAACTTGGCTTATTTCTCAGAGTCTAAGTTATAAAAGGGTTTATAAAATACATTAAATTAAATCTGTATTGGAAATGAATATAAATGGCAATATACTGCTATGCCTTCCCTTGTGAAACATCGGAGTTATTAACAATTTTTTTTTTTATTATAAATTGTGTGATTTAAACTTTTGTTCCAAGCTATGTCATTGTAAATTCAGTGACCTATTAGGACCACTGTGTACTGAGAATAGAAGCCATTTTTACAAGCTTTCGATTACTTTTTATTTCGTTTAGATCGGATCAGTAACTTTGCCGATATGGTAGCTGATTTTGGCTTTAAAGCCACGCCCACTGTAAACAGAATACTGCATAACATATTCTTTTATCAAATGACCGTTAGACACTTCTGTAAATGTTAACGGATATAACTCGAAAGGCATAAGATTTAGAAAATTCCCTTTGGTGCTATTTTTTCTTTTGCAACTGTATATCTGCCATTTCAAAATATGTTGAGAGAGTTTTATGAGTTTTGGAAGGTTGTTTGTATTGGGACTATCAGTAAAAATTGTCCGATCCCATTGAAATTCAAAATGATGTTTAATGAAAATAAAATACATTTAACTGTTAAATTTCGAAAGGATACCTATATTTTTACGGTTATTAGGAGAATTTAAGGGGACTCTGTATAGGGACTAGGTCTAAACATGAATCATTTTTTTCCAATTTCAATAGACTTCATCCTTGAACAAACAGGAGCTCAAGTTTAAAATTTTAGCAAACCCAGCAAAACTTTGGTAATGGGTGGTGATTATATAACACATTACCAGGTAATGTATATATCTTATTTGTAGCATTATTTTATGATGTCTTACCAAACATTTGTTCCACAACGTATTATTTTCAAGTGAAAAATAATACATTACTAATAATTTGCTACGTAATGCATGATTATTGGAAAAAATGTATTTCATATTTATTATTTCTAAACATTAAATCATGGATGACTTATATTTGGTTACATTATGTATTATTTCAAAGTTTGAAATAATGCATTATTTATAATTGAATACATAATGCATTACAATAACATAAAAAATAAATATTTTATAAAAAAATGCATAAGTTTAAACTAGAGATGGATTCACGACAGAAATTTGTTAATGACACACACTCACCCAGGAGTATATTTTATCTCCCCGAGTAAAAAAAATTGTATGGTAAAACATGTTATCTTATAAAATTATATATAATTTATTGGATCTGATTTTGCTAAATTTCATCCGAAAATTGGCCGCGCCAAAGTTATCTCATAACATCATATAATATATGAAGTTACAGTTTAATATTTGATTGTATGTGATTTCATCCGGAAATTGGCCGCGCCAAAGTTATCCCAAATTATCTATTATCATGATTTTGTATTAAATATGATATAATATGATGTAATTTCATCCGGAAATTGGCCGCGCCAAAGTTATCTTAAAATATCCAATATCATGATATTATATTAAATTGGATATTATATAATGTAATTTCATCCGAAATTTGGCCGCGCCAAAGTTATCTTATAATATCTGATATCTTGATTTTATAAAAAAATTATTGGATACATTTTTATCCAAAAAATGTTTCTGTTTTTAGATTTATTTTTAGATATAATAATGTCAAACTGAAAATAAAAAAAAAAAAAAAACTTCGAACGGACGGGGATTAGAACCACAAGTCTTCCGTTTTGTAATCGCAATCTCTACCCTCTAGACCAGCGGACGTTGTTAGCAAATAACAACTTTAAAAGACTTAGTTTTAAATAAATTGATCGTATCTAATTATATCAAATTGATCTAACATATAGTAATATATGATTACATCCAATTAAATATGTTATTCACTTGTACACAATTTTCAAAAAGACTTAGAAAATTTTTGATAAAATTTGCAAAAAAAAAAAAAAATGGAATGACGTACAGCGCTATTAGGGGCTTCCATGGTAAGCTTAAACAATAATTTTAATGTAGCGGTATGCCTTATTTCCAAGTCCTAGGCTTCCAAAGTGAAATAAGACTTTGGCTTATAAATTTGAAATTTTTCATGGAATCAGGAAATCAGAATTAGATTTGAGATCGGGTTCCAAAAATCATTGATAATTTGATAATTTAAACCAAATATAGCTATTATTACCTATATAAATGCAATATAAATTTTTAAAAATGATTGCAAAAATTCAAAAAGTAAAATTTTTTAAGTTCTAAAAAAACAAATGCAATAAAAAAGTGTTTTCCATTTAAAAAAAAAAATTAAAAAAATATATTTTTTTCTGGAATCGAACTCGGGTTCCCAAAAATGATAGATAATTTTATAATAAATTAAATATAGTTATATATAACTATATAACAGCAATATAAATTTTAAAAAATGATTGCAAAAATTCAAAAAAAGAAAAATTTTTAGTTCTAAAAAAAATAAATGCAATAAAAAAGTGTTTTCTATTTAGAAAAAATAAAAAAAATATATTTTTTTTCTGGAATCGAACTCGGGTTCCCAAAAATTATAGATAATTTTATAATAAATCAAATATAGTTATATATAACTGTATAAAATAAAAATAATTTTTTTAAAATGATTGCAAAAATTCCAAAAATGAAAATTTTTTAGTTCTAAAAAAATTAAACGCAATAAAAAAGTGTCGTCTATTTAAAAAAAATTAAAAAAAAACTTTTTTTTCTCGACTGGGCCGGGAATCGAACTCGGGTTTCCAAAAATCATATGTAATCTTATATGATACAATAAAAAGTTTTGTATAACCATATATGTTGACACACAAAAATAAATTTTGAAATACTGGCATATATAATTATATATGGCTAGTTGTTTGGTCAAAAAAATATTTTTTTTATACATGATTATATCAAAATATATATTCCATTACATATGCGACCATTTATAAATATATATTGAGTTTAGACGAAATTTGCGTATATATAGTACCATACAAACACAGATATGTTATCGTTTAAGACACATATAATTATATCTATTATTTTTGTTGGAAATTTTTTTAGTATAGAACCATATATAGTTTTAAATGGTATTATATTAGTCATATATAATTATACATAAATTGATACTGGATTTTTTGTTTAGTAAAGTCCTATACATAATTAGATATAAAGTCACGTATAATAATGTATGAAATCGGATTAAGTTTTATGTGCAACGTATGATTACATCTACCATTTATATTAATATATTATGAACAATATAATTAGATATGATTTTATATGACATCATTTAAAAAAATTGGAAAATTTTAAAGTAAGATATAATTTTATACTTTGACTCATATAGTTGTATATGGTTTTATAAAAACATATAAAATAATATACATTTATATAAATTCCTTTTTACTCGGGTCGCTTACAATCACGTGAGTAAATTTAATACAAAATTACTTTTTCACTACTCGTAACACCTTATATATTACGTTCTGGTATGCTATATTATATACCTTACTCGTAACCTATAAAATATCATATATTTTACACCTTACTCGTATTCTTTGTTATAAATTTATGACTTATTTTATACCTTACTGGTATTCTTTGTGATAATGTATATGCATTACTTTTAGTCTCATCGCCTGTTAAAATCATCAATGCTGCAATGTATAAAATAAGAGATCTTATACCTTATTTTATACCTTATATGGTAAGGTAAGTTTTGCTGGGAAATATTTTTATAATTGTGACCGGTATCACGTATACAACGTTTAGATGGACATACCGACGGCCATCGCCAAATCGACTCAAAAAGTGGATCTAGGACCAATATTTCGGGTAGTTACAAACATCAGCACAAATTCATTATCACAGAGTGGTGTAGGGTATAAATATGCACAGCACCATTTGGAAATTTATTAAAACATTTTTAAATAAATGAAAAGATAATGATTAAAAACAGTGTTGCTATTTTAAAAATGAAGAAAGCGCCCAAACCTAAAAAAAAAAGGGTAATAAAGAGTAAAAACTTGTATAAAAAATGTTTGAGTGTTAAATTTGGCTTTGCCGAATCTTTCGCACCTTACAATATGTTAAAAAAAAAATACAAAACATTTTTGTTGGGGGTGAAGGGCGGTGGACACCTTCCTACTAGTTATAAATTATTAAAAATTCAATTATCATGTCTTTTATAATTTTCAAATGGGGGCTGCACAAAAAATTAAATTTTTTTATTGTCTGTGTCCAAGCGCAGCACTTTGAACTTCTTCTGACGTAAAAAAAGATCATTTCCATAACAGAATTACGAAAAAAAAATACTTTTTACAGAGGTTGGTTTAGTTTTTCAAGGGGAAACTCAAACCTTTCCTGCTGACGATCATTACACTCAAAAACTTATGTAATTAGCTGTTTGTAGTTTATTTAAAAAGTTTAACGATTTGTCGTTTTTAAAAGAAAAACCATTTGTTTAATGTTTAGTTTTTCTTAAATGACTATTTCTGTTCTTTGTTTCAAAAATAACAACATAAAAAATAAAGACTTTCATTAGCATCCAATTGTTAAAGTCATTTATTTTTGTTTTGTAAGTAAAAATAAGTTATTCTTCTTTAATTTGTAATGATTTGTGTACGTTATTTTTTTTTTTTTTAATTGCTGGCATTTTTTTAAAGAAAAATTATTAGGTTTTACCTACTTGTGTGGGTTATTTTTTGGTAAAAAAAAAATTAAAAAATTATTTATAGAAATATAAAAACATGTTTGTATCAAGTGAATTTGGCACGATGGGTAGAGTGCCTGCCCAGAATGTAGTTGATTGCGGGATCGATTCCCCAAACATTTTAATAAAAAAATTTTAAAATAAAATTTAATTGAAAAATTGTAAAAATAACCTACGAAATCATTTATTTTTAATGTTTTCGTAGGTAATTTTTTTTTGAATTTGTTGGTAAAAATAACAAAACAATCATTGATTTTTAATGTTTTCGCAGGTTTTTTTTTCGAATTTGTTGGTAAAAAATTGAAAGTGATGTTATTTTTTAATGTTCAATGTTATTTAGTTTAGAAAATTTTATTAACAGTAAAAAAAAGTGTTGATGTTTGTTAAAATGGTTTACTAATTTGTATATATATCGACCTTTTTTGAGTTTAAGTTTTTGTGTTTTAGAATACTCTAATTAGGATTTCAAGGTCACGTAATTTTAAATTTTAAATCAAAGACATTTATTTAATTTTCTTCATCCTAATTGTTATTTTCATCTAATTTGATGTTGAAAAAAATATATGATATAATAACATATTTTTATTTCTCATTAAATCTAATTTTTTTTATAATATCGTTGGCTTAGTCGGCAAACCTGTCAAGTCCATTTTTAATTTTTGATTTTAGGAGGGACAAAAAACTTTCTAACATTTTTTTTAGGTTGACTTTTTTTAAGTTTATAAACGTAGTTTTTTTCTTTAGATCACCATATTTAAATTCCCGAGTAAAAAGGAATTTATATAAATGTATATTATTTTATATGTTTTCATAAAACCATATACAACTATATAAGTCAAAGTATAAAATTATATCTCACTTTGAAATTTTCCAATTTTTTTAAATGATGTCATATAAAATCATATCTAATTATATTGTTCATAATATATTAATATAAATGGTAGATGTAATCATACGTTGCACATAAAACTTAATCCGATTTCATACATTATTATACGTGACTTTATATCTAATTATGTATAGGACTTTACAAAACAAAAAATCCAGTATCAATTTATGTATAATTATATATGGTTCCATACTAAAAAAATTTCCAACAAAAATAATAGATATAATTATATGTTTCTTAAACGATAACATATCTGTGTTTGTGTGGTACTATATATACGAAAATTTCGTCTAAACTCAATATATATTTATAAATGGTCGCATATGTAATGGAATATATATTTTGATATAATCATGTATATAAAAAATATTTTCTTGACCACCCGAGTAAAAAAAAATTATATGACGCAATATTTAATTATATATGAACACATATGCTTTTATGTAAATCCATATTAATTTTGATCCGAAAATTGGCGGATCGAATATTATACGATTATATCAAATTCTATTATTTTTGATAAAATAATATCAAATTTGATTAAGTTTGATCCCAAAAATGGGTCTATCTAATTGTATTAAACCATATCTTATCTGTTAAAATTAGATACATTTTTATATAATTAGATGAAATCTGGTAAAATTTTTTAAAATTTTAAACGTGAAATTATACATTATTTTATCAGATTGGATACATTATCAATTAGAAGAGTTTTTATTGCATTCTCCGGATTTTTTTACTAAAAATTAGTCAATTTCGTTTTCTAAAATCATTTTTACGGGATTTAAAAATTCCCAAAAATGTTTATGTCTTATAAAATTTAAAAACATTATTTCAAAACTTAAAAATTTTTCAAAAGCATAAAATTTCTCCTAAAAACATATTCGATGATTTGTTTACTCCAAAAAAAAATTGCCAAAAAAATTTTGTGTCCGGGACTTTGGAAAATTTTCATAAAATTTTTTAGGATTTGTAAATTTTTTAATTTTTTTTTAATTGTCCGGGACTTTGAAAATTTTGAATTTTTTTTTGGGATATAATTATAAATAAAATCATATATCTTTTTATCTGCCATATCCAAAAATTTCCGACCTAATATGTCATATCAAATTTCATATAGAAGGTATATAAATAGATATGAATATGTATGTTATCATATTAAAAAATAAGGAAAAATACAATACTATATATAAACTTATATGTCCATATCAAAGTTCATGCATAACCATATATAAATTTAAATAATTATATATTAGCATATATGATTATATCATATCTTTTTTACTCGGGCAAACAACTTGCGATATATAATTATATATGCCATAATTTCAAAATTTATTTTTGTGTGTCAACATATATGGTTATACAAAACTTTTTATTGGATCATATAAGATTACATACGATTTTTGGAAACCCGAGTTCGATTCCCGGACCAGTCGAGAAAAAAAAAGTTTTATTTTTTATTTTTTTTAAATAGAAAACACTTTTTTATTGCATTTAATTTTTTTAGAACTAAAAAATTTTCATTTTTGGAATTTTTGCAATCATTTTTAAAAAAATATTTTTCTTTTATATAGTTATATATAACTATATTTGATTTATTATAAAATTGTCTATGATTTTTGGGAACCCGAGTTCGATTCCAGAAAAAAATATATATTTTTTTATTTTTTTTAAATAGAAAACATTTTTTTATTGCATTTATTTTTTTTAGAAATAAAAATTTTTCTTTTTTGAATTTTTGCAATCATTTTTAAAAAATTATATTGCTTTTATATAGTTATATATAACTATATTTAATTTGTTATAAAATTATCTATCATTTTTGGGAACCCGAGTTCGATTCCAGAAAAAAATATATTTTTTTATTTTTTTTTTAAATAGAAAACACTTTTTTATTGCATTTGTTTTTTTAGAACTTAAAAAATTTTACTTTTTGAATTTTTGCAATCATTTTTAAAAATTTATATTGCATTTATATAGTTAACAATAGCTATATTTGGTTTAAATTATCAAATTATCAATGATTTTTGAAACCCGATCTCAAATCTAATTCTGATTTCCTGATTCCATGAAAAATTTCAAACTTATAAGCCAAAGTCTTATTTCACTTTGGAAGCCTATGACTTGGAAATAAGGCATATCGCTACATTAAAATTATTGTTTAAGCTTACCATGGAAGCCCCTAATAGCGCTGTACGTCATTCCAATTTTTTTTTTTTTTTTTCAAATTTTATCAAAAATTTTCTAAGTCTTTTTGAAAATTGTGTACAAATAAATAACATATTTAATTGGATGTAATCATATATTACTATATGTTAGATCAATTTGATGTAATTAGATACGATCAATTTATTTAAAACTAAGTCTTTTAAAGTTGTTATTTGCTAACAACGTCCGCTGGTCTAGAGGGTAGAGATTGCGATTACAAAACGGAAGACTTGTGGTTCTAATCCCCGTCCGTTCGAAGTTTTTTTTTTTTTTTATTTATTTTCAGTTTGACATTATTATATCTAAAAATAAATCTAAAAACAGAAACATTTTTTGGATAAAAAAGTATCCAATAATTTTTTTATAAAATCAAGATATCAGATATTATAAGATAACTTTGGCGCGGCCAAATTTCGGATGAAATTACATTATATAATATCCAATTTAATATAAAATCATGATATTGGATATTTTAAGATAACTTTGGCGCGGCCAATTTCCGGATGAAATTACATCATATTATATCATATTTAATACAAAATCATGATAATAGATAATTTGGGATAACTTTGGCGCGGCCAATTTCCGGATAAAATCACATACAATCAAATATTAAACTGTAACTTCATATATTATAAGATGTTATGAGATAACTTTGGCGCGGCCAATTTTCGGATGAAATTTAGCAAAATCAGATCCAATAAATTATATATAATTTTATAAGATAACATGTTTTACCATACAATTTTTTTTACTCGGGTTTATATTCATTATTTTTTTTTTTTCAAATGATGTATTTTGAGTTACACAATACATTCTACATTAAAATCTCAATGTTTATAAAAATGGACTTGACAGATTTGCCGACTAAGCCAACGATATTAAATTAGGTAATATTTACCGTTTTGTTTTTTAGATCTTATTGTTATCAAATTTTATCTAATAAGATATAATCATATATTCTTGGATCCTCCATTCATAGGTTCAAATGATATATTGCTCCGTATTACTTTTTTTTAGTCGGGTTAATTTAATGAAATAATTTTCAATTTGTGTTATTAGTGTCTTCAGCATATACCACATTCACATCAGCATATATCAAGATTCCCATTTCGTAATTTATGAGGCATAGCATAACGTAGTTTATTCCAAAACCTTGGATGACCCCACTTTAAATATATGTGCATCTTTAAATATTGCTTCAAGTCGGTATCCAAACTATCGATATCTTTAATATCATCATAGATTATAATAATAACTCTTGACCGACCCTCATTCAAGGCAGATTTATGAGCAGTTTTAAATTCCATTTTAGCCCACCTGGATTCAATAAAATTTTGAGAAAGCACCACAATTGTTCTTCTTGAATTTGCTATAGAATCATGAATTCGATCGGGTATACAATCGCCAAGTAGCCAATCGCGCTCATCAATGCATAATTTAAAAGAAGGTGAGCCATGTTCAAGTTCTGGTATTAAATATTCATATATGAAATCTTCATCTTTATGAGAGTAGGAAATAAAAGCATCATACTTTTTATTTTTATCTAAATCTTCCTCACTAACAAACCGTAAACACATATTGTGGGCATATAACAAGATTTTTAATTCCTGTTGATATTTGTAAAACAGGGCTATAAATGAAACCAGTAGCAAAGAGGTGGGAAATATATAAATGGCCACAATTGTATACCATATATTTTCAGCAGAGCAATAATCAGAAAACCTATTAAGTAACTGAGTTGTATTGGCACAAGTCATAATATAAAAATCATGAAATATTGAAGAACTATTTAGGGCATATTCAAGAAAATGTTTAGCATCACAATTACATGTCCAAGGATTTGATGCTAGAAAAATATGTTGTAAAAAGTTACTTTCAGTCATAAACTTTAAGGTTTCGTTATTTAAAGTTTTCAAATGGTTTCTTCTTAAATCTAAAATTGTTAGATTAACAGGCAACTGAGAACGATCAATATTTTCTATTTTGTTACCTGATAGCAATAATTTTGTTACATTCGCATACCCCAATGTATGTGACAATGGCAGCTCTGTTATAGAATTATTTTCCAGGTTTATTTCAAATTCCTTAATATACGTTATATGAATTATTTCTAAAACAGGAAATGATTTAAACTGACGATTTCTGCAATTGACAATTAAAATCCGACCTAAATTTGTAGATGAACAATGGCATTTTATTGGGCAATTTATCATTTCTAGATGGCGTAACAGTGTCAATGCATTAAGTTTTATATTACTTTCATTTCGTGAACCTTCATCTACATATTTTATTTTAATTATCAACTTACTTTTACTCATTAACATCAAAGACTGATTATTTAAAGTTTGTAAATACTTTGTTCTTAAATCCAAAAGTTTAAATTTTGGGGGTAAAATGAAGTTAACCTCGTCGTTATATAAAGAGTATTTATATCTTAAGCCACTGACAAATATCTGCGTTTCATTTGCATACCCAATTGCCTTTGATGACGGTAACTCTTTTGTATAATTGCGTTCCCAATGTAGTATAATGTTATTCAGACTTAAATCATCATACGTAGGTAGATGTGGTACTGGTGTCAACTCAGCAGTTGAACAATTTACAAGTATGTTGTTATCATAAGATCTCATCCAATAATTGCATTTTGTAGGACATTGTGTCGTATTTAAAAGCTCCGAAGGTTCCAAAAAATTATGTGTTATGCGATCGAATTTACACCACCTACCACTTTCAGTCACCCATCGCAGTCCATATAGTCTTTTAATAGCGTTTTCAGTATATGAGTTCGAATTGCTGCCAAGTGAATTGCCCGCAACATTGATACGACCATTTTTAATCATTGCAAGTTCACTGAAATTAAAATATTTAATATAATTGTCACTTAAATCTAAATGATATTTAAGTTCTGGTTCTACTGGACGTCCCAAATTTTTGGATTTTAAATTGGACATTTCGAATGTTTCATCAATGTGTAAATTAAAGGAAGTTCATTTATTTTTTTGGAGATGCAGATATGTCAGAGATTTTAGGTGATGAAAAGTATTACTGAAATTAAAATAATGAAAAGAAAAAAAAAAATTCAATTTCTTGTATGAAGCATTGTTACACGGGGTGGGGAGGGGGGTGGGGGGATTGCAATTAAATAAATGAATTCGAAATGAACAAAAAATGGTAAATAAAATTTATTCCATGAACTGTGCACTAAAAAAAAAAAAAAAAACTGTAAAGTTAGCAAAAAATTAAGCTAAATTTAACTAAACAAGCACCTGATTTTGGGCCTACTTAATTTCTAGCTAATTTTTTTTTTTTTTTTTTATATACACTTTATTTTGGTTATTATTGAATCGCCTTTCTTAGGCCTAAAAATAAGTATTTAAATCTTAAAACTCTAACTTAAAATAATATACACTCCAAAGGAGCCATTTTGTTATATGGGCCTCAAAGTTACAAGGGCGGCAAGTCTGCACGACGCAGTCTTGAATGTCCCTGGGTTCGTGTCAAGACTCTATCCAAGGGGTTTGGGTGATTTTCCAGTTTATCAGCATATCTTGTCCTTATTGTGATAAACTCATCCTTAACAAATGGTATGTTAAGATCCCTGTGTATATTCTCGTTGTGAATAAACCATGGCGCGCCGGTCATAGTTCTGAGAATTTTTGATTGTGCCCTCTGTATAAGTCCTATATTGGATGCGCTTGCAGTACCATATAGTTGGATACCGTAGGTCCATATCGGTTTTAATATACAGTTATACAGGGTGACTTTTGAGTCAAGGCTAAGTTTGGAATATTTGTTAATTAACCAGTGTAAATTGCTGGATTTCAGCGATATCATTTTAATTTCAGAAATTTTCCACATATCTGGAAAATATCCTTGAAGCAAGATCGCGTTAAACAGTTTTGTGAGGGTTATAACTGCTATGAATGGTAGGTTTCTTATCATTCTCGGCGTGACGAGGTCACATCCAGGAGCTTTTTTAGGATTTAAATTATCCTTAATTATTGTCTCAACCTCGTAAGGGTTGATTATAAAATTAGTCATATCAGCTCTGTTAGGCGGTTCAGGGAGCGTAAAGTCATGTTCCGGTGGATTTGGTTCAAAGACTGAACATAAATGTTCGGCGAAGGTGCACGCTTTGTCTTCATCACTCCGTGCCCAATTTCCACTTTTATTTCTACCCAGCAAAAACATGGTAATGTGTTGTGAAAAGTAATCATTACCAAGTACATTATTTATAATGAGTACCCATTACCATTAACATTATTTTAAGCCCAAAAGTAACTACTTCTCAGTAATATGTTATAAAAGCACCTCTAAGTAATAATATCTTCTTGCACTTGCAGTTTTTAACCTTAACAATTCAATTGACTTAAAAAGTACTTAAAAACTTAATAAAAATTACGCAATTTTTAAGTTTTAGTAAAAACAAGTTAAATTTTAAACGTTTTAATTAACTAATTATTTTACTTCTTATTGGTAATGGGTTTTTACTCCTTATTTGTAATCCGAGGCAGTAACTACTTATTTATCTCCATACTCTTCACTAGTTATTTTTGTCTCACGCCCTTGTTAAAATAATTAGTGTTTCATTCAATAAGTAACTACTGATTAACATCTGTTTCGGATTACAAAACCCATTACTAGTAATGCCAATTTTTGCTGGGTAAGTGGTGGCTCGCCCTCTACCGGTGTTTTCATATTTTTTGCAGCCTTCCACAACGAATAATTGGTGGAGCTTGAATTTTCCAGTCCCTCTATATAAGACATATTTCTACGATCCTCTTCTAAATGAAGGGCTTCTCTCAGTTTTCTTGTAGCCTCTGACAGCCTCTGCTTTGCAGCAGGTGATCTACAATTTTGCCATGCTCTTCTCAGTTTTCTTTTTTGCGTTATAAGTTTTTCAATCTCAGAATTTGATAGAAACGATTCACGGTTTGAAGTTATTTCACTCTGAAGAGTCGAGCTGCTGATCTCATAATGAACGTTAAGTCCTGTACGCATTCTTCAATATCCCCCACACACTCCAATGCTGGATCAGTGTGGATGTGACTACTTATATATTTTTTATATTTTAAGTTAAGTTCGGGTTGGCAACCGAAACCCACCTAGAATAACGGTATTTGGCTATTGTACCGCAACCAATAAAGATATGGACATTTTCAAAATCGATAATGAAAGCTGATGAAATTTCTAGTATTTTAAATGTGTCACTTCGTGTTTCTACCGGTTCGTTTTAGTTATATAGGCCAATACCGTTATAATACCGTTTCAAACGGTATTATAACGGTATTGACCTATATTTCGACAACGAACCGGTAGAAACACGAAGTGACACATTTAAAATACTAGAAATTTCATCAGCTTTCATAATTGCTTTTGAAAATGTCCATATCTTTATTGGTTGCGGTACAATAGCCAAATACCGTTATTCTAGGTGGGTATCGGTTGCCAACACTGATTTTAACCAATTGGTTCTATAAGACGTTAATACACAGGGTTTTTTCAGCTCCTTAGAATCATCATAATAATTTACTATGACAGGAGAATGGTCGGAAGAGAAGCCGAATGATGTTTCAACTGATACTTTATTTCTATCAATATTCTTGGAGACTCCAAAATCTATGAGATCTGGGATTTTTCTAGGATCAGAAGGCCAATAGGTTGGTTTACCAGGTGATATAATATCGAACCTGTTTTTTCGATCAACTAGCAAGTAGTAAAGCTGTCTTCCCCTGGGGTTTATAAGACGTGATCCCCAATAGGTGTGCTTAGCATTATAATCCCCGCAAGCCAGGAAACGATTTCCAAGTGTTTTAAAGAACTCGTCGAATTGGTTTTGTGTAACCGAAAAACGTGGTGGGCAGTATATTGCTGATAGAGTAAGGCCACCATTTCCACAATAAATGTGAATTGATGTAGCCTGAAGGTAGTTCTTGGAAAAGTCTTCTAAAGCATGATGTTTAATTCTATTCCTAATAAGAATGCCAGAGCCACCATGTGCCTTACCGTCAGTGTGATTTGTTTTATGGAATGTATATCCGAGAATGTTAAAGCAATATCTATTTGTCAGATGTGTTTCTGAAAGTACCCAGCAAAAAAAGAGCTTACCATTCACTACAAAATTCACCACAACTTATGAACCAGATGTACTTCTTCTTCAACTGAAACATTGATGAATTTAATATGGGCGTGACACACAAAGTATGTTCTTTTTATCGCCACTTTTCAGTGGCGAAAGATTGACACTTAAGTATAACATATATCACTAGTGTTTTTATCACAACTTCTGAAGTAGTGATCCGGATGTTAATATAACTTGACCTTTGGAAGAACTTTTTTTGTCACTTCTTTAGAAGTACATATTTCTTGGCATTTTGGGTGTGATTATGTCATTTTTATTTGGTGATTTAGAACTTCTTAATTAGAAGTTCTTTTTTCACTTATTTTTGTAAGATTGATTGAAAGAGTATTTTTTTTGTATTATTTACACTAAAAACACTTTTCGACAGCAAAAACCTTCCAGTGAAATTTCTAACTGGTCCTTATAGATTTTGGTCTCCTGCTTCCAAATCTACCGTCCAAATATTTCTAGAGATATTCGCTGTTAAAAAGTAAAAAAAGCACTTTTAGGGGTCCACTGTTACGTATTCTTACGTTGCTTCCACAAAATAGGACTTGATTTCATATAAAATTGACCTCCTGATTCCAAAACTGCAATCCACAATTTTCAAGCATGTTCTGTTTTTGAGATATTCGCGTTTGAAAATTTTAGTGTGATTTGTAAAGAATATAAGTGCGTAACAGTAGAGTTTGAGTTTTACGCGATAGAAAAATTTGGATACCAGATTTGGAATAAAGATGTCTTATTTTTACTAAATCGAGTACTATTGTGTTTGAGCAACTTAAGAATACGTTACAGAGGAGACCCAAATATTTCAATATTCAAACGCGAGTATCTTAAAAACCTTACGTGATAGAAAAATTAATTTCATTGATAATCAAACGTATATACTTCGAATTAAAAAAGGAACAATTATATTGATTCACAAGTTTTTTTTGACCACAAGCCTATACCTCAATTTTCTAAAAAGCTTAAACAATCTTTAATAATGTGATGCAGCAACATCCGCTTTAGTTCGTTAATGTATTTATTTAATTTAGGACCAACTTTTTTTGATAAAAAATATGAAATTTAAAAAAAATTATCAATAATCGATTTTCGTCTTTTCGAATTTTTAAGCTCTAAATAAAGAGAAATGAAATGCCATTACCAAATTTTGTCACCATTTTTGCAAAACCTAAATCTATTTGAAGCTGGACGTAGAAAAAATTGCATACTTCGTGTATCACCCTCATTCTAATTGTTTCAGTTGAAAAAGAAGTTCATATGTTGTGGTGATTTAATTTGATTCCTAAGAACATATCGTCACCTAAAATGCAAAACGCCCTATCTAACATTTTATAAATTTTACAGGAGAAGCAAAAAACGTGTTTATATAAAAACTATAAAAGTTTTCATTACAAATTTCTTAAATATTAGTAAAAACACACAAACAAATTCATTTCTGTTAAAAAAAATTATAAATTTTTAATATTTGAAAAGTTATGTTAGTAACGCCCTTTTGTCTTGTAATTTTCAGAAACACAAAAAGCCCTAACTGCACTGAAGATGTTTAAAAACACCAAGCAGATGTGTTATAAAATGTAACAATATGCTAACAAAATTTTATACTGAATGTTGTTTTATCATATAGAACTCTAACAAAATGTGGGCGGTATTGGAAAAAGGGGCGTGGCACCTGCTATATAACCTAACACTGCAAAATGTCTCATTTTAGATTCTGTTAAACACATGCTAACTTAATTTGATACAAAATGTCAATTTACCATTTTAAAGCTCCATGTCAAATGAGGGTGGAACAGGACAAAGGGTATGGCCCGAAATAACCTAATGCATTAAAATGCTTTAACCTTTTAACGACCACAGGCAACTATACTTCCTAAATGATTTTTTGCGATTTTTTTTTTTGTTCAAGTAAAAGATAGGATAAATGTGCTAAAATATGAATTATAGAAGAGTTTTAGAGAAACAAAAGTTTTGGTTTTCATTAAGTCTCTAACTGGGTCCACTTACTCACTATAAGTTCTCAAAGTTTGCGAAGTAATAAATATATTAGGGACAAAATCATATTTACTTGACAGGCGAAATAAGGGTAAAGAAGGGGGTTCAGAAATCCAAATTCTTGTAGAATAACTATTATTAAGTTGCATTTCTTAAAGATCACAGCGAGTACCAAAACAGCGTAATATGGGGGAAGGAGGGGCCCAATTTTTTTTATGAGTTACTATTATTAGGTCAGAAATTACGAAAATTGAAAGAGAATCAAAAACACTTCGGTCAAAAATGTATGGTCGTCAAAGCGTTTACTCGGCTTCTGGAAAATTTCTTAAGATCTACTGTAAATATTGGGAATTTGATAGATATCTCACTCGCATCCCACAAAGCTCCTAAAGGAAAATACCTTAGCTTTATTTTGAGTTAAAAAAGGGCCGGTTTTAAAAAAATGCCAAACAAGTTTTTGATTTTGCAAAAAAAAAGTAAAAAATTTTTTTTTTTTTTGAAAGATTAAAGAAATAGCTATCTGAAACTCTCGGGACACATTTTGCTAGGAACATTAGGTAATCAGTTACATGGATGCAAAAAACACCTGTTTGGCCAAAATGTAAAATTACGGCCCCCTCTAACTCAAAAAGTTATTTACCGATCTCGCTGAAAAATTGTGACTAAACTACTATTGGTTTTAAAAGTTGTGTCACTTAAGATGAAACCCCCCATATGTAAATGATGAAATTTGGCACAGGTTGTTATTTTATCTTTCCTAAGCCCTGTATTTAATGTTAGCGATATTAGACATCAACTTTTTTTTTATTTCTGTCCCTTTTTATGAAGAAATTATAAGCTTCCCAATGAAGGGGGGGTAATTATGAAACTTGATAGTCGTCAAACGTATCGTTTCCATCGATATTCCATTACATTTTAGTACCATTTTATGGTAATAGAATAATGAGCTCATAATGACGATTGACGATTATCAAGTTACATAATTAGACCCCTGTATTTTTTGTAATAATAGCAAAAATTATAATTAAAAACAATTTTTTTTTTACTAATTTAACGAAAAATTTACTTTGAGTTTTATTCAATCGGAATAAAGAACTTCCAATCATGTTTTTTATAGTCATTTATTATATTGTTATTAAATTTTATGTAGAATTTATATCTTACTTAAGACTAATTGTACTGCATAAATTGCGAGGAACACGGGCCTGAAGGGGTTACATATACATATATTTTTCCTATTGGTGGACATTGTGGAAGGAGAAGCATCAAAAAATGTTTAATCTTAAAAAATAACACTTGCATCGGCAATATTATGTATACAAATGTGTAGTTGGGGCTTTTTGGTTTAACAAATATCAAAGCATGTAGTTAGGGCTTTTTGAATTTTGTTAATAAAATCCCCATTTTTGATCAAAGGAGTCTACATTTTTTTGTGGACATGTATTTTGATCCAATACATAAGAATCAATTAAAAACGCGATTTTGAATTTTTTGTTAGTTAGGGCGTTTTGCATTTTAGGTGACGATATGAAAAAGGTACTTCAAAATCATTAAGCAAAGAACTGGTGAAAGATGTTTTAATTGTTATTTTGTAGCATTTTTGGAAGTGATTTTAAAAGTACTTCCTACGGAATATGAAGTTCGGCACCTATCGCTTCTTTGTATGTAGTGAAACCACTAATTCTTTTTGAACCACTTCGATTATTTTTTGCTGGGTAGCAACACATCTATATTTTCACGCGATAGAAAACTAGATATCTCAGCCTTATGCTAGGTTACGCCGTTAGCATTCCAAAAATAATTTAACTAAAAATATTTAGCTAACTTTTCGTAGAATGAAAGTAGCGAAAAACCGATACTTTAACTAAAAATTCAGCTGAAAATTTCGTAACATTTTTATGTACATATTAACAAAAAAATTAATTGAAATCAGCTAAATTTTATACTAAAATTTACAAAATATTTTGTAAGAATTGTAAGTTTGTTAAATATTGGTTTTAAACACTAACACTTCACTTTTTTTTTTTCTTTTTCTTCACAGCATTAAGTTCAGCTTAAGTAGAACTTATGAGATTTGCATAGGAGGCTACACAAGAAATTTCTAATATTTTTTCACTTAACAAATATGTTACGAGAAATCAGCAAATTAATTAGTAAAAATTCGTAAACTCAGTTTAAAAGTCAACAAAAAAAAAAAATTATTCAAAATATGTTCAAAACTAGTATTTCTGTAAATTGAACTTAACTAAAAAAGTACTGATTTTAACTAAAAAAAAAACTCGAGTTAACAAAAACAAAATTTGTTAACTTTACAGTTTTATTCTTTTGAGTGTAGATTTGGGTACAAAATCACTTATTAAAACTTTTACTGTAGAATTATTTTGAGTGCACCGAAAAAAATTCCTGCCTTATTTGTACGAAAACGTTCGTACATTGTACGAAAAATTTCGTTGTTTCGCACAACGAAATTCTTGCGTACAATGTACGAAATGCACGACATTTTTTCATAAAATAAACGAAAGTGTTTTTGTATTTTACAAAAAAATTTCGTAAAATAAACGCAATAAATTTTTGTATTTTACGAAAATTTTCGTAAAATAAACGAAATATTTTTTTGTTTTACAAAATTATTTCGTAAAATAAACGAAATATTTTTTTTACCAAAATCTTTCGTAAAATAACGAAAAATTTCGTTAAACGAAATTACATGTAAAAATTCTTTCTTGAGAATATGAACTACGTTTTCAACGTTTTAACAGCAACATTTCCAAGCAATTAATTGTTTCTTCTTAGCAGAGACTTATAAGATTTCATTCATTATTTACAGTGATTTCGTTTAAGGCTACGTTCACACTACAAGAACTTAGGATGATAAGTTGAGATGATTTTTTTGGAGGACCACCTCCAACATATAAAACTAAAACTTATATCATCAAGCCTCAAATTTTATTTGATCCTTAAAATAAATAAAAACCAAGTGAGAGCTCTAAATTCGGCTGTGCCGAATCTTTTATACCCCAAATATGTAAAAAAATTATCAGATTTATTATTATTGAAATTAATTCTTTATACCCACGACCGCAAGACATTTTCCAATCCCCTAGGTCGAAGCACATTACTTTAAATTTTTTTTGACATAAAACTGTTACACTTGTTTAACAAAAATGCAAAAAAAACACTTAAAAATTGCGTTTTTTAGAGGTTGGTTTATTTCTTTAAGGGGAAACTTTTTTGCCCACATACGAACTTAACCTGCTGATGACCAAAAGACTTGTTCGTGCTAAACTTCAGGAGTCTAGCATTTTTATTTTGGATGGTATACGTGTTTTATGCAGACGGATATTAATAGAATGCCTTAGAATCTATCATGGATCAATAATATATCTGTGGCAAAAAGGAATAAGTGCATAAGTGTTTTTATACTACTTTTCAGGAGAGCATTTTTAAGTTTTAATTTTAAATACCAAATCTGGGTTTAAAAATTTGAACATTTTGGGCGTGTAAATATCTCAAGCATTATTATCGACACAATCTTCGCTACTTTAAAAGTTGATATATATCAGGACAACGGAGATATCGGGTGAAAATCATTGATGTTGTTATTGCGTTTTGCAAAATTACATTTTAATCCAAGCATATGTCGAGATATGCAGTTATGTATCCCTATAAAATACATTTTAGCGTCTTCAACGAAAGCTGATTTTAAAATAAAGAATAAAAACATAACTCAGATATGCTGTTACGATTTTTATTTTTCCTTTAAAAAAAAATGAGTTGTGGAGTTCTGAAATCAATATCTCAGAAAGTAATGGTCCGATTTTCATAAAAATTTGATACAATACGAAAATGGACTAGGAGATTCCGAAAATGCAAAAACACGTTTTGGACATAACTCGACTTATGTTGTTATGGGTTTTTGTCACAGATATATACTTTATGGGGTCCACGACCGATATTTCAAAGCGTTGCACACGGAATGACAAAGTGAGTGTACCCCAATACTGTAGTTGGAAAGCATAAAAACACCCTTTAAGCATGCATTTAAAGATTTCTTCTTTTTTCATTAGTTTCGTAAAATTACAAAATTCTTGTTTATTTTTTTTCGTAATATAAAAGTCCACTTTCATATTTTTTACGAATGGAGTTTTAACGAATTATTTTCGTAAAAATACAAAAGTCTGTACACTTTTTTTTTGTAATATGTAGTCAACATTCGTATATTTTACGAAAGAAGCATTTACATTCTTTTTTTCGTTACTTTCGTAAAATTACAAAAGTTTTTACAACATTTTTTTCGTAATATGTAGTCAAGATTCGTAAATATTACGAAAAAATATTTACTAATCATTTTCGTTACTTTCGTAAAAATACGAAATTCAGTACTAAAGTTTTTCGTACTATGTAGTAAACTTTCGTGTATTTTACGAAAAAAAAAGTACGAAACTTTTTTTCGTAAAATTTTGCATGGATTTTTTTCGGTGTGTAGTTTTTTTTAACCGACGATTCTCTATAACCGAGTTCGTTACAAAAAAAATATTTTGTGTGAAAATTGTTGCCAAAACTTCGGGACTTTGGAATTAGTTCGTTTTAACCGAGAATTCGTTATAACCAAGGAGAGGACTTTCATGCAAATGCATGTTTTTTCCCTTTGGTCGTAAAACAGCTTAAACCAAATATTTTTGCGAATCAAAGAATCTGCCTTAAAATGCCATCGATTCGTTAGTGCATATTTTTGCTTAAAATGCATATTTTTGCATATTTTGCTATTATTTCGCTATAAATGCATATTTTTAGGTCATATTTAGTACAAATTTTGTCATTTTAGCTATTTTTTAGTATTTTAAGCTATTTTTTAAATATTTTTTGATATATATTTTTTTTTGTATTAAAACAATTATTAAATTTTTAAGATAATTTTTATTTTCTTAATAACATTTTATATACACTGTATATATGAATATTTAAGCTTACAATGCGAAACTAAATTCAAATGTTGTGTTTTTTTTTGTAAATGAAAGTAAAAAACAAGTGGATATTTATGATTTTTAGTGCATATTTTAAGATTTTTAGTGCATATTTCAAGACTTTTTAGTGCATATTTTAGGCGCCTAAAACATAATTTTTTAGTGCATGAAGGTCCCTGGTTATAACCGAGTTTGACTGTATAATCATTTATTTTGTAGTATAGTTATATCTAAATTAATCCATCATTTGATTCCAAAAATAGAGGATCCAAAAAATATGATTATATCTTATTAGATCAAATTCAACAAAAACAACAACAACTCATCGATGTGAGCTTAAAATCAAAATATAATGAAATAGCCAAACAAGTAAAAAGATCTGCACGTAACGACAAAAGAAAATTTTTTGAATCAACAGCCAGAGAAGCCGAAGATGCTGCA
This sequence comes from Pegoplata infirma, assembly GCA_963921195.1. NCBI lineage: Eukaryota > Metazoa > Arthropoda > Insecta > Diptera > Anthomyiidae > Pegoplata > Pegoplata infirma. The sequence continues at coordinate 257,700,722 of OY992536.1, read as the reverse complement.
GGCGCAAACAATATGAGGATATTGTACCAAATTATTGGACGATTATCAAATCAAACATTTAAAAAAAATCATGCCGTAAAAAACGACGTTGGAGAATTATTAACGAACGTACATAGATGATCAAACATCAAGATGGAAACAACATTTTGAACAAATCAGCAACATTGCGGATGATACCCCTAATAATGACCCCATTGACATAATACCACCCAATGAAGATATAAGTTCAGATCCTCCTAACATCGACGAGATTATTCAAGCTATACTAAAGCTTAAAAAACAAGTCCCCAGGTGAAGATGGTATACCAGCTGAACTCCTACAAACTAATGCTCCCACCACCGCCGAAATCCTTCAACCATTTATAGTACAGACATGGCAAAACGAAACAATATTATGCAGTTGGGCAAAAGGAGCTATAATAAAATTGCCAAAGAAAGGCGATTTAACAGACTGCGACAATTGGAGAGGCATAACGCTTCTTAACACCGTATACAAAATCCTAGCTATAATCATCAACACCAGGTTGCAGTGCGTAGAAGAACTACTGCGTGACGAACAGGCAGGGTTCCGCCCTCACCGTAATTGTGTGAACCAGGCCAATTCTCTACGAATCATAATAGAGCAATCAGTTGAATGGCGTTCCCCCCTTTATATGGTATTCATCGATTTTAAAAAAGCATTTGATTCTATAAAACGAAGTGCAATATGGATAGCACTTAAAAGGAAAGTCGTTCCCAACAAAATCATAAACATTATTAAATCAATGTATAATAACGCCACTCTTGAAGTTCGGCATAATGGGAAACTTAGCGAACAATTTAAGACCAATTCAGGAGTAAAACAAGGTTGCCCATTATCTCCACTGTTGTTTGCAGTTGTTCTAGATGACGTTATGGTGGAGCTTTGTAAAAAGAGAAGAGGCATATCTTGGGGATTCCATCGTCGTCTCGAAGATTTTGACTTTGCTGATGACATATGTCTCCTCTGCCACAGATATAATGATATGCAAGAGAAAATAAATGATCTGGTAGCACTATCTAAAGAAATCGGATTAGAGGTAAACATCAAGAAGACAAATGCAATGCGAATCAACCACAACATCGAAAACCATTTCAAGATAGACGAACACGTTATAAATTATGTTGAAACTTTTTGTTATCTTGGAAGTATGGTGGCTGTTGATGGGGGCGTGGAAGCCGACGTAAGATACAGAAAGAGTAAAGCGAGAACTGCATTTGGTCGATTAAACAAGATATGAGGCATTCCACACCAAATGTCCCGCTACAGAAAAACATGTGTCCCGTAAATTTCTGAATAGGTTGTTTGGATAGCCCTATATGTAACTAAGAAAATTGCGTTTTTGGTTTTTCAAATTTTCGAAAACTGGGCTTAGGAGGCGTGGTCAAATATTGGAAAAATGGTAAAATTTGTGGCGAGTTGCATTGATTAAATATTTGTCACATTAAAACGGAATGCACCACAATGTCAAAAATTTACGTTCTTATATAGTTTTGTATGGGCTATCGATTAAATTTTTTTTTTTGGAAAATTTTCAGAACCCGTTCTGAAATTTTCCATTTTTTAAAAAAGTCAATTTATCAAAAATCCGGCCACTTTTTTTTTTCTTTTTTATTTATTTTTTTAAAAGTTTGGATGGTTGTCCATCCACACAAAAAAAATCAGAAACACGTTCATCTTTTTTTTCGAGAAAATCGCATTTGAACTTTAAATTTCATAACAATTTTGTTATTTGCTTGTATTTCTTTGTTTTAAAGTTGCGAATGAGTAATATTAATTGCATAAATATTCGTCATACGCTCTGTTGACACAAGAAAATACATGCAAATTACTAAATTGTTATGAAATTTAAAGTTCAAATGCGATTTTCTCGAAAAAAAAGATGAACGTGTTTCTTATTTTTTTTGTGTGGATGGACAAACATCTAAACTTTTAAAAAAATAAATAAAAAAGAAAAAAAAAGTGGCCGGATTTTTGGTAAATTGACTTTTTTAAAAAATGGAATATTTCAGAACGGGTTCTGAAAATTTTCCAAAAAAAAAAAAATTAATCGATAGCCCATACAAAACTATATAAGAACGTAAATTTTTGACATTGTGGTGCATTCCGTTTTAATGTGATAAATATTTAATCTAGGCAACTCGCCACAAATTTGACCATTTTTCCAATATTTGACCACGCCTCCAAAGCCCAGTTTTTGAAAAATTGAAAAACCAAAAACGCAATTTTCTAAGTTCCATATAGGGCTATCCATATCACCTATTCAAAAGTTTACGGTACACATGTTTTTTTTCGCTGGACATTTGGTGTGGAATGCCTCATATGGCGATCATCCCAGATTTCATTAAAGACAAAAGTTCGCATATGTGATTCTTGCGTTAAATCTACTTTACTCTATGGGAGTGAAACCTGGCTAACAACAAATCACATATCACAGAAACTGCAAACATTCGTCAACAAATGTCTACGTATTATTTGCCGTATATTTTGGCCAAATACAATCTCCAATATTGATTTGTGGAGGAAAACGAACGAAGAACCTATTAACCGCCAGATTACAAGAAGAAAGTGGAAGTGGATTGGTCACACTCTGCGCAAACCGTCCGAAAGTATAACAAGAAGTGCATTAGAAGGGAACCCTCAGGGCAGCCGCAGTCGAGGACGTCTAAAGAAAACATGGCGAAGAACAGTTGTAGCTGAACTTGAAAAATCCAGCAGAACATGGAATGAGATTAAGATGTATTGTAATGATAGAAATAGATGGAATTGTCTTGTAGAAGCCCTATGTTCCCAAGTGGAATAAATAAAGGAAAAAAAAAAAAAAAGATCAAATTCAATATAATTCAATAGATCCCAAAAATGTCATGGTAAATTTCATATAATTTTATATTTAAAAAAAAATATTAGATCTATGAAGATATAATTATATATTATCATATCTTATTAAGCCTAAACTAGACCACATATACATGAAACTAGAGGCATAATATAGAAAAACTGTGTTCTCAGTTTTTCATTTGGTGATCTTTTCTACTTTTTAAAGGACTTCAAAGTTTTAAGGATATAAACAATTCTAATATTTATTTTAAATATTTCTACCCATCTGTTTATGTCAATGTGGATATCAGATAAAAGAGGACAATCTTTAGAAATGACAATAATTTTTTGTTTTCATTTTTCAGGACGAAAAATTGTAAATAATGTCCTTTGAAAAATTTACCCTTTCATATCCTTAAGAATATCCAATATATTTTCCTCAAAAAAATATATATGTTGAAACCGTATGTATACTTTACCATTTACTTCAATTTTGTTGCAGTAGTTTTATTTATTTTTTGTAAAAACTTAAATTTAAAATTTAAAGTTTTTTTGTGTACAATGAATTTCATGGTACTACCCATCAAAACCTAGGTAATGTGTTGTGAAAAGTAATGACTGCCAATTTCATTACTTATAACAACTACTCATTACCCACTTTAGTCCAAAAAGCAACTAGTGGCTTATATTGTAATATATAAATACTTATTTGCAATAATATAAATAATTAGTTATTGAGAATGTTAAAAATAAATACTTATTTGCAAGTTCACTTGAGAAATTAAGTCCAATCAGAATAAACAATATTTGTTTTACCTTTTTAGCTTAAAGTTTCGTAAAAACGAATAATCTAATGATAAATAGTTATTTCAAACTCGGTTTGCAAGTTTATTTTATTCCTTATAAGTAACTACTTATTTTACTCGTTATAGGTAATTATTTTTGTCTCACGGCCTTTATAAAATAAGTAGTGTTTCATGCAATGAGTAAGTACATACCAATAATTATTACTAACTAGCTGTTTCGCACCCGGCGTTGCCCGGGTTGAAAAAAATATTATATAATGAATAACAGTTTGTAATGCCCTATGGTTGCATTCTCGGTTAGCACTCCATCTGGTGAAAATTTCAATTTCGCATTACTTTACACCACCTCTGTCCGATCGCGCGCTGATATGACCCTTTATTCCCGCCTTGTTTAGTACTCGACGTTTAAGCGTGATAAACGAATAGGCAGAAATATATTTCAATATATTATAAATGGGTGTGGAAATTTACGTCCCTTTGTTCGATCGCACACTGATATGGGCCCGCATCTGTTAGTCATTTATTAAAAATTGGCTCAGCCGTTTTTGCGTGATTGCGGAACTGGCAAAAATACACGCCTTTGCCCAATCACGCGCTAATATGGCATATTGTTCCCGCCTCGGTTAGTAAGTACTATATGTGTTGAAATTTTGTTAAAATCAGTTAAGGCGATTAAGCGTAATTACGGAACAGACAGAAAATAACTTTCAGTGTGGTGCAAAGGGGCGTGACAACTTACGCCCCGTGGTCTAAACACGCTCTATTATGGTTTATTATTCCCGTTTCGAAAGTACTATATGTGGTGAAAAATCCATTAAAATTGGTTAAGCCGTTTAAGCTTGATTGTGGGACAGGCAGAAATAACTTTCAATGTAATACAAAATAGCGTGGGTCCCCTTTGTCAAACCACACTCTTTTGTGGCCTATAGTTCCTGCCTCGGTTAGTACAATCTGCTGTGGAAATTTCTTCAAAATCAGTTAAGCCGAATAAGCGTGATTGCGAAAAAGGCAGAAAGGAGGTGCAATAAATTTAACAGGGCGTGTTATTTTATGCCCCTTTGTCCGATCGCTCATTTTATGTTCTATAGTTCCCGCCTCGTTTAGTACTATCTGTGACGAAAATTTCATCTTAATTGATTCAGCCGTTGATGCGTAATTGCGGAACTAACAGAAACAACTTTTAGTATAGTACAAAAGAGCGATGCAACTAATGCCTCTTTGTCCAAACGCGCTTTATTATGGCAGTCAAAAATAATTTGAAATTAATACAAAGAGCGGCATTTTAAAACGCGTTTGCCCAATAACGTGCTGATATGGCATATTGTTCCCGCTTCGGTTAGTACTATCTGTGTTGAAAATTGCAATAAAATCTGTTCAGACGTTTAAGAATAATTACGGAACTGGCAGAAATAACTTTCAATTTAATACAAAGGGGCGTGGACTTTTACGCCCATCCGTCACAGCGCCCTCCTATTATAACCTATAGTGCCCGTCTGGGTTAGTACTATGTGTTGTGAAATTTTCATTAAAATCGGTTCAGACGTTTAAGCGTGATTACGGAACAGATAGAAATACCTTTCAATGAAGTACAAAGGGGCGTGGCATTTTCGCCTCTTTGTGTGATCGCCGCCCTATTATGAACTATATTTCCCGCTTGGATTAGTAGTATGTGGTGAAAATTTTTTTAAAATCGGTTCAGCCGTTTAAGTGTAATTGCTGAAAAGGCAGAAATAATGTTAAATATAATACAAAGGGGCGTGGCATTTTACGCCCACTTGGCAGATCGGTCTCTCTTATGGCCTATAGTTCCCGTCTCGGTTAGTACTATCTGTGGTGAAGATTTAATGTAAATCGGTACAGACAGACAGAAAAACCAAAGAATGCCACGCCCCTTTGTAAGGATCATATATTTACAAAAAGTGGGTGTAAAAAGAGGCGTGGCTTCCAATCAAGATTCGGGATGGCATATATTTCCTTGCAAAAACGCCCTATTAGTATGCCAAATTGCATGTTTATCGGTAACAAACATCCAAATATAGTACAACAACCAAATATATTGAAAAATCGGAAATTCACAAAAAGTGGGCGTAAAAGGAGGCGGGGCATCCAATCGAGATGCCATTGGTGCCAGTTTTCATTCCAGGAAACGTACTATCTACATGCAAAATTTCATTTGAATCGGTTCAGTAGTTTTTTTCTGAAAGCGACACAAACAAACAAACAAACTAACTAACATGTCATTTTTATATATATATAAGGATAAGGATAAGGATAATTCAAGAAAGATATTTTAAATATATAAAGTGGAATGTTAAAGAAAACAAACAACCAATATATTGTAAAATGTCGAATTTATAAAAAAGGTGGGCGTAAAGCCACTATTGCATTCCAGAAAACTCACTGTATGCCAAATTCCTTTTGAATTCGTTATATCGTTTTGGCGTGAAAACGGCATAAACTAACAAAAAGTGGGCGTAAAAAAGGCGGGGCATCGAATCCGAATGCGGTAAGGCCTATATTCACTTCCACAAAAATTGCTATATGTATCCCATGTGAATTGGTAACAATCAACCAAATATTGTAACAAACAGGCAAATGTATTGAAAAGCCTTGAATTTACAAAAGTGGGCGTAAAAGAGGCGTGGCTTCCAATCAAGATGCGGGATGGCAAATTTCATGGTAATCGGTAAGAAACATTCAAATATAGTAACAAACATCCAAATACGGTAACAAACATCCAAATATATTAAAAAATCTGAAATTCACAAAAAGTGGGCGTAAAAGGGGGCGGGGCATCCAATCGAGATGCCATTGGTCGCATTTTTCATTCCAGAAAATTCTCTATCTACATGCCAAATTTCATTTGAATCGGTTCAGTAGTTTTTTTCTGAAAGCGACACAAACAAACAAACATACAAACAAACAAACTAACATGTCATTTTTATATATATATAAGGATTACTATACTCATTACTAGTACACAGAAAATAATATCGTGATTTTTTTTTAATTAAAAATGGATTTGATATTAAATTTAACTTCAATTAAACATTTTAATTGATTCAATTAATGTTTTAATTGAATTCTTAAATTTACTGAAAATAAAAATAAAATAAACAAACGAAACCGGTTTTATATGCTTTTGTGTTAGTAGCAAATGAAAAAATAAAATGCAAAAACAACAAAAAAAACTTTTGAACTATTGTTTTGTATATTTTGGTGGTAGCAGCCAATGAATACATGAAAGCAACAAAAAAATTTAGTTTTATTGTTTTCTTTAAGGCGAGCGGTCGTTGCGGATAAATTGTTTTGATAATAAAATGTGTACAGTTGTGTTTTGCACATTAAAATATAATACAATTTTTTTTTGATTCAACTTTACTAAGGCGACAAAAATGCATGCAATAACAAGATTTAAAAATAAAAATGTAATTTTAAATAGTTATTGATATTTTAAAATACTACTATAATGTTTCTATGCAAAACTATACCAAGTGTTTATATTTAATAAAGAAAATAAATTTCTTAATAATGTAAAACAAAAACATTCTATGTTTATTTATTTTTAGGCATTTTTTGAAGTTCAACTTTTAAAATTAAATTGAGTTTTGGTCTTTTTTCAATTAAAAATTTTATGTGAATCAATAAATCTATATTATTGATTTTCAATTTTATATTATTTTTTTTATATATATTTATTTAATTACAATTTTAATTGGTTTTCCATTTTATTTTCAATTAAAACTTTAATTGATTCAATTAACAATTTAATTAAGTTTTAAACTGTTTTCAAATAAAATGAGTAATTAATATGCGCATTTTCGTGATACGTCCGAAATCAATTAATTTTTTAATTGAATCAACGAATTTCGTAATTGAAATTCATTTTTATTTTTTTCTGTGTAATGCAAAAATTTGCTGGGTATAAACACTTTTTCATAAATTGCGTTTGTATTAGCAATATTAGCAACTAAAAATGTTTAAATAAAACAAATATTTTTTTACTATTTAGACAATTGCTGTATATTACCCGAGTAAAAATAATTTAATATGATCTAATATACTTTTATATAGTCATATTATTTCATATATGATCATGTGTGACACTATGTATTGCGAGATCAATTTATATAATAAATTTTGATGTGCGATTTTTTAAGATATCGCCATACATAACTATATATTGTAACATCTGGTCCCATGCATCTTTCTAAATTTCTAATTGTTTTATATAAAATTTTATATGCCTCTATATTTTTTCAAGCGCAACTTTTTTATCAGGAATATTTTCTAAGTGTTTTATATAAAATTTTATATGACTCCATTTTTAAAAAATTTTCTAAGTTTTTCCAAGGACAAATTTTTCATGAAAACATTTTCTAAGTGTTTTATATCCATGTTTTGAAATTTTTCCAATTTATTTGAAAATTTTGAAAAGTTGAAATTTTAATTTTTCAACTTTTTATTAAAAACTAAAAAACATCCGATTTATAAAATTGTATAAATTTTAATATAATTGGATATAATTTTATATCATTGGATTAGACCAAAACTCGTATCAAAGTCGATATAAAGTTATATAAACTGATATTATTAGATAATATTCGATCAAATCTTATGAAACCATTTTTCGTATAAAATTATATCAAAATAGACACGAACTCATATAAAATTATATATTGCGTCATATCATTTTTTTTACTCGGGTAATCATATTAACTTTATTGAATATTAGAGAGTCCCTTATTTTGGAAATGTTGGAAATGTTGAGACGGTACCCGCTCATTTTATTTTCATTTGACTTAAAAATAACTCCCCGAGTAAAAAAAATTATGTGACGCAATATATAATTTTATATGAGTTCGTGTCTATTTTGATATAATTTTATACGAAAAATGGTTTTATAAGATTTGATCAAATATTATCTAATAATATCAGTTTATATAACTTTATATCGACTTTGATACGAGTTTTGGTCTAATGCAATGATATAAAATTATATCCAATTATATTAAACTTTATACAATTTTATAAATCGGATGTTTTTTTGGTTTTTAATAAAAAGTTGAAAAATTAAAATTTCAACTTTTCAAAATTTTCAAAAAAACTTGGAGTCATGTTAAATTTTATATAAAACACTTAGAAAATATTCTCATAAAAAATTTGTCCTTGGAAAAACTTTTAAAAATGGAGTCATATAAAATTTTATATAAAACACTTAGAAAATATTTGCAAAAAAAAAATTTCCTTGAAAAAAACTTAGAGAAAATTTAAAAGATGGAGTCATATAAAATTTTATATAAAACACTTAGAAAATATTTGTGATAAAAAAGTTGAGGTTGGAAAATACTTGGAAAAATATAAAATATGGAATTATATATAAAACACTTTGAAAATATTCGCGATAAAAATATGTGATTGAAAAAAACTTTAAAAAATTAAAAAATAATGGAGGCATATAAAATTTTATATAAAACACTTAAGCCATTTGGAATGATACATGGGACCAGATATTACAACATATAGTTATGTATGGCGATATCTTAAAAAAATCGCACATAAAAATTTATTATATAAATTTATCTCGCAATACATAGTGTCACACATGATTATATATGAAATAATATGACTATATAAAAGTATATAAGATCATATTAAATTTTTTTTACTCGGGTCAGGAAAATTTTTACGCCCCTATGACCTCGCCTTCCCTACGCGACGGGGCCTTAAAGAGCGGGGCCTTAAAAATAATTTTTCCATACAAACCAAAATTTTTTTTTTTTTAATTTTTTTGTTATTAATTATTATATTAATTTTTGTTATTAATTATTATATTACTTATTTACGACAAAAACATTGATTTTGGTCGGATAAGGCTTTCAGCTCTAAAAAAATTGGGAAATTTTTTGACCTTAGGTCGTCTGAATATCACTAAACTTTTTTTGTAGGAACTCTATTGAGCCAGTTTAGGGAAATCTAAGAAAAACTCGATTTTTTTCGCGTTTTTCATTTTTTGAAATATTAAAAATTGGAAAATATGGTTAACTTTGGAAATAAATATCTTAGCCAATTCTTTAAGGATTTTTATCGTTCAAAATTTGTTTAATTGCCAATATCGTCTACTTTTACAATATCATAAAAGAAAAAAATATAACCATATATTTTATATTAATGTTAAGTTATTTAGATACATACCTTGAAAACTCTTTTAGTTCATTATTTGTTATTTCTAATTTTTGAAGGCTTATTGTATTTGCAAACAAATCCTCCGGTATATAGCTCAGAAAATTATAAGATAATATTAGATCTATCAGTTTTGTATTATGTTGAAACAAATTGCTGGGCAAATAATTTAATCCATTATGTGCCAGGCTTAACTTCTCTAACTTAAGTTGACTTTTAAAGAGATCACTTGGTAATGTTTTTAATATATTATTTTGCAAACGTTTAAATTGGAAAGCACTTTTTAAATTCAGATCAGTTAATTCCGGCAGATATAAAAACAGATCTTCGTATAAATCTTCTTCTGTTGTTATATTTATTGCTAAGTGGCTAAGTTTAGTAAAATTACTTAAGTGTTGCTTCGTAATTTTATTTACTGTTGCTGAAAATGATAAAGAATTAACACTTGTCACGCCCATTCGAAGTGGTATAGCGACAATAGATACGTTATCTAGAAATGGGCAATCTTTTATATAAATATGATTTGCATAACCGTAGCTTAAATCAGGTAAAAGTTCCAAAAAATTGTGACTTGAGACATTCTGGCATACAAGATCGATGTTTTGTACTTTCAAATAAATGTTAAGTTCTGAATATGCGTCCCCGCATGTAATATTAGTAATTTTCTCGCTGTTTCTATGACATTCACATTTTGAGCAAATAAGGTGTTTCAAAAGAGTTAGGACCATCCCAGGATATAAAACACTAGTATATAAAATGAAAGTTATATATATCGAGAATTTTTTCATTGCTTCTGACTTCTAATGACGGCTTCGAATTAATTATAAAATTTGCAATTCTGAACGATATGCTGACGCAACTAAAAAAAAAATATAGAAGAAATATTAACTCTCAATTTCTGTAAAACGAAAAAAACAAAAAAAAAAACGTGGGTATTCAATACTAAAAATTTAACTAAATTTTAGTCCAAAAGGACCTAGTGCAGAAATTGGTAACCAATACTAAATTTTTTTACTGAAAATATTGAAATCCAGTAAAAATTACTAATTTTAGTACTTTGAAGGTACTAAAATTAGTAAATTATTAGTAGATTTTGGTACAAAATCACTTACTAAACCTTTTACTGTAGAATTAGTTTGAGTGTACAATAACAAAATACATGCTTATTCGACGCGGACGAATGACGTTCGTGTTACAGAAACTGGGGGTAATTTTTTAATTAAAATTGGATTCCGTTTTATTTTTTTTAAATTCATGATTACATAAAATTTTAACTAATTTAAAGAAATTTCCTACAAATCCATTTTTTGTTATTTTTATTTTAAAACGCCCAGCAAAAAAAAAGAGCTTACCATTCACAAAAAAAAAATTCACCACAACTTATGAACCAGATGTACTTCTTCTTCAACTGAAACATTGATGAATTTAATATGGGCGTGACACACAAAGTATGTTCTTTTTATCGCCACTTTTCAGTTGCGAAAGATTGACACTTAAGTATAACATATATCACTAGTGTTTTTATCACAACTTCTGAAGTAGTGATCCGGATGTTAATATAACTTGACCTTTTGGAAGCACTTTTTTCATCACTTCTTTAGAAGTACATATTTCTTGGCATTTTGGGTGTTTGGATTATGTCATTTTTATTTGGTGATTTAGAACTTCGAAATTAGAAGTTATTTTTTCACTTATTTTTTTAAGATTGATTGAAAGAGTATTTTTTGTAATATTAACACTAAAAACACTGTTCAAGAGCAAAAACCTTCCAGTGAAATTTCTAACTGGTCCTTATAGATTTTGGTCTCCTGCTTCCAAATCTACCGTCCAAGTTTTTCTAGCACGTACCGTTTTTGAGATATTCGCTGTTAAAAAGTGAAAAACACTTTTAGGGGTCCACTGTTACGTATACTTACGTTGCTTCCACGAAATAGGGCTTGATTTCATATAAAATGGACCTCCTAATTCCAAAACTGCAATACACAATTTTCAAGCATGTTCTGTTTTTGAGATATTCGCGTTTGAAAATTTTAGTGTGATTTATAAAGAATATAAGTGCGTAACAGTAGAGTTTGAGTTTTTCAAACGCCAATATTTCAAAAACAGTACGCGATAGAAAAATTTGGATGCCAGATTTGGAATAAAGATGCCTTATTTTTACTAAATCGAGTTCTATTGTGTTTGACCAACTTAAGAATACGTTACAGAGCACACCCAAATATTTCAATATTAAAACGCGAATATCTTAAAAACCTTACGTGATAGAAAAATTAATTTCATTGATAACACAGCTCAACAAGAAAATGCGTATTGGATTCTGGTTAGTGATTTGGATAGTGACTGTTGCGCTGATTCCAAATCCCAAGCCCAAATTTGTCTATCAAGTCGGGATTTTAAGTAATTCGCGGTTAAAGTGCCGAAAAAGGGCATTTTTGACCCTTTTTTAAAGCTTATAAAATAAGATCCTGACATGCAATTGACTTAGTTTCCAGCTCATTCGAAAGCCTGTAATTTTCTCTTAAAGATAAGATAAAATGTTCTAAAAATTTAATTTTCTAAAATGTTAAAAAAATCATTAGCAAAAAACCTTACATTTTTTGAATATTTAGTTTATTTACACAGTTTTTTTTTAACAAATTTCCATACAAATTCATACTTAAATTTTATATTTAAAGCACTTGTGGATAATGATTTTTTTCCATTTTAAAAAAATTAAATTCCAAGAAGATTTGATCTTGTCTGAAAGGGAAAATTACACACTTTCGAATGAGCTTGATACCAAGTCATTAGCATGTCAGGATCTTATTTTATAAAGAAGTGGCCACTTCAAATCGGTACCCACTGTAGTAATCGTGACAACGCCCCCTGTTATCAAAATGGAAAAACATTAACATACGTTTTTCACAACAAATCTACCGTTAATCTACAATGAATTGCGAGTCATTAAGTTTAATTTTAAAAAGTGTAGACACAATGGAAAAAGAAGCTATAAATAAAATTGTGCACAAATATCTAGAAAATCCGACTTTGGCGGGTTCAAATATAGCAAAATCACTTAAAATTTCTACATCTACAGTGTGTAAAGTTTTAAAAAATGTACAATAATAAACTATCCACTGAAATAAAGATCAAAATTGTGAAAAAAAACAGGAACTCGAGACCAAAAATTAAAGCAGAAAGTGCTAAGGTCTCAAAAAAAAAAAACCCCAGGCTTTTCAAATAATAAACTAATAACAAACTAGCAGAAGTATTGTACGTCGAATTCGTAAAAAAGTTGGATTAAAGTCCTACCGGGCTAATTAATATCCAAATAGAACAGAAAAGAAAGAACCAGTAGCAAGGAAGTGTAGCAGATAGCTGTGTTATCAGGATTTTACCAATTTTAAGGGCTGCATTGTTATGGATGATGACAACACATCAATCCACCAAATTGCTCAAATCTTCGTCCAATCAAGAAATATTGCGCAATTTTTAAACGCAAATTGAAAAAGTGTGCAGGAACAGTAAATAACCATATTTTGTTGAGAACAAAGTGGAATAAATTAGCTTGAGAGTGGAAAGAATAGTTGTGCAGAAGTTGATAGGAGGCATTAAAAGAGAAGCCAGAAAATTTATACTAAATAAGGACCCATAAACTTCCAATTATATTTTTTTTAAAGGTTAATAAATTACCTTTAATTTAATGTATAAAATGTAAATATATGTTATTTCATTTAAAATTTATGGTCGCTTTAATACGTCCCGATTTTAAGTGGCCACTTCTTTAGGCGTTCAAAAATGGTCAAAATGGGCCTTTTTTAACACTTTACCCGCGATTTCTCAAAATTGTGACGTGATAGAAAAATCTGAGTGACCGTTTGGAATCGGAGCACCAAACCCTATCAACTTTTATTGGTTTTATCCAAAACGCAGCGACAAAGCTCAGATTTGTAGAGCAGTGTAATCTAACGTATATACTTCGAATTAAAAAAGTAGTAATTATAGAGATCACAAAACTATAAAAATTCACGGCGAATTGATTCGTTTGTTTTGACCACAAGCCTATACTTCAATTTTCTAAAAAGCTTAAACAATCTTTAATAATGTGATGCAGCTACATCCGCTTTAGTTCGTAAATGTATGTATTTAATTTAGGACCAACTTTTTTTGATATAAGATATGAAATTTGAAAAATTTATCAACAATCGATTTTCGTCTTTTAGATTTTTTAAGCTCTAAATAAAGAGAAGTGAAATGCCATTACCAAATTTTGTCACCATTTTTGCAAAACCTAAATCTATTTGAAGCTGGACGTAGAAAAAATTGCATACTTCGTGTATCACCCTCATTCTAATTGTTTCAGTTGAAAAAGAAGTTCATATGTTGTGGTGATTTGATTTGATTCCTAAGAACATATGAAAAAGGTACTTCAAAATCATTAAGCAAAGAACTGTTGAAAGATGTTTTTATTGTTATTTTGTAGCATTTTTGGAAGTGATTTTAAAAGTACTTCCTACGAAATATGAAGTTCGACACCTATCGCTACTTTGTATGTAGTGAAACCACTAATTCTTTTTGAACCACTTCGATAATTTTTTGCTGGGACGATATTTGGGAAGTATGTACCGGGAATATTTAATGATTGGCTTATATTATTCATGTATTTTTATATATGAAGAAATATTAACAAAATTCTGGGATTTCAAAAATTAACCCTTGTAAGCCTTTCAGGGTCAAAATGACCCTAAGATCACGAAAACCAGCCCATTTTCTAAATTTATTGAAATAAACCAATGGAAAACGATATTTATATTCTATTCGATCATAAATACTCAGATATGAAATACTGTCATTCTAGGATGTCATTAAACTGATATTTTGATTTTTTCAAAATTTTCTTAAACAAAATTAAGAAAAATGCTGAAAAAACACAGAATCTTATATATGTAAACAAATAATGCTTTTTTTTGTCCACAATTTACGCAATATGAAAAAATTTTGAAAATATTTTAAAATTTCACAAAGTAAGGGCCATAAAATATTATAAACAATGTTAAACTTTTACCCGAAAAGTTTTAGAAAAATCAAATAATTTTAATCCAGTTGTTATTCGCGTCAAGTGTAAAATTATGGGAAAATTAGAGTTTTTCGCATGATAATGTTTTTAGGCTGGTGTCTAATTTTAAAAAAGTTGCAGGACGCCACCTCAGTTTGACTATATAAGCTAACAATTAACGAAAAAGAAAACAACAATTATTATTTTCATTTTCTTAAAACCAAAAATTTTAATAACTTGGGTTTGTAACTTGAATAATAATTCACCTCGTGGTGAATAAAACCATTTTTCACCAGCTGGTGAATAATAAGTAACATAATTATTTTTCAACAAAAAAAAATTTTTTTTTTCATCAATTTTTTTTTTTCATCAATTTTTTTTTTCATCAATTTTTTTTCCATTAAACTTTTTTTCATCAAATTTTTTTTTTTTCATAAATTTTTTTTTCATCAAACTTTTTTTTCATCATTTTTTTTTTATCAAATTTTTATTTTTCATCAATTTTTTTTTCATCAAACTTTTTTTTTTCATCATTTTTTTCTATCATCAATTTTTTTTTTTCATTAAATTTTTTTTCATCAAATTTTTTTTTCATCAAATTTTTTTTTTTTCATAATTTTTTTTTTTATCAATTTTATATTTTCATCAAAAGTTTTTTTTCATCAAATTTTTTTTTTCATAAATTTTTTTGTTTTTTCATCAAATTTTTTTTTCATTAGTTTTTTTTTTATCAAAATTTTTTTTTCATAAATTTTTTTTTATCATTTTTTTTTTTTTCATAAATTTTTTGTCATCAAATTTTTTATCAAATTTTTTATTATCAATTTTTTTCTCACCAAAAAATTTTTTTTACATCAAAAAATTTTTCTTTTCATCAAAAAAATTCACCAAAAATTTTTAAACATCAAAATTTTTTTTCACCAAAAATTATGGGTTCATTAAATTTTTTATACCCTCCACTCTAGTGATAGAGGGTATATATAAGTTTGTCATTCCGTTTGTAACACCTCGAAATATTGGTCTAGGACCCCATAAAGTATATATATTCATGATCCTCGATCGATTTTAAGACGATCTAGCGATGTCCGTCCGTCCGTCCGTCCGTCTGTCCGTCTGTCCGTCTGTCTGTCTGTCTGTCTGTCTGTCTGTCTGTCTGTCTGTCTGTCTGTCTGTCT
This sequence comes from Pegoplata infirma, assembly GCA_963921195.1. NCBI lineage: Eukaryota > Metazoa > Arthropoda > Insecta > Diptera > Anthomyiidae > Pegoplata > Pegoplata infirma. The sequence continues at coordinate 257,684,687 of OY992536.1, read as the reverse complement.
GTCTGTCTGTCTGTCTGTCTGTCTGTCTGTCTGTCTGTCTGTCTGTCTGTCTGTCTGTCTGTCTGTCTGTCTGTCTGTCTGTCTGTCTGTCTGTCTGTCTGTCTGTCTGTCTGTCTGTCTGTCTGTCTGTCTGTTGAAAACACGCTAACTTTTGAAAGACTTTACGGAGGCTCCTGAAGTATGGCATATATGTTGGGGATTTACCTGGTCCGGTTGGTATTGCAATCCAGCGAAATCGGTCCAGTGCTTCAAAAGTTATAAGCAAATGAGTGAATTTCGGCAAGGGTTTTTCTGGAATTTACGAGATAAAACACACGGTAACTTTCGAACGGCAATTCTGAGGGTGCTGAAGTGTGGCATATATATTTGCCGTTCCTCTGGTCCAGTTCGTTTTAAATTTCAGCCAAATCGATCTAGTAGTTCAAAAGTTATTAGCAAAACCGTAAATTTCAGATTCGCCTCACCTTAAATTCACGTGTTGAAACCCCGTTAAACAGGTTTTAAAAACATTGGTCAGTCACAAAAATATTTTACAACGCATTTTTGTCACTCAAAAATATTTTTACACTAAAAAAAAAAAAAATACACTCGAAAAAAATTTTACACTCAAAAAAAATTTTACAACCAAAAAAAAATTTAGTAAATTTTTTTTTTTTCAAAAATTAGTTAAAAAAAAAAAAGTTTTTTTTAAACAAAATAAAATATTTCTAATCAAAAATGTTATTTTTTCACTCTAGAAAATTTACTATAACTTAAAAAGGGCATTGTGGAGGGTATTCATAGATTCGGCCAAGTCGAATTTAACTTTTCTACTTGTTTAACATAATTTTGTTTTTCGTGCAAAAAAAAAAATATTTTTTTTTACCATAACTTCTTTTTCTAAGCTTTTCGCATAAAAATTTTCCTTTTGTTTATCAAATGTACATAAAACAAGTGAGAGTGTTATATTCTTTGGTGCCGAATCTTTTATACTCTCCAAAATGTAAAAACACTTTTTTGGACTTATTTTTGCACTCACTTACGAAATGTACAGCTCTTTTGGTTTTTTGATGGGGTCCTCGACTGATATTTCAATTCGTTTTGCATGGAATAGCAAAGTAATATAACATTATTTTTTAAAAAAAAAACTTTGCTTTGGCAAGTACACCCAAATCTTCCGCAAGACATTATCATGATTTAATGTTTTGGGCAAGAGTACAAAATTCGCAGGAATTTTTCTGAGTATTATTGGGTAAAATTTAAATAAAAAATATTTTTTGTCTATTTCTACAAAATTAAAATTTTTTTAAGTTTATTTTTTCAAATTTTGGGCATTTTGGGTTAATTTTATCCAATTGAGCTCAAATTTTTACACAATTATTGTAACATCCAATCCCGCTGCGCACTCCGCCAAATTCAAATAAAAAATATTACATACAAGCGAAAACCCACCCTGGTATACATACGGCAAGGTCGAATATAACTTTTTTACATGTTTAATTAAAAATATCATTTCTAATCAAATATATGATTTTTTGAAGTTATAACTTTAGAATACCGAGTTTTAAACACATTGGCTTATAAAAAATCTTCTAAACGAAGTGATAGAGAAAAACTATGAGTACATCCGTACTCTTTAGGCTACTGCAGAACTCAATTTTTCTATGAGAAGCCCTGCTTTTTTTTTGTTCACTTTTGTAGCACTACACTTTCTAGTTACTTACACAACAAACTCATAGATTTTTTTATCAAATTTACTTATTTCGGCTTAGAATTAATGTTATTTCTTTCAAAGTCTTTCTAACACTGATAAGAGCACATATTTTAAATAACTAAAGTCGCACTTTTATAAATTTTGATATATGTATGTGCAGAAGAGTGTCCCTTATTTTGAAAATGTTGGAAGTGTTGAGGTGGTTCCCACTTATTTTTTTCCATTTGATTTGAAAATATCTCATGAGTCATTTTACGCCCCTACGACCACGCCTTTCCTAAGGGACGGGGCCTTAAAGAGCGGGGGATTAAAAATAATTTTTCCATACAAACCAAAAAAAAAAAAATTATTTATTTTTTTTTTGTTTAATTATTAATTTACTTGGTTAGCTTATTAACGACAAAAAATTTGATTTTGTTGGGTTTAGGATTACAGCCCTTAAAAATTTTTTGAAAAAAAAAATTAGAGCCGTGCCGGGTGCTACTCTAAAAACTTTTAAATTTTTTTTTTTTTTTTTAGTTAGAAAGTATTTTTGTTGAGATTAGGGTTTGCAAATAACCGCAGAATTCCTTAACCGCGGTTATGGTTTAGAGTAAGTGTAGAAACAGAACAAGTCCGGCACGACTTTTTCCATACGATTTGACAGATAAAACCGGTGACCGGCGCAGGTGTGAAATAAAACTTGTTCTGTTTTTTGAAGATGGTGAAACTCATTCTAATTGTAAACCGTCCCCCGTGCCGTGCTTTTTCTGTTCCTGCACTAAATGGATACGGTGTAGACCATCTTTATCAATATCTGTTTACTAGAGAATGTACAAAAAAAAATCTATGAGTAGGTCTCATTGCAAATTCATTCGTATATCATAATTTTTTTTTGTCTGCTATCGAATGATTTTTACTTTTTTTATTTTGTTGCTACACTCAAAAAAAACCTCATAAAATTACAAGAAGAATTTGTAACTTTCTTTTGTTTGCTACCTCCTATTTGGCAAAAATTCCTAGTAATTTTACAAGCTTTTTGCCATTTATTTTGTAATTTTACAAGGTTTTTAACAATAAAATTATAAATTTACAAATTTTTTGACTCAGTAAAATTTACAAGGAGGTTTCGTAATTTTACTAAATTTTTTGCTACCTCCGATTTTACGAGAATTCCTAGTAATTTAACAAGCTTTTTACCAATCATTTTGTAATTTTAAAAGCTTTTTACTAATAAAATTGTAAAATTACAGTTTTTTGGCGCAATTGAAATTACAAGGAATTCTCGTGAATTTAAAATTTTTTTTTGTAAAATTATCTTGGAAATTTGTAAAATTACAAAAAAAAATTTAAAATTACCAAAAAAGTTTAAATTTCGATCCAAATTTGTTTGTTAAAAAAACAAGGAAAACTGTTAAATATTGGTACAATGGGATTGCGAGACTTTTCCTAGTAATTTAATAAAGTTTTTTGTTTGTGTGTACTGCAACATTTAACCAGCAACAATAAACACTTTGAAGTGATATTAATTGCTTGCTGTTTGACTCTGACTTTAGTTGTTTCCATCCCTGCAAACACTCACCGGCTGGGTATTATCCATATCTGCAACAACATTGGGATGGCACGAACGTACATATATTATGTTTTACTTATTCAAAATGCGGCGGATGCTGCAGCATGTGTTTGTTAATGAAATTAAAAATTGGGAGGCAAATATAATTACGAGTAAAATTGTACACGTTTAAATGCAATTTGTTGGCGCCTCAATGTCATTTCAAATATTGAATAAAATATTTTTAAAGTAAGTTTTCGTCGCATGAAAAAAAAGTGAAAATTGGAGCATGACTAGCAATTTGTTTTTGGGATTTTAAATTTTTAAATAAACTTTAGGTGAGAAATAAATTATAACTTTAAACACATTTAAATTAAATTACACTCAAAAAAAAAAGTTTGTAAAATGACATAAAATCCCCGTGATTTTACGGGGCAGGTTTTGTAAAATATGTACTAGCAAGAATCCCCGTAAAGTTACGGGGATAATTTGTAAATTGATTTAACAAAAGAAAATGTAAATTTACAATTTTTTTTGTAAAATATCATCTTCGAGGTGAACATTTTTTTTGTAAATTTGCAAAAAATTTGGTAAATTTACAAAACAAAATTGTAAACTTACAGAAAAAGGTTGTTATTTTACAAGGAAAAATAGAAAATGAAAAAAATGAATTGTAGATTAACAAATTATTTGGTTAAACTACTGTTTTTTATGCAAAAAACTTGTATATTTACAATAAAAAGTGGTAAATTAACAATTTTTATTGTATATCGTCGCTGCGCCTAAAAATGGAGTCATGTGTTAAAATTTTATTTTTGAAGAGGCCCAAGAAACAGCCAAATTTGGTTCTTTCGCGATACTTTTATTAAAAAAACTTCACATAAATATTAAACCAATATTATAAATTTCATGTTGATTAAAATTTGACTTCTAAAAATTACTGCGAAAGGGCCAAAAACTGCTGTTTCTTGGGCCTCTTTGAAAAAATTTGAAAAACACATGACTCCATTTTTAGGCGCAGCGACGATATGTACCATTTTTCCTTATTTTTTGCCGTAAAAACAGTAGTTTAACCATAAAATTTGTAAATTTACAATATTGTTTTTGTATTTTCTATTTCATTTTTGTAAAATTACAACTTTTTTCGTAAGTATACAATTTTGCTTTTTAAATTTTCATATTTGTTTTGAAAATTTACAAAAAAATTGGTTTATTTACATATTGGTTTTGTAAATTTAAAGGTTTTTTCCATTGGTGCATCTTATTTTTCCTTCTTCGGCAGCTGGAGTAGCACTTCAATTTTTTCACTTGAGCACTTTTAACAAACTTTTTAATGTATAACACTGCACTTTTTTATTTTTTTCGGCATTTCGTTTTTCTTAAGTAGAACATATGAGAATTGCGAAGGAGGCTACACAAGAAATTTCTTATATTTTCAGGAAAAATTAGTCAAAAAATAACAATTTTTTTTTGAATTTTTAATTATTTTCACAAGTATTTTTAAAAAATCGGAAAAAAAATGTTGGATATTGTAGATTGGATGTTTAAGTACCAGTTAAAATAAGAAAAATTTGATTTTTCATAATTGGCAGCTTTCTATTGACATTTTAGGTAACAAATTTAAAAAAAATTACCAAAAAAATATGGTAAAATCACCAAAAAAAAATGGTAAAAATACAAAAAAAAAAAAAACTAGAACAATTATATAGTAGAAACACATAAAAATTGTGGTATTTTACTTAACGCAAATTACCAAAAAAATGGTGTAAAAATTATTTATAAAAATTATTTTTAACTAAATTTTTTACTCCAAAACGCAAAAAAAAATCTGAATTTTTGCGTGTCCTATTGTTGAATAATTATTTTTTTTTTGTAAAACAACATTAATTCTAGTAATAAAATAAGTTTTGTAAAATTATATTGGAATTTTGTACTTTTCAATACATACATTTCGAACTGAAAACCTTGTAAACGATCTTAAAAAAAAATGTTTGTAATAAAACATTTTTTTGGTAAAAAGACTAAATAACATCAAGTAAAATTATGTTGTACAATTACAGTTTTCTTGTGTAAAAAAACTAAACACCTTGTAATATTTTTTTAATTTGTAAAATAATTCACTTTTTTGTAAATTTACCTAAAAAATTTGTAAAATAAATTTACCAACATATAATAGTAAAATTACAAAGCAAACTGTAGTTTTCGTTTTATTAAATATACAACAATTTTTGTAAAAAGACAAAAATATTAGTAAAATAGAATTACAAGACCTTTTACTTGTAAATTTACAAACTTATTTTTTTGAGTGTACTTAATTTTTTTGGAGTTTTGGTAGAGTTGACAGAACCGGTTTTCGAATGATAAACGGTTTTTTTTTATACCCTCCACTTACAATTAGTGATAGATATACCCTCTAAGTTTGTCATTCCGTTTGTAACTCATCGAAATATCGGTCAGGAACCCCATAAAGTATATATTTTCATGATCCCCGATCGATTTTAAGACATTCTAGCGATGTTCGTCTGTCTGTGGAAATGGTGATCACGGTCAAAATATTACACGAAGATGACATCTGTTCAGCGGTTCAAAAGTTATTTTAGTACAATCAACATAACTTAAAAATACAAAATGTTTTAATTCGGTTGCTGATTGACATATGTGAACATAATTGAACACCAACTGGTATTTAAACAAGTACGAACATATTTTTTGACAAAAAAAAAGAAAAAAATCGCGGATTTTTTTTTTAACCAAATTTTTTTTTTCGCGGAAATTTTTTTTCCAACATTTTTTTTCGGAATTTTAAAGTGCAATTTTTGCAAAATGTGAATTTGCAGATTTATTGAATTTTTTCGAGGACTAATTTTTGTCTTTAGTCTTTTTTTTTCATATCTCTCATCGTTTTCATGATAAGCTTAAAATGCTAATTTTTTGACGTTTGACCGCGATGTATTTAAAAACGGCTCTGGCGATTTTGATTTTCGTCGAAATATAGTAGTGGGACACCCCAGATTCATAGTCAAGAGAGACATCTACAGTGTTAACAACTTAAAGGTAAAGTTGTGTCGGCCGAGCCATGTATTTGATAGTTTACTGGTGCAAAATAAAACAATTTTTTACTCAATAGTATTAAAAATTAAAAAATGTTGTTTTTCTGTTCATAAATATTAACAAATTAATCAATTTAACATTAACCACTCTTAATTTTTCCTACTACATTCAACACATTGTTCACTTGATCTTACTCCAAAAACATTTTATCTTCATTACGATTATGTGGTAGAATTACAATTAATTCATTGTTGTTTTAGTTTTGTTTGTCTTAAGTTAAATAAATTAAGTTGATTGTCGGTCATCTTAATGTTGAGATTTTAAAACCACAAAATTGCTACTGTGTTTATTTTGTATTTCAAAAATAATTAAATAACACTTGAAATACAACATATTAGACGTTTCATATATAATATCCAGCCAATAAAATATGATATTTGGTAATGATGTTTGAGGGGAGTGTCTGGCCCGTAATTAACAAGATAAGTATCTCAACCCTTATGAACCGATTTGCATAAAACTTAAAATATATAAAAAAGAGACAATTCTAAGGTTTGGGGGCTTAGGCTGATCGGCCATATCGGGGATTTCGGGGTTCAAAAAATGTCGAAAATTTTTTTTTGATTTTTCAGTCATTTCTTTCTGGAAAACTATATACTGTTTCCATATGAAAAGAACCCTGCAAACAAGAGGGCGATATATCGCCGAAAAGATATTGCGGCGATAAGAAAATTTATCATTTCAATAAAAAATCAAAGTAGAATTTTTATTATATCGCCGTTTTCTCATACGAACGATATTTTGGCGATAAACAAAAAAAATATTGAACATTTTTATTTCTTTGTCAATTTAAAATAATTTATCAAGCACAATAAGAAATCTTTGAAAGAATATAAATTTGGCCGAAAAACACAAATGTGCTTTCAAAGATAAAATAAAAAATTCAGCGAATGTTGCGGATGCATTTTTCAGGTGAATGCAAATGTTTTAATTCCTGTTAACATGACCAAAATATGAATGAAAAAAATAATGTCTATTTTCAGCTTCAGGGAATCGATATAGCTGTATCGCCGATTTATCATTTTGGTGATATTCCGGCGATACATACAAATCTTTTATTTTTCGTTTATACGATTATATGGCGATATTGCCCTTTTATCGCCAAGGCGAATCGTTTTCGTATCGCCGGGATGTATTACCGTCGGGTAACAGTTTCTTCCGAAAGGTGTATCGCCGGCGATACGAATTCGATAATTGCCGCAATAACATTTATCGTATCGGCAATACAACCGGCGAATTGATGTCGTATCGTTTTGTTTGCTGGGAAAGCTTTTTAAATTATTTTAATATTTATTTAATAATCTAAAATAATACGTTGTGGAACAAATGTTTGGTAAGACATCCTAAAATAATTCTACAAATAAGGTATATACATAACCTGGTAATGTGTTATATAATCACCACCCATTACTAAAGTTTTGATGGGTTAAAAAATATATTTCATATTTACTATTTCTAAACATTAAATAATGAATGAATTATATTTGGTTACATTATGTATTATTTCAAAATTTGAAATAATGCATTATTTATAATTGGATGCATAATGCATTACAATAACATACAAAATAAATATTTTATAAAAAATATGCATAAGTTTAAACTAGAGATGGGCTCACGACAGGAATTTTCTAACGACGCACACTCTATCACGAGCATATTTTATCTACTTACACTCACTTACCATCACGTGAGTAAATTTAATACAAAATTACTTTTTCACTACACGAAATACCTTATATATTACTAGCTGTTTTGCACCCGGTGTTGCCCGGGTTGAAAAAAAAATAATGAATGAGTGTTTTATTAGCATACTGATTTTTCACATGATTTTTCACTGAATTTATGTGTTGAGCGATTTTATTTTCGATTTCGCTTAGCGTCGGGGCTTAAAACAGTTAGCATTTACGTAAATATTTGTACGACAAAATACTTGACTTTTGGGAATTTTTTTGGGGGGTTGTGAAATACGGAAAGCTCCGAACAAAGTGAAAAAACGTTTTATTTTGTACTGAAGATATAAGTTGTAAGTTGTTCATCGGTAAATTTTTTTTGAAAAATCAATTAGTTTGTAGCGAACATTTGACAGTCATAAGTTTAGTTATGTTCGCGCATCAGCAACCAAAAAATAAGTGTTATAACTGGGCAAGTTTCATGAAAATGCATATTTTTACTCAGCATTGTAAACATAACATAAATTAAATATCTATCCGAATCAATAAATTTGAAATAAATGGCATTGATTTGTAGTTGCATATTTTGGTATAAATGCATATTTTTTGCATATTTTTGCTCGCGAATGCGAGCAGCTACGATTTCGCGGTTAACAGTTTTGTGACATTTAATCTTGTAGAAATCAAACTGCGCTTACACTTTTCGTCGACACTAAAGTTCAACCTAAACATCGCTGAGGCTCACCGTGTGTACTTGCCATAGATTTTTTTTTTTAGAAAAAATAATGTTATATTCATTTGCCAATCCATGCAAAACAAATGGAAATATCGGTCGGGGATCCCATTAAGATTATATATTATTGATTCATTTCTAAGACACTTTAGCTACATAAATCCGTCCATCTGCCTGTAGAAAGCGAGATGTCGTCCAAACCAAACGAGCTGTAAATTTTGTAAATGAGTATATTTCTTAAGTGAAAAAAAGTATTTTTACATTTTGAAGAGTATAAAAAATTCGGCATAGGAAAATTTAAAACTCTTATATGCTATTTACATATACCCCGAAATCCACATAAATTTGGATTTCAAATCCAATTAAAATCTATACCGTTTACATATGCTTTTTTGACATTTAGCGGGATTTTGTTTGTACTAACTCTGTATTTTCTTTTGATTTGTGTACAGGGTTGTTAGTGGGAAAATTACCCAATTTTATAAATGTTTCTAAAAACAATGATTTTTCTTTGCCGGAGCTAATATTTTCAATCCCACTAGTATATGTTGGGACCACAATATCAAAAAATGTGTTTTTATGTAGAGCTGCTTCTTTAAATGCAAGAAAATTAACATTTTTGCCAAGTTTGGGGCCGCCGCCATTGAGTGTTTTTCTTTGTAAGGAAGACCAAATTGGTCAACTAAATTGTGCGTTTACCATTTGCAATGGTAATTTTTAAATGAAACATTGTTAAACATTGTTTTTATTAATCTTTTAATAGTTTAAAAAAAAAAAATTTTAATTGTTTTTTTACTTTATAAAAAACAACAACAGCTGATAAAAAATCGTGTGCAGCGTTGTAAAAAAAGCATTAGGGATGATTATTTTGGGAAAACCCATAGTTGTACAATTAAGTAGTAGAAATTTTTTGGGATTTTAAATTGCGATTTTACGATTTTCCCAAAATCCAAGTTTTTTTTTGTATGGGATTTGACATTTGAAATCCAAAAAAGTAATTGGATTTACTTGGATTTTCATTGAAATGCTACTTTTTTTTTGGATTTCGAGGTATATGTAAATGGCATATTACTCGTTTTTTGTACATTTTTTAAAGAAACGAAACAAATTTATTTAGTTCAGACTTGGTGAAAAAGGAGTTTTGGTAAAAAAATTAGAAAAAAAGGAAAACAAATTTTTGATAAAAAAAATTGTTTAAGAAAATTTTTTTTTTGGAAAAAAAAAATATCTAAAAAAAAAATTGATGAAAAAAAATTTTTGGTGAAAAAAAAATTTTTTGCAAAAAAAAATTTGATAAAAAAAATCTATGACAAAAAACTCGATAAAAAAAGTATTAATTAAAAAAAAAATTTATATAAAAAAAAAAAAAATTATGAAAAAAAAAATTTTTATGAAAAGAAAAAATGGATGAAAAAAATTAATGAAAAAGAATTGATAAAAAAAAGTTTGACGAAAAAAATGAAAAAAAAAATGATGAAAAAAAAAAAAAATTATGAAAAAAAAATTTGATGAAAAAAAAATTTATGAAAAAAAAAATTGATAAAAAAAAAAAAAATTATTAAAAAAAAATTTATGAAAAAAAATTTGATGAAAATAATTATGTTACGTTTTTTTCACCAGCTGATGAAAAAACGTTTTTATTCACCAGCAGGTGAATTTTTATCCAAGTTACAAATCGAAGTCACAAACGTTTTTGGTTTTGAGAAAATGAAAACAGTAGTTCTCATTTTCTTTTTTGTTAGTCTGTGGCTTATATAGTCAAACTGGGGTGGCGTCCTGCAACATTTTTAAAATTAGACACCAGCCTAAAAACATTAACATGTTAAAAAAATATTGTTGAAAAAAAAAATAAATATTGATGGAAAAAAGTATTGATGAAAAAAATTAATGTAAAAAAATATTGATGGAAAAATTAAATATTGATGAAAAGAAATTTTGATTAAAAAAAATTATTGATTAAATAATTATGTTGATGAAAAAAAAAATATTGATGGAAAAAAATATCGATAAAAAAATTGATGAAAAATTAATAAAAAATATATTCATAAAAAACAAATATTGATGATTAAAATGAACAATATTGATGATTAATTAAAAAAAATATTGATTAAAAAAAAAATTTTGATTAAAAAAAATATCGATGAAAAATAATTATATTACGTTTTATTCGCCAGCTGGTGAATTATTATTCAAGTTACAAACCCAAGTTACTAAAATTTTTGGTTTTAAGAAAATGAAAACAGTAATTCTTATTTTCTTTTTTGTTAATCGTTAGCTTATTTATTTAGTCAAACTGAGGTGGCGTTCTGCAAACTTTTTTAAAATAAGACACTAGCCTTAAAACATTATCAAGTTAAAAAATTTCTGGACTTTAGTTGACCCATTTTTTATACCTTCCAATCTAGTGATAGAGGGTATATATAAGTTTGTCATTCCGTTTGTAACACATCGAAATATTGGTTAAGGACCCCATAAAGTATATACATATATTTATGATCTTCGATCGATTTTAAGTCGATCTAGCGATGTCCGTTCGTCCGTCTGTCTGTATGTCCGTCCGTAGAAAACACGCTTACTTTTGAAAGACTTTACAGAGGCTACTGAAGTTTGGTATATACATATGTTGGTCATTTATCTGGTTAGGTTGGTATTGCAATCCAGCCAAATCGGTTCAGTGGTTCAAAAGCTATGAGCAAAAGAGTAAATTTCGGCAAAGGTTTTTCGCAAATTTCCGAGATAAAAAACAAGATAACTTTCGAAAGACAATTATGAGACTGCTGAAACTTGGCATAAATCTTTGCCATTCCTCAGGTCTGTGGTATTGAATTTCAGCTCAATCGGTTTAGTGGCTCAAAAGTTATAAGCAAAACCCTGAATTTCAGATTGGTTTCATCTTAAATGCCACTTATTAAACAAGTTTTAAAAGCATTGGTGGCAACTTTATAATGCTTTTCAAACTTGTTTAGTTTTAAAGCAATGCTTTTTAAACGTGTTCAGTTTTAAAAGAATTGGTAACTTAAAAATTACACGCAAAAAAAAATTTACACTCAAAAAAAATTTTACACTAAAAAAAATTTAGTTTTTTTTTTACAAAAATGACAATATTTTGTGTACATACGTACGTGCATTCACTCGGAAATATTTTTACAGTAAAAAAAAACCATTACACTCGAAAAAAGTTTTACACTTAAAAAAAAACAAGTAGAAAAGTTAAATTCGACTTGGCCGAATCTATGAATACCCTCCACAATGCCCTTTTTAAGTTATAGTAAATTTTCTAACGTGAAAAAATAACATTTTTGGTTAGAAATATTTTATTTTCTGTAAAAAAACTTTTTTTATTCATTTTTGAAAAAAAAAAATTACTAATTTTTTTTTTTGAGTGTAAATTTTTTTTTGAGTGTTTTTTTTTTTTTTTTGTTTTAGTGTAAAAAAATTTTTTTTTTGTTAATTTTTGAAAAAAAAAACAATAATTTACCAATTTTTTTTTTGAGTGTAAAATTTTGTTTTGAGTGTAAACTTTTTTTGGTTAGAAATATTTTATTTTCTGTAAAAAAAAACTTTTTTTTATTAATTTTTGAAAAAAAATTACAAATTTTTTTTTTGAGTGTATTTTTTTTTTTTTTTTTTGTTTTAGTGTAAAAAAACTTTTTTTGTTAATTTTTGAAAAAAAAAAAATAATTTACCAATTTTTTTTTTGAGTGTAACTTTTTTTTTGAGTGTAAACTTTTTTTTAAGTGTATTTTTTTTTTGGTTTAGTGTAAAAATATTTTTGTGGGACAAAAATACCTTTTAAAATATTTTTCTGACTTACAAATGTTTTTAAAACATGTTTAACGGGTTTTCAACACGTGAATTTAAGGGGAACTAATCTGAAATTTACGGTTTTGCTAATAACTTTTGAACCGCCGGACCGATTTGGCTGAAATTTAAAACGAACCGAACCAGAGGAACGGTAAATATATATGCCACACTTCAGCACCCTCAGAATTGCCGTTCGAAAGTTACCGTGTGTTTTATCTCGTAAATTCCAGAAAACCCCTTGCCGAAATTCACTCATTTGCTTATAACTTTGGAACCACTGGACCGATTTCGCTGGATTGCAATACCAACCTGACCAGGTAAATGTCCAATATATATGCCAAACTTCAGGAGCCTCCGTAAAGTCTTTCAAAACTTAGCGTGTTTTCAACAGACAGACAGACGGACAGACGGAAAGACGGACGGACGGACGGACGGACGAACGGACATCGCTAGATCGTCTTAAAATCGATCGAGGATCATGAATATATATACTTTATGGGGTCCTAGACCAATATTTCGAGGTGTTACAAACGGAATGACAAACATATATATACCCTCTATCACTAGAGTGGAGGGTATAAAAATTACAATTTTTTTTTTTTAAATGACAAAAAAAGAGTTTTTTATTCAAAATAAAATATTTCTACACTCAAAATATTTTGTAGGCAAAAACAAATGAAAAACACACTTAAAACCAGTGAATAAACAATTGAAAACCATCCCAGTAATTATGCAAAAATAAGTACTTAGATCAGAATTGATGAAGGAGAGGAAGAAGAATAATGGTTACTAAAAATAAGTTTGTTTACACAAATTACAATAACAAACTCTTCTGTAAGAAAAAACCAACAGCAACAACCACTCGAATTGAAAAAATCAGATTTAGTTGATACTTGCTTAACAGCCTACTTGGCGTATCGGTCTAGAGTGATTGTACGTTACAAGCAGTTAATAAGTAGCAAAGTATTACAGATGATGATGAGTTCAATCCTTGTCGGCTGCGATCTGTAAATAATTTTCACATATAGAGTTTTATTGACTATTAACTAAATAAATTTGACATTAAAAGTTTTTCTGAAGATTATTATAACTGGATAATATGAAACTAGTAAGAAACAAACCAGGATGTCTAAATTTTTAGAAAAATTAAAATTTTTCTTTCACACTTTTCTCAATTCAAAACCATATATAATTATTCATTTGTTTTAACAAACATCAACATTTATTTTTTACTGTTGACAAAATTTTCTAAAATAAATAACATTAAATATTAAAATATTACGATTTTTCACTCTTTTTACCAACAAATTCGAAAAAATTAACCAACGAAAACATTAAAAATTAATGATAGTTCTGTTATTTTTACCAACAAATTCCAAAAAAATAACCTACGAAAACAATAAAAATTAATGATTTCGTAGGTAATTTTTTACAATTTTTTATTGAAATATTTTTTTAAAAATTTTTAATAAAATTTTTGGGGAATCGATCCCGCAATCAACTACATTCTGGCCAGACACTCTACCCATCGTGCCAAAGTCACTTGATACAAACATGTTTTTATATTTCTATAAATAATTTTTTGATTTTTTTTCTACAAAAAAATAACTGACTTGTGTAGGTAAAAACTAATGATATTTCATTAAAAAATACCAACAATTTAAAAAAAAAAATACTTACACAAATCATTAAAAATCAAAAGAATAATCAGTAGTTTTTAGTTACAGAACAAAAATAAATGACTTTAAAAATTAAATGTGAATGAAAGTCATTATTTTTTAGTGTGTTATTTTTGAAACAAAGGATTGAAGTAGTCATTAATAAAAACTGAACATCAAACAAATGTTTTTTTCTTTTAAAAACGACTTAGTTAATAACATAATTTTTTGAGTGTAATCAAAATTGTTAATTTTTTCACATTAAAAAATGTACCTTTAAAAAAGACATTGAGGAGGGTATTCATAGATTCGGCAAAGTCGAATTTAACTTTTCTACTTATTTTATAAATAAAGTTAATTCTAATCTTAATCTGTGGTCTGCAAAAAACATGCCTATTTTTAAACTTTAATAATTGACCTTATTTTATGTAAACCTTGTCACAAAATGCAACAATAAAATTTGAATTATTAACCTAAAAGTATTTGAAGTAAAAAGTCTTTCAAAAAAAAAAATCTTAAACAAACGTTAAGGAAAATTAAATAACCAATCGATTTAGTTTTTACAAAAATGTGTTCAACAAAATGTATAAATCTGTTTTTTGATTATTGTTTGGCTTAAGGCCAGGCAACACATTTTAGTTTTGGTTAAAAAAAAATAAAAAATAAAACTTAAAATATCCTTAAGCTCTTCTAATAAGGAAATAAACTTAAATTGAGTTGATTTAAAAAGTTTTTTTTTTTTTTGTTATTATTATTATTTTGCTAAAGTGTTGTTGGAGACAAAAAAACCCCAAACAAAAACACAATTATTTATTTTTAACAAAATGACATAATTTGTCACAAGATTTATAAAGTTATTATTTTTCTTGGTTTTTTGTTTTCTTTTTAAATTTTTTTGTTCATCATATTTATGAACCATAACTTTAAATCATAAAACCATTAAGGAAATATTAAAGTCATTTATACTAAAGTTTGGAAGTTGCAAAAAGATAAATTTCGTACAATTGCTAAATATAAATAATATGCGAAAAATTTAAAAAATTAACAGTGTTTTATATTTTTTTTTTCGAAATTTAAAGAATAAATATTCTTAAGTAAATTACACTATGCTCAAGCGGGGGGGGAGGGGAAATTTTTCTCCAAGACCAAATTTCAAAAAGAAAAAAAAAGGAAAAAAAGAAAGAAAATAAAATAAATGAAAGAAAGAAAAAGCAGAAAAAAAGAAAGGAGGAAGAAGGAAAATTTTCCGAAAGAAAAAAAATTTCGAAATCCGAAAATTTTTCATAGAAAAAAATCTAAAAATCTGATCTTAGAATTGGTCATAGGTTAGGTTAGGTTGGATGGGCGTCCGCCGATTTGGCGAATTCACTCGGAGGCCATAAGGCCCATTGTGATTCCCCTAAAGTTGTTTCCCTACTCCCATGATATACAAAAAATTCTACCTCTCAAACCACCCCGATTCCCTAAGGTATTCTGCTAGAGACGTCAATGGTACATTGTTTAGGCAATCCAAGTCATCAAAAAATCGTTGCCCCAAATACTTAAGACGACGTTTCATCAGACCCGGACATTCACACAACAAGTGCCTCACTGACTCCTCCTCCTCCACTTCCCCACAACTTCTGCAAAAGTCCCTGTCAGAAATTCCCATACGAACGGCCATTTGGCCGATTATACAGTGTCCCGTCAGTACTCCTACTAATAGGCTAACCGTCCGTTTGCCAAAGGTAAGAAGGCTTTCTGTCCTCTTATGATCCGGCAGTGGCCACATGGTCCGCGATATCCTGCACGTGGTCAGCGATATCCACCTATCCCTCATCATATTCCCCGATATCCTATCAATTTCGTTCATCAACTCCACCATAGGAACCGAGATATCCGGTTCGACACGTTCCCCCACCGACTCGGAGCCACCTCTTGCACACTCATTAGCTAATTCGTTACCAGCGACCCCACTATGTCCAGGGACCCAAATTAGCTCGACTGTGTGCTGACCGATTCGATGAAGGGATTGTATACAATTACTAACAATTCTCGATTTCACAGTGTGTGACCCTAAGGCCTTCAGAGCTGCGAGACTGTCCACAAAAATGTTGATGGCGCAAGGACTTAGGTCCTTTGCCATGATCATCTGCGCGGCCCTGTCAATTGCAAAAACCTCGGCCTGGAAAACGCTACACTTGTCCGGGAGCCTCACTGAGGCCCTGATTCCGAGGCATTCAGAGTATACCCCCGAACCCGTACCCATCTCCATCTTCGATCCGTCCGTGAAAATTGAGATCGCATTCCCCGTTATAACAGAGTTTGCCGCCCAGTCTTCCCTAGTTGGTATTTTGATTTCGAAGTTCCTATTAAAGTTCGTCTGCGGTGAGATATAGTCGGTTTTCCCTTCCAATTCCGACCCGCCCACCGTACCTAATATGGTCGAGTGTCCCCAAGAGCGTTGCTTAAGCATTTGTGACTCTCTTAACCTAAGAGCCGATTTTGCTGCTGTGCTCTTGATGTAGATATCTACGGGCTGAATGTTTAGTATCACTTCCAGGCCGGCCTGGGGTGCTGATCTAATAGCACCAGTGATACCCACGCACGCCAGTCGCTGTACCTTCTGTAGGTTGCAGAGATATGATTTCTTATCCGCTGCTTTCCACCACACAAGGGCTCCATAGGTAAGTATTGGTCTAATTATCGCACCATACATCCAGTGGATAATATACGGTTTTAGACCCCACCTTCTTCCGAAAGTTCTTCTGCAGGTGTAAAAAGCACATAACGACTTTTTCATCCTTTCCTCCGTATTCCTTTTCCAGGAAAGCTTTGAGTCCAGGATTACACCCAGGTATTTCGCCTCATTAGATAGTTCTAGGGTGATTCCATCTAGTTTGGGAAGAACAAACCTGTCTATCTTAGTCTTTTTCGTGAACAAGACTAGTTCGGTTTTTGAGGGGTTGACTCCCAGACCGTTATTCCTTGCCCACGTCAAGAGTATCTTAAGTGCTGATTCCATGAGTTCACTAATCGTTGGCAAAAACTTACCTCTGATTAGGATCACAACGTCATCAGCATAGGCAACCACCTTGATACCCATTTCGTTGAGTGACTCGAGGATTTCATTTATTACAAGATTCCACAGAAGAGGAGAGATCACCCCCCCCTGTGGTGTGCCCCTTGTAACTACTTTCCTCGCTTCACCATCACCTATCTTCGAGTTAATCGCCCTGCTTTTCAGCATGTTGCCCGTCCATAGAGTAATCTGTGTGTCCGTGCCCGTCTTCCGTAGGGCATTAAGAATTGACGATATTTTGACATTGTTGAACGCGCCTTCCACGTCCAGAAATGATGCCAAAACGTACTCTTTTTTGTGAAGAGTATCCTCAATCAAACCGACAACATCACTCAAAGCCGTCTCAACAGACCTACCCTTAAGATAGGCGTGTTGGGCCTCGCTGAAGTTGTCTGATGTGAGGATACTTCTCACATATACATCTACCAGTCTTTCCAGAGTTTTCAATAGAAACGATGACAGACTGATAGGTCTGTAATCCTTTGCGGTATTGTGGTTTATTTTTCCCGCCTTGGGAATAAAGACCACCCTAACCTCCCTCCATTCGGAGGGTATATATCCCGATGCCAGGCTCCCCGTAAAGATACGAAGTAGCCATGGCATGATTATCCCGAGGGACTCCTGCAAGAGTGCCGGAAAAATACCATCAGGCCCTGCCGATTTGTAGGGCTTGAAGGAACGTACCGCCCACGTTATCTTGCGTTCGTCCACCATCGTTTTGATGAATTCATTAGTTGGAATTGCAGCTGGTGAAAGTGTACCCAAGGGAGTTTCTCCCTTCACCTCGTCTCTGCAACCCGGAAAATGGGTATCCATCAGAAGTTCGATGGTTTCCTGACTGCTTTCTGCAAAGGATCCGTCCGGTTTATTAAGAAATCCTGGTGTGCTGGGATCCTTAGAAAGAACTTTACGGAGTCTCACCGCTTCCGTAGTCCCCTCCAATTCTCCACAGAAGTTGGACCAGGATTCTCTTTTCGCCTTTCGGGTTTCCTTCTTAAAAGCATTAAAACTAAGACGATAGTTCTCCCAGTCTTCCGCCGTGTTATCTTTCTTTGCCTTATTAAAGAGTTTCCTACTTTCTGTCCTCAGAAGCTTGAGCCCCGGGGTCCACCATGGTTGATGGATCTTCTTCGGAGGCAGGCGCTCTGGACAGGATTTAAGATAAGCTTCCCTAAGGGTGTTCGTCACTAAACAAACAGATTCCTCCAAATCCTGTATGCTGACCGGCTTATCCATTTCTGGGGCCGGTAGTGCTCTAACAAGGCTTCGGAATTTAACCCAGTTCGTTTTCTTGGGGTTCCTATAAGGGATCCTACTCTCCATTGAGAGATCAATGCTGAAGAGTATCCAGTAATGGTCAGAAAAAGAGCACTCGCTAGATACCCTCCAGTCTGAAATTCTAACCGAGTCCGTATTTGAGACCAAAGTTATATCAATAACTTGTTCCCTAATTGAGTTATAGAAGGTCGGTTTATTTCCCTTATTACATATAACTAAATTAGTAGATAGAAGGTAATCAAAAAGGGACTCACCTCGCCTGTTGATGTCAGTGCTTCCCCACAATGTATGGTGAGCATTGGCATCTCCACCTACCACAATATCCTGGCCCTTATCCGTGCAGTACTCGATAAGAGTTCGCAGATGCTGTGCTGGGGGGTCGTCCTCATCGTACGGCAAGTACATGGACGCAAGGATTAGTGTTGGCATCCCCTTGCGTTCGAGCGCTGCCACCGTTAGATCGCCATGACTGTAATGAGACAGAAGAAATAAATTAATACCTTTCCTATACAAAATGCAGCTTCGCAACCTACCTTCACCAGATGGAGAGATGAGCATGAATTTCTGTGACTTCAATCCCCGAACCCTGTTTGCAAGCAACCAGGGTTCTTGAACTAAAGCCACGTCTATCCCGTCCCTCTCCATGAAACGCAGCAATTCGTCCGTAGCTGCTTCACAATGATGCAGATTAATCTGCACCACCTTCATGCAGCTAGGAGTCATTTTTGCGCTTCGTCTTTGGGAAGAATCATCTTCAGATGATTCAACCCGAACTTCACATCGCCTTTGGAGAGACGCAGAAGACGCAAGGACTCTGAGCTGATTTTTAGCCAGAGATCCTTACCGTCTCCCTTGTCCCTCACACGCCCCCTGATGATTCTCCAATCATCAGAACCAAGCCCCTTATTTTGGCGTTTAAGCAGCGTAAGTATGGATTCATCCTCTATAACTGGAGGAGGAATCCACACCTTTACTGTGGCCTGATAAGGAACCTGATCAACAGGGACGACCTCTACCTTCATCCCAGGCCAAAGGTCATCAAGACCGTGGATGCAGGTTTTGAGAAAGCTTAGCGCTTTATCATTGCTGCAGCCCACGATCTTGATGCCCTTATTCCACTTGGCGTGGTCAAATTCAGTGAAAGAATCATCTTCACTGTCTTTGAGCGCGTCAACTAGTGACCTTAGGATCCGTTCCTCTATAAGCAGCCACCTGTCCGTAGCCATCCTGCCTTCTGGATGACTTCGGTCAATAATGGCTACTTGTAGCTCAGGTGCTGATGTCAAGCTAGTTGAAGGTTTCAACCTCTTTCCCTCAGACACCTGTGTTTCACCGGATCTTTGCCGCTTGCCACCAGATTTGGAGGTGTTCGCCTTGGAGCCTGCAGTACCACCTTTGTTCGAGGTGTGTACGGCTTGCTCCTTCGGTTTACCATCTCCATTTCTGGCTTCATTGGTAAGACCCCCGCAAATCTTTGCACCGCCCACAGCCTTACCACGTGATGTGGAGGGACGTGTGTCCAGTATCGCCGATTTAGCGGGCGTGATCTGTCCGGATCCACGAGGAACTGTGGAGTCCGTTTTTCGCACATCGGAGATGCTATGGCGCACAGACTGATCTGAGGTCGTCATAGCTTGGCACCGATCTTGTGCTTTAACGTTTGGCGAGTCATCCATGCCGGGTGTATTCATTCTTTCGTACACCCGAACATGGAATTCGTGCTTGCGCTTTAGACGCTTATCCCTTGTACTTAAGGTAGCTGGATCTCGTTGAGCCAACTTCCTCAAGTACCTGAGAGAGCGCCTATAGCCTGCCAAACGTTTTGTGTCATCCTTCACCTGGGCGGATGCAGAGGCGGTGGCTTCAATTGCAACACCCTTGACCCCTTGTACGGACTCAGAAATAACGCTCTCCTTACAAACCGGTCTGGGGGACAACAACAAGTTATCCTCCTCGTCGGTACCAAATAAGGCGAGGTCATCCAAGCCCGACAGTTGATCATTGGTATCACAATCTGAAACCACATCCATGTTATCCTGCCTGGTGAGTGATGACGGTTTTTCTACCTCAGTAGCATGTCCGCTGTCCAAGCCTGAGGTAGGCGCCTGGACAGTAGTTGGGGCAGACGAGTTTGGGACCTGCAAATATTGAGCCCCGGCCATGGAACCTTCATGTGAGGGCTCCATGGGTGGATTGGCAGACGAAGTCTGCGTACCACTTGCAGATTTTAATTTGAATAGTGAACTCATCATAGGGGGGGGGGGGTAGGTAACCTTTAGTCATGCCATTCGCGATTTTCTGCCGAGGACGTAAGAGTGAGAAAGCCCGCTCTTGCGACCCGACAGAACCTCAACTAATGTACACTTAAGCTCCCGCATCGCTTCAAGATTGTTACCAGTGGCGGGAGATTGGTCATAGAATCTGAGTTTTTTCTATAGAAAAAGGTACAAAAAAAAAAAACTCTAAAATTTTGCTCATCCTTAAACATTTTCTTTTTCAGATTTTTGTAGAAGAATTCAAAAAGTCTCATAATCTGAAACTTTTTTTTTAAGGAAAAATATATCAGAATCTGAGACTTTTTCTACTGGAAAAATGTCTCAAAATTTGAGACTTATTTATAGGAAAAAAGGTCGCAGATTCTGATACTTTTTCAATAGGAAAAGGGTCTAAGAATCTGAGACTTTTTCTATAGGAAAAAGGTCTCATTGTCAGACTCTCTGAATTTGAGACTCATTTTAAGGAAAAAGTCTCAAAATCTGTTTTTTTTTAAATTAAAAGGTCTCGCAGTCTGAGACGTTTTATTGTTGAAAAAAGGTCTCAGAAGTTAAAACTTACTCAATTGGAAGAAAATCGCAGAATCTGACAATTTTTCTGTAGGAAAAAGATATGAGAATCTAAGAATTTTTCTTTAAGAAAACGGTCTCAGAATCAAAGATTTTTTCTATCGGAAAAAGGTCTGAAACTTTTTCTATAGAAACAAGGTCTCAGAATCTAAAATTTTTTCAGTACGAACAAAGCTAATAATATGAGAGCCTTTCTAAAGTAAAAATATCGTAAAAATGCTTTTAAAAATGAGACTTTTTTATAGCAAAAGGTTCTTAGAATCTAAAAATTTTTCTATGCAAAAAAAGTCTCAGATTCTGAGACATTTTTCGTAAAGAAGAATTCATAAACTCCGAGACATTTGAAAAATTCTCAAATTTAGAAAAATAAAAAAAAAAATACGGGAATAATTTGTAAATTGATTTAACAAAAAAATTACGGGGAGAAAATGTAAAATTACATTTTTTTTTTTTTTATTTTTTCTGTAAGTACAGATCGAGCACGAGCTCTAATTATATTTGTTATAAGGGTTCAAGTTGAAAAAATGCAGAAGATAAATTTAATTTCTAAAAATTATAGACATTTCTGGTATTTCCTATACCGGTTTCAAACACCCCAGTAGTGTCATCATCAGTAGGATTTTAAATGTCGGTTTGTCTTGTTAATGAAAACTGTTTTTTATATATGTGAATATTTTTAGTTTCTACAGAATAAATTTTGACAGTTTCCAACACTATAATTCTATTTCTAGCAATCTCAACCTCACTTCATACTTTCTTTCAACTTTTTTGTCTCTTACATTATTTCGCATGGGTTACCAACATGATCTGGAATTGCAGACACAAATGAAGGAATTTGCATTTTCTGTTTCGGAGACGTGCCTTAATGGCGACATATTTTGTCAGTAATTTTATTTGATTTTTTCTGTAAGTACAGATCGAGCACGGGCTCTAATTATATTTGTTATAAGGGTTCAAGTTGAAACAAGTAAGAAAATTATAGTTGGTCAAGACCGACCATATAATACCCTACACCAAGGTTTCCCGGAAAATGGGTCCCATGGATCGATTAGATCTATATGTTGTAAAACCTTTAATAAGTGAAGAAAACACTCACAAATCAAATTTGAGTGAAATAGGCTTCTATTTGTTGACAATAAACCTCTTTAACTGAATATCAGGCGAAATTTTCACAAGGGGCCTGAGTCCAAAACTGGTCCGATGATTATCAGGTTTGATAAGGTTATTTAAGTACGCGTTTAACATACACAAACAAAATTTTAATTAAATATTTTCTATTTTCATGAAATTTGAGACATTTATGTGAAAATCGGGAAGGTGGTTTGTATGGGGGCTACAAGAAGAACTGGTCCGATTTCTTTGAAATTCGGAATGATGATATGTGAAGACAAAACATGTTTACCATCCAAATTTCAAAGCGATACCTTCTATAATACGGTTATTAGAGTCATTTGAGCCAAAACTAAAGAGGACCTTTGTATGGGGGCTAGGTCTAAATATGGACCGATTTTTTCCAATTTCAATAGGCTTCGTCCTTGGGCCAAGAGAGACTTAAGTTTCAAATTTCAAGTCAATTGATTAAAAATTGCGACCTGTATCGTGTTTACACCGTTTACATGGACAGACAGACAGACAGACGGACGGACAGACGGACGGACGGACGGACATCGCTAAATCGACTCAAAAAGTGATTCTGAGTCGATCGGTATACTTAAAGGTGGGTCTAGGACCAATATTTCGGGTAGTTACAAACATCAGCACAAACTCATTATACCCTGTACCACAGTGTGGTGTAGGGTATAAAAATGTAGAAGAAAAATTGAATTTCTAAAAATTATAGATATTTCTGGTATTTCCTATACCGGTTTCAAACACCCCAGTTAGTGTCATCATCAGTAGGATTTTAAATGTTTTTTTTTTTGTAAAATATTAACTTCGGGGTGAAATCTTTTTGGGAAATTTACAAAAAATTTGGAAAATTTACAAAATAAAATTGTAAAATTACAGAAAAAGGTTGTTATTTTACAAAGAAAAAATAGAAAATGAACAAAATAAATTGAAG
The DNA here is from genome assembly GCA_963921195.1 of Pegoplata infirma. Classification (NCBI taxonomy): domain Eukaryota; kingdom Metazoa; phylum Arthropoda; class Insecta; order Diptera; family Anthomyiidae; genus Pegoplata; species Pegoplata infirma. The sequence goes on along the minus strand of OY992536.1, from coordinate 257,661,240 downwards.
ATTAAAAAATTATTTAGAAACTACTGTTTTTATCGCAAAAAAAATATTGAAAAACACGTATATTTACTATAAAAATTTAATTTAAAAAACAAATTGTAAACTTAAAAAAAAAAATTTGTAAATTTACAAAATAAAGTAATATATCAAAAACCAAAATTGTAAATTTACAAATTGTTTGGTTAAACTACTGTTTTTTATGGCAAAAAACTTGTATATTTACAATAAAAAGTGGTAAATTTACAATTTTTATTGTAAATATTAAATTTTTTCTTATTTTTTTTGCCGTAAAAACAGTAGTTTAACCAAATAATTTGTAAATTTACAATATTGTTTTTGTATTTTCTACTTCATTTTTGTAAAATTACAACTTTTTTCTGTAAGTATACAATATTGTTTTTTAAATTTTCATATTTGTTTTGTAAATTTACAAAAAATTTGGTTTATCTACATATTTCTTTTGTAAATTTAAAGGTTTTATTCCATTGATGCATCTTACTTTTTCTTCTTCGGCAGCTGGAGTAGCACTTCAACGACCTGAAATGATTTTTTTTCGCTTGAACACTTTAAACAAACTTTTTAAAGTATAACACTGCACTTTTTTGAATTTTTTTTCGACATTTCGTTTTTCTTAAGTAGAACATATGAGAATTGCGAAGGAGGCTTTTTAGTAAAAATTAGTCAAAAAATAACAATTTTTTCGACTTTTTAATTATTTTCACAAGTATTTTTAAAAAATCCGAAAAATTTTTTATGGATATTGTAGATTGGATGTTTAAGTACCTGTTAAAATAAGAAAAACTTAATTTTTCATAATTGGCAGCTTTTTATTGACATTTGAGGTGCCAAATTAAAAAAAAATGTCTGCGAAGTTTGTACTCGTGCCCAAACCATTGAATCATGATAATGTTTTGCTGTACAAGTAGGTGTTCTTTCCAAAGCAAAATTTTTCTAGGAAAAATAACGCTATATTAATTTGTCATTATATGCAAAATGCATTGAAATATCGGTCGAGGACGCCATTATGTTTATATATTATTGATCCGTAAAGCTTTCTAAGACATTCTAGTGATATCCATCTATCTGTTTGTCTATGTTTTTCGATAACTAAAAGTGTTTGATGAAGAAAAGGGTTTTAATGAAAAAATTTTATTGATAAAAATAAATATTTAATGAAAAAAAAAATTATGAAAAAAAATATTGATGAAAAAAAATTTTTTTGATGAAAAAAATATATTGATGAAAAAAAAAAATATATTGATGAAAAAAAAAAAAAATATTGATGAAAAAAAAAAAAATATTGACGAAAAAAAAAATATTGATGAAAAAAAAAAAATATTGATGAAAAAAAAAAATTTTTTTGATGAAAAAAAAATATTGATGAAAAAAAAAATATTGATGAAAAAAAAAATTTTTTGATGAAAAAAAAAAAATATATTGATGAAAAAAAAAAATATTGATGAAAAAAAAAGAAATATTGATGAAAAAAAAAATATTGATGAAAAAACAAAATATTGATGAAAAAAAAAATTTGATAAAAAAAAAAAAATATTGATGAAAAAAAAAATATTGATGAAAAAAAAAAAATATTGATGAAAAAAAAAAAATATTGATGAAAAAAAAAATATTGATGAAAAAAAAATATTGATGAAAAAAAAAAAAAAATATTGATGAAAAAAAAAAAAAAAAATTTGATGAAAAAAAAATATTGATGAAAAAAAAAATATTGATGAAAAAAAAATATTGATGAAAAAAAAAATATTGATGAAAAAAAAAAAATTTTTGATGAAAAAAAAAATATTGATGAAAAAAAAAATATTGATGAAAAAAAAAATATTGATGAAAAAAAAAAAATATTGATGAAAAAAAAATATTGATGAAAAAAAAAAAAATATTGATGAAAAAAAAAATATTGATGAAAATAATTATGTTACGTTTTATTCACCAGCTGGTGAATATTTTTGTTATTCACCACGAGGTGAATTATAATCCAAGTTACAAACCCAAGTTAGCAAAATTTTTGGTTTTAAGATTCCAATTTTCTTTTTTGTTAGTCGTTAGCTTATATAGTCAAACTGAGGTGGCGTCCTGCAACTTTTTTAAAATTAGACACCAGCCTAAAAACATTATCATGTTAAAAAAATACCAAAAAATTATGGTAAATTTACCAAAAAAAATGTTAAAAATACAAAAAAAAAGAAACTAGAACAATTATATAGTAGAAACTAGAGTTGTCAGTCGATTAAGAATAATTCGATTAATCGATCAAACAAAACCCAACTCTTGTTCGAATAATTCAAAAATGACGATTTTCGAATAACGAATAAATCGATTAATTAATGTCGATTAATCGAACAATTTTTTTTTAATTAAAAAATTAAATAAATGATTAGAATTTGATTTATTCTCATAAATTTTGAAAGATTTAATACAAAATGTAGGAAAGTTAAAATATATTGTAGCCATAGCCCTGGATAGCACATCCATTATAGAATTAGAGGGAGTTATCAAGTTTTTAATAAATAATTTAGAAAAAATTAATAATTCTTTTGCATCAGACTTACTAAAACGTATTAAAATAAGAATTAAATACGTTAATATTTTTTCTAAATTCTGGAAATTTTCCGAGCAATGAAAGTTTCTTAAAATATTCTTCAAAAAGCGAAACAAAAGAATATGCAAATGTGTTTACGAATTTAAACCCGAACCTAATAATACACCTTGTAATATTAAGTAAAAATAAAACCACGGTCATTTGAGGGTTAAACTTAATATAAATTTATTGACTAAAGAACTAGCAAAGTTGTTACCTATTTGATTGTCCAACTCAAAGTGGAGTAACAATAGAAATTACAATTCAAATAAACTTCAAATAATATATGTACTACACAAAGTAGCATATAATAAAAGTTCTTAAAAAGAGAGACTTAAAACAAGCCGTTAATCTGCTTGTGCATTCAATTAGTATGTACTAATGTGTATCTACTATAATGGTTTAATAAGACAATGTGGAATTGAATAATTTGATCACTTTGCTAAACCAAAGAGATAAATTGATACACAATATGTACTCTCTAATACAGTAAGCCCTCGATAATAGAACTTATGATAGTAATAAAAAATAATAATAATAATAATAACAATAATAATAATAATAAAACTAATAATAATAATAATGATAATAATAACACTTCAATATTAATGTGTGGTTTAATACATTTCAAATGAGAGAAAATTAACTACAGTTAGCCCTTTAATTTACCCACTTTATACAAGCATTCATATTAAAATATATAATTCATATTAAAATATATAAATATTCTAAATAGTCAAAGTACCATAATTTATGTTGATTGGTTGGCAGAAAGTTTTAGATATTTTCGCCAACATTATACTCCAATTATACTCCAGATTATTTTATGTTGAAAGTAATCACAATAATTCAGATAAAAGTATTGAAATAGAGGAAGTTATTAGTAATGAAAATAATAATCTTTTATGCAAGTTAAATAATTCAATTCAAAGTATTAAAAATTCAGAAAATAAATTGGACTTCAGCGATATATCAGACGATATGGTATATTTGGAAAAATCTGAAAAAAAAGAACAGAAAAAATAGATAAACATTTTTATGCTCTTCTTACTATATCACCTACTTCAACAATTAGCGAAAGAGTGTTTTCAAAATCTAATTTAATAAAAACAAAAACCAAAAATCGTTTGAAAGCAAAAAAATTGAGTCAACTTTTATTTTTAAAAGATTATTTCTTAAGAACAACTTAAATTGTCTTATTAGACAAAAATTAAAATCCTTTATGATATATTTTGTCTGAATACTTCAAATAATAATCTGTATTTGAATTATTTCCCAACAAGTATTAAAATCGACACCCATTAATTAAAAGTGATCTAGTTATTCAATTTTTAAGTTTTTTTCAACTTTTAACTCTTTTATTTTTAAGTTTTGTATGCATTTTTTCGTTAATAAAAATTTTAACTTTCTTATTTTAAGATTTTTTATAAGAATTGTTTATTTTTTTGTTAATAAAAATATTTTTTTAAAATAATTTTTTTTATTCGTTATTCTCTTCGATTAATCGAATAAATTTTAATCTTTAATCGTTTGATCGAACGAGGAAAAACAATTATTTGAATTATTCGAACAAAGTTGAAAGTCGAATAATTGACAACTCTAGTAGAAACACATAAAAATTGTGATATTTTACTAAACGCAAAATACCAAAAAAATGGTGTAAAACTGCATTTTTATACCCTCCACTCTGGTGATAGAGGGTATATATAAGTTTGTCATTCCGTATGTAACACATTGAAATATTGGTCTAGGACCCCATAAAGTATATATATTCATGATCCTTGATCGATTTTAAGTCGATCTAGCGATGTCCGTCTGTCTGTCTGTCCGTCCGTCTGTCTGTCTGTCTGTTGAAATCACGTTTTTGGCAATACTCCGAAACCGATTTAACCGCTTGGGGTACCAAAAGTTGCGTAATTTTCCCAGGCAAAAACTGATGTATTTTTTTTTTAAATCGGTTAAGTATTTTAAAAGTTATGAGTGAATTACTAAAAAAACTCTTATTGGTTTTCAACATAACCCTAAATTAACTGATATTTTGTGTGATACATAAGAAAGAAAACGGAAATGAAAAAAAAAAAACTGAGAAAAAGGAAAAAAATCTTTACAAAAAAGGTTTAAAATATGTAAAACAATATCTAAATTTAATTTATAAAAGTTCTTTAAGAAAAAAGTTCTTTAAGAAATAATAAAAAATATATCTTAATAAGTTCTCATTGATAGATGTTTTTTGTGCATATCATGAGTGTGGGTGTACGTTTTTTTGCTTCGTCATATTAACGGGGTTGCCAGACTTTTTTGGCTTTGTCGCAAAATTGGATGTAAAATATCGCCAAAATTAAATTTTGTTCAGATTTCTTAACAAAAAAATATTTTTATTAAAAAAAATAAATTTTATAAATAATAAAAGACAGAAATAAACAAACTTTAAGGCAAAAAGCGCCCAAATCCGGAAAATCTGTGTATATAAAAGTGTAATGTGACTGACTGGCATGCTCATTAATCATCGCCAAGCCATAACCGCTGAAGTTAGAGACTTGAAATTTGGACTGTAGGTTCACCTCCCGCAATATAGATCCACCATGGCTGGAGTTTTGCCAATGTTGATTCTAAGGGGGTAAAAAGGGTAAAAAACTGTACGTTTGGTACTTTTTAAATCTCGTGATATATCGATCATAGATACTTGAAATTTGGACTGTATGTTCACCTCCCGGAATACAGATTAAGGCTGGATTTTTGCCAGTGTTGATTCTAAGGGGGTAAAAAGGGTAAAAAACTGTACTTTTGGTGCTTTTTATATCTCCTGAAATAATGGTCATAGAAACCTTTTATAAAAAGTACCTTTTATAAAAAGTACCTTTTATAAAAAGTACCTTTTATAAAAAGTACCTTTTATAAAAAGTACCTTTTATAAAAAGTACCTTTTATAAAAAGTACCTTTTATAAAAAGTACCTTTTATAAAAAGTACCTTTTATAAAAAGTACCTTTTATAAAAAGTACCTTTTATAAAAAGTACCTTTTATAAAAAGTACCTTTTATAAAAATTACCTTTTATAAAAAGTACCTTTTATAAAAAGTACCTTTTATAAAAACTACCTTTTAAAAAAAGTACATTTTATAAAAAGTACCTTTCATAAAAAGTACCTTTTATAAAAAGTATTTTTTATAAAAAGTACCTTTTATAAAAAGTACCTTTTATAAAAAGTATCTTTTATAAAAAGTACCTTTTATAAAAAGTACCTTTTATAAAAAGTACATTTTATAAAAAGTACCTTTTATAAAAAGTACCTTCTATAAAAAGTACCTTTTATAAAAAGTACCTTTTATAAAAAGTACCTTTTATAAAAAGTACTTTTTATAAAAGGTATGTGTATATATTCATGATCCTTGATCGATTTTAAGGTGATCTAGCCATGTCCGTTTGTTTTTTTTTTTTTTTCATAAAAAAATTATATTCATTCTAAACAACCAGAAAGACTTCAAATATTTTGTATATATTATCATTATAGTGGAGGGTATTCTAGATTCGGCACAGCCGAATTTACTTCTTTACTTGTTTTTGCTAAAGCTTACAATTAGTTGAAAAATGTTTGTGTCCGGAACTTAAAAAATTTCAAAAACTTTTTTTCATGAAATTTTTTAATTTTTAAAAAATGATTTTTACCTAAATTTTTTACTCCAAAACGCAAAAAAAAAATCTGAACATAGAAAATTTTTGCGTGTCCTATTATTGCATAATTACATTTTTTTTTGTAAAACAACATTAAATCTAGTAATAAAATAAGTTTTGTAAAATTACATTGGAATTTTATACTTTTCAATACATACATTTCAAACTGAAAACCTTGTAAACGATCTTAAAAAAAATATGTTTGTAATATCTAATTTTTTTGGTAGAAAGACTAAATAACATCAAGTAAAATTTTGTTGTACAATTACAGTTTTCTTGTGTAAAAAAAAAACTAAACACCTTGTAGTATTTTTTTAATTTGTAAAATAATTCACTTTTTGTTAATTTACCTATAAAATTTGTAAAATAAATTTTTCAACATATAATAGTAAAATTACAAAGCAAACTGTAGTTTTCGTTTTATTAAATATACAACAATTTTTGTAAAAAGACAAAAATATTAGTTAAATAGAATTACAAGACCTTTTACTTGTAATTTTACAAACTTTTTTTTGAGTGTACCTAACTCAAATTACCAAAAAATGGTGTAAAAATACAATTTTTTTACTAAAGCTTACAATTAGTTGAAAAATGTTTGTGTCCGGAACTTAAAGAATTTGCAAAAAAATTTTTTTATGAAATTTTTTATTTATAAAAAACGATTTTTAACTAAATTTTTTACTACAAAACGCAAAAAAAAAATCTGAACATAGAAAATATTTGCGTGTCCTATTGTTGCATAATTACATTTTTTATAAAACAACATTAATTGTATCAATAAAATAAGTTTTGTAAAATTACCTTCGAATTTGTACTTTTCAATACATATTTTTTGTTTAATTACATTTTTTTGTGTTAAAAAACTGAAAACCTTGTAAACGATTTAAAAAATCTAAAAAAGAAAAATTTTTGTAATAAAACAATTTTTTTGGTAGAAAAACTAAAGAACATCAAGAAAAAATTTGTTGTACAATAACAGTTTTGTTGTGTAAAAAAAAACTAAACACCTAGTAGTATTTTTTTAATTTGAAAAATAATTCACATTTTTGTAAATTTACCTAAAAAATTGGTAAAATAAATTTACCAACATATAATAGTACAATTACAAAGCAAACTGTAGTTTTCGTTTTATTAAATATACAACAATTTTTGTAAAAAGTCTAAAATATTAGTAAAATAGTAATTTCACAAACTTTTTCTGTTGAGTGTAAATATTTCGCTGGAGAAGTATTCTGCTCACTGGTGAAAACCCTGTAAAAAACCCGGTATATGTTGCATCAATACACATCAACACTTCTACCATTTTTTTTTTTAATTTTACAAACCATTTTTAAAGCGGTCAAAATTGACATTCATAAATAAAATGAAGCTATTTTAAGTTTTTGGAACTGCAAAAATTAATTATTTCAAATAAATATACAAAAATTACAAAAAAATTGTAAATTCAACTTATTTTTTGTATGTTTATGCGCAAAACTTAACCAAACTTATGACTGTCAGATTTTCGCTACAAACTAATTGAGGTTTCGGAAATTTTTTTTTTTTTCACCGGTGAACCACTTACCCAACTTCAACCGCAACAAAAATATATTTTCGGTTTTTAACTTAAAAATTTTAAATTATTTCACTTAAACTTATTTTTAGAATTTAATTTAAATACTTATGCTAAACCACTCTGTGGTTTGATTTGGCATAAGAACAGTTTTATTATCGTTGTTGCTGGTGCTGTGAAATGTTTTAAAATAGCAAACATTATTTAAAAAGAGACGGAAAAAGAGTTATAAGAAAAGAAGGTAGGCTATAAGGTATTTTCGAGTGGATTAGCCTGGTCCAAAATTATAGGGGAAATTAAGATACCCAATAACAATTTCTTTTACCTTAGGATTAATTTTGTTGCAAAATCTCAGTTGATTAGATTTCTGCACTCCATCTCTTTCACCTCTGCACAAAATCTGCCAAAGTTATTAACAGAAAACTCTAAGAGTTCAACCCAGAGCCAAAGCATAGTAAATTTTCATAGGTGTCCCAACATATACTACGACAATTCCAAAAAATTTCTACCCACTGTTAGGAAATTAGATAATGGAATAATATGAGAACCTCGTAAGAAAACCAGAATATTTTTCGATACCACCGAGATCCCAGTCTGAATTTTGAATATGTTATACAAAACATTATTGTTTGTCACCAGATTTCTTAAAAAATGTCTGCGAAGTTTGTACTCTTGTCCAAAGCATTGAATCATGTTCTTTCCAAAGCATAATTTTGCTACAAAAAATATAAATTTAATGAAAAAAGGTTAATGATAAAAAAATTTTTATGAAAAAAAAATGTTTATAAAAAATGTTGCAAACAAAAAAAAGTAGCAAAAGTATTACAGATGATGATGAGTTCAATCCTTGTCGTCTGCGATCTGTTAATAATTTTCACATATAGAGTTTTATTGACTATTAACTAAATAAACTTGACATTAAAAGTTTTTCTGAAGATTATTATAACTGGATAATATGAAACTAGTAAGAAACAAACCAGGATGTCTAAATTTTTAGAAAAATTAAAATTTTCTTTCACACTTTTCTCAATTCAAAACCATATATAAAAAAAAAATATTGAACAAAATATGCAGAAAAGAATTTGTAAAAAAAATATTGATGAATAAAAAATATGGATGAAAAAAAAAATATTTATGAAAATAAAAAAATTAATGAAAAAAAAATATTGATAGAAAAAAAAATTATAAAAAAAAAAATTATAAAAAAAATATTGATGAAAAAAAATATTGATGAAAAAAACATTGATGAAAAAAGAATATTGATTAAAAAAAATTATTAATTAAAATAAATGTTAATGAAAAAAAATATTGATGAAAAAAATATTGATGAAAAAAAAATTTGATGAAAAAAAAAAAAAATTGATGAAAAATAACTATGTAACGGTTTATTCACCAGCTGGTGAAAAATTGTTTTATTCACCACGAGGTGAATTATTATCCAAGTTACAAACCCCAATTACTAAAATGTTTGGTTTTAAGAAAATGAAAACAGTAAGTCTTATTTTCTTTTTTGTTAATCGTTAGCTTATATATATATGGGGCATTCCATGTCAAATCGGACACTTTGAATAATTTTTTTTTAGATTTTCCCAATTTGTTGACAGCTTTTAGTACCCTTCGAAAACTCCTTCGTGGTAAATTTTCCGGTTTTTTTGATTGGTAGTTTGTTTCTTTACTCAAACTTCTTTTACTCATAACTTCTTCAAAAATGGTCCAAATTGCAATTATTTTTAAAAAATTTTTGTTTTTTACGTAGTCTTTGTAAAAAAAATTCAGAAAAGTTCTTAAAAGTGCTCTAGTATGCGATTATTAAATTCTAAAATTTAAATCTCATTTTTGAAAATGTTTGTACTCTTTGATTTTTTTGAAATTTTTTTGTGTAAACTCCAATCGATTCTACAAAGCTCTGTCAAAAAATCTGTAAAACGACTTTCAATTTGAATTAGCAATCTTTTAGCAGATTGTTCTGCTGAGAAGGATATTTTTACTAAAATCTCTGTCATTCAGTTTAAGAAAATAACAGACATTTTACTATGTTTATACTGATTTTGTTTGCTGAATTTCATTATTTTTTCAAGAAATTGTCAAAAAATCTGTAAAACGACTTTCAATTTGAATTAGCAATCTTTTAGCAGATTGTTCTGCTGAGAAGGATATTTTTACTAAAATCTCTGTCATTCAGTTTAAGAAAATAACAGACATTTTACTATGTTTATACTGATTTTGTTTGCTGAATTTCATTATTTTTTCAAGAAATTTTTTTTATATAAAAAAAAAGCAGAACAGATTGTCAGCAGATTGCTCTGCTGAAATCAGCAGATTGCTCTGCTGAAATCAGCAGATTTTTCTGCTGAAATCAGCAGATTATTCTGCTGAAATCAGCAGATTGTTCTGCTAAAATCAGCAGATTTTTCTGCTAAAATCAGCAGATATTTCTGCTAAAATCAGATTTCTCTGCTGTCGAACAACACACATTTTTAATAGCTAAAACGAAAGATAAAAGTATAAGCTTCCGTAGCGTAGTGGTTAAGAAGTGTACTGTCAAATCGAAAGGTGGCGAGTTCGATGCTGGCTGGCGGCGTATGTTTTTTTTTTTCTTGTTATATTTATTCACCTCTTATGACAGATATTTAGCAAACTGTGTCTGCTAAAATCTGCAGATTTCTCATATGGCTCAAAATGGGTGTATTTTCAGCAGATTTTTCTGCTGATTGGACAGAGAATTTATTTTGAGTGTACTGCTCCAATGGTGCGTCATAAAGGAGTCATTTATAAGACCGACCCCCATTAATTTTTACATCTTAACATTTTATTGGAACAAACTAATACCCTATCTCCAATTTCTAAGGGGGCTCCCACACAAAATGAAATTTTTTAAAATTTGCTCCAACCGCTCTAACTGCTTTACGAGTGCCCTTAGAGCAATAAAATGTATGACAGACCCACAATATTTTTTAGTCCAAACATTTTCTGTGAACACACCTGCCCTCTATCTTTAACTATTAAGGCGGTCCCCATATTATTTTTTTTTAATTTTTGTAAATTTGTTTTATTTAATCAGCTTCTACCGGTCCAATGGTGCGTCCGAGAGGGGTCATTAGTGAGACCGACCACCATTTATTTTTACCCTGCAACATTTTTGTAAAACATACCTAAGCCTAAGGAGATAAGGAGATAACTCCACTCCTTAAGTGGGCTTCCATTCAAAATTACATTTTTATAAAATTTGCTCCAACTGTAATTTGTATGGGAGCCTACTTAAGGAGTGGAGATAGGGCGTAGGTATGTGGTAAAAAAATGTTTTAGGTTAAAAATAAATGGGGGTCGGTCTCACTAATGACCCCTTTCGGACGCACCATTGGACCGGTAGAAGCTGATTAAATAAAACAAATATACAAAAACTAAAAAAAATTGTATGCGGACCGCGTTAATAGTTAAAGATAGAGAGTAGGTGTGTTCAGAGAAAATGTTTGGACTAAAAAAATATTGTGGGTCGGTCATACATTTTATTGCTCTAAGGGCACTGGTAAAGCAGTTAGAGCGGTTGGAGCAAATTTTAAAAATGTCATTTTGTGTGGGAGGCCCCTTAGAAATTAAAGATAGGGTATTAGTTTGTTCCGAAGAAATGTTTAGACGTAAAAACTAGTGGGGGTCGGTCTTGAAAATGACCCCTCTATCACGCACCATTGGAGCAGTAGAAATGGTTTTAAGATTGGAAAATTACAATAAAATTTTTTCAAAAAATTTAAAAAAATAGTAATAATCGTTATCCCTCGATCCTACTGGGCAAAAAATTTGTAGAATCGATAGGAGTTTACACAAAAAAATCAAAGAGTACATATTCAAAGTGCCCGTTTTGACATGGATTGCCCCATATTCAAACTGAGGTGGCGTCCAGCAACTTTTTTAAAATTAGACACCAGCCTAAAAAAAATTATCATGTTAACAATAGATGCTGAATTGGTATTTCTTTATTGCGAAACGCAAAAAAAAAAAAATAATTTGAAAATATAAATTTTATAGTGAAAATCTGTCCCTCCAGTGACCACTGCCAATCTTCTCCACAAAAAAAACGACTCAGTAATTTTTTTTATTTATTTGCATATTTGAGGAAAAAAATATTCGGCACAGCCGAATTTTACACTTTTACTTGTATTTTGTTTAACAAACAAAACAATTTAATCATTTTTGCGCCAGAAGAAATTCAGAGATTAAAAAATATTTTTTTTTGTCCGAATCTTTTTTTGGGCGTGGATATAAAAAATTGTTTTAATATTGATAAAATTGTCTTAATTAAGCGCAAAATATACAAAATTGTTTTAATATTGATAAAATTGTCTTAATTAAGCGCAAAAATCTTTATAAATCAATTTGGCAACATATACTGCGTGTGGGAAAGTCTCCTTTATCACTGAATTTTATAAAATCTGGAGGGTATAAAAGATTCGACATAGCCAAATTTATCAATCTTAATTGTTGTACCACTCTGTGGTACAGGGTGACTGTGGTACAGGGTATAATGAGTTTGTGCTGATGTTTGTAACTACCCGAAATAATGGTCCTAGACCTACATTCAAGCATACCTATCGACTTAGAAATACTTTTTGAGTCGATTAAGCAATGTCCGTCCGTCTGTTCATCTGACGGTTTAAGCACGACAAAGGTCGCAATTTTCAATCAATTGACTTGAAATTTAAAACTTAAGCATCTTTGGCCCAAGGATGAGAAATAATTTGCCTTGAATGAATCTAATAACCGTATTATAAAAGATATCGTTTTGAAGTTTAATAGGTAATCAAATTTTGTACACTCAAAAAAAAAAGTTTGTAAAATTACAAGCAAAAGGTCTTGTAATTCTATTTTACTAATATTTTTGTCTATTTACAAAAATTCTTGTATTTTTAATAAAACAAAAACTACCGTGCGCTTTGTAATTTTACTATAATATGTTGGTAAATTTATTTAACAATTTTTTTAGGTAAATTAACAAAAAAAAATAATTATTTTACAAATTAAAAAAAAAATACAAGGTGTTTAGTTGTTTTACACAAGAAAATTGTACAACAACATTTTATTTGATAGTATTTAGTCTTTCTACCAAAAAATGTTTTATTACAAACAATTTTTTTTTCAATATTTTTTAGTTTACAAGGTTTTCAGTATTTTGACACAAAAAAATGTAATTAAACAAAAATTTGTATTGAAAAATAATTATGCAACAATAGGAGACGCAAAAATTTTCTAAGTCCATATTTTGTTAAAAATTATTTTTTATAAATAAAAAATTTCATTAAAAAATTTTGAAAATTTTTTAAGTTCCGGATACAAACATTTTTCAATTAGTTGTAAGCTTTATCAAAAAAATTGAATATCAAGACAATTTTTTGGTAACTTGCTTTAAGTAAAATACCACAATTTTTATATGATTTTACTATATTATTTTTCTAGTTTTTTTGTTTGTATTTTTACCATTTTTTGGTAATTTTACCATATTTTTTTGGTACTTTTTTTTTAAATCTGGCACTAAAATGTCAATCAAAAGCTGTCAATTATGAAAAATTAAGTTTTTTCTTATTTTATCAGGTACTTAAACGTCCAATCTACAATATCCAAAGTTTTTTTTTTATAATTTTTTAAAAATTCTTGCTAAAATAATTAAAAATTCGAAAAAAAGGTAATTTTTTTGACTAGTTTTTCTTGAAAATATAAGGAATTTCTTGTGTAGCCTCCTTCGCAATTCTCATATGTTCTACTTAAGAAAAACGAAATTCCGAAAAAAAAAATAAAAAAGTGCAGTGTTATACTCTAAAAAGTTTGTTAAAAGTGTTCAAGTGAAAAAAAAAATCATTTCAGGTTGTTAAAGTGCTACTCCAGCTGCTGCAGAAGGAAAAATAATATGCACCAATGGAAACAATCTTTAAATTTACAAAACCAATATGTAAATATACAAAATTTTTTGTAAATTTACAAAACAAATATGAAAGTTTAGAAAAAAAATTGTATACTTACAGAAAAAGTTGTAATTTAACAAAAATGAAGTAGAAAATACAAAAACAATATTGTAAATTTTCAAATTATTTGGTTAAACTACTGTTTTTACGGCAAAAAAATAAGAAAAAATGGTATATTTACAATAAAAATTGTAAATTTACCACTTTTTACTGTAAATATACAAGTTTTTTGTCATAAAAAACTGTAGTTAAACCAAACAATTTGTAAATCTACAATTTTATTTTTTGATTTTCTACTTTATTTCGTAAATTTACAACTTTTTTTGTAAGTCTACAATAATATTTTATAAAAAAAATTGTAAATTTACACTTTCTCCCCGTAATTTTTTTGTTAAATCAATTTACAAATTATCCCCGTAACATTACGGGGATTCTTGCTAGTACATATTTTACAAAACCTGTCCCGTAAAATCACGGGGATTTTATGTAATTTTACAAACTTTTTTTTTTGAGTGTATGCATTCCAAATTTCAAAGGAATCGGGTCAGTCCTTCTTGTAGTCCCCACACAAACTACCCTCCCGATATTCACATAATTCCCTCAAAATTCATAAAAATAAAAATATTTGCTTCAAATTTTATTTGTAGGTTGTAAACGTGAACTTCGGTAACCTAATCAAATCTGAATATAATTGGACCATTTTTAGACTTATTCCCTCATATACAAATTTTGACCGATATTCAGTTGAATCGGTCTAGTGGCAAAAAAAAAAAACCAATTCCACTAAAATTTGATTTGTGTATGTTTTATACACTAAATAAAGATCTAACAAAAGATAGATCCAATCGGTGCATGTTTGGACTTGGGACCCATTTTCCAGGAAACACTGGTGTAGGGTATAATATGGTCAGTCTCGACACTCTTACTTGCGTTTTTTTTTTATCCCATTCAAGATACTCGGTGATCTCAAATTTGTTGCACAGTATATTTAAATTTGCATAGAGAAACATAGAGGCGAAGGCGTCAAAAATTGAGTTGTCAAAGTAGAACTTGTTTACATGTATTTGTTGACAAAGTACGACTTGTAAACATGTATTGTGTGGTGAATTCACATCGACAACGTACGTGTGAGAAATTAGAAAAAGATAGCAATATTGTTTTTTCTTTCACCTTCGCCTTTATGTTTCTCTATGTAAATTTGCCTTAAAGAAGAAAAATGTATTTTGAAATTTTTACAAATTTTCCTTTTAGAAATTTTGCACCTAAATTGCTTTATTTGACCTAAGTTCTTCCAACAACAAATTAATGTTTTCTTTTAAAAATTAATTTAAATTAATGAAATAACATTAAATCTTTAATTTCGACCTCAAACTTAAGACTTCTCTACATAAAATTATTTTTAATATTAACCTTAATTTGTTTGTGTCGTCTTAATAAAAGAAATAAAATCTCAACATTTTAGTCCTGCCCTCAGAAGACAAAATAAGAAAAACGGCAAAAAAGAACAAATGTCAAATTATCATCAAACAAACACAAAATGTTCTATTGGGGGTATTTTGGTGCGAGTATTGCAAACTTTTTTTTTGCTTTTTTGATACTTTTGGTTTTATGTTAATAGGTTTTTTTTATGGCATTTTCTTCGTATCTTGTGTAGATTTTGTTTTTTGGTATTTATTTCAGCTTTTAGCCATTTTCATGTTAAAAGATTTTGTGTTAGAATATTTTTGTGTGGACACTTGAGTTTTAACAGTTGTTTGTTTTTATTTTAATTTTATTTTTTTTCTTGTGTCTTTCGGTTCCTTCTGCAACAATAAGAACAAAATTTGCATTGACAACTGGGGAATAATTTTATTTTATTTTGTTTGTTTCATTTTATTCGATTATGCCGCTATTGCTTGTAGGTATTTGTATTTTTATACCCTCCACTCCAGTGATAGAGGGTAAATATAAATTTTGTCATTCCGTTTGTAACATAATATTGATCCTCGATCGATTCTAAGACGATCTAGCGATGTCCGTCCGTCCGTCTGTCTGTCCGTCCGTCTGTTCGTCTGTCTGTTGAAAACACGCTAACTTTTTAAAGACTTTACGGAGGCTCCTGAAGTTTGGCATATATGTTGTGGATTTACCTGGTCAGGTTGGTATTGCAATCCAGCAAAATCGGTCCTGTGGTTCAAAAGTTACGAGCAAAAGACTGAATTTCGGCAAGGGGTTTTCATGAATTTACGAGATAAAACACACGGTAACTTTCGAACATCAATTCTGAGAGTGCTGATGTGTGGCATATATATTTATCGTTTCTCTGTCCCGATTCGTTTCAAATCTCAGCCAAATCGGTTTAGTGGTTCAAAAGTTATAAGCAAAACCCTGAATTTCAGATTGGTTTCACCTAAAATTCACGTGTTGAAAACACGAGTTTTAAAAAAACAAGCTTTAAAACAATGATAAGCCACAAAATTACTTAACATAGTATTTTTGTCACTCAGAAATATTTTTACACTAAAAAAAATTACACTCGAAAAAAATTTTACACTCCAAAAAAAAAATTAGTAAATTATTTATTTTTTTTTTACAAAAATGACAAAAAAAGTTTTTTACTCAAAAAAAATATTTCTAATCAAAATTGATAATTTGTTTTACATTAAAAAATTTACTATCCTTTAAAATGGGCATTGTGGAGGGTATTCATAGATTCGGCCAAGTCGAATTTAACTTTTATGCTTGTTTTTTTTTTTTGTTATACGCCTGTTTAGTAGTTAAACATAGTGTTTTGTCTTTTATAATAATCGGTTATTTGCAAGGTTGGTTAACTAAACAAATAACGGTAAGGGTTTCGGTAACAAATTTTATTTTATTTCAGTGACGGTATCGGTAATTATATCGTTTCGGTAACGAGTGCTGAAGAGTGCTGACGAAGGAAGGGTGGCTTCTTCCGAAAGCTGTCGACATCTCCACTTAGCCTGTGTTGTCAACTAATTTTTTTTCAGATTTTCTCATTGTACAACAAAAATAATTATTTCTCAGAAATAATTGATATGGACTCAAACCGAAATAAATAAAACTTCAGTTATAAAATATAAAGTTCAACAATAAATAAAACACAAACATGCGTTCAAAGATAAAATAAAAAAATCAGTGAATGTTGCGGATATATTTTTCGGGTGACTGCAAATGTTTTTAGTCGTGTTACCATGACCAAAATATGAATGAAAAAAAGAATGTCTATTTTCAGCTTCAGGGAAACGATATAGCTGTATCGCCGGTTTATCATTTTGTTGATATTCCGGCGATACATACAAATCTATTATTTTTCGTTTATACGATTATCTGGCGATATTGCCCTTTTATCGCCAAGACGAATCGTTTTCGTATCGCCGGGATGTGTTGCCGTCGGGTAACAGTTTCTCCCGAAGGGTGTATCGCCGGCGATACGAATTCGATAATTGCCGCAATAACATTTATCGTATCGGCAATACAACCGGCGAATCGATGTCGTATCGTTTTGTTTGCAGGGGTTGATACAGTTTCGTCACTTGCTGTCATCAATTTTGATGACAAATTTCATCATATTGATGAAGCTTTTCTTCAATATGATGAAACATGTCATCGAAGTAGAAAAAACAAGTAATGACACATTTCATCATATCATCAAAAAGTGTCATCAATATGCCTTTCAATTTTTTTTTAAATAATTAAAATAATATTAAACAAAATAAAACTATTGGGTAAATATATTAAAAAAATATAAATAAATAAAAAAAACAATAAAAAATTAAAAAAATCCTGCGCTAGCTGGGACTTGAACCCACGGTTGCCCAGTTATAGAATTTATTTTCGACGCCTTAAGGCATTATTTCTTGAGCGAATACGGTTCGGAGACGTGTCAGCTGATACGTTAGGTGCTGTAGCGGCCGAACCTAAAAAATTTTGATTTTCCGTACGTTTTACGTGACATCTGATTTATTTTTTATTTTGTGTTGAAATTTTTTCATTTGTGTGGCAGAATTGACAAATAAATATAAATAAACAAAAAAAAAAGGTTTTTCTGTAAATATAAATTAAAAAAAATTACAAATAACCACTTTTTAAAATAAAATTTGTAAATTAATATGACACGTTGAAACGGAATCAGTAAGTGCTTGAAAAATACAACAGCCCGTCACGCTACAGCACCGCTCCAGTAGGTAAATTTTTAAAAATAGAAAATAACAAACAATTGTAAATAAATGAAAATAAATTAAAATAAAATCAAAATAACAAAAAAAAAAAATGATTTTTTTTTATTTTTTTTTCTTATTTTTCAATTTTCAAATACAAAAAATGTAATGGATGACACCGCTTCATCATATTGATGACAAGTTATATTGGACGAAAAATTATGTATTCATCATATTGATGTAACTTTTCATCAATATGAAGAAGCTTTTTCTCTGAGTGTGCAACGGTAATACCGTTACCGAAACGATCTAAAAACCGATAACGCTACCGTCACCGAAATAAAATAAAATTTGTTACCGTAATCCTTACCGAAAGAAGTTTTGAGATTTTTTTTAAAAAAATTTCTTGAACGTAGGAAATTTTTTTTTTTAATAGTGATATCTCAAAAACCGTTAGACCAATTTTTTTTTAACATTTCGCACGCATGAGCATAACTTTTAGGTCTAGTAGAATAAAAATTTGTCCGTATACTTAGGGGAAAAAAAGTTGAAGCTAAATTGTCTCTTGACTACATCCCTGTTGGAAAATGTGTCACTGAGGAAATTTACACATTGATTCGTTGAGGAAATGTCTTCAGGTCCTTGATGACATGTCCTAACATTGTCAGCAATGAGTTTTTGTTTTAAGAGTGTGGAGAATTCCTCTAAGACATCGATAAGGAAATGGCTTCGTCATAGGAGTATATTAAATTTTAATTTTAAATTAGGGCAACTCCTCAATGTCTATGAAAAAGATGGCAATATTATCGATTAATTTAAAATAAAATCAAAATCTTGCAAGTAGTATAAAAGTAATAAATAGACAAACAATTTTGAAAATAAAGTTTGGAACAAGTAGTTAGGTGTGAAACTAATAAACTGAAGGTTCCAGATTCAAATCCTGTTGCGACCAAAAAAGGGGAAAAGTTTTTTTCCTAATATGAGAAAGATATTCGCGATTATTATTTTTTTTTATTTTTAAGTATTTTTCTTTTATATTAATAAAAGAAAATATTCGAGCTCGAGGTCTAAGATTTATTGTTTTTTTTTTTTTTTAAAAAAATCATTTATTTATTTTTGCCGATATTTCGTTTTTCAATATTTTCTTTTATTAATATATTATTAAAAAGGTCGAATAAAATACAATATAATATTTATTTTTCTTTTATTTTTAAGTAAAAAAAAATATTTTTTTTTTATATTATTTAGACAATTGCTGAATTTGTATCATCTAATCTCTATTGAATATACAAAAAAAAAAATTATTCGCGGAAATTTTTTTCGCAAATTTTTTTTGCGAAATTTTTTTTTTCAATTTTTTTTTATTTTGCTATTAATTTATGATAATGAGTATAATACGAAACATTATAGACACAACATTTTTTTTTCGCGGAATTTTTTTTTTGCGGAAAATTTTTTTTCGCCGGAAAAAACCATGCATTTTCTATATTTAAAATATAAAATATATTTAAATATATTTAAAAACTATTCCAAAAGTATACAAATTTAATTTTTGTGGTAGGCATTACAATTTTAAATCGCGAAAATTTCGAATACGAGCGCTAACTTCGAAAAACCGGTAGCACCATTGAATTCAGCGTACCCGAATTAGCTTTACCAGCAGGGTGCCCAACTAATTAATTTTTACGACTAGCACAGTGTTATTAAAACACAACTTAAAAAAGTGTGCAAAAAAATATTATAAAATGGCAAACGTCAGGTGCTCGAATGATTACTCCCTTCAGGGGCGTATCCAGGATTTTATTTCGGTGGGGGCCCAACATTTTTTTTCAATTTTTTTTTTACAAAAAATGTACATAACAGCATATGTTTAAGAGCTTTTCTCGATTCCTTGAACTGAATGTAACGCAATCAGATTCTTCATTTTTGTGTAAGTTTAAAACTGTTAGAGGGAAAAAAAATTAAAATTTTTTTATATTTTAAATTTTTTTGAGAGACTTAAGACTCTTTTTAAAGTGTGAACTGTATCAGATTCTGATACATTTAGAAGATTATCTGAATCTGAAATTTTTTTTCAAAGAAAAGTCTAAGATTCTATGAGAATTTCCAGTTAAGACAGTTTTTGTTATAGAAAAAGTCAAAGACTCTAAATCATATTTCCAATGGAAAACGTTTCTCGGGAAAAAGTCACTTTATAAAAAAAATGATTCAGATTTTGAGACTTTTTTAAGAAGAAAACAGTATAAAAAAAGTCTTAAAACATTTCTCCTAAAGGAAAACTCTCGGATTCTTAAACATTTTTTCTATAGAAAAAGTCTCAGATTCTTAGACATTTTTCCAATAGAAAAAGTTTCTAATTCTGAGACATTTTTCCTATAGAAAGTCTCAGATTCTTATAGAAAAAGTCTCAGATTCGACATTTTTCCTCTAGAAAAAGTCTCAGATTCTTTGACATTTTTTCTGTAGAAAAAGCCTCAAATTCTGAGACATTTTTCCTAAAGAAAAAGTCTCAGATTCTGAAATATTTTTCCCATAGAAAAATACTCAGATTCTGAGACATTATTCTTGTAGAAAAATATATTTTTACAATAGAAAAAGTCTCAGCATTTTTCTATAGAAAAATTCTCAGCTTGTGTATCTGAGACATTATTCCTATACACAAAATCTTAGATTTTGAGATAATTTTCCTTAAGAAAAATTTGTTGATTCTGAGACATTTTCCTAGATTGTAAGAAAAATTCTCAGATTCAGAGGCATTATTCCTATAGAAAGTTCTCAGATTCTAAAACATTTTTTATATTGAAAAACCTCGGATTCTTAGAATTTTTTTATAGAAAAAAATCTCAGATTTTGAGACATTTTTTAGATTCAGCGACATTTTTTCTATAGAAAGTTCTCAGATTCTGAAACTTTTTTCATATAGAAAAGCCTCAGATTCTAAGAATTTTTTATAGAAATAGTCTCAGATTCTCAGATTCTCAGACATTTTTCCTATAGAAAAAGTCTTAGATTCTCAGACATTTTTCTTAAAGAAAGTTTTAGATTCTAAGACATTTTGTTTAGAAAAGTGTAAGATTCTGGACATAGTCTCGTTCTGAGACATTTTTCTAAAAGACAAAGTCGCATTTTACGATTTGACTACATTTAACTTACAATTAGATAAATTTTTGTGTTTATAAAATTTCGGGTTCTAAGATATTTTTTCATTAGAATCTTAAGTTGAAAAGTTTAAAATTCTAAGAAAAAATATTCAGATTTTGAAATTTTTTAACAGAAAAATGTTCAGTTTCAAAGCATTTTTCTTCAAAAAATTTTAGAATCTTAAATGTTTTTAGTTTTTTTTATGAAGTTTTTTTAATATTGTACTTGATTTTTGATACCAAATCCTGAAATTTGTGATATCAATTCGTATGTATACGCCACTGACTCCCTTGAACGATTAATCGGTTATTGTCCGATATTAAATAATTCACAACACTAAATTTATATGAATATTAGCCATTTCGTGTATTTTTCTGTATGTGTTATATTTTGATATAATTATAACACACACAAAAAAATAAAGCCTAAATTTTATTTGAAAAATAAGTAAATATCTTTTCAGTTGTTAGCAATTTTTTTCCCCTCGATACTTTGAGTAGGTTTCTAAGGTACATTTGATTTTAGTGTTATTGAAATATAACAAGTACATTCAAAGTACTCGTATTTGAAATACAGAATTTGGAATATGGTTTTGTCTTAAGCACATATAAATTGTTGTATAGTTGTTGGTTGTTTATTTAATTGTCAGTTTTGTATAATCTGGCAAAATGTCCCAAATGCATAAAAAACACATTAACATTTGCTTTAAAAATAAGTTAATAAAATAAAAATCGATGTTGTGTTAAACAAGAAAAAATAACAATTTAAAATAGTGATTATTGTTGTTAAAGCAATGATTTGTTAAATTAAATATACAATTATTTTTGTATAGTTTTCAAATTTAAGAAGTCTTGAATATTTTTGTTGTACAATGAGAGAAAAAACAAGTACTTAAGAGTGTTAAATTCGGCTGTGGTGAATCTTTTATACCCTCCAACACGTTTAAAATTAAAAAAAAATCGCAGGGGCGTCTTTTTTTTGGTGGGGGGGGGGGGGGGGTCAGTGGAGTTGGTGGGGGACACCTGTACCCCCGCTTTATATGTTTACAAATTATTTGCTTATGATATTTTAAATTAATTTCTATAACAACACCCCAAAGGGAGGCGTCCTGAAAAAAATCTAATTTCCTAACCCCCTTGGTCCAAGCGCAGGTCTATGAACATAATATGACACACAGATGTTACATTTGTTGAGCAAAAATTAAAAAAAACTCGTAAAAACATCGTATTATTTAGGGGTCGTTTTAGTCCTTTAAGGTGTACAAATTTTTTCCCCCTGGTCCGATTTTGCCCATCTTTGAACTTAATCTTACCTGTAACATAAGAGATATTCTTGCCCAATTTCAGGGATCTAGCTCTTTTGGTATGAACTGCATCGTTATTTCTACAGACGGACGGACGGACATCGCTAGATGGTCTTAGATTCTATCATGGATCATATTATATATACTTTGTGGGGTCCCTGACCGATATTTCGAATTGATACACACGGAATGACAAAGTGAGTATACCCCCATACTGTGGTATAAAAACAGAAGTGAGAGAGCAGGCGAAGCGGAGTTGTCGACAGGTTTCAAAAGTTCATCATCAGCGCTTTTCGATTGTCACATTTGTAATTCAAGAGCAGTTGCAATTCAGAAAATTCAAAGCCCAATTGTTAGTATGATAAATATAATCTCACTCAAATTAAGTTTAAAGAGTAATCGCATTATTTTAATGTTAAACTTGGGACCCATCGAGAATTAAACCTTTTTATAGCGAAAACTAATGGTGTAAGGCAATGGTTAGGTTAGATTGCAAGTGGCTGCTAACGTTTTACGTCAGCACACGTATACTCTGAGGTCCGTTGATTTGACATCGGACAAATCAGAAAGATTGTGCTGCTCCCAAGATCCCAGTGAAGCAAGTCTCTGACCAGAAAGTGCCGGGCAATGGCAGATGAAGTGTTTGATAGTTTCCAACTCCTCTTCATCCATGCAATTCCGACAAAAGTCATTCGACGGCACATTTAACCGCTCTGCGTGCTTCCCTATAAGACAGTGTCCGGTAATTATAGCAACTACCGTCGAAATCTCTCCTCTTAGAAACGATATCAGCTCACTTGTGCTCTTCTGATTACGAGAATGCCACATCTGTCGTGTTGTCTTACACGTCTATCTATTTCCCGATCTTTGATTAGTTTCCACCGCGGAACAAAGTCGTAGATTTTGCTTGCAAGTTTCTAGAGGCATACCAACACATTCCAATTCTGTTGGAACCTGTTAAGATAGTTCCCAGTCTTGCAAGCTCATCGGCTTTGCAATTCCCTGGAATGTCTCTGTGACCTGGGACCCATATGAGTCGTATGTCAAACTGATTGTGTGGCAGTTATGGCTAGATGTTGTTTTCAGAAACATTGACTTCAGGGACTTGCATGCGACTTGACTATCAGAATAGATTTTGACTGCAGTAGACAATACATTGCAACAATACATTGCAACTTAACCAGACAGTCACCTTCTTTATTGCCAGCATCTCTGCCTGGTAAAGACTGCAATGATTCGGTAATGTTTGAGCTAGACTCAACCGATGCTCCTCCGAACAGACTTCAAAGCCCACTTGTTCGTGCAGCCTCGACCTATCGGTGTACAAATTTATGAATGCTCCACAACCCGGAATGCCACTCATCCAAGACTC
Source organism: Pegoplata infirma (assembly GCA_963921195.1). NCBI lineage: Eukaryota > Metazoa > Arthropoda > Insecta > Diptera > Anthomyiidae > Pegoplata > Pegoplata infirma. The sequence continues at coordinate 257,637,503 of OY992536.1, read as the reverse complement.
CCTAGATAGTATGAACGGTAAAGTGGCGTTCAAAAATGCTAATAGAGGGAGCACTGTTCACATTTTGAGGCGTTGTTATCGTCTTCAAGATCGCGCTGTGGCCACAATCGTTCCTCCTCCATTGTAGTGTGCTACTGAGTTGAAGTAACCGCATACTGCCCACCCAATGTGTCCCATGGTATCAAATGCAGGAGGATTTCTAATGCAGCCCTGGGTGTAGTACGAAGAGCACCAGTAATGCACATCGACGCCATTCTCTGTACCTTCGTGATAAAGACACAGTTCCCTTTTGTCTTTAAAGCAGGCCACCAGATAATGATTCCATACAACAGAATTGGACGCACTATTGTTTTTTAATGACGCTTTTACAGGAATATAAAGCAATCGTTGCTTTTCTCACCCGTTCCTCAATATTACGCCTAAAAATCAACTAGAAATACTCCAAGATACTTGGCTCCACCTGAAAAGGCGATTTTATTGCCGTCCAGAAAAATAGGATCAAAATCAAGAAACTTGTTTTTCCTTGTTAACAAGACAAGCTCTGTTTTACTTGGATTAACTCCCACACTACAGCCTCTTGCCAATTTAGACAGATCTTTTAAAAAACCTTAAAGAATATCCCTAAATGTTGGCAGATGATTTCCCTTTACCGCTATCGCGACATCGTCAGCATATGCGACAACATGACAACTACGTGCTTTTACAGATAGCACCATTGAGTTCAGTGCCATTTTCCAAAGAAGCGGATGAACAACTCCCTGTGGTGAGCCCCAATTGACAAATCAAGATATGACAGACGCTCCCAATTCAGATGTTATACGTCTATTGGCAAGTAGATTTAACACTATTAAAACTATCCCACGCTTCACTCTCAGACAGGACAATGCCACAATTATAGAGTCTGGGATGACACTATTAAACGACCCCTCTATATCAAGAAAGACCACCATAGTGTACTCCTTTACGGAAAGTGATTTGTCGATGTTACCAACGAGCCCATGAAGAGCTGTTTTCGTGGATCTATCTTTGCTGTGTGCATGTGGTCTTATCGAAAGCAACCTTGGGTCAATCTTTTTACGCAAATATGGGTCTATCATTTGTTCCATTGTCTTTAACAAAATAGTAGACAAACTAATTTGTCCGAAATCCTTCGGACATGTGTGGGAAATTTTCCCAGCCTTTGGGATAAAGACAACTCTATACCAGAGTACAGTTAATGCGTGCTGTGTATAGATCAGTGGTCGGCACCCATTGCACGCTGGAGCCGAACACAATCGGTAATTCACATATATACAACACGAATGTCAACAAAAAATCAACAAAGAGCATAAAAAAAAACAAATATTTTATTCAGTAGCAAGCTTACTTTCTTCAAAGCAGGTTGATGTCACTTTGTTGAAGAAATACACCAACACATGCATATTTTTATTAAAACACTAATACTTTCATATGCCTCTTTCTGCCGACCACTGGTATAGATTATACAGCGAAGGGTCTATATAGTCCGACACTTGCCGCATCTCAGCCGGGATTATACCATCAGGTCCGGCGGATTTATAGGGCCTAAAGCTTTAAATCGCCCACATTAATGTTGGCATATTAAATATTTCCGAAGCAATTTCAGTCGCTTGGTTGTCAGAACTTTCCAAAATGCGTGTTTAGAAGGAGATCCAGCGACTATCCACTGTAGGAGGACCACACCCCATTAAGATCATCCAGATTTCCCAGGGTGCATGAAGAAGAAGACAGAACTTTGCGAAGCCTGGATGCCTTAGAAATGTCTTCTATGTTTCCACAGAAGTTTTTTTTAAGAATCACATTTGGAAATTCTGATCATCTTCTTGTAAGTCTTAAGTTTCAGCTTGAATGTAGACCAGTCCTCGTCCGCTCTTGAAGATTTATCCTTATTAACGGGATTTCTGCAGGAATCTCTGCTCGTTTGCAACTCATTTGACCACTAAGGTGGTTTTTTTTTTTGCCCCTAGGCTTTGCAGAAGGGCAAGACGCATCCTGGGACTTATTTCAAACATTTGTTTTATGGTCAACCAGACAGTCAATTTCCGCAAAACTATGCGGTTCAGATAAGGGTACTTCATCCAAAAGCACAGAAAAGATCTCTCTATATTTTACACAGTCTGTTCTCCTCAGATTTCTAGAGACTCTCTGAACCGGGCCACGTTCCCGGAGTAATAGCTTAATGAAGCGTTGATCTGAGAAAGAATGTTCTTCCAAAACTCTCTCGCCATCAATTCAATCAGACAATGTATCTGATACAAGTGTTACATCAAGAACCTCTTGTCGCCTACTTGCGGCAAGTGGTTTTGTTAAGCACTAACTTGAAAATATATAGTGCTTAACTAAAACTTCAAAAGTGACTCGCCTCTATCACGTGTGTCTGTACCTCCCCATATCGATTGATGTGCATTAGCATCACAGCACACTACTAACTGGTGTCCCCCAGATTCAGACTCCCAAATAGACCACTAACCTACTCCGGGGGTATTGCCCCGTATTAGGAAAATACGTAAAGAGCGGGCCAAACACACTTCCTATGAAACTCTAAGCTAGCCTCTGTAACATCCATAGCACATGTCACAGTTGATAAAAAGAATATATCATTGTAACCATCAAATTAAACTCAGGAGTCGTTTATCCGCAAACCCTACCACCCCTCACCCAGGGCTCTTGGATTAAAACCAAGATCCTGTCGTCAGGCGCAGCAGGAGTGCAACTGAGGCTGCTTTACAGTGATGGATTTATATTTGTAGGAACCGCAAAATCTTGTGATCGATTCGGGAGTACTCTTTCACCATTCACCTAATTTAAAAAAAATTATATTCTTTCAAACTTTAAGATTTTAAAATTTTTTCTTGTTTCAGTTAGAAATCTAGTTAATATATTCAATAATTACAAGCAAAATAATTATAAAATCTGTAATTTCTAAAGGATATCAAATTTTTAAAAGTAAGGTGAATGGTGAAAGTGTACTCCCGAATCGAGCACCTTGTTTTGTTTCCACCACCGTTTTTTAAGCTTCATTATCATAGATCTGGCATTCATCCCCAGAGTCTGTTCCGAATAAGCCAGATATGTGTTCCATCTGTTCTAAATGGGAGGCAACAAAACTCTCCGCATTCTTTACATTCTTTACATTGCAAAAGCATTTTGAAAACTATTTGACAACTACTTCAATTTTTGTCCCTTCGTTATATGGTATCAATGCATTGTACAGTGGGGCGAAAATGGAAGATTGTAAATCAGCGGTGTCGGTATATTTTTATTATTTTTTCTCAATAGTTTATTATAATTATTAGTTATTATAAATAAAAATAATAATAAAATACTAAATTTCCATTATATACCGATTATAATTGAAGTTTGTTTGTGTATTAAGCCAATTTTTATTACAAAGTCTTACAACTTTAGTAGCAACAACTCAAACTCTACAACCATATAGACATAATTTTTCATGGTCACTCATTTTATGGCCCATTTTTCATAATCAGAAAGAAGTAAAACAGATTAAAAAGTCTATGAACGAACAATTAAGTTGAACTAGCAAAAACAAATGTTAAGCATGTTAAAATTATAAACACACATCAAAACCTCCTACTGCTGCTGCTGCTGCTGTAACTTACAATATGAGTGGAATGGAAACAGCCAGTATAATACACTTAAACTACAAATATGGTAAGAAATACTTAACAAAAAAAAAATAAAATAAGCTCCAAAGAGTCAAGCAAAGATAGATGGCTAAGAAAGCTAGATTAACTCCATAAATAGTGGTTGGTGGCTGAGATAGACAGTTTTGCGTACTATACAATAATGTTCGTATAATAAGTACAATAAATTTTGATTTGTAGTTTTTTTTTTTTTATATAATAGTATTAACAAAACAAAAAATATGAATAAAATCAGGCATACTGGGAGTGATTTCATAAATTGCAAAAATGACAACAAAAAAAAAACTAACCGTAAGACAGGCGGGAAGAGGGACAGACGGACAGACGGACAATCATAATTGTACATGTAACTAAATGGTTGAGTATTGTAAAATAAAAGCCCACAATCTAGATTGAATAAGCAGCAGTTTTTAATATACACTGGGAGAAAATATACCGCTACCAAAATAAGTTTGCAACCAAATTCGAATTATATAGATTTTTTTTTTCATTTCGTCCCCAGGTCCATTTTATTTCGTTCCATGAAAGTAACATTATTTTCCGTATAACAACCACTAAAGAAATAAAAAAGTAAGGAAATTTTAGTTGGCCAAGACCGACCATACGATAGTCTACACCAGTGCTTTTCAGAAAATGGGTCCCAATCCCCAAAACATGTACCGTTTGTATCTATCTATCTTTCGTTAGATCTTTAATTAGTATAGAAAACACATACAAACCAAGTTTGAGTGAATTTGTCTTATTTTAGACCGATTTTACCTAGGTTAGGTTAGGTTGTAAGTGGCTGCTGACGTTTTACGTCAACACACGTAGACTCTAAGGTCCATTGTGATACCACGGGATCGTAATAGGTTTCCCTACTAGTCCCTGTCGTTAAACCAGTTTGAGCTTCTTATGAAACTCCTTAGATGTTGAATTTTGACATCCGACAAATCAGAAAGATCGTACAGCTCCCTAGATCCCAGTGAAGCAAGTCGCTGACCAGAAAGTGCCGGGCAATGGCAAATAAAGTGTTTGATAGTTTCCAACTCCTCTTCATCCATGCAACTTCGGCAAAAGTCATTCGACGGCACATTTAACCGCTCTGCGTGCTTCCCTATAAGACAGTGTCCGGTAATTATAGAAACCACCGTCGAAATCTCTCCTCTTGGAAGCGATATCAGCTCACTTGTGCGCCCCTGATTAAAAGAAGGCCAAATCAGTCGTGTTGTCTCACACGTCCATCCATTTGCCCATCTTTGATTAGTCTCCGTCGCAGAACAAAGCCGTAGGTTTTGCTTGCAAGTTTCTAGAGGCATACCAACACATTCCAATTCTGTTGGAACCTGTAAGGTAGTTCCTAGTCTTGCAAGCTCATCGGCTTTGCAATTCCCTGGAATGTCTCTGTGCCCTAGGACCCATATGAGTCGTATGTTAAACTGCTTGGCCATCTCATTTAAAGACGTGCGGCAGTAAAGGGCAGATCTTGTTTTCAGAAACATTGAATCCAGGGACTCGACCGCGGCTTGACTGTCAGTATAGATGTTGACTGCGGTTGTAGACAAGACATTGCAGCTCAACCAGTCAGCCACTTCCTTTATTGCCAGCATCTCTGCCTGGTAAACACTGCAATGATCTGAAAATCTACGAGCCAGGCTCAATCCAAGCTCTTCCGAATAGACCCCAAAGCCCACTTGTTCGTGCAGCCTCGATCCATCTGTGTAAAAATTTATGTTAGCTCCACTTCCCGGAGTATCCCCCATCCAAGACTCCCTGGATGGTATCATAGTGGTATAGTGGCGCTCAAAGAGGCTCAAAGAGGGAGCACAATCCACATTTTGTGGTATTGTTATCTTTTTCAAGATCGCGCTATGGCCACAATCGCTGCTCCTCCATTGCAGCGTGCTATTAAGTCGAATTTCCGACGCAGCTGCATACTGCCTACCCAATATGTCCAAGGGTATCAGGTGAAGGAGGATTTCTAATGCAGCCGTAGGTGTAGTACGAAGAGCACCAGTGATGCACATTGACGCCATTCTCTGTACCTTCGTGATAAAGACACAGTTAGCTTTTGTTTCTAAAGCAGGCCACCAGACAATGATTCCATACAGCAAAATTGGACGCACCACTGCTGTATAGATCCAATGAACGACTTGAGGGCTAAAACCCCATCGTTTTCCAATGGCCCTTTTACAGGAATACAAAGCAATCGTTGCTTTTCTCACCCGTTCCTCAATATTACGCTTGAAATTCAGCTTCCTATCTAGAAATACTCCAAGATACTTGGCTCCATTTGAGAAGGTGATTTCAGTACCGTCCAGAGAAATAGGATTAAAAGCAGGAATCTTATTTTTCCTTGTAAATAAAACAAGCTCTGTTTTACTAGGATTAACTCCTAGACCACAGTCTCTTGCCCATTTAGACAGATCTTTCAGAGAACCCTGAAGAATGTCCCGCAATGTTGGCAGATGCTTCCCCTTTACCGCTATCGCGACATCGTCAGCATATGCGACAACATGACAACCACGTGCTTCTAGAGATAGTAGCATTGAATTCAGTGCCAGGTTCCAAAGAAGCGGCGAAAGAACACCTCCTTGTGGTGTGCCCCTATTGACAAATCGAGATATGACGGACGCTCCCAATTCAGACGTTATACGTCTACTGGCAAGTAGGCTTTCCACCATTAAAACGATTTCACGCTTTACTCCCAGACCAGACAATGCCAATATTATCGATTCTGGGATGACATTATTAAAAGCCCCCTCAATGTCAAGAAAGGCCACCATAGTGTACTCCTTTACCGAAAGCAATCTCTCGTTGGTACCAACGAGCTCATGAAGAGCCGTTTCTGTTGATCGTCCCTTGCTGTATGCATGTTGCTTTGTCGAAAGCAACCTCGGGTCAATCACTCTGCGCAAATATGAGTCTATCATTCGTTCCATTGTCTTTAACAAAAAAGAAGACAGACTAATTGGTCTGAAATCCTTCGGAGCTGTGTGGGAACTTTTCCCAGCCTTCGGGATAAATACGACTCTGGTATCCCTCCATTTTAAAGGAATATACGACCAGTTGATGCATGCTGTGTATAGATTATACAGCAACGGGGCTATATAGTCCAAGACTTGCTGCAACTCAGCCGGGATTATACCATCAGGTCCCGGGGATTTATAGGGCCTGAAGCTTTTTATCGCCCAGATTAAAGTTGGCATATTTATTATTTCCGAAGCAATTTCAGATGCTTGGGCGTCAGAACGTTCCAAAGCTTGAAACGGCGTCATGGAATTGCCCGGAAAATGCGTGTTTAAAAGGAGATCCAGCGACTCTCCACTGGAGGAAGACCACACCCCATTAGGATCTTTCAGGTATCCCAGGGTGCAAGGAGAAGAAGCCAGAACCTTGCGCAGCCTGGATGCCTCAGAAACGTTTTCTATGTTTCCACAGAAGTTTTTCCAAGAATCACATTTTGCATTTCTGATCATCTTTTTATAACTCTTAAGTTGCAGCCTGTATGCAGACCAGTCCTCGTCCGCTCTTAAAAATTTAGCCTTATTAAAGAGCTTTCTGCAGGAATCTCTGCTCGTCTGCAACTCATTTGACCACCAAGGTGGCTTTTTTTCCCTCTAGGCTTTGCAGAAGGGCAAGACGCATCCAGGCACCTATTACAAACATTTGTTATATGGTCAACCAGACAGTCAATTTCCGCCAAACTATGCAGTTCAGATAAGGGTACTTCATCCAAAAGCAAATAAAAAGTCTTCCTATATTTCACCCAGTTTGTTCTCCTCAGATTTCTAGAGACTGTCTCAACCGGGGCACGCTCCCTGAGTAAAAACTCAATGTAGCGATGATCTGAGAAAGAATGCTCTTCCAAAACTCTCCAGTCATCAGTTCTATCAGATGCATCTGATACAAGTGTATCTGATACAAGTGTATCTGATACAAGTGTTACGTCAAGAACCTCTTGCCGCGTACTTGTAACGAAAGTTGGTTCACCACCCTTGTTACAAATATACAGGTTAGTGCTTAACAAAAACTCCAAAAGTGATTCGCCTCTATCATTTGTGTCTGTACTTCCCCATATCGAATGATGTGCATTAGCATCACAACACACTACTAACTGGTGTCCCCTAGATTCAGACTCCCGAATTAGACCGACAACCTTCTCCGGGGGTATTGACCCCGGATTAGGAAAATACGCAGAGGCGAGCCAAATAGACTTCCCATGAAGCTCTAAGCTAGCCGCTGTAACATCCATATCACTAAAAGTTGATAAAAAGAATATATTTAAGCCATTTTTTGCCAAGATACAGGCTCTTGGTGAGCCCTCACCTTTGGCAACCACCAACTTAAACCCAGGGGTCTTCAATCCGCAAACCCTGCCACCCCGCACCCAGGGCTCTTGGATAAATCCAAGTCAACTGCTCCTGTCGTCAGGCGCAGCAAGAGTGCAACTGAGGCTGCCTTACATAATATTGGCCGAAATTTTTGTATGGGGTCTAAGTTCAAAAATGGTTCAATTATATTCAGATTTGATTACGCACCAAAGTACACGTTTAACACCTACAATCAAAATTTTAATCAAATATATTCTATTTTTATAAATTTAGAGAGATTTTTGTGAATATCGTGAGGGTGGTTTGTATAGTGCCTACATGAAGATCTGGTCCGATTCCCCTAAAACTTTAAATGTCGATTCGTGAATCCAAATTAAGTTTATCGGAAAAAAGCTACGTTTCTATGTGGGCTAGATATAAACATGGACCGATTTTTTACAATTTCAAAAGTCTTCGTGTTTGGGCCAAAGGAAGCTAAAGTTTCAAATTTCATACAAATCGATTGATAAATGCGACCTATATCCTGCTCACAGCGTTAACATGAAAAGACGGGCGGACGGGCATCGCTAAATTGTCTCAGAAAGTGATTCTGTGTCTAGGAATAATATTATTTGGATAGTTACAAACATCAGTACAAACTCATTATACCCTGTACCACAGAATGTTGTAGGTTATAAAAGTCTTGAATCTTTATCTCAAGGGGGGGTGAAATAAAGCCATAGGCAATAAGGCCATATGTCCTTATTTCCCAATGAGTTGAGAAATAAAGCCATATGGCCTTATTACCAACCGCTGTGGGAAATAAAGCCATATATGGCTTTATTACTCATTTGAAAATTTATAAAAGTATTCGTCATTAATTTCCGGAGAGTGTAGGGGAAAATGTTGAAAAATTTTTCCACTAAATAGCAGGATTTTTAATTTTAAGATTGTTTAACAAAAAAGTTTTTCTGCGTAGCCGGCCTTCGGCCGGGCTTAGGGATTACAAACTCCATGCATTAAACCCACCCTCTCTGCAAACCAAAGCTATTTTGGTTATCAGGCCTTTTTGAGGCATAACAAATTTGATAGCGAAAAGTCCTGCTACCCTAGAAAACTTTACTTTGCGGAGAGGGTGGGTTTAATGCATGGATTTTGTAATCCCTAAGCCCGGCCGGAGGCCGGCTACACAGAAAAACTTTTTTTGTTAAACAATCTTTAAATTAAAAACCCTGCCAATATAAAATTGGTGCCTCTAGACAACTCTAAGTTCCGAGGTTCGTGGTATATGTGGTTTTTTAATTTAAAGATAGTCAAAAAAAAAAAAAAATTCTGCGTAGCCGGCCTTTGGCCGGACTTAGGGATTACAAACTCCATAAATTAATTTAGCGGATTCGCTAAATATTTTTTTTTTGGGTAGCAGGATTTACGGAGAAATATATTTCCACATTTTGAACTGATATGGCTTTATTTCCACTTTGGTTGCAAAATCAATATGACTTTATTGCTCAATCGTGTTGGTAATAAAGCCATATGGCCTTATTTCCCATTGAATTGAGAAATAAGGCCATATGGCCTTATTGCCTATGGCTTTATTTCACCCCCCTTATCTCAATAGATATAAAAAGTAACCTTTTACATAACTTTAACAAATTGTTAACCCCTAAAATTTTGTAAATTTTAAAATATAAACTTCTCTTTGCTGTTAACTCTGCTGGAGAATCTTACATGTCAAATTTAGAGGTTCAGAGTTTTTTTTAAGGTTAGGTTGGGTGGGCGTTTGCACATTTGGCGAATTCACTCAAAGTCCATAGGGCCCATTGTGATTCCCTTAATTGTTATATCCCTACTCCCCCTCTGATACAAAGTACAACTTCTTAAACCCCGATTTCCAAAGGTATTCTGCCAATGAGACACAGTTTAGGCATTCCAGGTCATCGAAAAATCGTTGCACAAAATGTTTAAGGCGACTTCTTATCGGACCCGTACATTCACAAAAATAGTGCTTCACTGACTCCTCCTCCTCCCCTTTATCAATTACTAGTACCTCAGCCTAAAAACACCACACTTATCCGTAAGTCTCAATGAGGCTCCGATTAAGAGTGTACTCTCGAACCCTTACCCATCGCCATCTTTGATCCGTCCGTAAAGATTAAAATCGCATTCTCTACTATAACAGAGCCTTCCCAAGTTGGCATTTGGACTTCGAAGGTTCTGTCAAAGCTCGTCTGTGGAGAGATATAGTCGGTTCTCTGCTCTCTGTTTCAGTTCCATTCACCGTACATTATATGGTCGAGTGTCCCCAAGACCGTTGCTTTAGCATTTTCGATTCTCCTAACCAGAAAGCCAATTTTGCTTTTGTGTACTTGACGTTGATATCCACTGGCTGACTGTTTAGTATCACTGCCAGGCAGGCCTGGGGTGCCGATATAATAGCACCAGAGATACCCACAAACGCCAGTCGTTCGTTGTACCTTCTATGGGTTGCAGAGATATAATTTTTTATCCACTGCTCTCCACCACACAAGGGCAAGTATTTATCTTATTATCGCACACAGCGACGTATCCAGGAATTTGAAATCCCAAAATTTTTTTCGTTATCGCCTAGAAATATTTATTTTTAACTGCCCCCATTACCTACACCCCACCCCACAAACACGATTTTGTCTTTATTTATATAAAAAATGCTTGGAATATTAGATCTTTGTACAGGAAAAATGTTCGAAATCTACAAATTTTCTTTTAAAAAATTATAAACTTTTGATAAAAATAATGTCTGACAAATTCTCAGATATTAATGCTTCTATAGAAAAAACTTTTTAGAATCTGAGATTTTTAATAAACAAATAATATTTCAGATTTTAATACAGAAAATGTGTCTTACAATGGAAGTATCTCAACCCTTATGGACCGATTTGCATGAAACTTAAAATATATATGAGGGTTTCTCCATCAACCGGGCCACCCTTTGTCCAAAATCGGTATGGGTTTAAATTTTTTTTAAAAAATTGCGAAATTACTTAAAAATATTTGGTTTTGAATACCGAGTGGCGGTTTTGAATTTCAATAAAGCGCCCAATTTTTTAAAAATATGACAGATTTGCTTAAAATTCTTCATGCACGGGTTCTTGGAATAGCTTAAGAAGAATTTGCAGTTGGATTTTTAAAATTCAAAATTTCGGATCCAACATGGCGATAGTTTTTTTTTAAACAACAGATTCACTCAAAACTCTTTACGCACCGGTTTGTTGGGTTGCTAAATTAGAATCTGCCATTCGAAAACCTAACTTTGGATTCTTATTTAGCGACCCCAAAAACTCCAGTATAAAAAGTTTCAAGCAAATCGGTTAATTTTTTAAAAATATTTGTCGCCAGGTTGGATCCGCCATTTTGAATTCTAAAATTCCAACTTCGTCTTCTTCTTAAGCGACCACAAAAACCTCTTTTTAAAGAGTAGACGAAGAAACCCTCATATACAAAATAATTCTAAGATTGTGGTATCCAGCTTATCGGGCACATAGGGAATTTTGGGGTTCAAAAATGTGTAAGAAAATTGGGATTTTTTTTTTTTTTTGATTTTTAGCCATTTCTTTCTAAGAAACTATATGATGTTTTCATATGAGAATAAATGTTTTTAATGCCTATCCAACAGGCCCACAACCTTGTAAAAATTTGGCTTCGTTAAATATTTTTTTCATGAAAATGTGTAAATTTAAAATCGAAGTTTCAGAGAAATCGGTTCATAAGGGTTGAGATACTTCCCTTATCTTATTGTCGGAATTAGATAAAGCTAATATTATGTATTTTTTTTATCATATTTTACTGATTTTTAGGTATAAATGACTTTTTAGAAACGAAATTATTTCAAACTCTAGAGGTTTTATAAAAAAAAATCTTTTCTTTTAAAATTAAAATATTTAGAAACTTGTGAATTTTTTTTTTGTATAATGCATTTTTGTGTATAAAATTTTAAAAATTTTCAAATCGAAAAGGGGGGGGCACGTGCCCCCTGTGCCCACCCCCTGTATACGTCCATGATCGCACAAGACATCTAGTAGATTTTTTAAACGGTTTCAGAGCCCACCTTCTTCCGAAAATTCTTCTGCAGGTATAAAAAGCATTTAACTACTTTTTCATCCTTTCCTCTGTTTTCCTTTTCCAAGAGTCAATTATCACACCCAGGTATTTCACCTTATTATATAGCTCGAGGGTGATTTCATGTAATTTAGTAAGGTCAAACGTGTCTATCTTACAATTAGTCATTTTTGTGAACAATGCGAGTTCCGATTTAGCGGTATTAACTCACAGACCGTTGTCCTTTGACCACGTCGAGAGTATCTAATGCGCTGATTCCATGAGTTCGCTTTTTAACATGTTGCCCGTCCATAGAGTAATCTGTATGTCCGTGCCTTCCACGTCTAAGATTGAAGCCATAACATACTATTTTTTGTGAAGAGAATCCTCAATCAACCCGAAAATATCACTTAAAGCCGATCTTAGCAGACATACCCCTGTTAGGGTACTTCTCACATAGACAGTCACCAGTCTTGCCTATGTTTTAAATAAAAACGCTGACATACTGATAGGTTTGGGAATAAATACCACCCTTACCTTCCTCCATTAAGAGGATATACCCCGATGTCAGGCTACCCATTAAGATACTTAACTGCCATGATATGATTATCCCGTGGGACTGCTGCAAAAGTGCTGGAAAAATCCCATCAGGCCCTGCCAATTTGTAAGCCTTAAAGGAACTTTACATCATTGGGTAAAAAAGCACAATTTTTCACCCAATTTAAATTCAAGTTTCCAAAACGGAAATATAGACATTTTTATCCCCTTTGATCCTATTTTTCCAAAACAACTTTTCTCAAAATTGATTTATTCCGCTGGAGAATCCGAAATTTCAAGTTTCTTGGATCATTATTTGAGGAAATAGAGAAAGTATCAAAGTGCAATTTTTATCTCTTTCTACTCTATTTGAGCTGGAATTTCGAAAAGCTTTTCCATAGTAAATAAATGTGTCGGTAGGGTAACCTACACTTTAAATTTCAAGGTTTTGTACCCAATTTTTTTCCAGTGTATCAGTTTTGTTTGAGTTAAGCCAGCAGCAGCATATGGTAGCGTAACGAATTTGTATATATTGTTTGAGTTTAAGATTAATGAAGTTTGACTAGAAAACAGTAATAACCTGCTGTTTATCATTTTCTCACTTAAAAAAATTATTATTAGAACTTACACTTTTTTTGTTGTTCTTCATATGTGTATGCTTATTTGTCTGTCCATCTGTCTTCCCATCTTTCTATCTGTTTTGTTAGTGTGATTAAGACAAAAGTCAAAAGCATTTAAACTTATCCTCACTTTAATATAATTTTCTGACAAAAACAGTTTTCTGCGTCAGTTTTTGTTTTTATCTTTTACTCTCATGTTAAGGACTATGATGGTCAGTGATTATAAATGTTTTGATGATAAAGTAGCCAGTCAGTCAGTTAACTCATTGAGAATTGGGAGAAGTATTCCCTGCAAGAAATAAAACTGCTCAACATATTTGAGGTTATTTACCCCCATGTCTGTATGATGAACGTCAAAAATTTACGTGTATTTTGTTTTTGTAACAATAACAAAATATATCCAAATTTTTGACGTTCGTCACACAAAAACTGGAGGTTAATGTATTTAACTTGAGACAAAAAAAAAACGGTAACGTACCTACAGTTTTTTTGTGGCCCACTGAAGTTTTTTTAAAGGTTAAGATGTCTTTTGTGAAATTGTATGGTGTTGCTTTACTTAGAACAATTAACCCTCTATCGCTCATTTAAGGTGGTGAAATGTAACGCAAAAAATATTCGTAGGATATTTTAACCCTTTAAATGCACTTATTAGTTAAAACCACTCTGTGGTAGAGGGTATAATGTATTTGCGCTGATGCTTGTAACAAACCGAAATGTTCGTCATAGACCCACCTTCAGGTGTACCGATCGATAAGAATCACTTTTTAACACGATTAAGCAATGTCGGTCCGTCCTTCTTTCCATGTAAACGTGTACGCACGATACACGTCGCGACGCGTCGCAATTTTTAATCGATTTGAATGAAATTTTAATCTTAAGCTTGTCTTTACTCAAGGACGGAGCTAATTGAAATTTAAAAAAACCGGTCCATATTTATACCTAGCCCCCATACCAACGGCTCCTTTATGTTTGGCTCAAATAACTGTAATTTCCGCATTATAATAGGTGTCCCTTCCACAATTGGCAGGTAGTCATATTTTGTATTCATAAATCAACATTTCAAATTTCAAAGGAAACGGATAAGTTCTTCATGTAGCCCCCATACAAACCAGCCTCCTGATATTCACATAAATCTCTCAAATTTTATGAAAATAGAAAATATTTTATTAAAACTTTGTTTGTGTGTATTAAACGCATACTTTTATAACCTAGTCAAATCTGATTACATCATCCGACAGCCAATATTATACATGAACCAAATGATATATATCTTTAAGTTGATATCAAATGAAGTAAAAGCTGCATTTACAGTTTTTCATTTCGTGATTCTGTTTCCTTTAAAAGGAGTTCAAAGTTTTAAAGGATACATTTTGTAAAATATTTTTGAAATATTTGTACTTGTCCTAGGATGGCACTGGTGATGACAAATGAAAGAGGAAGATCTCCCCTAATTTTTACAGTTTTTATTTTGCCATATCAGGATAAAAGAATGTGAATAAAGTCATTTGAAAAATTTATCAAAATATTTTGTTGAAAATTTTGAATGATATTGAAGGATAAATTTTTGAAAGGACGTGGTATTTTTCCTGATATGTAAAAATAATAAAATAGGAAAATTAGGGGATATTCTCCTCTTTTATTTGCTATCACTAGTGGCATCCTAGGATAAGTACAAATATTTTATAAAATTTAAGCCGCTAAAATTTTGAAGTCATTTAACAAGGAAACTGTAAATGCAGTTTTACTACATTTAGTACCTACTTTCAAACGTATATTATCCAGTTCGTGTCTAACGATTTTTTCATTTTTTGTAATGATTAAACCATTTTTTACTTTGGCTCCATATAAAAATTTTGCCCGAAATTCAGTTAAATCGGTCTATTGGCAAACGAAATGAATTCTATATTATTCAAATTTAGTATGTGCGTGTTTTTTTTACACTTATTAAAGGTGTAACAAAGGATAGATCCAACTGCTCCATGTGTGGACTTGGGATATTTTCTGGGAAACACTGGTGTAGGTGTGACTAACTATAATTTTCTTACTCGTTTTCGAATTACAGTTGATCTTTTTCGAATAACAATGGATTTTCTTTTCGAACAACAATTGATTTTTTCGAATTACAATTGATCTATTTTGAACTAAAATTGATATTTTACGAATTAAAATTTATCTTTTTTGAATTATAGTCGATCTTTTTCGAATTACAATTGGTTCTTTTTTAATTTGAATTGGAATCTTCGAATTTCAATTGATAATTTTCGAATTATAATTGATAATTTTTTAATCACAATTGATCTTTTTCGAATAACAATTGATCTTATTTGAGTAAAAATTTATCTTTTTCAAATTACGATAATTTTTCTTCGATTTACAATTGATCTCTTCCGAATTACAATATATTTTTACGAATGAGGGTAGAGTGAGGCACATTTGCAACTTTTTTTTGAAGTGCTGTAAAACCTAAACCAGTAGATGTTTTTTCTTGTTGAGTTAAGAAGCTACATATTTAAGACTAGCTTACCATCCCGGTACTTCGTTACCGGTTGTATTGAATACCGGATAAGAGAAGGATCAGAATTACTCTACCGATTTCAAGAAAATGCCCCTACGCACAGTGGTTCCAAGTCCAAATCTAGCTGGACAAAATTATTTTGTCACCGTTTTATATGTTTTTGGGGTCGCTGAGTTCAAAAAACATGTTTAAATTTTTTAAATTAGACTAATCGACAACTTTTTATTTTTTTTTCTAATTTCAGTAATTCATTAATGACAAAAATGGTTTATATGCAGAACAGAAATATGAAATGCAAAAACTTATTTTTTGAAAGTTTTGTAATCTCTAAAAAAAAAAAAATTTTTTGTCGAGAAGTGTAATTGAAAAAAAACAAGTGAGAGTGTTAAATTCGGCTGTGCCAAATCTTTTATACCCTCCAAAATATAAAAAAAATAAAAAACCAGTGAGAGTGTTACATTCGGCTGTGCCGAATCTTTTATACCCTCCAAAATGTACAAAAAAAAAACAATATAAAAAAAATCCAGGGGAGTCTTTTTTTTTTGGGGGGGGGGGGGGTTGGTGGAAGACGTTAGGAAGCACCTTCCCCTTGCGATTTCGAACTTCATCTGAGAGAAGAATGTTGCATTTGCTTAGCAAAAGTACAAAAAACCCTGCAAAAAATGCGATTTTTATTAGGTTGGTTTAGTTCTCCAAGGGGGAACTTTTTTCCCCTTAGTCCGATTTTATCCATTTCCGAACTTAACCTGCCTAGGAATATTAGACATATTCGTGCCAAACTTCGGAAGTCTAGCTCTTTTATTTTGGACTGTATTGTGTCCTCTACAGACGGACAGACGGACGGACATTTTTGAATTTAGTCGAAGTGTGTAATTGGCCGCGGTTTAATAGGAAACATCACATTTAATGCTTCATTTAAGCTAATCATAATTATAATACTTAAAAGTTATCAAAAACTTACAAAAATTCGATACTTTATTTAGAAAAAAAATTTTAGGCGAAAATCTATTTTCATATAAACTGTAATTAATTTTAAACCTGCAAAAACCTGCAAGAAATGTCTGCATGACAACGTTCAGTAATAAATTACCTATAAGTTGTATGTAGTAATTCGACATGATATGCCTGGATTCGGTTTTGGCAAGCTGCGGAAGTTTCATAAGTCCTCAAAAATATTGTTATTATTAACCATACTTCAAAGTACAAAAAATGTAAGAAGAAGATCGATAATAAATTTCTTATTAATGTCCAGAATAAGTATAAATCTGTAGCTTTCTTGTACATAAACCGTTTTGAAACCATTGATGTAACATAGATAATATGATATAATTAGTTGAATACTTATATATATTATTTTTTTTTTAAATATTAAGTACCAAAAATGTTATTTCATTCTCATATTTAACAAAGTTAAAGACCTAATTCCAAAAATTGGTTATTAGTTTAATCAGAACACACCCTTAGCTAGCCCCTAGCACTATTAATTCCCAATTTTAAGGACACTAATTTTTAGACTTTTGTCCAGCTAGATTTTGATTTGGAACCAATGTGCTACGTAGTTTTTGTTGTATTTACTTGTGCACGTTTAAGTCTTTCATAAAATAATATTTCAATTAATAATTTACACAATAAAATTGCATTATTTCGAGCCGTTTTATCGGGATTTTGGATTTTGAGTGAATATATATCTCAATGAATAAGGAAATGGGAATAAAAATAAGTTGGAATGAAAAAACATATAGAGAAAAAAAAAAAGGAGTCAAAAAAGTTAAATACGAACAATTTGAGTAAAAGGTATCATTCAATATTGTTCCCTGCTCTATTCCATTTCGTTCCCGTTTATTTTTAATTTTATAATATGTTCTTCTCTTGGGGGTTATTTCTAGGGCTTTTAGTTTAATAGTTCTATAGGTAAAAATAACCATTTCCCCTTAAAATTATATTTTCCAAAAACAGTTTTTTTTTGTTCTAGGTGATCCTTTATTTAAAATATCAACTTTCTGAACCATTAAATAAGAATAACTAAAATTTAAATATAAGAATAACCAAAATTTACACTTTTTCATTATTATAGGAACAAAAAAAAAAAAGGACCAAAAGTACACTTTCTTACCGCCCGTTAGAAACGGAATTTCAAAAAATAACCTCTTCCAGAATGTTTTTTTCTTCACCGACGGATCCTTTTTTCCATATTTCAATTTTCTTGGATCATTAAAAGTACAAAAAGGATTTTACATTCATAATTTTAAGTTTCTAGAACCATTACGTCATAAAATATCAAAGGTACCGAAAATAAACTTGTTTAGCCATTTTACGCTACTAATCTACTAACTACTTATTTTACCGAATTCTCCTACATTACAATTTTAAGGTTCTAGGAAATATAAAAAGTTTCTATAAATATAATTTCAGGAAATAAAAAAGTTCCAAAATAGTATACTTCCGGTACTTTTAATAAAAGGTACTTTTTATAAAAGGTACTTGTTATAAAAGGAACTTTTTATAAAAGGTACTTTTAATAAAGGTACTTTTTTTAAATGTACTTTTTATAAAAGGTACTTTTTTTAAATGTACTTTTTATAAAAGGTACTTTTTATGAAAGGTACTTTTCATAAAAGGTACTTTTTGTAAAAGGTACTTTTTATAAAAGGTACTTTTTATTAAAAATACTTTTAATAAAAGGTACTTTTTATAAAAGGTACTTTTAACAAAAGGTACTTTTTATAAAAGGTACTTTTTATAGAAGGTACTTTTTATAAAATGTACTTTTTATAAAAGGTACTTTTTATAAAAGGTACTTGTTATAAAAGGTACTTTTTATAAAAGGTACTTTTTATAAAAGGTACTTGTTATAAAAGGTACTTTTTATAAAAGGTACTTGTTATAAAAGGTACTTTTTATAAAAGGTACTTTTTAATAAAGGTACTTTTTATAAAAGGTACTTTTTATAAAAAGTACTTTTTATAAAAGGTACTTTTTATAAAAGGTACTTTTATAAAATGTACTTTTTATAAAAGGTACTTTTTATAAACGGTACTTTTTATAAAAGGTACTTTTTATAAAAGGTACTTTTTATAAAAGGTAATTTTTATAAAAGGTACTTTTTATAAAAGGTACTTTTTTATAAAAGGTACTTTTTATAAAAGGTACTTTTTATAAAAGGTACTTTTTATAAAAGGTACTTTTTATAAAAGGTACTTTTTATAAAAGGTACTTTTTATAAAAGGTACTTTTTATAAAAGGTACTTTTTTATAAAAGGTACTTTTTATAAAAGGTACTTTTTATAAAAGGTACTTTTTATAAAAGGTACTTTTTATAAAAGGTACTTTTTATAAAAGGTACTTTTTATAAAAGGTACTTTTTATAAAAGGTACTTTTTATAAAAGGTACTTTTTATAAAAGGTACTTTTTATAAATTTTTATAAAAGGTACTTTTTATAAAAGGTACTTTTTATAAAAGGTACTTTTTATAAAAGGTACTTTTTATAAAAGGTACTTTTTATAAAAGGTACTTTTTATAAAAGGTACTTTTTTATAAAAGGTACTTTTTATAAAAGGTACTTTTTATAAAAGTACTTTTTATAAAAGGTACTTTTTATAAAAGGTACTTTTTATAAAAGGTACTTTTTATAAAAGGTACTTTTTATAAAAGGTACTTTTTATAAAAGGTACTTTTTATAAAAGGTACTTTTTATAAAAGGTACTTTTTTTAAAAGGTACTTTTTTTAAAAGGTACTTTTTATAAAAGGTACTTTTTATAAAAGGTACTTTTTATAAAAGGTACTTTTTATAAAAGGTACTTTTTATAAAAGGTACTTTTTATAAAAGGTACTTTTTATAAAAGGAACTTTTTATAAAAGGTACTTTTTATAAAAGATACTTTTTATAAAAGGTACTTTTTGGATACTACATTCCAAATTTTAAGTTTGAATGACCATTATTTCAGTAAATAAAAAAAGTACCAAAAGTACACTTTTTTTACCCATTTTACCCCTGTAGAATCGACATTGGCAAAAACCCATCCTTAGTGAATCTTTTTTCCGGGAAGTGAACCGACATTCAAATTTCAAGTTTCTGGTACCATTATTTAAGGAAATATAAAATGTACCAAAAGTACAGATTTTTACCCTTTTTACCCCCTTAGAATCATCATTGGCAAAAATCTAGCCTTAGGGGATCTATATTCCGGGAGGTGAACATGCAGTCCAAATTTCAAGTCTCTTTGACAATTTTTTAAGGAAATATAAAAGGTACCAAAAGCACAGATTTTTACCCTTTTTACCCCCTTAGAATCAACATTGGCAAAAATCCAGCCTTACTGGATCCATATTCCAGGATGTGAACATACAGTCCAAATTTCAAGTCTCTATGACCATTATTTCAGTAGATATAAAAAGTACCAAAAGTACAGTTTTTTACCCCTTTTACCCCCTTAGAATCAACACTGGCAAAAATCCAGCCTAACTGGATCTTTATTCCGGGAGGTGAACATACAGTCCTAATTTCAAGTCTCTGTGACCATTAATTCAGGAGATATAAAAAGTACCAAAAGTACAGTTTTTTACCCTTTTTACCCCCTTAGAATCAACATTGGTGAAAATCCAGCCTTAGTGGATCTATATTCCGGGAGATGAACCTACAGTTCAAATTTCAAGTCTCTAGCTTCAGCGGTTTGGGCTGGGCGATGATGAATCAGTCAATAAGTCAGTCAGTCAATCAGTCAGTCAGTCAGTCAGTCAGTCAGTCAGTCACGTTACTCTTTTATATATATAGATTTAAAATGTATACTACAAATGGAATTTATCTGTTTGACTTCTATTTTGTTTTACATTTTTAAAGCAACACAAATCGGCGAAACTGCCCCATTTATGGCCACTGACGCCAAGCTAGTGCCCCAGGGCAAAATCGCCAAGAAATAACATTTTTAGAAATTCTATAACAATTTAATTTTTCGGAAGAATTAATACTAAAAACATAATTTTAATGGGGGACGTTGTCCAACAACCTACCCCATTCTTAGTTGCGTATAAACCCCATGGGGTACATCCGTCATCGGCGAATCAACCCCATGGGGCACATTCGCCGGTGAAACTACCTCAAGTTTTCGTCGCGTATGTAACCCAAATGGGTACATCATTCTTCGGCTAATGTGCCCCATGGGGTACATTCGCCGGCAAAACTGCCCCATCCTCAATCTGGCGAATGTGCCCCAGGAGCTTGCGCTCACAAACAAATTAAAGCTTTGATCAAAACAAATTAAGCTTTGACCAAAATGTAAAAAATGATAAATAAATTTAGTTAAATCCTATGATTAACTCCGATTTATTTATACCATTTTACCCATTTTTTAACTAAATAGAGTTAATCCTAATTTTAATCCGGTCTGCAAAAAACATGGCTAATATTGTCAAACATTTCTTAATTACTAATAATCTCTTAATCAATCTTGGGCTACCTTCCCCAAGTTAGTCTGTCATTTTGATGATTTTATGTTTTGCACAGAAGAGAATTGTTGTAAATTCAATGATAATCATAATAATGTTAATAGATGAGCAGCAGTAGCAGCTACAGCAAAATAACTTAAGGATTTATGATTTTAACTAGAGATGAGCACATGAGCAGATTATAGCGTGATTCACGCGTAATCACGCGTGAGTGTGACTGAATTCGATTTTTATACCCTCCACTCTAGTGATAGGGGGTATATATAAGTTTGTCATTCCGTTTGTAACACATCGAAATATTGGTCTAGGACCCCATAAAGTATATATATTTATGATCCTCGATCGATTTTAAGTCGATCTAGCGATGTCCGTCCGTCCGTCCGTCCGTCTGTCTGTCTGTCCGTTTAAAACACGCTAACTTTTGAAAGACTTTACAGAGGCCACTGAAGTTTGGCATATATGTTGGCCATTTACCTGGTCAGGTTGGTATTGCAATCGAGCCAAATCGGTTTAGTGGTTCAAAAGTTATGAGCAAAATAGTAAATTTCGGCAAGGGTGTTTCGCGAATTTACGAGATACAAAACACGATAACTTTCGAAAGACAATAATGAGACTACTGAAGCTTGGCGTGCATCTTTGCCGTTCCCCAGGTCTGTTTGGTATTTAATTTCAGCTCAATCGGTCCAGTGGTTCAAAAGTTATAAGCAAAACCCTGAATTTCATATTAGTTGCATCTAAAATGCCACGTGTTTTAACAAGTTTTAAAAGCATTGGTGGTAACTAAACAATGCTTTTCAAACTTGTTTAATTTTAAGGCAATGCTTTTTAAACTTGTTTAGTTTTAAAAGCATTGTTAACTTAAAAATTACGCTCGAAAAAGTTTTACACTCAAAAAAAATTTTACGCTCAAAAAAAATTTTACACAAAAAAAAAAAATTTGTTTTTTTTTACAAAAATTACAATATTTTGTGTACATACGTACGTGCATTTACTCAGAAATACTTTTACAGTAAAAAAAAATTTTACACTCAAAAAAAATTAGTATTTTTTTTTTTAAATGACAAAAAAAGAGTTTTTTACTCAAAATATTTCTAATCAAAATTGTTAATTTTTTCACGTTAAAAAATGTACTATCCTTTAAAAAATGCATTGTGGAGGGTATTCATAGATTAGGCAAAGTCGAATTTAACTTTTCTACTTGTTTTGTGTGAGTTTGCGTGATTTATTTGCTCTTCATATTTCCTTTCGTACCAAAAAAAGCGACAAAAAATTTGGCTTAACTTAAGATTTCGTCCCGAAAAAAGCAAAAAAATGTGAAATTTCGATAAACTTTAAATTTTGCTGAAAATTTTGAAAGATTTTTGAAATTATAGATTTTGATTTTTTTTTGTATAAATAAGAGTGTCGTGAGGATGAGTGTGAGTGAAGCTTGCGTGAGTGCACGTGAGTTTGAGTTGTTTTAAATTTACTCACGTGATTGTGAGTGAGCGTGAGTGAGTGTGAGTGAAAAATCACTCACGCGCTCATCTCTAATTTTAACCAAATAATGAGTGAAATAAGCAAAACTTTACTATGTCGTCTATGTCTACTGACCAGACCAGACATAAACATACATTTTTGATTAACAACAGAATGAGAAATATATTAATATAATGATAAATTATATGGTTATTTCATGGAAAGATTCATAATTTAAATTAAATACAACATAATTATATGAGCATGAAAGATTAAATGAGGAAATTCACAAAGATAAAAGTTTTTAAACATTTACAAAAAAAAAATATTATATGCATTTAAATCATCTGTGTTTGTTGGTGTTTTCCTTATTAAGATTAAATTCAGACATTTATTAAAATATTTTTTTTATTTTTCATAACTTTTTGTTCATATTTTTGCAGTGCGTTATAAAAATAAAAGTAATAATGTTGTGTCAACTGAATATATTTATTTATTTTCAATATTTCCTTTTATTTACTTAACCATTCAGTTTTACATCCATACATACATAAAATATGACGAGGAGTGTTTGTTGAAATGGTTGAAGCAAAAAAAAAAAATAATAACAATTTATATTTTTAATTGAGTGTACTCTCGAACATTATCGGATGCATTTTTTTTTTTCCATAAGCAACAACTTTCGACTTATTTACCTTTCAGTCTGTTATAATTTCTTCCATTACTAAAGGACTGAATGGGCATTATGTTAAAGAATGTATTATTTTTATGACCTCACGTTTACATTCCTTATGTAAATCATAGAAATATGGGTACAGGACCCTATAAAGTACATAATTAAAGTCTCAGATTCTGAGAACTCTTTCCCTTTTTGTATTGAAAAAGTCTTAGATGCATTTTTCCTACACCCAAAAAAACGTGGGTAATAAAAAATATAATAAAATAATAATAATTTGATCCAATGATCAGTTTTTATTTATTTTTCCAATTTTTATTTACAACTCATTTTAAATAATTTTAACCTAACCGAGAACTGGTAACAATGACCGTCGCACAGTGGGTTCGATTGTACCCAAAATGGCGATTAATTCAGATAAGCAGTAGTTTTAGAATATTATATTTTTTTATTGATGACATAATATAAACACGTAAAAATACACATTTTGGAAAAAAAAAAATTGGAAAAATTTTTTTTTTTTAACCTGTTAGGCGTTTTTTTATTTTTCGGAAAAAAGGGTTATAGTTCACAATTTTTGCTGTAACTTTAGAATGAAAAGCGATAAATTAATAAAAAAAAAATGCAAATTAAAGTGAACATAATGTGCTCTCAAAGTAATTAAAGAAAGAACGCATAATATGTATTTATATTATTATAATTTTTTTTTAAAATCCAATTTTTGTTTTTCACAAAATCTCATAAATGTACAAATTTATCTGAAAAAAGTGATTTATGGGAATATTATAGTTTTTTATTAAGGAATTATCATAAATACATAAAAACACAGCATTTTAGAAAAAAAAATTTAACAAAAAAAATTTTTTTTTAATCTTTTAGTCGTTTTTTATGTTTTTGGAAAAAAAAAACGAAACCCTTGAACATGTAATAAAGCTACAAAAAACAAATGGAGGAGACGTTTTTTTCGCGTAGGGGGGGGGGGGGTTTACCGGGAGACTATGGGGGACACATTCCCCTCGCGATAAACGTTGCCAAAAAAATAGATGTCAGTTTTTGCACCTAATTAATACAAATTTATCATTATTTAAATTATTTTTTCTATACACGCCCCCAAAAAGGGGCGGACCGAAAAAATTGGCATTCCTGATCCCCCTTGGTTCAAATTCAGGTCGATGAACTTCATATGGCATTAAAATGTTTCATTTATTGAACAAATATACAAAATCAACTTGTAAAAAAAATATTTTTCTGGGGTAGTTTTAGTTCTTCAAGGGGGAACTTTTTCCCCCCTGGTCCGATTTTGCTCGTTCAAGAACTTAACCAGCCTATGATCATTATACATATTTGTGACAAACTTCAGGATTCTAGCTCTTGTTTTATGTACTTTATGGTGTGCTCAACAACAGACGGACGGACGGACACACGGTTAGTCACAGAATGTCTTAGAATCGATCAGTGATCAATAATATACACTTTGTTGGGTCCTAGACCCATATTTCGATGCGTTACATATGGAATGACAAAGTGAGTGTAAGCCCATACTGTAGTTGATGGGTATAAACACACATATAATGGATTTGTTTAATAAATGATACCCAGACTTTTTACACAAAAATGGGAATAAAAAAAAAGGGCCGGGCATTGTCCGTACTTTTTTTTCTTTTAAATAAAAGCTGATATCCTATACTTTTTTGAAATCCACAAAACTAAATCCAACTATTACTAACTTAATATGTGTGGCCCATTAAATATGGAAAATATCCCAATTTTGGACCCTTTTTAAAAAAATTATTAAAAACATTGAGACACAATTTTTATAAACAAAAAAAATTTAAAAATTTAGCTTAATCCCTGGTGTTTATGGTTCCATTATAAAAGATTTTCTTTTAAAACACTTAATACCACTAATAATCGCTTAAATTGTAAAAAATTTCAATTTTTTTACTTTTTTCAAAAACTGCAATAATTTGTTAACTTTGACAGCTCACCGAAAAAAAAGTAAACAACTTAGTTGATTGATTTTGATAACTAGTGTTGCAGAATTTTATCTTCTTTTACCCCATACCAAATTTTATAACAAAAATTTCATTTATAAATTTCAATTAATCGCCACTTTGGCATCATTTGAACCCAATGTGCGTCGTCTCGTTGTAGCGAAATCGACCAAGGGTTTTGGTGGGAATCGAACCCACGACCCCCTGTTTCATAGGCTAGCACGCTACCAACTAGCCTACAGGGGCCCCCTAAAAAAAAAAACGTGGGTATTTAATACTAAAAATTTAACTAAATTTTAGTCCAAAAGGACCTAGTGCAGGAATTGGTAACCAATACTAAATTTTTTTACTAATATTACTCGAAACCAGTAAAAATTACTAATTTTAGTACTTTGAAAATACTAAAATTAGTAACTAATTAGTAGATTTTGGTACAAAATCAGGTACTAAACCTTTTACTGTAGAACTATTTTGAGTGTATAAAAAAAGTCTTAAATTCTAACTTCTTTTTTCAATAGCAAAAGTCTTAGACTTTTCACAAAGATACAATTTTAAATCCTCAAACATTTCCTATTTCTGATTTTTGTAGAAATATTCCTAAATTCTAAAAAAAAACTGCTAGTAATGCTTGAGTCGCATTATTCCTTTAGAATCCCATTATGAATAAATTCAGAGAACGTTATCTTTTAAAGTACTGATTTATGTATAAAGTATATCTATTTATGCCTTTGTCTATCTGTTTGTTTGTTTGCATTCCGCGCTCGAGACTTTATTTAAATACATATGGTCAATAAATATAATTTTTTCCCGTTAACGGTTTTATTGAATTCTATATGTCTGCATACGGAATATTGTATTTACACTTGTGTGACCATTACCATCATCATTGTATTGGGTGTGTTGGTATTACTTTCTGCAATATTTTATATAAAAAATATTATGAAAAAAATTTTAAATGTTTAAAGAAAAGAATTTAACTTGATGAAATATTCTTACGAAAATTGCAGAGAACGGAAATTTTCGGAAGAGTTTTCAGCGGCTCTAAAACCTTCTAGACACATTTTTTTTTGATCGCACTACTTTTAAAAAATTTTGACGACATATTGGATCCGCCATTTTGAATTTTTAAGATCAGTTTGAGATCAGAGCTTATGGTCACAACCAGTTACCCGGGTAGATCGAAAACCGGTCGACCGGTCTTTTTATTAATATTTTTTTTAAATCTCATTTCTACCATTTTTAAGAACAACTCAAGAGTCGAATAATAAGAAATAATATAAATTAAAAATGCCGATACATAAAAAATCTAAGCAAGATAGGGCAAAACCGAAAAAAAAAATCATAAGAAAGACAACAAAGAAAAATATGGAACAGCCTTCATCTATCCATGTATGGACTCAATAGGGCCAAAAATTTTAATTAAAAATTCGAATTCCGGAAAATTTTAAAACTCCAATATCTCGGTAAGTAGTGCCCACACGATAAAAAATCCAAAGTCATTTTTATTGCTCTTTACTTGTAGAACTTGACCACATAATACCCGACAGCCTTGTGATCAAACGTTTTTCAGCTTTTTGATTTTCAATTTTTTCAGGAACCCAAAACCCTTTTCTTTATAAGTTTAATTACCGATTTCTCAAAAAGCTTGTTCTACCGGCAACTATGACTTAAATATTCTTGTTCCATAAGTAGTCATTTGAGGCAACCACAAAAAAGGACTGCCCTAAAGACCGTCTCAATTTCATTTAAATGCATAGAAAACACGCGACATTATGAGTTTAACAGCCGATTTCTCAAACTTTTTTTTCTACAACCGGGACAAAAAGCTCTACCCACATCGGTAATTATGTCTAGAGTATCCTTGTTTCATATGGAGTCATTTAAGCAACCACAAAAAAGTGCCGTCCTACATAACGGAAAAGACCGTCCCAATTTCACGTAAATACGAGGCATTCCACACCAAATGTCCAGCGAAAAAAAACATGTGTACAGTAAATTTCTGAATAGGTTGTTTGTATAGAAAATTGCGTTTTTGGTTTTTAAAATTTTCAAAAACTGGGCTTAGGAGGCTTGGTCAAATATTGGAAAAATGGTAAAATTTGTGGCGAGCTGCCTTGATTAAATATTTATCTCAGTAAAACGGAATACACCACAATCTCAAAAATTTACATTCTTATATAGTTTTGTATGGGCTATCGATTAAAATTTTTTTTTTTTTTTGGAAAATTTTCAGAACGAGTTCTGAAACTTTCCATTTTTTAATAAAGGTAATTTATCAAAAATCCGGCCACTTTTTCTTGTTTTTTAAATTTTTTTTTTAGAAGTTTAGATGTTTGTCCATCCACACAAAAAAATTCAGAAACGCGTTTTTCGAAAAACGAAAAACACGTGTCTGAATTTTTTTGTGTCGATGGACAAACATCTAAACTTAAAAAAAAAGAAAAAAAAGTGGCCGGATTTTTGATAAATTGACTTTTTTAAAAAATGGAAAATTTCAGAACGGGTTCTGAAGTTTTTCCAAAAATAAAATTTTAATCGATAGCTCATACAAAACTACATAAGAATGTAAATTTTTGGGATTGTAGTGCATTCCGTTTTAATGTGATGAATATTTAATCAAGGCAACTCGCCACAAATTTGACCATTTTTCCAATATTTGACCACGCCTCCTAAGCCCAGTTTTTGAAAATTTGAAAAACCAAAAACGCAATTTTCTAAGTTTCATATAGGGCTATACAAACAACATATTCAAAAATTTACTGGGCACGTGTTTTTCTGTAGCGGGACATTTGGTGTGGAATGCCTACATGGAAAAAAACATGACTTTCGGAGTTTAACAGCTGATTTCTCTAAATTTTTGTTCTACGACCAGGACAAAAGCTACACTCAAAAAATTATGTCATTAACTGTTTGTAGTTTATTTAAAAAGTTTTCCGTTTAGTCGTTTTTAAAAGAAAAAACATTTGTTTGATGTTCAGTTTTTATTAATGACTACATCAGTCCTTTGTTTCAAAAATAACACACTAAAAAATAAAGACTTTCACTAACATTTAATTTATAAAGTCATTTATTTTTGTTCTGTAAGTAAAAACTACTGATTATTCTTTAAATTTTTAATGATTTGTGTAAGTAATTTTTTTTTAAATTGTTTTTTGTTTTTAATGATATATCATTAGTTTTTACCTACACAAGTCAGTTATTTGTTTGTAGAAAAAAAATTCAAAAAATTATTTATAGAAATATAAAAACATATTTGTATCAAGTGGCTTTGGCACGATGGGTAGAGTGTCTGGCCAGAATGTAGTTGATTGCGGGATCGATTCCCCAAAATTTTATTTAAAAATTTTAAAAAAATATTTCAATAGAAAATTGTATAAAATAACTTACGAAATCATTAATTTTTAATGTTTTGGTAGGTTATTTTTTTTTAATTTGTTGGTAAAAATAACAGAACTATCATTAATTTTTAATGTTTTCGTAGGTTATTTTTTTTGAATTTGTTGGTAAAAAAGAATGAAAAAACCGTAATTTTTTAATGTTTAGTGTTATTTATTTTAGAAAATTTTGCCAACAGTAAAAAATAAATGTTGATGTTATTAAAACAAATGAATAATTACTGGGATGGTTTTCAATTGTTTATTCACTGGTTTTAAGTGTGTTTTTCTTTTGTTTTTGCCTACAAAATATTTTGAGTGTATGGGTAGATTGGCAAATATGTCTAGAGTAACCTTGTTTTATATGGAGACATTTGAAGCAACCACAAAAAAGTACCGTTCTAAAAACCTACACTCAAAGAATTATGTAGGTAAATTCCAGTGAATATTCACTTAAAACAAATGAAATTTTATTTAACAAGCATTCCACTGTTTTTTCATTTAAAATAAAAACACATTACAGTCAATTTTAAATGTTAATTTAATGACTAACCAAAACGTTAAAAAACTAGTGAATATTCAGTTATTTTGTATTGAAAAACAGTAAAACTATAGAAGAAATATTTTACTGCCGAAATTAAATGTAACAGAAAATTCGTTTTTAATACAGTAAATTATTTTTTTTAAACTACAGAAACAGTAAAAAAATTAAATCCTTTATAAAATAAGTGGTTTTTCTTTTAAAATGACTTTACTGATTACTTTTTAAAATAACCTACAAACAGTTAATGACATAATTTTCTTAGTGTAAAAGGACCATCCCAATTTTATGTAAATACAGGGGAAAAAATGACTTTAGGAGTTTAATGGCAGATTTCTCAAAATTTTTGTTCTACGTCCCCGGTAATTGGGGGCTCTAGTTTAAACATTACAGGGAATTATATTCCTTTTTAGGATTTTTAATTTCACTTCATACCATCTATCAACTTTTTTGTCTCTTTAATTTTTCGCAAAGGCTTCCAACATGATCTGCACTTAAAAGAAAAAATCTGTCAAAAAAATTTAGCAAACATTTAGCAGATTTTTCTGCTAAAATGGATTTTTTTACTTAAATCTCTGTCATTCAGATTTACAAAATAACAGAAATTTTACTGCGTTTTTACTGATTCTGTTTGCTGAATTTCAAAATATTTTTAAATATATTTTAAGCAGATTATTTTGTACTTTTACAGAAATAATTTGCTATCATTATTTTTTCAAGAACTTTTTTTTTTCAAAGTGTTATTTTTTTCGTTTTTTTATACAATTATTTATTTTTGAACATATTTTTAGCAGATTATTTTGAAATTTTACAGAAATAGTTTGCTGTCATTATTTTTTCAAGAAAATTTTCTAATTTTTATACCCTCCAACTACAGTATGGGGGTATACTCACTTTGTCATTCCGTGTGTAACGCATCAAAATATCGGTCTAGGACCCCATAAAGTATATATATTTATGATCAGTGATCGATTCTAAGACATTCTAGCGATGTCCGTCCGTCCGTCTGTCCGTCCGTCCGTCTGTCCGTCCGTCCGTCTGTCCGTCTGTAGTTAACACGATGCAGTCCAAAATAAAAGAGCTAGACTCCCGACATTTGGCACGAATATGTCTTATGTTCATAGGCAGGTTAAGTTCGTAAATGAGCAAAATCGGACCAGGGGGAAAAAAGTTACCCCTTGAAGAACTAAACCAACCTCTAAAAAAATACACTTTTTTACATGTTTTTTTTTGTATTTTTGTTAATTAAATGAAACATTTGGTATATTTATCGCGATGGGAAGGTGCTCTCAACGTCCCCCACTGACCCTATCAATCCCCAAAAAAAAAAAAGAAACGCCCCTGACAAATTTTTGTTTTTAATTTTTTTTACATTTTGGAGGGTATAATAGATTCGGCACAGCCGAATTTAACACTCTCACTTGTTTTTTTTCAAAGTGTTAATTTTGTTTTTTTTTGTTTTATACAATTAAAAAGATTTTTGTGAACATATTTTTGGACAAATTTTTAGCAGATTATTTTGAAATTTTACAGAAATAGTTTGCTGTCATTATTTAAAAAAAAAAATAAAATTTCAAAGTTTTTTTTCAAAATTTCTTTCGTTTTTAGTTTCTTTGGTTTTTAATTTCTTTCGTTTTTTATACAATTATTATGATATTTTTGAGCATCAGCAAATTGCTCTGATGAATTCAGCAGATTTTTTTTGCTAAATTTAGTAGATTTTTCTGCTTAAACCCAGCAAAACTTAGATTACCAAATAAGGTATAAAATAAGGTATAGGATCTCTTATTTTATACATTGCAGCATTGATGATTTTAACAGGCGATGAGACTCAAAGTAATGCATCCACATTATCACGAAGAATACCAATAAGGTATAAAATAAGTCATAAATTTATAACGAAGAATACGAGTAAGGTGTAAAATATATGATATTTTATAGGTTACGAGAAATGAAATAATATAGCATACCAGAAGATAATATATAAGGTGTTACGAGTAGTGAAAAAGTAATTTTGTATTAAATTTACTCACGTGATTGTAAGTGAGTGTAAGTAGATAAAATATGCTCGTGGGTGTGTGTCGTTAGAAATTTCCTGTCGTGAGCCCATC
The DNA here is from genome assembly GCA_963921195.1 of Pegoplata infirma. Lineage (NCBI taxonomy): Eukaryota > Metazoa > Arthropoda > Insecta > Diptera > Anthomyiidae > Pegoplata > Pegoplata infirma. The sequence continues at coordinate 257,606,183 of OY992536.1, read as the reverse complement.
TCTAGTTTAAACTTATGCATTTTTTTATAAAATAATTATTTTTTATGTTATTGTAATGCATAATGCATCCAATTATAAATAACGCATTATTTCAAACTTTTAAATAATACATAATGTAACCAAATATAAGTCATCCATGATTTAATGTTTAGAAATAACAAATATGAAATACATTTTTTCCAATAATCATGCATTACGTAGTAAATTATTTTTTTTTTTTTTTAATTCTGTTTTATATATTGTTGGACTTTATATTTTATAACTGAAGTTTTTATTTATTTCGGTTTGAGTCCATATTAATTATTTCTGAGAAATAATTATTTTTGTTGTACAATGAGAAAATCTACAATGAAACTCATAAGGTACAATGCAATTTAGTAATATTTCTAAGAATTAGAAATACGAAATATAAATTCAAACCTAACGGACATTTTTCAAGACTTGAAAAGTCCTACTAAGGGTTGCAACTCTGAGAAAATCTACTACAGTGTAAGAAATTACAACTGTGTTGGAAAAAGTTAAAAATAGATTCATTAAGTTCGTGCTAAACGTAACATATGGGTAATGAAATGTGATATAATTCCCGTTCGCTTTTTCACCTTAATGTACGTTTAAATAGCTGATCTTAATCTTACACACCTACAGTGACAATCGAAGAGTGCTGACGAAGGAAGAGTGGCTTCTTCCGAAAGCTGTCGACATCTCCACTTAGCCTGTGTTGTCAATTAATTTTTTTCAGATTTTCTCATTGTACAACAAAAATAATTATTTCTCAGAAATAATTAATATGGACTCAAACCGAAATAAATAAAAAAACTTCCGTAGTAAATTATTAGTAATGCATTATTTTTCACTTGAAAATAATAAGTTGTAAATCAAATGTTTGGTAAGACATCCTAAAATAATGCTATAAATAAGGTATATACATTACCTGGTAATGTGTTATATAATCACTACCCATTACCAAAGTTTTGCTGGGAATCTGTAGATTTCTCTGCTGTCTCGGAAGATTTCTCTGCTGATTTCATCTAGATAATCATGACAGATATTTCGCAAACCGCGTCTGCTAAAATCAGCAGATTTTTCTTATAGCTCAAAATGGGTGTATTTTCAGCAGATCTTTCTGCTAATTGGGCAGAGAATTTATTTTGAGTGTAATGATAATTTTTTAATGGGTATCTTTAGCAAAATATTGTCATGATTTGATTTTTTTGGTCAAAATTACAAAATTGTCAGGCATTTTTTAGCAGCTCTCGTTGCTTAGATTTTATAAACTTTTAATGCTCTAATAATTTCGGAATTCAAGAGTCTAAAAATTTCAAATATATTTTCACTTTTTTTACAGCACTTAGTTATTAAACACTTGTAATGTTCTAATAATTTCTGAATTAAAATTTACTAAATTTCTACTAATATTAGACTACTTAACATAAATCAAAACATTTTTTTTTTAGGCCAATCTATTTCCACCTAAATGCATTCATAATTTCCTGGAATATTTTTTTTTTATAACTTTTAATTTACTACTCCTCAAGTACAATCATTCCTGTTTTAATTCGTTTTTGGTTTTTACACTTCAAGATGATGTTGAAGAGATGGAGTTCTATTTAGCTTGAAAACAGCAAAAAAAAAACAAAATGGAGCACATAATTAAAAAAAGAATAATTAAAATCAATTAAAAATAATGGTTTTCATCATTCCTTTTTTTTTGCGTGCTTCACAAAAGGAAGAGAATCCAGGAAATCATAAACAACCTATTAATTTTCAAAAAAAGGGAGTTTTTTTTTCATAAAAATTCTTTTTTAAAAATTGGCTAAAAAATCCTTTGATATAATGCTTAAAAAGTATGAAAAATAAAAGAAATATAAATTTTGTTTAAAAAAAGACTGTACTTATAGTTAATTATAAGTACGTTAATTTAACAAAAAAAAATCTACAAAAAGCTAAAAAATAATAATAAAGTGAAAAATATAAAAAAAACTCACTAACTACTAAAGCTTATCAAAGGAAGAAACATAAAAAAATACTCATTGATGCTGATGATGATGAAGGAGTCATAAAGAAACCAGGATACAAACATTATAAAATTATTATGCAAAATACTTAAATATAAAGCATTGATTGTTTTTTTATATGCTGAGCTAGGGAATAAAAGGAAGTATGTTAAGTTTGTTAGACCTTTTGTAACGTAAGATTTTTTTTTATATTTTTATATTTATTGCTCTATGTGAAAAGGTTTGTTCAAAATGCAGATTTCCAGCAGAACCTTGGTAATGGGGTGGTGATTACACCATCCGACAGCCAATATTAAACATGAACCGGATGATATACGTCTGAAAGTAGAGAACAAAATCAAACTGCATTTACAGTTTTTCATTTCGTGATCCTGTTTAAAGGATACATTTTGTAAAATATTTTTGAAATATTTGTAATTGTCCTAGGATGACATTGATTGCGGCAGATGAAAGAGTAGGGTTTGCAATGCAGGTTAATCGTAACCGTAACCGCGGTTAACCGCACTATTTAACCGTAACCTCATTAAAAATCCTGCAGTTACGGTTAATTTAATTAACATAAGATTTGTAGGACAAAAGAGATTAAAAAAAAGAGATCAAAGAATAATAAAAAATTTAAAATTTATAGGTACAAAAAATGCCTTAAAATATGAAGCTTTTTCTATTGCAAAAATATTTCAGAATCTGAAAATGTTTCTGTAGAATAAATGTCTCAGAATCTGAGACAGCTTAATAAAAGATACTTTTTATAAAAGGTACTTTTCATAAAAGATATTTTTTATAAAAGGTACTTTTTTTAAAGGGTACTTGTTATGAAAGGTACTTTTTATATATCTTACTTTTTATAAAAGGTACTTTTTTTTAAAGGTACTTTTTATAAAAGGTACTTTTTATAAAAGATTTTTTTTGTAAAAGGTACTTTTCAAAAAGGTATTTTTTATAAAAGGTACTTTTTATAAAAGGTACTTTTTATAAAAGGTACTTTTTATTAAAGGTACTTTTTATAAAAGGTACTTTTTATAAAAGGTACTTTTTATAAAAGGCACTTTTTATAAAAGGTACTTTTTATAAAAGGTACTTTTTATAAAAGGTACTTTTTATAAAAGGTACTTTTTATAAAAGGTACTTTTTATAAAAGGTACTTTTTATAAAAGGTACTTTTTATAAAAGGTACTTTTTATAAAAGGTACTTTTTATAAAAGGTACTTTTTATAAAAGGTACTTTTTATAAAAGGTACTTTTTATAAAAGGTATTTTTTATAAAAGGTACTTTTTATAAAAGGTACCATTATTTCGGTAAGTTAAAAAAAGTCCCAAAAGTACACTTTTTTCCATTTTACCCACTTAGAGTCAATATTGGCAAAAACTCAGCCTTGGTGTATAATTTTTCCGGGAGGTGAACCTACATTGCAAATTTTAAGTTTCTAGGACCATTATTTAAGAAAATATAAAAGGTACCAACGGTACAGTTTTTTTACCCTTTTTACCCCTTAGAATCAACATTGGCAAAATCCAGCCTTAGTAGATTTATATTCCGGAAGCTGAACCTACATTCAAAACTTCAAGTGTCTAGGACCATTATTTAAGGAAATATAAAAGGTACCAAAGGTACATTTTTTTTACCCTCTTTGACCATTATTTCAGGAGATATAAAAAGTACCATAAGTACAGTTTTTTACCCTTTTTACCCCCTTAGAATCAACACTGACAAAAATCCAGCCTTAATGGATCTATATTCCGGGAGGTAGACCTACACTCCAAATTTCAAGTCTCTAGCTTCAGCGGCTTGGGCTGGGCGATGATGAATTACACAGAAAAAAATATGGGGAAAAACAATTTGAGTAATCACTTGTTTAAATTTAAAAAAAGTTTTGAGTAATTTTTTAATTGACGCAATTAAAAATTTACTCAAAAATTTAAAAACAAATTGAGTAAATAATTTAATAAGAATTTAATAGCTTTTTTAATTTTTTTTTTTTAATTTTCTTAGTTTTTTTAATTCTCGTTTAGTTTATAGTTTTTTGTATATATACATGAAAGTTTGTAATCATATTTATAAAATTTTTTTATGTCTTTAAGACAAAAATATATTTGGTAAAGTTTGAAAAAACATGTTTTTTTTTTTTGTAAAAAAATATGAAATTTTTTTAAACTTTGTTTTTTTTAGAGTAGAAACAGAATAAGCCCGGCACGACTTTTTCCATACGGTTTGGCAGATTAAACCGGTGGCCGGCGCCGATGTGAAATAAAACTTGTTCTGTTTTTAAAAGGTTGTGATTCTTGTTCTGTTCCTGCACTTAATAGTGTCAATTAAAAATTTACTCAAATTTTTTTGGCAAACATTTAATAAATTTTTATTAAAAATTTACTCAATAGTATTAAATCGTTTACTGGTGGAAAATTGAGTAATTTTTTACTCAATAGTATTAAAAATTTACTCAAATTTTTTTTTTATTTCTTTCTGTGTAGTATGTCAGTCAGTCAGTCACATTACTCTTTTATATATATAGATGAGGACCTTCGGGGAAATTTCGATAACTCCCGAACTAATAGGAATATCATCTAGGGCAAAATTCGTATCGACTTAAATTTAATAAATTTAATTCCGTATTCATATGGATATCGTAGGGGTATGTCTCCATATAAATACCCCCAAAATTTACACATTTTCATAAAAAAAAAATACTTAACGAAGCCGAATTTTCCACCGTTGGATAGGCATTAAAAAATCTTTCTTCTCATATGCATACATCGTATAGTTTTTTAAAAAAGAAATGGCTGAAAATCCAAAAAACGATTTTTTTTACCTATTTTTGACACCCTAAATCTCCGAAATGGCCAATAAGCCGAGACACCCCAACCTTAGAATTGTCTCTTTTATATACATTTTAAGTTTCAGACAAATCTGTTCATAAGGGTTGAGAGTTATAAAAATTTTACTTAAATAGTGGAAAAAAATCTAAAAAAATCAAATCTAAGAAGATGAAATAATTGGTAGAAAATTAGGACCTTAAACTAAAGACGAGGAATATGGCTTAAAAATAAAGATTTTTCCATGTAAGATTTCATGGCGGTAAGAATTTCTTCCATACACTCAAAAAAAAAGTGAACTAAAATCTGGGAAAATTAACTTAATTTTGAGAAAAAGAGGGAATGATTAGGCTCCAAAGATTTTTTTCTTGGTTTTAGATCATAATATTCCCAAAAATAAGGAAAACAAAGTTAATTAATTTTAAGACAATTTTAACTAAAAAATGGGAAAAATTATATCACACTTTAGTTCATTCACATTTTAAAACTAGATTGGGTCTACCCGCATGGACACATGGGTTCGGACCCCATGGGTCCAGCCCCTGTTAACTCGAGACCCCATTGGGTCCTTTAAGGGTCCTTATAGATATTGACCCAAAACTTGTGTCCGTTTCGCTCTATCTTGCTTAGTTTTTGAGATACGGTAATAAGGGGTCTGATAGGGTCTTAAGAATCTTAAAAACTGTATAACTCAAAAACTATTAATCGGAGGGCTTTCGTGTATTTTGCGGAAGTGTTCTACGAGTCAAGAGCTACAAAAATGCCTTTGAATCATTTCTCGTGTGGGCATTATTTACCGAGATATGTGCATATATAAAATCTCGGGAATTTCAAATTTTTGATCTAAAATTAGGGCTTTGAGACCCCGACAGATATGCAGAGCTACTTATTCCATATATTACTTTTTAGTCTTTCTTTTGAAAATTTTCATCCGTTTCACTCTATCTCGCTTAGTTTTCGAGATATCGCCATTTTGAATTTTTAACTAAATTCTAAGAAGTTATTTACTAAATTCTCAGAAGTTATTAACTAAATTCTAAGAAGTACACTTCCTCAATTCAAAGAAGAGAAATACGATGATGTTTTTTTAGTTTAACTAAGCTTGAACTAAATTGTTTTTTAAGAAATATGTCTTAAAAATAAAGATACGTTTCTTAGATTTGTGGAAAATTTCTTTGGCAGTAAGAATTGTTTTCCTAATATTTAAAAATTCCATTTAAAGAAAGCTATAAACTAATTATAAGTAAATGAACTAAACTTTTTTCACCATAGTTAAGAAAATTTCTCATTTTTTAGTTAAATTTAACTAAATTTTAGGAAAATTCATGATAAAGTTTCAAAGACATTTTTTCCCTTAATTTTAGTTATGTCTTTTTTTCAGTGTATATTAGTGAATTCTATTTAAGGAAAATAATAGACTATTAAACAGTACATGAACTATATTTTTTTCCTAACAGTTAGGAAAATTTCCCAACTTTAAGTTAAATTTAACTAAATTGTGGGAAAATTCATAAACTAATTTGAAAATTTTTTTTCCCAAAGTTTAAGTTAAGTCTTTTTTTGAGTGAGGCTCCAAGTCGGTGGGGGAACGTATCGAACATGATATACGTGCAGGACACTATATAATCGGCCAAATAGCCGTGAGGGGAAGGGGAGGAGGAGATATTAGTGAAGCACTTGTTGTGAGAATGTTAGGTATTTGAACACAAAAAAATATATTCTCATATTTTTGATCAAAATCGAAAAAATGTTTGATTAAAAAAATTTTTTAATCAATCACCTACAAAAAATTTATTGAATCCTCGTTTTTGTTGATTGAAATTCATTTAAAATTTTTTCTGTGTGGGGCAAAGGTTTTTTGATGACCTGGTTTGTTGATGATCTGCTGGAGATGCCATCGACATCTCCAGCAGAATATCTTAGAGAATCGGTTACAGGAATCACAATAGACCTTATGGCCTACGATTGAACTTGCCAAATTGTCGGACTCCAATCCATCCTAATCTAACCTAGCTTCAGAATTTTTAAAAAGTGTTTTTTTTTTCGGAATATTTTACTCCGCCGGAGTATCCTATATTTCAGATTTTAACTTTCAAGGTAATATTTTCAGTGGATATATTTTCCGAAAATGCATTAGTTTTAATCCAATCTTCATTAAGAAGTTCGTTCAAGCTAGGAAGTGTATTAGAAGTTCGACACTGCCCAATCCATCTCATTTTCCTGTTCTTCTTACCATCAAAAAAAAAACATTTAAAGTGTGTTGAGACTTTTTAAGACTGATGGTTCCTCATTTTGCTTTTTTATACATCATAAATTCTCACAATTTGGTTGTTTTTTTGGATAGTGTTTGTTGTACCTTTTATGTAAAATCTTTTACGTGCGTGTGTTCTTTAGGGTTTTCTATAAAGAAAACCAAAAAAAAAGTTTATTTTAGTTGTTTTTGATGTTAACACGAAGATGAATGTCTGTTTTTGATGCCTTCATTGTTATGGCCCTTCAGGCCAATTTAATGAGATATTATCAGTATAAATGTAGGTGTGCAAAAGAAATTTGCGGTTACGTTAATGTTATTTTTTGTTGGTAGATTTTATATATTGTTGCTATTTTGTTAGTATTTATTATTACTGGTTATTTTGTTAATGTTGCTTACTCAACAATAACCAAAAAATAAAAAAAGGAAAAGGGTTTGGGTTCAATATCCACGCTGAGATTTATCTTACTTAAAATGAGTTCAGCGAACTCGTCAGGTTTTTTTATATGGTTTTCCTAAAAGGAAAGTGAATCTTTAGTAAATTTAGTGTAAATTGTTTTAATTTTTTTTGTGTGTGTGGAAGATATTAAATTAAATTACTTTGTTTAAAGACAAGAAGATAAAACAAGTAAAAAATTTAAATTTGGCTTTGTGGAATTTCAACTGGTCTTTTTTTATTTAGAAATAATTTTCTTTGAATTTCTAAAGATTTCACAATTTTTGTTTTTTATCTCAATTTTTATCGAATTACAATTGTTTCTTTTTCAAATTTTAGTTGAAATCTTCAAATTTCACTCAGAATCTTTAAATAACATTTGATAATTTCAAGTTTCAGTTGATCTTAGGTTAGATGAACGTTCGCCATTTGGCGAATTCACACGGAGGTCATAAGTTCCATTGTTATTCCCTTAATTGTTATTTCCCAACTCGTCGTCTGATACAAAGTTGTACTTCTTAAACCACTCCGATTCCCTAAGATATTTTGCTGGGGACGTCAATGAGACAACTTTTAAGTAATCCAGGTCATCGAAAAATCGTTGCCTCAAATGCTTAAGGCGGCTTCTCATGAGACATTCACATAACAAGTGCTTCACTGTCTCCTCCTCTACTTCCCCACAACTTCTACAATAGTTCCTATCAAAAATTCCAATACGCACTGCCATTTGACCAATTATACAGTGGCCTGTCAGTACTCCCACTTATAGGCTAACCGTCCGTTTTCCAAAGTAATAAAATGTTGCCAATAAAATTTTACTATATACCAGAGCTTCGAACGAACTAATTCTATTGAGAATTAATTCACAAAAAGTTCAATTCTGTTTTAAAAAGTTTTGATTTATCATTCCCTACTAGCATTCAACACGAATTAATTCAAAGGCTTAATTCTCAAAGCTTAAATCAAATTGAATTCATTCCCAAGAGAAATAATTCCTTGCAAGCTAATCATTCAATTGAATGATCAAAATTGTTATCATTCAAATCAATTACAAATTGAATGATGATTTTTTATTGCATTCCCTTTGTATTTTCAAAAATCTGTTGCTTGTGTGCATTTTAAGCATCTTCGTGTGTAAACGATCGGCTGTTGTTTTGTCGACGTGTCGTCTGCTGCTTCCCACACAAGCATAAATGTGTGTGTATGTGTGTTGCGCTTCACTGCACTATAGGTCAAATAGAAATTTTTCTGTGCGAAATTAATAACTACTACAAAAACAAGGTATTGTAACCAAGTCATGTAAGAATTTTATAAGTTTAACCCTATTTAAAAAAACGGAATTTAACCCATTAACGACCAATAATTAACCCTTTTTCAACCATTACAAAAACATGCATACAGAAACATGGTATTCAAACCAAAGCCTGTAACAATTCCATAAGTAAGTTTAGCCATATTTAAAAAAAATGGAATTTAACCCATTAACGACCAATAATTATCCCTTTTCAGCCATTAAAACAAACATGATATAGCTCCTGAAAACGTTTTGCTGCTTCAAAGCAATATATTTAAAATTTTTTTGATCGATTTTGAGCTGGCAGAATAAGCAAATCTAAATGATTTTGAATCGAAATATTATATCTTTCTCAACATCATTTATTTCAGAAAAAATCTCAACGAGAAGTGTTTCCGTCGTTTGTGGAACCAAAACCACCTACTCTGGCATGTCCACGCGAAATCCAAGCTTTCTCCAAAAATCGTTTTGTATTTTTGCTTTTCTTTTTAAGATAGTTACTTTATAATATCCTCGTATCTGCCAATTTTGTAATTTGCATTTATAGCCTAAATGTAATACAATTTCGAAAAATTTTATCAAGCAATGAAGGGGACTAAGTCCAAACTTTTAGTTTTCCTCTTTTACACAGAATACTTCACTTTGATAATCAAATGTGTTCATGAAGTCCTTAGGTGTAGCAGCACAAATGGGACAAGCCTGGTTTGATTTCGTTCCAGTTATGATGTTCAAAACTTTTCTATCAATGAGTGTTTAAAATAAGATAAATGAAACTTCGATTTTTTTTTTTATTTTTTTTTATCAATTTTCCCTCGCCAATTGAAATCCGAAGGTTAGTCAAAGCGTCAATTTTCTTTTTTTCAGTCCTGTTCTTCTTTTAGAATGACTTATCTTGTCTCCTTTACATACTCCAGTTTAATGGGACGACAAAACCTTACAGATTGCGTTGTGCTGTGGTTCCAAATTGGCTTTCCCGATAAGGACATTAAACGTAAGGGAACAACTGAAGTAGATAAAAGGGATGCATCGCAGGTTTTTGATGAAACTTTCTCATTAAATGCTTGCTTAAATTGAGCTTGACCAGTGCTACTATCAAACCTGTAGCTTAATATTGATTCGGAGCTTAAAAAATCTTTCTCCTCCGCTTCCATTACAGCTTGAACTACTTCTTTTTGCATTTCATCAATTCTTTCAGCCGTATGAAGTAAACTAGATTACAACGAAACTTTAGCAAGGGTCTCATTTGCTGTTATACCCTGAGGTCGGCATTTTAATTTTGCGGCTGTAATTTTATTATAGTGTGGATAAATATCGCAGTTTTTTGATTTGCTTTCATGGGGTATTGCATTGTATTGCTCGTTTGAAAAAAATTATTCAAGAAGGAAAGCTAAAGCCTCATCCCCAGAAAGTGATTGCGTTTTTTAGTATATTGATTACACTTTTTCCACATTTGTAATGGCCTTGTCGGGCTTTTCATACTTTCTTTACGGACTGAATCCAAATCGGAATCACCTTGCTTACGAGCCGATGTTGCTGCTGCACCAACGAAAAGGTTAGTATCAGCTTTCTCAGTTGAAAGATATGCGGCTTCTCTTCTTTTTCCAAATTCTGATTTTGCGCTGAATGGGATAGCGTCCAACATCAGGTTAGGTTAGAGGTGGCGGAGTTAAAGACACCTCACATAGACCGGATGGTCCATAGCGAAACGTCCAACATCGGTAGAAGTAGATTTTTTTGAAATATCACTTACCACAAAATGTAACTCAGAATTTATCCACGTATTATTTTGATCCTTAAAGACATTTATCTTTCTGTGACATTTTTTCCCACTTTTCAGACAATTCTTCGCAAAAACAATGCTGTGTTAGCTTTATATTTTTATCCATTTCATCCGAATTAGTGTTACGTTTGATTTTGTCAAAAACGTGTTTGAAAACTGCAGCAGAGTTGTCTTTCTTGTTGCATTCTTTTCGCCATATTTCAAACAGATCTTTTTTTTTCTATAAAGAGGTTACCTACGAAAAAAGGCATAACTCATAAAGCGCAAATAATCGCAATTTGCCACAAACACAGTTTACTCATTGCATTATATATAATCCAGTTTTTAAATTTGAAAGAGGTCAGATGGGGTCAAAATTTTTAATCGCTTACGGAATTTAAAATTTTAAAAAACATTTGAACCCTTTTAAGGTAATGTTGTCTAATGAGTTCTTTTCAAGTAAATCGACATAAATATAAAGCAGTTATAATTAAAAACAGTAGTACTTACCTCCCTCTTTATTTTCCATTTAAATTAATAAATTATAATAAACACATATCGAGAAATACAATTTTAAAGTTGACCTGCACTATTGAACACTCTAGCGCGTTTGTAGAAAAAATTGCATTGATTGACTTTGATGTACAAATATGTAACAGTGCCCTTTTTTACCGCAAAAAAAACATCACACGTCTTTGTTTTGAAGCATTTCGAATTAAAAAACAACAACAACAATAGAAAAGCGAAGCTTTGGTTTTATCAATTTAGCACAGAAAAAGCTGTCATTTGACCTAATGTGCACTGCTTAAAATTGAATGATGATTAAATTTCATCATTCAATTTGTAGTAGACTGATTTGGATAAAAAAATAATGATTCAAGTTCTTAAGGAATAAATTCTTGAAAGAATTAATTCAGTAATTTTTAAAGTAGAATGATTTTAGGGAATGCCAAATTCTATTTTTTGAATTCGAATTAGAAAATTGAATTTAAGAATTAATTCTTTCGAACCTTTGCTATATACCTCAGAGCACACAAAAGCCCAAAAATTAACACAAACACCAAAAAAGAGTCAACGGACGGACGGACAAATCTTCATGTCGTTAGGTGCGGTATAGGGTTTGATTTCAGAAACATGGTTTCTTTGGGAAATGTTCTTAGAATTTCTTGTAGATTATGTTTTTGCTATACGATTTTTGAGAAAAAAAAATCGACCCGCCCTAACCTACATAGTCAAGGGAAAGCCATGAAATCCATGTGCGGGCTCTGCAGAAGTGGGACATGGCACGGGGAGTACAATGCAGGGCATGGTCGACAGTTTAATAGGCTATAGCAATTTTTTCTGATGTTTCATATTTTTGTAATATTTCCGAGTTGGAAAGACTGGGGGAAATCTGAAGATCTACTCGAAAATTACACTGATACTTTCTACACGGACGGATCTAGAACTTTAAATAGCTTTGGGTCTGGTTGGTATTTGGAGGATGCGACCAAATTTTCTATTTCCTTTTCTGGGACTGTTTAAGTCTGAGCGCCATGGAGTTGCCTATCTCCCATATTTAAGCTCACCCTCAACTCAACTCAATATTAATTTAAAATCTTACGAATCTTACAAATAGCAGTGCTTCCTTTAATATCCAAACTTAAACCTCAAATTACCAAACTTTTTAAATTACCAAAAAAATATGAGCCATTGTAAGTCTTAAAAATATTGTATTCATGCTTTGCATGGTCATGTCACATTACCATACATATTATTACACTGTGCATGTATGGTAAGGATACCCAGCAAACCAAATGTTCCGATTTCGTAACGACTGTCGGCAAAATTTTCCGATTTCGGAACATTAATAACTTTTTTTTTAAATCAAAATAAACACTTTTTGCAAAAACGCGATTTAATAGCAAAAAATAAAAAACCTTCACTATTAAAAATTTTGATCTCCTAATTCCAAATCTGCTTTTAAAATTGTTCTGGATTATACCGTTTTTCAGAAATTCGCATTTGAAGATTCCAAAAACCGTAGTTTGGGTTTTTTTTTAAAGCGGCACTGCACGTTGTATTAAGCAAAAGCCACAAGATAGGACATGATTTTACATAAATCGGACCTCATGATTGCAAATCCGCCCTCCAAATTTTTCTAAAATATTAAGTTTTCGAGATCTTCGCGTTCAAAATGAAATAAAATTGATTTATTAGCGTTTTTGTGGCTCCACTGTTATATATTAGTGCGCGTAATGGACCTGTAGAATCCAAAACTCTCATCTAAAATGCTGTAGCTTGTTTCGTTTTCGTGTTGATCGTATAACCAAGGTTGTCAATCGAAATGAATAGCGGAGCGGTATCGATATTGGTATCGGTTTTTATTTTATTTCGGTACCGGTATCGGTTACGGTATTTGAGTGGAATTGGTTATGGTAATACCGATACCGAAACGTCAATACCGGAACGTTTCGGTATTATCGAAAAAAATATAAAAAACGTATAAAAACTTTAAAAAATATATATTTTTTTAATTATACTAAACACTAGGGCGTCCCATTAAATCTAAACTTTCGAATTTCATGTCGTAACACCTGCCTAAAAAATTAAGAAAAAATTTTGCAAAACTGTTAAAAAAATAATATAAAATATAAAAAAAAATACGAAAAAAAAAACACGATTTTGGCATGTGGACCAAAATCGCGTTTTCCTCTACTATAGTTTGCAATAAATCCAATGTCAAAATGATGTTTACCACCGAGTTTGGCGTTTGTAAACGTCAAGTGTGACATTGCTTTGTGGTGGTTGCTAATCTAGACACTATGTTAACGAAGTTTGTTACGACATAACTCAGATTTCAAACAAAAGTCAGTTTTCAGACAAACTTCGTGAAGATTTCTTCACGAATTCATTACAAAAAACTATCGAAATTTTTTCACGAATACATTACGAGAAGTCTGACCTTAGAAAAATTCGAAACCTTTGGTTTGTTGGGTAGTTATGAAAATGTATGCATGTGTGTATGTGTTTATTAGTCTCTTATTCAGTCATTCCGCCATCCAGTCAGTCAGCAATCATAAGCTTTTAATGAAGTGTTAACAAATCATGGCATGTAAACATGTCAAAGAGTAACACCATATGAAATAACAACCAACCGAACGTGATCGGCATTAGCAAATACCAAAAACCAGGCAAAAAGCAAAAAAAAAGAAAAAGGAAAACTAACATAATAACTACATAAACTATGTATACAGGAACAAATAAAGAACTATGTATGTGCTGAAGTACTACAAAAATACATATAAACAGAATCATAAGCCTACTAATGCCTGGAACTACAATTAGGGATGCCAATGCAGCATTTAGGAATTTAACATAAATTTAACATATGGTCAGGGAGGTGGAGTCTTAATTGGAATATTCGCATACACCGGCTGGTCTCTACACCATTTACAGATGTAATTCGGAAAAGATCAATTGTAATTCAAAGATTCTACTTGTAATTCGAATATTCCATCTGTAATTCGAAAATTCCAATTGTAATTCAAAGACTCCAATTGTAATTCGAAAAAAATCATTTGTTATTCATAAGAGCTCAATTTAGCTGTGCTATCAACTGAACAATCGACAATAAACGTATGTGATCGGTTAGACAACCGAGTGTTGCGAGCAAAAACTCGGGCTATAAGGATAAGTTCACTTATCTCATTCTTAGAAGAACATTTTTCATGGTAATATCGAAAGAACAGAGTCACACAACCCATATTCCGACGATACTCCATTGAGTCAATAGAGTACGATACCCTATTATCATTGATAAGCATCAGCGCCCTTTACTGCACACGGTTCAAGAGCTCCAAAAAGACTTTGAAGCCCCTGCCCATATATGGGAGTTCTTTTCCATCTTCGGTGGGATGTAGGTGGTATAAATGGTATGGAGATCATATGGGGTGAAGTACTTCTTACACCGGGTTAAAAAGCCGAAACACTTAAATGCTTCGTTCGACACTCGAAAAACGGGTTTATTCCAACTTCCGTTCAATTTTCATGTCCAGACCATCAAGAGTGTCATATTGCTCGAAACTTATACCACCCATATGTACAGTGTACACATTACGCTGTTCGTTCCACATTCCTGAAGGCCAACACACGACATTGAGTCTTGCGTTCATTAAACTTGACCATATTCCTGATTAAGTGTGGTATTCATAATCTGGATTGTGATCACGTAAAATGATAGTTGACTATCGTCTATTTTAAGAGTCTTGTTGCTCGTAAATTAAACAAAATGTTTCCATATTTTTTTTTGTGTTTCTGGATTAGACAATACTCTTTAATAAAATAATCAAGAAAAACTTTTAAATTTGATCGTTTTGGTTTACCCCCTGCCTTTTTCCCTCAACCCCAACAAAGCTTGGCCTACGATCAAAGGAAAATTACAATGACAAATGCTGATGGCATATGCAAAAGATTCGTAAAAAAAAATATATAAAAAGGGAAGGAGAAAGACCAAATCCTTGCGGTACCCCTAATTGCAGTTGAAACTCACTTGATGAAAATCCATCTTTAAAAACACGTATAGAACGATCTCTGAAAAAACTCAAAATAAATCGAGACAAGTCATTAACGACACCAAAAGCATTAAGCTTCGATATTAGCGCACCGTACCACACACAATCAAATGCCTTGAAATTATTAAAATGGTGGATCAAACGACTCCAACGTACCGAAACGACCCATATTCGCTTCGAACGATTTCGATCGTTTAAAAGTAAGTTAGCCTCAAGATACCTAAACAATATGGCAACTAATTATGCTCTCCATAGCTTTCGCGATTCGGGGATTGGCTGCACATTGGCAACCTTCCAGCATGAGGAAAAGACTCAGCACTAGTGCTGGTTTACCTTCCGGCCCCGGTGACTTATTTACGTTAAGATTTTTACTGCACGAGCTCGAAAAAATTTCTTAATGTTGATTGCACTCCGGCAAAAAAGAATTTCTTGCGAAAAGACCAGCCAACTGATTAGCTTTATCAACTGGTTCTGTGAACACTTGGTCGTCTTTTAAAAGAGTCGGGATAAAAGTACTAGCATTTTCCCTAACTGGTTTACCGAACGACCAAAAACTCTTACTACCCCGAGGAGCCGAAAGAAATTTAGCACGAAGTAGCTGTTCGTTAAGAAGCTTATCGCAACTAACAAGGAAGGTCTTTCACAGGGCACCATCCCATTGTCCCGAAACTTGAACATTGGAATGAGGGTAGAAAAATAACGGTTACCTGTTTTATTTAGCTGCCCAACTTCAAATTTAAAAATGGGTTGCCACCAGTGTTGGCTACCGTTACCCTTTCAATACCGTTACCGATTAAAAACCCTTTAATTTTGACTACCGTTACCGTTACCAATACCGAAATAAAAATATTTAAATACCGTTACCGATAAAGAACCATTACCTTTATTCGGATTTTTACCGGTATTATATCGGTTTTGTTTCGGTTGTCATAAAATACGGATAAGAACAAAGTAAAATATTTTTAATCTACTATTCGCATTGTTATATGGACAAAAGATAATTAGGAAATCGGCCCAACCAATGTCACATTCGCAATTAACTAAATCTTGACAAAGAATATGTGAAAATCGGTCCAACCAATTATCACATTCTCAATTTAAGAAAAGTGAGTGCCACGTAATGTAAACATTTTTAGTAGGAAGATGAAAGAAGAGATAAACCTGAATTGTACCAAATCGCTAAAGTGTTGTTGGCGGAGTTGTTTTAAAAATAACACAATTTTTTTTGTACTTTTACTTACTCTGGGTGCTAACTTCAAAATATCTTTTGTTCAAAACTTATTATTTTGTAATTTTACAAACATTTTTTTATGTCAATTTTTGTTTAATTTTTGTCTAATTTAAACGATTAAAACTAAAAAATTTTCAAATGATAAAAAATCTGATGATTATTTGGATAATTTTACATAAATATTTAGTCGTCAAGTTTTTAAGAAAAATTTCTTGAAAAAAATTTAAAAATTTTATTAAAAAAAAAAATTTAATTTTATTGAAAAACAAGCAGCATAACGAGGGCCTATATTCAAACCCCTCTATCTTCCGTTTTCACGAAAATGACTTTTTGATGGCAAAATATTCAGTAAAACGGCCCTCATCTATGGTGTAAAATTCAGAACAAAAATATTTTTTTGTTGCTATTTTATTTGCATTTTTGGTTTTCTCTATCTCTTACACAATTAATTTTTCTGAATGCAAAACCCTCTATCTTTTCAAATAATTAATTCATAAATATTTTTTTTAATAATTTCATCATGCATTACATGTTTTCATACTAATTTTTGCATGCTGCACATGAATTTGTCAGCAAAATTCCAGAACCACGATTTTGGTCCACTGATGCTAATTTTTTCTGAAAATTCTTGTTTGACTTTTTTGAAAAATATGGCTTAAAATTTGGATGTCTTGTGTACATTATGAATCAAAAATTTTAATCTTAAAAATTCCGATGCTGATCAGCATCTGTGGACCAAAATCGCGTTTTTAATTTTTTTACTATTTTTTACATAACATACTCAACAGTTTGTCAACTTTTGAGATGAATTCGGTAAAAAATAATTTTTGTCTTAAAAATCCGCATCTGTGGACCAAAACCGCGATTTCGGAATTTTTTGTAAGCCGTTATCATTAATAAATTACGTTAAAAATTTAACGATGTCGTAAATGAAATCATAATAATCAATTTTTATTAAAATGCAAAACCCTCTATCTGATCATTTTCATTCATGTACTTAATATTTTTGAGAAACAAAACCCTCTATCTATCCTCTAAAACCCCCAATAGTGCAAAATTTTAAAAACGAATCATATGTGAGATTCAGTAGTTGATTTAAAAAAATATTGTAGAATATCGAATTTTAATTACTCTAATAATACGCGAAATAAACAGTTTTTTGGCTCTCCTGAAAAGTTGTGTTTTTTTAGATAGAGGGTTTTGAATATAGGCCCTCGATAACAAAAAAATAATTGTCGCTTTAAAAAAATCGAAGATTTTCTTTCTGTAAAATTTTTGCGTTGCTAATTTGTTTTGCTCTGTTTTCCCCCTGCCATTTTTGATAGCTCATAGCGGATGAACCCGATGTGATAGCGACTTCAAATAAGTCAAGGGTAAATCTTAAACATTGCTCTTAAGGATGCTGAACTCATTTGGACAGTCGCCTTAACACTTAGGGCACCAACTGTCAATCAATGATGTCTTAGTTCCAAAAACCATTTTTTCTGCTTCAAATCATACGAAAAAAAAACTTTTATACGAATGGAACGTCACCTTATGCACATGATTGCAATTATTTTTTTGGCCACAAATCCGGTGGATAAGATTCCATTACATCACGTTTTTGAGAAATTTTAGATACAAAAAACCGAGTCTTCGGAATTATTTGACAACTCACAGCGGATGAACTCGATGTGCTGACGACTTAAAAATAAGTCAACGGTAAATCATAAACATTGCTCATTAAGATGTTTAACTCATTTGATCAATCGCTTTAACCGTTGGAGCACTAATTGTAAGGTATTTTCCCCGGCGTCATTGAATGACAATTGGTGCCCAAAGGGTTAAGGCGACTGACCAAATGAGTTCTGAAACTTAAAGAGCTTCACCCTCGATTTTTTTTTGAAGCCACCATCCCATCGGGTTCATCCTCTATGACTTTCCAAAAATGCCCCAAACGGCAATTTTTTTGAACTTTGACCTCTAATTTCTCAGAAACCTGAAGTGATGGAAAAGTTTGGAGAATGGATTTTGACCAGCAAAACTATTGTTATTAAGTGTATAAGGTCGCGTCCCAGTCGAGTTTTCGATGTTTGGTAGTGTAATTAATAGTTAGTATAGTTAAAAATGCACTTAATTTAACAGTTTTTTTAATTTTATTAAATACATTTTTGATTTTTTACGTGTTTTTAACAAATTTGTGACTTTTTAACACTTTGGGTAAATTTTTTCATAATACCGGTATCGATGTTTCGGTAACGGTTTATCGTTACCGAAATAATCGAAAATACCGTTACCTTTACCGTTACCGATATAAAAAATATGTAATACCAATACCGTTACCGATACCGTTATTCGTTTCGGTTGCCAACCCTGGTTGCCACCTTATGAAAAAATATGAGCTCTAGGTAAAATCCAAATAAAAGCCGTACTAGCAGGAATTTCGCCAAACGCAAAAATACGGGTCAGCTTAATTTTAATAGAGATTATTATATGATCTTGGGGGTCGTACGTATATATATCACCATCTAAACTACGCCAACGTTTATACATTTTTGACAATAACGAACTTAAGGAAGCCGATTTTAGACACGACCAATACGGTATTGGATAGGCCTACAAACAAATTTTCGATCCGTATTAAATGTTCATATAGTTCCTTGTGAAGAAATTTGAAGAATCTTCCAAAAATCCCATTTTTCCCCCTCCCCTTTGACCAGCTAAATCTGAGATTGGGCAGCTAAAAAAAACAACCAACTCTTTCCACCCCCCCCCCCCCCCCCCTCATTCCCATATTAAAGTTATTTATCTTATTGTTTTGTAAAGCTAAAAATCGGACGAAAAAGTTGAATTCCCGGTACTCCATTCGAAGTGGTGGGAACTTAGGCATTGTTGTGTAGGAATCCGACCTAAGAGAATAACCTAGAATACGTTCTCTAGTTTCCCTTAGAATTCGGCCACGCTTACCATCTTCAAAATAAACTGCCAAATAATCCATGAAATTTCTTATTTGAATTTGTCGAGAGGTGGCATCACTTAACTGCTGCTATTATAAAAAGCTTAGATGTAGCAAAAATTGTTTACTTAAAACGCACTCAAATACGCCATGCGTGATGATTATCATGCACATCACACAGCTGATGAACAACGCAACTAACAACAACGAACATGAACTCTAATAATTTGGCCTAATGGTTAGGACTAACTATGTAGTTAACAGCTAAAGCTGCTAGGTTAAACTATACGGCGATGATGATGATGACAACGTCGATGTTGGTCATAGGCTTAGTTAGTTTAAACCACCGGGAGTATTAAATTTTTTGCTACTTTGCACCTTTTCATTCCATACTCCACCAAAAAAAAAAAAACTAATTGAGCGCCACGCTCTCTCATATTACATTAATGTTTACTAAAATATTTACATGTCTATAATCTGAAAACATGCATGCATGTGCATGTGTTAAGATATAATAATGTAAAAGAAAAATGAAAAAAATTAAATTGGTAGCATATCATTACCCGAAATACTTGTTAATGAAATTTTATATGAAAAAAAAAATAATGAAAATTTATCTAAAAATAACAACTATTTTTTAAATAAAACTCACGATATGTTAAAAGTGCTGCATAAATTACTAACATGACCATGATTTTTTAGTATGGTTAAGTGGATTAACTCTTGCGTTACCAAAATAAACATTGAAAATGAAAAGTACATTTAGTAATTGTTTTTGGTTAGTAGGAATAAGGATTTGTTAAGTTAAATATGTATGCTGTTAATGTGATGTAAATGTGCTAATGCTATGGCGCACATAGATTCTGGTATTCCCCATAGTCCATACTGTCAAATTAACAGTTTCGACCTTCGAGGGATCCGATATCTTGTGCAACTGCATTAACCACAATGAATTGTATCTCTGTCAACATCTTTGACAGATGTTATTCGTAAAAGGCCAAGCAGCTACAACTAGATTCAGCAACAAGCGGCTGGAAGAAGCTGCTGCATTAAGATTCTACACAACTGGCTGAATTTTGTAAACAATATCTACAAAAACTGCAAAAAATTCTGCAAGAAGTCTTTGTAAAAAGCAACTGCAGAAACATTCTGCAGTAACATGCTAAACGTTGAGCAACAATTTTCACGGACATTTCGGATTTTTTGTTCAATAGACTATCGGAAATCAGCCTCATGCTTTGTATGTCCTTGGACAGTACAACCTCCTGCATGAAGTTTGGTAGGAATTTCACTGTAATATTTCCGAGTAGAGAAGACTGGGTAACCCAGAAGATCTACTTGAAAATTTAACGGATACTTTCTACACGAACGGATCCAGTACCTTAGATGCGATCAAATGCTTTAGCTATGAGGAAAATGGCTTCAGTATTTCAGACTGAATTATTCACTATTTTGGACGTGGCGACCTGGATAAGTGAGAACATATCTCAGTGTCAGTATCTGCAGTGACAGACTGGCTGCGCTCTGTGAACTTGAATCTCTAGTCACTTCATCTTAAATTCTCTAAAAATTTAGACGCAGACAGGTACAGGTTAGCTTTTTAGTAGGAGTACTTATGGGACACTGTAAAATTGGCCAGATGGCCGTTGGTATTGGAATTTTTAAAAGGGACTATTGTATAAAATGCGGGGAAGTGGAGGAGGAGGAATCAGTAAAGCACATGTTATGTAAATGTCAGGTGTTTTGTGATTAGACCATATAAGAAAGTGGCTAACTATCTACTCAGTCTTAGTAGAACAGATTGTCGCAGACTTCCTGATTTAATTACGGGACACAACGCCTGTGCTCGTCATATGACGAGATTAGGTGTCTAATCAGACCCATTATGTGCAGCTTATCTGAAGGATGAGGATACAAGACGAAAATGTCTTACTGCCCCGAGGAGCAGGAAGAACTTTCGTATAGAACCTTTTCGCGTCTAAGTACTTTGGAACACTCGCTTTTCGCGTTTTTGCAATGAAGATCACTAACAACGTTTTTATCTAAACGCCAATTACTAAACGCTTCCTTTTTGGATCTGAATGCAGTTTAACACGCCTGGTTAAGCCAATGCTTGTGTTTTGATTTAGCCGAAATATGCTATGTTGAAATAAAAAATTTCGTTTCACGCATAATTCTATATACTACCATTTCTGCAGCGGCATCGACTTTATTGTCGTGGAAACAAAGTTTCCAGTTGAAAAGCTTTTCAAAGAGGAAAACGGAGCGTTTCGGCGCCAAGTTGAAACGCTACGAAGTGTAGAATATGAAAAAGATACAGAAATAGTACTGTGATCCGAATTTCCGAGAGGTGCAAGTACTTTCACTTGTTACTTTTAAGGGTGAGAATTGAGGAAGAGGTCGAGAGTGTTCCCGGTTTGCCCTTCTATACACGCATTGTGTGTTGGGTCATTCACTAGTTGCGCAAGATTGTGATGCGCGGCGAAATCTCAGCGTCTTGGCCCTCGGGAGTTGTATGGCTCGAATGGCGAATCCAGGATGAGTTGCAGATAATAAAATCACCATTTACTACGATTTCACTATTCGGACAACCCCCCAAGATTCTTGAAATTGAATCGGAAAGGGCATCGAAGTCATCAAGTGATTTAGCCCATTCCGTGTTTGGACTTCTATAATGAAATCCGAAGTGCAGTATGTGTGACCTGATCTGGAATTCAACTGCTGTTGATACTGGTACTCAACATTATCGCGAATGTACATTGCAAGGCCCCTATGTAGAGAAAGAAAACATCCAGCCGATAAAAGCGAATGTGAGATAATACAGAGAAGTGCTTCGGGAATTTGAACTAAAGAAACTGTAAACTATTTATAAGTATACATATGAACTTAAGTGTTCTCGTCATAGTTCAGAAGTTTTCCAACTTTTTTTAAAATTTAACTCAATTGTGGGAAAATTTATAAACTATTTTGGAGAAAATGTTGTTAAAACCAAACCTGTAAAAAAACTTGAATTCAAGTATTTTCAAGTAAGTATACAAATACTTGTACTTGAGATTTTCAAGTATAAATATTTTTTACTTACTTGAATAATTTTTCAAGTAAGTAAAAAAAACTTGTACTTGAAATGTTCAAGTACAAGTATTTTCAAGTATTTTTTATTTGAACAAATTTTCATCAAGTAAAAATACTTGATAAACATTTTGTTGAAATAAAAAACTTAAGCAACAATTTTTGGAAAATTTGTTTATGTGCTTGCCAAAAAATAAATAAATTAAAATAAATTTTTGTTATGGACATAATTTTGGTTTTATTTTGTTATTGGCTTGATGGGCTTGGGAATAAAAATAGAGAGGATAAGTGGACACTTAGAAGAGTAGGATTTGAAAGGTGGTTGTGGACCTGGAACGGTGGCGAGTTATGGAAGGAATGGTGGTTTGGAGGAGTGGAAGATAAACATGCAAAAATGTTGATGTGTGTTGGAATGCTGTGCATATAATTTCCTCCAATTTGGTGTTGGGGGTCGGTGCTATTATGGTCTGTCCGGATTTGTTGGCACCGAGAGAAAGTCTAAAGACAATAGGGAGTAAAATGATAAGGGTGTGACCGATTCAGTGTTTC
The DNA here is from genome assembly GCA_963921195.1 of Pegoplata infirma. Taxonomy (NCBI): domain Eukaryota; kingdom Metazoa; phylum Arthropoda; class Insecta; order Diptera; family Anthomyiidae; genus Pegoplata; species Pegoplata infirma. The sequence goes on along the minus strand of OY992536.1, from coordinate 257,583,280 downwards.
TTTAGGCCCAATTTGAGGATTTGGGGTAGGGACGAGTAGATCTTGGGAATCATGTGAGGCAATACCCAACGTAGAAGTAGTTCTGTCGATGATATGGCTTTTGGAGATAATTCAATAAAACATCTTAAGGTTGTAGTGTCATTTTACTCCCGTGTAAGTCATGCGCGTGTACAGTAATTTTATACAACACGTATGAAAGTTCCTCCTATTATTAATGCAGTACGCGCATTGTCTTATTGTTAGTAGTGGTTTAAACTTGTGTTGCTCAAATACATGTTTTATTTGGAAACATTTTTGTTTAAGAAATTTATTTAAAAACACTTTTTAGTTATTTTTTACTTGAAGAAAATGTTTTCAAGTATTTTACTTGAACAAATTTGTGTTCAAGTATTTTATTTGTACACAAATTGTTGCAAGTAAAAATATACTTACTTACTTGAACTTTTCGTCAAGTAAATAAAAAATATTTATACTTACTTGAAAATTTTTTCAAGTAAGTAAAAAATATTTGTACTTGAATTTTTCAAGTATAAGTACAAGAATACTTGAAAAAAATTAATATAAGTAAATAAATACTTAAGTACTTTACAGGTTTGGTTAAAACTTGCCTTTCAATCTATTTGTCATGACCAGGGAAACCAAAAATATGCACTATCATGTTTTTTCCTGTGCATTTTATTGATAAAAGGGTAATGTATTCATCCGTTTCAGAAGTTTTTAAGTAATCTGGCATCGATTTGTTTGAGCATATTTTTGCATATTTTAGCCTTAAGAGCATATTTTTGCATATTTTAGGTTTAAGAGCATATTTTAGCTTAAGAGCATATTTTTAGAGCATATTTTCAATTTTTAGAGCATTTTTCCACTTTTTAGAGCTTTTTTTGCATTTTTAGAGCATTCTTTTCAACTCAATTTTTCAATTTTTGGAGCATTCTTTTCCAATTTTTTTTTATGACAACATTTATTTTCAAATTTTTTTATCCAACAAGGATGATTTTTTCAACAATTACGGAATTGCGACGGTTGATTCCCCTTTGGCCTGTTCTTGCTTCAAATCGGTATATAAAAGTAAGTTTTTTTAGATCTGGGTATATTCAACAACTTGGTAGTAAATATTAAGGCAAATATTTCTGTAGAACATATTTAACCCTCTAACTACCGCACATAGCGATATTTGGAAGGTCTTTTTTCTAACAAATTGTAAAAAACACCGCAAAAAAGGGAACATAATTTTTTTAAGAGCATATCTTTAGTGTTTTTAGAGCATATTTTTCGTTTTTAAGAGCATTTTTTAAGCGCATAAAACGTGTTTTTTAGAGCATATTTTTGGTTTCCCTGGTCATGACAAAGAACATTTCAAACCATTACTAACCTAACCAAAGCATGTGTTTCTAGCTCAATTTGTAATGATTCCCAATGTAGTAAAGGGTTAAATTTTTAAAAATGTGTATGTTATATGATTAAAAATATATTGACTGCCTTTACTGGTAGTAAGTACGAGTAAGTGTATTAGCATATAATTTGTAAAATATGCATGTTAAGAATTCGTTAAGTGAATTCTTGTTGTCTTTAAGACTGGAGGCACTTTTTCCAACATTTACTATATAATGATGATGATAAAAACTATCTTTTTGTGTGTTGTTCCTAGGAGATGCCTGTTGTTGTTGTTGGCGTGTACATAATGTATACAGTTTTACAAGGATAACAAGGTAAAGTTTTCGTTAAACAATATTGTTTGTATGAATTTCTGGTAAGAGATAATCATGATCATTATCTGTGTTTAAAACATGTTGCTAATTTCTATAGCAACTATTTGTTAATAGTTGTCAGATGCACTTACAACAACAACAACAGCTTCAGCAGCATCTTCAACTTTTGCTTCATTGCTCTTTTTTAAACTATTTAGCATTTTTAGCTTTTAGCTAAATTTGTAGCTGAATGTATGAAATAAATATGTATTTTATTTTTTTTTTTGACTGTGATTATATTACAACAAACATATTTGCAACAACTAACAAGGTTTTTTTGTGGTTTTTGTTTTAAATTTAGTATCAAGTTTTAAATTATTATTTATATTTTATAATAAATGTTGGTTTTTAGATAACAAAAAAACAAAATGTTATTCATTTTACAAACTAATTACCCAGCAAAAGATTTTGAGACTGATTTAAAGATTAACAGATTTTTTTTTTATACCCTCCACTCTAGTGATAGAGGGTATATATAAGTTTGTCATTCCGTTTGTAACACCTCGAAATATTGGTCTAGGACCCCATAAAGTACATATATTCATGACCCTCGATCGATTTTAAGACGATCTAGCGATGTCCGTCCGTCCGTCTGTCTGTCTTTTGAAAACACGCTAACTTTTGAAAGACTTTACGAAGGCACCTGAAGTTTGCCATATATCTTGGGCATTTAGCTGGTCAGGTTGGTATTGCAATCCAGCGAAATCTGTCCAGTGGTTCAAAAGTTATGAGCAAATGACTGTATTTCGGCAAGGGTTTTTCGTGAATTTACGAGATAAAAATCAAGCTAACTTTCAAAAGACAGTTCTGAGGATGCTGAAGCCCGGCATATGTTTTTGTCGTTCCCCTGGCCTGGTTCATTTCGAATTTCAGCCAAATCGGTCCAGTGGTTCAAAAGTTAAACATGTTTTAAAAACATTGTAGTCACAAAAATATTTTACAACGTATTTTTGTCACTCAAAAATATTTTTACACAAAAAAAAAAAAAAATACACTCAAAAAAAATTTTACACTCAAAAAAAATTTTACACTCAAAAAAAAAATTTAGTAAATTATTTTTTTTTTCAAAAATTTGTTTAAAAAAAGTGTTTTTACACAAAATAAAATATTTCTAATCAAAAATTTTATTTTTTCACGTTAGAAAATTTACTATCACTTAAAAAGGGCATTGTGGAGGGTATTCATTAGGGATGCCAAACGGGATTGACATTTACAAATCCCGGGATTCGGGATTTTGAAATCGTAATCCCGGGATCCCGGGATTTTTCGGGATTTCGGGATTTTTCGGGATCCCGGAATTTTTCGGGATTTCGGGATTTTTCGGGATTTCGGGATTTATTAAAATTAAACTTTTTAACGTTATCTTTCAAAAACGCAGCAACGTATTGGTACATGACCCCATAAATTATATAAATTATTGATCTATGAACGATTTTTCCATCCGCCTGTGGAAGACACGATGCAGTCCAAATAAAAAGAGATAGACCTGCAGTTTGGCACGAATATTTCTTATGTTCAAAAGTTCGTTAAAGGGCAAAAGAAGACAATGGCCAAAAAATGGTCCTCATTTGGATTTAAATTAACCTCTGAAAAACGTTGATGTCAAAGTTTTAAGTTACAGGGTATTTGAAAATTAATTTTCTTCGGTCGGCCTCTTTTGTGGGCGTTTAAATAAAATATTTCTTTAAATAAATATAAAATTGTATTAATGGATTTGTTAGCTTTTTAGACAAAAGTAAGTTGTCCCCCAGTGTCCTCCTCCGACACAGTCGCAAAACACACCCCTGTTCAATTTTATTTTTTCACTACTTCTAACAAAAATTGGATCGTAGAGATATATTCAATTTCCTAACTTATAACGCTCAATTAAGAACCAAAACTGTTGAATAGAAACTTTACAGCTGGAATATTATAAGTTATAGAATAACACTCGACAAAATTTAACTGTTTCATTTAACTTTATATTAAGTAACCCGCCCTAAAAATGTGACTTGCCTCACAAAGAGCAAGAGAATTTAAGCCCAAATTGCCTCATTTGAAAGGTATCTCAAAGACCTTTCAAACGACATCAATTTTGTCTAAATCGTAAAACAAATACTGAAGAAATTGTCAATTTTGATTACAAAATTTGAACAAAAAATCTCGAAATCCCGGGATTTTTCGGGATTTGTTAATCCCGGAAAATCGCGAAAAATCCCGGGATTGAAAAAAATAAATCCCGGGATTCGGGATTTGCCAATCCCGAAAAATCCCGGGATTTCGGGATTCGGGATTTCCCGTTTGGCATCCCTAGTATTCATAGATTCGGCCAAGTCGAATTTAACTTTTCAACTTGTTTAAATTAAAGTTTTCTACAAATTGGAGATAAAGCTTCCTTCAAAATAGTTTATAAATTTCACCACAATTGAGCAAAATTTTATTTAATGATAGTAATATTTTTTAACCATAAGGAAAAAACTTTAATTCATGTTAGAGATGGGAGCTGGTCACGTGATTTTCGTGATTCACGTGAATCACGCGTGAGTGGTTTTCATTTCAATCACGTGATTATGAGCGAGCGTGAGTTGAAAAAAAATCTGAGTGCGTGATTATTAGAGTACCAATATGTGCATAATTGTTTTTTTTATCACTCCCCGCTCACTTTCGGTTGAGTTGGGAGTAAAAAATAATATCTATCCAGAAATTGGACTTCTAGGTTGCAAACAGGTTAAGCGGTTTGAACTTTTGACCTTTTGATTAATTTGGCTGTAACTCTTAAAATAAAAGTTTTTCGCAATTAACTTTCATAAAAATTTTTTGTTGAATCAAAATGCAAAGATTTTTCTCTCATACTGTTTTGACCTAAATATGTCCGATCGCGGTGTTTTGAGCGATTAAAATCGAAATTTGGGTGAGAACTTTTTTTAAAAAATTCTAGTAAATTTTTAAATTGAGGAAAATTTGAGCTCTTATTTTGCGTTATTTAATAGGGTATTGAATGTAGTTTTTTTAAAAAAAAAATTTTGCAAAAATACACTGCGAATCACATCAATAAGGAATCGAGTTTTTCACCTTTTAATCGAATATATCTTTGTAACGAATAAGCGGAAAAATATAAAAAAAAATAACTGATAGAGACCATTATCTACCTAATAATGCCAAATAATAACAATAATCAAAAGACTGGAAGAAGTCCTTTAAAAAAATATTTTTCGGCAACTTGTTAAAAAATTAGTAGTTTTTTATGAATCACTTGAATAAGGAATTTTGTAATACAGGCCAAGTAGGACCTGAATCCAATTTGTAATGAATAGCAATCCCTCAAACAACAAAAATAAAACAGTTTTGTTTTGAATTTCAATCAAAATCGGACTCCCAAAGCTCTTAGCTCTTCCGAAAATGAAAAAGTACTGACTTTGAAGTTCAAAGTGTTTAAAATCGTTGAAATCGCGGAAATAATAGAGAGAAAAAAAAACTGCTGTATGCAATTATCTAAATAACATTCAGAAAAATGTAAAAAACATTAATGGGCGAACTCAAATGGCAACAACTGAACGAGATCGACAAAAATTATAAGAATTTCTCCAAATTCTATGCCGACATCTTTCAAAATTCACAAAGAAAGTGCCGTTAATGCGAGTATTTGTACAGTCTGTCGCGTTTAAAAGACATGTGAGTTCATAGCTCGTCGAAAATTATGCAAAAACTAATCGCTGAATGTCAAACGTAGTACGCAGGGCCTTAATCTCTGCAGGAATACAATGACTCGGTCTGAGAAATTTTTCAAAGTAATTTATTCCGACGAAAAAAAAAATAATACCGTTGCATTAGATCAGTGGTTCCCAACCTTTTTTATGCCACGCCCCACTTTTAAGTTAAAAAATGGTTTGTCCCCGCTACACTCAAGCAAAATTTGTTAATTTTTCTTTCTAGTGAAAAATTACTACTAGTTAAGCAACGTTTTTGTAAAATAAGCATTTAAACTAAGTTTTAGTTAAAAATTTAAGCAACTAACAATATTTTTGTTGTTAATTGTGCTAAAAATATAGTTTTTGTAGTTAATTTGACTAAAAAAAATCTTGAAAATTTTCTTGTTGCCCCCTTGGAACCGTCATATTGCCCCCCAGTGGGGCGAGAATCAAAGGTTGGGAACCATTGCATTAGACGGATACAATTGTTTTCGGTGATTTGAGACAACAAAAACAGTTTTTGTATAGCAGACAGATCATAAGGTATTGTTATGGTATGGGGTGCGCTATTCTTCTGTGGCATCATTACTGTTTCTTACGTTACCATCGATGCTTCTTAAGTTTGGAACTAAGGGGTGGCTTTTTTTTGCAATTTTCAACAGACTATGAACTCATTTAATTTTTAATCGTGATGGCCTGTACAAATACCCATTAAATCACCACTTTCTTTGAGAATTTTGCAACCTGTCAACGTGGAATTCGATGGAAATCTTAAAATGTTTGTCGATTTCGTTCTGTTGTTGCCATTTAAGTTCGCCCATTCGTGATTTTTCAATAGTTTTTAATGTTATTTAAATAATTGCATTCAATTGGTTTGCCGCTCTCCATTATTTTCGCGATTTCAACGGCCTTTAATACTTTGGACTTTAAATACAGTACTTTTTTCTTTTCGGAAGATCTAAGAGCTGTTGTGAGTCTCATTTTTATTGAAATTCGAAACCAAACTGTTTTGTTTTTATTGTTTAAGGAATTGCTATCCATAACAAATTGGATTCAGGTCCTACTTGGTCTGTATTACAAAATTCCATATTCAAATGATTCAAAGAAAACTAGTAATTTTTTAACAAGTTGCCGTAAAATATTTTTTTAAAGAACTTCTTTCAGTCATTTGATTATTGGTATTATTTGACAATATTAGCTAGATAATGGTCTCTATCAGTGCATTTTTTTTATTTTTCCGCTTATTCGTTACAAAGATATATTCGATTAAAAAATGAAAAACTCGATTCCTTATTGATGTGATTCGCAGTGTATATCGGCCCTTCCATGAAAAATTGACAAAATCCTAACCTGAACCACAATTTTTAAACTTCCAACCACATTTTTTGGGTATACTCACTTTGGCAATGCGTGTGTTAAGCATCGAAAGATGGGTCTAGGATTCCACATAGTATATATGGGGTTTTCGATGCCAAATCGGACGCTTGGAAAATTTTTAATTTTATATTTTTCCAATTTTTAGTACCCTTCAAAAACCTCTTCCAAGTAAACTTTGAGATCTTTTTTGATAATCCGTTCAATAATATCGAATTAAAAAAAAAATAACACGCTTTTCCGTTTTTTGCCTATCACTTCTTTAAAAATGGTTCAAATTCAAAATAATTTGTTGAAATTTAAGTTATTTCTTCAAAGTGTTTTAATAAAGATTGGAAGGCAGCAAAAAAATTCAAAAACCGCTGAATATATTAATTATCATAATCCCACGATCTACTTAAGCTTTAAATCTTAAGAAATATTAAATATACACTCAAAAAAAAAAACTGTAAAGTTGGCAAAAAATTTAGTTAAATTTAACTAAAAAAACACCTGATTTTGAACCTACTAAATTTCTAGTTAATTTAACAAAAAATATTTAGTTAACTTTTTGTAGAATGAATGTAGCAAAAAAACAGTAATTTTAACTAAAAATTCAGCTGAAAATTTCGTAACATTTTTTATTAGGTGAATTCAGCTAACCTTTTTTTTTAAATAAAAAAAAAAAATATTTTTCACAGCGTTAAGTTCAGCTTAAGTAGGACTAATGAGATTTGCATAGGAGGCTACACAAGAAATGTTTAAAATTTTCGACTTGACAAAAATGTTACAAAAAATCAGCAAATTAATTAGTAAAAATTCGTAAACTCAGTTTTAAAGTCAACAAAAAAAATTAATTCCAAATTTGTACAAAACTAGTATTTTCGTAAATCGAACTTAACTATAAAAAGTAGTTAAAACGCTGATTTTAACTAAAAATTTGCTAAAAAGCCAGTAAACTCGAGTTAAAAAAAAAAAACTTTACAGTTTTATTTTTTTGAGTGTACAAGAAGAAGTAAAAAATTTTTTTTTACTTCTTCTTGGATACAAATAAAACATTTTAAAAAAAGATTGAAAAAAAAAAATAAAAAAAAAAAAATTTGGACCATTTTTGAAGACGCTATGATAAAAATACGGAAAACGAAAGCTTTTCGATATATTTTTGCAAAAATTTTTTGTTGGAAAACTACATTCAATACCCTAATAAATTATTCAAAGAGTTCAAATTTTACCCAATTTAAAAATTTATGAGAATTTAAAAAAAAAAAAGTTCCGACCCAAATTTCGAATTTAACCGCTCAAAACACCGCGGTCGGACATATTTAGGCCAAAACAGAATGAGAGAAAAATCTTTGCATTTTAGTTTTACTAAAAAATTGTTATGTAAGTTAGTTGCGAAAAACTTTTATTTTAAGAGTTACACCCAAATTAATCCATAAAGTTTTTTTACCTCATTTTTGAGGTCAAAAGTTCAAACCGCTTGGCCTGTTTGCAACCTAGAAGTCCAATTTCTGGACATATATTATTTTTTACTCCAAACACAACCGAAAATAAGTGGGGAGCGATAAAAATACACTTTTGCACATTCCATACATTTGGTGGTTGCTCTAGTGATTATTTATTCAGTAATTTTGCGTGAGTTTGCGTGATGCGATACCCTATGGAGCCATTTACAGATTTCATTCATCAGATCGAAAATATTAAAAAAAACTTGCAATTTTATTCTCGATTTTCGTTTTTAAAAAAGTTAAAAAAACGCAAAATCTGTGTAACTTTGAGTAACTGTATTTTCTAAACTACTTATCGCATTTGAACAATCTAAAGCGCATAAGAATGGTATGTAAGTCTATTTAGATATGATAAACTATAAAAATATTGGTGTTTCAAAAGTGCATTTTGTATGCAAAGGCATTTTTGAAGTGCATTTTGTGAACTTTTACCCCATTTATTATTTTTTTTATACCCTCCACTCTAGTGATAGAGGGTATATATAAGTTTGTCATTTCGTTTGTAACACCTCGAAATATTGGTCTAGGACCCCATAAAGTATATATATTTATGATCCTCGATCGATTTTAAGTCGATCTAGCGATGTCCGTCCGTCCGTCCGTCTGTCTGTCTGTCCGTAGAAATCACGCTAACTTTTGAAAGACTTTACAGAGGCTTCTGAAGTTTGGCATATATGTTTGCCATTTACCTGGTCAGGTTGGTATTGCAATCCAGCCAAATAGGTCCAGTGGTTCAAAAGTTATGAGTAAAAGAGTAAATTTCGGCAAGGGTGTTTCGCGAATTTATGAGATAAAAAACACGATAACTTTCGAAAGACAATAATGAGACTACGGCAGCTTGACATGTATCTTTGCCGTTCCCTGGGTCTGTTGGGTATTAAATTTCAGCTCAAGCGGTCCAGTAGTTCAAAAGTTATAAGCAAAAGCCTGAATTTCAGATTAGTTTTATCTAAATTGCCACGTGTTTTAACAAGTTTTAAAAGCATTGGTGGTAACTAAACAATGCTTTTCAAACTTGTTTAATTTTAAAGCAATGCTTTTTAAACTTGTTTAGTTTTAAAAACATTGGTAACTTAAAAATTACACTCGGAAAAAATTTTACACTCAAAAAAAAATTTTACACTCAAAAAAAATTTTACACTAAAAAAAAATTACACAAAAAAAATTTAGTTTTTTTTTTACAAAAATGACAATATTTTGTGTACATACGTACGTGCATTCACTCAGAAATATTTTCATAGTAAAAAAACATTACACTCAAAAAAAAAAAATTAGTAATTTTTTTTTTTTTTTTAAATTACAAAAAAAAGAGTTTTTTTACTCAAAATAAAATATTTCTAATCGAAATTGTTAATTTTTTCACGTTAAAAAATGTACTACCCTTTAAAAAAAAAATGCATTGTGGAGGGTATTCATAGATTCGGCAAAGTCGAATTTAACTTTTCTACTTGTTTTAATTATCATATTTTAGTAATTTTGGATTTTTACCACAAAAAATTTCTTCTGTATGCGCTTTAGATTGTCCAAATGTGGCAAGTAGTTTAGTAAATACAGCTGCTCAAGGTTGCAAAGATTTTGCATTTTTTTTTTTAACTTTTTAAAAAAATCGTGAAAAAAATTGCGAGTTTTTTGAATATTGTCGCTTTAAATTTCTTCAACATTATGCAACTTGTCATCTAAATTGATGACAGCAAGTGAAGAAGCCGCTCCACCAATATGATGAACCATTTTTCTTTGAGTGAACTAATATTCAGTGATATTTTTCCAAAAGAAAAAAAGTCTTCCAAGCAATTTGAAACAAAATTTTTTACTGGGTTAACATAATCTTTAATGTTGCTAGTTTCTGTTGTTACTACTAACAATAAGTTGCCGCTATTTTTCTTATTGTTGTTGTTGGTTGTTGCTGCTTCTGTCTGGTGGCCAATTTCAATTTTTGTTTTAGTTCTTTCTCGTTTACAGTGTCTTTATTTATTAACATAATGCATGGTTGAAGCTGTTTGTTCTGTCTGTGTGTGTGTGTGTGCGTGTGTTTGTGTGCTTCAGAAGATGAAGTCCATTTTACCATGCAACTTATGTGTTGCATTGTATGTTGCATTGCTGTTCATTTAGTTAAAAATTAATTGAATATGTTTAATTCGTGCTTGCCTCCTTCAGGCTATAAACATTTTGTTTTTTTTTTTCTGTACACTCAAATTATTTTGTAGGCAAAACCAAAAGAAAAACACACTTAAAACCAGTGAATAAACAATTGAAAACCATCCCAGTAATTATTCATTTGTTTTAAAAATATCAACATTTATTTTTTACTGTTGGCAAAATTTTCTAAAATAAATAACACTAAACATTTAAAAATTACGGTTTTTTCATTCTTTTTTACCAACAAATTCGAAAAAAATAACCTACGAAAACATTTAAAATTAATGATAGTTCTGTTGTTTTTACCAACAAAGTCAAAAAAAAAAAAATAACCTACGAAAACATTAAAAATGAATGATTTCGTAGGTTATTTTTTACAATTTTCTATTGAAATATTTTTTTAAAAATTTTTAATAAAATTTTGGGGAATCGATCCCGCAATCAACTAAATTCTGGCCAGACACTCTACCCATCGTGCCAAAGCCACTTGATGCAAATATGTTTTTATATTTCTATAAATAATTTTTTGAATTTTTTTTCTACAAACAAATAACTGACTTGTGTAGGTAAAAACTAATGATATATCATTAAAAAATACCAACAATTTAAAAAAAATTACTTACACAAATCATTAAAAATTTAAAGAATAATCAGTAGTTTTTACTTACAGAACGAAAATAAATGACTTTATAAATTAAATGTTAGTGAAAGTCTTTATTTTTTAGTGTGTTATTTTTGAAACAAAGGACTGATGTAGTCATTAATAAAAACTGAACATCAAACAAATGTTTTTTCTTTTAAAAACGACTAAACGGAAAACTTTTTAAATAAACTACAAAAGTTAATGACATAATTTTTTGAGTGTACTATTTATGTTTATAAATTGCTCATGTCTGTCCGTCTGTCTGCATTGCCAAGGCAAAAGATGCAACCATCACAGAAACAAACAACAACTTTTAAAGAAAAACTGACTGGAAATTTGTTTAAAAACAAAACATTATGCAAATTAGGACTTTTATTAATGAGAACATTATATGTCTAAAACAGCTTCTGGATTTTTGTTACAATTAAGACAAAGTTGGTAATAAATATTATGTTGTGGCAAAGAAAATTTTAAGATTTTGGTGATTTTAAAATCTGTGATTTTAACGTTATAATTTGTGTGATATTTTCTCCATTTCAGTTCCTCTATTTTCAGATTTTCGTTTCATTTTGTCTTTTACCGATTCTGAAAATTTTCCAATGACATATTTTTAAAAACTCGTATGCTGCTAGAAACCCTTGTGTGGTAATTGAGGATATGAGTGTGAAATACTCATGTTTTTTCACTGTAATGTTCATGTTATTCGTGTTGCTTAAAGTAACAACCTATTTGTACAGTGAACCGCTATTAAGTGAATTTGTTTAATGGATCTTGGCTCTTCAATTTTTAACATTTTAACCTGATTTGTTTATGACTTTAAGCATGTCAACAAGGTACTTCTTTATTTCTAGCAGTATATTGATGACCAATTTGATATTTGCCTTGTACTAGTTTCTTCTTTGATGGAAAACAATACTTTGTGAATTATTTTATTGAATATTTATTTAACTGTAAACCACATATGTTGCTCCCGTTTCCAAATAGTTGATGAGGTGAACAATGTAGGGTTTTTGAAACAGAGAAATAATAAAAGAATATTTGATCTTTTGGCATTCACATATGCCCAAAAGATCCAAGTCTAAGAATCTGTAGAAACTTGAAAATCTTAAGAACAAAATTGTATTTGTGGTTTCCTATTTTTTGTCTATCCAGAGCTTTTTGAAACCCGTTGATGAGATAGAAGGCTGTAGGCAAAATGGCCCAAAAAATGTTATGAAAAATCGCCTAAATGATAAATCGCCCAAAAAAAATGATAAGTGACCCAAAAAGAAAAACTTTGCCCTAAATTTGTGAAAAAAAGCCCAAAAAAAGAAATGAAAAATAACGCAAAAATAAAAAAAAAAATATTTTTTCCAAAACACATATTGCACAAAAAAGTCTTATTTTGCGGAGAGGATGGGTTTAAGGCATGTAATTTTAATCCCTAAGCCCGTCCGAAGGCTGGTTATGCAGAAAAACTTATAAGAAAAAGAGAAAAAAATTTAGACAAGAATTTTTGTTACTTTTCCATATTAATATGTACAATAGGGATATAACCATTTGCATATTTTTGAAAATATCAAAAAGGGCCTATCATAGTGAGAAAGAACATAGAAAATCAATAAGAAGTGCGTCCTCTTTTTTTTGCGAATGTTAAAAAAGGTTCGGCACCGATCGCGAAGAAGTTTTTGCTTATATTTTTTTCAAATATTCATTCAACCCATGTTTCAAATATTGAAAATCATACTGCTAATTTTGTCTTGTTTTATTTTTGTTGTAAAACGACGAAAAACAAAATAAGGTTGAAAGGGACGGATTCTTACCATAAAACATACAAAAATTAAAATTTGAGGTGTTTTAGAAATTGCAATCGGTGCCGAAGGTTTTTGGACCAAAATGACCCCGGATAACATTTTTTGTTATCAGTATAACATTGCCCATACCGTAATGATAGGTTCTTATTTTGGTTATACCCCTAATGTACAACATATCACCTTATTCTGGTCTGATTATACCCTCCACTTTAGTGATGGAGGGTATATATAAGTTTGTCATTCCGTAAAGTATATATATTCATGATCCTCGATCGATTTTAAGACGATCTAGCGATGCCCGTCCGTCTGTCTGTTTGTATGTTGAAAACCCGCTAACTTTTGAAAGACTTTACAGAGGCTCCTCAAGTTTGGCATATATGTTGGGCATTTACCTGGTCAGGTTGGTATTGCAATCCAGCCAAATCGGTTCAGTGGTTCAAAAGTTATGAGCAAAAGAGTAAATTTCGGCAAGGGTTTTTCGCTAATTTACGAGATAAAAAACACGCTTACTTTTGAAAGACAATAATGAGACTGCTAAAGCTTTACATATATCTTTGTCGTTCCCTAGGTATGTTTGGGTATTGATTTTCAGCTCAATCGGTCCAGTGGTTCAAAAGTTATAAGAAAAACCCTGAATTTCAGATTATCTTCATCTTAAATGGCACGTGTTAAACAAGTTGTAAACGCATTGGTGGTAACTTAACAATGCTTTTCAAACTTGTTTAGTTTTAAAGCAATGCTTTTAAACTTGTTTAGTTTTGGAGGGTATTCATTGATTCAGCAAAGTCGAATTTAACTTTTCTACTTGTTAATTTTCAGGTATTTTTTTTTAAATCTACGACTCCTAAATCCTCTAGAAGCACATTTTCAGCGGATCCAACGATAAGGACTTTTAGCCGGAATTGGACTATTCTTAACACTTTAAGAACTATATTTAGTCCGCCATTTTGATTTTTTTAGTTAAATTTTGAAATTAGCGACCCCAAAATACTCTGGAAACACATTTTCATCCAGATGCAGCAACGATAAAGACTTTTGGCCGGAACTACACCTTTTCCAATTGAAATTCAGAAAAGATCAATTGTAATTCAGAAATCACAATTGAAATTCAGAAATCCCAATTGAAATTCAGAATAGCCCAATTGAAATTCAGAAATCATAATTGAAATTCAGAAAAGCCCAATTGAAATACAGAAATCACAATTGAAATTCAGAAAAGCACAATTGAAATTCAGAAATCACAATTGAAATTCAGAAAAGCACAATTGAAATTCAGAAAAGCACAATTGAAATTCAGAAAATCACAATTGAAATTCAGAAAAGCATAATTGAAATTCAGAAAAGCCCAATTGAAATTCAGAAAAGCACAATTGAAATTCAGAAATCGTAATTGAAATTCAGAAAAGCCCAATTGAAATTCAGAAAAGATCAATTGAAATTCAGAAATCGTAATTGAAATTCAGAAAATCACAATTGAAATTCAGAAAAGCACAATTGAAATTCAGAAAAGCACAATTGGAACTCAGAAAAGCACAATTGAAATTCAGAAAAGCCCAATTGAAATTCATAAATCGTAATTGAAATTCAGAAATCGTAATTGAAATTCAGAAAAACCTAAGTGAAATTCAGAAAATCGCAATTGAAATTCAGAAAAGCACAATTGAAATTCAGAAAAACGCAATTGAAATTCAGAAAAGCCCAATTGAAATTCAGAAAAGCACAATTGAAATTCAGAAAAGCACAATTGAAATTCAGAAAAGCCCAATTGAAATTCAGAAATCGTAATTCAAATTCAGAAAAGCCCAATTGAAATTCAGAAAATCACAATTGGAATTCAGAAAATCACAATTGAAATTCAGAAAAGCCCAATTGAAATTTAGAAAAACACAATTGAAATTCAGAAAAGCACAATTGAAATTCAGAAAAGCACAATTGAAATTCAGAAAAGCCCAATTGAAATTCAGAAAACCACAATGGAAATTCAGAAATGCCCAATTGAAATTCAGAAATCGTAATCGAAATTCAGAATAGCCCAATTGAAATTCAAAAAAGCCCAATTGAAATTCAGAAAAGCACAATTGAAATTCAGAAAAGCCCAATTGAAATTCAGAAAAGATCAATTGAAATTCAGAAAAGATCAATTGAAATTCAGAATATCACAATTGAAATTCAGAAAAGCCCAATTGAAATTCAGAAATCACAATTGAAATTCAGAAAATGTAAACAAACCAATTATTAGTCACCACTACAAACATAGACACATTATGCAAATGCAGTACAGAAAAGTGTATGTGAGAGTATCTAACTTTATTCTCTTGCTACGTATTGTAGAGAGCAGACAGACAATACACTCATAAAATGCTTAAGGTAACATCAAGTGAAACTGACTTTTTATTATTTTTCTTTAAAACTAATTTTTCATTAATGCATTTGTCAAGGGAGAGTAAATATTTTTGTTCACTATATTAATTAATTTACAAAAAATAATAAAAATTCAGTTAAACTAAATTTTACCTACAACATTCTATGAGTGTGTTATTGTCTGTCTGCTCTCTACAATACGTAGCAAGAGAAAAAAGTTAAATACTCTCATAGTTGTACAGCATTTGTTTAATGTGTCTATGTAGTGGTGACTCATAATGAGTTTGTTTACATTTTCTGAATTTCAATTGTGATTTCTGAATTTCAATTGTGATTTCTGAATTTCAATTGTGATTTCTGAATTTCAATTGGTCTTTTCTGAATTTCAATTATGGTTTCTGAATTTCAATTGGGCTTTTCTGAATTTCAATTGTGATTTTCTGAATTTCAATTGGGCTTTTCTGAATTTCAATTGGGCTTTTCTGAATTTCAATTGTGCTTTTCTGAATTTTAATTGGGCTTTTCTGAATTTCAATTACGATTTCTGAATTTCAATTGGGCTTTTCTGAATTTCAATTGTAATTTTCTGAATTTCAATTGGGCTTTTCTGAATTTCAATTGTGCTTTTCTGAATTTCAATTGAGCTTTTCTGAATTTCAATTGTGCTTTTCTGAATTTCAATTGGGCTTTTCTGAATTTCAATTGTGATTTTCTGAATTTCAATTGTGATTTTCTGAATTTCAATTGGGCTTTTCTGAATTTCAATTACGATTTCTGAATTTCAATTGGGTTTTCTGAATTTCAATTACGATTTCTGAATTTCAATTATGCTTTTCTGAATTTCAATTGTGCTTTTCTGAATTTCAATTACGATTTCTGAATTTCAATTGTGCTTTTCTGAATTTCAATTGGGCTTTTCTGAATTTCAATTGTTCTTTTCTGAATATCAATTGGTCATTTCTGAATTTCAATTGGGCTTTTCTGAATTTCAATTGTGATTTCTGAATTTCAATTGGGCTTTTCTGAATTTCAATTGTGATTTCTGAATTTCAATTGGGCTTTTCTGAATTTCAATTGTGATTTCTGAATTTCAATTGGGCTTTTCTGAATTTCAATTATGATTTCTGAATTTCAATTGTGCTTTTCTGAATTTCAATTGGGATTTCTGAATTACAATTGATCTTTTCTGAATTTCAATTGGAAAAGGTGTAGATCATTCTAGCTCTGTGTACGCTAGACCTGCGCTGCTGGTTGCTGACTTTCTTTACGAAATTTTTTAACAAATTTTCCCACAATCAGCTTTTCCATGGCCATGATTCGGCAGGTATTCCGACAAAAAATTGAAAAGTTCAGATTTATATTTTTTTCACTCAATCCTTTGAAGAAAATATTATAATTTTATCCTGTTTGTAAAATCTATAATTAACGGTATAGCCTTTTCCCAATTCACTTTTGAAAACCCTTACAAAACTTGTAGTTTAAGTACTTTGAATATGTTAATACTCAAACATTTCGTTTTGTTCATGATTTGTTCTTTTATGCATATGGTGTTATCCAAAACCTTTGCAGAAAAACTCTAGTGAGTCATTTAAACTACAAACACACTCCTTCACGTTTATTAAAAAAAAAAAAAACTACACCATTATATTTCAATTCGTTAGTTCATTTGGTTTTGCACCATTTCTTTTTGTTTCAGGGTTCTTGCGTGCACTCATTGTTGATATAGTTGTTGAAAGCTGCAATGCTCAAAAGAATGAGTTCTTTCTTTTAAGAAATTTTCAAGTTAACAGTGCAACCACAAAATTTTTTTAGCCAACTACAGTATGGGGAATACTTTGTCATTTCGATCCTTGATTGAATCTAAGACATTCTAGTGATGTCCGTCGGTCTGTCTGTGGAAAACGCGACACAGTCCAAACTAATAACCTCTGAAGTATGACACGAATATGCCTTATGGTCATAGGCTGGTTTGGTTCTTAAATGGTCAGAACCGGCCTAGTCGTTAATAAGCATTAGAAATTTCAGAATATACTCTGAAGCCACTGCTCATATATGAGAGTTTTAGAAAAGCAAGGCATTTGAATGTCTCTTTCTCATTTCTTAAACATCAATAATATCCAATTGCTATACCACCCAAAGCTGCAGATGACAATGCTGATTCCCCGCCAATCTGTAGGTTAACATATTATTAGTTCGATCCCACTCGGAGATTGTAGAAAGGTTTTGGTTGAGTTTGTCATTCATATATTGCCGCATACCCCCAATGAGCTTGACCTGTGACCGACAGAAATAAAATTAATCACAAATGTCACTGTCATATGCAGAGTAGAAGGTCATTAACCAAAATTAGAAATAGACTAGAAGAAAGAACAGAACCTTGCAGTAGCGCTGAACTTAGCTGAAAATCGTTTAATAAGACACAATCTAAAACAACACGTATAGTGCGGTCTCTGATAAAACTTGTTATAAATCCAAAGTCACTACCGACAATAAAATCAACAAGCTTAGCTACGAGTTCCCTGAGCCAAACACGATCGAACTCCTTGGGAATATCTAAAGCAAATACTTTACTCTCACCAAAATGGTGAAAGGACCGAATTCAACGTTTCGAAAGAACCGCCAATCGTAGATCGCCCGCTACGTAAGCCATACTGCCGCTCATTTAAATTTGAACTGGTCTCTAAATATTTAAGAAGGTGCTAACCATGTTCTTTATCACTTTGGAAAATTGAAATTGGACAGTTATTTGTTGTTAGAAACACCCTTTTTTAGCGATTGGCTCGACATTGAATTCCAGCATACGAAAAGCGAAAACGGTAACTGAAAAGGTAAAGATAACCGAAGGCACAGTGCAAGATACTCTTTCGAGAACAGTTTTTGGCTCCGCAAAAAAAACTTTCAAAGGTAGACACCGTTTGAAAAAAACCTTTTCGCGTCTAACAAGGAAAGTAACCAAACCCTTATGAACCGAGTTGCATGAAACTTAAAATATATATATAAAGGAGACAATTCTAATTTTTGGATTGTTCTGCCATTTCTTTCCAAGAAACTATATGATATTTCAATATAAGAAGAGAGGTTTTTAATGCCTATCCAACAGTGTATAACCTTTTAAAAATTTGGTTTCGTTAAATATTTTGTTCATGAAAATGTATAAATTTTGGGGGTATTTATGTGAAGACATAGATAGACCTACGATATCCATATGAATACGAAATAATCCTCATTAACTTTAAGTCGACACGTATTTTTTTTCAGACGATATTTCAGTTAGTTCCGGAAGGTCCACATTGTTTCATAAGGGGTCAATGAAATTTTTAAACACTGGTAACGCTGATAAGCTGAGAAACCCCAACCTTACAGTTGTCTCTTTTATATTATCCTAAGTTTCAGGCAAATCGGTTCATAACAGTTGAGATACTTCCCTTTTAAGTACGACACACTTGGTTCTCGTCTTTAAGCGGTGCAGATCAGTAACGACTTTCGTATTCGAACGCCAATTTATGAACGCTCGATGTGGGTGCATGTTTATACCCTCCAATTACAAGGTAAATCCCCAATGTGTCATCCTCCGAAATTAATATAGGCATATTTGGTATCAGATTAAAGGCATTTAAAAGACTTATGTCGTGGTGCTAACAATGTGTCAAACAATTATTATTTCTCGACTTATTAACAAAAATGTATTTTACTAAATATGTCGAAAAGTTGTGCATATTTGGACGGCTCTATGAAATAAGGCCCCAATGAAATAGGGCCCCAAATCAAAAATGAAATAAGGCCCCACAAATTTTTACTAAAAAAAATTGGGGTGTTATTTCATTATTTGGGGCTTTATTTCATTTTTTGTTTTGGGGCTTTATTTCATTATGAAATAAGTCCCCAAATTTTAGGGATGAAATAAGGCCCCAAATAATATTTTGGGGTGTTATTTCATTTTCTCTCAAATCTGCGGAAGCCAACGACGCAATGAAAAAGACTGCTAATGAAATAATTTTCACAGAAATAAGTCCAAAATGAAATGAAATTACTACAGCAGCTACAAAAAATGAAATTAAAAAGATTAGTGCAATTGCCTACTGAATCTGCGATAAGTATTTTATAAATTTCGCTGTAAGATCGGATGAGAAAAATCTTACGAATATGAATTTAAATCTCTATATTAATTTAAAATTTTTCTCTCAGAACTTAATCAATAATAAATTTTGTCTTTAATATATTTACAAACCTCGAAAAGGAATTAAAACTGGATATATCCTTGGGCATTTCTAGGATTCTATTTAATTGCTGATGAAATAATATGATACTTGTTTTAAAAATATTTAAATGCATCACCACATGCATTTAAATATTTTTAAAACAAGTATCATATTATAATGTCATGAAAGATATATTAACGACGACGGTAGGTTGTACAAAATCGAAGAAAATTTCGCCAAGTCCATTGTGCTAACACCTTAAACAATCCAATGTGCCACGCCTTGTTCAATAAAAGCAGTTATTTAGACGTAATCGGAATTTTTTGTTCACTCGCGGCGTGCATTTCGGTTTGTAGTAGATTTAATATATTTTGGATTTAAATTGAGTCCTTTGTATGTATGTGTAAAATTTTTAATTTACCAAAAATGTTTGACTTATTTTTTAATAAAATAGTAGATAAGCTTATCGAACGGACTTAATGTTTATTTTTGTTTTTAAATTGGGGCCTTATTTCATTTTCAAATTGGGGCTTAATTTCATTATGAAATAAGGCCCCAAAAATGGGGCGTTATTTCATTTTATCTTTGGGGTTTTGTTTCATTTCATTGGGGGCTTATTTCATTTATTTTTTGGGGTGTTGTTTCATAATGAAATAAAGCCCCAAAAAATGAGGCGTTATTTCATTTCTGGCTTGGGGTCTTATTTCATTGGGGCCTTATTTCATAGATCCTATTTGGACATGTTCTTAACACACGTGGATAGGTTTACCAAAGACCTTTCATTTGGTATATAACATGACTAGGACGAAAAAAACTGAAAATTTTCAGTTTCTTTTCCCCTTATTTTCACCCCCTAAATATGAATTTGGGCCGGTACAAAAAAATTCTCTACAAAATACAACGAATTATATAAAGATCGGCAGGTGACACCAGGAAGACTTCCCTTGTTAGTGATAAAGGGAATACATAAGTATGTCATTCCGTTTGTAACTCATCGAAATATTGGCTTATGACCCCATAAGCTACATATATTATTGGTCAATAATCGATTCTAAGATATTTTAGCGATGTCCGTCTGTCTGTTGAAATGGCGATCATGGCCAAAATATTATTTAGTTATTGCTGTAAGTTAACATGTTTGTGTGTAGTTGTCCCAAGCATTTGGGTAAAATCGGTAAGGACACCTCGAAAATGTTGTTATATTCAACATTACCTAAATATACAAAATGCTTTAATTCCGCTGCTAGTCGATATTTGTGAACAGAATTCGATGCCTAAAGGTATTTAAACAAGAACAAAGAAACATCTTTTTATTAAAAAAATAATTGCAGAATTCTTTTTCGCCAAATTTTTTTCCGCAGAAATTTTTTTAAAAATGTATTGTCGACAAAGGGTTAATTTAGCAGAAATACGGTTTGTATATAAATAAAAAAAATTCTTTCCTACCATTTCTGCAGCGACATCAACGTTGTTGCCAAGAAAACAAAGTTTGAAGCTAAAATTCAGAAAAAAATCATTGAGCTCGCCCACCAAGCTTTTCATAGAAGCCAAGTTAGAAATACAAAAAAGTGTAAAATTTGAAAAAATATGCAGAGTATTTTGACAACTCATTTATGAGGGTGGGAAATAAGGAAGAAGTCATATTCTTAGACTACACTGTGGGCCAGGATTTCCATTTTTTGGCCAATAAGGTCTGTAAGGCAACACATATTTAAAAATATTTTTTCGGAATGTCGACATCTTGAATTTTGTTCGCCTTTAATATCTTTTTATTATAGCTCAAAGTTTTTTTTTTGCATGAGGTTAAAGTCAAAGTTTGAGAATTTTTTAATATTTTTTATTTATGAAACAAATTTTTTTTTTTGTGCTTCAACACAATATTTTTTCAAATTTTTGGCGAATTTCTCCTAAAGACATACCTGTTTGTCCAACACATGAGATAAACTGCCAAAAAGTATGGTATAAGCTTATTTTTTAAAAAAAAATAATGGAAATTCATAGTTTTGTTGAAATCCGCCTTTTTTCAACACCAAAGTCCAAAAAAGTCCAAACGATATTGACAAACCTCGAATTACGAAATGTCTCTGACAATGTATTCTATTCACATTTTTGCGACCCTGTGCGACCGTTCATAAACTTTTGATCTAGAGGCAATAAACCAAAACATGACGTTTAGAAATGCCCTAAAATGGACTTTCAAAATTTTTTTTGGATATTTTTGTTTCTATTGATTTCTAATAAAAAATGTCCCACTTTGACAACATTGGCGTGATAAGTGGTGATGGGCACGTGAGTGAATTTTTGACTCACGTTGACTCACGCTCACGCAAAAAAAAAAAAACATAATTTACTGAATCGTTTTTTTTTCTCACACTTATTCACTATTTACGTGAGTAAACAAAACACCACTCACGTGTGACTCACGCTCACTCGTAACTCACGCTAAACATTTAAAACACGAAAAAAATTGTAAAAACTGAATCAATACAATTAAATAATTTTGACTCACGCAAAAAAATTTCACTCACTACGAATCACTCACGAAAAAAATTGTCTCACTCACTTCTCACTCACGAACAAAAAATTTGAATCACGCTCACTTTCGATCACGCGTAATTCACATGACCAGCGTCCATATCTAGTGCTAAACATTAAAGCTGGTAACGCATTTAAGCGGGCATATTTTGGTAATAGCATTTTTAATATTTTTTACGAAATTGTAAGTTCTGTGGCAAAAACTCATAACAACATAAGTCGAGTTACATATGTCCAAAACGTGTTTTTGCATTTTCGGAATCTCCTTATACATTTTCGTATTGTATCAAATTTTTATGAAAATCGGACTAAAACTTTCTGAGATATTGATTTCTGAACTCCACAACTCATTTTTTCTTAAAGGAAAAATAAAAATCGTAACAGCATATCTGAGTTATGTTTTTATTCCTTATTTTAAAATCAGCAATCGTTGAAGATGCTAAAATGTATTTTACAGGGATACATAACTGCATATCTCGACATATGCTTAGATTAAAATGTAATTTTGAAAAACGAAATTACAACATCAATGGTTTTCACCCGATATCTCCATAGTCTTTCTATATATCAACTTTTAAAGTAGCGAAGATTGTGTCGATAATAATGCTTGAGATATTTACATGCCCAAAATGTCCAAATTTGTAAACCCAGATTTGGTATTTGAAATTAAAACTTAAAAATGCTCTCCTGAAAAGTAGTATAAAAACACTTATGCACTTATTCCTTTTTGCCACAGAGTTATTTGTACATTTAGGATGGCAAAACTAATTGGAAATAAAAAAGTTCTCTCTTAAATAAGCCACTGAATATATGAACTTTTTGACGCATTTAAAAGAGAAATATTTTATTAAAATCTTCTGATAAAAGCAAAAAGAGGGATTTATAAAAACTTAGAAATCCAAGCATTGTACATTTTATTATAAAGCTATGTCCCAAATTTTGGATCCGCTATTTTGATTTCAAAAAATCTGAGTTCGTATTCGTGTTGCGCAATCATTTCCTAGTAATATTTTGAAACATTAATCAATAATTTAAATATCTTGTCCGCCATATTGGATATTTCTATTTTGAATATTTGATTCTAAAATCAACATAGACAACATAGAAAAAACATAATATTTTATTTGACGCCATATTGGATCCGCCATTTTGAATTTAAAAAATCGGAGCCCATATTCGTAATTACCGACCCTAAATATATCAAAAATTGCTAATTTAAGTACAATTAGCTAAGAATTACAAAAGCATATTCGTCATATTGGATCCGCCATTTTGAATTTCAAATCTTTAATTCCAAAATCAGTTTTAGCATCCGAAAACCCATTAAAATCTAAGTTTTTGGACAAAAGAGACAACATTTAAAAAATCTTAAATTTGAATTTGTCGCCATATTGGATCCACCATTTTGAATATTAAAAGTCTGAGCTCATATTCGTTATTAACGACCCCAAATACATCGATAATGATTATAATAAACACAATAAACAAATAATTAAAAAATCATGTCCGCCATTTTGGATCCGCCATTTTGAATTTTGAAATTTTTTTTCCATAATCGTGATCAGCGATCCTTTAACACCCATATGCAATACTTTTTTGACATATAGGTTAAGCGGTCTATTTATGGCCAAAATTCAGGGAAGCTGGCCCACAGTGGACTACCCTTCAATACACTCATTGTGTGTTGACTCATTCACCAGTTGCGCAAGATCGTTATGAGCGGCAAAAAGCTCAACGCATTGGCCTTCTGGAGTTGTATGGCTCGGATGGCGAACTTATGATGAGTTGTGGCAACTCTTCACCAGGAACTACGAGTTCACTTTTCTGACAACTCTGTAAGATTTTTGAAATTGAATCGGAAATGACAACGAAGAAATCAAGGGGGAAAAATTTATACTTTGGTACTTTTTTATCTCTCGAAATAATAATTCTGAAAAATTCAAATTTGGAAAGTAGAATCAACTAGCGGAAAAAAATATTCTAACGAATTATTTTTTGGAAAAATCCGATTCTAAGAATGTAAAAGAGCACAGAAAAAAATATTGAGGAAACAAATTTAAGTAATCGCTTGTTTAAATTTAAAACAAAAATTGAGTAAGTTTTTAATAGACGCAATTAAAAATTTACTTAAAAATTTTAAAAACAATTTAAGTAAATAATTTAATAAAAATTTAATAGCTTTTTTAATTTTTTTTAAACTCTTATACTTCTTTGAATTCTCGTTTAGTTTATAATTTTTTGTAATCGTCTTTATAAAATTTTCCAATATTTTTGAGACATAAATATGTTTGGTAAAGTTTGAAAAAACAAGTTTTTTGTTTTTGTTTTAAATTTTTAATTGTGTCAATTAAAAATTTACTCAATTTTTTTTTTCAAATATTTAATAAATTTTTATTAAAAATTTTCTCAATACTATTAAATCGTTTACTGGTGCAAAATTGAGTAATTTTTTACTCAATAGTATTAAAAATTTACGAAAATATTTTTTTATTTTTTTTTGTGTGGTAAAAATTATTTTTTGGTAAAATCTTGCCTAAACGAATTAATTATTTTATTTTTCTGTATAGTCGACGTTAGTTGGTTCATTGTTTATTCAACGATAAAGAAAACAAAAATTAAATTAATTCAATGTGAATTCGTGGTAAATTAACACACATTTGGCACATAGGAATTGTTGCCACTTTTAGTGGCACAAACAACAACGAAAAATACAACTAAATAAACTGACCTGATGCCCTAAAGACACCAATTTTTTCTGTTGTTGTTTTGTTATTATAAGACTAAAAAGGTTTTTCTTTTCCAGCTCATATGCATATTTATAAAACAACAATAACAAAAAAAGGGACTTGACTTTTTTTTTTTTTTTTTTAAATCTCATGAATTTTTATGGCGTAAAAAATTTACAAACAAAATACATTCATTCCAAAGATATTTTCCAGCTGAAATAAATGTCTTTGAGAATTGAATTGATAATTTTATTTATTTTTTTCTATTAAATATATTTTATGCTAATTTTAAAACCCTCTACTTAGTGTTAGTGATAGAGGGTTTGTATTAGTTTGTCGTTCCGTTTGTAACTTACAGAAATATCGGTTTGGGATATCACCATACAGTAGTTGGAGGTTATAAAAATAAGAGAAATCGAAGGAAGTCGTTTCCGAAGGTATGAGATTTGGCATGAAATGCACCATATATTTTATTAAGCAGTCATCGATTCTAAGACATTCTAGCGATGTCAGTCGGCTGTCTGGTGAAATGACAATCACGACCAGCGTTGCCAATTTAGCTTTTTTCCCGCTAGATTTAGCTTTTTTTAAAATTTTTCGCGGGAAAATTTTGCATTTAGCTTTAAGCGGATTTTTTAGCTTTTTTTGAAAATTTGTTGGCTTTTTTTCAGCTTTTTTTAGACTTTTTTTAAACTTTTTTCATTAAATATCAATGTAAAAATAGAAGAAACATAATTTTTTACTTAAAAGGTTGTGTTCAAAACACAATTATATTTCAGAAACATCTAACTATTTATATTTAAAGTTTGTCTAAATGTGTTTTAGGAAGTTTTTTTTATTTTTTTTTTTCAGAATTCTAATAAATAATTAAAAATTTTTAAAACTTAAATAAAAATGTTTAAAATGTATTTGGAAATTTCTTAAATATAAATTTTAGAAAATAAATTTTTTGGAACATATAACGAAGTTTCTTAAACATATTTAGTATTTTCCGAAATAAAATTGAAAATTTTTAAAATATAAATGAAGATTTCTGAAATGCATTTCTAATTTTTTCTATATTGTTTGTATTTCCTGAAAAATTGTTTGGAATAGTGTTGATTTATTTACAAACTGTTTTTCTAAATATTCACAAATCTTAGAATGTAGAAATTTCCACTACTAATTTTTCTCAAATTTCTAAACTTTGTTTGAAAATGCAATTTAAACAATTTGAAATACATTTTGGGAGAAAATTCTAAAATGCAATTGAAAAAATCCCAAAAAAAATCTAAATTGTATTTGAAAATTTCTTTGATTTATTTGGAAATTTATACACAACGTTTTGAAATTTCTGAAATGCACTTTGAATTTGTTTATGTTAAAGATCGTCGTGAATGTATTATTTTTAATCTTTATTAATATGTACCTGCATTCGAAATTTTCGGAAACATAATTTTTAGTTTTACTTCCATACAAATTGTTTTTTTTTTAAATCGACTTTAAAAAAATGTATTGAAAATTTGAAATTTAAAAAAATAACTTTTGTTAAAATAGACTTTTTATGTTTCTTTGGTACGGGCAATTTTTTTTTAATTTATGAAGATTTGTTATATTTTAATATTTTGTTTATAAATAAGCATAATTTTAGTCCCACATACGCTATAGAAGGAATAACAGATCCCTATTTTGCAATTCAATTGTAAAATCGAAGAAAAAGCTAATTTAAATTACCCGGTGAAAAATGGTACAAATATGATCATATATGCGTTCATACAGCGTCATGTATGTCCATATATGTAGCATATATGAATATATATGGCACTGTATGAAGTCATATATGATCATATTTGTAACATATATGCCCATATACGTAAAATGAGGGCATATGAACATATATGACATATATGCTCCATATATGTCCACATATGTCATATATGGGCATATGCCCTCATTTTACGTATATGGACATATATGTTGCAAATATGATCATATATGACTGCATACAATTTCATATATGACCATATATGCTCATATATTTACATATATGCATCCATATATTTACATATATGTATCCATATATGCTCATTTTTCACCGGGTAATTAAAAAAAATTTAGCTTTATTTTTTAGCTTTTTTTCAAATTTTTTGGCTTTTTTTAGCGGGTTTTTAGAAAAAATCTAGCTTTTTTTGTTTTCAAATTCTGGCAACGCTGATCACGACCAAAGTATTTCACAGATACATATACTTAACTGAAACTTAACGTTTTTACTAGTTGTTGTTCAAAAAAGTTTGATAATGCATTTGAGCGATATCGGTTTAGCGATTCAAAAGTTAACAAAAATGTAAGGACACATCGAAATTTTTAGTACATTCTACATAACCTAAAAATACACACAGATAATAATATTGAGAAAAACAATTTGACAAATCACTTGTTTAAATTTTTAAAACAAATTTGAGTAATCTTTAATTAACGCAGTTAAAAATTTACTCAAGAATTGAAAAAAAATTTGAGTAAATAATTTAAAACAAATTTAATAATTTTTTTTATTCTCTTGGTGTTTTGAATTCTCATTTAGTTTATAGTTTTTTGTATATGGGGCATTCTATGTCAAATCGGACACTTTGAAAATTATTTTTTTTAGATTTTGCCAATTTGTTTACAGTTTTTAGTACCCTTCAAAAACTCCTTCGTGATAAATTTTCAGATTTTTTTGATGACCCGTTCAAAAGATATCGAATTTTTAAAAATTAGTAGTTTGTTCCTTTACTCAAACTTCTTTTAATCATAACATCTTTAATAATGGTCCAAATTTCAATTTTTTTTTTCAAAATTTTTGTTTTTTTAAGTACTTTCTAAAAAAAATCCCAAAAAATTCTTAAAAGCGCTCTAGCATGCGATTTTTAAGTTTTAAAATTTAAATCTCATTTTTGAAAATGTTTGTACTCTTCGATTTTTTTGAAATTTTTTTGTGTAAAACTTCTATCAATTCTAAAAATTTTTTGCCCCGGAAGATCGTGGGATAACTATTATTACTATTTTTTAAAATTTTTTGAAAAAATTTTATTGTAATTTTCGAATCTTAAAATCATTTCTACTGCCCTAATGGTGCGTCATAGAGGAGTCCTTTATATGATCAGTTTTTTATTTATTTTTCCAATTTTTTTATTTACAACTCATTTTAAATAATTTTAACCTAACCGAGAACTGGTAATAATGACCGTCGTCTCGTTGTAGCGAAATCGACCAAGGGCTTTGGTGGGAATCGAACCCACGACCCCCTGTTTCATAGGCTAGCACGCTACCAACTAGCCTACAGGGGCCCTCTTTTTTTTTTTAACAACTATATTTATATATATAGTTTTTTTTTTTTTTTATGATCAGTTGAGTCCTTTATAAGACCGACCCCCATTAATTTTTACGTCTTAACATTTCTTCGGATCAAACTAATACCCTATCTCCAATTTCTAAGAGGGCTCCCACACAAAACGATATTTTTTAAAATTTGCTCCAACCGCTCTAACTGCCCTAATAGTGCCTTTAGAGCAACAAAATGTATGACCGACCCACAGTAATTTTTTAGTCCAAACATTTTCTCTGAACACACCTACCCTCTATCTCTAATTGTTAAGGCGGTCCCCATACAATTTTTTTATTTTTTGTAAATTTGTTTTATTTAATCAGCTTCTACCGGTCCAATGGTGCGTCCGAGAAGGTTGGTTAGTGAGACCGACCCCCATTTATTTTTACCCTCCAACATTTTTTTTAAAACATACCTACGCCCTATCTCCACTCCCTAAGTAGGCTCCCATTCAAAATTACATTTTTATAAAATTTGCTCCCACTGTTATTTGTATGGGAGCCTACCACAGACCATATAGACATGCAACACGAGTGCTTATTTTGGTACTTTCAATATGGACGCATACAAAATACTACTAAATTAACTTCTCTGCCTAGAATACGTGTGCCTGTACGTGTGAGCTTTTATATCTGTATTTTCGTTGTTTGTTTATGTTTTGTATGAAACGTCAAAAGTTACATGCGCGTGCTGCCACTAATACATACACATGTGTGAAACTCTTTCGTTTCACCCCTATGGAGCCTACTTAGGGAGTGGAGATAGGGCGTAGGTATGTTTTAAAAAAATCTTGTAGGGTAAAAATAAATGGGGGTCGGTCTCACTAATGACCCCTCTCGGACGCACCATTGGAGCGGTAGAAGCTGATTAAATAAAACAAATTAACAAAAAATAAAAAAAATTGTATGGGGACCGCCTTAACAATTAGAGATAGAGGGTAGGTGTATTCAGGAAAAATGTTTGGAATAAAAAAATATTGTGGGTCGGTCATACATTTTGTTGTTCTAAGGGCACTATTAGGGCAGTTAGAGCTGTTGAAGCAAATTTTAGAAAATATCGTTTTGTGTGGGAGCCCCCTTAGAAATTGGAGATAGGGTATTAGTTTGTTCCAAAGAAATGTTAAGACGTAAAAATTAATGGGGGTTGGTCTCTAAAAGGACCCCTCTATGACGCATCATTGGAGCAGTAGAAATGATTTATGATTGAAAAATTACAATAAAATTTTTTCAAAAAATTTAAAAAAATAGTAATAATCGTTATCCCACGATCCTCCTGGGGAAAAAATTTGTGAAATCGATAGAAGTTTTACACAAAAAAATTTAAAAAAATCGAAGAGTACAAACATTTTCAAAAATGAGATTTAAATTTTAAAACTTAAAAAACGCATACTAGAGCGCTTTTAAGAATTTTTTGAGATTTTTTTTTAAAAAGTACGTAAAAAAACAAAAAATAAAAAAAAAAAAATTGAAATTTGGACCATTATTGAAGAAGTTATGAGTAAAAGAAGTTTGAGTAAAGGAACAAACTACCAATTTTTAAAAATTCGATATTTTTTAAAGTTCTAAATAAAGGAACAAACTACCAATTTTTTAAAAATTCGATATCTTTTAAATGTGTCATCAAAAAATCTGAAAATTTACCACGGAGGAGTTTTCGAAGTGTCCGATTTGACATGGAATGTCCCATATGTATATGAAAGTTTGAAATCATCTTTATAAAATTTCCTTTCTCTTGAAGACATAAGTATATTTGTTAAAAATTTAAAAAGCTTCTTTTTTTTGGAAAAAAAAAATTCGAAACTTTTTTAACTTTTTAAAAAATTAAATTGATACAATTTAAGTAAATTTTTACTTGACACAATTAAAAATTTACTAAAAAATTTTGAAAAATTTTAAGTAAAGTTTTAATTGTGTGAATTAATAACTTACTTAAATTTTTTATTAAGTGTTTAATAATTTTTTATTACAAGTTTACTCAATACTATTAAATCGTTTACTGGTGAAAAATTTAGTAATTTTTTAATACTCAATAGTATTAAAAATTTACTTAAAATTTATTTTTATTTTTATCTGTGCACTTTAATTCGGCTGCTGGTGCTCATACACTCAAAAGAAACCTTGTAAAATAACAAGAAATACTTGTATTTTTATTCTATCCTATTTGACAAATATTCCTAGTAATTTAACAAGCTTTTTACCAATAATTTTGTAATTTTACAAGGTTTTTACCAATAAAATTGTAAATTTACAAATTTTTTGACACAATAAAATTTACAAGGATGTTTCGTAACTTCACTAGATATTTTGCTACCTCCTATTTAACGAGAATTCCTAGTAATTTTACAATCTTTTTACCAATAATTTTGTAATTTTACAAGCTTTTTACCAATAAAATTGTTAATTTACTGTTTTTTTGGCACAATAAAAATTACAAGAAATTTCCGAAAATTTACTAGATTTTTTGTAAAATGATGTTGGAAATTTGTAAAATTAAAAAAAAAAATGTAAAATTACATAAAAAAATTTAAATGTTGATCCAAATTTGTTTGTTAAAAAACAAGGAAATTTTGTCAAATATTGTTAAAATGGGATTACCAGTCTTTTCCTAGTAATTTGACAAAGTTTTTTTTTGTGTGTGTGTGAAAAGAATTGAATACAGGATGGCATTAAACAAGTACAAACATATTTTTTACACAAAAATTTTTTTTCGACAAATTTTTCTTTTCACCAAACTTTTTTTCCGCGGAATTTATTTTTTCAAAAATTTTAGCAAAAACGTCAAAATTATTTTTTTTTTACATTTTGGAGGGTATAAATATATTCGACAAGGCCAAATTTAACTTTTTTACATATTTTGCTTAAAATAAAAAATATCTTTCAATTGAAGAAAGAAAAAAAAAATACTATCTGTCGATGAAACCTTTCCAATAAAAAGTTAATACTCTTTAAGCTGCTTATAATCTTATTAACAAACACCAAAACTTTGGCGACAACAACATTCGTACAATCCTAAGGAAGTTGTTTGTTGGTGCTTCTACCGACTTACAAGGGAAGTCTCCCTGGTGTCACCCTCCGATCTTCATGAAATTTGGATATGTTGTTAAGAACGAAAATTAATTCGACACGTATTTTTTTTTAGCGGCCCAAACTCATTTTTAGGGGGGGTCGATTTGTATGGGGGGAAATTGACCTTTTTCAGTTTTTTACGATTTACGCCTATTTACACAAAATTTATATAGGCATGTGTGGTATCGGATTAAAGGTATTAAAAATACCTATCTCGTGGTGCTAACAACGGGCCAAAGAAGTTAATATTTTTCGACTTATGAACATAAATGTCCTAAAATTTTGGTATTTTACTCAATATGACGAAAAGTTGTGCATGTTTGGACACGTTCTTAGCACACGTAGATAGGTTTTCCAAAGACCTTTCATTTGGTATGTAACATAAATAAGTTTCTTTGCATAATATACGAGATAAACGAAAAAAACTGAAAAATGGCCTTGTCTTCCCCCCTCCTTTTTACCCCCTAAATATGAATTTGGGCCGCTAAAAAAAATACGTGTCCCTTTATTTTTTCTGATCTACAAAATAAAACCAATTCCATAAAGATCCGCGGGTGACACTAGGGAGACTTCCCTTGTTAGTATAGACGACGAAGTAGAGAAAGCAAAGAAGAGAAATACAAAAAAAAAAAAACTGTCAATAGAAAAATAAAATAAGCAACCAATGTTTTCAATTAATCCTGTTATAAGCTTTAAACTGCTCGAGTACCTTTTAAAGGATAATACCTTATTTAAAAAAAACATAGATGCTCATATTTTTCCAAACAATTTGATTTGTGATAAAAAACATAAACCAACGAAAGGATAAAGAAACGGGTAGACGACTAAGATATCTAACAGTTGATGAAAACCGAATAATCAGGATGCACTACGGAAGATGTGTTTGAAATATATGTATATAAAAGCCCGACATTGAATGGTTTAAAACTCCTCATTCTGAAAAATAGATTTAAAGAAACATATTTACAACCCTATATATTTTATCAAGTAACCGCGAACCCAGAAAAAATGTACGATTTTAAACGTATGGTTTTCACCTTATCTTTACAGCTGGATCCGTGTACCCAGTCAGACTCTGAAGATATCATTAAGGCAGTATTTTTTTTTAAAGAAATTTTGATCAGATATTCATCATGTTACAAACATAATAACAAACTTCATGTCTTAGCTAGAAACTAGAGGGTATACAAAATAAATATTGAATGTTTTTGACAAACATTGTTCAAGACTTAAAACTAAAATTTTGTTTTTGTTAAAAGATTTCCGTTAAGGGGTATGGCTATTCCATAATAACTGCAAATATTCACAAACCATGAACTTTCAGTCAGCAGAACAGTAATCCCGAACCCCTTAGGAATTACATTTTTAAATTTTAAATAAAACATGAACATCCTTTAAAGAGAGAAATAAAACAAAATAAATCCTTCTTTAACCAACACTTTTGTTCATTTATTTTATTATAATATAAAGATTATAAAACATTTAAACTTCCTTATTTGTTTAACATCCTGTTTTTTACTTCTTTGCATTCACATTTTATCTTCTGGCAACAGTGACAATACCCAGTCAGAAAAAATGCAGGGATTTGAATATGTATTTTTTTTTTTGGCCCCACGCCATTTAAAGGGCTTGATTATAAAAAAACTTTTACCAGTATTTAAATACTGGTAAAATTTCATTTAACCGTTTTTTTCTGCTAGTACAGATCGAACAAAGGCTTTAATTTTTTTTTTTTTTTATTGGGGTTAAAGTTGAAAAATTTTCCGCAGATTCCCCTTTTTATACCCTCCACTCTAGTGATAGAGGGTATATATAAGTTTGTCATTCCATTTGTAACACCTCGAAATATTGGTCTAGGACCCCATAAAGTATATATATTCATGATCCTCGATCGATTTTAAGACGATCTAGCGATGTCCGTCCGTCCGTCCGTCTGTCTGTCTGTCTGTTGAAAACACGCTAACTTTTGAAGGCTTTACGGAGGCTCTTGAAGTTTGGCATATATGTTGGGCATTTACCTGGTCAGGTTGGTGTTGCAATCCAGCGAAATCGGTCCAGTGGTTCAAAAGTTATGAGCAAAAGACTGAATTTCGGCAAGGGTTTTTCTTGAATTTATGAGATAAAAAGCACTATAACTTTCGAAAATCAATTCTGAGGACGCTTAAGCTTGGCATATATGTTTTTCGTTCCTCCAGCCTAGTTCGTATTGAATTTCACCCAAATGGGTCCAGTGGTTCAAAAGTTATTAGCAAAACCGTGAATATCAGATTAGCTTCACCTTAAATTCAAGTGGTGAAAACCCGTTAAACCTGTTTTAAAACCATTGGTAAGTCACAAAAATATTTTAAAACGTATTTTTGTCACTCAAAAATATTTTTATACCTAAACAAAAAAAAAATACACTCGAAAAAAGTTTTACACTCAAAAAAAATTTAACACTCAAAAAAAAATTAGTAAATTTTTTTTTGATTGTAAAATTCGAAAAAATTTTACACTCAAAAAAAAAATTTGTATTTTTTTTTTTTTTTTTAATGTAAAATTCGAAAAAATTTTATACTCAAAAAAAAAAAATTAGTATTTTTTTTTTTCAAAAATTACTTAAAAAAAATCTTTTTACACAAAATAAAATACTTATTTCTAATCATAACTGTTATTTTTTTCACGTTAGAAAATTTACTATCACTTAAAATGGGTATTGTGGAGGGTATTCATAGATTCGGCCAAGTCGAATTTAATTTTTCTACTTGTTTCTCCTTATTTTCCTGGGCTATATTGAATTTCATAACAATTTTGGAATTTCCTTGTATTTTCTATTTTTTTTTTTTTTTTTATTTTATTAAGAATTACCATATAATTACAAATTATATACTAATTTTACCTAACCGAGAACTGGTAACAATGACCTTCGTCTCGTTGTAGCGAATCAGACCAAGGCCTCTGGTGGGAATCGAAACCACGACCCCCAGACTCATAGGCTAGCACGCTACCAACTAGCCTACTGGGGCGCCTATTTTCTAGTTTAAAAATGGCGTATGAGTAACAAATACTCGAAAAAAAATTTGTAAAAAAAATCCGCGATTTTTTTCTTTTTTTGTCAAAAAATATGTTCGTACTTGTTTAAATAACATTCGGTGTTCAATGATGTTCACATATGTCAACCAGAAGCCGCATTAAAGCATTTTGTATTTTTAGTTTAAGTTGAATGTACCAAAATTTTTGAGGTGTCTTTACATTTTCGAGAACTTCCAATATATATGTTAAGTTTCAGTCATCTCCGTGTAATATTTTGGCCGTGATCACCATTTCCACAGACAGACAGACAGACAGACATACGGACAGACGGACATCGCTAGAATGCCCTAAAATCGATCACTGATCAATTACACAGTCTGGCAGCCAATATTAAACATGAACCGGATGATATACGTCTGAAGGTAGAGATCAAATGGAGTAAAACTGCATTTACAGTTTTTCATTTAGTGTTCCTGTTTCCTTTTAAAAGGACTCCAAAGTTTTAAAGGATACATTTTGTAAAATATTTTTGAAATTTTTTAATTGTCCTAGGATGACACTGGTGACAGCAGATGAATTTTCCAATTTTTATATTTTGTCATATCGGCATAAAAGGAATTAAATAAAGTCATTTGAAAACTTTATCAAAATATTTTGTTGAAAAATTCTGAATGATATTAAAGGACACATTTTTGAATGGACGTAACTTACCTGCTTTTCTCTGATATGTAAAAATAATAAACTAGGAAAGATCCTCCTCTTTCATTTGCTATCAATAGTGGCATTTTAGGACAAGTACAAATATTGAAAAAAATATTTTATAAAATTTAATCCTCTAAAACTTTGCAGTCCTTTTAAAAGGAAACAGGATCACGAAATGAAAAACTGTAAATGCAGTTTTACTACATTTAGTCTCTAGTTTCAAACGTATATTATCCACTTCGTGTTCAACGAATTTTTTTAGTTTTTGTCGGACGGTGTTATATATGGGGCATTCCATGTCAAATCGGACACTTTGAATATTTTTTTTTTTTAGATTTTCCCAAATTGTTGACAGATTTTAGTACCCGTGGAAAACTCCTTCGTGTTAAATTTTCAGATTTTTTTTATGACCCGTTGAAAACATATCAAATTATTAAAATTGGTTGTTTGTTCCTTTACTCAAACTTCTTTTACTCATAACTTCTTCAATAATGGTCCAAATTTAAATTTAAATTTATTTTCATTTTAATTTTTGTTTTTTTACGTACTTCAAAAAAAAAAAATCCCAAAAAAATTCTTAAAAGTGCTCTAATATGCGATTTTTAAGTTTTAAAATTAAGATCTCATTTTTGAAAATGTACGTACTCTTTGATTTTTTTGAAATTTTTTTGTGTAAAATTTCTATCGATTCTACAAATTTTTTGCCCAATAGGACCGTGGGGTAACGATTTTTTAAAATTTTTTTCAAAAATTTAATTGTAATTTTCCTTTTCTTTAAATCATTTCTACTGCTCCAATGGTCCGTCACAGAGTGGTCATTTCCAAGACTGACCCCATTAATTTTTACGTCTAAACATTTCTTCGGAACAAACTAATACCATATCTCCAATTTCTAAGGGGGCTCCCACACAAAATAACATTTGTTTAAATTTGCTCCAACAGTTCTAACTGCCGTAAGAGTGCCCCTAGAGCAATTAATTGTATGACCGACCCACAATATTTTTTTAGTCCAAACATTTTCCTTGAACACACCTACCCACTATCTTTAACTCTTAAGGCGGTCCTCATACAATTTTTTTTATTTTTTGTAAATTTGTTTTATTTAATCAGGTTCTACCGGTCCGAGTGCGTCCGAGAGGGGTCATTAGTAAGACCGACCTCCATTTATTTTTACCCTGCAACATTTTTTTAAAACATACATACGCCCTATCTCCACTCCCTAAGTAGACTTCCATTCAAAATTACATTTTTATAAAATTGGCTCCAACTGTTATTTGTATGGGAGCCTACTTAGGGAGTGGAGATAGGGCGTAGGTATGTTTTAAAAAAATCTTGAAGGGTAAAAATAAATGGGGGTCGCTCTCACTAATGACCCCTCTCAGACGCACCATTGGGCCGGTAGAAGCTGATTAAATAAAACAAATTTCCACAAAATAAAAAAAAATGTGTGGAAACCGCCTGACATTTAAAGATAGAGGGTAAGTGTGTCCCAATTAGAAATGTCTTTAAGACATCTGAAAGACTTCCTTATGACAATGTCAGTGTACCTGCTGACTGAAAAATCTCTGACCATACAAAAAACCTCATGACACCTCCTGACTTTTTCAAGTATTTTGTCAAAATTCCTCGCCGACAAGTAAGCAGGTAGTCAATAGTGCTGACTACATTATGACATGTACATAGTCCGTCAGAGATCGTTAAAAAATTTAAAAATTATTTATCACGTCTTTTAATTTACACTACTTTACTATTTTTATCTGTCCATTTCTTAATTTTAATTTTTTAAAACTTACTGTTTTTATCTGCCTCACTTGGTCCGCGAACTCAGAACCTTCTGTTCACTGGTCTAGCACCTTACCCCTTTAGCCAAACTTTGATAATAAATGTGTTTATTTAAAAACAAATTTAAATTAATTTATTATTTGAATTGTCCTGTTATATATATTTCGTCGACTGAATTGAAAAATGCTACAATATAAATTTTTCTTCCTCAAATATAACATTTTTTAAAATATTAATTGGAATTTGGCTTCATCCTATTTAACAAGATTTTATTAGAGTTATTTAAGCGTATCTTTGTTGTTTTTAATATTATTTATACAAAACACCAAAAATAATTTACAAAAAAAATATTGCTGGATCCCTTTACAATTAAGGTGAAGATATATTCAATTTATTTTGTTTTTGACAAATTTGAAAATAATATGATTTCAAAATATATTTTATTACAAACAATTTAAAGTTGTGGTTGGCCTAGTTGTCTAGCAGGTTCGACAGCTTACGTGTTGTAGATTTTTGGCCTTGGTTCAATCCCCGGTCGCGGATTTTTTTTTATTTTTTTTTTTATTGTTTTAAGACCAATTCAATTTTATTTTTTCAATTACAAAGTAAATTAAAAGAGTTTTAAAGGATTAAACAAAATTACATCGATTTTACATCGCAAAAATTTTTTTAGTGATGGGTCGGACTTGCTATATAATTGTCAGCATTAAAGACATGATTTTTCTAAATTAATAAGAAAACTTATATGACCAGTCAGTACATTTATAGAACTTGGGGAGCTCCGACAAAAATCATGACATGTCATTAAGTTGTCTTTAGTAAAATGTATTCACTTGCTGACTTCTACCTGATGAATCATTACTGACATTGTCTTAAAGACAAAATTTCTAATTGGGGTTTAGAGAAAATGTTTGGACTAAAAGAATATTTGGGGTCGGTGTGTTTAGAGAAAATGTTTGGACTAAAGGAATATTTGGGGTCGGTCATTCATTTTGTTGCTCTAAGGGCACTATTAGAGCAGTTAGAGCGGTTGGAGCAAATTTTAAAAATGTCTTTTTGTGTGGGAGCCCCCTTAGAAATTGGAGATAGGGTATTTATTTGTTCCAAAGAAATGTAAAGACGTAAAAATTAATGGGGGTCGGTTTTATAAACTTCCCCTCTATGACGCAGTAGAAATGATTTTAAGATTGGAAAATTACAATAGATTTTTTTTCAAAAAATTTAAAAAACCCACGATCCTCCTGGGCAAAAAAATTGTAGAATCGATAGAAGTTTTACACAAAAAAAATTCAAAAAAATCGAAGAGTACAAACATTTTCAAAAATGAGATTTAAATTTAAAAACTTTAAAATCGCATACTAGTATAATTTTAAGAATTATATTGGGATTTTTTTTAAAGTACGCAAAAAAACAAAAATTTTGAAAAAAAAAAAAATTTAAATTTGGACCATTATTGAAGAAGTTATGAGTAAAAGAAGTTTGAGTAAAGCAACAAACTACCATTTTTAAAAATTCGATATCTTTTGAACGGGTCATCAAGGAAATCTGAAAATTTACCACAAAGGAGTTTTCGAAGGGTACTACAACTGTAAACAAATTGGGAAAATCTAAAAAAAAAAATTTTCAAAGTGTCCGATTTGGCATGGAATGCCCCATATACTTTATGGGGTCCCAGACCTATATTTCGATGAGTTATAAACGGAACCCACCCAACAAACTTCGGAGCGCTCCTAATTTAGGACTCTTAAATTAATCTAAAAAATTATTGTTTTTGGAGCCCTCATTTTTAGGAATCAAAAAAGATTTAAAAATAACACTTTTTATTTGAGTTTTCAAATATGTTTTCCAAAAACACTAAATTTTTTGATTCAATATTGAACCTTGCGATTTGAATCTAAGAGAACCCTTAAATAATTTGGAAATTGTTTCAGTCCAAACTGACTCATAAAAGTTAAAAAATTATATAATTTTTTGAGCCATCCAAAAAGGCTCAAAAAAATTGTTTCTTTTGGAGCCTAAAAATATTTTTTCTTTCAAAATAAATTATAAGTCAGAAAATAAATTTCTTCAAAACGTTCTTTTTTATGCAAATACCATTATAAACGGGAATAAAAGGAAGATTGTAAAGAATACAGAATACAAGAATGAAGAATAGTGGAACGCCAAATTGCTGCTTGAGAAGGTCAGAGGAAAAATGTCATTGCTATTGGAAGTGGTTG
Organism: Pegoplata infirma; assembly: GCA_963921195.1. Taxonomy (NCBI): domain Eukaryota; kingdom Metazoa; phylum Arthropoda; class Insecta; order Diptera; family Anthomyiidae; genus Pegoplata; species Pegoplata infirma. The sequence continues at coordinate 257,544,487 of OY992536.1, read as the reverse complement.
TGTTTTTTTAATTATTATGTGTATGTACATTGTACAATTAAAAATGTTTTTTAGTTTAGAATTTTTGTAAGATAAATAAAGATATTCAAAATATACAAAAATTTTCGTTTTTTTTTTATTTTAAAATCAAAACAGCAAAAAAATCCAAAAAACTACACTTTTTTAATAAACTCCAAAGAGACTCCAAAGTATGAAAAAATTTCCCCTTTTTGAATCTTTTTTTTTGAGTCATTTTGGAGTCTATAAAGAGGGCTCTTTTGGATGAACCACTTTCATACAATAATTTGAAATTCTTGTTATATTTTTGGAGCCCATTTTGGAGTCTAAAATGAGTCTGCTTGCTAGCTGGGAATGACAAACTTATATATACCCTCTATTACTAACAATAAGCGGAGGGTATAAAAATCCAAAATTTTTGTGAAATTCAGTATTCAAATGCGATCTTCTCGAAAAAAAAAACACTTATCCGATTTTTTTTGGTGTGTGTAGACAAACATCTAATCTTAAAAAAAAAATAATAAAAAAAGTTGCAGAATTTTTCATAAAATGATTTTTTTAAAAAATGAAAAATTTCCGAACGGATTCTGAAAATTTAAAAAAAAAAATAAATTATTCGATAGCCCATACAAAACTATACAAGAACTTCAACTTTGAGATTGCGGTGCATTCCGTTTTAATTTTATAAATATTTAATCAAGGCAACTCGACACAACTTTGACAATTTGCCCAATATTTGACTGCGCTTCCAAAGCCCAGTTTTTAAAAAATTTTAAAACCAAAAACGCTATTTTCTTAGTTCCATATAGGACTACACTCAAAAAAAAACCTTGTAAAATTACAAGAAAACCCTGTAACTTTTTTGTTTGCTAACTCCTATTTGACAAAAATTCCCAGTAATTTTTCGTGAATTTACATGATTATTTTTGTAAAATTATCTTGAGAATTTGTAAAATTACAAAAAAAAAAATAAATTTAGATTTGTTAAAAAACTAGGAAAACTGTCAGATATTGGTAAAATGGGATTGCGAGACTTTTCTTAGTAATTTGACAAAGTTTTTTTTTTGTGTGTATATACACATTTCCCATTTTTTTTTGTCCCTTTCATATTTGATCTGAAGCATTCACAAATTAAGGGATTCGCGTTTCTTTAGGAAAAGTGCCTAATGGCGACAAATTTTATCACTATTTATTTTATTATTTTCTCTGTTAGTACAGATCGAGCACAGACTCTTATTCTATTTATTATAAAGGTTTTATTTGAAAATTCCAGAAGAAAATGTAATTTCTAAAATTTCTTATGTTCAAAAATCATAAAGTCTCTTGTATGTCTTTCACACTTTGGATGGTTTGGTAGAACTTTAACTTCAAGAAGCTTTTTCCGAATTTAATTTGTAGTTTATCTAATTTCAAATGACCTCTGCTGAATGTGATATCAGAATTTTAATTGGAATTTTCTGATCTTCAGTTTTTATTTTTTTTCTGGACTTAAATTGGAATTTCTGAATTCCAGTGAACCTCTGTAGGACCTTTAAACTTTCAATTGGATTCTAAATTTATGTTGGAATTACTTAATATTGATTGCAGTTTTCTTAAGTTCAATGAGGCTTGTGTGAACTTAAAGAGCTGTAGTACAATAAAAAAATTCCTTTATTAGAGCTTTAAAAGCGACTTACACCATTACACCATGTCTATAACCTTTCACAATGTCTACCTGGGTGCGTACGCAATTCTTAGTTGTATTTTAAGAAAGAATTTTATTGCACTTTAAAACTAAAACTTTTTAGACTGTGTGTCAATAGTGTTATGTAAATATTAATAAAAATAGAAAAAAATAGAAAAAAAATATACAATCCAAACAAGAACCAACAAATAAAAAAAAACTTTTAGTCAAAGTCATCGCCATCGTCGTCGTAGTATCGTATCTTTCTATAGAATCTTTGATTGCACTTTATTTATTTATTCATTCATACTCATCATACATACTGAAGGCTGCTGCTGCTGCTGAAACCGCTGCTTCGTATTATTGACATTGCGACCATACTTAATGTCAATGGTCTTTTAAGGAAATAAAAATTCATGATAGCTGTTGTTTATGACTTTATTTTATTTTAATATTAATTTCTTGTAAAGTTTCTAGAATATAAGTCTAGGTAAATAATATAAAAAAAGTTAGAAAATTATAAAGAGAACTAAGTTCAGAATATATTTTTATATTCTTTTACAAGCTTCTTAGATAAATCTGGTTTATTAATTTACAAAAATTAATAAATTTAAAAAAGCTAGACAGAATCACCTTTTATTTTCAATTACCACACCCTCATTTACAGTTAAAGCCTATACACAAGAAGAAAAATGTTGTCAAATTACTAGAAAAAGTCTCGTTATCCCATTTTACCAATATTTGACAGTTTTCCTTGTTTTTTTACAAAAAAATTGTCGATCCAAATTTATTTTTTTTTTGTAATTTTACATTTTTTTTTATAATTTTACAAATTTCCAATTTTTTTTTACAAATCTAGTAAATTCACGAGATTTCCTTTTAAGTTTTATTTTGTCAAAAACTTGTAAATTTACCATTTAATTGGTAAAAAGCTTAAAAATTACAAACTTATTGGTAAAAAAGCTTGTAAAATTACATGAAATTATTGCCAAATAGGAGGTAGCAAAAAATACAAGTTTAAAAATTTTCTTGTCATTTTACAAGGTTTTTTTTGTAGTACTCTCTTTTTTAAGGTAAAAATCAAATCACAATAAAACATTTATAAATCAATAATTTTTGACAATATAAGAAAGAAACGATCATAACAAAACTGAAATGTCGCTCTTTTACTGAATTGTCTTGTATAATAAAAATGCGTGAAAACTTTTTTAACAATTTCCCTATACTTAATTCATCATTAGAAATGAACGATAATATCCATTTGAAACAATACACTCAAAATAATTCTACAGTAAAAGGTTTAGTATGTAATTTTGTACCAAAGGCTACTAATAATTTACAAATTTTAGTATCTTCAAAGTATAGATGGGCACTAGAGCACCCATATGTGCATAATTGTTTTTTTTATCGCTCCCCGCTCATTTTCGGTTGAGTTGGGAGTAAAAAATAATATCTATCCAGAAATTGGACTTCTAGGTTGCAAACAGGCCAAGCGGTTTGAACTTTTGACCTCAAAAATGGGCTAAAAAACCTTTATAGATTAATTTGGCTGTAACTCTTAAAATAAAAGTTTTTCGCAATTAACTTTCATAACAATTTTTTGTAGATTCAAAATGCAAAGATTTTTCTATCATTCTGTTTTGACCTAAATACGTCCGATCGCGGTGTTTTGAGCGAAAAAAAGTCGAAGTTTTGGTGAGAACTTTTTTTTTTTAAATTGTCGTAAATTTTTAAATTGGGGAAAATTTGAGCTCTTTGCATAATTTAATAGGGTATTGAATGTAGTTTTCTAAATTTTTTTTTTTTTTGCAAATATATATCGACCCTTCCATGAAAAATTGCCAAAATCCTACTCTGAACCACAATTTTTCGACCTCCAACTACGTTATGGGGGTATAATCACTTTGTCATTGCGTTTTTTACGCATCGAAAGATGAGTCTCGGACTCCACATAGTATATATGAGGTATTCCATGCCAAATCGGACGCTTGGAAAATTATTAATTTTATATTTTTTCAGTTTTATAGTACTCTTCAAAAACCCATTCCAAGTAAATTTTGAGATCTTTTTTGATAATCCGTTCAAAAAATATCGAATTAAAAAACAAAAAACAAGTTTTTTCTGTTTTTTACTTATCACTTCTTTAAAAATGGTCCATATTCGAAATAATTTGTTGAAATTTTATTTTTTTCTTCAAAGTGTTTCAATAAAGATTGAAAGACAACAAAAAAAATACAAAAACTGCTGACTATATTAATTACCATAATCCCACTATCTTTTTAAGCTTAAAATTTTAAGAAAATATTAAGTTTACCATGAAAAATTAAAAAAAAAATCAAATAAAAAATTTTAAGAAAAGATTAAAAAAAAAACAAAGAGTGCAATCATTTAAAAATCGCATATTAGACCACTTTAAGAAATTTTTAATAAAAAACAAATATTAAAAAAAAAAAATGTTGACCATTTTTGAATTTGTTATAATAAAAATACGTAAAACGATAGTTTTTTTTTTGAAAATTCGATATCTTTGGAACGGGTAATTTAAAAAATTTGAAAACTAACTTGGATGGGGGTTTTAAAAAAATGTAAAAATAATTAAAAAGTCTCAAATATATTTAGGGAAATCCCATATATATTTAGGGAAATCCTAGACAGATGATTCGGTGCTAAACTCACGGAATTACACAGTGAGTATACGCCTATATTGAGGTTGAATAGTAAAAAAAATAGGATTTAGAGTAGAACTTTAAAATTTTTTAATGGAAGGGTCGATATATTTTTGCAAAAAAAAAAATTTTGGAAAACTACATTCAATACCCTAGTGAATTGTGCAAAGAGCTCAAATTTTCCCCAATTTAAAAATTTACGAGAATTTTTTAAAAAAAAGTTCCGACCCAAATTTCGACTTTAACTGCTTAAAGCACCGCGATCGGATATATTTAGGTCAAAACAGTATGAGAGAAAAATCTTTGCATTTTGATTCTGCAAAAAAATTGTTATGAAAGTTAACTGCGAAAAACTTTTATTTTAAGAGTTACAGCCAAATTAATCTATAAAGGTTTTTTAGCCCATTTTTGAGGTCAAAAGTTCAAACCGCTTGGTCTGTTTGCAACCTAGAAGTCCAATTTCTGGATAGATATTATTTTTTACTCCCAACTCAACCGAAAATGAGCGGGGAGCGATAAAAAATACACTTTTGCACATCCCATATATTTTGTGGGTGTTCTAATGGGCACCAATCACGTGATTAACGTGAATCACGTGAATCACGCATGAATCACGTGATTCGTGAGTAAATTTTTTTCTACTCACGTGAGCGTGCGTGAGCGTGAGTAACAAAAAAAGTTCGTGCGTGATCGTGCGTGAGTAAAATTCTTGGGTGAATTTTTCGTGATTTTATTTGTTTCCCCGATTTTTTTTTGTTCGGTTACGTTTTTTTAATTTTTTCATGGTCTTTCAAAAAAATTGTAAATTTAATAAGTTTTTTTCGTGTGTCATTGGGGAATTTGCATAGTGCTTCCATGAGAAAATGTCTTCAGATTCTGACATATAATAGGTAGTTCTTGAGGACATGTCCTAACATTGTCATCAATGAATGTTTGTTGTAAGAGTGTGAAAAATCCCCTAAGACGTCTATACACTCAAAAAAAAAAAAACTGTAATGTTAGCAAAAAAAGCTTGTAAACCTACAAGAAAATTTGCTGATTTTGAACCCACAATTTTTTTGCTAAAGTTAGCAAAAAGGTTTGCCAATAATTAGTTAACAATTTTTTTTTTTTTTGAACTTAGTTCATACACATTTGAGAACCCCATTGGGTTCGGACCCGATAGGTCCAGACCCCGATTGGCCTAGACCTAGTTGGGTTCCTTTAAAATCGTCATAGTTTTTGATCCAAAATTTGTGTCCGTTTCGCTCTACCTTCCTCAGTTTTTAAGATACGTGATTTTAGGGGATCACTGGGGTCTTGAGAATTAAAAAACTCGATAACTTCAAAAATATTACTCGGAGAGCTTTTGACTATTTTGCGGTCTTGTTCTACGTGTTAAGAGCTACAAAAATGCTTTTGGACTTTTTGTTGTGTCGGCAATATTTACCGAGATATGAGCATTTTAAAATTTTCGGGAATGCTAACTTTTTTGGATCCAAAGTTAGGGCCCCTTAGGGTCCACCCATGCGAAGTGGACCGGCGATACTATGGAGATTCTAAGAACCAAAAATGGCCTCCATTTTGCTCTGGCTTAGTTTCCGAGATAGCGCCATTTTAAGTTTTCTGAAAATAAAAAAAAATTTACCATTTATTTTGCTAATATTAGCAAAAAATCTTGTAAAAATGTTGTCAGCTCAATTTCAAATTTAGCAAAAGAAATTAGTTCAAAGTTTGTTTAAAATTGCTAATGTGCTAAATGAAGTTTACAAGAATTTTTTGCTAACAGCTAACAGCTCAACTAAAAATTTGCTAAAAGTTAGCTAACTAGCGTTAGCAAAAAAAAATTAGTAAATCTACTAACGTATTTTTTTGAGTGTAAGGAAATGTCTTCACAATTCCAGTATATCAAACTAAACTTTTACATCTAGGCAGTACCGTTTCAACCATTAGGGCACTCTGGGCACGTGCCTAGGGCCCCCCACGTAAGGGGGCCCGAAATACCAATAAATTCGGTTGTACGAAAATTAGGATTTTTTTTTAATTTCTTTTAAAAGAAAATTTCTTACAGAAAAAGTCTCAGAATCTAACAGATTTTTTGTATACACTGAGACTTTTTCTACAGGAGAAATTTGTAATATATCAAAAATCTCAAATCCAGGTAATGAGATAGAAAAGGATTCAGAGATAGAAAAGGTCTCATTAAAACCAATTTTTTTTCACGATTATCATGGTTTTAATAAGTAAAGAAAAATGACCTCAATCTAAAATATCACTACCCAAAATATTTTTTTTTTTTGTTTCTTTTTCTTAAAAACAGGTAATAACATGAATTTAATTTGTACCAAAATAATGTTTTTTTTTTTTGTCTTGCGACTTTTAACTTTCCAGCGAGGCCCCAAATTCTTGTGTGCCCAGCGCCGTACTATAAGACTGCATTGAATCTGAGAACTTTTCAATTTCTGGGAAAAACATCGGAAAGTCGAAATGTTATTTCTTAATATGATAAAGATAATTTATAAAGGAAAATGGATGGATTAGTTTAAACTAGTGGAAATACGAAGATTTTTTGCATTTTGGTATGACCTATATCCAGGGGCGTATCCAGGATTTTATTTCGGTGGGGCCCAACATTTTTTTTTCAATTTTTTTTCAATTTTTTTTTTCACAAAAAATTTACATAACAGCACATGTTTAAGAGTTTTTCTCGATTCCTTGAACTAAATGTAACATAATCAGATTCTTAATTTTTGTGTAAGTTTAAAACTGTTGGGGAAAAAAAAATAATTTTTTTTAATATTTAAAATTTTTTTGAGAGACTTAAGACTCTTTTTAAAGTGTGAACTGTATCAGATGCTGATACATTTTTACAAAGAAGATTATCTGAATCTGAAATTTTTTTTCAAAGAAAAGTCTAAGATTCTATGAGAATTTCCAGTTAAGACAGTTTTTGTTATAGAAAAAGTCAAAGACTCTAAATCATATTTCCAATAAAAAACGCTCCGATTGTAAGACATTTTCTTAGAATCTGAGATATTTCTAGTCTAGCACATTTTCTCAGATTCTGAAACATTCTACACTCAAAAAAAAAGTTAACTAAAATCTGGGAAAATTAACTCATTTTTGAGAAAAAGAGGGAATGATTTGGCTCCAAAGATTTTTTCCTTGATTTTAGTTCATAATTTTCCCAAAAATAAGGAAAACAAAGTTATTAAATTTTAGGCCAATTTTAACTAGAAAATGGGAAAAATTATACTTCACATTTTAGAAATAGATTGGGTCTAGACCCTGGACCCATTGGTTCGGACCCTATTTAACTCGAGACCCCGTTGGGTACTTTAAGGGTCCCCATAGATTTTGAACCAAAACTTGTGTCCGTTTCGCTCTAACTTGCTTAGTTTTTGAGATACGGTAATAAGGGGCCTGATAGGGTCTTGAGAATCTTAAAAACCGGATAACTCAAAAACTATTAATCGGAGGGCTTTTGGCTTTCTACGAGTCAGGAGCTACAAAAATGCCTTTGGACCTTTTCTCGTGTTGGCAGTATTTACCGAGATATGTGCATATATTAAATCTCGGGAATTTCAAATTTTAGATCTAAAATTAGGGTCTTGAGACCCCGACAGATATGCAGAGCTAGGCTATTCCATATTTTTCTTTGTTGTCTTTCTTTTGAAAATTTCATCCGTTTCGCTCTATCTCGCTTAGTTTTCGAGATATCGCCATTTTGAATTTTTAACTAAATTCTAAGAAGTTATTTAATAAATTCTCAGAAACCATTAACTAAATTCTAAGAAGTACACTTCCTCCATTCAAAGAAGAGAAACACGATGATGTTTTTTTTTTTAGTAAATTTTAACTAAACTTGAACTAAATTGTTTTTTAAGAAATATGTCTTAAAAATAAAGATACGATTCTTAGATTTGTGGAAAATTTCTTTGGCAGTAAGAATTTTTTTCCTAAAATTAGTAAATTTAGTAAATAACTTCTTAGAATTTAGTTAAAAATTCTAAATGGCGATATCTCGAAAACTAAGCGAGATAGAGCGAAACGGATGAAATTTTCAAAAAAAGACTACAAAGAAAATTATGGAATAGCCTAGCTCTGCATATCTGTCGGGGTCTCAAGACCCTAATTTTAGATCTAAAATTTGAAATTCCCGAGATTTTATATATGCACATATCTCGGTAAATACTGCCAACACGAGAATGGGTCCAACGGCATTTTTGTAGCTCTTGACTCGTAGAACACTTCCGCAAAATACTCGAAAGCCCTCCGATTAATAGTTTTTGAGTTATCGAGTTTTTAAGATTCTCAAGACCCTATCAGGCCCCTTATTACCGTATCTCAAAAACTAAGCAAGTTAGAGCGAATCGGACACAAGTTTTGGTTCAAAATCTATGGGGACCCTTAAAGGACTCAACGGGGTCTCGAGTTAAATGGGGTCCGAACCCATGGGTCCAGGGTCTAGACCCAATATATTTCTAAAATGTGAAGTATAATTTTTCCCATTTTCTTGTTAAAATTGGCTTAAAATTAAATAACTTTGTTTTCCTTATTTTTGGGAAAATTATGAACTAAAACCAAGAAAAAAAATCTTTGGAGCCAAATCATTCCCTCTTTTTCTCAAAATTGAGTTAATTTTCCCAGATTTTAGTTCACTTTTTTTGAGTGTAGATTGTAAGAAAAATTCTCAGATTCAGAGACATTATTCCTATAGAAAGTTCTCAGATTCTAAAACATTTTTCAAATAGAAAAACCTCGGATTCTAAGAATTTTTTTATAGAAAAAAATCTCAGATTTTGAGACATTTTTTAGATTCAAAGACATTATTTCTATAGAAAGTTCTCAGATTATGAAACTTTTTTCATATAGAAAAGCCTCAGATTCTGAGAATTTTTTATAGAAACAGTCTCTGATTCTGAGACATTTTTCCTATAGAAAAAGTCTTAGATTCTCAGAATTTTTTCTTATAGAAAGTTTTAGATTCTGAGACATTTTTCCTATAGAAAAAGTCTTAGATTCTCAGAATTTTTTCTTATAGAAAGTCTTAGATTCTGAGACATTTTTTTTTAGAAAAGTGTAAGATTTTGAGACATTTTTTTTAAGAAATAGTCTCGTTCTGAGACATTTTTCTAAAAGACAAAGTCGTATTTTACGATTTGACTACATTTTACTTACAATTAGATCAATTTTTGTGTATATAAAACATTTAAGAACATGTTTTTTCATTAGAATCTTAAGTTAAAAAGTTTAAAAATCTAAGAAAAAATTTTCAGATTTTAAAATTTTTAACAGAAAAATTTTCAGTTTCAAAACATTTTTCTTCAAAAAATTTTAGATTCTTAAATGTTTTTCGATTTTTTTAAGTTTTTTAATATTGTACTTGGTTTTTGATACCAAATCTTGAAATTTGTGATATCATTTCGGGGGGGCCCGGGCCCCCGGGCCCCCCCCCCCCCTGTATACGCCACTGCCTATATCAGACATTTCCACAAAGACGACTTAGGGAATGTCAGCACCCCCAGACAACTGCTGATTATGATTGAGGAAATTTTTGAAATTTTTTATGAAACTGTCGTCAACTCGGTATATAGAGATGTCATGGGGATGTCAGATGTGACTCTGACATGTCAGCGAGCCTTCCACGGATGGCTCAAGGACTTTCACAACTGGGTAATGCATAAAAAAATATGACATACATTTTTTTTACATATTTTTATTCGTGAGTATTTCGTGATCGTGATTACGTCGTGAGCGTGATTGAGCGTGAGCAGAAAAAAAATTTTCGTGCGTGATCGTGCGTGATTACAATTTTTTTTTCGTGAGCGTGCGTGATCGTGATTGAAAAGTCACTCACGATCCCATCTCTACTTCAAAGTACTAAAATTATCTGATTTTCAATCATTTTAGTAAAAAGTTTTAGTATTGTTACTAATTTCTGTACTAGGTCCTTTGGACTAAAATTTAGTTAAATTTTTAGTATTAAATACCCACGTTTTTTTTTTTTGGTGTAGACGAAATGTAGTTAAACTGCATATACCGTTTTTTTCTTCGTGATTTTGTTTCCTTTTGAAAGGACTTAAAAGTTTTAGAAGACAAAATTTTATAAAATATATTTTTTTTAATATTTGTAATTGTCCTAGGATGCCACTAGTGATAGCAAATAAAAGAGGAGGATCTCCCTAATTTCCCTAATTCCCTAATAGTATTTTGATAAAGTTTTCAAATGACTTTATTCACATATTTTGATCCTGATATGGCAAAATAACAAAATGTAAAAATTGGGGGGGATCCTCCTCATTCATTTCATAACAAGTACAAATATTTTACAAAATGTATCCTTTTAAACTTTGAAGTCCTTTTAAAAGGAAACAAGATCACGAAATGAAAAACTGTAAATGCAGTTTTATTCAATTTTATGTCTAATTCCAGACGAATATCATCAGGTTCATGTAGTAGAGTAAGTAGCTTTTGGGTTTTGGTGGGAGAAAGTTTTGGTAGGGATGAAAAAAAAGGTTTGCATCCCTTTTTGAAAAAACAAAAATATTAATAAATGAATCTTTTATACCCTCCAACATGCAAAAAAAAAAATGCAGGGGCGTTTTTTTTTTTGTGGGGGGGGGGTCGTACGTGGCAATTGGGGGGGGGGCAAACTTCCTCTTGAATAGGTGTTTAAAAATTCATTTATGCATTTTGCACTAAAGAAATACAAGTTTATCATTATTTAAAAAAAACAAATTTATTCCACGCCCATGAAAGGAGGGGGCGGGGGCGGACCGAAAAAACGACATATTCTTATTCTCTGGGTCCAAGTGCAGGACTTTGAACTTCTTATAGAATAAAAATGTTGCATTTGTAAAACAAAAACAGAAAAAATCATGTAAAAACTAGATATTTTTCAGAGGTTGGTTTAGTTCTTCAAGGGGGAACTTTTTTCCCCCTGGTCCGATTATGCTCATTTACGAACTTAACCTGCCTAGGAATATAAGACATATTCGTGCCAAATTTCGGGAGTCAAGCTCTTTTATTTTGGACTGCATCGTGTTAACTTCAGACGGACAGACGGACGGACGGACAGACGGACAGACGGACGGACGGACAGACGGACGGACATCGCTAGAATGTCTTAGAATCGATTATTGGTCGATATGTACTTTATGATGTCTTAGTCGATATGTACTTTATGGGGTCTTAGTCCGATATTTTGATGCGTTACACACGGAATGACAAAGTGACTATACCCCAATACTATAGTTAGAGGGTATTTATACCCTACACCACTCTGTGGTACAGGGTATATTGAGTTTGTGCTGATGTTTGTAACTACCCGAAATATTGGTCCTAGACCTACCTTCAAGTATACCGATCGACTCAGAATAACTTTTTGAGTCGATTTAGCGATGTCCGTCCGTCCGTCTGTCCATCTATCGGTTTAAGCACGATACAGGTCGCAATTTTCAATCAATTGACTTGAAATTTGAAATTTAAGCGTCTTTTGGCCCAAGGACGAAGCCTATTGAAATTGGAGAAAATCGGTCCATGTTAAGACCTAGCCCCCATACAAACGCCCCCTTTGGATTCGGCTTTAATGACTCTAATAACCGTATTATAATAGATATCGATTTGAAATTCAGCAAGTAATCAAATTTTGTATGCACAAATCACCATTCCAAATTTCAAAGGAATCGGGTCAGTCCTTCTGGTAGTCCCCATACAAACCACCTTCCCGATATTCACATAAATTCCTCAAAATTCATAAAAATGGAAATATTTGATAAAAAATTTATTTTTAGGTGCTAAACGTGTACTTTAGCAACCTTATCAAATCGGAATATAATTGGACCATTTTTGGACTTAGTCCCCCATATAAAAATTTCGACCGATATTCAGTTAAATTGTTCTATTGACAAAAAAAAATAAACCAATTCCACTTAAAATTGATCTGTGTGTGTTTTCTACACTAAATAATGATCTAACAAAAGACAGATACAATCGGTCCATGTTTGGACTTGGGACCCATTTTCCGGAAAATACTGGTGTAGGGTATCATATGGTCGGTCTTGACCGACTATAACTTTCTTACTTGTTTTTAATTAATTTTAATTATTTAAAATAAATTAAAAAGTGTCAGGTTTCGAGATATTTGTTTAGTATAAAATGCTATAGATTCTGGGAAATTTGTCGAGATATATGAGGCATTCCACACCAAATTTTCAGCAAAAATAAACTGATATCATGTCAATATGAAATTTAATATAATATAAATTTTAGTTTGGGCTTTGTAGACATGGCAGAATATTGAAAATATCGTAATTTTTTGCCTGAGTATCTTTAGATCCTAAGAATTTTTTTTCTACGAAAAAAAGGCACTAGTTCTTTAGAAATATTCTCCTACAGTAAGACCTTTTTTACAACATAACTTCTATAAAAACTTTTTCTGATACTAAATAATTTTTTCTACAGAAAAAGTGTTAGACTCTAAGACTTTTTTATATAGAAAATGTCTCAGACTCTGCGATATATTTCCTTTAGAAAAATATTTTCAATACACCAAAAAAAAACTTATCTTAAACTTTAGAAAAATTTTCTTCAAACTAGTATTTACATTATTTACCACAATTTAGTTAAATTTAACTAAAAGTTGGGAAATTTTCGTAACTGTTGGAAAAAATTTATGTTTAATAGTCCATTATTTTCCTTAAATGGAATTTCCTAAAACATGGAAGAAATTATTACCGCCATTGGAATTTTCCCTAAATATATTAAAAAACAAAAATTTTATTTTTAAGACATATTCCCCTTATTTAGTTTTAGGAGGCAATTTTCTACCAATTAGTTCAACTTTTTTGATTTGAGGAAGTTGTTTCTACTACATATTTTAGTAAAATTTTTATAACTTGGGGAATTTGTTTTTTTTTAATAAACTTAAAACCGGGATATCTCAAAAACTTAGACGGATAGAGCAAAATGGAAACCATTTTTGGTTCTTTGGATCCCCATAGTATAGCAGGGTTTCTTCACTTGTGTGTACCCCAATGGTCCTAATTTTGGATTTAAAAAAGTTGGCATTCCCGAAAATTTTTAAATGCTCATATCTCACTCTCACGACATGTATTCTCCAAAAAATTTCAGATTCTGAGACATTTTTACAACAGAAAAAGTTTCAGATTCTGAAAATGTCTCAGAGTCATATTTTTTTTAGAAAAATATTTTTATTAGAAACTCTCTCAGACACTATGACATTCTACAGAAAAAGTTTCAGATTCTGAGATATTTTTGAAATAGAAAAAGATTCTAAAGCATTATTTGTTTCTATAAATTTAAAATCTTTTATTATACGTTATCTATTTTATTTTTTTCTAAAAGCAAATCTATTGTTAATTAAATTAACCGTAACCGCAGAATTTTGTATGTTGGTTACGGTTGCGGTTAAATAATGAGGCTAACTGCGGCTACGATTAAAACCGCATTGCAAACCCTATCTTTTACTATTCTTAAATTCTTGGGGGTGACTGGCTCAATTTTTTTTTCTACCCACCCTACGTTACACACGGACTGACAAAAGTGAGTAAACCCCATACTGTAGTATGGGGACAAATTTACAGCAACCCTGAAAACTCAAGAGTTTAACAAAATTTTTAAGAAAATCCGGAAAAATTGGAAAATAGAAAAAAATCAGAAAAATAGAAAAACAAGTGAGAGTGTTAAATACGGCTGTGCCGAATCTTTTATACCCTCCAGAATGTAAAAAAATTTCAGAGCGTTTTTTTTGGGGGGGGATGGGGGCGATGGGGTCGGTGAAGGACGCTGAGAGCACCCATCGCGATAAATATACCAAATGTTTCATTTATTTAACAGAAAAACATGTAAAAAAGTGTATTTTTTCAGAGGTTAGTTCAGTTCTTCAAGGGGGAACTTTTTCCCCCTGGCCCGATTTTGGTCGTTCACGAACTTAACCTGCCTATGGACATGAGCCATATTTGTGCCAAACTTCAGGAGTCTAGCTGTTTTATTTTGGACTGCATTGTGTTATCTACAGACAGGCGGACGGACGGACAGACGGACATTTACAGAATGTCTTAGAATCGATTATGGATGAATAATATATATGGGGCATTCCATGTCAAATCAGACACTTTGAAAATTTTTTTTTTTAGATTTTCCCAATTTGTTTAAAGTTTTTAGTACCCTTCGAAATCTCCTTCGTGGTAAATTTTCAGATTTTTTTTGATGACCCGTTTAAAAGATATCGAATTTTTAAAAATTGGTAGTTTGCTCCTTTACTCAAACTTCTTTTACTCATAACTTCTTCAATAGTGGTCCAAATTTCAAATTTTTTTTTTCAAAATTTTTTGTTTTTTACGTATTTTCTAAAAAAAAATCCCAAAAAACTCTTTAAAGCGTTCTAGTATGCGATTTTTAATTTTTAAATTTAAATCTCAATTTTGAAAATGTTTGTACTCTTCGATTTTTTTGAAATTTTTTTGTGTAAAACTTCTATCGATTCTACAAATTTTTTACCCAGGAGGACGATTATTACTATTTTTAAAAATTTTTTGAAAAAAATTTATTGTAATTTCCCAATCTTAAAATCATTTCTACTGCTCCAATGGTGCGTCATAAAGGGGTCATTTATAAGACCAACCCCCATTAATATTTACGTCTTAACACTTTGTGGAACAAACTAATACCCTATCTCCAATTTCTAAGGGGGCTCCCACACAAAACGACATTTTTTAAAATTTGCTCCAACCGCTCTAACTGCCCTAATAGTGCCCTTAGAGCAACAAAATGTATGACCGACCCACAATATTTTTTTAGTCCAAAAATTTTCTCTGAACACACCTACCCTCTATCTCTAATTGTTAAGGCGGTCCCCATACAATATTTTTTATTTTTTGTAAATTTGTTTTATTTTATCAGCTTCTACCGGTCCAATGGTGCGACCGAGAGTGGTCATTAGTGAGACCGACCCCCATTTATTTTTACCCTCCAACATTTTTGTAAAACATACCTACGCCCTATCTTCACTCCCTAAGTAGGCTCCCATACAAATAACAGTTGGAGCAAATTTTATAAAAATGTAAATTAGAATGAAAGCCTACTTAGGGAGTGGAGATAGGGCGTAGGTACGTTTTTAAAAAATGTTGTAGGTTAAAAACAAATGGGGATCGGTCTCAGTAATGACCCCTCAAAGAAAAATGTTTTAGGGTAAAAATAAATGGTGGTCGGTCTCACCAATGACCACTCTCGGACGCACCATTGGACCGGTAAAATCTGATTAAATAAAACAAATTTACAAAAAATAAAAAAAATTGTAAGGGGACCGCCTTAACAATTAGAGATAGAGGGTAGGTGTGTTCAGTGAAAATGTTTGGACTAAAAAAATATTGTTGGTCGGTTATACATTTTGTTGCTCTAAGGGCACTATTAGGGCAGTTAGAGCGGTTGGAGCAAATTTTAAAAAATGTCGTTTTGTGTGGGAGCCCCCTTAGAAATTGGAGATAGGGTATTAGTTTGTTTCAAAGAAATGTTAAGACGTAAATATTAATGGGGGTCGGTCTTATAAATGACCCCTCTATGACGCACCATTGGAGCAGTAGAAATGATTTTAAGATTGAAAAATTACAATAAATTTTTTTCAAAAAATTTAAAAAAATTGTAATAATCGTTATCCCACGATCCTCCTGGGCAAGAGATTTGTAGAATCGATAGAAGTTTTACATAAAAAAATTTCAAAAAAATCTAAGAGTACAAACATGTTCAAAAATGAGATTTAAATTTAAAAACTTAAAAATCGCATACTAGAGCGCTTTTAAGGATTTTTTGGGATTTTTTTTTTAAAGTACGCTAAAAACAAAACTTTTGAAAAAAAAAAAATTGAAATTTGGACCATTACTGAAGAAGTTATGAGTAAAAAAAAGATTGAGTAAAGGAACAAACTACCAATTTTTAAAAATTCGATATCTTTTAAACGGGTCATCAAAAAAATCTGAAAATTTACCACGAAGGAGTTTTCGAAGGGTACTGAAAAATGTATATAAATTGGGAAAATCTAAAAAAATTTTTTTCAAAGTGTCCGATTTCACATGGAATGCCACATATACTTTATGGGGTCCCCGAACGATATTTCGATGCGTTACAAACGGAATCCAATCCAACCCATTCTGTGGTTGGAGGGTATAAAAAAAAACAAATATTCCAAAAATTCTATTATTATTATTTTATTATTTATACAGTTATTTGATAGCACGACTGAATACATTTTCTAATACATCTCCTTTTTTATTTTCAGCTACATTTAAATTAAAGTACAAGGGTACGTATTATTAATATTTAATTATTTAATTTTAAATTGACAAATAAAAACACTCATACGCTCCATAGTACATACAATACTACAAAAGTAAATTTAATTTAAATTTATGTTAATAAAAATCTTTCAATACATTTGAGTTCTTTAGTTTGTAATTTTTTGTTGTTGTTGTTGTTGGTGTTTTTGTTGTACACATACAAAAGCCAAACAAATAGATAAATTAAGATTATGTCTGTAATTTATTAACAAGTCCTCCTAACAAAGGCTCCCTCCCAGTCAGGCACGCAGCCAGCCAGTCACAGGCAGCATTCATAGAGTACAACAATCTATAAAGAACATTTTTATAACGAACAAACAATACCGACGAACAATTCTATGATGACATTCTCATATTGTTTGAGATAAAAATCGTTGAATCAAAGACAGAAAAATGTGAGGAAAAAAAATGAAATCACACACAATAGAATAGATTTTGAAGGCAAATAAAGCAATTTTAAATTGGATTTTTTTTTAATATTATTTTCCGTATTGTATTCAAAAAGGGCAAATAAAGAAATCACCAGAAAAAAACTAAATATTTTATTTCAGAATATAAAACAGACAAATTTAAAATGTTTTTAAAATTTTATATCAAATGATGATTTGCAAACGAATTTTATGTTCACATTTTCAACAAAGCCATAACACTGTGCATCAAATTTTGTGGGTCACCGAGTAACTTGACGTGATTTTGGTTCTTTAAACACCTTCTTTCAAAATTTGAAAATTTTATTAAAAAAAAATTAAAAAATAAAATTTTTGGAGTATAAAAATGTGAAATTTGGCGGATATCCATCGGTCCACTTTTCGGGAATAGCGAGGGAAATTTAGTGGATTTCAAGGAAATGTTGGTTTTATCAATATTTTTGATTACAAAATTCTTATAAATTACATTTTCTTATAAATTATATTTTCCGTGGCATTCCACTGGACAAATTTAAGTTTGTCATGAAATCTTTTCCATCATTAACCCACATTGGCTGGGGGTAAAAAAACTTCCGCAGAAAATTTTATGTTTAGAGCTTACATTTTGTTATATAATGAAGTATAAAATTGCTTTTGTGATTTTTATCCCAACTATAATTTATTAGTTAAATATTATCTTTAAAAAAATCGTTAAGCCTTCTTGACGGGGTCAAAACTGACCGATTCAGAAAAATATGTATTTTGTTGATATCAAAAAATTCAAGAACTATGCTTAAAATTTCGTTAAATCGTTAACCCTTCTTGACGGGATCAAAACTGACCCATTCAGAAAAATATGTATTTTGTTGATATCAAAAAATTCAAGCGCTATGCTTAATATTTTGCTCGGGTGTCATATGAGGCATTCCACACCAAATGTCCCGCTACAGAAAAACATGTGTCCCGTAAATTTCTGAATAACCTATTTGGATAGCCCTATATGGAGCTAAGAAAATTGCGTTTTTGGTTTTTCAAATTTTCAAATACTGGGCTTACACTCAAAAAAATAAAACTGTAAAGTTAGCAAAAAAGCTTGTAAACCTACAAGAAAATTTGCTGCTTTTGAACTCACAATTATTTTGGTAAAGTTAGCAAAAACGTTTTGCTAAAAATTAGTTAACTGAAATTTTTTTTATTTTAACTTAGTTCATACATATTTGAGAACCCCATTGGGTTCGGACCCGATAGGTCCAGACCCCGATGGGCCTAGACCTAGTTGGGTTCCTTAAAAATTGTCATAGTTTTTGATCAAAAATTTGTGTCCGTTTCGCTCTACCTTCCTTAGTTTTTGAGATACGTGATTTTAGGGGACCACCGGGGTTTTGAGAATTACAAAACTCGATAACTTCAAAAATATTACTTGGAGAGCTTTTGATTATTTGCGGTCTTGTTCTACTTGTGAAAGCTACAAAAATGCTTTTGGACTTTTTGTTGTGTCGGCAATATTTACCGAGATACACTCAAAATAACACATTAGTAGATTTATTAATTTTTTTTTGCTAATGCTGGTTAGCTAACTTTTAGCAAATTTTTAGTTGAGATTAGCATGTTAGCAAAAATATCTTGTAAACTTCATTTAGCGCATTAGCAATTTTAAACAAAATTTGAACTAATTTTTATTGCTAAATTTAAAATTGAGTTGACCAAATTTTTACAAGCGTTTTTGCTAATATTAGCAAAAATAAATGGTAATTTTTATTTTATTTTCAGAAAACTTAAAATGGCGCTATCTCGGAAACTAAGCCAGATAGAGCAAATTGGAGGCCATTTTTGGTTCTCGGGCTCTCATAGCATCGCCGGTCCTCTTCACATGTGTGGACCCTAATGGGTCCTAACTTTGGATCCAAAAAAGTTAGCATTCCCTATCGGGTCCGAACCCAATGGGGTCCCCAAATATGTATGAACTAAGTTGAAATAAAAAAAATTTCAGTTAACTAATTTTTAGCAAAACGTTTTTGCTAACTTTGCCAAAAAATTGTGAGTTCAAAATCAGCAAATTTTCTTGTAGGTTTACAAGCTTTTTTTGCTAACTTTACAGTTTTATTTTTTTGAGTGGATGAGCATATTAAAATTTTCGGGAATGCTAACTTTTTTGGATCCAAAGTTAGGACCCATTAGGGTCCACACATGTTAGGAGGACCGGCGATACTATGAGAGCCCGAGAACCAAAAATAGCCTCCAATTTGCTCTATCTGGCTTAGTTTCCGAGATAGCGCCATTTTAAGTTTTCTGAAAATAAAAAAAAATTACCATTTATTTTTGCTAATATTAGCAAAAAACTTGTAAAAATTTGGTCAACTCTATTTTAAATTTAGCAATAAAAATTAGTTCAAATATTGTTTAAAATTGCTAATGCGCTAAATGAAGTTTACAAGATATTTTTTCTAACATGCTAATCTCAACTAAAAATTTGCTAAAAGTTAGCTAACCAGCATTAGCAAAAAAAAATTAGTAAATCTACTAATGTATTATTTAGAGTGTAGGAGGCGTGGTCAAATATTGGAAAACTGGTTAAATTTGTGGCGAATATTTATTACATTAAAACGGATGCACCACAATCTCAAAAATTTACATTCTTATATATTTTTGTATGGGCTATCGATTAATTTTTTTTTTTTTTTTGGTAAATTTTCTGAAATTTTCCATTTAAAAAAAAAATCAATTTATCAAAAATCCGGCCACTTTTTTTTTAATTTTTTTTTTAAGTTAAGATGTTTGTCCAACCACACAAAAAATTCAAAAACGCGTTTTTCGTTTTTTTCCAGTGAATTTTAAATTTCATAACAATTTTGTAATTTGCTTGTATTTTCTTGTTTTAACATTGCGAATGAGTATTATTAATAGCATAAATATTACTCATACGCTCTGTTTCTCGAAAAAAAAAACGAATAACGCGTTTCTGATTTTTTTGTGTGGATGGACAAACTTTTAAAAGAGAATTAAAAAAAAAAAGTGGACGGATTTTTGATAAATTGACCTTTTTAAGAAATGGAAAATTTCAGCACGGGTTCTGAAAACTTTCCAAAAAAAAAAAAATTTAATCGATAGCCCATACAAAACTATATAAGAATGTAAATTTTTGAGATTGTTGTGCATTCCGTTTTAATGTAATAAATATTTAATCAAGGCAACTCGCCACAAATTTTACCATTTTTCCAATATTTGACCACGTCTAAAGAGCCCAGTTTTTGAAAATTTGAAAAACTAAAAACGCAATTTTCTTAGTTCCATATAGGGCTATCCAACAACCTACTCAGAAATTTACGGGACACATGTTTTTTTGTAGCGGGACATTTGTTGTGGAATGTCTCATATGAGCTACCTTTAGGGGACCGACACTTTCGGTGAGTATTAGAATTTGATCAGAGAGAAAAGTCCAAAAACAAGTCATCCTACTGTACAATTGATGGTAGACCACCAGCTCTACTAAAAATTGCTAGCAACCCAGTGTAAAAATGATGCTTACAATCGAGTTTGTATACGTCAAATGTGACATTGAATTGCATAGTGGTGGTTGTTAATCTAGACACTATGTTATCACTTGAAATTTCAATTATCTTAAAAACGGTGTTCTCAGACATTCTAAAATTGAAAAAAATTTCGTGGAAAACACATGTATATAATCAGGCAACACCTTCAAAAGAGAATATTTGAGAAAAAAAGAGAACAAAAAAAGTAACATAAATAAGGACAAGGCATGGCACATGTGCTCAGGGCTTTTTTTTAGAAAAAATAGTACTTTTTTTAGAAAAAAAAAATAATTTTTTTAGAAAAAAATATTCTTTTTTTTAGAAAAAAATAGTACTTTTTAGGAAAATAGTACTTTTTTAGAAAAAATAGTACTTTCTTGGAAAAATAGTACATTCTTGGAAAAAAAGTACTTTTTTTAGAAAAAAATATTTTTTTAGAAAAAGTAGCATTTTTTATTAAAATAATATTTTTTGGAAAAATTTTGAAAAAATTACATTTTTGGCTATTTTCTAAAAAAACAAAAACTAGATGAAACTTTTGAACAAATTAAATATCGGAATTACTCCTATTTGTGCTGAATAACCCGTATTCACCATCATTCGTGTTGTATTCATTTGCCAAATGCGAGAGGAGTAATTCCGATATTTAATTTGTTCAAAAGTTTCATTTTAATCTGACACAAATTATAAGTGTGGCAATCGAAGGAGTGCTGATGATGGAAGCTGTCGACATCTCCACTTAGCCTGTGTTGTCACTTGATTTTTTTCAGATTTTCTCATTGAACAACAATTATTATTTCTCAGATATAATTAATATGGACTCAAACCGAACTTAATAAAAAATCAGTTATAAAATACCCAGTCGGCAAAAGAATTCACATCTGACATACTGCTGACTCTCCCTTTATAAAATTTGCTGACATCTTCATACAATTTTTCAAAATGTCATCAATGACATGTCAGCTGTTGGTCAGCGGTTGTTTAAACGAATTGTTAGTGGCCACCGATACTGGTGGACACTGCTGACCAACTGCTGACATGTCATTGATGACATTTTGAAAAATTGTATGAAGATATCAGCGATTTCATAAAGGGAGAGTCAGCAGTATGTCAGGTGTGGTTTTATTTTGTATATATACAGTCCAACAATATATTTACACAATTATTTTATTTGTCTATAGAAAATTTTTTATATATATCGAAAATAAGAGTGGATGGACAACTTTTCTTACCGCAAAAACCTTATTTGAATTTTACCAACTCGGTCTATCCATTCAAAAGTGGGCGTAGAAATGGGAAATTGTTCTTTCTGAAAAACCTTAGTTGGACTATGACGAACATTAAAAACAAAATAAGACAGATTGATCCAGTTCCATGATTAAAAATTTATATATCGGGAAAAGTGATCGTAAATATAGGCTTGGACAATTTTTCTTTCCTTAAAAATTTTTGCGGACTTTAACTAAATCGGTCTAGCCCTTATAGTTATTTCGATACATATAAAAAAGTGGGCGTGGGAAATGTTACTATCCGTAAACCTTAGTTGAATTATGACGAACATTTTCAACAAAAATTAGCCAAAGTGGGCGTGGTCACTTTCTTTTTTCATAAAAACCAAAGTTGGAATATGATGAAAATTCATTAAAAAAAAAAATTTAGTCAACTCGATCCATCCATTTTCATATTTTAGATAAATTGAAAAAGTGGGCGTGGTCAATTTTTCTTTCAGTCAAAACTTAACCCATTACTGCCTGCCCATAGATCGGATCGTACGATTTTGATGAATTTTTTATATGTGTGCCTAAAAGACCACAGAAGTTGATAGAAAAAATAAAAAAATATTACCTCAGCTCCGACCTGAGATATGACATGGGTATTAGGCCGTGTAATTTTTTAATTTTATTTTCTGTTTGAGCTGAAAGGGGTCCAAAAAGTTTCCATTGGGTGTCAAAATAACTCCAATAAATTTTCGTGAAAACCAAAATTGTCCTATTTTCGATTAAGAAAAATCTTCAAAAAGTAGTCAAATCGATCCAGCCATTTGCAGATTTTAGATAAATTGAAAAAGTGGGCGTGGTCAATTTTTCTTTCAGCCAAAACTTAAATTCGATTACTACGCAAAACTTAAATTCGATTATTACGCAAATCGGCGCCGCCGTTTTCCGATTTTAGATAAATTGAGAAAAGAGGGCGTAAAAGTGGGCGTGGTCAATTTTTCTTTACGTAAAAATCTAAGTTGGACTATGACGAACATTTCAAAAAAAAAATTTTCCAAATCGATCCAGCCGTTCTCAACAGAAGCGGTTACCAACGAACGACAATTGATTTTTATTTATATAGATAGATTGTTGTGTCACGTTTTATTCAAAGCAGGTCCAAACTTTTTTTATTCACCAGCAGGCTTATAATCCAAGTTACAAACCTTTTTGGTTTTAAGAAACAAAATACATTAATTCTTATTGTTTTTCTGTAAAGACAGTCGAGCTCAGGCTCTAATTATAATTATGTATTATAATTTTTTGATTTGTTATATATGGTTTTGAATTGAGAAAAGTGTGAAAGAAAAATTTTTAATTTTTCTAAAAATTTAGACATCCGGTTTGTTTCTTACTAGTTTCATATTATCCAGTTATAATAATCTTCAGAAAAACTTTTAATGTCAAATTTATTTAGTTAATAGTCAATAAAACTCTATATGTGAAAATTATTTACAGATCGCAGCCGATAAGAATTGAACTCATCATCATCTGTTATTTTCTTTATACCCTCCAACCACAGTATGGGGGTATACTCACTTTGTCATTCCGTGTGTAACATATCGAAATATCGGTCGGGGACCCCACAAAGTATATATAATATTGATCCATGATAGAATCTAAGACATTCTAGTGACGTCCGTCCGTCCGTCTGCAGAAATAACGATGCAGTCCAAACCATAAGAGCTAGACCCCTGAAATTGGGCAAGAATATCTCTAATGTTACTGGTAAGGCTAAGTTCAAAGATGGGCAAAATCGGACCAAGGGGAAAAAAGTTCCCCCTTGCAGAACTAAAACGACCCCTGAGAAATACGATATTTTTACGAGTTTTTTTTAATTTTTGCTCAACAAATGTAACATTTGTATGCCATATTATGTTCACAGACCTGCGCTTAGACCAAGGGGGTTAAAAACTCGGTTTTTTTCAGGCCGCCCCCCTTTGGGGGCGTGGTTATAGAAATTAAATAAAAATAACGATAAAAATTTATTATTTAAGCGTTAATATCATAAACAAATAATTTGTAAATAAGCTTATATTGTTAAAGCTTATATTGTTAAACTGAGGGGCGTCCTGCGTCACTTTTAAAATAAGACATCAGCCTTAAAACCATTGTGATATAAAAGAATTAAAAACTTCTGAAGGCTATATATAATAAATTCGAGCTTAGTTTTCAAAACCCTTCGAGGGTCTTACTCTACTAATAAGTAGGGATGAGATTTCCATGCAAATGCATGTTTTTTGTCGATAGTCTAAAAACGATATCGACCAATTATCTTTCCGAATCAAGAAATTTGCGTTAAAATGGCATCGATTTGTTTTTGCATATTTTTGCATATTTTGGTAAAAATGCTTATTTTTGCATATTTTGGTTTAAAATGCATATTTTGTGCATATTTCCAACTTTTAAGTGCATATTTTTGCATATTTTGGGATAAATCATCAAAAACACAAATTGAAATATTTTTGTTATAAAAACTGTTATAAATTTTAAAAAAATAATTTTCAAAGTAAGAAAAATTATTTTTTTTTTAATTTTTTTTTTTAAATTGTCTTAATTTCTAACAAACATCTTTCTTATTTAAAGTTTCAAAAGTTACTATTTAAACCCGGCTTTATTTTTTGATTTTTAAGAAGTTTTACCTATTAAAACAAGATTTTTATTGCACACTTTTTAGTGCATATTTTTAGGTTTTTTAGAGCATATTGTGAATTTTTTAGCGCATATTATAAGCGCATATTTTAGATTTTTAAGTGCATGAAAATCTCATCCCTACTAATAAGTATACTTTATTTTTTGTTATCCCTTATAAGATACAAAATCGTGTTGTACAGTGTAGTCAGATAAAAAAAATTTCAAACTATTAATTATGAGTGTCGTCCGTTTTTTGCAAAAAAAAAAAACCAACCAACCACCAACAAAAAAAAAACATGAACAATTTTCCATTTCATTTAAAATCAATATATCTTGTGATCTCTCTAAAACATGTCTAGACAAAATTGTTACTGTTGAATGTTCTATGTGGCTGTTGTAATGCTGCCACTGCCATTGCCACTGCTTCTAACTGTAATTGAATTTTAATGGTTGTATAAACCTTTTATTTTTTATATGTTTCATCTCTTTGTTTAACAAAATTTAAGTGACAGTTTGTTTTTGTTGTTGCTTTTTTTTGGTGTTTTTGTTCTTGTTATTTGCCATAACCATAAAGTTTACAAATACCATTGACCATTGAAATGCCACATTAAACAACAGCCAAAACAAATGTGTTGAATATTTGAAGAGCCATCGAATACAAAACAACAACTACAACAACAGCAAAAAACGCAGTTTTCAAAGGCAGCAATAATTGTTGAGACACAAACAGTATCAGCAACACCAACACAAAAAAATCATTGCAATACAAAAAGTTGCAAACATTTGTATTTTTAATGGTTTTTGTGGCTGCTACCCACAGCAAAAAAATAAATCAGAAGCGCCAAAAAGCAAGAGCCACTTGAAAAATTAAAAAAAAAAAAAAAATACCAAATCAAAAACACACTTCATAAATCAATTGATTTGCAAAAAAACATTATCAAATAACATAAAAGAAAAATTTAAGTACAATTTAATAGTAATTACTTAAGTCTATTCTTACACTTAAGTTTATAACTTTATAATAAAATTTAAACAATAAAGTGTTTGTTATAACGACTTAAGGAGGAGTCCTATCTTGAAAATACATTGAAATTATACAAATTGCTTGAAAAAACCAGTACCTACGAGAAAAAACGATGGCTGACTATTAAAACGGAATTTAGACGTTGTTTTTAATTGCTTTAATGTTTCATTACACACAGAAATTTTTTTCCAAATATCAACCTGAAATTCATTTAATACAACTAAAAATCGGTTGATGCATTTGCATATATGTTGTCTCAATTAAATATCGGTACTATCAACTCAAATTCGGTTGATACAGCACACATTTAATTGAAACAACCACTAAATTCAGTTGTCACGCATAAAAATGGTAGCGACAACCGAATTATGAGTTGATACAACTAAAAAATTCGATTGGAAATTTATTTTTCTGTGTAAGATTATTTTTTTTTTTATTTTAACTTATTTTATATTACAGCACGGGGGAAGCAGCATTTTAGCTCGATCATTTGATATAACCTTTCTATAGTTTCTCTAATAAATTCTTCACTCAAAAAATTATGTAGGTAAATTCCAGTGAATATTCACTTAAAACAAATGAAATTTTATTTAAAAACCATTCCACTGTTTTTTCAATTAAAATAAAAACACATTACAGTCAATTTTAAATGTTAATTTAATGACTAACCAAAACATTAAAAAACTACTGAATATTCACTAATTTTGTATTGAAAAACAGTAAAACTATAGAAGAAATTTTTTACTGCCGAAAATGAATGTAACATAAAATTCGTTTTTAAGATAGTAAATTATATTTTTTAAACTACAGAAATAGTAAAAAAATTAAATCCTTTATAAAATAAGTGATTTTTCTTTTAAAATAACTTTACTGATTACTTATTAAAATAACCTACACTAAGAAAATTATGTCATTAACTGTTTGTAGGTTATTTTAAAAAGTAATCAGTAAAGTCATTATAAAAGAAAAATCACTTATTTTATAAAGGATTTAATTTTTTTAC
Organism: Pegoplata infirma; assembly: GCA_963921195.1. Taxonomy (NCBI): domain Eukaryota; kingdom Metazoa; phylum Arthropoda; class Insecta; order Diptera; family Anthomyiidae; genus Pegoplata; species Pegoplata infirma. Next base: position 257,517,972 of record OY992536.1, on the reverse strand, counting down.
TGTTTCTGTAGTTTAAAAAAAATAATTTACTGTATTAAAAACGAATTTTCTGTTACATTCATTTTCGGCAGTAAAAAATTTCTTCCATAGTATTACTGTTTTTCAATACAAAATAACTGAATATTCAATAGTTTTTTAATGTTTTGGTTAGTCATTAAATTAACATTTAAAATTGACTGTAATATGTTTTTATTTTAAATGAAAAAACAGTGGAATGGTTTTTAAATAAAATTTCATTTGTTTTAAGTGAATATTCACTGGAATTTACCTACATAATTCTTTGAGTGTACAAACAGTTAATGACATAATTTTCTTAGTGTTGAAATTATTTCCATACCCTCCACTTACATTAAGTGTTAGTGATAGAGACAAATAGTTGGGTAATTAGTTGTTGTCCTTCTAGGCAGTTTTTATATTTAAATGAGTGATATCGGTCCAGTACACACTAGGATGGCTTGTTTTTGGGCTTTTCTCTCTGATCAAATTCTAATACCCGCCAAAAGTGTCGGTCCCCTAAGGGTAACTCACATGCAAAATATCACTCCGATCGGAGTTTATCTTCTGTCTCCACTTTGAGCCCCAAAATTGCGGTTTTCGCAAAAAAGGGCTTTTTAAAAAAAAATAAAAAAAAATTTAAGTTTTTTTATTAAAATAGTTAAAAAAATATTTTTGTATAATATTTGATCGTAAATACTTAAATATGAAATTTAAAGGTTTTACGGTATCATTAACCCGTTCAAACTTGATACCAAAAAAATGGCATGATTTTAGGGGCGTTCTCAAAACACCTTTTTTCAAAATTTGAAAATTTTATTAAAAAAAAATTTTAAATATACCATTTTTTCTTTCTGAATTCATTAAGAACTCCTTGGAGAAGAAAAATGTGAAATATGGCGGATATCCGTCAAGCCACTTTTCGGGAATCGCGGGGGGAAGTTAGCGGATTTCAAGGAAATGTTGGTTTTATCAATAATTTGGATTAATAAAATCTTATAAATTTAATTTTTGTGCAAATTAACGTTTTTTTGGTGTCGTTGCATTCTATTATATAACTTTAAGTATGTCATGAAATCTTACAGATCTAGGACGTCTTTAACCCACATTGGCTGGGGGTCAAAAATGACCCCCGCGGAAAATTTGAAGTTTAGAGCTTAAATTTTGTGCTATAAACAAGTATAAAACGGCTTTTCTGTTTTTTACCCCAACTATTATTTCGTATTAATATATTATCTTTAAAAAAATCGTTAACCCTTCTTGGTAGGGGGTCAAAAATGACCCATTCAATAAAAAGTATATATTTTTTCATATAAAATAAATTTGTGGCAATCTATTACATAACTTTGAATCAGCCCTTAAATCTCACATGTTTGAGATATCTTTAACCCACACTGGCCAGGGGTCAAAAATGACCCCGGCAAAAACTTTTAGGCATAGTGCTTGAATTTTTTGATATCAACAAAATATATATTTTTTATTGAATGGGTCATTTTTGACCCCCTACCAAGAAGGGTTAACGATTTTTTTAAATATAATATAATAATACGAAATAATAGTTGGGGTAAAAAACACAAAAGCTGTTTTATACTTGTTTATAGCACAAAATTTAAGCTCTAAACTTCAAATTTTATTCGGGGGTCATTTTTGACCCCGAGCCAATGTGGGTTAAAGACGTCCTAGATCGGTAATATTTCATGACAGACTTAAAGTTATATAATAGAATGCCACGACACCAAAAAACCGTTAATTTGCACAAAAATGAAATTTATAAGATTTTATTAATCCAAATTATTGATAAAACCAACATTTCCTTGAAATCCGCTAACTTCCCCCCGCAATTCCCGAAAAGTGGCTTGACGGATATCCGCCAGATTTCACATTTTTCTTCTCCAAGGTGTTCTTAATGAATTCAGAAAGAAAAAATTATATATTTAAAATTTTTTAATAAAATTTTCAAATTTTGAAAAAAGGTGTTTTGAGAACGCCCCTAAAATCATGCCATTTTTTTGGTATCAAGTTTGAACGGGTTAATGATACCGTAAAATCTTTAAATTTCATATTTAAGTATTTACGATCAAATATTATACAAAAATATTTTTTTAACTATTTTAATAAAAAAACTTAAATTTTTTTTTATTTTTTTTTAAAAAGTCCTTTTTTGCGAAAACCGCAATTTTGAGGCTCAAAGTGGAGACAGAAGATAAACTCCGATCGGAGTGATATTTTGCATGTGAGTTACCCTTAGGGGACCGACACTTTTGGCGGGTATTAGAATTTGATCAGAGAGAAAAGCCCAAAAACGAGCCACCCTAGTACACACTAGGGTGGCTCGTTTTTGGGCTTTTCTCTCTGATCAAATTCTAATACCCGCCAAAAGTGTCGGTCGAGCCACCCTAGTACACACTAGGGTGGCTCGTTTTTGGGCTTTTCTCTCTGATCAAATTCTAATACCCGCCAAAAGTGTCGGTCCCCTAAGGGTAACTCACGTGCAAAATATCACTCCGATCGGAGTTTATCTTCTGTCTCCACTTTGAGCCTCAAAATTGGGGTTTTTGCAAAAAAGGACTTTTTTCAAAAAAAAAAAAAAATTTGAATTTTTTTATTAAAATAATGAAAAAACATTTTTTGTATAATATTTGTTCGTAAATACTTGAATATGAAATTTAAAGATTTTACGGTATCATTAACCCGTTCAAACTTTATACCAAAAAAATAGCATGATTTTGGGGGCTTTCTCAAAACACCTTTTTTCAAAATTTGAAAATTTTATTAAAAAAAAATTTTAAATATACCATTTTTTCTTTCTGAATTCATTAAGAACACCTTGGAGAAGAAAAATGTGAAATATGGCGGATATCCGTCGAGCCACTTTTTGGGAATCGCGGGGGGAAGTAAGCGGATTTCAAGGAAATGTTGGTTTTATCAATAATTTGGATTAATAAAATCTTATAAATTTCATTTTTGTGCAAATTAACTGTTTTTTGGTGTCGTGGCATTCTATTAGATAACTTTAAGTCTGTCATGAAATCTTACCGATCTAGGACGTCTTTAACCCACATTGGCTGGGGGTCAAAAATGACCCCCGCAGGAAATTTGAAGTTTAGAGCTTAAATTTTGTGCTAATAACAAGTATTAAACGGCTTTTGTGTTTTTTGGTACTGCGCAATAACTCCCAAATGAAATAAGTCCCAATGAAATAATTCCCAATGAAATAAGTTCCAAGAAAAATGAATTAACTCCACACTTTAAAAAATTAAATAACTCCCAAAGAAAAAATGAAATATGTCCCAATATTTGGGAGTTATTTAAAATCCAAATAATAACTCCCAAAAAAAATGAAAGAACTCCCAATGAAATAAGTGCCAAAGGAAATGAAATAAGTTCCCATTGTTTTTTTGTAATAAAGGTTTTCTGCGTAGCCGGCCTTCGGCCGGGCTTAGGAATTACATACTCCATGCATTAAACCCACCCTCTCTGCAAACCAAAGCTATTTGGGTTATCAGGCCTTTTTGAGGCAAATTTAACAGCGTAAAGGCCTGCTACCCTAGAAAACTTTACTTTGCGGAGAGGGTGGGTTTAATGCATGGATTTTGTAATCCATAAGCCCGGCCGAAGGCCGGCTACGCAGAAAAAATTTTAAGCAAAAAAAAAAAACAATTGCACAGAGGTGTATATTGTTTTCATTTAAAATGAAATAAGTCCCATCATTGATGAAATAACTCCCAATGCCTAACAAGAAATGAAATAACTCCCAATCTGTTTTTGTTGGGGTTTTTTTCATTTGGAAGTTATTTCATAATGAAATAAATCCCAACAAAATTTGTGCAATAAGTCCCACTTCACTGGGACTAATTTCATAATGAAATAAGTCCCAAATCGTATGTAAAATTTTTGGGAGTTGTTTCATTTATTTTTTGGGAGTTATTTCATTTGGGAGTTATTGCGCAGTACCGTGTTTTTTACCCTAACTATTATTTCGCATATATATATTATCTTTAAAAAAATCGTTAACCCTTCTTGGTAGGGGGTCAAAAATGACCCATTCAATAAAAAGTATATATTTTTTATAGAAAATTAATTTGTGGCAGTCTATTAGAAAACTTTAAATCAGCCCTTAAATTTCACCTGTTTAAGATATCTTTAACCCACATTGGCCAGGGGTGAAAAATGACCCCGGCAACAACTTTTCGGCATAGTGCTTGAATTTTTTGATATCAACAAATTTTTTTTTTTTATTGAATGGGTCATTTTTGACCCCTACCAAGAATGGTTAACGATTTTTTTTAAAGATAATATATTAATACGAAATAATAGTTGGGGTAAAAAACACAAAAGCCGTTTTATACCTGCTTATAGCACAAAATTTAAGCTCTAAACTTCAAATTTCCTGCGGGGGTCATTTTTGACCCCCAGCCAATGTGGGTTAAAGACGTCCTAGATCGGTAAGATTTCATGACAGACTTAAAGTTATCTAATAGAATGCCACGACACCAAAAAACAGTTAATTTGCACAAAAATGAAATTTATAAGATTTTATTAATCCAAATTATTGATAAAACCAACATTTCCTTGAAATCCGCTAACTTCCCCCCGCGATTCCCAAAAAGTGGCTCGACGGATATCCGCCATATTTCACATTTTTCTTCTCCAAGGTGTTCTTAATGAATTCAGAAAGAAAAAATGGTATATTTAAAATTTTTTTTTAATAAAATTTTCAAATTTTGAAAAAAGGTGTTTTGAGAACGCCCCCAAAATCATGCTATTTTTTTGGTATCAAGTTTGAACGGGTTAATGATACCATAAAGTCTTTAAATTTCATATTTAAGTATTTACGATCAAATATTATACAAAAATTTTTTTTTCATTATTTTAATAAAAAAACTTAAATTTTTTTATTTTTTTTTTAAGTCCTTTTTTGCAAAAAACCCCAATTTTGAGGCTCAAAGTGGAGACAGAAGATAAACTCCGATCGGAGTGATATTTTGCACGTGAGTTACCCTTAGGGGATCGACACTTTTGGCGGGTATTAGAATTTGATCAGAGAGAAAAGCCCAAAAACGAGCCACCCTAGTACACACTACGTTGTCCAATAAGAATTACTGTTATCATTTTCTTAAAACCAAAAACTTTAGTAACTTAAGTAGTAATTCACCTCGTGGTGAATAAAAAAAATATTTACCAGCTGGTGAATAAAACAACACATAATTATTTTTCATCAATATTTTTTTCATGAATATTTTTTTTCCTCAATATTTTTTTTTTTCATTTTTATACCCTCCACTTAGTGATAGAGGGTATATATAAGTTTGTCATTCCGTTTGTAACTGGGACCCCAAAAAGTATATATATTCATGATGCCCGATCGATTTTAAGACATTCTAGCGATGTCCGTCTGTCCGTCTGTTCGTCTGTCCGTCTGTCCGTCTGTCCGTCTGTCTGTCTGTTGAAAATGCTCTCGCGGACAAAATATTGCACAGAGATGACTGAAACTTAACATATATATTGGAAGTTCTCCCGAGAAGTTTGGTATTGCATTTGAGCGATATCGGTTCAGCGGTTCAAAAGTTATGAACGAAAATGTAAGCACACCTCAAAAATTTCAGTACATTCAACATAACCTAAAAATACAAGATGCTCTAATTCGGCTTCTGGTTGACATATGTGAACATAATTGAACATTAAATGGTATTTGAACAAGTACGAACATATTTTTTGACAAAAAAAGAAAAAAATCGCGGATTTTTTTTTTACCAAAATTTTTTTTCGCGGAAATTTTTTTTCAATTTTTTTTTTTTCAAAGTAATTTCCTTTTAAATAAAGTTTTTGAAATTGTGGAGGGTATCACTACATTCGGCAAGGCCGAATTTTACTTTTTTACTTGTTTTTTTTTATCATTATTTTTTTTTTTAATCAATATTTTTTTTCAACAATATTTCGTTCATCAATTCTTTTTTCATCAATACTTTTTTCAGCCATATTTTTTTTTATAAATATTTTTTTATCAATATTTTTTTTTATCAATATTTTTTTCAACAATATTTCTTAAATCAATACCATTTTCATCAATATTTTTATACCCTACAACACTTTGTGGTACAGGACGAAGCCTATTGTAAAAAATCGGTTCATGTTAAGACCTATCCCCCATACAAACGTTCCCTTTGAATTTCGCTTAAATGCCTCTAATAACCGTATTTAATAGATATTGTTTTGAAATTTAACAGGTAATAAAATTTTGTATGCACAAACCATCATACCAAATTCCAAAGGAATCGGGTCAGTACTTCTGGTAGTCCCCATACAAACCACCCTCCCGATATTCACATAATTTCCCCAAACTTCATTAAAATTAAAATATTTGATTGTAGGGTATCATATGGTCGGTCTTGACCGACTATAACTTTCTTTATTGTTTTTCATAAATATTTTTTTTATCAATTTTTTTCATGAATTTTTTTTCATTAATATTTTGTTTTATCAATATTTTTTCATCAATATTCTTTTATCCATATTTTCTTTTCATCAATATTTTTTTATCAATACTTTTTTTATCAATATTTTTTTACATCATTATTTTTTTTGCCATTAATATTTTTTTTCATCAATATTTTTTTTTCATCAATACTTTTTTCATCAATTTGTTTTTCATCAATATTTTTTTTATCAATATTTTATTTTCATCAATATTTTTTTATCAATATTTTTTTATCAATATTTTTTTTATCAATATTTTTTTTTTCATAAATATTATTTTTCATCAATATTTTTTTCATCAATATTATTTTTCATAAATATTTTTTCATCAATACTTTTCTTTGTCAATATTTTTTTTCATCAATATTTTTGTCATCAATTTTTTTTTTCCATCAATATTTTTTTTTCATCATTATTTTTTTTTTTATAAATATTTTTTTATTAATATTTTTTTTAATCAATATTTTTTTGTCATTATAATTTTTTTTTGCATCAATATTATTTTTTTTTCATCAATATTATTTTTTCATAATTTATTTTATCGTCAAACATTGTTTTTTATCAATAATCTTTTTTCATTAAAAAAAAAAAAATTCATCAAAAACTATGTTTTATCGACAAACACAGACAAACAGATGGATGGATATTACTATAATGTCCTAGAAACAGTTCCGTTTTAATTACACTGTGCTAGTAGCAAAAATTAACACGCTGGGCACCCTGCTGGTAAAGCTTATTCGGGTACGCTGTATTCAATGGCGGTAGCCGTTTTTTTATGTTAGCGCTCGTATTCGCGATATTCCCGATTTAAAATTGTAAAGCCTTGGTACTACAAAAATTAAATTTTTATGCTTTTGGGATAGTTTTAAAATCTAAATTTAGAAAATGCATTGTATTTTTCCGGGAAAAAAAATTTCCGCGAAAAAAAAATTTCCGCAAAAAAAAATGTCCGCGAATTTTTTTTTTTTTTTTAAATTTTGTGTCTGCTATGTATTGTGTTCTACTCATTTTCATAAATTAATAGCAAAATAAAAAAAAAATTGAAAAAAATTCGCGAAAAAAAAATTTACGCGAATAATTTTTTTAATAGTGTTTAGATAATAAACATTTAGCAATTGTCTAAATAATATAAAAAAATATTTTATTTTATTTAAAAATAAAAAAATTAGTCGCGAATATCGCTAATACATACGATAACTTTAAAACAAAACTGATATTACAATGGGATTAAGTGAACACGAACTATCTTTACCATACGACTGTCGTAAATTCAAATCAAACTAAAAATATTTGTATTGAACCAATTTTTTCACGAAAATAAAGATTTTTCGCGAACAAAAAAATTTTTCGCGTATTCGGTATTATAGTTTGTTACGTTAGTTTAACAAACTTCAATAGTTTTAAATTTATAAATTATCGCAAAAGTTTAAAAATATCGTTTTTACCAATAGGGTGCTCAGCTTGTTAAAAACAAAAAGGGTCAAATTCGAGCACAGTGTTATTAGGGCACACTGGGCACGTACCCAGGGCCCCGACATAAGTGGGTCCGAAATGCCAATAAATTCGTTTATTCGAAAATGGAGCAAAATTTTTTTTAATTTGTTTTTAAAGAAAATTTCACATTTTCTTACAGAAAAATTCTCAGAATCTACCAAATTTTTCGTATGCATCTGAAACTCTTTCTATAGAAAAAGTTTCAGATTCTGAGATTTGAAACTCTAAAGTTCATAGAAGTTTTGCCAAAATAAAAAGTCTCAGATTTTATGAAACTTATCGTATGCAAAGCTCAGATTCTGAGACATTTTTCATATAAAAAAATCTCGCATTCTAAATCATTTTTCATATAGAAAAAGTCTCAGATTCTGAGACATTTTTAGTGTAGAAAAAGTGTCAGATTCTGAGAAATTTTTTGTATTGAAAAATTCTCAGATTCTGAAAATTTTTTTGTATAGAAAAAGTTTCAGATTTTATGACATTTTCCGTATAGAAAAAGTTTTAGACTGTGAGACATTTTTCGTTTAGAAAAAGTCTTAGATTCCGAGAAATTTTTTGTTTGGAAAATGTATTAGATTCTAAGACACCTATTAATACAGCAAAACATTATCATGATTCAATGGTTTGGGCAAGAGTAGGTACAATCTTCGTAGCACTGCCTTCTACTTTACAAGAATTTTAATTAAATAATACGAGTTTTTTTTGTAAAATATCTTCTTTTTTTTTTTTGAGTACAGAAAACAGTTCGGCCCGAAATCTGGTCAACATTTAACTTTTAAAGAAGTCTTAATTACGATGCGCCGAATCAAATACACTCAAAATAATAACTCTGTAAAATACTCTGTAAAATGACTGTAATCTCAATTCAACAGAAATTTGACAGAGTTTTCTGTCAAAATACAGATTTAAAGACAATACTTTGTATTTTGTTGTGACAAAAAAACAAAGTTTCCTCTGTTATATTACTTTTTACTTTGTAATCTTAATTTAACAGATAATTAACAGAGTTTTCTGCTAAAATACAGATTTAAGCAAAATACTTCGTATTTTTTATAACCAAAAAAGTTTTCTGTTTTGAGTAGTTTTTGTTACGAAACATCAAAATTTTATCTGTTTTTTTTTTGTTGAGAATAAGTTGAAAAAGTAGCAAAAAAAGTTATAAAAAAAATCTTGTCAGAAATCTTATAAAAATTTTACAAAATAACATGCATTTAACTAAACTCTGTAAATTTACAGAGTTTTTTCTGTAATTTTTTTTTTGCATCAAATGCATTTTACAAATATATATGTAAATTTACATAGTTTTCTTTGCTAAATGGTAGTTTTTTTAACAAATATTTTACTATAAACTCTGTAAATTAACAGTTTTTTTGTCAAAATCATTTTACAGAGTTTTTTAGTAAAATTACCAAGAAATGTTGTTAGCTGGAAAAGTATGGTGTACTCTGTTAAATTAGCAGAGTTTTTCTGTAATTTAACAGAGTTATTATTTTGAGTGTACATTCTCCACAATTTTCCGTTTAAAAAATTAAATTTTTTGGATTTGTTTTTGTTTTCCCATTTTTTTTAAATGTTTATGAATTTTTCCAGCATCTCATAATTATGTTGATATTTTGTGAGTTTTGACGCCAGTAATTTTTAAGTGTAAAACATTTTTTCTACTTGCTCAGCAACGTTTCTTAGTAATTGAATAGAGTTATTATTTTAAGTGTACAAATTTAATCGAAAATGATACCCTTTTTCCAATTTCACAAATTGAAAAAAATTTTAATTTTTCTCTTTTTTTTAAATTGTCAAGTTTGCAGAAAATCATTTTTACCTTTTGTTAAGAATTAGTTTTTTCATATCAAGAGTGTCATTATTAACACGTCACATTAGAGTGGCATATTTTCTTTAATTTTTGATTTTTCCAAGTGTCCGGGCAAACCAAAAAATTGTGTCAATTAAAAATTTACTCAAATTCTTTAATAAGCATTTAATAATTTTTTATTATTTATTTTTTTCTGAGCAGCGAACAAATCTTTTCATTTTTGAAAAAAATATATGTATGGACAAAAAAATATATTTGTCAGTAATTTTATTATAGAAATGTCTATAATTTTTATAAATTCAATTTTTCTTCTGCATTTTTTCAACTTGAACTCTCATAAATATAATTAGAGCCCGAGCTCGATCTGTACTTACAGAAAAACACTAATAAAATTACTGACAAAATATGTCGCCATTAGGCACGACTCCGGAACGGAAAATGCAAACTCCTTCATTTGTGTCTGCAATTCCAGATCATGTTGGTAACCCTTGCGAAATAGTGTAAGAGACAAAAAAGTTAAAAGAAGGTGTGAAGTAGGGTTGAGATTGCTAGAAATAGAATTGTAGTGTTGGAAACTGTTAAAATTTATTCTGTAGAAACTATAAATATTCACAAATGTATATAGAAAACAATTTCCATTAACAAGACAATCCGACATTTAAAATCCTACTGATGATAACACTAACTGGGGTGTTTGAAATCGGTATGGGAATACCAGAAATGTCTATAATTTTAAGAAATTCAATTTTTCTTCTTCACTTTTTCAACTTGAACCCTTATAACAAATAAAATTTTCTATATGTTCGTTTTTTAAATCCAAAACCATGGTGGTGATAGAAATTTTCCAAAAATTTAAAAATTTGATGGAAGGGCGCAACAGGTTAAAACTATCGTATTTGACTCAAATTAAGTTTAAATGAAAAATTGGCTCAAGTTTAGGAAAAGAAATTTTGGAGATTTTTTTAATTTTATGAGGTTAGAAAAAATCCGCCTTGACCGATTTTATTTTTTTTTATATTCGTGTTCAATGCATCAAAATTATTAAATTAAGTCTAGAATCTCTAATTAGATTTTATTATATTTTTTATAATTTTCAAAAAAGAAAATAAAAATTTGTTCTAGCGTTCAAAATTGAAAGAAAAACTTTGAAAAAAAACCCCGGCCTAACGTCACATGTGTGATCCATTTTGTGGTTGTACACTTTTGTTAGAATGAACCCAAGTTTTTCATTTTCGTTAACTAAAATGATACTTTACACAATGCTTACATCATACATTATGTCTGGTTCATTTTTAAAATGTTTTGACATCATTTTAAAATTGCTCACGTTGACAGAAATTCAAATGATTCCCTGTTCGTAGTTTAGTTTTTTATACCCTCCACTCTAGTGATAGAGGGTATATATAAGTTTGTCATTCCGTTTGTAACACCTCGAAATATTGGTCTAGGACCCCATAAAGTATATATATTCATGATCCTCGATCGATTCTAAGACGATCTAGCGATGTCCGTCCGTCCGTCCGTCCGTCCGTCCGTCTGTCCGTCTGTCTGTCTGTCTGTCTGTCTGTCTGTCTGTTGAAAACACGCTAACTTTTGAAAGACTTTAGGGAGGCTCCTGAAGTTTGGCATATATGTTGGACATTTACCTGGTCAGGTTGGTATTGCAATCCAGCGAAATCGGTCCAGTGGTTCAAAAGTTATAAGCAAATGAGTGAATTTCGGCACGGGTTTTTCTGGAATTTACGAGATAAAATACACGGTAACTTTCGAACCACAATTCTGAGGGTGCTGAAGTGTGGCATATATATTTGCCGTTCCTATGGTCCGGTTCGTTTTAAATTTCAGCCAAATCGGTCCAGTGGTTCAAAAGCTATTAGCCAAACCGTAAATTTCAGATTAATTTCACCTTAAATTCACGTGTTGAAAACCTGTTAAACATGTTTTAAAAACATTTGTAAGTCAGAAAAATATTTTAAAAGGTATTTTTGTCACACAAAAATATTTTTACACTAAAACAAAAAAAAAAATACACTCAAAAAAAAGTTTACACTCAAAAAAAATTTTACACTCAAAAAAAAAATGGTAAATTATTTTATTTTTTTTTTCAAAAATTAATAAAAAAAATTTTTTTTTACACTAAAACAAAAAAAAATACACTCAAAAAAAATTTTACACTCAAAAAAAAAAGAAATTGGTAAATTGTTTTTTTTTTCAAAAATTAATAAAAAAAAGTTTTTTTTACACTAAAACAAAAAAAATACACTCTAAAAAAATTTTACACTCAAAAAAAAAATTGGTAAATTATTTTTTTTTTTTCAAAAATTAATAAAAAGAAGTTTTTTTACACTAAAACAAAAAAAAAAATACATTCAAAAAAAATTTTACACTCAAATTAAAAATTAGTATTTTTTTTTTTTAAATTAATAAAATAAAGTTTTTTTACAGAAAATAAAATATTTCTAGCCAAAAATGTTATATTTTCACGTTAGAAAATTTACTATCACTTAAAAAGGGCATTGTGGAGGGTATTCATAGATTCGGCCAAGTCGAATTTAACTTTTCTACTTGTTTTTTATTCATTCTTTCTTACTTTTTCACTTACACATTCTGTAACAGAATAGAACTTCAACAGTTAACAGTTTTATATGCTTTACGTGTCTTCCTAGTTTTTTACAACAATCATTTTCAATTCCATCTCATCGCCTCCCTCTGCTGGCTTATTTGCTTTTCATAGAGTGACAAAATTCTGTTTTTGGAAAATTTGACACTTCATTGTAAACAGGCCATGAATATATAAGGGCGGAATTTATTTGAAAGTTTTAGATTTTTTTCTTGAAACTTTGGAGAAATTAAAGAAAACTTTGATCTTAAGAAAGTTTAATTTTTGAAAATTTGTATTTAAAAAGTTATAGTTGGAGTTCTGTAGTCTAAAAACGATTTCAAAAAAATATGTTTTCGAATTAATAAATTTGTATAGAAATGGCATTGTTTTGATTTTTTTATATTTTGATGAAAATGCATATTTTGGCATATTTTAATTATAAATGCATATTTTTTTGCATATTTTTAACTTAAAGTTTTTAATAAATTTGCGATTTAAAACAAGATTTAAACTTAAAAGAGTAAAAATTTATAAAAATTGCATCGTTTTGTTTTTATTTTCATATTTAGACAATAATGCATATATTTGCATATTTAAATTTAAAATGCATATTTTTTGCATATTTGTAACTTCAAATACAAAGTTTTTTTTTAATAAATTGTCTAATTAAAACAGGCAAATAAAATACATTTAATCGTTGTAATTGACCCAAGGGTCCTTGCGAATAAGTGTCACCTTAATATGCAAAAAGACAGACTTTTTTTAAATTTGCTTTATTTAACAAATGTGATGGCTAAAAGGTTTCATTTTGCCTTTTTTAGGTTATCAATTTTGCTTCTTGAAAATAAAAAGAATTACTGCTCATTTGTGTGTAAATTTTAAAAATCACTGCTCTTTGTCCTTGCCGACAAAAAAAACATGTAATATTTGAATTGTATGAATGAGTTTTATCTTTAAAGTTTATAAAAAACACGTGATAAGTGCGAAAACTTTTGCATTGAGCCAAACATTTTTTACATTATTTAAAGCAAAGACATGTTTGATTTAAAATTATATTAATTTTATATTAAAACAGTTTTTGAAGTCTTATGTACGAGAAATACATATTTTATATATTTTTTTTTACTATTTGTCATTTTGTTTTTAACTCATTGAAAAATGAATTTAGGACCTCTTATATTATTTAAATCATGTTCCTCGACTGATTACACAGTACAACACTAAACAAATTACAGGATTCCGACGATTGATTCTGGTAGAGGAGACAAAAAAAAGATAAACGTGTGTCGGCGTTTTGCAAGATCACATCGGAATCTTATTTTAGAGACTGTTAACGTTTCCCAGCTTTGGCCTGTTCTTGCAACATATCGGTATATAAAACTATGTTTTGTTTACATCTGAAGTGTATGGCGTGCTCAGAAATTTTGTAGAGACTATTATGGCAAATATTTTTGGAGAAGCAGACCCGTATTTTTTCGTTTGACGAAATTCCTGCTAGTTCGGCTTTTATGCGGATTTTCCCGAAAGCCCTTATTTTTTTATAAGGTGGCAACCCTTTTTTAAATTTGAGATTGGGCAGCTAAAAAAAACAGGTACTTTTATTTTTTCCCCCTCATTCCCATATTCAAGTTTTAGGACAATCGGTGGATGCCCTGTGAAAGACCTTCCTTGTAAGTGTTATTTACATTGATGTTTAGGGTATGTTCAGCAACTTTGTAGAAAATATTATGGCAAATATTTTTGTCCCACATGTTAACCCTCTAACTTCTTCACATAATGGTAATTTTTGGCTCTATTCTAACAAATCGTATTAAAACCCCTTAAAAAGGGGAAGGGCGGGGGTGAAATGTTCTACAAAAATACTGGCCATAAAATCACGACCGGAATTTTTGAATCACGCACACTCACTAACGACCATATTTGTTCTACTCACACTCACAACCGCGTGAGTAAATTTAATACAACTCATACTTACACTCAAAAAAATAAAACTGTAAAGTTAACAATTTTTTTTTAGTTAAGTTGAGTTAACTGGCTTTTTAGTAAATTTTTAGTTAAAATCAGCGTTTTAACTACTTTTTTTTTGTTAAGTTCAATTTACGAAAATACTAGTTTTGAACAAATTTTGAATTAATTTTTTTTGTTGATTTTAAAACTGAGTTAACGAATTTTTACTAATTAACTCGCTGATTTTTCGTAACATATTTGTTAATTGAAAAGAGTAATTACTATTTAAGAAATTTCTTGTGTAGCCTCCTATGCAAATCTAATAAGTTCTACTTAAGCTGAACTTAATGTTGTGAAAAAATAGAAAAAAATAAGTGAAGTGTTAGTGTTTAAAGTGTTCGGTGAAATAAAAAAAATGTCAACCTAAAAATGTAAAAAAAAAATTACAAAATATTTTGTTAATTTTAGTTTACGAAAAGTAACAAAAATTTTAGTTGAATTCAACTAATTTTTTGGTAAATATTTACATACAAATATTACGAAATTTTCAGCAAAATTTTTAGTTAAGGTTACGGTTTTTTTTTGCTACATTCATTCTAAGAAAAGTTAGCTAAATATTTTTAGTTAAATTAACTAGAAATTTTGTAGGCTCAAAATCAGGTGCTTTTTTAGTTAAATTTAACTAAATTTTTTCCTAACTTTACAGTTTTTTTTTGAGTGTACTTAAAAAATGTTAAGTAAGTAAAACAAATATTTGAACTTTAATTCTTCAAAATTCAATTTCAATATTTAATTAAAAATACTTAAGTACACATTTTTTACAGGTTTGGTTTGAATAGATTAATTCAAAACTATTCAAAATAATCGGGATTTACTTTTTTTTTATTGTTGGAAACATTTTGGAAAGCAAAAAAGATGCATTTTTTGATGATTTCGTCATAAGCTAACAATTCGTTTGTTAAATCAATCATTATTTTGATTGACTATAAATACAAAATTGATCAATCTTTTGATCAAAATCGAAAAAATTTTTGATTGAAACAATTTTCAATCAATCAGCTATATTGGTATAAGAATTTTTTTAATTGGAGGTATTTCAATCAAAAAATTGATTGAATCCGCGTTTTTGTTGATTGAAATTCGTTTTCCATTTTTGTATACCCTTCACTTAGTGATAATACCCTCTAGGGTATATATAGTGATAGAGGGTATATATAAGAACTTCTTCCGAGAAGTTTGGTATTGCATTTGAGCAATATCGGTTTAGCGGTTCAAAAGTTATGAACGAAAATGTAAGGACACCTCAAAAATTTCAGTACATTCAACATAACCTAAAAATACAAATGCTTTAATTCGCCTGCTGGTTGACATATATGAACATAATTAAACACCAAATAGTATTTAAACAAGTACGAACATATTTTTTTTGCAAAAAAAGACAAAAATCACGATTTTTTTTCGCGGAAATTTTTTTTCAAAAGTAGTTTCCTTTTAAATAAAGTTTTTTGCAATATTCTTTTGGAAATTGTGGAGGGTATCAATACACTCGGCAAGGCCGAATTTAACTTTTTGTTTTGTTTTGTTTTTTTATGGTATTAACCAGAGCTCCCTATTACTCAAGTAGTCGAGTAGCTCGAGTAGTAAAACACTCATTTTTTAGATTTAAACTCTTGTAAAACTAAAACTATTATAGCTGTTTTCAAAATGTTTCCATTATTACGACGATAATCCTATTAATTTAATATTTATAATGTTTTTTTTTTTTTTTTTGGGACCATACAATTTCAAAAATTTAAAAATTTTGAAAATCGGTATACTAGTTTTTGTTTTACAGGAGTTGAAGGATAAAAACTGTGTTTTACTACTTAAAGAACTTATTTCTTCTGATTTTCATAAATTTGTATGGAAAGCGTCTGATCTTTTTCGAGTAGTAGATCGCCAATGCCACATTTTTTTGTAAAAATGAGTTGAAATTTCGAGGAAGTATTCTTATCGTATATGCGATCATAATTGGTAAAAATATTGCCATGTTTTTTTGAAAATATTCTCATAATTTGACATTAAAGTTCAAAGGAGGGCGGATTTTCATACATTTGTATGGAAACTTGCCGATCTTTTTCGAGTAGTAGTTTAGCAAAGCCACTTAGATAATCCAAATAATTTGATAATTATTGTGGATATTCTGTGGAACCAAAGCATTCCTAAAATGTAAAAATTTTGAAAAAAGCTATAATAGTTTTTGTTTTGCAGGAGTTTAAATATAAAAAATGCGTGTTTTACTACTCGAGCTACTCGAGTAATTGACGAGCTGCTCGAGTAACGAGCTTCTTACTCGAGCTTAACGAGTGTTAATTGCCATAAAATATTTATTTTTTACACTTCTATTTTGATATCACAAAAAAATATATTAATGAAAAACTTTGATTTTAAAATTTTTTGGTAATTTTGTCGCATTTTGACGATTAAAAGATTATTTGAATGCTTCGTTAATCTGGATTCGTGTTCTGAATATGAAAATATTTTTTTAAATGTTTTACGTTTTTCCACAAAAAATGATAACGAAAAACTTTGATTTGAAATTTTTCTGTTAATATTTGCTGTCTATACTCTTGATTTTCATTTAAATCAGCTTCATTTAAAAATCGTTTATTACTTTCCATAATTTATAACCATCACATTTCAACATTAAGCTGTTTATGGAAAACTTTTACTTGTTCCATAATACTTTAAAATCCCTCATTTTCATTTGCCCTTAAAAATTGTTACCAAAAAGAAATAAAAAACAATGATTAAAAAATCCTTTTGCTTTTATATCTTCGCTGATGTTTTCCTAATGATAAAGTAACATAAAGAATCCTTTCAGAAAAATTGTATCTTCTTATAGTATGTATGTGCATAAGTGATGCACATGGTCCGTTCTACATCTTCTGTATGTTTTCTTCGTCATCCATTAGTTACAATAGTTTATTTATTTAATGCACTTTCAACAGACATTTATGCTTCTATAAAAATAAGGCAGACACAATACTGTATATGGGTTTTTGTTTTTACTATTTTTTTTTTTTGGTAAAACAAAATATGTAGAACCAAAACCCAAAAATAAGTAGGATCTATGTGGAATGGGTAAGATCGACTTTGAGGCATACTACCCATAAAATGCAGTAAACCTAATAATTCTGACCAACCATTCATACCTACACAGAAAATAAAATCGTCAAATTTAAATCAACAAACATCAATTGTAACTTAACCAAACATTTATGGTGATTTCTTTTCTGAAAAAAAAAAATGGTTGCCTTTTTAGGGTATACATTTTTAAAATGTTTAACTCACACCTTCAAAAACTTGCATTTTATTTGACTGGAATAGAACACAACATCCAGAAATACTCTCCCCTGTATTTTTTAACAGCTGTTTTGAGAAAACAACACAGAAAAAGTCAGCTGTTGTAAAGGCAATTTCAACCCCGTCATTTTTTACGGGGTAAAAAGTGCACATTTTTGCACTTTATAGGGAAGACATTTTTAGAAAAGAACACGATATTCTTTATAAGGGTTGCCATTTTTTAGAAAAGAACACAAAAACATAATTTTTGGGGCGAAATGCAAAAAAAAGCACATTTTTTGCCAGAAAAGAAAATACCATTAGTAAAAACGGCCGCCTGTTTTATTATGTTAGTTCATAATACAAAACTTCGATTTTGTTTTCAACAAACTCAGTCAAGTAATTTTATTTCAAAATTCTTTTGTCAGCCAGCAAAAAAAGTTTGTGTTTGTTAAATTTCTTTGTTGAAAAAAATTTCATTTGTCAGATCATTAAATTGTGTTTTTGTTTGCTGAATTTCTTTGTTGAAAAACTAAATTCTTTTATCAACAATCAAAATTTTCAAACGTTTGTTTATATTACAAATTTATGCATAGGAGCACTTTCAGTGAAAAAATTTGTTGAATTCACAAATATGGTTAGGGAGCTCAAAATTTTGAACTCCTCGCATAGACCGGCTGGTTCATAGCAATACCACATGTTCCTTCAGCGACGAGGATAAAACGCGTTAGTCCATGTTGCAAACAATTTAACGCGCATAATGTCCATAACTGCGATTTCTTCCAGATTCTCGAGTTCTGCTATCCCGTCTACTCCCTTATGTCCTGGAACCCATATTAGAGAGACGAGGTTATTGCTATATAGTTTTTGAAGATTCTCGTAGCACTCAAAGACGACTTTTGATTTAATAAAAAAACCTCGTAGAGCTTTTAGTGCAGCTTGGCTGTCGACGTGAAAGTTTATTATTCTCTCCGATTCTCCAAGAAACTGTAAGGCTGCCTTATTAATAGCAACTATTTTAGTCTGGAATATGCTACATTAAAAGATTTTTGTATGTCACAGACGTCCGTAGTAAATCCCGCTCCCGTCGATTGTTTGGAGCCGTCTGTGAAATTATTTAAAGCGTCATTTGGAACTCAACGCCAGTTCGACCAAAATTCTCGAGTCGGAAATTCAACTTTAAATTTCCGATCGAAAAGTAGTTTGGGCACCCTGTCAGTGACAACGTTATCCAAATTGTCCATACTACTGTGTCCAAAATTTCAGCGTCTGAGCCAATTTGACTCTTTAAGTCTGAGGCATGCCTTATATGCCTCACCCTTAGCAAAGACGTCAATTGGCAGCAGATGCAATATCGTGTCGATGGATGCAGCTGATGTTGTTCTTAGGGCACCAGTGATACTCAGACCCATAAGCCGTTGGGCTTTTTGGGACTTACTACGAGTTACCTCCCTCTCTAGCGCTCTGTGCCAGACCATAACTCCGTAAAGTAAGATATGTCTTACGATGGAAGTATAGATCAAGTGCGTGATCCTAGGTTCAAGTCTCCATGTCTTGCCGAACATTTTTTTGCATGCATAATATGCATTATTCGCCTTTCTCAATCGTTCTTCGGTATTTTGGTTTCATGATAATTTGCTATCCAGAATAATTCCTAAAAAATTCGCATGATTTGAAAGTGGGATTACAACCCCGTTAACCTTGACTTTTCTAAAATTTTCGATCCTATACTTTCGTAAATCCAATACTAAACATGAACCGGATAATATACGTCTGAAAGTAGAGATCAAATGTAGTAAAACTGCATTTACAGTTTTTCATTTCGTGATCCTTTTTCCTTTTAAAAGGACATCAAAATTTTAAAGAATACATTTTGTAAAATATTTTTGAAATATTTGTACTTGTCCTTGGATGACACTGGTGGTGGCAAATGAAAAAGGAGAATCTCTCCTAATTTTTCCATTTTTTTAATTTTGCATATCAGGCTAAAAGAATGTGAATAAAGTCTGTCGAAAAATCAAAGAGAAATGTTATGGTGGAGTAGGTTAGTGAAATTTTCTTTTAAAACCATTTCGAAAACTGATTTTATATCTAGCTGTATGTCTGTTACTGCTTACATTTAATGTCTGATGATTTAATATCTGAAACCAGTCTCACTAAATCTAGGATTATCAAAATCTTTATCAATTCTTTATATCACATATGAATTGCTGTAGGGCATATTAAAGCATCTTATTGTAAAAGTACATACTTAAGCTACTGTCTCTGTTTTTATTTTTGGTGTTTTTTTTTCGTCCTTTCCTCGACCTCTCCTACAGCCAGCAAGCTTGTATTTTACTCTTGTTCTTAGTAACTCTATTATTGCAAAAAGTTTATTGTTGCCTCTGCTGATGTTTGCTGTTGCTGTATGCAAGTAGTATGTTGTTTGCTGTTTGTGTCTGTTGAATGCAACACTAGGTATTAAAAATTTAAAACATGTTGTTAAGTAGCATGTAGGACATGATGGCGCTTGTGAATGTCGTGATTTAAGATATTAAAACAGTTTTTTTTTTTTTTTGTTTTTGTCTTAAAAATAACCAATTGAACAAAGGAGTATTGAATAAAAAAAAAATTGACTAGAATAGTATAAAAAAATCGTGACTTTTTTCTAAGTTTAAAGTTCTTTATTCTACTTTTATAACTTTTTTGATGACCTTACCTAGAGAGACTTTTTAGGATTAATTTTTAAAAATTCTATATATATAAAAATAAGTTCCATTGTGTTTGTAATGGGTGTTCAGTGTTATACGTGAAACTATTTTCTTTGTACAAGTTTCCCATGAAAGGTGACGTCAATGCCAAGGCTTAAATGTATATCGTCCATACCATGAGACATTTTCAAAAATCTGACCGAGAGTTTTCCGATTTTTGTTATATTTTTCATACAGATTCTCTATGGAGCCAATTTTAAATTTCATCTTTCTGATTCAAAATATTCCAAAAACTCGCGATTTTATTCACGATTTTCGTTTTTAAAAAAGTAAAAAAAAAAA